>OU026076.1:11050559-13482798 GCA_907269065.1 Crocallis elinguaria | reverse complement strand
TAAAAAAAGTACCTAGCCTCTATCGTCTATGGTCTACGTTAGTCTCTCCATAAACTATCTACCTCTAAGCAAAAAATCAAATTGCTCCGTCCGCGTCGACGCGTGAAAGGACAGACCAACATTCACACCTTCGCATTTACGATTATGTACGGATTGTTATGTAAGTACAATTTCATGGAAATTACATTTCCATTCAATTAAAGATTTAGGTGAATTTATTTTTTTTGCAGGAAATTAGACTTCAACTTACATGCCTACTTTTACATGTCTTTAAATTCCAGCATTTTTACCTAGTCATAATGCGCTCTGATTGGCTAAGCCACCGCGTCGCGCTGATACGTTTATATATTGATTTATAGCAAAATCAATACATTATTGTGAGATCGGATAGTAAAGTATTTCATCTCTCCCGGTTAGTATCTCGATGATTCAGGAGGATAGCTCCCCATACTTTCCATACAAACGCTCATACGTGATTATAGTGTCCTAATAAATGTTTCTTTAGATGTTTTGAGCAAATAGGTATCATGTGCTCTATATCTAGTATTCCATGGGAGCAAAAATGTAAAAATTTGAGATTCCAACTCAGTACAAGCCTTCAAAAATCAGCTTTTTTAGACAAATTTTACCTTGACTTTGGCCGTTCACAGTGTTCTCATAAATATAAAAATAAAGAAAAAAATCTCCATAGAATCATTGCACATGTAATGGAGATCCAAAATGACCAACATTTTTTTCACAAACTTCTAAGGCATTTTCAAAAACACGTATTTCTTGGAACAAGTTTTAGGAAATTACCACGCACTAATTGCCTTCGGAAATTTTGTTTGGAATATTTTTTCAAAATTTTCAGAATGCCAACCGAAGGCTCAGGCTTTGTCACACCTTTTCCGTAATGCCTGTTTTTCTTCGATGTACATAAAAGCCTTTAGGCCATTTTTGCGTTAGGCGTGTCGTGAAGCGGCACCTTAAGGATACAACCTAGTACAGATAAAAAATATTTTATTACAGAACTAAATCTGAAAAGTCATACATGATTTTTGCCTTATCTGTTCTTTTCGAGATTTTCTTAGGCTTATCCACTTCAGCCAGGTTGCCTTTCAAGCCGTTTAGATCATTTTGACTGTACATATTTTTTATATTTCCATTGGTAAGATCTACCCAAATTATATCATTTTTATAAAATATTTTTTTCATTTGTTCTCTCAACTGCGCGGTTTCTGATATAGATCTGTAATTGTCAACTTCTTTTTCCAACGGCAACATTTTAACGTCTATTGTGTCTTGCGGCGCGGGCGCAGTAATAATAAATACTCTAGCCGCTTTTCTAAAGGGCGGGCCTTGAGATCGCGATGGTCTTTGAGAACCTCTGACAGGTGTCAAAAATAGATCCCGAAATGAAGTTGATCTTACACTTCTGTGCGGCGATCTTGGTAGGATATTTCTGGCTTTAGCTGGTAACACTGAAAAATATTGGGGCAACATCAGAAAACTGCTGACAAAAAGACTTCAGACTCGGATAGAGTAGAAAATGAATGCATAATGCAATGGTAGAAAAACATTTTCATTTCATAACGTATATATTGTATGCCAATATATCTACTTATTGAAAAATATTTTAAATAAAGTGACTAAATTCTAAAAATATATGAGGACAAGAAATAAATTTAAAATAATTGGATACAAAACATATACAATAATAAAATTAATACAACGAATGCCGACAAGTTCCATGCTCTTTTCAAAAGGTTGTATAAGTGGAACGTACTCGTAGTCATTTAACTTTTACGAGCGCCTCTCTAAGCCCAATGTTATTATTAAAAATTAAATTTGGTAGTGTTACGTACCTACAGCTACAGTCAGAATATAAAATACAAAGGATTTTGTTATGACTGTGACCATTTTGGAAATTATTTCGTGTTGTTTTAAAAGTGATTATTCACTGTGACATACCTAGTAGTAGGTACCTAACTACTGCTGTCTTCGTGCAATTTCATGGTTATTAACATTTTAGTGCTATTTTTACGATTTAGCAAATATTTAATCATAAAAGTAAAGTCTGAATTGACTGGAGTGAATGGGTGCCGCTTGTGGGGTCTGGTCAACTTCGGTTGTAATCCTTCTGTCGTCTAGTAATTTAGTTCTAGCGTTTGTTTTTCTATAGTTTTAAGACCATAGTTACCATCTTGATGTTTTTTCTTATAAGAGTATGGACCACCTGTCCGTAGAGTGTAATGTAATAAAAAAAAAGTCTGAATTATTGCATTGACGAATATCTACTAGCGCTGCAGGGCTAAGATGTGCGCCTTATGTCTTGTCGAGGTATATCTCTTGGTTTCGTCTGGGTGGGTACCACCGCTTTGATTTTGTAGTCCGGCGCCAAGCAGTAATGTGCAAGCGTTATATAATGTGTTCCGCTTTTATGAGTCAAGTAGTCAGTGACATTACTGGGCCTATAAAACTACTTATAATCTATGCAAAAATTAGCATTATAATTTGTATTATCGCATGCTGAAACTAGTATTAAATAAAACAGCAAATAACTATAAAATAAAATATATTATGAAACAGTATAATAGGTACATTAAAGTACACAACATAGTTGTTTAAAATCTAACACAGTCATTGGCTCCGATTCTGATGTTCACACCCTTAACTAATTTTATTAGTGTAATCACTGGGCTTACGAGACTCAATACCTAATTTAATGTATCAGGGTTTATCTATAAAATAGCGCACTGCAGTACCGCGCAGATCTTTGCGTTTCAAAGCTCTGGGTGGCACTGCATTTGTTATGCGCTGGCGTTAATGATTACCATCAGGCAAACGAATCTCAACTCGTTGTTCAATAAAATAAGAATAGCAATTTGTAATAATAAGTTACTAATCATTAAAATATTTATTTTTATATTTAGATTTATTAATAACACTTTTATTGGTCTTACCAAAACAAATTTAAACAAACCCTAATGTGATGAAATCCGCGTCTAGCTCTTAAGTATGCCTTATTTAAATATAAACAATCACAAACCTTGACGTAAGACACTTCTTACCGTTCTCTTCTAACCGTTGTCTAACTCTAACTTGTTACTATATTTCTAATAATTTTAGACGTTTATTTTTTGACACTGCTTAGATTTCGATTTTAAACGTTGCCTAACTCTGTTTTGATATTTACTTCATTTAATAATTTTATTCGTATAGCGGTGTTTAACTTTTAGACACTGTTTAGCTAAACAGGCGTATAAATGTTTATTTTTGTGGTAAGAGGGTTTGTGTTTGCATATGTTAACTTACTGAGCATTAGAATCGGGCCATTTACTACCTTATAATAGTTGCAGCATTATCAAATGGTCAATTTAACTAAATATCAGCTGCTAATTCTATCAACTCTTGGACCGTAAGAAAAAACGCATCTATTCTCGCACAAATCAATATCAAAGTTATTAAATTTATTTAGAGTAACAACGGGATATTCCTGTACAATCCATTCGGGTAATTTCGATAATTACACATGTGGAAATATTTATTAGTCTGGCAACATTTATCTAGCCGCCATCTTACAGTCCAGCGAGTAGAGTCCGCACCACGACTGAAGTCCCGCGGAATAAAGAGGAACTAAAATCGCCCTATCTTCGCATTTATTCTTAAATCTTGAGATCATTTTTTTACACTTGATACTAGCTAAATACACGAAAGCTTTCTGCTTTTAAATAAATACGTGGAAGGGAAAATCGGGGATTTCGTCGGCCTCATATTCCTGATCTACTACAGCGCCACGAAAGAAGTCGTGGCGCGGACTCTATAACTTGGCGTGCTGGCGCTACTGAACAAAAGTTCTGTGTTGCTAGTCTTTATAATTTAACACAAAAGAATTTGTACCAAATTTGTATGGGGCTCGGTACTTTATTCCCAGAAAAAATTAACTAACCTCAAACTTTTTCTAAATATGTGCCTGAAATAAGGAGCCTAGCAGAATAATAAAAACATATTTGAGGCCTGCATTTTTTTAAACTGGTTTTAAAGAAAAGCGTAGTAGAAAAGCAAATTTGATTAAAAGCAAAACTTCGTTCCTAAAAATATCCAATAAGCAGCAAAATTATAAATGTCGTCACGTCATTTTTGACAAATAATAAGCTGTGTTGTCATCTGTTCTGTCAAATGTCTTTGCTCATTATCACATTCAGCCAAAAAGAAGCTGAAAAAACCGTTCCGTTTCGAGAAATTGCGTTCCGTTTCACGTTACATACCACAAAAAAACATTATGCATTTTAAGCAAATCGCAGGCCTATAAAATTGTAATTTCATTTTAGAATATCTAAATTTTGAGAGCTCATTCCAAAAAACCAACTGATAGCCTGGTTAAATTTAGTACCAAAACGGAACAACTCTTTTCGGATATTTTTTTCAAAGGCCTTTATTAACTACTAGTACATAAATAAACATTACATCTAACCTAGCTACAAAAATAGTTTAATAATTTACAACCCGATGTAGGCTTATTGATAATTATCTAGAATATATTATATATATTAATTGTCACTCCTCCCTTGTTGGCGAGAAGAGTCTTCTAGCATTTGATGTCAATTTATGCGTAAATAGATTCATTTTTGTCTTTGCAAGTTTAAAAAGTACTAATCACTGTACAGATGATCAGTACAGAGCCACGTGATTGGTCTTCAAGCTTCGTTACAATAATACCTTAGTAAGCTAAGACGCGAATTTAAGGCGTTATCCCGAGTCAATGAATCCGAGCCAAATCAATAATACATAGTTTTTCTATACCTACTTGTCCAATAATGTAAACAAACTTGGCGGGAAGCCAACCAATCACAGCAATGATCCGATCGCTAACCCAATGGCATGATTCGAATTTGAATTTCTACTTATACCCTGTTCCAAAATCTTAGATATTTTATGTAAACAAAGGGGTTGACAGAACGAAAAAATTGATAGAAAACTGTGTAATCCATAATTTGATGATAGACATTATTATTAATTTATTTTAAATTGTAACATGATAAACTTGAGTTATTGAAAAATCGTGCGTGGATCGTTTTTGCGAGATTGTTAGTTTAAACAAAACTATAATAAAAGGAATTTTTTTTCGTGCAGTTATTTTTCTTAGACTGGGAACACAGCAGAGATTTGAATTGAAACATTTTGTGCAATCGCCGCCATTTTCTTTTTCTGTTCACTTTGTTATTTTGTAGTCGTTTTGTTTAAGTTTTTGTTGTTGGTTCTTGTTATTTATTTCTTGTTACGTTATCATTGGTGGGCAAGCCATCAAGTTTGCTTACATTATTGAGCAACTAAGAAAATCCCTACTATAGCTATTCTTACAGTCTCCTAATCCAGTTCTTCATCAGCTCCTGGCGTCGTTGATGGTCTCCGGGACCTGTACCTCGAGGCCGTCCATCTCCTTCGTCAGGTTAACCTGGCAGCCGAGCCGGGAGCAGTCCGTGAGGCCGTAGGCCAGGTCCAGCATGTCTCGTTCCTCATCGCACGGTTCTTCGGGCAACCTGTAACAGCGTTAAAATAAAACTTAAAAGCACACGTAGCCTTACTCTAGGATTCCCTGTCGAAGCTGAGCAATCTGAAAGTATATCCTTTCCAATAAAGAAAGAATTTTCAAAATCGTTTTATAAATTACTGAGTTAGGAGGAAACAAAAAAAAATACCAAACAAATTGAGAACCTCGTCCTTTTTTTAAGTCGGTTAAAAATAGGCATTACCTGTCATAATCCTCCTGTTTTAATATAACATGGCACGTGGAACATGTGAGGGTGCCTTCGCACGCGCCGAAGCCTTCAATATTGAGGTCGTTATTCACCACCACGTCGAGAAGCGAGTCCCCGACCTTGGCTTCCGTCTCTAGCAACTTACCATCGTGCAGTTTGAACGATAGTTTTACTCTGGAATTAAAAATAAAGAGGAATATGACTCCATTTTTTAAGATATTTTCTTATGACAATCAAAATAACAGCTTTTTACTAAATGCATATATATGTATATGAAAGTATAATATGGTACCTATATAATAACAAAACAAACATTTTTAAAATTCTGTCTGTCTGTTTGTTCCCGGTAATCTCCAAACTCAGCTGGACCTATTTTGATGGGACTTTCACTGGCAGATAGCTGATGTCATAGGGAGTAACTTAGGCTATGTGAGCGAAGCTGCGGGGCACATCTAGTTATAATTAATTATAACAATATTTCAAATTTTGTAACTGGGCAAGTAATAACGTACACTGGCCTCACATTCACACTGGGAGAAAAACATCAAGCAGAATTTAATAGCCATAATCTGAAGAAGAAGAGGCTGTGTTATTTTTAATCTAAAATTTTGTCTTAGAAATAATCCTTCCAGATTAATATAATAAGTACATATTTTTTGTCATTTTATACTATTTTTTATAACTATTTTTTTGACAGGTGAATTATCAGTGATTCAGTCAGGAACAATGCATTATGCAGGAACTTTTTGTATCTGATAGATGTCATCATTTCAAGAATTTCGGAGTCAGCACCAATCACTCCCATAGCCTAGTTGGTTAAGGTCTAGATAACCAAAAGATGCAGGTTTGAATCCAACAGGATTACTAACCAACAGGTAGCAAAATTTTTGCAATGTTATATTAATTTTTCTATGTATATAATAGCTTACTGGCTTATGCTCCCGACTTCACCCACATGGGATAGGTATATCTTTATAGCCTATGTGTTATTCCAGAACCTATACTATCTACATTCTATTATTTCATCAGAATTGCTTTGATGTTATGGAGATATGTGGTAAGAAACATTCACACACACAAACTTTCGCATTTATAATATTAGTAGGATAGGATGTTACTCTCCAACTTGTAAATGCAAAATAATGCACCAATAATATAAATCAAGTTATCTACAGTTCAAGTATCTTATGTGGAAAGTTAATTCACTAAATTGTGATGTGGCAAAGTAGATGACATTCAACACATTTTGATGGAACATGCCCAAAATTAATCTATTAGAAATAATTTTAAAACCATAACTACACATTTTCTGTTTATAGAATGTGAGTGTGCTCCAATGTTTTAGAAAAGTCGGCATCAAGCATCACCAAAACTCTATGAGTTTTGTTACAAAGCACTTAATTAATATGCTATATAATTATTGTATGCATCAGCATAGTCATTTCGATTAGTTTCTTAAAAACGCAGGTTTATAAAGTCATGTGCGGATTTTCCATGCACACTCTAAAATGGTGTAGGAAAAAAACAAATGTGAGGAAATTGGTGCATTATAAAAATCGAGGACACGTGAAACCAAGCTGCACTGGACCCATGTGGTGGATTATACTCTCAGAATACCCAGGGAGGGAGGAGAGAGGGAGGGAGGAGGGGTGGCTATAAAAAAATCTCAAAACCTAAAAGAAAATATAAAGTTTAAGGGTGTGCTGCACCAACCCCATGTAACATGGAAAAAGAGCTAGAAGGAAGAGGAGATTGCTCTTTAAAACAAGTTTGCACATAATTGCTTGGCGGCAGAATATGAAAAGCAAAACTTACGAGGAAGTTATGTGCAGGTATTTGGCAATCGTGTACTGAAGCAGTACCAAATAGTTGCACAAAATAGTTGGTCACGAAGTCAAAGGTGAAAATTTTTGGAAAGAGATCAATTAATTTAAAAAGTTCTTACTTCTCTTCTTTTGGCACCACTTTAGATGTTGACAAGGGATTAATACATGTGTGATTGCTGAAACTCGTTCCCAAGCCATTATTTTTTAAAAAATAATTCACCGTACGAGCCGAGAAAGTTTTTGATAAACTTCGCAACATTTTTACACGGGCTTTAGACGCTCAAAGGCGAACCACAGAGTCACGAAATATATTCTAAATTATGCACTGAATATCCGAAGTGACACAAGATGAATTACGGAGAAAATTACGGTATTTATATTGAATTAATTCTGATTTAATCTTGACCTTGCAGATTTTAGGTTATTGGATGCGTTCCAATTTACGTTTTTTTGACAGCTTCACTTGACATGTCATCATAATCTCGTATCTCTATGGTGGAAGTGAAATGGAACGGTAGAGCTGTGTTCCAAACCTGCAGCTGTGAACAAATATGAATTATGATTGTATTATAAAGCCGGCTATACACGCTTCGGTTTACCGGAGAGGTCTAACTTGGTCTATGTAAGAATTGAAAGCCAAAACCAAATTATATTGGTTTTATTAAACACAAAATTGCAGTAATAGTTTCGAAGTGACAATTGACATAAGTCACGGCTAGTTATATGAAAAGTACAACTTTACTCTATTGTTGATTAAACTTCTTTATGATGAGAAGGAGGTTAATATATTACTACATTCACCCACTCTTGGAATTTCAACAACATAATCGCGGAAATATGATGGAGGTCTTCTAGTACGTCCTGAAAGACGAACCGAATCACTTTCAGTTTCATTAGTGTTATTTTCACAAGTTTCAGGTGTGTTATTCGTACTATCCTCGTTTGTGTCTTCCAACGCATCTTGATAATCATCTGATTCTATTATAGGTATTTCAGGAAAAGGCGCCAACTGCCTGTTCGAGACAGTACTCTCTCTACCATCCGCCAGGCGCACATAAGAGTACGTTGGATTTACATGTAGGACCTCTGCTTCTTCAACAATTGGATCGTATTTGGAAGTTCTTACGTTCTTCTTGACTAGTACAGGACCATTAGTGAGCCATGAAGGCAATGATTCTCCGTTAGGTGAACGACGTTGATGCAGGAACAATCGTTCGTGTGGTGAGACGTTCGTACTTGTGCAGAGAAGTGAACGAATCGCGTTTAAAACATTAGGTAGGACCAGTTCCCAATTTGATACTTCCATCTCTTTCGAGCAGAGGTTCAGCTGAATTGCCTTCCATAAAGTGCCGTTAAGACGCTCGACTTGGCCGTTTCCTTGGGGATTATAAGGCGTTGTCCTGCTCATGGCAATCCCCTGAATAGTTAAAAAGTTCTTTAGTTCTTCTGACATAAATGAAGATCCTCTGTCGGAATGAATGTATGATGGAAATCCAAATGTGAAGAAGAGATCTTTTAAACACTTTATTACTGTGGCTGCGGATAAATCGCTGCAGGGATATGCAAATGGAAACCTTGAATACTCATCTATTATAGTCAGTATATAACGATTCCGAGTATTTGATGGAAGAGGCCCTTTAAAGTCTATGTTTAGTCTCTCGAAAGGAGCAATAGCTTTTATCAATTGGCCTTTAGATTGAGCGTATCGAGGTTTGATCTGAGCGCAGACCCTGCAAGCAGCAGTCATTGATCTGATTTCTTCGATGTGATAGGGAAGATTCTTTGACCGTACCCAGTGTACCATTCTGGTGACTCCTGGGTGACAGAGCTGGTCGTGTAGTTCGTAAAGTTTGTTAGGAGCATTAATATGTGCACATACTCTCGACAAAGCATCTGCTACCGTATTTTCTCGTCCAGGGCGATAAATAATGTCATACTTGTAGCAGGATAACTCTAATCGCCACCTTTCGATTTTTTCATTTTTAATCTTACTTGAGTGTTTCTGATCAAACATAAAGGCGACAGATTGTTGGTCGGTTTTCAAAATAAAATGTCTTCCTACTAGGAAATGACGCCATTTTCGAAGTGCTTCTACGATTGCACTTGCCTCTTTTTCGATGGATGAATGTCCACGTTCGGTACTAGACAGTGATCGTGAAAAAAATGCAACGGGTCGACCATTTTGCGAAAGAGTGGCAGCTACTGAGTGTTCTGAGGCATCGGTTTCAACCGTGAAAGTTTCATCATTGTCAATTGCAGTCAGAGAAGCTTTGGCAACTTCTGTTTTCAATGCCTCAAAACAGTTTATCGCATCTTTGCTGAGTGGAAATTGCGCATTGTCAATTAATGGCTTGATATGGCGTGAAAAATTGTGTATCCACTTGGAATAGTGCGCCAGCATCCCCAACGCACGTCTTAATGAAGCGGAGTCCGATGGAACAGGAAGATTCAGTAGAGGCTTCAGCCGTTCTGCGTCAGGTTTAATTATATTGTCGTGTATAGAATATCCCAATAGATTAATATTATCAGAACCAAAAGTGCACTTCTTATCATTCAATGTAAGTTTGTATTTCTTTATAGCATTCATGAAATCATGTAAGTTTTTATCGTGATCCTCCTTATTTTTACCGCAAACGGTGACGTCATCAAGGAATGAATAAGTACCCTTTAAGTTTTCAGTTTGAATTATGTACTGTAGTGTTCTCTGAAAAGCGGCCACTCCATTAGTAACTCCAAATGGAATTCGAGTAAACTGATAAAGAGCGCCACATGCTTCGAAAGCTGTATATTTTCGTTCACCTTGCAAAATTGGCACTTGATGGTAAGCGCTTTTTAAGTCAATCTGACTGAAATATTTGTATTTAGCCACATTAGCGACCATGGACTCAATGTTTGGTAATGGATAAGCATCAAGTTCCGTAAATCTGTTGATAGTCTGTGAATAGTCGATAACAAGACGCTTCCGATGTGTAGTGCTTTTAGTCACTAAAACTTGAGCTCGCCAAGGTGAAGCGCTCGGTTCAATCACTCCATCTTTAAGTAAATTTGTGATTTCTTCTTGAATAAATCGTTCATCATCTTCAGTGTACCGTCTAGACTTTATGGCTATAGGTCTAATATTCGTGGAAAGGTTACTGAATAAGGATGCAGGAGGAACGGATGACGCCATGACGCATATTTTCAATGTGTCTCGTGAACCTCCAAAATTAAATTCCAAAGTTTTGTGGTCTTTCAATAGATCATGTCCTATGATTATATCAGCGCATAAATTGTCAACAATCAGTAGTGGCTGATCCGTGTAAGTATGTTTGTCCAGAATAATCGTCGCATTACAGATTCCATCTACAAATGATGTGTGATTGAGAGAAGCTAAAGTGATAGTTTGCCTATGAGGCCTCATCTTGAGGTTGATTTCCTGAGCTAGCTTCTTATTAATGAAACTAACCGAACTTCCTGTATCGATAAGTGCTTCAGTTTGAAAATTATTGACCTTCAGCGGAACTGTTGCTTTGCTTAAGCTTGATGGAGAGGCAGCTGATGTAACAGGCTTGGTTTCATTGACATTTACATCAGCATCAATGACATTTACAATCGGCCTGTTACTTCTACAAACAGTTGCATAATGGCCTTTTTTTTGAGCATATTTGGCAAGTAGCATTAAAGGCAGGGCATTTCAAGCGTTGATGTAAGTTATTACTTCCACAAAAGTAACATCGCTTACGCTGATTTGGTGTAGCGGCCAAGTTATCAGTTTTATCGTTCTTGTGTCTGACAGAATCAGTTGCTGCATGCATTTGAAGAATGTTGTTGCTTGCATAACTTGTAGCATTCTTTTCGGCAGTCTCTAGTGATACAGCTTGATTTTGAGCTTCATCTAGTGTTAGTGTCAAGTTTTCCAAAAGCCGTTGTCTTATTTTCTGACTCGAGATGCCTGTTATGAACGCATCTCGGATATATTCATTTTTATTTTGCTCCGCCGTTACGGTTTTGAAGTTGCAATCGTGCGCCAATTGTTTTAGGGCACGAATGTATTCAGAAATTGATTCTTCTGGTTTTTGTTTCCTGATAGATAGAGTATGCCGTGCATGAATTTCATTTTTAGGTTTAATGTAAACACTATCGAGTAGCTTTACAGCTGTTTCATAGGTACCACAGTCCCGAATTAATGAATATATCGTTGGTGACAGATGATTGATAAGTAGCTTCAGCTTGATTGAATCAGGAATCTGTTTGGATTCTTCTTCGCAGAGAAAATTTGAAAATGTAAACCGCCAGTGAGTCCATTTTAAATCAGCCGACGGTGCTTCAGGCTCGACGTCAAAGCGGTCTGGTCGTAGAAATCGAGCTATCGAGTTTGTTTCTGTCGAAGAAGAACTAGGGTCGTTTCTCGACATTTTTTTTTTTAAAACATTGTGTTTAATAAATTGTAAGAATTGAAAGCCAAAACCAAATTATATTGGTTTTATTAAACACAAAATTGCAGTAATAGTTTCGAAGTGACAATTGACATAAGTCACGGCTAGTTATATGAAAAGTACAACTTTACTCTATTGTTGATTAAACTTCTTTATGATGAGAAGGAGGTTAATATATTACTACAGTCTACCGCGCCGGGGATATGTGTGTTAGACCTGCCCAGCAAAGAGATTATCAGATTAACGCTATGCTAGACTGCATCGGCCTTATTACAAAACGAGTTTTAACGCTAAACTGGAGTTTAAACCGTAGTTTTGTCAAATTTCTTATTACAAAAAGCAGATTAGCACTTAGGTCTTGGTTGACTATGGTGTCAAAGTTAGTCTTGCCGGGCACCTAGTTTAGCGACGGTTTAAGCATTTATTTTAATGGCGGCCACGTATTCTACTTGTCAAATCGTAAAAAAATTCATATATTTTGTATTAAAGTAAGAAGGGGTGGTGAGGTATTAGGAAGCGTGGATGAGTAGAATAATAGCTTTTAGCAAAATATATAGGACATACTTATAATATCGAAAGTATACATAGTAAAAACAGAATATATTACAAGAATTGACAGTACACACAATCAACAAAACATGTTGCTATGGTTACTTACCCATAGTGTGCCATTGTATAGGTTGGATATATAAGGAGTATCTCCTTAACATTTTTTTCATATACGTAAATACCTAATTAGGATGTTTTGAATTACTCGCAATGATCAAAAGTCATTAAAAAATTCCCTACAATATTTTTCGATATTAGAAAATAGTATTGTGTGACAAAATAGCTACTTATATTCCAAAATAAAAATTAGTACATTGTGTCAATTCTACATTTCGTGTATCCGTAGCATAAAGACATTTATTATCTGTGGAAATAATTTCTACCATAGCTACAGTTTGGTATTAAGTTGTCTTGGCTTTATTCATCTTTTGTAATAAGGTTTGGTTTATAGGTCGACTTTAAAGATAGTTGAAGACAAATTGGTTGTCGACCAAAGTCGAGTTTAACGAGTTTTTTGTAATAAGGCCGCATAGGTCTATTCCCATAAATACTCCGGTGATTCCGGTTAAGGAACACCTGCAAAACTAGACCTCTCCGGTATACCGTAGCGTGTATGGTTGTAAGATTGTATATATCTGTGATTCTATCGCAACCAAGGAATTTATACCCAACATTCTTGATCGCAACCACTATCTGTCAGCGTTATCAGGCGTATATAGAAAAGTACTCTGTGCTGTCAGTAGTCAGATAATCATTAATCACTGTTTCAAATAATGTCAGTGTCTAAAATGTGCAATCAATTTTGAAAGAAATTGTATTTTAGTTGTTTCTCGAAACTGCGTTTTTGTCATTGTTACCAGAATTTAATGTGTAAATAGATCAAAATTACTTGTTCTCAGTCTTCTTTAATAACTTAACTCCCAAAACAACCATGTCTGAGAGGTTGAAAAGCACAAATCAGGTCTCTAATGATGAGATTATAGATGACCTAACCAAAGACTTGAAAAGTACGTTAAATACGGGAGAGAATCCCGGGGAATTTGTTATATATCCCACTACTAGTGCAGATGAAATCCCGACAGAGTCCGGAGACGCCACTAAAATGAAAGGTAAGTTTTTAAACCCATATTTTTCGTGCTTAACAAATAGTGGTTCTGGGCGTCGACTATCTTGAGCTTATACTGTTGACTATTCATTATTACTCACAAAAGAATGAAAATTAACATGAGTAGTATTTGAATCGTTAACAAGCCAGATGTTTTTATTTTGTAGCAGTTTCTGTTTGTAATACTTTGATCCTTACATATTTGAATGCAATATCTACAACTTATGACTAAATTAAAAATATGATATCTAATGAGTGTATGTATTGTTTTAAAACATGATTGCCCATTGTTTTTCTTAAAGATGTAGATCATTTTCATTACTAACAGAATATAGTTTAATGATTATTAATCATTTTAATGTACTTTTATTTCCACCTACCAGAACATTCTAGAAAAAACGTAACAGACAGGGCTTGAGGGAAAATATCTGATAAAATAAAATAAATGTTGCATGAACTCTGAATGTCCAAATTACGTAACATACACGGTATCAACATCTGCATCGGTGAGACACAGTAGTACAGACACTCACTGTTATACAGACCAATGAAGAAGCAGCCTAAATAGCCTGATAAGTACCTGGTGCTACTACCTGCACCATAAATGTTCTAATTACTTCTAATCTTATCTGGATCTGGTCTTTTCTAAGCCAGGGTCTACAACCTACTAGCACTAGTTACGGTACAGCATAAGACTTCAAACAGTCTTCAATAATTCCTGCCTAGTTACAAAAAATCCCTTCAAATTTGTGTTCTTAAGCCTCAACCTTTTTTCAGACATTCCACAAAAAAGTTCACAAACAAACCAAGGAAACGAAGCAGCTAAAGACAAAAATGAAACTAAATCAGATCAAGACCAAACCGCAACAGAGCCCGATAACTACGAAGATGAAACGGAAATAGATAAAGATCCGGATGCATCAGATGCAGAACCAGAGAGTGACACAGACACTATAGATGAGACGTCACTCAAAGATGCTGAAGTGGACCTCACAGATGATCAGAAGGAGGAGCGGAGGATCATTGCCGAGGAGTTGAAAGACACAGGAAACAATGGATTTAAGAGTGGAGATTATAATTGGAGTGTAGAAAAGTATACATCAGGTTTGTGTTCCTATTTTTTTATTGTTAAATAATCAACACTGTACAAATAATCAATGTGGTAATTGACACTAGCATGATGTTCATATAGATATACAGGATGAATTTGAATTGGTATTTTATCCCAGAAGGGGGCCCGGTGATTAGGACCATGGTTGTCCGCAAGTTATGAGAACCTCCCTTGAAAATACATCATTCCAAATTTCCATACAAAAAAATAGATACACTTCGTGAAGTGTGTGGCATATAAGCCGAAAAGAGTCTTCTCACAAATTTCAGGGCTAAAATCGATTGGTCCCATAGCATAGTTGATTTATAGTCTGGTCTAGATAACTAGAAGAGTAGGGTTCGAATCCCATTCCCAACTAAATTTTTGACATGTATATTTACGAGTAATAAAGCATGTTGAATTTAATTTACAGCCCTACAAACCTGTCCGCTCCAGTTCTCGAAGCTCAGAGCGATCCTGTATTGCAACCGAAGCGCTGCGAGGATGAAACAGGAGAAGTATGATAAAGCCATCAAGGACTGCACGAAGTCCATCGAGCTAGATGACACGTACTTGAAGGCTTATGTCAGGTAAGAAAGAAAGAAACATCAGTTTTTTAGTCAAAACTATCCCACTTGGGGTGTTTTTACATTTACCCCTGCCAGCATCTACCCAAGCCATCCCAACACCTTGATGTAACGAAGAACGGCTTTAGGACACAGGCATAATTGTTCCAGTGTTGTTACTTTAGATGTTGAGAATTTGTAGGAGTTCAATTTCATTTCAAGCAGTAATGCTTACACATTACTTCTTGGTGGCAGATTACATCAAGCAAAGCGGACCAACCCAGACGGACACTTCTACCACTGGAATAACTTTTTGGCTGTAAACAAATTGTTTTCGTTTTTTCAGACGAGCGCAGTCATACGAGCTGAGAGATAAACTAGACGAGAGCCTAGCGGACTACAAGAAGGTACTGGAGTTGGACCCCAGTCATAAAGAGGCTCAGGTATGTTGCTCCTAATGTCTCAGGGTAACGAGCGCACTGCAGTGCCGCGCAGGCCTCAAAGTTCTGAGTGGCACTGCAATTGGGATGTTGCATGAAAAACAAAATACCTAATTTCTGTCATTATGCAGTTTAAAGAAGATCACATTAACACAGTAAAAATGAAATTCACAAAAAAATGTATAACTTCCACAAAGATCTAAAAGTTTCCCAAATTCAACAAATTTTTTTCGCATTCATTAGTAATTTAAAATGATACCAAAAGATTCTTTACATTTAAATGAGTAAAAAAATGTATGACAGCTATGAGACAGCTAATGAGTAAACGCAGTTGTTCACAGTCCAATCAACAAAATGCGTGTTTTTGGTACAGCTTTACGGCCCGGTTAGAACAAGTGACGTCAGATGGTCTGTCCAATTCGTATGGGGCGTTTTAGCGCTCAGTAGATACGCCCGACTTTGACTCTCATTTTTGACGTTCGAGTTCGTTTTTTCGATATAGACATTTGATTCTCATGAGAAAACGAATTTATTGACATCATAAAAAAAATGGAGTCAACATCCCTATTGTTATGGATCGGCCGCAGAATCGAGAAGTGCAGCAAATATATCAATCTTTTTAATCATCATTTCAGAAAGCAATGACCCGCCTGCCGCCCCTAATAGAAGCGAAGAACGAAAAGCTAAAGACAGAAATGATGGGCAAGCTTAAAGACCTCGGGAATATGATCCTGAAACCTTTCGGTCTGTCCACGGAGAATTTCAAGATGGAACAAGATCCAGACACGAAGGGATATAAGATTAACTTTAAGCAGTAGTGTTAGATGTGAGATTTGTGCGAGTATATTGTTATTGGAACGAAATATTGGTTTTTCATTCCTAGGGTCTTGCTAATAAGCGTCTATTAGTTCTTGAAGCGATTTTGGCAATTTTTGGACCCCCTCAAGGGGGGCCTTGGTGAGATTTGGCTAGACCCCCAAGTAGGGGAGCACACTGATCTCACGCGGGATTTCTCATAATATATACGTGTTTTTAGTGCAAATACGTTAATTTGCGATTCATTGCCGTACGCCAGCAGCGTTCATCGAGTATTTTAGTAGAGAAACATATTTTACTTAATTTAAAAAACTTTTCTTGCAGTTTTACAATGAAAAAAATTACGTGATATTTGCTGAGACCCCCCTCTTTCCCACGTAATGCGTTGATTACACCTAACGAGTACAGTGGCGAGTCAGTGTCCTCGGCCGAATGCTCGGTTTGTATAAACACTTTAACGAGTGCTCGGCCGAGTGCTCGGCCGAGTGCTCGCCCGAGCAGAGAGGCGAGAGAGTCACTAGAATCCCAATCTGTTCACTAGGCCGAGTACCCACCTCCCCACTTCATTCTTCTGCCCCCGCAGCGACTCGACATCCCGCTCGGCATGCATGAACACGCACTCGCTTGTCACTCGGCCACTCGCCCCTCGGTCGTTCGTCACCAAGCAGTGTGCGTGTTTATGTTATTTATCAGATTATCATAATCTCAATTATAATGTCCGCTTATAACAAATGGACCTTGGATACAACAATAAAATTTATTATAAAATTTATTTATTTATTTAAAATTTATTTATTTTATTTTTTTGTTATTTATTTGTCATTCTCAAAAGTGCCTTGAATTCTTTGGGATCTTCTGACTGCAATTCATTAAAAAGGGTGTTTGTGGCTCCAAGGGCAGTTCGCCTTAACATCCATGTTCTGGTCCAAATTCTTCGGTCTTCATCTTCTAATAAATCCCACAATTCGTTAATAATATCTGGTAACAGCCGGTTGAAAACTCGTTTAAATTCCTTTTCTTTTTTGCGATCCATTGCAGACGAAGCGTGATCAAAACTGAACTGACTCGCCACTATAGTAAATACGCGTGAACATCCACTCGGTTCGGCGACTCTCTCGGCCGAGAGCTCATTTACTGACTCGCCACTGTACTCGTTAGGTGTAATCAACATATGAGATTTGGTGCTGGAAATCTCGAAAAAAAAGTTTTATTTATTTTCGTTCAAGAACCTTTATGTTGCAAAGTTGAAAAGCCTTCTTGCTCCACCTTAAAGTTATAAACGTCTGCTATTAGAAAAGACCTGAAAAAAAAACTTTGTTAATGCTATTCAAAAATAGAATGCATTGACGTTTCTTCTCTTTTGTGATAGATGTTTTAAACAGATTTTTTTATGAATTTTCCTTGATTTTTTTTATACATTTTAAAATCGTAGCATGTGATTATTTTCATTTACTCTAACAAAACAGGTAAGTTATTTTGATGTTTGATCTGAATATTTGATAACAGGTACTTTCTTTTATACTACTATTATACTTTCATTTGCTGAACTAGACCAAGTTGTACCTCACCCCGGGGCAGCTAAAGTTTTATGTCATTTGGTCTCAGGATATGGGAGCAGTGCAATGCAAGCCTTTATGTTTCAAGGTCTTCGGTGGCACTGCAATTGTTAAGCAGGCATTATAGTTACATAAGGCAAATGACATGTTCGCATCGTTACTTAATGCTTCCTTATCAGCCTCTTACGCTTCCACTGCTGGGATACCGGCCGGGCCCTCTCTCAGAGAGGTATGGTCCATTATCCACCACGCGGGCCCAGTGCTTGGTGGATGTCACATGTCCTCGAATTTTGTGGTTCTTGAACATGCGTGTTTCGTAACGATGTTTTCCTTCACCGTTTTAGAGCGAGTGTCAATAATCCGCACATAACTAGATATAAGGTGCCGGCCGAGTCGAGATTCGAACTATGGTGCGTCGGATTGAAAGTCGCACAAATTCCCGCTCGGACACACTCGCTCCCTCTTATAAGGCTAATTACAAAGAAATATTGGAAGATGTAGTGCATTCAGTAATTCGATGAAAAGCGGGATATTCCGATATTACCCATTTCTACCAAGCGAGGCAATATTTATTGGTATGGCAACATGTGCCTTGAAAGCAGGAAGATGCAGGCGGCCAGGTAAATGTTGCTAGACCAATAAATATTGCCGCGTTTGGTAGAAATGGGTAATTATTGGAATGCGCTATACTTATATTGATTTTCGATGCATACTTTTTCAGAAACAAAATGGCGAGATGCCGGCGGAGACGAAAGTAAGTATAATTACCTTGACAAGAAATGCGATAGGTTATAGGATGTTGAGTCCATTTTTTTATAACATCAATAAATTGGTTTTCTCATGAGAATCAAAAGTCTATTATCGAAAATACTAAAAATCGAACGCTAGAAATGGCAAAAATGAGAATCAAAGTCAGGCGTATCTACTGAGCGCTAAAACGCCTCATACAAATTGGACAGAACATCTGACGTCACTTGTTCTACGTGGGCCGTAAAATACTAAAAACATGCATTTTGTAGATCGTGAACAACTGCGTTTAATTACATAGTTGCATACATTTTTTTATTAATTGATATATTAAGACTCCGAATGGTATCATTTAAATTGCTATTGGATGATAAAAAAAAACGTTGAAATGGGGAAACTTAGATGCAGTATCTTTGTGGAAATTATATATTTTTGTGTTAATATTTTTATTGTGTTAATGTGATATTCTTAAACCTGTACATGTACATAATGACTGTAATTATGTATATTGTGTTTCATGCAACATCCCTATTCTACCTGCGGCGCGGGTGGAAGGGGCACATGCTTCGAGTGCGTCTGTACTGCGGCCTTACCGTCTATTATAATTGTCTTCGTTTTCGACACTAACAGGATTAAAACCAGCGGATGCTTGTCTTCGGCAACAGCTAGTTTAAATCGGGTTGGAGTTGAAAACGATATGGCTTTTGGTAGCCGGTAAGGCCGCTGGTCGGCATGCGGTTGCTACGTGCATTCTACTCGTCCAAGATCTTTGTCCAAGTTTTCGTAGATTGAAAAAATGGAGGAGTTTCGACCT
This sequence comes from Crocallis elinguaria, assembly GCA_907269065.1. NCBI lineage: Eukaryota > Metazoa > Arthropoda > Insecta > Lepidoptera > Geometridae > Crocallis > Crocallis elinguaria. The sequence goes on along the minus strand of OU026076.1, from coordinate 13,463,133 downwards.
TATGTGCTGCTCGTTGTCATAATCTTTGATCAAACTTGGATGTTCCTAAAATTTTTATCAAACATTGATGAAGACATCCAAGTTCTTTGATTACACACGCACACGCATACGCACACGCACACACGCACACACACACGCACACACACACACACACACACACACACACACACACACACACACACACACACACACACACACACACACACACACACACACACAAATATGCGGCGCTAATGTTAATGTCTTATTTTTTGTTTTTTCTGTCTATAACCACAAAAAACTATTTCGTCTGTGTTTTATAATATTGTAAAAGACCTAATTATAAGGGAAGACACTGCCTTCTGCAACACAGTTTACACTAATGCAGCAGGCAGGGCTTCAACTATTCTCTTGTAAACTTTTTTATATACAATAAATAAATAAATAAAATGCAACTTGGGCAAAGATCTTTTACGAGTGGAATACCACACTTTATAGCCACGGAGCTGTTTAAATATGGTTTCAGACTTCCCCACATATATGTACCTACACTTATCAATCAATACAGGGTGATCTGTATTGATAAGTGCAAGTCAATACATTTTTAAAAGATTTATTTTTATTTTTTCCAGAATGTGTAAAACGTAAGTGGTCCGAATTATGACGGTAACAGTCAAACAGGTAAAATATTTGCTTCATTTAACTTGCAATGTTTTGCATAGTGGCACAGAATAAATACACTCTGAGTTCTACTCCTGCAAGGTGATTTTCATTCACTCGGAATGATATCCGTGTCGGAAGCGACTTTCCTGATCGTTTATACCTTAGAAACGCATCCCGACAGAGATATTTCCCGTTTAGATTCGGCAACTCAGCTGCATAAAAACGGATATAATCCCGACAGTATTTCTTTGACGGAATGCGTTTCCGAGATATGAACGATTCAGAAATAGTCGCTTCCTACACGGAATCATTCCGAGTAGATTAAAATCACCATGCCGTAGGTCAACAAGATTTACTACGAGTTTTTAACGTCGGAGTTTTTCCGAAGCACCTCCCGAGCACACTCGACTACAAACGTCGTACTATTTTGTGGCTAGCTGGAGGGCGTGGTGTTATCACGATGTTTCAAAAAACGCGGCGATATCACAGCGGTACCGTTTTAGTTGTGATATCTAACATTACAAATGAGTTAGTACCATTACACGGTTACAAGTGACTTTGTACACAACAGTGTAAGCAGAAGAGACAAGGGATTGGTCAGATAGAAAGCGGTTACGAGTTCAAGCGTACAGCTTTCGCGTTCTGGATTCGACCATGCAGTTGCATGTCCTATGTTACTACTGAGTTTTGTTAGTGGTAGGACTAACTCTTCTGCGAGTGTCCGTCTGGGTTGTTACCACCGCTTTGTGAGTGAAGTCTGCCGCCAAGCAGTAGTGTGCAAGCATTACTGTGTTCCGGTTTGATGAGCAGAGTATCCAGTGAAATTACTGGGCTTATGAGACTTAATACCTAATGTCTCAGGGTAACGAGCGCACTGCAGTGCCGCGCAGGCCTTTGTGTTTCAAAGTTCTGGGTGGCACTGCAATCGTTATGGGCCGGCGTTATGCTTATCATCAGGCAAACGACCAGCTCGCCTCGTTACCTAATAACATAAAAAAAAGAGTTAATACAACACATTACATAACGAACGCAGAACGCGAGATCGACAGTTCGCTTTCAGTCTGAACGATCCCTCAGAGTGAGCTACTGTACTTTTTTTAAATCCTATTTGGTAATGAGACGAGCTGGTCGTTTGCCTGATGGTAAGCATTACGCCGGCCCATAACAATTGCAGTGCCACTCAGAACTTTGAAACATAAAGGCCTGCGCGGCACTGCAGTGCGCTCGTCACCCTGAGACATTAGGTATAAAGTCTTATGAGCCCAGTAATTTCACTAGCTACTCTGCTCATCAAACCGGTACACAGTAATGCTTGCACATTACAGCTTGGCGGCAGACTTCACGAGCAAAGCGGTGGTAACAACCCAGACGGACACTCGCAGAAGAGTTAGTCATACCACTAACAAAACTATAAGTAATGATAATATATGTAGACGGTGTCGAAGCCGCAGCGGCCGCTTCAAGCGCTGCCGCTCTACAGACCGTCGGTACAGAGTTCGGCAGGGATGCTGCAGCCGCAGCCGCCGACGCCGCAGCCGCTGCAGGCGCCGCCGCCGCTCGTGCGGACGACGGCCACGGTACTTCATTTTTTATTTTTATTTTATTTATTTCCGTAATCCAACAGCGTCAACATAAACATAGGTACATAAAATAATCTTACAATAAGACTGCTATGATATGCTTTGCTGATATGATATGCTTACATATAGAATAATTTGAAAAGTGTGGGGGGGGGGGGGGTGTTTGTTTCTTTGTGTGCGTGCGTGGGTGTGTGTGCGTGCGTGTGATGTGTAAGTATGTGTTAGATATGTATATTACTTATGTGTTCAGAGAACATTTATGCAATATTAATTTTATATTAATATAAATAAATAGGATCGATGCAACGTACTACTTGTGGTGAACACACTTAAATACTGGGTTGGAAGCACCGGGGAAGCTTCAAGGAGTCCTACTCGCTGACTGTTCAATAAAACTTCTTCTTGATGATCTTTGGTTTTTATTCCTTGTACTTGTAGAGGCCGGGTACTCGACGAACTGACTTTTGCGGCAAACGGCTCTCATTATATACAAATGGTCTTATCATAAAAAACGGTCATAAAGCAGCTTTCTAAAAACTTTCTCTAATTTAAAACGCCTCTCCGATTGGCCCACCAATCAGAGATGAGCTCTTACAACCAATGACGTAATAATTGGGTGCACCGTTTGTAACTCTATCCTAACCGTGCGGAGAGCACATTTCTATTGTTCTATTTGGTGCACCGTTTGTTGCTCTATCCTAACCGTGCGGAGAGCACTTTTCTATTGTTCTAAAACTGGTAAAAATGCAACATTATTTCCTATTCCTATTTTGCCTGTCGATTCTATATATCTGTATTTATTTATTATTTGCTAGCTACTATTTAGAAAAAGGAAATATCTTAAGCTATTTACATAATTTTGCTATCGGTCTAAACTATTACAAACTATCAAAGAATCTTAATTATAATGACGTTATAAGCTACGTTGTTCTGCACACTACTCGTAGACTAAAACCTAAACGCTCTTCCAAATAGAAAGCGCCGTGTTCTGTCGCAGCGCGGGCTCTTTCGGCGCGGCGCGGCGCTCTGTTTTTGACAGAATACAATGGGGAGCCACACTGCTTAATTATCCCGCTAGGTGGCACATTATCGCTGGTGTTGTTTCACTATGAAACTTCATTATACAATTTTAGTTAGTAAATACAACATCGTCTTTGCAGTAAATTATGCCCTCGTAAAGTGCAATTCAGTGTAAAACTAAGGTAGGTACACACGTTTCCCTTTTAACGAGAAAAAACGGAAGTTGTGGATCAAAGCATTGCTCATCAAAAATTATTGGAAACCAATTATTCTTCTAGGTTATGTAGTGACCATTTCAAATGTAATGATTTTTAAACGCGAGCATGTTTACTGGTTATAGTTTAATTCATTAACCCTCAAAGTAAACATCAATGACAAGCACCAGCGGTGGTGGCGCCATCTGAGATTAGCTTTGCCTGAGCCTACCCATTCACCATTCACGAACGCTCCACTCCACATTCAACGCAAACGTTCCTAAAACCGTGCGCGTGTGGGGAATCTCAGATGGATTACAATTTACGTGGCTGTTTGCCATGACACTGCATGCTTGGCAAGCGCTTTGGTGCGATCGCAGTAGATTATGATATTCCTTGAGAAGAATGCTGTTGCACATATCCTCTCAGTAGCTGTGTATCCTGGCGTTGACACACACAGAGTATGCCGCACAAACGTAGACTTGCTTTTGACAGTTACAATTGGCGATGCCGCTCTCGCCGCGGCAGTTTCAAGCGCTGCCGGCGCTGTGATCGCCGTTACAAGGTGCGCCGTCGCTCCATGTCGCCGTGTTAGCCTGCGTCTTCTGTAAAAGTGAGTGTGCTTATACTATTTACACTTTACTAGCTTTTGCATGCGGCTTGGCGCACATGCGGCGCAAGTACGGATCTTTTCGGTCGACAAAATTCGATAAAATTGACAGTTCAAATCGATAAAGTGGGTTTTATCGAGCCTCGAAACAATCGACAAAAGTTATCGAAAAGCTAGGTCGAATCCAAAGAGAATATAGGTAGAGCTACTACAATACTTTACGATCAGACTTCGGTACTCGCAACATTAGATAAATTTATCGAGTTTTTCGGTTCGACAAATTTATCGAACCGACTTCCGTACTTGCGCCGCTGACGGACAGCCTGATAGGTGTGTCAGTTTCGCATCGGGACACGTCGCGCGGGATGCGACTAGGGCATGCAGAATCGGACCATTTTGAAGAATCGAGAATTTCGATTCCGATTCCTGGGGCCTTACTCAAAAAATCGAACGTGGAAGCTTCGGCTGACGGATCGCAGTTTTCCTACTATGAAAGCGTTTCGGATCCAACGTTCGATTCGATTTTTGCACTTGATATTTTTGCTTTCATAGTAGGAAGATGCCGATCCGTCAGCCGAAGCTTCGAAGTTCGATTTACGGAGTGAGGCCCCAGGGGCCCGCAATCGGGTACCCGGTTGTTTCGTTTCATTCCGATTCCTACTGATATAAGGATCGGTTCTCAGAGGATAAAAAAGAATCGGTTTTCCTGATTATTTCAGTTATCCCGGACAATGCTAATAATTGCATTTCTAATTATCAAAGTTTTTTTCTTCTTCTAGGTCGTGTTGTTTCGTTTGTGATTCGCTGCCTGATCCTGGTGTTGAGAAATTGTGAGTGTGTTCTATTGTTCAAAATAAATGTGATTGTTCATTCTATGTGTTTTTTATAAACTTCCATAAATATTAACTTACCAAGCTACTACATAAATATTACTGCTTTATTAAAACAATTGTTTAAGCGCTATATAATAGGTATAATACAAAACGCCACTACTTACGTGATGCTTAAAGCGGCTGCAAGTAGCGGAAATGACTGGTCATTTCAAGTGACGTATTTTAGTATTCAGGGCCCTGGGCCTGCAGGCCCCGTCGTCGTCCTGCCGCGCCGCCGTCGCTGTGCCCGTCAGTACCTAAACCTATATACGATAGTCCCGTATCTTGATGTCTATTAAACTTACACCCACGAGCCCCCACGACTACCTTACGAAATAGTTAAACGGTGGTTTAGGTAAACTATGTTTTGTCTCTGTTGTTCTTTGACATTTTTAAACTGAATCGAGAGACAAAACACACTTGAACTAAGTATTCAACCGTTTAACACTGTTTATTAATAAGAGCCAGGTATTGGGTATAGACTTTTCTTAAATTTTTGTGCTGGTCACTTGTGTTTGGTGGTCAAGACAAGTAGCTAGCGGCCCATTGCATAAAAAGGAGCTTACGATATACAAACTAACGCGTAACTTACCTACCCGTGTTTGTACCCCTTGGCAACGTAACCCCATCGAGTTTGGGATTGCTTGATTTGTCTTTCCATGTACTCTGATCCTAGATGATGTCCACCGGGTCCTGATGATGGAGCCGGAAGATGGCCACAAGGTAGCACCAATTACGTATTATAAAACAGCTGGTCTGGAAAAATATATTTTCCCAAAAGTAGGTATGTAGCTTAGTTGGATTTTGAATTGATTGAGCCAAAAATAGAATATTACGAGACACGGAGCCACTGACGAACCCCTACTATCTCTATCTATCACTAATATCCAACTAGTTGGGTTTTGGTTACAAGGATATGTGGTTCCTATAACCTATTGGACATACCAGAGATAGTAGAAGGACTAACTCTTCTGCGAGTGTCCGTCTGGGTTGTTACCACCGCTTTGTGAGTGAAGTCTGCCGCCAAGCAGTAGTGTGCGAGCATTACTGTGTTCCGGTTTGATGAGCAGAGTAGCCAGTGAAATTACTGGGCTTATGAGACGGTAACGAGCGCACTGCAGCGCCGCGCAGGCCTTTGTGTTTCAAAGTTCTGGGTGGCACTGCAATTGTTATGGGCCGGCGTTATGCTTACCATCAGGCAAACGAACGGTTCGGCTCGTTACCAAATAAAATAAAAATAAAAAATTGACCACGATGAAGGTCAAGTAGGTACCTACTTGTACGACTGTTCATGGAATGACTCAACACTTCCTATAGTTTGTTATCTATAGATGAACGCACCGGATGTAAAAAGCTTCCGCGTTTGTCTGTGTCATCGATCTGAATCATTTTAATACAACAAAAGCATTACGAAATTTCCTTGGAAGAGATATGAAAGATACCTATGGATTCTTTCTATAGATTTCATGTATCTACTTTCCAATAATTTAAACACATTCGACGGATGCCAAACAATCGACATTGGCCAACGATAGACTTCATTCGAATTTCAATTTCTATGAGCCTACATACACGGGCACTCCAATCCACAACATTCCAATTCAACGTTACAAAAACCGCCCGTGTGTGGGGAAACTCAGATGAATTGGTGAAGTGATAGAAATATTCAAAATCCAAACGTCCCAAATCCATAATGTTCCAAATCATCGTTAGTGGCCGATACGACGATCCATTTTGCGCTCAGTTGGTAGTACTGGAGACGCAGAATGACCGAAAAATGGAGCGCTAGCGCGCTCGGAATGGAGTGACCGGCTTGGGCTCGTTGGATCATCGTTACACTCAATCCACGGCGCGCGGAGCGTTGTATTTGGAGCGCTCGTGTATGGTGCACTTATCTATGTCACCGATTGGTGAGCCACCCGTCGTGAAGAAATGGACCGGGGAGTAACATAGGCTACTTTTTATTCCAGAAAAAGGCACGGTTCCTGTGGAAACGCGAGTGAAACCGCAGGCAGAAGCTAGTATATAATAAATGCGAAAGTGTGTTTGTACGTTTGTTGGTTTGCCTTCTTTCACGCAGCAACAAAGCGATGGATCGACGTGATTTTTGGTATAGATATAGTTTATGGACCGGAGAGTAATATAGGCTACTTTTTATTCCAGAAAAAGGCACGGTTGCTGTGGGAATGCGGGTGAAACCGCGGGCAGAAGCTAGTAGTCTCATAAGCCCGCATTCTATAATAGTAGTCTCATAAGCAAAGTAGTCAGTGAAAACTACTTTGCTCATCAAACCGTCAGTAATGCCTGCATATTACTGCTTGGCAGCAGACTATAAGAGCATATTGTGGTACCCACCCACCCACATAGATTCTAGCGGAATAGTTAGTCCAACATCACATCATCAGATTTAGATCACCATACCTGTACCACCTACTATAGATGTCCTTGTGTTGATCTTGCACTTGGAAATCAGTTCTATTCCTGTTCACCATCCTTCGACCTTATCTTCATTTAAGAGGTGAGGTAGTAGTCAAACGCTAACTTATGGAGTATAAAAAAGTAGGTTGGAGTAGAGTGGATTTGAGCTTAAACAATTCGTGAGTGACGGTTACGAGTAAGTATCTGGGTGGTATTAAGGCATGCGATTTTTTTCAATCCTTTGTTCTTTCGATAAAGTGTCTTATAAGTTAGTAACTTTAGGTCGTGGTTTCACCCACGTTCCCATAGGAACAGTGCATTTATCTGGGATAAAAAGTAGAATGGAGAAAGTAGAGAGCAGACAGTAGAAGAGTGAGAGTAGAACGGTTGAAAAGATAAGCATCAACCGCGGACCAAGAGAACTTCGAGACAGCATTATCAGGCCGTATCGCCGTGTCTATTTCGAGGTTTTTAAGGGTTTTAAATCGAGCCACACTTGCGCGTTAAAACAGACGAGTGGGTCCTTTGTCTGAAACACAGAGATCTGCGGTCTGAACAAACGACCCCCCGCCCGCGCATACCGCGCCGATGTCAAGTATAACAACCAGTTCATAACAATTTGCAGTGCCATTCAGAATTTTGAAACACAAAGGCCTGCGCGGCACTGCAGCGCGCTCATTGTGCGCTGAGACATTAGTCCAGTAATTTCACTGATTACTTTGCTCATCAAAACTGAACACAGTAATGCTTGCACATTACTGCGTGGCTTGACTACACGAGCAAAGCGATCGTGCCCACCCAGATGGACACTTTCAGTATGGTCCTACCATATTGTGTACCGGATTTACGAACCGGAATATGCTAAGGCTACATAACTGTGTTTTCTTCCGGAAAAATATACGGTCAAACCTCAGGGAACTGCTTGGATGCAAGAGGCGAGTAGACGATCCAAGTGTCGTTCTATGGTTCTATGTTCAGCAGTGGACGTCTTCTAGTTGATGATGAACCGTATTTTTGAATGCTTGATTTTTAAAAGATAATAAATATGTATTATGTTTGAATCCGTACCTGTGTTTTTGCCTGGTAGGTAACATGGCTAAAGTTATCACGGCTTATCAGTACAAATACAACTATATTGAATCCGGCGTTCCAAGAACGTTATCACTGATAACAGCCGCGTATAACTCGATATGTGAACCCTTTTCATATTCCTACTAATTTTTTTGGGTTTGGCTGCATGCGATTTGCTTATTTTACTGCTAATTTGCGTTTCCGTTTGGGATCATCATCATTATAAGCCTCTTACGCTCCCACTGCTGGGATACCGTCCTTCTCTCAGAGAGAAAGGTATGGGTCATAATCCACCACGCGGGCCCATTGGGCCCGGGCATTGGTGCGGGCCGAGTCAAGATTCGAACTATGGTGCGTCCATAGTGCGTCGGATTGAAAGTCGCACAAGATCCCGCTCGGTCACACTCGCTCCGCTTGGGATAAATCAGCAATATTGGGTACAAAATCTCTATTTGATACCTGTTAGGTATCATCACCATATTATTTCCGACAGAACGATACCGAATTCACACATTTCTAATGTCTTTTTATCGATTACGCGCGGTAAACTCTCGAATATTGGCTCGCACGGCAGCCGCGCCTAAGAGCCGTACACGAGCATTCAACTCCACAACATTCCACGCAAACATTCCAAAAAGCGTCTGTGTTGAATCTCAGATGGATTAGGTACGTGCAGTGATATATCGAATATCCAAACGTTCCAACTCAACGTGTGCGCCCGATCCATTTTGGGCTCAGTTGACACTCTAGACGCAGAAGGACTGGAAAATGGAGCGATGGCGCGCCCGGAATGGAAGACCGTATTAGGGCTCCAAAATTGGACCATCGTCCCACTCAACCCTTGCGGCGCGGAGTGATGGAATTATAATAATATAATATAATATATATATTAACTAAATGATGTACAAAGGAAGCTTATAACTAAGTACAACAAAATTGTATTATTGTAAATCATTATTCCATTGATTTGACCGGCGGTCCCACACTAGGCTCTGGGCCCGTGTCGTGGAGACCTAATTGGAGCGATCGTGAATGGTGATGGTCTCATTAGACCAATAATTTCACTAAATACTTTGCTAATCAACCCGGAACAACTAGACTGAGGGCAGACTACACGAGCTGGCGTACGTGGCGTACTACCAGACGGACACTCGCAGCAGAATTCTAGTCCACCTATACATACAGTCATGTAAACTTCTTGACTTTTGCCTCAGAATACATAATAGTACAACTCTTACTCATACTTCCGTCCGTTTCATTCGATACTACTCAAGTTTACCGACATTCGTATTGAGCGTCATGTTTCCAATAAATTACACTTCGTCATGTTTTTCATTTTCATAGAATGCTATATTGTATAGGAAGAAAATACTGCATTATATCGATAGTGTTTTGTTTTTATTGCGCCAAGGTCACATTGTCCGTTCACAGTAAATGACATCAGCTTTTAAATAGGATTGATATGTTATCTCCCTCTAAAACATAGAAATATCCTCCGATAACATATTTTTATACGTAACTTTTCCAAATAAATCTCGTGTTTTTTCGTTTTTTTCGATAATGCGACTGTCCTATATTCATGTATCACTCATTTCTTTAGTTTACTAGTCTGGACTTGGGTTCAGTAGTTTAGCATATTTTATTATTTATTGCAAAAACTAAAAATGATCACATTTTTTTTAATTCACGCAATTCATAAGCTTTACTTAAAAATAAGATGATATTTCAACCAAGGACTTATTAAAATGTCCTCAATTTCAACCTACAAAAAGTGTATTTGAATAAAAAACCATTCCCGGTTAGACGCAGCAAAATGATAAGGCGTCGGACCAAGCACCGTCCCTTGCGGCACACCGCACGCCAAACTCCAACGCGCTCTTATCAGCACTATCAGCAGCATTATATCACCTACCTTTACACTGAATTTCGAAACTCCGATAAGATACTAGCAAACACTATACAAAAACGTTATGAATAAGTCTAACATTGAAGCAAACGGTGTCGAACGCTCCGGTCAATTCTGCGGCCGGTGAAGGACTTGAAAAGTCCTGGCAATTTTCTCATAGTGTTAAGTGATAGTGATTAAAACATGGGTTACAGAGAACTTTATTTGGTTTTGTTAGTGATTGCAGCGGCTGCAGCACAGAATTGTGAGTATTATGTAATACAATGTAATCAGTTATCGAAGGTTGCTGTTATCTTTAATGTAGGAGGAAAAATTGGGCTTTAATTTTCTAGTTGCCGGTAAATTTGATGCCGTTTGTTGAACGGTGGATTACACACGATGGCACTGCCTCAATGCGATTTTAGCACTGCATTGCTTTGTGAAAATACGGCTGACATAAGAGTTGCAATGCTTATGATGGTGATATATGCCATTTCACTATCTTGTGTAATCGTACTTAGCAACACTTTATGCTGAAGTTGGCCACTGAGGGCTATCTTTTTATATCCTTGTATATCTATCTTTTTGTATACGCGCTCTTATAGATATGTAGCCAGTTACTGAACAGTAACAGTAGTGTTCACTCAACGATACACTTGAAGATACTTAAGTTTACCAGGTGGTAGAATGTTCATCAGGGTGTACACCACCGCAGCCTACCGCCAAGCAGTTGAGTGCCATACATTACTAAGTATACATATTTGAAGAGCAAAGTGTTTAGTGAATCAATTTCAAGTGATAGCATGATGAAAAAATTCTTTGTGTCGGGCAGCACTGTTTCAAAGTCGGACGTCAACATGTACTTCGTAAATGTCACATGCATAAAAACTATTTCGTTGATTGTCTTGTAAATTCTGACGCATGCAATTCTGCGGCATTGTGTGATCCGCCTTAACGCGAATTTGTACGGCTAGAAGATAAAAATGTCCTATATCAGACTATTGTTATCTCCATTCTAATCGCTTTAATTTTCAACCTTCTTGCGTTGTCATACAACTGCTATTTTATTGAAAAATACGTCATCACGCCCTATCTGTACCTACGTGCGTGTCATCAACGTTGACCACGCCCTGACCACAACGGTTTCTTTGTAACCGCGCTTGCGAGCTCGTCCTTATTTTTGGCTTACCGTGTGCTTCGACCATAACTGACACTTAACTGGTGAGGTAGATAATAGAGGTCAAGCACTAATCTAACCTCGTTGCACTAAAGTTTGACAGCGCCTAAGACGACACTTGTCTCCCTAGAAGGTACTTAGAAATGCAAAATGCATTACACCAATATTAGGAAATGTATTCAATGCTTAAGACATGTCCTAAATTTATAACACCGATTTGCAAGTCCTAGCGCTAAGAAGGCGCTTAATAAGTGATGGAATCAAACCACACTGTCATGCCAATAAAATTATTTCATTCGTGCTTGCGCAATTTGGGTTTCCGTTGTCAAAACTAACTAAACCACAGTGTCACATAGAAATGTACCTAAATTTCATTCTCTTGATGCTTACGAAACGTCAGTTGGACGTGTAGGAGTATCTACGTAAACTGTTTGGTGAAAAGGAAGTTGTTGTTTAAGTCAAGACTTAGTTTAAGGTTTGCTTATATTAGTTATACCTATCTTAGTTGACTTTAGTGCAGACAGGTATTACTATTTTATCAAAATGAGATATAAAGATATAAGCTTGCATAACAACCATACAAGGATTAGAAAGCTCTTTCCTTATAAATGCACAAATATTTGATAAACTAAGTATTTAATTAAGTACTTTGTTTAACTAACAGCACCACGTCGCTGACAACAGATCCTTATGGCCGCTCTACAGGGTGGCGGTTCTTAAACTTGAAGACAAAATTATGATAACGAAACTTTGTATGCTTTAATCAAACACAAGAAGGCTGGCAAAGATACACTCGAAATTTGTGGATATCGAAGCCTTCCAAAATTCCAATCTGTATGGTGATTTTAATTCACTCGGAATGATCCTGTGTAGGAAGCAATTCTTTCTGATTATTTATATCTCGGAATCGCATCCCGACAGAGAAATTTTGTCGGGATTATATCCGTGTTTGTGCAGCTGAGTTGTCGTATCTAAACGGGTTTCTCTGGTGGGATGCGATTCCGAGATATAAACGATTAAGACAGTCACTTCCGACACATGTCGGTAGCGAAGCCTGGCTAAAGGTACGATCATCCAAAGATATATTTGAGCATGAGCGACGAGCGTATCTTTTATGATACTGTCCTACTATTGTAAAAGATTACGTTGATTCCAAAGTTGATAGCATATCAAAATAAACGTAATTTGTGATACAAATAAGCAGTTTACTTTTTATAATATTATAGTTATAGATAGTGTACCTAACCTAGACCTGTAGATCGATATTTTTCCATTCTTTCAGTAAGCATCATGGCACCATAGTCTGAGTTTTCTCATTGGCTTTGACTCTGAGTGGCACAATATAGGCTAGTCATTGCAATATGGGCTATGAGCTGAAAAACCCGCTGCGTATAAAGTGAATGAGTAATATTATGACAATTATTTTTCAGCATTATTAATAAGACCTATCATGCGAAAGAACTATATCACAGCAGTATTGAAGATTTAAGTGTTAATAGTTGCTATCATTATTATCATTATCAGCCTCGTACGCTCCCACTGCTGGGATACCGGCCTTCTCTCAGAGAGAGAGTTATAGGCCATAATCCACCACGCGGGCCCAGTGCGACTTGGTGGATTAATAGTTGCTAACCAACTATTAATCGTTAGAGATCCTAAATGTTCGTTCGAAATGAAAAATGATAAGCGAAATCTAAAGATGATCTATTCATACTCCGTCGACTTTCATTTTTTTTTACACAACATGGCCTCTTGGTTATCGATCGCCATATTGAATTTTGATTACCTACTTCATGTTAGGTTAGTCACACTCGCAAGATTACGACAAAGCGATTGACGTAAGAATCATTAAAATCAGCCTCTATCGGTCTCTACACCCTACACTTTGGTCACAGAATATAATTATATTTGTCTCTATACATACATAGGCTGATAAACACCTCCTTTGCGTCGCGTAGTAGGCGTTAGGGTAAAAAACGGAAGATCAATAAAATTGATGTTCTCTACGCACGACGACCATCGATTATCGTTTCCGAAGTCAATGATATAACCTTGATATAATTTACTACATTTTCAAGGCGTATATAAATGAATCACTTTACCGGCCGGCTCACCTTTTCATTATCTGGAAATAATGATATCGCTCTAGTCATATGACATGGATTGCGATTGTGTAAGAATTAAGGAAAATATGTGCTAAATAGTAATATCTCTGTGAGTAGAATAGTATAGAATACATAACACTAGCATCCCTTACCTACCATATAAATTATAGTAGGCACTAGGCAGTAGATTTTTTGTACTGACTTAATACATTGAGGTTTTCAATGAATATGTATTTTTGTGAGTGCGAGTGTGTGTGTGTGTGTGTGTGTGTGTGTGTGTGTGTGATTAAAAAATAAAAAAACCAATCTAAGACATAAAAAGTAGTCTAATTGTTTGTTATTTACACAAATTACAAAATATTTCCAAAATTTTTGTCCTGACCGGGTAAAAATTAGAAAAGAACATATTTTTTTCAAATTTCCCGCCTCCTCACGGACAACCCACCTTAAGTTAATCCATGTAACACACGTTTTGTGCTAAATATTGATTAGTTTAAAAATGTATTATTTTTTTCAGATAAGGTCTGCATATCATCGTCGTCACCCACGCTATGCCAGAGCTTGGACAAAGACGGCAGCCAAGCCGTCTGCGAGAGCGTCGAGTCCAGGTAAATGACGTCCGGTGGTCATACTTTACCAGGTTTACCAGGACTTAATACTAATGTCTCCGGGTAAAGAGCGCACTGCAGTGCCGCGCAGGCCTTTTTGTTTCAAAGTTCTGAGTGGTACTGCCATTGTTGTGGGTCAGCGTTACCCTTACCATCAGGAAAACGACTAGCTCGTCTTGTTATCAAATAGTATAAAAAAAAATAAAAAACTCTGCGAGTGTCCGTCTGGCGGTTTGCTCGTGCCGTCTGCCGCCAAGCATTCATGTGCAAACATACTTTGTTCCCAGTTCCGGTACGATAAACAAAGTATAGTAAATTACTGGGTTTAATAGACATACCCACAGATCTTCAGACATACTGTCTCAGGGTAACGCGCGCAATGCAGTGCCGCGCAGGCCTTTGTGTTTTCAATTCAAAGTTCTAGACTCTTCCAGTACCAGTTCAAAGACTAGCTCGTATCGTTATTCAAAATTATATAAGAAACATTCGATGCTGCACGTGCACTGCTGGATCTTCGTATGGTACATACAATTAATGATTATTTAGACTTTTGATGGAAGCCTTCTTACTTACTCTTCCCTCTTCTCCATTCCAGAGTGGACTGTGCACTGAAATTGGCGAGAGGAGAAGCAGATCTCGGGTACTTCTCAGAAGAAGAGGTGTTGTTGCTGGCCCAACAACAGCCTGCAGACAACAGGGTGGTGGCCACCGTCAGGGATGTTAACAGGATGGGTAAGTTTTCTTTTTATTGTCAACTAGCTGCTATCCGCGGTTTCACCCGCGCGGAGGTATTGGATTTCATGGTTTTCATTTTTTTGCGCGGAACCGTAATTCTTTTTCTAAAAGAAAATTAGCCTAAGTTACTCGTTGTAACATCAGATATCTGCCAATGAAAGACCCTTCTTCAAAATCGGCCCAGCCGTTTCAGAGATTACCCGGAACAAACAGACAGACACACAAAAATTTAAAAAATGGTTGTTTTGTTTTGGGTACCGTATATATATACTTTCATATGCATTTGGTACAAAGCTGTTATTTTGATATAACAACACTAGCTCTTTCACATTTATGTTCGCCCTATGATTATTCATGTAAACTTTCAAGAAACCGATTTTAATGAAACTTTAATTTATTGAATAAATAAATGTTGTTATTATTTTCAGAACCTTTCGCTTTTGAAGCGGTGGCGGTGGTTCCCAACACGCACACGGGAGGCTTGGAGGGTCTGCGTGGAGGTCGGTACTGCCACCCTGGGTTCGACCAGGTCGATCTGCGCTGGTCTCCAAGGGTGTTGAAGAGTTTGGAGCAGAGCGTAAGTGTTTCTTGGATGATGGGTCGTTTATCGTTTTGAAATTTTGATTTCGTTTGCAACAAGATAAAAAGCCTTATATTTCTTTTGCAAAATTTTATTTTTGATGACAATGCAATGTAATGGTATCTCAGAGCTGGTCTGATGATGGAGCCGGAAGGCGGCCATAGGAACTCTGTAACGAAACGACGTAACCCCATCGAGTTTGGGCTCGTTTGATTTGTCTTTACAAGTACTATGATCCTAAATGATGTCCAGGTTCCTGATGATGGAGCCGGAACGTGGCCACAGGAACTCTGTAACGAAACGACGTAACCCCATCGAGTTTGGGCTTGTTTGATTTGTCTAAGTAACTCTGATCCAAGATGACTCCAGGGTCCTAATGGAGCTGGAAGGTGGCCACGAGATACCAATTACGTATTTTACAAAAGCTGGTCTGGAAAGTATATTTTTCCAAAAAAAAACGTTATTTTTTAACCAGGCCGCTCAGACTGACCGCTGCCCCGATGGCGACGTGGCCGGCAAGACAGCAGAGCAGCTAGAAGTGGAATCCCTGAACCAGTTCTTCTCCGCCGGCTGCCGGCCGGGCGCCTGGTCTGCTAACACCACCGTGGACGCTAATCTTAGTGAGTCTTTCAATATTATTTCACAAGAAGACTTGACTTAATTGTTTCATCTATGCACTGCACTAAAGTTTGACGGCGCCTAAGTCGAAACTTAAATACGGTCTTACCACAAAAAAATTTAACATACTTTAAACCTGGGTCAAACAGTGTTTTACTCCTGTTGGTGCAGAGAAAGTTGGTAGGTAGGTATATAAGTTTAAATTACCACAACCACAAAAAACACTTTTGGATGCCTATTTAGCTAGACAGTGTCTGAAGATAATTACGTCTAAAATGATCAGAAAAGTCACAACAGTTAGACACTACTTAAATCAAATTTATGTGTTGTGGTTGCCACTAAGCCATGTTTATGAGTGAAATACTGTTTGACACAGGTTTAAGGTGTGTTTAACTTTTTTGTGATGGTAAGTTTGATAAGTACGCAGTGGTACAAATGTGAAGTAGAAGGATAATTACTATTTTCACAGAGAGTCAGTTCCCCAACCTCTGCTCCCTCTGCGGGGACAGCACGTGCAACGGATACACCATCAACATGGGGGCCACAGTTGCCGGTGTCCGCAACGACAACCGACACATCCAAGCTCTGGAGTGTTTGAGGATCAACTCCAATGGTACTGCACCATCCGTGTCTTACGTGGCTTGGCTGCACGTCAGGGAATATTTCACTGTGAGTTTCTTTATTTAGCAGCTGCACGCTGTTTTCTCCGGTGGATATACCTAAAGGAACCGTACATTATCCGGGATACAATTTTTAACGTAAACTTTAAATGGCTTTTCTTCAATGAAAAATTCCGAATTTCAAAATCTTTTAAAACAAATGTTGTTGACCTCCAGGAGTAGTTTGACCCCCCCCCCCCCCCCAGGATAACATGATGTTAGTAATAATAAAGAGGCGTACGCGCGGCTGCGTCCCGCAACGAGACCCGTCAGTCGATTATACTACTTTTCATTGAACACACGTATTGTTATTTCCGCCACCCTGTGCCCACAAGATTAACATTGGCGACAGGCTCGTTCCTAACGCGTATAAATATTATAGTGATTAGTGATACATCACGATGTCGAAGGTGACTGTTGGAAGTTTGTGCTTATATAATCATGAAGTGCAAGATTGGCAAATCTACAAGGATAGATTGGAGCAATGGTTTCTAGCAAACGATGTAGACGCCGATGAAAAAGGACTAATCAAACGCAGAGCCATACTTGTCAGCAGTTTATCCGAAAATACCTATAGATTGGTTCGTGATTTAGCACTGCCATCAAATATTTCAACACTAAATTATAGCCATTTGGTTGGATTATTAGATATACATTTCAAGACGACAAAATGCGGGTTCGCGGAAAGGTACCTATTTCACAGTTCGACTCAACTTGAAAATGAAACCCTGACGGAATGGGCAGCTAGAGTGAGAAGTCTGGCTGCTGGGTGCGATTTTCCGGCCACGATGTTAACAGAAGCGCTACGTGACCGGTTCGTGCTCGGCATGCAGCCGGGCCCAGAGAGGGACAAACTGTTCACTATGGAAATGTCGGAGCTGTCGCTGAGGGAGGCAATACAAACAGCTGAAGCTATTCGCTGTGCTAGGCTGGGAGCGGCCAAGTCATCGGCTACACCGCCCGTTTCGTCCACGTTGCTTAAAATGGCGGCAGCGCCTGCGCCGGCTCGCGCTCAAGTTGTTTCGACGGCGGGCTCATCGCGTTCTCGTGATCCGTCACTACGCTGCACCGCCTGCGGATACCAGGGGCACGAGGTCTCAACGTGCAAGTTCGTGAAATATAAGTGTACCATGTGTGGTGTTGTAGGTCATTTAAGAAGGGTGTGCCCAAAAAAGTGCGTCAAACACAACTTCATCGAGTGTAGCAACAATAATGATGAGGTATCTAAGGACGACGACGGTGAGTTTGTTATCGCTAATATTAAAACAGTTAGTGGGGAACCCATGCACGAGTCTGTTCTAGTCAATGGAATAAATCTAGACTTTGAATTGGATTGTGGCTCACCAATTACAATCATTCCACAAAAGTTATACAGTAAATATTTTTCAAACCAACAACTTTACCCTAATAACCTGTCTTTAAGTGCCTACAATGGAACAAATATTAACGTTGTCGGGTTTATGAAATTGACCGTAACCTATAATTCAAAGTCACATGATTTAAATGTATATGTAGCTCATACGGAGGGAGTTCCGTTACTAGGACGAGATTTTTTTGCCAAATTTAATTTGCGAATTTCGATGGTAAACTCGTGTTATATCGATGAATTTTCACAAAAATATCCCCAACTATTTTCCGATACTCTCGGTTGTTTTAAGGGCACACAAGTAAGTCTAACGCTTAAACAAGACGCTAAACCTATATTTTATAAAGCCAGGCCTGTACCTTTCTCGCTACGGCAGGGGGTGGAACAGGAGATTAACCGACTAGTAAATGTAGGTATTTTAGTGCCAGTGAACTTCTCGGAATATGCCAGTCCAGTGGTTCCTGTGTTAAAGCACGATGGGAGCATTCGTCTCTGTGCAGATTTTTCGGTCACTCTCAATAAACAACTGGTTATTGACAAATATCCTCTTCCTCGTGTAGAGGAGCTTTTTGCGCAACTTCACGGTGGTCAAAAATTTTCAAAATTAGACTTATCGCAAGCTTACGCCCAACTGAAGTTAACGGAATCGTCACAATCATTAACGTGCATTAACACACATAAAGGTCTATATAAATTTACGCGACTAGTTTATGGTTTGTCGAGCGCTGCGGCTATATTTCAAAAGACAATGGAAGGCATCCTATCGGGCTTAGACGGTGTTTTAATATTCCAGGACGATATTTTGATAAGCGCGAATTCCGATGTTTTACATAGAACTCGACTTCACGAAGTATTTAAACGGTTACAAAATGCAGGGTTAGTTCTACAAAAAGATAAATGTTCCCTGTTTCAAGATTCAGTATCTTATTTGGGCTTTGTTATTGATAAATATGGTGTTCACAAATGTCCTGATAAAATTAAGGCCATTTTAAATGCCAAACCGCCCACCAACGTTTCCGAATTGAAGTCATTTCTGGGACTCGTAAATTATTACAGGAACTTTGTAAAGAACGCGTCTTCTATCCTAAGTCCGTTGCATGGTTTATTGCAGAAGCACACTCCATGGCACTGGAACAGTGAGCATGACGATGCTGTCACAGTTATTAAAAGGGCGTTGACCTCCGAGGAAACGTTAGCGCATTTTAACCCTGATGCAAAAATTATACTAACAGTTGATGCGTCACCCACAGGGTTAGGCGCTATTTTGTCTCAAATTGATAATGGTATTGAGAAACCAGTGACGTATGCCTCGCGCTCGCTGTCTAAAGCTGAGAAAAGTTATAGCCAAATCCAAAAGGAAGCCACGGCGATCATTTTTGGAGTCCGTAAATTTCATCAATATTTGTATGGTCGTTCCATTCCTTTTATTCTCAGGACAGACCACAAACCTCTCTTATCTATTTTTAGCCCGGATAAGGGCGTACCAGAAGTTACCGCTAATCGGTTGCAACGCTACGCTATTTACCTAAACTCTTATAATTTCCTAATCGAGTACGTTAGCAGCGGCCAGAATGCAGCCGACTTTCTTAGCAGATCGACGATCGATCTATCGTCTGAAGTTGAACATTCATATTTAGATAAAGCAAGTTATGTGAATTTTGTGGTCGGTCCGGCATCAACACAAATTATAAGTTTAGATCGAATTATTCAAGCCACTAAAACGGATCAAACTTTATCTAGTGTGTGTGATTATGTATTGAAAGGATGGCCCCCTAGATTTAAAAATGACAATTTAAGGCCTTTCTATTCTTGCCGTCAAGAGTTATCGGTTGAAAAGTCATGTCTAATGAGAGGTCATAAAATTGTCATACCGTCCGCTTGTCGTAAACAACTGCTGCACGAAATACACTCGGGGCATCTAGGTTCGTATAAAATGAAGTCCGAAGCGAGAAACAGGTTTTGGTGGCCGCGAATGTCAGCTGATATTGATAGCTACGTGTCGTCGTGCGAGACCTGTGCGAGTGCAAGACCCGCCCCGCCTCGTGTGCCCCTCGCGCCGTGGCCTTACCCCCCGCAACCATGGTATCGCGTCCACATGGATTTCCTTGGCCCGATAAACAACCGAACCTATCTTATAATAGTTGACGCCTATTCTAAATGGGTAGAATGTTTTGATGTTTCTTCCGGGTACGGTACACGAGTGGTCATCGAAAAGCTTTGTGAAGTAATGTCGAGATTTGGTTTGTTTCGGACGATTTGTTCTGATAACGGATCTTCTTTTGTTTCCGATGAGTTTAAACAGTTTTGTAGTAAGAACAGCATCGTGCATGTGACGTCACCTACCTATAGCCCTATAAGCAACGGGCAAGCTGAAAGTTTTGTTAAAATAGTTAAAAGGGCGATAAAGAACATCATCTTGACGGGTACCGGTCAAAGGGATTTAAATATCAAACTTAATGAATTTTTATTTTGTTATCGAAATTCCATTCATAGCACAACAAACAAATCGCCTGCTGAGATATTGTTTGGCCGTAAATTAAGAAGTAGATTAGACCTTATTGACATGCGTGAACCGTCATCATGTGATGCTACACTCGATGCATTTGTGAAACATAAACAGTGCTTGCAATCTAGGTTTTATGGCGGAAAACGGAAAGTTACTTTTTGTGCAAATGAATTAGTGTTAGTAAAAGTATATAAACTGCAAAAACAGTGCTGGTTAAAAGGAACCATTCTAAAACGCCTTGGCCAAACCCTGTATTTGATTCAGATGTGTGAAACAGGTGCTATAATAAAAAAACACACAAATCAACTTTTAAAGTTAAAAGGGGAGATGTGGTATGACGAGCATGATGTGCAAGATGACCGCTCAGCTTCGAGCGATTACGAAGTACCTGCCGGCTGCCCGGAGCCTTCTACTCTGCCGCCCATTGTGATGCAATCGCGGCAGCCTATGACGACGTCACCGCCGGCGGCGCCCGATACTGCTACGGCGGCGCCCGCGGCAGCACCCGTTACTATGACGGCGGCGCCCGCGCCTTCTATAGAAGTGCCAGCGCCGGAGCCGGCACTCTCAAATAAACCAGCCCCAGTTTCGAATAATTCGGCCCCTCAAAAGCGTACTCGTAAAAAAGTGGACTATAGTAAATTATTTTAGTGATCCTTATTTTCTTAGTAATATATTATAAATGTAGTCTCTATTTCCATAGTAATGTAATAAGTACCTACGTCAGTAGCTTGCGGTGGAGGGATGTTAGTAATAATAAAGAGGCGTACGCGCGGCTGCGTCCCGCAACGAGACCCGTCAGTCGATTATACTACTTTTCATTGAACACACGTATTGTTATTTCCGCCACCCTGTGCCCACAAGATTAACACATACCAATTTAAACTCAGGTTGTATTATAAATAGGCTTGCGTTTAACGGCTATCTCACCTGATGTTAAGCGACGAAGCGGTCAACGATGTAGCACCTAGGAGGTACCTGTACACTCTGGTCTTAAAGATTCCCAAATTGTAGGATTCAGGAAACACAGATTCCGGCAAATTCAAATTCAAAATGCTTTATTCATATAGGCCCCAACGGAGCACTTAAGAAATTACTCTAACAGCGGGCCTCTTTAACGTTCGTCTACCCGAATCACAGACTAAAAGTAATGCTGTCTTTATCAGAAAGAGATAAGAATTCGCTGTCCGCATGATGAATGTTGAAGCATAACGCTTGGTGCAGATAGAAGGTATATCAACCATAAATGGGTGACAAAAACCCCGCGCGTCTCGTCGTCCGATGATGGGGAATTAAATCGTGTAAAGCCATAGCACACACCCCAAAAGTATCCTAAAGAAGACCGACAGACTGGCAACCCTGCGTCGATACTCTAGGCTTTGGAGCTATCGACAAGCGTGTCGTTGCCAATAAGTCTTATGGCTCTACTTTCAATAGTTTCCAAGGCTTGTATTTGCCGCGTGAAAGAAGGACAAAACAACACCCAACACACTTTCGCAATCAAACCTCCAGGCAAACGACTAGCCAGTCTAGTTACCATAAAATATTGTACATTTCTTCCAGACCCGCAACCCACAAGACGCAGCGTCCTTCTCAGTCCTCTGCCCCGATGGTTCGCTGCAGCCTCTGACGTCAGTGCTCCTCTCCAGCACCACAGCTCCCTGCGCCTTCGTGAGGCAGCCTTGGGGAGCTATCGTTACTAGCACGTACGTTTTATATATATATCTATTTTACTCTATTTGGTAACGAGACAAGCTGGTCGTTTGCCTGATGGTAAGCATAACGCCGGCTCGCAACAATTGCAGTGCTACCCAGAACTTTTAAACACAAAGGCCTGCGCGGCACTGCAGTGCGCTCGTTACCCTGGAACATTAGGTATTAAGTGTCATAAGCCCACTAATTTCACTGTCTGCTTTTCTCATCCAACCTTTTTCCTTGTAGTGCCAGCTCTACCGCCCTCTTAACGGCCATGCGTACCTGGTGGCCAACTGGCTCCAACCCCAACGACAACTCGTGGCAAGCCGTGCTGTTCACCGCCATCGCCGGTGGCGCCAACGCGAGAGTGGTGTTACAGGACGCACCAACACTTGTGTCCAACTATACCAATCCTAGTGAGTGGAAAATTATAGATAAATTACTTTGTAATATGCCTGCAGTATCTTCACCGAATGCGATATTTCATAATTATATAAAGTGATCGTTTTTCTTCAAAAATGTTGAGATGCGCGAGCGAGATAGCGGCGCGACGTATTCTGCCCTTACAGCCAGCAAAAATGTCTTCATTTCTTCTCGCCCTTTCATATACAGACATTTCATTTCTAGTCGTGAAACAACGATATTCTTGAAGTTCACGGATTAAAAATGTAGTACCTAAGTGCCAAAAGCGTTTTTGTGTATAACTAAATAACTATCTAATAGTATTTTCACAAAAACTCTCTGCAATTGTTATTTATTTATTTATTTATTTAATAGTTCTGCACAAATATGTGTACATGGAATGACTTAATGCTAAATAGCATTATCTACCAGTCTTCCAGGTCGTGAAAGAAAAAAGGTACGTGCGGCACAAGCAATTTAAGAGAATAATGAATTATGAAAATATAGCATTAAAATACTTATTATAAACATTATATAAAATACAAAAATTAAAATACTACATACACCTAGATAAATAATAATAATAATAATATTATGGGCCTGCGTTAATCTTACCATCAGGCAAACGACCAGCTCGTCTCGCTATCACTAACATTTTTTTTTGCAATTGGGCTTGCGTGTTACAGCTGTCTGTTTTTGTGGAAAAAACTTATTTTTCTTTTATCTTCCAGTCCGTATTATCAGCAACATTGACGCGACTGCCTCCTGCCTCCCGGCCCGCCGCTGGTGCACCCTCTCCGCTGCGGAACAGACCAAGTGCTCGTGGGTCCGCACGGCCTCATACTCCCTGGGCCTGCAGCCTGTCATATCCTGCCAGCAGAGGGCTGATATGTTCTCCTGCCTTAGAGACATCAGGGACGAAAGAGTGGATTTCATCTCTTCGCCGTCTAACTACGGATACTTGGCTAGGCAGTGAGTATTATTATGAGGTTAGGTTGAGTTAGGTCATCGAGGAACTAATCCCTAGAGATGCAGTAACGTTTGGTTCGCACGAAATAAATTCCACCATTTTTGCGTAGATATAGTGCGCTCTGATTGGCTTAGCCACCGCCTCGCGATGTTTACCTGAGCGCTGATATTATTTATAGCAAAATCAATACATTGTTGTGAGGTCGGATAGTACAGTATTTCATCTCTCGGGGTTAGCACCTCGATGGGTTAGGTTAATGTTTAAGCAAGGGAGTGCCCAAGTGAACTTTTTCCACATGAGTGACAGGGTGATCGCATGAAAGATTTTTTTTAAATTGGATAACAAGGCGGGTTGGTCATTTGCGTAAAGGTAAGTATAACAATATCGGCGGGCCGGCATTATGGTTACCATCAGTCAAACGATCAGCTCGTCTCGTTATAAAATAGTATAAAAAACCTTTTTTGGGAGTTGCTCGTTTCTTATCAAGTATCTCCATTACAGACACTACAAGCTGACCCCAGTGAAGATGGTCCAGAACCAGCGCGCCGCAGCCTCCCGCGTCGCTGCCTTTGTGAAGGAGTCTCTGGCTCAGACCAACATCACGAGATTTGAAAACCTTCGAGATGGGAGAGCTTGCTTCCCGGAGTACGGCGGTCTTGGTGAGTAGACCTTCTCAACTATATTTTTTTATGTTCTTTGATAACAATTGCAGTGCCACTCAGAACTTTGAAACACAAAGGCCTGCTCGGCACTGCAGTGCGCTCGTTACCCTGAGACATTAGGTATTAAGTCTCATAAGCCCAGTAATTTCACTTATGATAATGTTATGTTGATGATGCTCCTTCCAGCTTACGTAGCCTTCGTCCGCACGGCTCAAGAGCGAGGAGTGATCAGCTCGTCTGAATGTGACTACGGAAAAGCAGTCGGAGAGTTCTTCTCGGCTGCCTGCGCGCCTGGTGCCGCTGATGCCAGCCACACTATAACTGAAACTGTAAGTATAACGAGCATAATAGCCTATGATAAAAGTAGCCTATGTTACTCTCCGGTCCATAAACTATATCTTTGCCAAAAATCACGTCGATCCGTTTCTCCGTTACTGCGTGAAAGAAGGGCAAACCAACAAACACACATTCGCATTTATAATATTAGTAGGAAGTAGAATAGTAGCATTATATCATTTGTTTATCCAAGTAGTTAATTTTGGCTACTTTTATATTATTTATTAGCTGCATAGCCATATATGGCCTTCCTCGGATCCATTAAGCGGGATCTCTGATAATACTTATAACTTTTTTTTTCAGAGCTTTGACGCGACTAACCAATGCTCCCTCTGCAGGCCTGCCGTCGCAAGTGCTGGAAATAACAGTAAGTGTTACCAGCTCTACAAAAAATATTTTTTGACACTTGATAAATTAGTAAGTAGATACTTGGCGCGCTAAATATACATGTGAGAGGTACGTCACCCGCGTCAAGGGAATCTCAGACGGTTTCAAAAGAATTCTGTCGCGTTCAGTCTTTTGAAACAGTCTGATATGATATCTGATGGTGACGTAGATGGTACCATAGGTCCCTTCAGCAGGGCTATTTTAATTCACTCGGAAAGATATCCGTGTCGGAAACGACTGCATTGATGGTTAAATTTCGGAAAAGCATCCCGACAGAGAAATATTGTCGGAATTACATTCCATGTTTATGCAGCTTTGTCGAATCTAAACGGGAAATTTCTCTGGCGGGATGCGATTCCGAAATATAAACGATCAGGACAGTCCCTTCCGAGACGGATATCATTCCGAGTGAATTAAAATCACCCTGCAGGTCTCTCCCAGATGATACCTAGCCACCTCTCTTCTATACAGGCTGAGTTTGAATTGGTATGTTATCCCGGAAGGGGGTGATAAAACCATGGTTGTTGACAAGTTGTGAGAAGCTCCCTTAGAAAAAAGCCGTTCAATATTTAAAAAAAAAAGAAAAAGAACTTAATTTCTGGATTTTTTAAAATCTCTTTTATCCTCAAAGAGATTCCCTTCCATCAACATTATTATTTGACAAAGTTCAACATAGTTCACGTAAATCAGCTGCTCGGACAGCGTTTGACGGTCTTATAGTAAATTTAATCTAATTTTTAACACCCTCTCTCGTAAAGCTGATATAATTCCACCGGTTTTAAATATGTAAAGCGGGTCATAAAAAACGCGTGTGTTATCAAAGCAAATAGTTAAGTTATAGTCCATACAAATTCCATAACAGTATTATTTGCCATTTCAAATATGGAACTGATCGCCGCCGCACCACTCCAGCTAGTGAGCAGCGCGCTGTTGCTATTCAAGCGCGCTGGTAAAATGTCGGGAAAGCAACAGTGTGCATTCACAGATTGAGTTTATTTAAATGTTTTTTTTTCCTGTTTACTCGCAAGTGTGTTAAAAAACGTCGTACGATATACGTGCGTATTGGTTATAACATGCTCGGCTCAATTACGCCCTCGCCTTCGGCTCGGGCTGAAATTCCGCCTCGCATGTTATAACCATCTTTACGCACTAATATCGTAATGTACTATTTTAACACCCTCTCTCGTAAAGCTGATATAATTCCACCGGTTTTAAATATGTAAAGCGGGTCATAAAAAACGCGTGTGTTATCAAAGCAAATAGTTAAGTTATAGTCCATACAAATTCCATAACAGTATTATTTGCCATTTCAAATATGGAACTGATCGCCGCCGCACCACTCCAGCTAGTGAGCAGCGCGCTGTTGCTATTCAAGCGCGCTGGTAAAATGGCGGGAAAGCAACAGTGTGCATTCACAGATTGAGTTTATTTAAATGTTTTTTTTTCCTGTTTACTCGCAAGTGTGTTAAAAAACGTCGTACGATATACGTGCGTATTGGTTATAACATGCTCGGCTCAATTACGCCCTCGCCTTCGGCTCGGGCTGAAATTCCGCCTCGCATGTTATAACCATCTTTACGCACTAATATCGTAATGTACTATTTCGCTTCCAGCTATCTGCAGCTACGACTATACAAACATGTACTATGGCAACAACGGCTCGCTGGCCTGTCTCGCCGATCCTGGCACAGATGTCGCTTTTGTCAACGTACAGAACATCGCTGGTAAGTTTAAATAGATATACAAAATAAAAACCTTCTAACCATAGATGGGGGGTGATAAGGCCTGCACTGACGTCCCGCTTGGGGTGTATTGTGCATTTCCCCCTGCCAGCGCTTACCCAAGCCAGCCCAACTCCTTTATATATTTAACGGAGTGCGGCCTTGGGGCGCTGGCAAAGTTGCTCCAGTAGCGTTGATGTTGTTCTTCTAACCATAATAATGTGTGCCAAATTTCAACAGAATCGGTTCACAGGTGAAGCCAATAACACATATTCTTAGTTGAAACAGGAAACCTTCTTTTCAAGGAAATCGATAGTTTTAGTCGTAAAAAATCCTTCTACTTCGCGGCTTTCCTTCTAGTGTAGTTAAGAACGGTCAAACTCAAGGTCTCAAGGTAGATCGTGACCTACCTTAGGCTGATATTCTACTCGTCAAAGATCTTTGTCCAAGTTCTGTGTTCCTTATTTGATCAAAGTTCTTTGACAGAAGCCATTTGATTTGATTTGATTTAAATTTTGCACAGTATTTTGCGTAGTTTGAAAAATGGAGGAATTTCAACCTTTTACAAGGTGTATTTGTATCGTAATCGGTATCAATTTTTAAGGAGGTAAATATACAGGTGACATATGATACGAATAAATAGAAAAAACATTTTTTTCCTCTAATATCATCAAAATATCCTTAGTTATTACAAAGCGAAGTCACCATGTCTGCCGCAGGCTTTACACGCGGGCGCGAGCTGCGCGGGATGTATAGACAACTGGATCATGTGTCATTAACCGACTACCGTTAGGGTGTCCATATTATCTCGTAACTACCTTTTTTTATGTTATTTGGTAACGAGACGAGCTGGTCGTTTGCCTGATGGTAAGCATAACGCCGGCCCATAACAATTGCAGTGCCACTCAGAACTTTGAAACACAAAGGCCTGCGCGGCACTGCAGTGCGCTCGTTACACTGAGACATTAGGTATTAAGTCTCATAAGCCCAGTAATTTCACTGGCTACTTTGCTCATCAAACCGAAACACAGTAATGCTTGCACATTACTGCTTGGCGGCAGACTTCACGAGCAAAGCGGTGGTACTAACCCAGACGGACACTCTCAGAAGAGTCAGTCCTCCCACTAACAACCTTGTGAAGTCTAATGACATTTTAGATGTTTTTTATTGATATGGATTTATAATTACTTCCTATATTTTTAAAGAACCCAATAGAACATTCGAATATTGAGCCCGTTTACATATACAGCCTGTATATATGTGCTGCTATTATCGTTGTCACAATCTTTGAACAAACTTTGATGAAGTCATCCAAGTTCTTTCATCAAATGCAACTTGGACAATAAGATCTTTGAGTTTTGTAGTGTGTTTCAAAGTTCTGGGTGGCGCTGCAATTGTTATGGGCCGGCGTTATGCTTACCATCAGGCAAACGACCAGCTCGTCTCGTTACCCAATAGTATAAAATATCATCATGCAATATTATTTTGTTTTTCAGCTCATTTAGCCGCCCTGAACCTTCAAGGGACGCAATTCCGCGCCCTCTGCAGAAACAACACACTTGCAATTAATCCTGGAGTTGCAATTGACGACAACTGCGCTCTGGCTTATGTTGTGGATGCTGAGGTCATCACCAGAAGGTAAGTTCTTTCTTCTTTTTAAGAGCTTTTATTTAACTTGCAATGTTTGTACGTTTGTTTGTTTGGGTAAAATCTTGCCAGCTAAACACCCTGCACTTCCCGGTGTTAGATTGAGCCGAAATTTTACATAGGTACATATGTAAATCGGATGACAATGCAATATAATGATGTCACAGAGCTGGTCTGATGATGGAGCCGAAAGGCGGCTATAGGAACTTTGTAACGAAACGACTTATAGCCCCATCGAGTTTGAGCTTGTTTAATTGTCTTCACAAGTAGTAGGTACTCTGATCCTAGATGATGTCCAGGATCCTGATGATGTAGTCGGAAGGTGGCCACAAAATTACAGTTTTTCCAATTATGTATTTTATAAAAACTTATCAGGAAAAATATATTTTCACTAAATAATCCTAAAATTACTTAGAAGGACTCTGTATCCAGGACAAGAAATATGATTACAAAAGATTTTTTCTTTTTATATGGTGGCCTAATGTTATAACTTATACCCGGGCTGATAGTCCACAACCCCTGGGCCCGCCCTTTTCCCTCACATAAAGAAAGAGAATATCAAATTAATAATTGAACAACTAGGAATTTGAATTACTTTATTGATCTCAATTTTAGTTTCTTGAGTAGGTACAGTTTCAGCAACCGCTTTGAAATTTGATTACCGTAATTTCTCAATTTTTATTTTTCTCTTATCTTTTTTATTTTTCTATTTTCAGAAATGACCCTCTATACAACAGCCTGAACGTTCTCTTCGATACTCTGGATCTGTATTTCGGCTACAACGCAGCAACGGGCTCCCAACTTATCAACTTGGAAATCTTCTCTCCATTTGATGGCGTCAGCAATCTACTCTTCAAAGATTCAACTATAGGACTTACTGAGCCAACCAGCGACAGTTCCCATGAGCCAGCTAGGAACTACATTGAGTTATTCAGACATTTGCAAACGTGCACGGGTTCCGCCCCACCAGTAGGGGGCTTTGCTTCCCGCAGTGTCTATTCCATAATTTCCCTTGTCGTACTCTCTGTACTGACTCGATTCTTGTACTAGTTTTAGTCGATTACGATCCCGCACGTCACTATTAGCGCGGGAAACTTTGATAGCTGTTTGACAGTTAAAATAGCGGGATCGATTTGAAAACTCCCACCCAGTGTATTTTATAATTCGCAGTTTTCTTTAGTCTTGTAGTAATTTAATTCGCGTACTTAAGACCCATTTCAAGTGTATTTTGTTACAGTATTTTTAAGTAATGAAGGTTGTAAAATCAGGTTGGTGTGTGTAATGTGTAAGTACAATTTTTATTTTTGTGAATATTAAATAAACGTTTTTGATAATATAAATTAGTTGTTTCAATACCTAATATTTAACTGATTGTGTTTTAATGTCTAGGTAATAATGTAAACATGTATAGCGGATCACAAATCATTGACTATAGAAATCCCAAGTCCCAACCACAGATAATATATGTAATATCCAACTCGCATCAATTATTTTTTTCTTCTTTCTTGGCCAGACACGGTTTGTGTTTTGCCAGTTTCAAGTGCTCCGCATCAATTGTCAGCGGCTCTTGAAACTCGATTCCAATCGTAAATTGGGAAGATCGAATCGTGCAGTTTGTTGCTCTTGAAAGAAACACCTAGCGCCACGATTGGAACCTACTTTAGTGGGTTTTTTTGGAATTCAATTCAATCATTTTTGACGTTTATCTTTAGACTCTGTCTAGCTAAACAGGCGACTAAAAATGTTCTTTTTTTGTGGTAACACTATTACGGTCTTACTAGAAAATAATTAAACACTATCAACATGTGTTAAACAGCGTCTAAACATGCCTTAGTGCTTGTTTAAATATTAACAACCACAAACCTTCATTTAAGTGGCTTACCGTTGTCTATATAAATTCTGTTTAGACATTTCTTATCATTTTAGACGTTTATTCACTTGTTTAATTACTAACAATCACAAACCTTGATTTAAGAAGTGTTTAACTCAATTCTGTTGTGACATTCCTAATCAATTTAGACGTTTATCTTTTCGACACTGTAGCTAAACAGGCGTTTAAAAATTGTTTTTTGTGGTGAGACGGTTAGTATTGGGTTGAGGTTAAAAAAATGCATCAAATACATTACAACCAGCTATATTTATAAAATACCTACTACAGTAATAAATTACAATAAAATGCCGTACAATAATGAGTTGCAAACATAAACTGCAAACTATATAACAATGCGTTCTGTACAATCTGAATCAGTCTAAAAGCGATAGCGTATAGTCTGTTCAGACAGAGTCCCGTCGTGAGAGTTGAGGGTGCTCTTGGGACCAATTTTTGAATGTCACGAGTGATTTCGAAATCACCGGTGACAAGTCGTATTTTTGAAAGCCATACCCTATGTGCCAACATGCAACTATTTCTCAGCTTTGATCATATGAATGTGTTCTATCAATTTTAGTTTTTAACCCTCTACCGCATACGAAGACAAATTTGGTTTCACATATTTAAAGATTTTTCTATAATACATAATGCATTATTGATAGCTAAATACACTTTACCAGATATAATAAGGTCTTTCTGAATACCACTGCAATATTTTTTATGTATGGTTTGATATCTATCAAATGTTAGCCTGACTTTTATGCAAGCGTGTGAAAAAACCGACACGATAATTGTAAAGTGAATGTTTGAAATTAGTTTTTGTTGGGAAAAGGTAAGATTTGTTTTGATTTCATAATTTTTCTTTGGAGCCCATAGCTTCTCCTAAATGTAAAACACTAAATTGCGTTTGAAATCTGCAAAATAGTTACTTTTATACCTAGTTTTGTGATGAAACCATATATGGTTTCGTATGCATTTGTACTCATGTATAATGAACCCAAATATGGTTTCGTATGTATTTGCTTCTGCTTCGACTAGAAAGTACCTATATCTAGTAGTTCTTTGTAGAATGGATCCTTCTCGATTTTATGGAAGCCACCAATCATGTCAATCCTATAGGTGATGGATCAGTGAGTGTCAATGAATTTGCTTCACAATCTGATAGTGAATATCAGCCCCCTCATCATTATATTCAACCTCCTAGAAGGTCATGATTTGTGCATGAAACTGATTCTGATTCAACTGATACTGAAGAAGACAATGTACCTTTGGCCAACCTATCTTCAACTTCCAAATAAAAACCTGTCAGATCTGAAAAGAAAGCTGAAAAAGTCAACTGGAAACCAGGTCACTTGGCTTCGTATGATATGAACAACTAATATCCTACTTCCTTCCTACTAATTTCATAAATGCGAAAGTGTGTATGTCTGTTTGTTGGTTTGTCCTTCTTTCACGCAGCAACGGAGCAACGCATCGATCTGATTTTTGGTATAGTTATAGTTTATGAACCGGAGAGTAACATAAGCTACTTTTTATCCCGGAAAAAATGCACCATTCCTGTGGGTACGCGGGTGAAAACCGCGGGCAGAAGCTAGTATAATAATAAAATCGACAATTGTGCCAAGTATGTTCACAGAAAACGCACGCAAAATGCCGTAAATGTAGAGTGTTTCTCTGTTACAATGACAAAAGGAATTGTTTATCGAATTTCCATGACTGATTTGATAGTAATTGTTTTGAAATGTTAAGTTTGTTTCTTGATTTATATGCATATGAAACCAAATATGTCCTGAATATTTTGGACAATAATTGTCGGTAATGCATGCGAGGCCATATATGGTTTCGAAAGCTAATTTCCAAAATATTAATTAGACAAATTTTTTTCCCTCTGATTTTTGTTAACTAGGCGTAAATAAAGCCCTTTGATCTGAAATTGATTTTTTTTTTCACTCCTATCATAATTCATGCGGTAGAGGGTTAAGTTGGAAATTGTTTTCATGTCCAAATTGACACTAAATACTCATACCTATATCGCTTACGAGTGGGGGTGGGTATCCATTCGTAAACGATATCATAGGTATGATAATTTTAGTCACCCGCTGAGATTAAAAAATACAACTATTTGTAAATCGGTGACTATCGGTCATATCGCTGATATTTAGTCACTCGGTGACATTCAAAAATTGCACCCGTGTACTTAATTACCTTTTTTGTTTAACAGGCAATATATTAGCGCGTCTGTTCAGTTTTAATCCTATTACAAATATTTCTTTAATTTACGATTTAAAATCCCGACAGAAAGAAACTACGTCTTAATTCTAGTATGGGAACGTTAGTTCACAATTTGGCCGCGACGGCACTCTTTGTGAACAGACTATCTTTTTTTCTGAGTTACTATGGCCAAACATTGTCCGGTGTGAGTATCACCTCCTGCTGCGCTGTAACTAATAGGGTATTTGACACCATTTAATTTTTTTTTATAAAATGTTTCTTTACTAAATAAAGGATCAAAAGTGTATTGTATTGATTTTCATAATAAAGTATGTTTATTTCCTGTAAAAATAACGTAATTAATACAATTTTTATTTTGTAGATTGGAACAAACTTAAAAAATTAAATTGAATAGAACACAATCATAAGTTTAACTATGATCAAAACTGAGAAATCGTTGCATGTTGGTACAAAGGGTATGTCTTTAAAAAATACGACTTTTGCAAATTAGTGCCTTCAAAGTCATCGGTGACAGTTTTCTCACCGGTGATTTGGAAATCACTCGTGAAATTCAAAAATCGGGCCCCTGGTCTGTGTTCCGAATACTTTAAACTAACCCTTCATAGCAAACGTTCTAACGACGTTTTTTTAATTCTCAAACAGATGTCGTTCGTTGGATCTTAGATACGACGGTGAAATCAATGAAACTTAGGCTAAGACCCAGGGATGAATCTAAGCGTGCACTCAGACTTCCATGTTTTACTAAGTGGTAGGACTAACTCTTCTAGGTGGGTACCACCGCTTTCTTCATGTAGTCTGCCAAGCAGTACAAGCACTACCTACTTATGTTCCGGTTTTAACAGCAGTGAAATTACTGAGCTTATTATGTCTCTGGATAACGATCGCAATGCAGTGCCGCACAGCATTTGTAAAGTTCTGAGTGGCACTGCCATTGTTATCGCCCGTCGTTATGCTTACTATCAGACAATCGAACTCGTCTCGTTATCCAATATAAAAAATCAAAATACTACTTATTTTTTTATTCTTTTTTCAACTGGCCTTAAAATCTATAGTTTTTTTTATGGAAGCAACACGCTTAGATTCGCCTTAAGAGTAAGTACGATTTGAAAAATGCAACGATATTAAAAAAAAATATCATTAAACGATTTTGCGAGTGGATAGTTTAAATGTTTCAAGATATTCTTATCTTATAATATGGATCAACAAAAACAAACACCATAGTTTCTAAAAAATATAAATTTAAACTTTAATAATTAATATTTTATTAATATTTACAATTTGTACTGCGGATCATACACTATCAATGCAACTGAACACATTTTTATATAATAATAGCCACTGACCGGACTTTCTAGTCTACTTTCTACAGTATTGAGTAGATTTCTAGATATAAAGTCATACCACCATAGACAAATTTATAAAATACGTAAGTATTTTGTTTACAGGCAATACTATGATTGTTGTCAGTTTTTTTGACAGTGCATAATCCACATTACATAACCTAAATTCATTCGCTAATTCAGTATAAAAATTGAGATAATCTACTTAATTATGAGTTATTATGAAAAAATCGATTATCGATTTTAAGCAACATTTCAAGGAGAATATTGCTTTTTTGTCGTCTAACGTATTGTGAAATGACTGTCAAAACTCTTCGTATCCTTTTTTTATTTGAATTGTTTTCCCCCCTGTAGCCAACGCAACACATTTAATTCATCCTTTTTCTTTCTTAATACAACCGCAATTGTTTCAAAATTATTAAGAGTACGTACTCTCAAGTTTCAAGCAGTAGTGTAAAACCAGCACACTTCCATAACTCGATAGTTATGGAAGTGTGCTGGTTTATCGAGCCATAATCGTTATCGCGATAATCATGATAATATTTATATTATCATTATCACACTCATAATTATTATTATTATCAAGAAAGTTATTGTAAAAGTTATAATGTGCCATAATTATAGTAATATCATTATTATTATAATTATTGCGATATTCATTGTAATAAATCTTATTATTAGGATAATTATTGCAATAGTTACAACAATCACGGCATATTAATTGCAATTTGGTATTATGATACCATAATAATCACACGATCATTATTGCGATAACTTTTTTTTACTGGGACATAATTATCAGGACAATTATTACAACAGGTCATAATTATCATGATGATTATAATATTATACTCACGATAATTGTGGTCATAGTCATTATTATCACGACCATTATTGCTAGTTGCCATAATTATCGAAACGGTTACATTTCAAGACAATCCACAATCCAAACCCTGTTCTATACTCCTCGTCAAATGAAGCCAAAATATTATGAACAATGTATGTTATTTTCTCCTACATCTCTTATGTACAGTCAGCTGCAATTATATGTAGTGCATTTGGGTAAATCCAAAACGCGGGATATTCCAATAATTACCCATTTCTACCAAATGGGGCCATATTTATTGTACTGGTAACATTTACCTGGGAAGCAGATAAGATGGCGGCTAGACAGGTACATGTTACCAGACCAATAAATATTTCCGTGTTTAGTAGAAATGGGTAATTATCGGAATATTCCGCTTTTTAGAATTACCCGAGTGCAAATTAATTGCATAGATAAAAAGGCGAGTAATTATTATACCAGAATTAGTTATTCTAGCATAAAACGATGTACGGTTGAATCGGCCCTTAGTTGCATACATTTGTAAATCTGAAAGTATATACATATGATTGCAGCCGGCTTTCACCGTACGTATCTAATCTTATTGTTAACTGCCGCTTATTTAGACGTTTCACTACCATTAGTGGTGTAAAGCGTGGTGGGGTGTTAAAACCGCCCCGCCCGCTGGCAACACTGAAGTGATGACAGGCGAACCGCTGACAGTGTGACCACCGCCCACTCCGCCCACGCCTTGACCGCAGAATATCACCTGAAACAGTTAATTAATTTTGAATTTCGTTAGTGGTAGGACTAACTCTTCTGCGAGTGTCCGTCTGGGTTGTTACCACCGCTTTGTGAGTGATGTCTGCCGCCAAGCAGTAATGTGCAAGGATTACTGTGTTCCGGTTTGATGAGCAGAGAAGCCAGTGAAATTACTGGGCTTATGAGACTTAATACCTAATGTCTCAGGGTAACGAGTGCACTGCAGTGCCGCGCAGGCCTTTGTGTTTCAAAGTTCTGGGTGGCACTGCAATTGTTATACGCCGGCGTTATGCTTACCATCAGGCAAACGACCAGCTCGTCTCGTTACAAAATAGCATTAAAAAAAATGAACTAACTAATAATTAAATAAACACTACTAGTGTGTGTGATGTTTTCCTTCACCGTTTTAGAGCGAGTGTCAATAATCCGCATATAGCTTGATGTAAGACATTGGTGCGGCCGAGTTGAGATTCCAACTATGGTGCGTCGGATTGAAAGTCGCACAAATTACTTATGATTGTTAGGCATTTATTCACCAGTTGGAAGACGGACTCACTTGTGAGACAGGAGTAGACGGCTGCCCGGGCGTCGCCAGCACATACTGTTGCTGTCTCACTCCACCGACCTAGAACAAATAATAATAAGTTTTTGTGGAAAATATATTTTTCACCTCGGAACAGAAGCGAAAAGCCAGTGTGCAAAATCTCATTTTGCGCACTGAGTTATCAAAATGAATTAGGATAGGGATTGTAGCATGAATCACAAAATACATAATTTCTATCAATAAACAGGTGTATGAACCCATTAACACAATGGGGAGGCACACTGCTTATTTATCCCACTAGGTGGCGCATTATCGATGGTGTTGTTTCACTATGAAACTTCATTACAAAATGTTCAATAAATAAACAAAAAAAATCGTCTTTGCAATAAAGTATGACTCTGTAAAATGCATTTCAGTGTAAAAATAAAGGTACACACGTTTCGCTTTAGACGAGAAAATAGGAAACTGTGGACCAAAGCATTGATCATGAAAAATTATTGGAAACCAATTTAATCTTCTAGGTTATGTAGTGACCGTTTCAAATCTAACGATTTTTAAGACGTGAGCAAGTTTACTGGTTAATTTAATTCATTAACCCTCAAAGTCAATCAATGACAAACACCAGCGATGGTGGCGCCATCTGAGATTGGCTTTGCCTGTGCCTCTCCATACACATAAATTCACAAAAACTCCTTTTTAACACTTGTTTTAAAAATAAACCCTTACCTGATGTATCTGTTGGGGTTGCTGTTGTATCTGCCGATGCTGGTTATCTGAATCTACCACCACGTGCTCCATAAACGAGCCACTGTTTCCTGTAAGGAATAATATTCAAGTAAATATCATCATCGGCCTTTTATGCTCCCACTACTGGGCTGAGAAGGCCAGTGCCTTCGCTCAGAGAGAGAGAGAGAGAGAGAGTGAGACAGGGGGGGGGGGAGAGAAAGAGGGGGAGGGAGAGAGATAAACTTTTATTTGGACCCTAGCTTCTGCCCACGGATTCACCCGCGTTCCTTAAGGATCCGTGCATTTTTCCGGGATAAAAAGTGCCCTGTGTTACTCTCCGGTCCATAAACTATATCTATGCCAAAAATCACGTCGACCCGTTGCTCCGTTACTGCGTGAAAGAAGGACAAACCAATAAACAGACAAACACACTTTCGCATTTATAACTCTATATACTACTAATATTATAAATGCAAAGTGTGTTTGTTGATTTGTTGGTTTGTTATTATTTCACGCAGTAACGGAGCAACGGATCGACGAGATTTTTGGCATAGATATAGTTTTAGACCGGTGAGTAACGTAGGGCACTTTTTATCCCGGAAAAATGAACGATTTCTTTGGGAACGCGCGTGAATACGAGGAATACTTACTCTCTAAAATATGAGATAAATAGTTACTCTCTCAAAGATGAGAGATAAATACCTACTCTCTAAAAGAAGAAGAGAGATAAACACTTACCGCCATTATTTGTTGCTGAAGGAGCACTGTCACACCCAAACAGGCAATGCTGAACGGTCCACCGCGGCTCGAAAGGAATGTGAGTTTTCACCTGGAAAAGTATTTCAAAAGTATTGTAAGTACATTTTTTTGTGCGTGAGGTTTTTTTATACTATTGGATAACGAGACGAGCGGGTCGTTCGCCTGATGGTAAAAGCCTACGCGGCACTGCTCTGCATAAGATCTCGTTACCTTGAGTACATCTCAAGACTGCCACTCAGAACTTTGAAACACAAAGGCCTGCGCGGCACTGCAGTGCGCTCGTTACCCTGAGACATTATGTATTAAGTCTCATAAGCCTAGTAATTTCATTGACTACTTTGCTCATCAAACCGGAACACAGTAACCCTTGGATATTACTGCTCAGCGACAGACTTCACGGGCAAAGCG
Organism: Crocallis elinguaria; assembly: GCA_907269065.1. Taxonomy (NCBI): domain Eukaryota; kingdom Metazoa; phylum Arthropoda; class Insecta; order Lepidoptera; family Geometridae; genus Crocallis; species Crocallis elinguaria. The sequence goes on along the minus strand of OU026076.1, from coordinate 13,425,203 downwards.
GTGTTAAGAGCCTACTAGTCCATGGAGCGAACTCATAGGTGGGCGCGGCTAAAATGCATGCTATTTCATCTAACATTCGTGGGACAAGGTAAGACTCTGCAGCGATGAGTAGTATGAGGCTAACGGTCGCACATACACAATTACACACTCTCGTAAAGTCGCGACGAAAACCGAAAAGTCGAAAACCGGCGCGCAAAGATGTACGAATTGGCTTCTGGTGCTTGGGGTTTTACGACAAAACTACTGAATGTATTTAGTCAGACCAAAGTTATTTGAAATGTCAATAAACTAAAGCTTGTTAGTATGTACCTTATTTTCGAGTTTTCGTAATCCTTTTGTAATTTATTTACGTCCAAACTTGCGTTAAAATACGTGCTAAAATACAGATGTTTGAAGGCTCATTACTTTTAAGCCACTTATTTTTTTTCTGTATAATTAGCAGGCTGACCTAGATAACGAAGAGATAAATCGATATTATTCTTAATTTTGGACGTAAAACGTCAAGTAGTGGAGTAATCACCAAAGTACGGTTGTATGGAGAAATGAACGACTAGTTCGTCCTTAACCACCCAGACAGACCAACTACCACCTCTCATTGGTTAGAAGTCAGCCAATTTTTTTTTACATTACGTTATTATACAATCTAAATAAATTATAATATGTACTTTAAAAAAAAATTCAAATCATGCTTCTGGCCCCATTACCAGACCCCTCGACCCCTAGTCCAATCTATCAGACTTTTTTTTTTATGTTATTATGTAACGAGACGAGCTGGTCGTTTGCCTGATGGTAAGCATAACGCCAGCCCATAACAATTGCAGTGCCACCCAGACCTTTGAAACACAAAGGCTTGCGCGGCACTGCAATGCGCTCGTTACCCTGAGACATTAGGTATTAAGTCTCATAAGCCCAGTAATTTCACTGGATACTCTGCTCATCAAACCGGAACACAGTAATGCTTGGGGACACTACTTCTTGGCGGCAGACTTCACGAGCAAAGCGGTGGTAACAACCCAGACGGACACTCGCAGAAGAGTTAGTCCTCCCACCAACAAAACGAATCATATGAGCCCAAACTAGAGAGGTTACGTATAGACACTGATGAGTTCCACTATCCACCTCCTGGCTCCATCATCAGAACCTCACCAAGTTCAATCTATTGGGCTCGTCAAAATGAATCATATGCGATCAAACTTGAAGGGTTTACGTGTAGGCGCTGAAGAGTTCTACTATATACCTCCTGCGTCCAACATCAGAACCTCACCAAGTTCAATCTATTGGACTCGTTAAAACGAATCATATGAGTAGTATGACATAGACGAGTTCCACTGTACACCTCCTGGCTCCATCATCATACCAGCTCGATGATACCAAACTATTATATTGTTATCCAAACTACATATACATACAAAATTTCATTTCGATACGACAGTAAACAAGTAAGTTAAAACTGCCTTCCAATAAGGCTAATAAAAGCATGTTAAAAAAACAAGGTATAGGATATGGTAATCATTTACTTAATTCGACAGTGTTATATTTACTGGTATCACTGAAACAAGTCCCTAATTTTCTTAGTTGGTTATTAAATTGGTTCATATATGAATTTAACAAGCACAACATAAAACTTTCTTAAAAAAACACCAATAAAACTCTATCAAATTTATAACAGTTTCAAAATTTACATTCAAAACAATGCATGTAAGGCATATTTGGGTAGCCGCAAGTTCGCAACCATTGACAGTTCTATACCCTGTTCCAAAATCTTTTAGATATTTTATGTAAACAAAGGGGTTGACAGGACGAAACAATTGATAGAAAACTGTGCGATCCATAATTTGATAATAGACATTAGTATTAATTGATTTTAAATTACAACATTATAAACTTGAATTATTGAAAAAATTTGAATTGATCGTTTTTACAAGGTTATTATAAACAAAACTATAATAAAAGGAAGTTTTTTTTCGTGCAGTTATTTTTCTTAGACTGGGAACACAGCAGAGATTTGAAACATTTTGTGCAATCGCCGCCATTTTCTTTTTCCGTCTATTGATCTGTTCCAATCTCCGAACTCGAGTGTGTATTCTTGCTGCGCATGTGTTGTTGTTAAACATCTTGTTAATTTCTAGTGTTTCTGTTGTTGGTTCTTGTTACGTTATAATTGTGCCGAGCGAGAGCAAAGCCGGGGGAAATAGAAACAAAAATATGATTCGACAAGTGGAAAATGTAATTTACGAATCTTTTTATAAGGGCTTACATGCAGAACAATGCGTAAACATGTAAGGCATATTAGGGTAGCCACAACCATTGACAGTTCTAACTAAGTTACGAATCTTCTTGTAAGGGTAGAGATGCTTCGTCACAATGTAAGGGTGCAGCTTCGCTGGTGGATGTATTAACGTTTCTGGGCCGATAACTTTTTCAAGCCACGGAGGCGCCGTAACAACGACCATTAAAAAGTGATCTTGGGACTTATCAATCTGCTTCACCAAAACTATATGACTTGCCAGTGCAGATGTGTCTCCTTCTGCATCGAAACACTCCATTGTTGATAACGCCTTTATAAAATCGTATTCCATATAATGCATAACCGGTACAATTTTCGATATAGTCTTGTTTGTTAGTTTCAAATCGTACCCCGGCACCTGGTATTTGAAGCCGTCGATACGGCACGAGAATTGTTTTCTGGTCAATTCTAATTCGAAAAACACGCAGCGCTTCGTTATGTTGGCAGTTACACCTCTGATGTAATAATAAGTCATATTATAGTTTTTGCGATGGTCCACGTAGGAACTGAAGTCCAACTTCCCTTCATCGTTCAGCTCGTGGGCACTTGCGATCCATTGAACATTAGCGGGGATCGGAAATCTACGCAAGGTTTCGGTATACGGCAGTGCTATTGTAGACAGGAATAATAGACGTCTTAGCATTGGAACTCATGTAAACATAGACAGTTATTTTCAGAATAATTCTAGTTATGTTTCGAAACTAGATTGAGTTGTAGTTGCGAAACATCAACAATAATCCAATTTTGATTAGTTCAATGTGAGTGGAAATTTTACGGGCGATAAAATTTTATGGGTTAACCAGCTTCTGCACGCGGCTTCGCACTTGTGATATCAAGATAAAGCGTAGCACTCATGGTTAATGCTTCTAAGTCAATTAATTTTGACGCAGAGAATATCCCAACCGGTTCTATATTTGGAACAGGCACTATCGTTTAACTTTCAAAAGCACAATTTCAAAAATTACCTCTGAAACATTTCAGATCGATTCTAGGCATATTATGATACTTTCGATCATTAATATTCTTCACAAGAGCTTGCAACTTTTCCTGAGAGTAGATCTTGTTCGTTACAATATAAGGGTGCAACTTCGGCTCAGGTCCCAACATCTCAACCGAGCCTACCTTTTTAACATACCACGGAGGGACCGTCATCACGACCAACAGAAAGTGATCGTAAGACTCGTCGATCTTCCTCAGTAAAACGATACGGCTTGCCGGTGTATCGTCATTTCCGTCTTCATCGATACACCGTATCGTTTGCAAGGCTTTATCAAAATCGTAACTTTTGTAGCGCATCAGCGGCACGGTGAGGTTCGAGTGTAACTTCGCCGTTCCATCTTGGTGTATCCGTTGGAGACGGTAATTTGGGACGACATAGGTGTAACCGTCAATGTTGCATATGTGTTGCTTCCTCATCTGTTTCAATTTAAACCAAAGGCACATCGTCGGTGCAGGGTCGTACGGGTGTTCTTGGGTGGAGTTGTTGGCTGGCCAATCCCCTATCTCCTTATAAGAGTCCAGAAACAACCTTTCTACATCTCTGTTCACGTAAGCACTTGCGATCCACGTCATATTTGTCAAGTGAAGCGGAAAGTTACTAAAGGATTCGCTTCTCGGGAGTGTCATCGTAGATAGGAATAATAGACGTCTTAGCATTGGAACTAGAGACAGATGTAAGCAGTTACTTTTGAGAGCAATTTTAGTTATGTGTCGTGATTATATTTGAATATCGAAATTGTGTCAATCGCAATAAATAATTCTGCTTTTTTAGTTTGATTTTATTGAAATAAAAAAATTATCGGCAATTTTATGGCCTCAAAAGGCTTGTTTTAATGTTAGATATTTTATTACTTCAAAACTTGCGAAATATATAATGCCAGTAATAACATAAATACAGTTTTGGTTTTAGTATCGATTAGTGCTTCACCCGCTAGTAGCCTATGTTACACTCCGGTCTATAAACCTATATCTATGCCAAAAATCATGTCGATCCGTTGCTCCGTTGCTGCGCGAAAGAAGGACCAACCAAAAAACGTACAAACACCCTTTCGCATTTATTATTGTTTAGGGATTAAACTACAATTTAATTTGTTAAAATTGTCAAAATTTCGAACCTAAACTGAAACACTTCGCAACGATTTTCGGCATATTAGGAAACGCCTGACCGTTGACAGCATTTACTAAACCATTCAACTTCTCTTGGGTGTAGATTTTCTTCGTGACGATATACGGATGCAGCTTCGGAGGAGGGTGGACCAGCTCTTCCGAGCCGACCATCATGGTAAACCAAGGCGGCACCATAACCACGACCATGAGAAAATGATCGAGAGAGCTGTCAATATTCTTCACCAAGACTACATTGCTTACAGATGCAACTGTGGGGTCGTCTTCATCGTAACACTGAATGGTTTGCAATGCATTTACGAAATCATACTCTTTATAACGGAAAACCGGTATATCACGTATCGTATCCACCGAATTATTCACGTTTAGTCTTTTCAGATTGTAGCTTGGAGCTAAGTAGCTGAGACCTGAGAATCTGCATGAGAATTGTTTTCTGGTCAGTTTCAATTCGAACCGAAGGCAGTCCGTTCCGTCAGTTTGGATCGGTTTGTTTTTAGTTGAGTTATTGCTTCGGGCGATATCCTTAAAGGATTCTATGAACAGTCTTCCCTCATCGTTGAATTCATAAGCACTTGCGATCCATTTAACGTTAGCGGGGATCGGGAAACTGCTGAAGGGATCATCGCTTGTTGAGAGTGTGATTGTAGACAGGAATAATAGACGTCTTAACATTGGAACGTTGGATAAGTTATTTTAATCCAGTATTCAGTTATTTTTAAAAGGGTAATATTAGTTTCGAAACTAGATTGAGTCAAGTAGTGAGACATCGCAGTAAAAATAATACAGTTTTGATTAGTTTGTGATTGAAAAATGTATGGGTGATAAATTTTTATTGACTTACCTAACCTGTATAAGGCATATATTGGCACCGATTCTGTGGCGCAAGTACGGAACTTTGCGATCCATAGCGATCGATAAATATAACAGGGGTCTACTCGGGTATAATATATAAACCTGGGGTCTACTCGGGTATAATAAATAAACCAGGGGTCTACTCGGGTCTACTCTACTTGGGTATAATAAATAAACCAGGGGTCTACTCGGGTCTACTCTACTCGGGTCTACTCTACTCGGGTATAATAAATAAACCAGGGGTCTACTCGGGTCTACTCTACTCGGGTACAGTAAATAAACCAGGGGTCTCCTCGGGTCTACTCTACTCGGGTATAATAAATAAACCAGCGGTCTACTCGGGTCTAATAAATGAACCAGGGGTCTACTCGGGTCTACTCTACTCGGGTATAATAAATAAACCAGGGGTCTACTCGGGTCTACTCTACTCGGGTATAATAAATAAACCAGGGGTCTACTCGGGTATAATAAATAAATAAACCAGGAGTCTATTCGGGTCTACTCTACTCGGGTATAATAAATAAACCAGGGGTCTACTCGGGTCTACTCTACTCGGGTATAATAAATAAACCAGGGGTCTACTCGGGTATAATAAATAAATAAACCAGGAGTCTATTCGGGTCTACTCTACTCGGGTATAATAAATAAACCAGGGGTCTACTCGGGTATAATAAATAAACCAGGGGTCTACTCGGGTATAATAAATAAATAAACCAGGAGTCTATTCGGGTCTACTCTACTCGGGTATAATAAATAAACCAGGGGTCTACTCGGGTCTACTTTACTCGGGTATAATAAATAGACCAGGGGTCTACTCATTTTTCGTGTTACACGAAAAACCCTAGCCCGCAAGAAAATCTTTGACACTCTTTTTTACACACCTGCACAAAAAAGGAGTGTATATGTGTTTAGGGTTCATGTATGTATGTGAGTTTATTTATTCCACTATAACTTGTAAATGCCTGAACAGATTTGTATGTATGTGGTATCGTTAGAATCCTTACATCATTCCGAGTGACACTGGCTAGCCCAGTCGTGTTTTTTTTATGTAACTTTTTTAAGTATTTTTTAAATTGTTTTTACTATTATTCTAATGCGACTAAAAATTAAAAAATCATGTTCAAAAAAAAATCTAAGAAATAAATAATTAAATAATGTTGTCTGAAGATCTGAGCTTACCTTCAGTTCGGTGGTCAGCATTAGTATATGTCTGCACGGTAACTTGAATACTTTGCTGAAGAGGCACGAACACTCCTGCGTTGATGTACCGTACTTGCATATCGCTGCGCTACTGTGCCTTCTGTAAGAAAAAAAAGTTCAAGTAAAAACTGGAAATCGAACGCTAGAAACGTCAGAAATGAGAGTCAAAATCGGGCGTATCTACTGAGCGCTAAAACGCCCCATACAAATTGGACAGAACATCTGACGTAACTTGTTCAACGCGGGCCGGGCCCGTAAAGCTGTACTAAAAACATGCATTTTGTTGATTTGACCGTGAAAATCTGCGTTTAAGTAGATAGTTGTCATACATTTTTTTATTCATTAAAATGGTAAGGGCCTTACCACTAAAAATTAAACACACGATAACCTGTGTTAAACGCTGTTTAACGCCTAAACATGCCTTAGTCGCGCGATTAGATATGAGCAACTACAAATCCTGATTTAAGTAGTGTCTAACCGTTGTCTAACACAATTGGGATGTTGACTGATTTTGGGAAAGTGTTTAAAACGATGCGTATGGGCCTAATATAACCCAAAATATTTAAATTTACTTTTTAAAACAACTAATATTTTAATTATCATGTATTTTAAATGCCGTTTTAAATTTTTCTCCAAAACGCCAGTGACGTCACGTGTTCAATTACCACAGAGTAATGTTCTATAACACTGTAAAGTGACAAGCAAAGAGAATATAACCACTACTACCTAGTCTGTGCTACGTTTAGTGACAAGTTCATTCGATGCTTTCTGTGTATGTATTGTTATGTATTAAAATATGAGTTCTAAGTTTTATGAGCTTATTGATTTATATATATGCTTTGGTTAATTAATACACTTTGGATCTTAGAATCTATGATTACTATTATATATTCATTGTTGGTTATAGAAATAATGATTTTTGGTATAATAAGTAGGTACTTACACGGAGGTCTTCACATTTCTAAATTCAGCAGAGCAGAAATTATCGTTTGTCGAGAAGAAATTGGCCACCGTAAAACAATCAATTCTCGGCAAATTGGAATTATTTGCCTTTATGAAGCCACTTTCCATCAAGGGAGAATATTCAAGAGTCGAAATAAATTTCGAAAAATAGGCGCGGAATTCACAGCACATATATATAATCACAGAAATCACTCTAAAATACTAAGCAGTTAAGCGCAACGAGCTATATACTCATTGGAGTTTTGGCGGGAATGCGAAAATGTGCTGTTGTTGATTTTGTGTTATTTACTAAAACCTTTGTTTTATAGAGTGTTAATGTGTAATAATAGTGGATTATTAACCATTAAGTGTTCGTAAACTTGCATGAGTGAAAGGCAAATAGTACAAAGACGAAAAACGTGTATTTTCGAATTCTATCCAAAACTCCGTAGAAGCTTCAGTAAACTATCCACCAATTTACTGAAGCGTCACTTCGACTCGACCGCGCCTAGACTAAACTTTAACGTGACTTTGACGACTTTCATGCACCAAAACTAGAGATTTATTATATTATATTATTATTTATATAACTTGACACTAGTTAAATGCGCAAATCACGTGGTGCCAAAAAAAAAACATAAAGAAAATATATACTGAGGATTATATTCTCTTTGATTCCGATTGAAACAGTGACGTCACGGGCGTTTTATGTCACGTGACTTCGGAGTGATGTGATTACATTTTGATTATTTAATTTAAATTAAATTCCTTAAAAATAAACAAAAATATTGTGTTTAATAGGATTTCTGTCACAAAAACTACCGTTTCGCGGCAAAATTATATTTTTATTTGAATACAGTCAACAACCCAATTCTGCTGTGTCAATCATTTTTGACGTTTATCTTTAGACGCTGCCTGTCTAGCTAAACAGGCGACTATAAATGTTTTTTTTTTGTGGTAACACTGTTAGAATCTGATGGTGTCATTTAAATTACTAATGGATGATAAAAAAAATAGTTGAATTTGGGAAACTTTTAGATGCAGGTATCTTTGTGGAAATTATATATTTTTTGTGAATTTAATTTATATTGTGTTAATGTAATCTTCTTAAACCTGTATAACGACAGAAATCATTAATTTTGTGTTACAACATCCTATAGATTGTAATAACAAATCATGAGTTGTATTCACCATGAGTAAAAGAGACATAAAATAACGTTGAAGCGGTACAAACCTTCCAGCTCTATCGTCTAAACATTTCTGCGCCAATTTCGTTTGGTGACTCATTAGATTGTAGGCGTACTGTGTGATCGTGTCTGTTGGTGACTGCTTCAACGTTTCCGTATCCTGGGGAGAATAAAGTACGTCTTGAAATCTATACAAATAAATACAATTGAAAAGTCTGTCACCCGCGTTCCCACAGGAACCGTGCATTTTTCCGGGATAAAAAGTAGCCTTTGTTACTCTCCGGTCCATAAACTATATCTATGCCAAAAATCACGTCGATCCTTGCTCCGTTACTGCGTGAAAGGACAAACTAACAAATCAACAAACATTTTGGCATCTATACAAATAAATTAAATTGAAGTGTCCGTTTGTAATATCAAAATAACAGCTTTTTACTATATGCATGAAAGTATATACGGTACCTATAACAAAACAACCATTTTTTTAAATTTATCTGTCTGTCTGTTTGTTCCGGGTAATCTCCGGGTATATATATGTATATATATTGCAGTTTCAATAAAAAAATAATTTAATTAATGGTCCTTTACCTGGTGGTAAACATAACGCCGGCCCATAACAAGTGCCACTCAGAACTTTGAAACACAAAGGCCTGCGCGGCACTGCAGTGCGCTCGTTACCCTGAGACATTAGGTATTAAGTCTCATAAGCCCAGTAATTTCACTGGCTACTCTGCTCATCAAACCGGAACACAGTAACGCTCGCACACTACTGCTTGGCGGCAGAGTGCACTCACAAACCGGTGGTACCAACCCAGACGGACACTCGCAGAAGAGTTAGTCTTACCACCTAGTGAATCTACTGCACATGTTGCAATGATAACATCCTTTTTTGTAGTTGGTTACAAGAACTCCATACCCTAAGCCTGGTGATAGCGAAGCTTCTCCTCTCATCCTCGAGCTGGTTAACCACGCTGAAGAGTAGGGATATGAACTCCTCAGGCTGCATCAGGCTGCGGAGAGATGGATGGAACTTGCTCAGGAGACGCTCCAGGTTCTGCAAAAGGGATTTTACCTTCTTCAGTGTCGATTGTATGTAAACATCTTGTATGTATACTTAATTTAAGAGGACCCAACCCGCCATACTTTCTATACAAACGCTCGTACGTAACTATAGTGTTGTATCAATTTTTTTCTTTGGGTGTTTTGAACAAATAGATATCTCATGCATTATATCTAGGATATTATAGAACCAAAAATTTTAAATTTTGACAATACAATTCAGTAAGTCTTTGAAATGTAAAGAATCTGATAGTATCATTTAAATTCAACTGGATAGAAAAGGAATAGTTGAATTCGGGAAATTTTAGATGCAATATCTTTGTAAAAATGTGATGTTTTTAAACCTGTATAACCACAGTAATTATGGATTTTTTGTTTCATGCAACTTTCCTATAGTTACTGAATTTGTAAATGAATTGAATATTAACTGTAAAATCCCGACATTAAACCCACCAACACTACACTCACGCACACAACCATTCCGCTCGGCGATCGGAATAAGACTAACTTATACGACTCGACTCACTCAAGAGCTCGACCGACGGAATAAATCAATACACTACACTAACCTTATGTAGTATATTGGTATAGTTATCCGGTTCAAGCCATGAGTCCATTTTGATTACAGCACCATTAGGCCGTGTCAGGATCTCCCAAAGACGAAGTGTGCCAGCGCCCGTGCCGATTATAGCGCGTTTCAGCACCTGGAATTAAAATAAATATGAAAACTAAAAAGAAAAGTGTGGTTTTTTACATGTTAAAAATCATATTTTTTCCGAGCAAATTTAAAATAAACTATAAAATAATTTTTCAATATCTGCATTACTGGTTTTAAATCAATAGACATAAGATATATATAATAGATAAAAGTATTTTTGTGGTATACTCTCTAAATGATATAAGAATCATGAAAGATATAGCATTGTTGCGGCATATGACAATAACAGCTTGCAGCTGTTATGGCGTATGACACTAGCTGCCCTGCAGCTGTTATGACCTACGACACTAACTGACCTGCAGTTGTTATGACTGTATGACACTAACTGACCTGCAGCTGTTATGACGTATGACGCCAACTGACCTGCAGCTGTTATATCGTATGACAACACTAACTGACCTGCAGCTGCTGCGGCGTGTGCTCCCCCCTCAGCAGCGCCAGCGCGTACGTCTTGCAGCGCGACGCGACGTCGTCGTGCGACAGCGCCGCGTCGTCGCGCCGCGCCGCCTCGGCCGCGAGCCGCGCCGCGCCGCGCGCCGCCTGCCACACGGAGCACGTCACGTGCGCTGCGGGGAAGGCCGAACGGACCACCTGGAAGAAAGCATTCAATGTTTAACGACACCACGAAATGATAGTGGGAGGACTAACTCTTCTGCGAGTGTCCGTCTGGGTTGTTACCACCGCTTTGTGAGTCAAGTCTGCCGCCAAGCAGTAGTGTGTAAGCATTACTGTGTTCCGGTTGGATGAGCAGAGTATCCAGTGAAATTACTGAGCTTATGAGACTTAATACCTGATGTCTCAGGGTAACGAGCGCACTGCAGTGCCGCGCAGGTCTTTGTTTTCAAAGTTCTGGGTGGCACTGCAAATGTTATGGGCCGGCGTTATGCTTACCATCAGGCAAACGACCAGCTCGTCTCGTTACCAAATAATATAAAAAAAAAATAAGCGTAGTGAGAAATTTTCCAGAAAAAAATATTTTACAGAAAGCATACAAATTCCAAAAGCACGTTGCATGTGCAGAGATTAATTAATAACTTTCGAGAAGATAATGTTTTTTAAAGTCTTTCACTTTCAGCCTTACTAAAAACTCAGTAAACGGTTGAATAGTTACACAATGTTTCGTCTCTTTCTGTTCAGTTTAAAATTGTTAGAGAACAACAAACGTTCCCACAATTATTTACTCTGCCTATACTGTAATAATAATAATTAGACGAAATAGCCAGGTGCCGGAGTCATTTCATAGACCAGTAAGTCATCAAACACTCATTATAATATTCCAGACTTTTTACTCACAATTTACAATAGTCCATCTCATCACAAACGTTCCTTCCACGCGTAGTTTATTTGTACTTTTATTAAAAAGAGCCTCTGAATGTTCGCTACGGCTTCATTAAAGCATATCAAAGGTCCGGGCAAAGACCCGATTATCCTACTAATATTATAAATGCGAAAGTGTGTTTGTTGGTTTGTCGGTTTGTCCTTCTTTCATGCAGCAATGGAACAACGGATCGACGTTGTTTTTGGCATAGATAGTTTACGAGCCGGAGAGTAACATAGGCTACTTTTTATCCCGGAAAAATGCACGGTTCGTGTGGGAACGCGGGTGAAAACCGCGGGCAGAAGCTAGTTATAATATAATTTGATGAGACTCACTGTTTGACATTTGGTGGGATCGCAAACCACACACCGCACCTGCCTCCATGCAGGATTGCATGATTTGAACGTTTCAAGCAACCACACTAGATCGTCTCCAATCAGAGTTGATATACCTGTAAGATGAAAATTAATCATACAACAATTTCTCTCGTACTTCATTAATATTATCTGCATGCAGGTGGACATAGATACTGTACACAAGCATTGAGAATAAACATTCTTGTGTTCGGTATCAGAAAGTATTTTCTGCTCAATAAGGATGTGAAATCAAACAGTCATTAGACAGATTTAAGAACAATCCATTAACACAATTAAAATGAAATTCACAAAAAATATATAATTTCCACAAACTATGTTACCACAAGAGTATTACACAATTGATCTAAAATTTCGCCAAAGTGAACGATTTATTTTTATTGTCCAAGTGTAATTTAAATGTTACTATCAGATTCTCTTTCTTATTCAGAGACCAGCCGGCGGACACATAGGCTGTTACATTTTTCGACAACAGTATGATGTTTTTTCACTAAATTTTATAAATAAAAATATGCAATTTTTCAGTTACTACTTTTTGTTAATTATTGTTCAGAAAAAGCTGTATGGTTTAAGTCTGGTAGTTTGACACCTGGTTAAAAGCGTAACTTGTATATTAATAACTAAAAACTTACCAGCACTAACTATAACAGATTTTCCATTGCCGTCTTCAGCTAGGAAAAGGGTGACATTGTGTTTGACACTTGGCTGGGTTCCATTCCCACCTACCGTAGGGATTTGACTGTTGAATTCTATACCTGTAAACCAGAAAAAGAAAAACTAAAAAAAAACTATAAGTAACACATTGTAAAAAAGACACCTTCACTTTTTTGTATATAACATCAATCATATAGTGCTAGTTGTTTGTCCGCTCGGTTATGAAGAATAACATTAGCACATACTTAACAACTGCAGTGCCAACACAAAGTCCTGTGTGACACTGCAGTGCGCATCAGGCATTAAGCCACATATTATTTAGTAAATTTGCTGACTATTTTGTTCATTAAACCAGAACCAGACTACACCGAGCAACATAGTGGTGCTCTAGACAGACACTCGCAGAAAGTAAGTCGTAACATACCAGTTTCTATACAAAGGAACTGCGGCACTGCATTCAACGCCATCTGCATGCTCGGAGTTGTCAGGTACACACATTGGATGCATCCTGATGCTGAATGTAGGAGTTTCACACCCGCATCTAAAATTAATAATAAGTTTTTTTTACCAAAACATAGCAATTCAATTTTTATTGATTTCTGACATTTTTAGAGGAGGAATCCCCAGACAGGAGCAAACTTTGTACAACCATAGTTTGTTCTAGGGTCTTGGATGTATTTGTTGTGTCTGTGTGTCCATACCACCTGATACAGGATCCGTGACACAGGGATTCCTAGAGCAAAGTACGAGTGAGTGAACGATCACGCTGGCATCCATGCTATAATAAATGTGAACATATGTTTGTTGGTTAGTCCTTTCATTCAGCAATGGGTTGATGAAGTGTTTTTTGTACATACATTGTCTATGGACCGGAGAGTACTATAGGCTACTTTTTATCCCAGAATGCACAGTTATGTGAAATGTGGAATGCAGGTGAAACCGAAGGCACAAGCTATTTATTTTATAAACAGTACTAACCAAAGTTAAGCTGCAGTTTCCTCACAACAACATCATACTTTTGATTTAGCCAGCGTACAGCATTTGCCCCCAACGCCACTAGCTGCTCTTCAGTTGTGATCACTTGAGGCTCTACCGTTACTCTACAAAAAGAAAAGTTATATCTTGAAACTGCGGCGCAAGTCGTTTCGATAAATTTGTCGAACCGAAAAACTCGATAAATTTATCGAATGTTGCGAGTACCGAAGTCTGATCGTAAAGTATTGTAGGAGCTCTATATTCTCTTTGGATTCGACCTAGCTATTCGATCACTTTTGTCGAAAGTATCGAGATTCGATAAATTATATAAAAAGTCGATAAAACCCACTTTATCGATTTAAACTGTCAATTTATAATCGAATTTTATCGATCATAAAGATCCGTACTTACGCCGCTGATGAACACTGTTCACAGTCATGTGATATTGGGTGTCCTATTAATATTATAAATGCGAAAGTGTGTTTGTTGGTTGTCCTTCTTTCACGCAGTAACGAGGCAACAGATCAATGTGATTTTTGGCACATATATAGTATGTGGACCGGAGAGTAAAATAAGCTACTTTTTATCCCGGAAAAATGCATGATTCCTATGGGACCGCGGGTGAAAACCGCTGGCAGAAGCTAGTTAGTTAATAAACATGTTTCAATTTATTTTATTTCTTAAAATATTTCTAATTATATTTAGAAAATATGAGTTTAGATATTTAAATATTACAATAACTACTGTCAACATGCCTATTACCTGTCAGCTGTGTCTGTGGATGGATTCTCAATAATGGCCACTTCATATTCCTGTTGGCCTTCCACTGGCTGATTGGTGGAGATCTCATACTGTTGGTAAGTGTTCTGTTGATCATCTTGGACTTGCTGCTGAAAATGTAATTTTGTTTATGCTATTTGGTAACGGGACGAGCTGGTCGTTTGCCTGATGGTAAGCATAACGCCGGCCCATAACAATTGCAGTGCCACTCAGAACTTTGAAACACAAAGGCCTGCGCGGCACTGCATTGCACTCTTTACCCTGAGACATTTAATTAGTCTCATAAGCCCAGTAATTTCACTGGCTACTCTGCTCATCGAACCGGAACACAGTAATGCTTGCACATTACTGCTTGGCGGCAGACTTCACGAGCAAAGTAGTGCTAACAACCCAGATGGACACTCGCTGAAGAGTTAGTCCTACCACTAACAAATAACTGTTTTGCCTGACTGTAGCAATAATTTAGCCACAGTAATAGTGGAGATATATTATTATTACTCAGTATGGGTGTGGTAAGGTTATTCCGCTAAGTACTCTATACTTTTGGAGTACTCAAATGAGCAGTATTGAAACGCAATCTGAGTAGGTATATCAATATTGTAATGATATTGAATCATCCCTAATCCTCTTTGGTGTGTGTTTATTGTGCATTGCATTCCCCCTGTTTATAGCAAGCCATCCTAACTACTTTCCATAACGAACCTCAGTTTTGGACTGCTGGCAAAATTATTCCAGTGTTATTACTGTGTTGTTTATATAAGCCAAATTGTCTGTGCATCAGTAGTTTCTAATATAATATCTTCTCTGGCCATTCATTGTAACCTACTCTTCTTTTTTCTTACATTGTAACAGCAGTCAGTTCCTGTCAATAGTTGCCTGGTTTTTACATGACTACAAAAGGAGTGTAATGTTTTTGGGGTTCATGTATGTATGTCATGAGTTTAAAGTATTCCACCATCACTTTTAAATGCCTGAACAGATTTGGATGTACAGGGTATTGTTAGAAACCTTACATCATCCCAAGTAGCACTGGCTAGGGCAGATGTGCTTTTTAAGTAACTTTTGTTATATCAATTGCACACATGTTTCACTGCTTGTTTTGGCATGCAATAACTGTCATTGTTTAAATGAACCTACATATAAACAATGGGTGAAGCATACCCAAAAACAAAGCAAACTAAGGCCTTAAATACTTACAGAAGCTACTTCAGTGTTGTTCTGTACAAAATTCCCGCCTTCTTCCTCAGGCTCGCCTTTAACATCATAAATAGTTTCAGCCATGACGATCCTTCCAGAAGAATCCATTGTCCACATTCCGCCAAAAGAAAAGTTCGAGGGATTGCCACTTTGTTCGTAAAGGATCACAGTATTTGGGCCAAGCTGTACCGGTTCCCCTTTCATGTTTACGAAAACTGGCTGTTCAAAATTCCCCTCCACAATTTGCCCCGCGTGTACGATTTGCTGTCCTTGTTCTACGGGGACTTCGACGACTTGGTTTACCACTTCCACTTTTTCCTTGTCACTCTCATTCTTTCGCACCATAATCTTCTTTTTGCTTTCGCCATCGGTCGGCTCGTCACTTTTGCGCTTTGCCACCGCCTTCTTTTTGCTTTTTTTGTCCATTTTTGCCCAATTCACGTTATTTCACGGCCTAGTTTCGATGGTTACGATAGAACGCCTCGCCCAATACTCATTGTTTTAACTATTTTACGATATATGCTCAAGTGGGACTATACTAGAGGACACGTATCAATAATTTTCAGCGTTTGTAAACAATAAATTATTGTTATTCTTGCCGTAAATAGAAATAAAGGATAACAATATGCCGTGCGAAAAGGACAACTCAGAAAGACGCCATTTTTGTTGGAGGAAAAAGCGGCGTTCTCTATCTAAAAATTCTATCATCTCTTTCCGATTTGCTGCCTTTCGGGAATAATCGGAAATGCATGTGTTACCAGCACTAAATAGTTTGCACTTCGTTCCAGCTTTTAGTCGATTATGATATATTTTATTCTGTGATTATGAAAGTATAACTTGTGCAGCACTATAACTGTCAAATCACAAATGTAGATAATTTTATGTTTTTTTATGTTCCAGCCCAATAAAATATTATAGCATAATATCTCTTGCATCTTTCTTTTGTTAACGAAATGTGAGCAGGTTCAGCAGTATGTCATTTAAGTGCTATGCTATGTAGAAGAGTAATATCTGGAACAAAATAAACAGCTGACTGATTGTTGATCCACAATTTCGCAGAAGTGTTTTTATTATTTCTTTGTACCTAACGACCTTCGAGGTTAATAATTTTAATTACACTGATTGCTTAAGTACAAGGTCAAACGCAACTCGTTTACATGATCATACTCAATACTTTGACAATTCTTGTTCAAGTGGGCTTCATAGTGTTTATGTCATTAGTTTCGATGAACATAATTCGATATTTCTCCTCAAGTGTACGTAAAATGGCTGTTGTGGCTCCAGCATTGTTTGTTAATCACGGAGGTGGTCCTATGCCGCTATTAGGAGACAAGGATCACGCGGGTCTAACGACTTTCCTGCGAGATGAGGTACAGAAACATATTAACCTCAAAGAGATAAAAGCTATAATTCTTGTCACGGCTCACTGGGAAGAAAGCGAGGTTACCATATCCTCAGGTAAACGCCATGATTTGTACTTCGATTACTATGGTTTCCCGCCAGAATCTTACAAATACAAGTACGAGGCGCCAGGCGATCCGGAAACAGCTGAAAATATTCACGAAGCACTAAAAAAGGCGGGAATCCGTACGAAATTGGACCCGAAAAGAGGTTGGGACCACGGAGTTTTTGTGCCTATGATGCTAATAAACCCAGCAGCTGATATACCGATAATTCAAGTCTCCGTATTGAACAATCAAGATCCAGAACAACATTACAAACTTGGACAAGTTTTGCAGCAATTTAGGAAAGAAGGCATCGCAATACTCGGCTCAGGGATGTCATATCACAACATGCGCGAGTTTAGATCCAGTAGAAATAAAAATGAGGTTGTAAACAAGGAGTTTGATGATTATTTATTCAAAGTGTGCACTGCAGAAGAAAAAATTAGAAAAGAGGGTTTATTGTCTTGGAGGAAGCAGCCTGGAGCTACTGAAGCTCATCCCATGAGAGCTGCTGAGCATTTCATGCCGTTGGTAGTTATTGCAGGTGCGGGAGGATCTAAAGGTGGTGAAAGGATTTTTAATTGGGATATGGGGGGGACTTTTAGACTTAGCGGCTTTGTGTGGAAAGAGGAATAGATAAATGACGATAGAGGAATAAATTACGAAGTAGATAGTATTAATGTATGCTATTTTAATCAAAATACATAATAACAACTGCCTACAAATTTACTTTGCAAATCTATGTTATTACCAGTGATTCCCAAGCGTACTAAACCACAATGGTCAAAATAGTAATGGTTTGCGATCATTGTGATGACAACTGACACTTGGTAATGTGCTAGCCACAATGGTCCGGCCATCACCATTACGCTAATTTGGCAGTTTGATAAATCATTATGATATCAATTTCCCTATGGCAATAACAACATAGTTGATAGATATGACATTGACGACTTTTGGCCAAAATTGTAATTGTGATAGATAATAGCACCACTGCCATCGCAATTTCAGTTTAGCATTGTTGGCCCCCTGATATTTGGATGCATATTTATCTAAAGCTCAATCTTTTCTGCCAACCACTGGCCCAGACTTGTTTTGAATACTGTTAAGTCTCCAGCGCATGCATTTGCTTTGTCATACACTGGTAAAGCATGCTTGCTAATTATTTTGTATGTCGTTATTGAGATTACTTCTAAATATTTAACTTTTTATAGGCCTCCTATCTCCTCTCTATACGATGTCCTATTGAGTATAAAACAACAAAAGTTATTTTAAAAAACATGACTGCGCCTTACAGGCTAACAAAATCGTGTTCGTTTTCAACTCCAAACTGAATAAAACCAGTGGTCATTAGTCTTGGAACGGAAGGAATTGTCTAGAGTTTTCGCTAGTTTTCGTTTTGTAACAACTTGTTTCCTTAATAGTATTCATTCTAAAATGAAAACCAGCGAAAATTCTAGAAAATTCCTTCCAGTCCGACCTAGCGACCGCTGGACTTAATCGGGCTGGAGTCGAAAACGATCATGATTTTGTTAGCCTGTAAGGCCCTATTCAGGCATTCAAAAGTTATGGTGGAACAAAGAAACTCACATACATACATGAACCCTAAATACATTACACTCCTTTTTGTGCAATGTAAAAATGTATAGAGGAAATTAAAATTTACATAAATTATTCTTAGTTATAAAAACTATCATTAAATTATTTTAATAGGTATTTGGTATAATTAAAAGGTGAATGAATGTCTTTAATATTCTTCCAAAATCTCTGAATGTAGAATAACCTTGATTCAATGAACTCAATGCTATTGTATAGCTGAATACTGAACTCTCCCATACATCCTGATGGAGATGATATTGAAGGTCTAGCGGTTGATGGTGCAGCAATATACAATAATAATTATGTATAAGTTACATATATAAACAAACTTAATATATAGATACACAAAATAACGAAATAATATATAACAGTAGAAATATAAAATGTACTTATAAATGGGTTTATCTTTGTATTTAAAATTTTTAATACAAAATGTGTCGTTAACATAACATTTTTTATTTATTTACCCTAGTAGGTACATCAGATAGTCTTCTAGTTCTACGTAATCTAGTAGTGATGTTCAGTAGCCGTAGTCGTATGCAATATATTCTAACATTTACTAATATCTATTCTGTGGTGGAACGATGATCCAATTTCGAGCACACAGACGGTCACTCCATTCCGAGCGCGCCATCGCCCCATTATTCGGTCATTCTACGTCTCGAGTACTGCCAACTGAGCGTGAAATGAAACGTCATATCGGCCACAAACGATGATTCGGAACGTTTGGATAACCAATACTCCTATCACTCCATGTAGGTAATTCATCTGAGATTCCCCACACACGCGCGGTTTTTGTAACGTTGGATTGGAATGTTGTGGATGCGTATGGAGGCTCTTATGCAGGGCCGGATTAACCATGTGGCCCCTAGGCAATGCACGTCTCGGTCCCCCTTTTCTAATCATAGAATAGAATAGAATATCTTTATTTGCGTAAAATGTTGGTTATAATGAAGATGGAAAAGTGTAATACAAAGAGCCAAAAACATTTTGTCGCAATGCGACATGCAAAATTTTGGATATAAAAATATCCTTCCGCAATGGGCATCCAGTTGAAGTTAAGAATAGGAAATTATAAATTAGTCAATAATTACAATTATTAAAGTGTCAAATTAATATTAATGTCATAATATAATATTATGCTATAATAATTTGAAATGTGTTCTGAAATGTACTGAAATATGACGATATAATATAAAAAATAACGCAATATAAATAATATCGTCATTGAGGGTTGGTTACGTATAATCTTCAAATTTCATTTTCACTTGAAGAATACATTTTCAATTATTTTTCCCGGGGTGCTGGGCCCCTAGGCAGTTGCCTACTCGGCCTTATGGATAATCCGGCCCTGCTCTTATGGCAACCTACACTACGTCTTCCAGTTTGTGGTCGCCACTCGAGAACCTTTCTTCCCTCTGTCTTTCATCATGATTATTCAGTCTGCCAAAACCGCCTGATAAAGTCGTTATGAGGCAGTAGATGTGTGAACTTCGTGTAGGTGTTTGCGTTGCAAATGTCGTCATTGTTGGGCGCTGTTGACGCAATCCCTCTAAGGTAGTATCTGGTTTTGTTTTTATCAGGTTCTGGAAACGCCAGTCCGCTGCCCACATTGCCAGAGCACAGTACTGTGCCTAAAACACGAAAATTGCTTTTAAAAAGATGGGAACAAAACTAAAAAATATCGAGATATCTACATGACATCCTCAGTGGCGTATTTTAGGAGACAGTGCCCTGGGCTTGCAGGCCCCGCCGCCCTGCAGTCGCGTCGCCGCGATATACGATAGCTCCGCGTCTTGATGTCTTTCAAACTTACACCCACGAGCCCCTACGATCCCCTTACTAGATTTAGGCTCTTATTAATAAACAATTTTAAACGGTGGTTTAGTTAAACTATGGGCAGCGTGGGCTTGGCCCACGTAGCCTAAGTTACTCCTTGCACCATCAGCTATCTGCCAGTGAAAGTCCCGTCAAAATCGGTCCAGCCATTTCGGAGATTACCCGGAACAAACAGACAGATAGACAACAATTTAAAAAGTGGTTGTTTTGTTATAGGTACCGAATATACTTTCATATGCATTTAGTAAGAAGCTGTTATTTTGATATTACAAACAGACACTTTATTCTCTCGATATCTATAACGCAATTAAACCGCGGGCAGAAAAACTTACCATTCAAAAATCCTGCACATATTTTGTCAAAGGTAACATAACGGCGTAACCATTCTGGCGACTGCGCGATGCATTCATTGGTGCTGATATAGGGCAGTTCAGTCACCTGCAGAACATCCGATGTGGTCACAGCTTTGAGGTCCCATCTGCCGACCTGTCGTCAGAATTGAAATATGATTAGACATCAATTTCATGTGCACACTCTGTTCCGCTTCGGTGAGCAAAGCAGTCGGTGAAATTACTGGACTTACAGTGAGGTCACACAACTGCGGCGCGATGACGCATCGCAAATACGACGCCGCACCGCAATGCGATGCGTCGACGCAAAGCATCGCATAGGGCGAGAAAACTGTGACCAGTCGATGCGGCATCGGCACCGCGCATACGCCTAATGCAAATAGACGCTTTTGCAAGTATGCGTTTTGCTGTCAAAATAACCATGCTTTTGCATCAAGCGCGGAGTACGAGATAATACACGCGCAAGCGCGGCTTGATGCACAACCATCAACAAAACCACGAAATAGACAAGAACGGCAATACGGCCAGATAGTGCTGTCTCGAAGCCCTGCCTGGGCTCAAAGCGACGACTGCTCCGCTTTAGGCTACATAGGTACATCACTTGCGCACCACCACTTATTTACCGCGGTGTCTGCACTGAGCACGCAGTGGTTGTGAAGCATTTTTTTTAATAGAGGTCGTAGAAGCGGGTGCCCCGTGCTCGAACTAGATTACCATCAAGCCCCTACCACAACCACAATAGACGATACGATATGCGTCAAGCGGGGATCGTGGTTTTTCCATGGTTTTCTCGCGAGCCGCGATTGATGCTTATCCATCAATCATGAATTAGGTGTGAGGGCTGCCTAAAGGCGATTTCACATCAATGCGGTGGGACGGCGCCACGAAAAAGTCTACAACGACGTCAGACATGCATCGTGTAAATTTCCGATGTGTGCGCCAAACTGTCAGAGTTTTAAATATTATTTTAACAAATTCTTATGTTAATTCCATCGTAAACGATTACAGAAAGTCGTGTTGTCTATAATATACAGACCCCGCAAGGAACCAATTCTACTAGAAACTAATCGTGTTACCACAAATAACACTTTTAGGCGCCTGTTTAGCTAGACAGCGTTTAAAGATAAACATCTAAAATGATTAGAAATGTCACAACAGACAAGTGTGTTTAAATGTGTGTAAAAGTGTGTAAAACAGTGCTTAAGTGTGTTTAAATTGTGTTAAGCACTGTTTAACTCCTAAACATGCCTTGGTCGCGTGTTTAAATATGAGCAACCACAAATCCTGATTTAAGTAGTGTCTAAACGTAATACAATTCTGTTGTGACATTTCTTATCATTTTTAACATTTTTTAGACACTGTCTAGCTAAACAGGCGTCTAGTTGTTTTTTATGGTAACACGGAAATGGTTTAAAAATGACAACAGCTTCGTCGCATTTGATGAAGACCATACAAAAACTAAACAATGGTTTATAATGACCCACACTGTTATAGGCAAACCATAGAGGAAAGATTTTGCTATAAAGTCACAGATTTGTAATATAGTAGTCTGTGTATAAAGTATAATTTTGCGATGTATTAAACCATTTCTTTCTTGGACCACATTCTAATCTATGGTCCAAGATTTCTTTAGTACTGAATTGGGATCGTGAGATGGCGGTCAAAGGTAAGCCTATTTTAAGGTGGATCGTTCGTGACATAGCGGGAAATTTGAAAAACATATGTTCTTTTATCATTTTTACCCAGTCAGGATAAAAATTTTGAGAATATTTTGTAATTTGCGTAAATAACAAACATTTAGACTACTTTTTATGTCTTAGTTTGGCTTTTAAACTAAACCATATTTAAATATAGGTACCATAAATGTAAAACTGTCACGCGTTTTAAATAAGTACTTACATGAAAATATTCTCAAAACTTTTATCCTGACCGGGTAAAAATTATAATAAAGGAACATATTTCCTGTCATATTTTTCAAATTGCCTGTCAATCAAGAACGATCCACCTTAAATAAAAAAAGTACCAATCCATTCTTTCCGGCTTGTAGCTGCTTCTTTTCAAAGTAGACGTCAAAATCGATGCACACTGGTGCGATGTGCGCATTGTACTTGAAAGCTTGTGTCACGAGCACTACTGCTATGTCCGCTTGATAGAAGCTTGCACTTCCTTGAAAGCTATTCAGTAGGTATACGTCCTTTACCTGCAAAAAATAATAAATGTTTTTTGAAAAAAATATATGACTGGGGTCAGTTGTGGCACGACAGGTATTTTTTTTTTATGTCATTTGGTAACGAGACGTGCTGGTCGTTTGCCTGATGGTAAGCATAACGCCGGCCCATAACAATTGCAGTACCACCCAGAACTTTGAAACACAAAGGCCTGCGCGGTACTCCAGTGCGCTCGTTACCCTGAGACATTATCTAGGTATTAAGTCTCATAAGCCCAGTAATTTCACTGGCGACTCTGCTCATCAAACCGGAACACAGTAATGCTTGCCCACTACTGCTTGTCGGCAGAGTTCACGAGCAAAGCGGTGGTAACAACCCAGACGGACACTCGCAGAAGAGTTAGTCCTCCCACTAACATCTTACGACATAATTTGTAAAAATATGGTCAATGGTAATATGTAAAACTTTATGATGTCTTTTTCTTAAATAAATAAAAACTACGAAATAACCTTCAATTAAAAGCAAACGTATCGTCATTTTCAACCTTATTTCAATACAAAAGAATGATACCATAAGGAGCGACGGAAAACTCCGTACAAACAAGTATACCTATAATTTTAAAAAGACGCGACTACCATATAGCCACTCGGTATGATGTAAATATTCCAACGTTATCCCATACATATAAATATGTTTAGGCGTTTAAAAATTATGATGGAATAAAGAAACATACATACATAAAAATATTACATTCCTTTATTTAGCAGTCATGTAAAAACTGACTCACATCAGATTTCTCCCTTTCATTTAATTCATTATTCCATTGACGGCTGATCTGGCCAACTGACACGGCGAAGATGTCAGGCGGCAGCTGACCCACGGTGTCGCTCCAGAAGCACTGCGCGGCTGGAATTGAAAAACATTTGCCATTTTTATGCACAATCACTCACATATTCAAGTATCAGAAAATCTGAGGACATGTGACATCAACCAAGCTGCACTGGGCCCCCGTTACTCTCTGTCTCTCTCTGTAAGAGAAGGCTAGTATCTCGAATCCGGCGCGCCGCTATCTCGCTCGCGCATTTCAACATTTTTGAAGATAAACAATCACTTAATGTAGTTATGAGAAATCGCATTCGGTGAAATTGCTGGCAATAACATTACAAAGGTACGGCAAAAGTATCATTTTGATCCGATCATGTTTTCATAAATGAAAATGGGTAAAACATAAAATCCCATTTTTAAGTTTGAAAACTTGAATGGATCAAAGTGAAGTTTTTGTTTAACCTTTGTAATGTTATTGTCAGCAATTTCACCGAATGCGAATTTTCATAATTATATTAAGAGATTGTTTATCTTCAAAAATAATGAGTGAGATGCGTGAGCGAGAAAACGGCGACAACCACGGATACAGATAGGGTAACCCTATTCACATAAGTAGACCATTTGGCGATTATTAAACAATAAATAATAATAAAGTAGTTGTAAAATATTGTAAAACATTGTAATGACAAAAACAACGAAGAAGTTTATTCCGTAAAAACTGTGCACTACTAACTAATAAAAAAGCCAGTGCAAGTGCATTTACTAGCAAGTGGAAGGATGGAAGCTTTTTGGGATTGTGTCACTTTCTCACCTGATAAAATCAATCTGGGGCTGATAAGTGAACCTGCGCATACGTGTCTGAATCTTTTCCTATTCTTCACATATATCCCTGCATGCCATGGCAACGCTCCGCGCGCAGCCGGCGCCCCATCGGGCACGATAGGCGCGGAATTCGGGGATATGGTACCGCATTCTTTAGACAACCAGAAAAGTTTATGGAAAAAAAATCAGAGTCATAAAATTTATAATGGAACTTGCTAGCGAGTTACAGTCATCTAAATTATCACAAGCAATGCTTTCCAGTTAATTGAAGCTATGTCCGCTGGAAAATTCATCAAACTGTTACGATTAGGTTGGAGGATGTGTTCTTTAAATCGCAAAAGATCAAATTGCGAACTACAATGATCCATATCAATTAGCCATAGTCCCCTCGCAACGCAAATAGTTTCGGGTGTAATAGTGATGCAAATTGAAGTTACAGGGAAAACACTATGGAATAAACACAAATCGTAGCCCAACCCTCAGCTGTAAAATCATTTTGTCGTCAATACTGTTGATGAATTGCAAAACGATATTATAAACTGATCTAACCTGGAATACATTTGGCGATGTAGTCCCATTTTCCATTAATGCACCGCATGTATTGGAGGACAATCGGGCTGAAGTAGTTAGGGCTCCGGCATTTAGGAGAGACTACGGTGCCCGAAGGTTCGAATTCTTTGCAAGGCCTGGAGTCTTCGGAAGTCCCGAAGATTAGGCAGTTGTATTCTACTGAGACGTGAGGAATCAGCCTGCACTGTACTGTTAAAAAAAATAACACAGGATTTTTACCATAATAGCAAAGTGTTGCATTTATTATTTTTAAACAAACACTGCACCACCAATATCACATAAAACACTGAACCAAGGAGACAACCCTGTGGGACTCCTTTTCAAAGTGCAATAATTTCGGTACTTTTTCATACTTACAAGCACATTTAGGTATTTCCGCTGACCATATTCCTTCAAAGCAATAGACGGTGCTGGGACCAACAACTTCGTACCCATTTTCGCAAGTGACGTTGATGAAAACACTGTTATAAGCTGCTCCCGGTTTCATAGAATTCGTATTTGGTACAGAGGTGTAAATTCCGTGATCTGGATACTGTGGCAGTTTACATTGGTACGAGCTGGAAATAAAAGATTGTAATAAGAGTAATAGGCATGTAATTATTTGAATCCTTCTTATTCTCTTTCTTGTGTTGTTCTTTACAACGGACACTTTAAGTCTTACCGGGAAAACGCCCTGTGCAATAGAAAGATCAAGGTGTTTTAATACGGAATAATAATTAAATATATATGATACCACCACTTTGCTCGTGAAGTCTGCCGCCAAGCAGTAGTGTGCAAGCATTACTGTGTTCCGGTTTGATGAGCAGAGTATCCAGTGAAATTACTGGGCTTATGAGTCTTAATACCTAATGTCTCAGGATAACGAGCGCATTGCAGTGCCACACAGGCTTTTGTGTTTCAAAGTTCTGGCACTGCAATTGTTATGGGCCGGCGTTATGCTTACCATCAGGCAAACGACCAGCTCGTCTCGTTGCCTAATAACATAAAAAAAAAAACTTAAAATTTGTATCATCAGTATTACTATCCGGAGGTTATGATATGTCAACGGTATGGGTTCCGACTGAAAATCAGTTATTAATTACACTGTTGTCTTGACTGAGTCGACGCTGTTGTCTTGACTGAGATCTTATGACTGAGTTGTAAAACCTTAGGTATGTTACCTAAGTCTCAGATTTTCTCGATCAATATGTTTGCTTAGGATAATCCAAAACTAGATACTTAACTAGATTCTCTTTTAAATAAAAGAAATTTGAATGGGAATTGGACAGAACTTCCTTATGCGTGAGTGACTGAATGACGGTTTAAAAGAATTAAGGGTGAGAATTACTGTATTGAGTGTGTGAGTGAGATGGAAGACATAAACAATTTCTTTCTTTCACTATTAGACGCTGACTTACTTTGAGACGCCTATCTGATTTTTACAACCGAGTTCGTCTCCGCCATCGGCGCAGTCTCTCTTCCCGTCACAGATGCGGACTCCATTGACACAGCTTCCATCATCACATTCGTAGTTAGTTCGACTCCTGGAACATTAAATTTTCATGTTTTGTCAAACTTTCCTTCCTTATCTTATAGTCATGTGTGAAGTGGCCCTATAGTGTCAGAGTTACTACCTAATGTTGAAAGTGCTAATTGTACTGTGTGATACTGGCATTACAAACCTAAGTCTAATTTTAATATGGCCTCTCTTTCCAACAAAATGCGAAAAAGGGATGGAAGATGTTTGACAGAGTCTAAATTTAGTTTTAGAGCTGTCAAATAGCTTTCACCCTTGACAATTTAGACGCAAGACAATTCATGGCCGTTTAATTTACACAAAGAGATTCCAATATACTTTTCTTTAATCATTTTCTAAAATGTATTATTATATTCCATTCCTTTCTAATGTTCTTATTGAAGTTATTGGCGCTGTAATAAGTCAATATTTAGATATAATCCTTTTGTTGTGAAATAAGGTTGTAAATGGCGATGCGTTTGCTTTTAGTTGAACGTTATTTCGTAGTTTTAGAGAAAAGCGACACCATTAATTATCTAAATACCTTAATACCTAAAATTTCATCATATGACTGTTTTTTACAATATACATAATAAAGGTGGCTAAAATAAAGACCCCGAAAATCACGTGGTCTTATTTGAGTTTTTTATTAATGTTTCTGGACCATTTTTATTACAGTATTTTGGAATAATCTTTTATTTTTAAACACTTGACAATAATACTGGTTTTTTTTTATGGTAATATTAAAAATCATATTTTTGTGAGAGTTCTGTTCTACTTTTTAATTTTTATTTTGTATACATTATCAGCCTCTTACGCTCCCACTGCTGGGATACCGGCCTTCTCTCAGAGAGAGAGAGAGCTATGGACCATAATCCACCACGCGGGCCCAGTGCGGCTTGGTGGATGTCACATGTACTCGATCGTTTTGGTTCTTGAACATGCGGGTTTCCTCACGATGTTTTCCTTCACAGTTTTAGAGCGAGTGTGAATAATCCGCAAATAACTTGATATTCATTGGTGCGGGCCGAGTCGAGATTCGAACTATGGTGCGTCGGATTGAAAGTCGCACAAGTTCTCGTTCGGCCACACTCGCTCTTCATTCTGTGTATATTTCATAAATTTAAATTTTTACTATATCTTACTTCTTACCCGCAACCAGAATCAGCGGGGAACTTCTGGGCAGCCGTCGAAACTGATGCAACTGAAAATAAAACATTACACGTAGATAAATATACGCCAAACATGAACATAAACCCAAGTAGTAGGTATAACCATCGAATGCAAAGCGGTCGATAAAAAACAAATTCTTAAACTTGCAAAACAACATTCTTCCGACTCGAGCAATGAAACAAGGAAAACATTGAAAACATAAAGAATAAAAAATTGACGCTTAGTATAAGTAGATAATTATTTGAGACATTGTAACGGGATATTTACCGTGATTATTAATGAACGACGAGCACCCGATATTTCGACGCTGTTGCAAGCATCATGTTCACGGGAATATGAGCACCCGATATTTCGACGCTGTTGCAAGCATCATGTTCACACGGGAATACGTATTCCCGTGAACATGATGCTTGTGGGCTAAACTTTCCTTTGTGGACCGTCGATTTGGAAGTTCACGTTTTTATAGTAGTTAGTACTCTTAAATAGAAAGCTTTTCACGAATATCGCAAGGTGCGGAGATTCACGGTTTACGAGATATAATTTTTTAAAGTTTCGATATAAATTGGAAAATAATACGCCATTTGCAACTTTTTTATGGATAAACTGTCATGGTAAACGTCAAAGTTGACATTTACGTTCCGTTGATGCTAGAGGTGTATTTCATTAAATTTTATTTCTTATATTTTCTAAGATATAATTTTATTTTCAATTATAAAATTTGGTGTGTAATTAATGTGCACAATAACCGTGCTTAATTACACAATTACATTGACTTTTTTTATACAAAAAAATAACGAATTTATGTTTATACTGCGGAATGGAACGTGAAGCGACGCCATTTTGTTTTGTAGCGTCTTTTTATCTGTTTCTGTTAGTTGTCAGTGTTAGTCATCGTTTGTTGTTGTGTTTTATTCTCACTACATGAATATCCGAAAAATACCCAAAACCGAATCAGAGCACCCCACTTTCCACGTGGTCTTGTCTGCCCTACCCCTAGAGTGTATATAAAAAGGCGGAGGCGCGCAGCGCCGGAGCTAGGGCGGAGTCAAACTGTATTCTAACCTCAAAACTTTAATCATGGGTATCTTTATAACCATGGGGCTCCGCGGGGTGGATCCGTCCTCCCACCCCTCCCCCCTCTCCCCCCCTCCCCCCCAAAATCGACGGTCCACAAAGGAAAGTTTAACCGATATAGCATTTTTTTAATAACACAGAAGCTCTAAATTTTCACTCTTCTTTAAATATTGTATGATCAAAAAAGTACCTATATTAGCGGCGCAAGTACCTACGGATCTATTCGGGTGGATAAAATTCGATAAAATTTACAGTTAAAATCGATAAAGTGGGTTTTATTAGATAAAATTGACAGTTAAAATCGATAAAGTGGGTTTGATCGATTTTAACTGTCAATTTTATCGAATTTTATCGACCTAAACGATCCGTACTTGCTCCGCAGGTATTTGACGTCACAAAAACAGGTTCGTTAAAATTGTTCAAAATTCTGTAGTTTAGAATCTATCCGCAGAAGTTCTGTCATAACTTTTGTGAAAAAAAAAACTTACCCAAGATAAAAACATATATGAAATTATTAAACATTATCACAATAATATAAATAGATAGTACACAGACACTAGACGAGCTGACATTGACCGCCTACCAGAACAGCTGGCTACTATACTGACTGGTTTTGAGCAAAACTTCTGTTGTTTTTTTTATTGGATTCTGTTTTTCTTGTAAGTTTTCTATATGCTGAGTTTTATTATTTTTAAACGCAGTTAGTGGAATCTTGTTACAAACAATGATCGGGTTAAATAATGACCAAAGTAAGATCACAAAACAGAGGTAAGAATGCGATTTGGAGATGTTACAAACTGGATTATTTATTGAGAATCCGGCTCCGAAAGGTTGACCTTTGACAGAATTATTTAGATACTCTTTTTTTATATACTAATTGATAACGAGACGAGCCGGGCGCTCGCCTGATGGTTAGATGTCATGTCGATATTCCAGCAACTTCATGCGATTTTTCAAAATACAGGGTATTTGGTGCAACGTATGCCAAATTGATATGGTCGACTGAAAGGGGTCATCTGCTATCCTTTCAGATCCCTTAACACCTCTCATGCCCTGTGGATTTTTTTTATTGATTTTTTATTTTTTTGTTAAAACTATACCTAAATTTTACATTCAAATACAAATTTTTTAAAAAGTATAAGGCGTAGTCTCTTAATTTTAATTTTATTTAGATGTATATTGTTCTAGAGTACTTTTAAATACAAAAGTAGTGACATTTAGTCATCTAGTTTTTTTAAATTTACTCGCAAAGTTTCTGTATATAAAGCTGTGACTTTAAATGGCTACAAAAAAAACCAAAAGCGACCGGAATCTTCCAACTGCCTGGTAATGTACAAGTGAACACTATCAGTAAGTAATTTCTTTGCATTTCCTTGAATCTTCTATGATCATGATCACGTATCATTGTTCCAGCAGTTGAACTTGAGAGCTATTCTGGACCGTTGGTTATTGTTTATTTTCAAGTGATCGTTGACGTCATTTATGTATCGTTTCGTTTCTCTTTCCAGCTTATTACAAGGAAAATGTGTAATGCCACTAGTAAAATCATATTAAAGTAAAGTAAAAAGTTATTTATTGACATAAATAAATATTACAACAAGTAATTAATCCATAGGCTCCCGAACTAGTAGCAACTGTGTTTCAGGAGCCTGTAGCTCATATTGAAGACTAGCTGTGCTCCACGGCTTCGCCCACGTAGCCTAAGTTACTCCTTGTAACATCAGCTATCTGCCAGTGAAAGTCCCGTCAAAATCGGTCTAGCCGTTACGGAGATTACCCGGAACAAACAGACAGACAGACAGATGGACGGACGGACAGACAGACAGACAAAAATTAAAAAAATGGTTGTTAATATGTACCGTATATACTTTCATATGCATTTAGTAAAAAGCTGTTATTTTGATATTACAAACAGACACTTCAAATTTATTTATTTGTATAGATGCCAAATTTCACCATACAGGTTTAAGATACAATAAGGTTCATTGCCCTATAAACGTGTGATGGTTAAGAATCATGATCTGCCGGGCTATTCCGTATCTCGGTTGACAACTCAAAGTGATGATCACTTGGCAAAGTGTACAACGATGAACTGTCAAACAGCTAGTTTCGTATTCGCTAACCTCAGTTATCAACTTGGATGACGTCATGAGCACCGAGTTTCGCGGTTAGTCACTTGTTACTCACCATAACTCATTTTGACAGATGTTTCTGTATCGATAGTTTAAAATTGCGATTATGTAAGCATAGTGGACATCAAATTTGTTAATCACCGAGGTTTGTGAAAGACACTACCCAAAAGCAGTGTTTTATAAATTCGAGTGATTAACACCGTCGATCGACAACAACGATTTTGTTGTGATTGTGATGCTGGAGTGTTTATTGCTATATATTTTATGATTAGATGGTAGGGCTAAGTCTTCTGCGAGTGTCCGTCTGGGTTGGTACCACTACTATGCTCGTGAAGTCTGCCACCAAGCAGTAATGTGCGAGCATTACTGTGTTCCCTTTTGATGAACAAAGTAGCCAGTGAAATTCAGTGGCTTATGTGAGAATTAATACCTAATGTCTCAGGGTAATGAGTGTACTGCAGTGCTGCGCAGGTTTTAGTGTTTCAAAGTGTGAGTGGCACTGTAATTGTTATGGGCCGCCGTTATGCTTACCATCAGGCAAAGAACCCGCTCGTCTCGTTATCCAATAGTATAAAAAATAATTTTACATAATATTAGCTGTTTCCCGCGGCTTCGTTCACGTAGCCTAAGTTACTCCTTGTAACATCAGCTATCTGCCATCGAAAGTCAGGTCAAAATCGGTCCAACCATTTCGGAGATTACCCGGAACAAACAGACAGACAGACAAAAATTTTAAAAATGGTTAATTTGTTGTAGGTACCGTATATACTTTCACATGCACATGTGGTAAAAAGCTGTTATTTTGATATTACAAACAGACACTTCAATTTTATTTATTTGTATGAGTTTTTAATTTGCCTCCTTTATTAATTCGGTATCATAACCTACTTACTTTATTTACTATCACCAAATTTCTAATATTGAACTAACTTTTAAACAGTAATTAATCGAATGTTGCTCGAATGGAATGAAGATTACCTACGTAATGAATTACTATGAATTTTACCCAAAGAGTTTACATATATTTTACCATACATAGTTATAGTATAGTCTGTGATTTTATTTTACCGCCACTTTATCTTAAATACACCGCCTAAAATGAAATGTCCTCAAAATGTTCCACGCACAACCCTCAAAAAGCATTAAATAACTTAGTCGTATAATAGTCGATAGAAAATAGTGTTGCGCTAGTGAAGTCCTGAAAGACACCGTTAGTCACTATAACCAGTTAACCACTCAATGTGATACGCAATACCAAAGTTATGATAAATCAGTTGACATCAAATGTCGGTGTACAACCAGACTCGGTTAATCACTAGAAACGTAAAAGTTAGCGAATAGGGGGGCAGTACAACAGAAGATGGTTCAAACCATTCATTCAGAACTTAGTTGATCAATCATGAAAAACACATAGAATTCTATGGAAAAACATATGTATAACAGGATATTTTTAAGAAGTTTACGCAAAACCTGTCAGTAGTTTGTTGTGCTCGTGAGCGGTCGACGCGTGCTCGATTATTATATCTGTGTACTTAGTATTTATTGTTTTATTTATATCTTATTGTGATGTTTACTAATTTCTTATTTGTTTTTATCTTGGGTGAGTGTTTTTTGTGTTATATTTATTTACATTGAGCAACGACACGTTGTTACATCAAAACATGTAAGACAAAATCCTTGGATACAACAAACGCAGTGCAGACGTCATGAGGTAAATAATTATTATCATCGAAGTTATAGGGGCAAACTGCATGTAGATCCGAACAAGCAATGCAGATAACAATAAATACTACATTGATTTATTATTATTACAGAATCAATGAAAATAATTAATAATGTTTAGATAATCAATGAAAACAAGTCATGATTCATTTGTTGTATTATACGTTTACAGACGGATTACTTTGCACTAATATAACATTAAAATAACCGGTTTTTATGATTTGTTATTTACAACGATAATCAAATCACACAATAATAGGCACAGAGGAAATAATACTGTAGATAATAGGTAGTAAATTTAGAAGCCATGAATTTTGGCGTATAATTTTTAATTTATCAAGGATGGACGCTGGAAGGTATTTGGCAAATGTAAAACTAAAATATCTGTCAAACATCTTCCGCGCCTTTCCCATGTTATTTTTAGACAAGGGACTATTAAAAAACCGAGAATTATCTTTGACTTAAATATCGCGATATTTGTAATTTTATACCCCGTTTTTCCACATTAAAAACTAATACGAACTACGCTAGTAATTTAGTCGAGTGGTGAGTAATTTAGTAACTAAACGTGACTGGACAAAAGAAAATCGACTTAATTTTTGTTGTTCAGACATCTTTAGTTACTAAATTATTCGCCACTCGACTAAATTACTAGCGTAGTTCGTATTAGTTTTTAATGTGGAAAAACGGGGTATAAAATTACAAATATCGCGATATTTAAGTCAAAGATAATTCTCGGTTTCTTAATAGTCCCTTGTCTAAAAATAACATGGGAAAGGCGCGAAAGCATAGTGCGAAATAGGCTTTTAGAGTTGATATTCTTTAGTAAAATTTACAAAAAAGACCACCCTTGAGATAAATCCTACTTATTTAAAAAATAATCATAAATCGGTCGACACTTATCGCAGGAGAAATTGTGTAGGTAACATCGCTACAGAAAAAACCTTTTTTACTCGGTTATAGAAACTCAATAGGATTCGAACCATTCGAACCACTATAACTACAGTTTGTTTTTTGTAGTTCGTTTGTCACTGTGGCCATTTTCGATTCTTCTCACTATTTTGAAACTCAAATATTAAGATGCTTTTTAAGTTAGGTAGTTATCATTTATTATTCGATGGTTTTCCTCATTATTAAACGGTCGAGTTATTAAGAATGTTGTTTTGTTCCGGGTAATCTCCGAAACATCTGGACCGATTTTGACGGGACTTTCACTGGCATGTAGCTGATGTTATAAGGAGTAACTTAGGCTACTTTTATTTTAGACAAACAATTACGGTTTCACGCAAAAAAATAAAAACCATAAAACCCAATATCTCCGCCCGGTGAAACCACAAGCAGCAGCTAGTTTGTGAGAACAGAACTGGGGTCATCTATCTTTCTAATTTATAGCTGCATCCGTGTCCATCGCTGTTCAGAAGAAGTACTCCGCTGATTCTAATTGCAGGTAAGAAGTAAAAGAAGAGAGATGCGCGCAAAACACAATAGACGATGATTTTTTGTTAACCATGACGTCATGTCTCGTGACCGATAGTTATTGAGAGAAATTTGTCGAATTTATACATTGTAACGGTGTGTCCGAGCGGGAACTTGTGCGACTTCCAATCCTACGCAACAGTTATGTGCGATTAGTCACACTCGCTCTAAAACGGTGAAGGAAAACATCGTGAGGAAACACACATGTTCATGAACCACAAAATTCGAGGACATGTGACGGCCACCAAGCCACACTGGACCCGCGTGGTGGAAAGAATCATTCTATTTTATAGACTTCAACCATTCTTTATAGTTTTTATCTTTATAGATTTTAGCTTAGTTCTATTCGATGTTAGCTCAGTTGATGTTGCCCGCAATGCGTACTATGGGAACATGTATCTGTTGCTGATCTACGGAATAATATTCTGGGGTAACTCCATTAAAGTTAACAGTAACCTTGTACTTCAAACATGAAGCCTAAGAATACTCCACTAAATGAGTAACGACGATTCTCTTAGAGACACCGATTTGCTCTCGATGTCTGCCTCCAACCAATAATGTGCAAGCATTCATGTGTTTCGGTTTGATGAGACAAGTTGTTCGTTTGTCTGATGGTAAGTATAACGCCTAATCATTGTGAATAAGGTAATATAAAGTAGGGTGAGTTTGAATTGGTATATTATCCCGGAAGGGGGTGATTAGGACCATGGTTGTCCACAAGTTGTGAGAACCTCCCTTGGAAATACGTCATTCAAAATTTTCATACAAAAAAATAAATTCACTTCCAACGTGAAGTCCGTGGCATATTCTTGAAATGTTTCTAAAATAAGGAATCGCTTAAGTAATCCACAAATAACTCTGAGATGCGGCCGGAAGTCTCTTCTAATCAAAATAATTATTTAAGAAACTTCAACATAGGTAGTTCAAGTGAATCAGGTGATCTAGCTGCCCGGGTGTTCTGTTATTTGACAAAAGTCCGAGAAGACTTCGGAGTTTATAAAATCTAATTACAGGCCCAGCAGGCGTATTCTAAACTCAATCCGACATGGTTCCGTTCAGGTCCACATTCTTGGCCTCTGTCATCCTGTATATAAATGACAGAGACGAAGTATGTGGATCCGAAGGGAGCCGTATTGAGTTTAGAATACGCCTGCTGGTATATGCTACGGGAAAGAAGGAAGGTTTCAAAATATCGAGTATAAAAATATTTTTATTGACATTGAGTATGTATCTGTATTTGGCGGGCATAAACTGAAGTTCTTACAGCACAACTATTCGAGCATTCACTGACCTCTCCATAAACCGCTGATATAAACTAAGAAAGTTCTCAATAGAGTTGGAAGTACTGTAGGTAGGTATGAACCTCTATCTTTCTTTCTTTCGTTATTTGGAGGAAAAATTTATACATGTATGTTATTTCACAAAAGTACAAAATCGATGCCAGGGTAAGAAGAAACCTTTGATAAAACATGACTTTTTAATATTCCAGGAGTAGACGTGATTACGAATGTGACGATGGAAGCTGTGTCGATGAGGTTCGCATCTGTGACGGGAAGAAGGACTGCGCCGATGGTGGAGACGAACTCATTTGTACAACAGTAACGGAAGTCTCAAGGTCTGGATCACCTTTTTCCGTAGGACTGCGCTAGTAGTGTGCCGGCGAATACCATCAGCAATTTCATTGATCACAAAACCACCGATCCAAACATTGTTTCCAATATCTACAATGAGAGCTTTTCTATTCTGGGTAATGGTTCAGTGTTTATTTAGGCGATAAGCGACCGAGCGAGTGTGTCCGAGCGGGAACTTGTGCGACTTTCAATCCGACGCACCATAGTTCGAATCTCGACTCGGCCCGCTCCAATGCCTTATATCAAGCTATTTGCGGATTATTCACACTCGCTGTAAAACGGTGAAGGAAAACATCGTGAGGAAAGCGCATGTTCAAGAACCACAAAATTCGAGGACATATGACATCCACCAAGCCGCACTGGGCCCGCTTGGTGGATTATGGCCCATACCTCTTATCTCTCAGTGCAGGGAGCGTCAGAGGCTGATAATAATAATAATAAGCGACCGTTGACGTCATTTACCTATTTCGTTTCTCTTTCCAGCCTTTTACAAGGCAAATGTGATCTGCCACCGTATCCAGACAATGGACATTACACCACAATTGGAAATTTCAAGAAATCTGGTAACGCTTACACTGCCGTCATTATCAACGTCACCTGTGGTAAAGGGTACGAAGTGAATGGATCCAGCTCACTCCACTGTATTAATGGAAAATGGTCAAAGGAAGTACCTAATTGTGTCTGTAAGTATGAAACAGTACGTATATTATTGTAGTTTGGGAACGAGTCCCACAGGAGAGTGTCATTGGTTCAATATTTTATATATTATTTTTTTGATGCAGCATTAAATTTGTTTCCATTTAATTTATTCAACGAGGCAATGCCGCCAGCATGCTGGGTACGTTTCCACCTGGTAGTGGGCTAGAACATTGGGTTTATCTATACCTAGGCCTAGTTGAGCTTGTAGATTGTCCAACTGTTTTGTAGCTAGCTAGGTTAGATGTAGTGTTTATTTATGTTTTTAGCTAGTTACTAAAGGCATTTAGCCCGTTAATCAAAATTATCCATAAACAATTGTTATATTGTGTTTGAAAAAAGCTTGTAGCATTACAAATAACCATCATACAACATTTTGTAATTTTGAAATTATATTTTACGGCAACTTTGGTATATTTACTTCATCTCAACAGCGCAGTGTGTGCTGATAGAATATATTTTCCAAACAATCAACAAGTACTACTGACAAAAATATTTTCCGGATCACGTCATTGACAACTTTGCTATTGTGATTTCCTTCTCTTCAACAGCGCAGTGTAAGCTAATGCCGGACGACTCAGTAGAATACCACTGCCCAACCTCCGGGTCTACTACAGGCTTCAGACCTTGCAAGGAGTACGAACCAAGAGGCACCGTGGTTACCCCTAAATGCCGGCACCCTGACTTCTACAGCCCAATCGCTCTCGAGCAGATGCGCTGCATTGATGGCAATTGGAACTACATCGCCAGATGTAAAAGAGGTTTGAGATTTTTTGTTAATTTAGACCTCACAATCAATTTAGACATCAGACATCAATAATTAGAAATTACATTAGAAATTTAGACATCAACAATTCATGTCTGTTTGTTCCGGATAATCTCCGAAAAGGCTGGATTGATTTTGACGGGACGGGACGCGAATCACTTCCGAACGTGAAAATGTGAGCTAGCAACTGAGCGTACCTTTCTTATTTTAAAAGTCCTAAGCGCCATCTAACAAAATAAAATCTAAAAAATAACGAGTGTAATTAATGGACATTTCAGCACATACAGAATATAATTAAGTAAAAAAACAAACAATGAAATAAATGCTTGGGTTTTGCAGATGTGGCCAAAAATTGAGTAAATGGAGCCAACTTTGTGAATTTATTCGATCGAGAAAATTTTATCCAATCGTGTTTTCGTCTGCCGACATTAAAAAATACGTCATCTAAATATGCATTCATAAAAATCAGAGAGCTTTCTAAAGGAATGAGTTGTGGTAGTTCGAATGAGCCGTTTATTCTAGCGATTTATTTTCTTAATTTCAGCAGTGAACTGTAAGCTCACGCCACATGCCTCTGTAGAATACCTCTGCCTTGCTTCCGGGGCTGTCGAAGGCTCCAGGGTTTGCGATGAATACGTACCTCCCGGCACCGTGGTCTCCCCTACTTGCCGAAGACCTAACTTCTACAGCACGACTCCTCTAAGCTTCATGCAGTGCATTGATGGCAGTTGGAATTACGTTGCCAAATGTTCCCCAGGTTTGAGCAGTTTATCAATTATTTTTCTATCAACAACATTGTCAATATTTCTGCCCGCGGATTCGCCTGCGTGGTATCTTTATATAGCCTATGTGTTATTTCGGAAATTAAACTATCTACATTCCAAATTTCATCGAAATCGGATTACGGAGATACTTGCTAAAACATGTGTAATGTTTGAAGTGTAAAGAATCTGATGGTAACATTTAAGTTACTATTGGATGATAAAAAAAAATCGTTGAATCCAGAAAGTTTTAGGTGCAGTAATCTTTGTGGAAATTATATGTTTTTGGTCAGTTTCATTTTTAATGCGTTAATGTGATGTTCTTATACCTGTATAAGACACCAATTATGTATTTTGTGTTTCATGCAACATCCCAAATTGGTTTTACCACAGAGTGCGGCAGGGTGGCGCCCCATTCGGAGCGCTTGCGGCGCTCCGTTGGCGGGAGGTCGGCGCAGCTCGGCGAAGTGCCCTGGCATGCTGGCATCTATAGCAAGAAGTACATGCCCTACCAACAGATATGCGGAGGCTCGCTTATCAGCAACCAAATTGTTCTATCTGGTATTACCTAAAAACCTATCTCACACACAAACACGCGTTTCTCGTTTTATGTTAGTGGTAGGACTAACTCTTCTGCGAGTGTCCGTCTGGGTTGTTACCACCGTTTTGTGTGTGAAGTCTGCCGCCAAGCAGTAATGTGCAAGCATTACTGTGTTCCGGTTTTATGAGCAGAATAGCCAGCGAAATTACTGGGCTTATGTCTCAGGGTAACGAGCGCACTGCAGTGCCGCACAGGCCTTTGTGTTTCAAAGTTCTGTGTGGCACTGCAATTGTTATCGGCCGGCGTTATGCTTATTATCAGGCAAACGACCAGCTCACACACACTCACAAGCACACGCGACACATACACAGACACCACACATACACAAATAACCCCACTTGCACATACTGATTTTTTTTTTAACTCCAATGAAAGAGTCCTGGGGTCTTGAGACTTGACTCTTGAGCCTAGTGTACCATTACCATTTCTATATGTATTATTTTAAACCTTTCACCAAATAAATATTTTTTCATTTTCTTTCTCTCCCATTTCCTTTAAATCTGATCGGATAATTCCATTCCATCTAATGGAATTTTTTGATCAGATTTAAGGGTAAGTATGTATGTTAGATTTAAGTGTATATTTTACTTTTGTAGTTTTTCTACTTCTGCCAGAAAATTCCATTGGATGGAACGGAATTTTACATAATTCCTTAAACCTAAAATATATGTTTATCACTATCATTATCAGCCTCTTACGCTCCCACTGCTGGGATACTCACAGAGAGAAGTACGGGCCATAATCCAGCACGCGGGCCCAGTGCTTGGTGTATGTCACATGTCCTCGAATTTTGTGGTTCTTGAACATGCATGTTTCCTCACGATGTTTTCCTTCACCGTTTTTTAAAGCGAGTGTCAATAATCCGCACATAACTTGATATAAGTCATTGGTGCGGGCCGAGTCGATATTCGAACTGTGGTGCGTTGGATTGAAAGTCGCACAAGTTCCCGCTCGGACACACAAGCTATATGTTTTATGCAGTAGGTACGTGTTGGATGGAATGAAATTTTCAGGCTACATTTGAAAAACTACGAAAGTAAAATATATACTAATTCATTACTTCAGCTGCTCACTGCTTCTGGGACCATTACTTGAAGAAGTTACCATCGACCGATTACGCAGTGGCAGTCGGGTCGATATACCGCCCGTGGAACAATTCTAGAGGAGAGCCACAGAGATCTGATGTGAGTAACTACAAGTAGTCACTTTCGGAATTACCACAAAAAAATTAAACACACCCTAAACCTAACCTTACCACGCGTTTAAAAATGAGCAACCACAAATCTTCATTGTGAAGCGTCTTACCGTTGTCTAACTCCATTCTGTTGTGACATTTCTAATTATTCTAGACTTCTTTAGACACTGTCTAGCTAAACAGGCGTCTAAAACCGTTTTTTTGTGGTAAAACGGTTTAGCTTTATCATTGTACTAGCTTCTGCCTGTGGTTTTTACCCGCGTTCCCACAGGAACCGTCCATTTTTCCGGGATAAAAAGTAGCCTATGTTACTCTCCGGTTCATAAACTATATTAGGTCAAAAATCACGTCGATCCGTTGCTCCGTTACTGCGTGAAAGAAGGACAAACCAACAAATCCACAAACACGCTTTCGCATTTATAATATTAGTAGGATTAAGCTTTATTTCACTGTATGTTAGTGGGAGGACTAACTCTTCTGCGAGTGTCCGTTTGGGTTGTTACCACCGCTTTGCTCGTGAAGTCTGCCGCCAAGCAGTAGTGTGCAAGCATTACTGTGTTCCGGTTTGATGAGCGGAGTATCCAGTGAAATTACTGGGTTTATGAGACTAAGGCTGAGATTCAGAGACGAATCTAAGCGTGGACTCACGCTTCCATACGTCAAAATTCTATACAGTTTTGACATATGGAAGCCAAAGTCTACGCTTAGAATCGTCTCTGAATCTTAGCCTTAGTACCTAATGTCTCAGGGTAACGAGCGCACTGCAGTGCCGCGCGGGCCTTTGTGTTTCAAAGTTCTGGGTGGCACTGCAATCGTTATGGGCCGGCGTTATGCTTACCATCAGGCAAACGACCAGCTCGTCTCGTTACCTAATAAAATTAAAAAAAAAATGTTTTCGAAT
Organism: Crocallis elinguaria; assembly: GCA_907269065.1. NCBI lineage: Eukaryota > Metazoa > Arthropoda > Insecta > Lepidoptera > Geometridae > Crocallis > Crocallis elinguaria. Next base: position 13,384,295 of record OU026076.1, on the reverse strand, counting down.
AAAATAAGATAAATTATGTTTTATTGCAGGTGGAGGAAGTTTACTTGCCAATTCGTTTTCAAGGCGCGCAAACGAACTACCAGGATAACATAGCGATAGTAATAGTGAAAACAGCCTTCACATACAACCTTTACGTGCGGCCGGTTTGCATCAGTTTTGATATCGACTTCGAACGCAAACAGCTGCAGCCTGGCAACACAGGAATGGTATACAAAAATAATGTTAGGGTCTTTTTTGTCCTCAACGAAGCAACAGGGCGGCAGGCAATGTAAAAGGGCGTATCTTCACCTTGCGGCGGTCCTACCTCCATGGCGGCAACCACACGGCAACGACAACGAATTTGTTAGTGGGAGGACTAACTCTTCTGCGAGTATCCGTCTGGGTTGTTACCACCGCTTTGTGAGTGAAGTCTGCCGCCAAGCAATAGTGTGCAAGCATTACTGTGTTCCGTTTTGATGAGCAGAGTATCCAGTGAAATTACTGGGCTTATGAGACTTAATAAGTACCTAATTCTCAGGGTATATAACGAGCGCACTGCAATGCCGTGCAGGCCTTTGTGTTTCAAAGTTCTGGGTGGCACTGCAATTGTTATGTGCCGGCGTTATGCTTACCATCAGGCAAACGACGAGCTCGTCTCGTTACCAAATAACATAAAAAAACGACATCCACGATAGTAAGGTGGAAAGTACGTGAGCTGGCGAGAAATTTGAAAAAAATTCGCTCTTTTATAATATTTTGTAAATATTTTGAGAATATTTTGTAATTCTTCCAGTCGTAGAGCACTCGCGCCCAGACAGGGCTTCGAGACAGCACTATCTGGCTGTATTGCCGTCCTTGTCTATTTCGTGAATTTTTGATGGTTTTACATCAAGCCGCGCTTGTTGCAAAATCATGGTTGTTTGGCAGCAAAACGGTATTTGGGCCTATGTTCGGCCAAAGTTGGCAGTAACTATGCCTGCAAAGCGAGGGGCACCGGGTTCTTTCCCCGGCTGAGGCAAACTTTTATGGTGTGTTTGTTCGAGTTTTGGTCTTGGTATCGATGCGGTCAGGTCTGAGCTGAAAATAAGCGTTGTGTTTTTCACATAATGCTGAGCTTAGACCATTTTAAACATTACTGTACATTGCAGCAACCTGAGTGGCATAGGTAGTTCATTGTTTGTAGGTTTTGTTTCTTTTTTTTATTTTTGTTTTCTTTTTGTTTACGTTGTATTATTTGTATCTTTATTATGTATTTTGTTGTTCTGTGCAGTGTTGTCTGAATAAATGTTCTCGTTCTTTCTTTCATTAGTGTATGCTTTTGTTGCTGACGAATAGTTAAAGAGTAATTAATTACGTTCATAGGTGGCCGGCTGGGGCCTCACAGCAGAGGACGGCGGCGCATCTCCAGTCCTCAAAGTGATCGACCTGCCGTATGTTCCCATTGACGTATGCATCGCAGAAGTGCCGCCTTCATATCGGGAGTACATCACCAGTGACGCCATTTGCGCGGGATTCTTAAATGGTAAGTAGATTGTAATCACCTATCGCCTGTTTAAATGATACAGAAATCCTAATATTATAAACGCGAAAGTTCGTGTATGTGTGTGTACACACAAACATACCTACGTGGTTACGTATCGTCGTCAGTATAGTGGTCGTTTGCCTGATGGTAAGCATAACGCCGGCCCATAACAATTGCAGTGCCACTCAGAACTTTGAAACACAAAGGCCTGCGCGGCACTGCAGTGCGCTCGTTAGCCTTAGACATTAGGTATTAAGTCTCATAAGCCCAGTAATTTCACTGGCTACTCTACTCATCCAACCGGAACATAGTAACACGCTTGCACATTACTGCTTGGCAGCAGACTTCACAAGCAAAGCGGTGGTACCAACCCAGACGGACACTCGCAGACGAGTTAGTCCTACCACTAAGAAAAAAGTTTGTTGCAAAAACATGGTTATTTTGACAGCAAAACGCATACTTGCAAGCGTCTACGGTCTGCCTAACGTGTGTCTGTTACATACCCCCTTTGTTTCCTTATACTTTCTCTCTTTTTAAAAGAAGTAATTTTTTTGTAACGTTTGCCAATAAATGAGTTTTTACTTTGTTTAAGGTGGCAAAGCGCTGTGCAAAGGCGATAGTGGTGGAGGCCTGGTATTTTCAGAAACAGAAGGAGGCGTAGAACGGTACTACTTAAGAGGAATCTCATCTACTGGACCTCCCAACGACCACCAATGCAACGTAAACTCCTACACCACATTTACACAAATATCGAGACATGAACGTTTTATCAAAACATACGGTTGAGTAAATTGAAGACCGTTGGTGTCAATTCTATTATTTCATACCTATACTAATTTTAGTTTCGCTCTCTCTCTCTTTCCAATGCATAACATGAGAAAGAGACGGAAGATATGTGACAGATCTAAATTTTGTTTTAGAGCTGTCAAATATCTTTCGATCTTGATAAATTAGATGCCACTGAATTCATTGCCATTAAATTTACACTACACACAAGCAAGTGGATTAATTTGACAGGTCTAAAATATATTCCATCTCTTTCTCATGTTATGCATTGGAAAGAGAGAGAGCAAAACTAAAATTAGTTTAGGTATGAAATGATAGAATTGACGCCATTGTATCTTTATTCACGACTAACTTTTTGACTTCTGCCAGTGACTTCACACACGTGCAATCAAGATAATAGGGATGTTGACTCCATTTTTTTATAATGTCAATCAATTCGTTTTCTTATCGAATCAAATGTCTATATCGAAAAAACTATAAATCGAACGTCAAAAGTGAGAGTCAAAGTCGGGCGTATCTACTGACCGCTAAAACGCCCCATACGAATTGAACAGAACATCTGACGTCACTTGTTCTACGCTGGCCGTAATGCTGTACTAAAAACATGGATTTTGTTGATTTGGCCGTGAAAAAATGCGTTTAAGTACATAGTTGTCATACATTTTGTTTTTCATTAGAATGTAAAGAATGTGATGGTATCATATAAATCACTAATGGATGATGAATAAAATTGTTGATATTGGGAAAGTTTTACTTTAAGTTGTATCTTTGTGGAAATTATATATTTTTGTGAAATTAATTTTTATTGTTTTAATGTGATCTTCTTAAAACTGTGTAGCGACAGAAATTATGTATTTTATGTTTCATGCAACATCCCAATTGTACTATAGCTTTTAGCACTCGAACATAGAACCTCCTAGATTTTTAAATCGGTTAATAAGACGAATTAAAATGTGTTGTTTTTTTAATTATTTTCATGTTTTTGGATGAATGAATGAAAGTAATCAGAACTACATTGTAAGATGAAACTGTTAATTAAATAGAAAATTTAAATGAAAAGGTCTTTTTTATAATCAATGACCTGACTACGCTTCTTCTTCCCTTGCTGACCTTTACATTTTTATCAGAACTAAGTGCTGCCATATTGGCCATCAGTGGTGGCCACAGAAAAGCCATCGGTGGTCGCTACAAGCTACAAACCATTTTTAGTCGCGGTTTAGCTAGACGTTTAAAGATAAACGTCAAAAATTATTAGAAATGTCACAACAGAATTGTGTTAGACAACGGTTAGACACTACTTAAATCAGGATTTGTGGACGCTCATATTTAATCGCGCGACTAAGGCATGTTTAGGCGCTAAACAGTGTTTAACACTGGTTTAACATGTGGTATATTTTTTTTCCTTTTTTTATAGTATTAAAAATGTTTCCATCCTTTTCTTATATGTGTTTTCTCTCTCAATCTTTCTCCCTGTTTCTCTTTTAACTCTTTCTTTTTAATGCCTAGCTAAGTAGCTTAGAACCCAGGAAGGCGTTCCTAGGGCCGAGACGGAGTGATACGTAATGCTTGTAATAATAAAAAAATATAATAAATGAAAGAAATAAATCATCCGCACAAAAAAACAATCAAATATGTTTTGAGATTAAAGATGCAACTTGTTTTGATCCGAGCGTTTAATTAAAAATAGATGATTGGAAATGTAAATTTTATATAACAAGTTTCGCACGGCTGGATCTACATTGATAGTACCTATATATTATTAAGTATATCCACAGATCATAGAAACAAGGAGATGTGGTAAGGCGTAGGTACGTAGCGGGTGCGAACGCATCAGGCTCAAAAAAAGGCCAGATACTTACATTTAATCGAATTCACTTTGCAGACGGCTTTGCTGTCCTCGAATGGTGAAAAAAATTTATGAAAAACGGAGACATATTTTGAACGCGAACGGGCATACGAGTATCTCCCTTGTTTGTCTGATCTGAGGGTATATCCGTGCTATTATTGTAAATGCGAATGTGTATTTGTTGGTTTGTTAGTCTGTCACGCAGCAACGGAGCAAAGGATCTACGTGATTCTATGCATAGATATAGTTTATGGACCGGAGAGTAACATAGGCTACTTTTTATCCCGGACAAATGCCCTGTTCCTGTGTGAAAGCGGGTGAAACCACGTGCAGGAAAAAAGGAAGAAGGTTCTCAATTCGGTGGGTATTTTTTTTATATTTGTTTTCCAGATCTCCGTCATTTATAAACCAATTTGGAAAATCCTTTTTTTATTTGAAAGAATGTATTTTCAGGTTGGTCCCATAGAAATTTTATCAAAATCGGTTCAGTAGTTTGTCACTGAAGTCGGTTCGTCGCTTTTTAAATATTTGTTTACTTTTCAAACAATACTTGGTTTAATGCCTATTAAAAATCTCAAGTGAGAGCAAAATTGTGAGATAAAACTAGTGTTAAAACATAAATTTTAATCCTAATTAACATAATCGAATGACCTAAGCTCATTGCTCATTAGTCAGTCGATAGACTTCGAGACAAGATGTTATGTCTACTAGTGCTCGTGTTGTGTGAGTTGTTTACTTCTATAAGCTTTAGAAGCTTTACAAACCTTATTTATTAATGTTTAATCATATGAAATTCTTTAAAACTCTAGGTATTCATGGCCCAGGAGAGCAATAGGTAATAAAAATTAAAATAAGTGTCCTTTCCATAGTTCTAACTAGGTAAAGACCTATCAAGAAGAAGAACAACAAATATATCGGCATTCTTTTCAAACAATATTTAAATACTAACTGCTGCCCGCGGTTTCACCCGCGTGGAGATATTGGATTTCATGGGGTTTATTTTTTTGCGCGGAACCCTAATTATTTTTCTAAAATTAAAGTAGTCTAAGTTACTCCTTATAACATCAGCTATCTGCCAGTGAAAGTCCCGTCAAAATCGGTCCAGCCGTTTCGGAGATTACCCGGAACAAACAGACAAAATTATTAAAAATGGTTGTTTTGTTATAGGTACCCTATATATATAATTATATATACATTCTTATGCATTTAGTAAACAGCTGTTATTTTGTTATGACAAACAGACACTTCAATTTTATATTTGTAGTATAATAGATCTAACACCAAACGAAGATGTAAGGTACGCAAAAATAGACGTTGTGTAAGTTCGCTATTATTCTTTAAGTGTTTTTCATGGTGTTTTTTCACAGATTCTACGATCATAAACACACAGTCAAGCAAAGTTCAAGATGCCGAATCGTGAGTAATCAATTATATTGTAATTCAATTAAAAAAACTTGTAACACTACTTTTCGTCTACCTCCATTAATATTACAAGTTTTTGTCGAAAAATATATTTTTCCAGACAAGCTTTTGTTAAATACGTAGGTAATTGGTATCTCATATCCGACAACGACAACAAACACAACTAATGATAGAAATTATGTATTTCGTATTTCATGCAACATCCCTATTATAAGTGTAGCTAATAAGAGCGTGTTGACAAACTTCGTTATCTAGTTATCACTTCCACAGTGCAACCCTCAGCTGCACCCTCCCATCTCCCCCCAAAAACGGTCGTTACGAGGTCTTGGCGCCCAAGATCCCGAACTTGTCTCCTGGAGCCAAGCTGAGCAACTACACCCTGAAATTAGCATGCGACCCTGGATATCATCTGACTGAAAGCTTTATATATCTATGTATTGTCGGTGGGGATACTCCGTTGCCTATGAGCGAGTGCTTACGTAAGTCATTACTTTTATACACCACCTACAATATGAATGTTGACTCCATTTTTTTATGATGTCATTCAATTCGTTTTCTCCTGAGAATGAATTGCCAAAAAAACTGGAAATCGAACGCTAGAAACGTCAAAAAACTGAGTCAAAGTCGGTTGTATCTACTGAGCGCTAAAACTCCCCATACAAATTTGACAGAACATCTGACGTCACTTGTTCAACGCGGGCCGTAAAGCTGTACTAAAAACATGAATTTTGTTGATTTGGCTTAATACCTAGTGTCTCAGGGTTACGAGCGCACTGCAGTGCCACGCAGGCCTTTGTGTTTCAAAGTTCTGCGTGGCACTGCAATTGTTACGGGCTGGCGTTATGCTTACCATCAGGCAAAGGACGTGCTCATCTCGTTATCAAATAATATAAAGAAAAAGAATGAAGTTGTACTTTATTCTATACTCTACTAATTTTCCCTATACCATATTTCATAGGGACTCCCACTGCTGGGATACCAGCCTTCTCTCAGAGAGAGAGGTATGGGACATAATCCACCACGCGGGCCCAGTGCGGCTTCGTGGATGGATGCGTATATTTGCATTGTGTGACTTGAGTTTGAAACCTCACACTTTTGTATGAAAACTTTTAGCCATGAAGCTCTTATTTTGAAAATTGAAATGGCCGCCTTTGGCGCGACCTAAGCAGAATAAAAAATAGAAGCGAACACCGCAAAACTCTTCTACCTTTATGTCTCTAATTGAGTTTTGTAATATTCCAGCGCACTGCAATAGAAGTTTGGTTACGTCTAGAATACTTACCTGTGGACTGGAGTCAAGGTGTCTCATGCCGGATGACCTGTATGATTATAACGACCGGATTGGGCAAATAGAGGAACAACTAAGTATATATACTTTACCAAAACATCATTATTTTTTTATAAGGTGGTAGTATTAACTCTGCTGCGAGTGTCCGTCTGGGTTGGTACCACCGCTTATAGCTCGTGTATTCTGGCGCCAAGCGGAAACATGCAAACATTACTGGGTTCCGGTTTGATGAGCAAAGTAGCCAGTGCAATTACTGGGCTGATTACAATTAATACTTAAAGACTCAAGGAAAAAATGTTTGGTTTTCTTTGCGCCATCTAGTAGAACCGCAATAGTTTATGAACAAGATTCGTTAATATTTGGTTTTCTTTGCGCCATCTAGTAGAACCGCAATAGTTTATGAACAAGATTCGTTAATATTTGGTTTTCTTTGCGCCATCTAGTAGAACCGCAATAGTTTATGAACAAGATTCGTTAATATTTGGTTTTCTTTGCGCCATCTAGTAGAACCGCAATAGTTTATGAACAAGATTCGTTAATATTTGGTTTTCTTTGCGCCATCTAGTAGAACCTCAATAGTTTATGAACAAGATTCGTTAACATTTGGTTAACACTTTAAAATATCGGTACTAACATTACAATTATTAACGTTAAGCAAATAATTTATCGCGCCATTTAATTGGTTCTGAAATAATACGTCTTAAATTATCTTGATTTAAAAATATTGTTTACTTTTAAGAACGGGACTTAACACAGGTGTTTTTAATGGTATTGAAATGCAGGGCTTTAAATACCGCGCGGTAAAACATTTGTAACGTTACCTCTATTTATATCGCGTTACCGATAAATATAAATTACCGGTAATAAATTTAACCTTACTTATACCGGTCATATAACTGTAAACATTCTTAACGATACTTTCAAATTAACTTTAATTTTACGTTACTTTAAAATGGGTAACGATGTGTCGTGCAAGTGGGGCCACGCACGGAGTGGCAACAGCGCAGTTTTTATTGATTTTCTTAATTAAAATTAATGTAACTAGGTACCTAACGTTAAATACTGGTATGTTACTTATTAATGTAAAATACTTATCTTAATGTTATGCATATGGTAAAGCTTTGGAATTAACGGTAATTAACTGTATTTTTAATTATTATTTTCCAGATTGCGGCTCGACTGGACCAGTGATGCTTCCTATTGTATCTGGAGGCAAGATCGCGGAGAGGAAGGAAGTGCCCTGGCACGCTGGTATATACCTTAAAACAAAACAGCCGTACATGCAAATATGTGGAGGCAGTTTGATTTCACCCAACGTCATCATATCTGGTAAGTAAAAACTGTGACCAGACAAAAGTACTTGTTTTTTATAGTAATTAATTACGAACGAGGTGGTCGTTTGCCTGATGGTGAGCGTGATACTGACCCATAACAACTGCAGTGCCACTCAGAACTTTGAAACACAAAGGCTTGCGCGACACTGCCGTGCGCTCGTTACCTAAGACATTATGTATTAAGTCTCATTAATATCACTAACTACTTTGCTCATCAAGCCGGAAAACGGTAAAGATAGCACATTACTGCTTTGTGGCAGAATAGACAAGTAAAGCGGTGGTAACCACCGAGACGGACACTCGCAGAAGAGTTAGTCTCTCTATCTCTCCCCGTGGGTGCCGTAAGAGTCGGCTATGGGAATATCCAGGGAATGTGCAGCAGTATTCCCTCTGTCAACATCAGAATCCACTGGAATGGGCACGGTGGGTTTCTGGAAGGTTCGTTGACTTTGAGCACGGATTGGATCTGTTGGGTCTGTGTAAAGACAGCATTAGTTTTAGTCTGCGATTCTGGTAGACGAGCGTTACAGTGGCCCGCTGTTAGAGTCATTTATTTTAACCTTCATAAGTGCTCCGTTGGGGCCTATATGGATTATGGATAAAGCATTTTGAATTTGAATTTGAATTACTGTGTTCGTAGCGACGCCTGCCAAGAGTGCTGTATTAAGGCGAAATCCTCTTCTTCATTTGCGATGTCTATGTTCAAACATGGTCCATGCTGAGATATTCTTGAACTTCTAGCTGCCCACTGCTTCTGGAACGGTGTCGAGAAGAAGCTTCCTGCTTCCAACTACGCCGTGGCTGTCGGGAAGATATACCGGCCTTGGAACAACAAGCATGACGAGCACGCCCAGAAGTCAGATGTAAGATTTGTTATTATTTAGTTTGGGCCTACGATACAGGTTTGCGTTTGACCAGTATCTTGGCTTATCAGCGATGATCGGTGAAGATGAATATGCTAAACCAAGATTAGAGTTGCCGCACATTGGGCACCGAAAGCGGCCACAAGATATTTCATAGATTATGTATGGCATCGGCGCAAATTGTGACTTGTCTCCTGCGCACAAATGACCACAAACGCTGGCTTCTCTCCGCCCGTTCAAAATAGACATCAGAAGAGGCAGATGCGAGCGTAAGCCACTTCTAAAAACCTTTTAAAAAAATTAAAAATGGTTGTTTTGTTACAGGTACCGTATATACTTTCGTATGCATTTGGTAAAAAGCTGTTATTTTGATATTACAAACAGACATTTCAATTATATTTATTTGTATAGATAAGTTAACAAAATTACATAAGTACATAAGTAAACAGAAGTTTTCTCCTTTTAGAAAGTATTTACGATGAGCCCCAAACTAAGCACTACCAGGCCTGTATCTTAGGACACAGTGTGGATTTACAATTTAGGATTAAGAATAATAGTCTAGCTAAATATCAGAATTACTTATAGAATAGTAGGTGCAATATAAAAGAAAATGACTAAGAAGTCATTTATTTCACAGGTGGCAGAAATCAAGATTCCTCCTCGTTACCAAGGCAGCGCCACGAACCTCCAAGATGACATCGCCGTGGTGATCGTCACTTCTCCTTTCAGTTTCAACAACATCGTCACCCCTGTCTGTCTCGACTTCGACTTCGATCTGGATCAGAAACACCTAGCACCTGGAGTCTTGGGGAAGGTGAAAATAACTGCCGATAGGGAGTCGCATGAAACATAAAACAGATAAAGACTGTCGTTATACTGGTTTAACAACATCACATTAACGCAATAAAAATGAAATTCACATAAATGGGAACATTCATGTATGCACACACTAACAAACAAACAACCTCTCACCCTAAACGCATATACCGTCTCCGTTCCGTCGTGGGTAATAAAATATATGCGCGACACTGCAGTGCGCTTGTTATCCTCAGACATTTCACTATTTATTATTTATTTATTTAACTATTTCGCCCAGCTATTTCACTGAATACTCATAAAGCCAGAAGATCTATATTATTAAGGTACATACAATGCTAACACAGTTTTTTGACAGGTTAACGATAATTTCTAGGTAGCTGGCTGGGGTCTCACAGGAGACAACGATCCAGCATCTCCAGTCCTTAAAACAGTAGAGCTGCCAATCATCAAAATCGATGACTGCATCGATAAATCGGACCCTTCATTCGTTGCCCACATCACTAGTGACAAGATATGCGCTGGGTACCAAAATGGTGAGTCATTACCTCTTTGTCTACACATTTGGTGTCGATTCTGTCATCTCATACCTAATCCTAATTTTAGATTCAATCTCTCTTTCTAAATGAGTACATGAGAAAGAGATGGAGTGTATTTAAGACCTGTCAAATTAATCCATTTGCTTGTGTCTAGTATAAATTAAATGGCAATTAATTTTGTGGCGTCTAATCTATCAAGGATGGAAGATATTTGACAGCTCCAAAACTAAATTTAGATCAGTCAAACATTTTCATCTATTTCTCATCTTATCTTATCAACTTGTAAGGCATTTACAAACACGTATTTCCTGGAACAAGTTTTAGGAAATCATCACGCACTAATTGTCTTCGGAAATTAATTTCGAAATTTTCAGAATGCCAACCGAAGGCTCTGGCGTTGTCTCTTTTTCCGTAGTGCCGGTTTTTCTTCGATGAACCAATAAGCCACTAGGCCATTTTTGCGTTCTACTTAGGTGGGCCGGGAAGGGGCACCTAAAGACGTAGTTTCGTTGTACCGACAGCCTCTCATAACGTTGGAACGTTGGATGCAAGAGGCGAGTAGCCGACCAAAGTGGCAGGGTCTATGTTCAGCAGTGAACACGTTCCAGCTGATGACAGAATGCAATTTATATTATTTTAGAGTACAATAGCCAAACCCGATCATATTCCCAGGTACATCAGTCTGCAAAGGCGATAGCGGTGGCGGGCTGGCCTTCCCCGAGGCCATCCGTGGAGTCAGGCGCTACTTCCTCCGAGGGATCGTCTCCGCAGCCCCCCGGAACGAGAACCTGTGCAACACCCTCGCCTGGGGGTCCTTCACGCATGTCCAGAAACATGAACCTTTTATACGGGATACAGTAAGACAAACGTCAACAACAAATCTTGCCGTCAAAATAAGTTCAAATAAATGACTGAGTGCCCGTTCCAAGTTGGTATAGACCGATCAAGAGGAAGGTGGGGAAGGCAAGAACTTCGTCGGCATGTACAATATGTGTGTCCAAGTAGAATTGTCACCAGGAGCCTCCTGACCGGTTTGCCTCTATGCATCTCTGTTATTCACATACTCAGTAATTATAGGTTATAATTTTCCTTGCCGAGATGGCTGTAGACGCCAACAATTTATACCTACCTGGTGGCTGGTCTACAAGTAATATCACGGTCTATGTAGCCCTAGCTGAAATTAAACACAAAGTTGATCTTCAATAAAGTGGATATACACACACAACCCACCCACACAACCACTCAAACACACCCACACCCACACAAACACACACCCACCCACATATACCCACCCACAGACCCACCCACACACACACACACCCATCCCCATCCACACACCCACACATCCACTCACACCCAACACCCACACACCCATGCGCACGCCCACCCACACCCACACATAAACACACACACACACACACACACACACACACACACAAAAACGCGCGAGCGCTCGTACTCGCAGACACCACGTAGCATTGTTAATATAAATGGTTAATGGCAGGTTTCTTGAATTATTGTAATAATTTTTAATGCGATAATTTTGTATTTTTTTTTGTTACCAGGTACCAGGAAAGTCATCGTCCTCAGCAACTATCGCGGCTGCTTCGTCACTCTTGTAGCCTACTTTGCCGCAAGGACTCCAAAATGATTTGATCACGCTATCGGTCACGTGACTACGATGCGACGTCACGATTCACAAAACATCCTCGGTTCCTTCAGATGTTGTCATTTCGTTCTCACAACTCTCAAAACATTATTTAAAGGTGTCGCTCAAAATATTGAGCATATCGAAACAAAATAAATTATTCGGAGTATTTTTTGCGAGTTTTATTCAAGATTCTAGACCGTTACTGTAAAGTATTTTATAGATAAAACTTTTCTATAAACACTTGTTACTCTTTTTTAGCTGGTAATAAATATGTACCTATTGACATTTGTGCGACGAAAAACAGGTATTTAATTTTGCCTCAGAGATTACCTTGTTTGATACGGAAACAAAGGCCAAAGGCATCGTAATAACCTACCCAGCGGCGCAAGTACGGATCTTTTCGATAAATAAAATTCGATAAAATTGACAGTTAAAATCGATAAAACCCACTTTATCGATTTTAATTGTCAATTTCATCGAATAAAACCCACTTTATCGATTTTAACTGTCAATTTTATCGAATTTTATTTATCGAAAAGATCCGTACTTGCGCTGCTGTTCCTTTCCAACACCGCACCCACACGACAACATCAATGGCGACATAATTATGTTCTCATGTTGCATGCTATTGCAAACGACAGTAAAAAAAAACGGCAATTATTTTAAAAGCATTTTGCAGTTCGCCTGCTAATCACTGGTTACAATCTGTGTTACTTATCTAGTCTGATATTTCATAAATTACTTCATTATTTAAAAACTTATTTCTACTAACATTGTTAAATAGTCGATAACAGGATAGCCTCTTTTATATTAGATACCTACTGATGGATAACCGTCAGGTATGCTTGAATATTATTATTACGTCATATGTCATCATTTAGAGTTATTTTAGCGAGGGAATGTGAATGAGCGGGAAGTTCTGCGACATTCGATGTGATGCACCAGATTTCAAATCCTGGGTCGGTGCCATACCAAAGCATATACCCTGTTCCAAAATCTTAGATATTTCATGTAAACAAAGGGGTTGATAGAACGAAAAAATTGATAGAAAACTGTGCGATCCATAATTTGATGATAGACATTATTATTAAATGATTTTAAATTATAACATGATAGAATTATTGAAAAATCGTGTATGGATCGTTTTTGCAAGATTGTAATTTTAAACAAAACTATAATAAAAGGAAGCTTTTTTCGTGCAGTTATTACCACAATCAAAATCCGTAATAATTCCGGATTGACTGACACAAAACATAACGCAAGCGTAGCATCGAGTGGAAGCTAGTACCTATCAAAATAAAACAGCCCACAGACAATGCGATTTCTTAATCCTTAGTTGACAGAACTAGTGATGTACACATACGAAGTCCCGAAAACCAGTCCCACGCCGAAATGTTCGCACGGTTCGGCACTAATTCGCCCCACGACCGCACTAGGACGAGATTTTTGCATGGAGACCAGCATGCATGGGTTCAGACACATCGCAGAGCCGAGAAGGCACTGGTCAGAGAGGTATGTTGTAGATATAAATAAAACTGATAAAATTGTGCACAATGTCTAAGCTCGACGGGCTAGCTACCACTTACAAGTTGAAAATCTATCGCCAAGCACCTATCAACGTATTTCGGCAACTGCACCTAAGTCAGTCATAATATTTTGGTCGTTTGCTTGGTGGTAAGCATAACTCCAGCCCATAACAATTGCAGTGCCACTCAGAACTGCGCGGCGCTGCAGTGCGCTCGTTACCCTGAGACATTATAGGTCTATTAAGCCTAGTAATTTCACTGGCTCCTTGCTCATCAAACAGGAACACAGTAATGCTTGCACAACACTGCTTATTTTATCTTACATCGCGTACCTTTGAAATCCTCGCTGCATTCAGGATGGCATTTTAGATTTTTGTATCTTAGGATCTTTCGCTTCCTCGGGTTTCAATACAGGTACTTGCACCAAATAACAACGTAGCAGCCTTGCTTATCAAATAACTATTTTTTTTTTCTAAACTTGGCATAAAATGCAGGTTGCTATGGGTGGCAGCCACCAGCCTCGCCATCTGGGGAGCTATAGACGTGTCTCTAGGACAGCTGAAGAGGTACAACGAAAGTCCCACTGTCGTCATCCTCGAGAAGGATTTCCGCTCTTGGCGGTTCAGCTTCCCTGCCGTCACTGCTTGCAACAAGGTATACCAAGATCCAACGTATACCTTTTTATACTATTGGATACGGAGAGGAAAGAGTCGTTTGCTTGATCCAATGTTACCTTTTCATACTATTGGATGCGGAGACGAGCGAGACGTTTGGCTGATTGTAAGCATTAAGAGGCCCCAACTCGACATACTTTCCATACAAACGCTCGTACGTGATTATAGTGTTGTATCAATTTTTTTCTTTAGGTGTTTCGAACAACTAGGTATCTTGTGCATTATATCTAGGTTTTTATGGAACCAAAAATTTGCTACTTTTTACGCCCGAAAAATTCACAGTTCGTAATCTCCCGAGAACCGGCGGGTAGAGGCATAAATCCAGAGAGGGATAAATACATAAAAAAATCTTTGCCACAGAATCGCACAGACCCCTCAAAACTTAAAGAGGTCATCAGAGACACGTGGGGAGTGAAACCTTCTGATGAGAAGTACGAGTACTACAGCCGGTTCGTGCAGGTGGTGGCAGACTCCGATGTTCTCCACCTGGACAAGTTTCTGGAGTTCAAAGACGACCAGGACTTGGATGTGGATTTGTACCAGTTAGCTGTTGATGTGAGTTTGATATGAAAAAAATGAAAAAATATTTATTTGGTGAAGGCTTATGATAATGTTTGCACTCAGTAATTCTTGCACACTACTGCTTCGCGGCAGACTTTACTCACAAAGCGATGGTAACAAACCAGACGGACACTTGCAGAAGAGACTCCTACCACTAACAAAACCCTTGTTAAATATTAAGATTCTGCTCAATTTCCAGGTGTTACCAGAAGTGGACATCAAGACGACAATATCCGAGAGTGTGTTGTTGAAGTGGATTCCGGTCATGACTGAAGCTGGAGCCTGTTACTCCATCAACTCTCTGGCTGTCGGTGACGTCGCTTTGGTGTAAGGAAGCAAGTAACATACAACAACACGGAATTAGTGATTAAGTAAAAAAAAAACAGAATTATCAAGAGAGAAAGAGCGTGAAGAAATAAAGACATTCTTGCTTGCTTTATGCACCCTCTTAAGTGAAATATAGGGAGTTCTTATGAACTAAAGATCAACCAAATTCTATCTCATCCAACAAACCCTGCCTTGTTTTGTTTCCTTATTTCGCATGATTGTTTTATTTTACTTGATTATCCGTTTATCTCTTTTCAGGAAACTGACCCCAAACCACACCATGTTGTACCCCATAACCTGCAAGTACGGAGTATCACTATGCTTCATGTTGTTAGAAGTCAACGCGGTACACGATGTGAGTAACACATTGACAGTGACAGTGACACATTCGACTTTACCCGCCATCCCAAAGTTTATACAACCTGAGTTTAAATTGGTATGTTATCCCGAAAGCGGGTCAATCCACTCCTGGAAGTCAACAACATTTGTTTTACGAGTTTTTGTAATTCGGAATTTTTCATTGAAAAATTAGGCATTTTAATGTTACGTCAAAATTCTACTACAGACCTTCCAGACAGCCCTAGATCAGCTGATTCAATTGAACTATGTCGAACTTTGTTAAATGATGATGTTGATTAGAAACAATTCCAGAAAATGCCGCACACTTACGGTCTTACCACAAAAACATTAAACACACCCTAAACCTGAGTTAAACAGCGTTTAACTGCTAAACATGCCATAGTTGGGTGTTTAAATATGAGCAACCACCAATCTTGAAGGTCCCAACCCGCCATACTTTCTATACAAACGTTCGTACGTAATTATAGTATTGTATCAATTTTTTTTGGGTGTTTTGAACAAATTGGTATCTTGTGCATCGATCAACGGAGCGACGTGATTTTTGGCATACTTACCTAGATATAGCATGTTACTCGCCGGTCCATAGACTACTATTGACCGGAGAGTAACATGGGCTACTTGTTATCCCGGAAAATTTGCACGCCTACAACGGCAAAGTACGGCCAAGTTTCCATTTCTTTCGTAAACACCTTTATTACCTGTATTTATTGCAAATAAATATCTTGAAACTTGAATCTTGAATGTTCCAGTTCTATTACCACTCACCATACGACATCATGGACATCGCGGAACCGGCTTCCAAAGTGTTACTCGGAGTTACTCGAGCTAAAAGCCTGAGTGTTACAGAAACGAGGTGCGGGAGGGGGGTCAAAGAGTTGAACCCTTCGAGGCGAGCCTGTCTGTTCACTGACGAGCCAACGAGTGGCGGGAAGGTGATTTGTTAGTGGGAGGACTAACTCTTCTGCGAGTGTCCGTCTGGGTTGTTACACCGCTTTGGTCGTGAAGTCTGCCGCCAAGCAAGTGCAAGCTTTACTGTGTTCCGGTTTGATGAGCAGAGTAGCCAGTGATACTGGGCTTATGATACTTAATACCTAATGTTTCAGGGTAACGAGCGCACTGTAGTGCCAATCAGAACTTTTTTTAAATTCTATTTAGTAACGAGACGAGCTGGTGTTTTGCCTGATGGTAAGCATAACGCCGGCCCATAACAATTGCAGTGCTACTCAGCACTTTGAAACACGCCTGCGCGGCACTGCAGTTCGCTCGTTACCCTGAGACATTAGGTATTAAGTCTCATAAGCCCAGTAATTTCACTGGCTACTCTGCTCATCAAACCGGAACACAGTAATGCTTGTACACTACTGCTTGGCGGCAGACTTCACTCACAAAGCGGTGGTAACAACCTAGACGGACACTCGCAGAAGAGTTAGTCCTACCAACTATAGTGATTTTCCGTTATAGGTACCGTATATACTTTCATACGCATTTAGCAAAAAGCTGTTATTCTGATATTACAAACAGACACTTCAATTTTATTTAGGTATTTGTAAAAATAGAAACTGAATAAACTGATACTTGACTTTCTTCGCGACATATTTTCGTTTTGAAGGTAGACAGGCAGACGGGCATTAGAAAATGCCCAGCCACGATACCAATGTTGCAATAAATCCTTGTTTCTTTACAGGTTTTCAGCACCAATTCCTGTCAATTGTCTTGCAGGAGCAAGAAGGCGTTGGATTTATGTGGATGTCGACCTTTCTACTACTTTTATGAAGGTGGATATATTAGAATTTATTGTTTACCGCACAAGCTGGGATAGGTTTTATTATGTTTATTTTTTTACTAGCTGCTGCCCGCGGTTTCACCCGCGCGGTGATATTGTATTTCGTGGTTTTTTTTTTAAATCAGGATATGTGGTTGCTCATATTTAATCGCGCGACTAAGGCATGTTTAGGCGTTATACAGTGATTAACACAGGTTTAACGTGTGTTTAATGTTTTTGTGGTAAGACCCTTATAGTGTTACCACAAAAAACATTTTTAGACGCCATATTTAGCTAGACAGTGTCTAAAGATAAACGTCTAAAATGATTAGAAATGTCACAACAAAATTGTGTTAGACAATGGTTAGACACTACTTAAATCAGGATTTGTGGTTCCTCATATTTAATCGGGCGACTAAGGCAAGTTTAGGCGCTAAACAGTGATTAACCCGTAATGTCTCAACGTAACGAGCGCACTGCAGTGTCGAGCAGGTTTTCAGGTAAGTTCTGAGTGGCACTGCAATTGTTATGGGACGGCGTTATGCTTACATTTAGTTAATATAATTAACCAAATTACAATAATAATACAATAAACTAATGATGTGTAATTCTAGGTGGTCCAATCTGCAGTCCAGCTGGCATGGCGTGTCTCGCAGAATATGGTGAAAGGCTGTCCAGCAGAAAGGGACTCAACTGCTCCTGCAGTCCTCAGTGCTTGGATTCTGTGTTCAGAGAGATCACGTCTTCCGACAAGTCCTGGTGAGTTTTTTTAACTATTGGGTAAGGAGACGAGCAGGTTTTTTGCCTGATGGTAAGCTTAACGCTGCCCGTAATCAGTGCAGTGTCACTGGGAAATCTGTACATCTATACAAATAAATTATTTTGACGTGTCTGTTTGTAATATCTAAATAACAGCTTTTTACCAAATGCATATGAAAGTATAACCGGTACCTATAACAAAACAACCATTTTAATAAAAATTGTGTGTCTGTCTGTCTGTTTATTCCGGGTAATCTCCGTAACGGCTGGACCGATTTTGACTGGACTTTCACTGGCAGATAGCTGATGTTATAAGGAGTACCTTAAGCTACTTATATTTTAGAAAAATAATTAGGGTTCCGCGCATGAAATCCAATATCTCCGCGCAGGTGAAACCGCGGGCAGCAGCTAGTATAATAATAAATAGTAATTCAATTCTAGGGATAGCGGAGTATTCACGCTGCCAGGGTCCATCAAATATCTAGTGCAGCCTCCCAAGATCCGATACACCAGGGAGATAGTATTCCACTTTCAAGACCTAGTTGGTAAGTTCAGTCTGGTATCTGCATACTGTGTTATATTGTCATGTCTTATTTGCCTTTGAGATCAGGCGAGATTTTTCCTGCCTGATCTTAAGCGACGCTTAGGGGCCCGATTTTTGAATTTCACGAGTGATTTCTAAATCACCGGTGACAAAACTCGCAGCGATGACTTTGAAATCACTAATTTGCAAAAGTGGTATTTTTGAAAGACATACCCTGTGTAACAACATGCAATTATTTCTCAGCTTTGAACATAGATAAACTTATGATTGTGTTCTATTCAATTTTATTTTTTAAGTTGGAAATTGTTTTAAGTCAAAATACTCATACCTATAATGGTATAATGGTATAATATAATGGGTACCGACAATATAAAATATAATGGCCACTCTTAAACCATATGAAATTCACAGAAAATATATAGTTTCCACAAAGATACAGCATCTAAAAGTTTCCCAGATTCAACAGTTTTTTTATCATCCATTAGTAATTTAAATGATAGATACCATCCGATTTGTTACATATTAATGAATAAAAAAATGTACGACAACTTCGTACTTAAACGCAGTTTTTCACGGTCAAATCAACAAAATGCATGTTTTTAGTCTGTACAGATACGGCCCGTGTAGAACAAATGACGTCAGATGTTCTGTCCAATTTGTATGGCGTGTTTTCGTGCTCAGTAGTTACGTTTGACTTTGACGGGAGTTTGACGTTTGTAGCGTTCGATTTCCAGTTTTTTGGATTTAAACATTTGATTCTCATGAGAAAAGAAATTGATTGACATCATAAAAAAAGGAGTCAAAATCCCTATTTAGTCACTCGGTGACATTCAAAAATTGCACACCTGATGATAGATTTTTTACTTCTAGTGTCATTTGGGGGAGCGGCGGGCCTGTTCCTAGGCGCAAGTTTCATCAGCTTCGTAGAGATTCTATACTTCGTGTTGGCAAAAGCGATCGGAACTATGTTTTCTAAACGTGGTCAAATTCAACCGGACAAAGTTAGTATATGGTTTCATTTTGAATAAGGACCGTGCTGTTTGTGGACAGAAGGTGATCAGCTTTAAAAGAATCATCACTATTAATCATCATCATCTCTAGAAGACGTCCAGTGCTAAATATATACCTCCCCCATAGAACGCCACTTGCCTATCAGCTACTTGCCTAAAAGAATCTATATCTTTACAAATAAATAAAATTGAAGTGTCTGTTTGTAATATCAAAATAACAGTTTTGTACTAAATGCAATATACGGCACCTATAAATAACAAAACAACCATTTTTAAAATTTTTGTCTGTTTGTTCCGGGTAATCTCCAAAATGGCTGGACCGATTTTGACGGGACTTTCACTGGCAGATAGCTGATGTTACAAGGAGTACCTTAGGATACGTGAGCGAAGCCGCGGGGCATAGCTAGTACAAAATAAAATACACTTTTACCTACTGCACAGTACGTTTGTTAGTGGTAGGACTAACTCTTCTGCGAGTGTCCGTCTGGGTTGTTGTCATGTCATGTGACATCCACCAAGCCGCACTGGGCCCGCGTGCTGGATTATGGTTCACACCTCTCTCTGAGAGAAGGCCGGTATCATAGTAGGAGCGTAAGAGGCTGATAATGATTGCTATAAATGATGATGTTAAGGTAACCTTAAGATGCATTTTTGGATCAATAAATGATTATATTATTATTATTGAGTATTGAGTAAAACGGAACTCACCCAGACGGAGACTCACAGAAGAGTTTCTCAGTAAATAGATTAGACATTGTAGGAACATTATTACACTGGTAACGCGCGGGTGAAAGCTAGTCAAAAACATTTTATAGCAATTTTTCAGATGAAGAAAACAACATTCGAGGAACAGCGCATCATGGAGCTAAGCAAAATATTGGAGCGTACGCTATGTGATCAAGAAAACTCTGCGGAGAACATTTACTTTTAACTTAAATAAAAAAAACTAAAAAACACGCTTATCCAACTGTTTTTGTAGCTAGCTAGGTTAGATGTAGTGTTTATTTAATGTATTAGCTAGTTAATAAAGGCATTTAGGACCGCATAAAAAAAAAAAAAAATACACGCTGCAATCTATTAGACTAGTCAAACAAATCATATGAGCTCAAAGAGTTAGAGTTTACCATTGAAGAGTTCCACTATCCATATCCTGGCTCCATCATCAGGTCCTCGACACCAAGTGCAATCTATCCATACTTATCCATAATCATGTAAGTATCCATACTTCCACGCTGACCTTATATAATAAATGCGAAAGTGTGTTCGTACATTTATTGGTTTGTCCTTACTATCTCAATACAAGAGTAGCGAATCTAAAAAACAGCGCGGCACCGACGACGGCGTACACATGAAAATGTGTGCACCTCAAATACTGAGTTTATCCCTATTGCCCCGATAAAATTTTATATGTGTAGTTTTGTATTTTGAATTGTGGCAGTAAATTGATTTTTATTTGTTTTTAATTTTTAATTATAAAAAAAACTATCTCATTGCAAAACATCATGTCGTTGCTTTGTGAAAGTACCAACTTATAAACACATATATCAGTAGGGGTGGCTACGGCTACCCCATTTCAAAGTTTCGTGTTTAAAATAATTAGGTCAGAGCCTTGCAATCGATCCCGGGGGTTGTAGGGTAATCATCATCGAGGAACTAACCCCGAGAGATGAAATACTGTACTACGCGATTCCACAACAATGTCAATACTCAATCATTTATTGCAATCATATGTACATTATATGGACATGTTGTATTATTAGTGAA
Organism: Crocallis elinguaria; assembly: GCA_907269065.1. NCBI lineage: Eukaryota > Metazoa > Arthropoda > Insecta > Lepidoptera > Geometridae > Crocallis > Crocallis elinguaria. The sequence goes on along the minus strand of OU026076.1, from coordinate 13,362,962 downwards.
GTTCACATAATATAACCCTGATAGGGTACAGCAACACATAGTAACAGAGCGTGATTTGTCACATAATATCAGCGCTCAGCGTATCAGCGCACTGCGAATCGGTGTGAGGCGATGGCTTAGCCAATTAGAGCGCATTTTTTTTTTTGGCTCCACGTTATTAGCATATTTAGCCAGTGTCGAGTTATATGAATAATAATATATAATAAATCTCTAGTTTTGGTGCATGAAAGTCGTCAAAGTCACGTTTAAGTTTAGTCGAGGCGCGGTCAAGTCGAAGTAATGCTTCAGTAAAGCGGTGGATACTTTAGGTACTGAAGCTTCTATGGAGTTTTGGATAGAATACGAAAATACACGTTTTTCGTCTTTGTACTATTTGCCTTTCACTCATGCACGTTTACGAACACTTAATGGTTAATAATCCACCATTATTACACATTAACACTCGATAAAACACAGGTTTTAGTAAATAACACAAAATCAACAACAGCACATTTTCGCATTCCCGCCAAAACTCCAGCGCACAATATTTAGGCAAAAATCGTGGAATTTAAAAACCAAACGTCATTGCACCTCTTGAGGTTAGTTCATACTCTTTGGTTAGTTCCTCGATGGTAATCATTTATGCAATGTTGAGTAGAATGGGGAAGATTGCCAAAAACTTTTTAGGCAGAGGGCGCTGTGTGTTTGTTACCTGTCAAAATACCTTGATAGTAACTTTTCATCGTCTTTTTGATTCTCTAAGTGTTTAATTGGTTTTTGTGGAGTGTTTTTATAGATTTTGTGATGTATTGTACTTGGCGTATCACCCAGTTGAAGGAGGAATTGAAAAAAAGAGGTGCAACGCTGCAAGGAAAGAAAGCCGACCTAGTCGAAAGGTACATTTTATTTATCATTTCACTAATGTTTTAGCTGTTTTTAGGACAATATTAAAGTTAAATTAGATTATATTTATTCCTTAATAAAGTTGACTCATCAAATGTTAACTGCTTAGGGGATAATATAGGTAAACAAAATTTGAGGATATGTACAAAAGATTTGAAGTAAAACGTTTTTTTCTTTACAGATTGGAAGCTTACGATAGAAATTTCAACTTTGTGAGTGTATGTGAAAACAGCCCGGAATCCCAGATGGAATTACCAGAGCAGGAAATGTTTCGTGATGTGAATAGCACTACATTATTACCACCATTAAGAAAAGAACATATTCATCTATTTTTCAACAGGTAAGATCTGAAATAATAGTCAAGTAGCAATTTCATGCACCGTAATTATTGTTATCATGATTTAAATTGAAGTTTCGTTTTACAGATTCAATAAGAAAACTGATGATGGATAATTTACACTTCTCAGTGCCTTTTCCCACTTTTTCTTTAATGCTAAATCACTTGGGAATTTGTGTACACCTATTTCTTCACATCCAAATGCGACACAACGACCCATATTTTACGTAATACATGAAAACAACAAAAATAAATAAAATTTATATGAAAATTGACAATTCTTTTGGAACAAACATTTGGCGCCCTCTAGCTGGAACTATTTGACAGTTTTCTTCCCCATTGTCTCATTACGTTTAAAGTGGCGTATGTCATTGTTTGCTTGTATTGCTGGCTGTAGGTATTATATCAACCACTTTTTAACAATGTACCAAAAAAAGTAAAATTAAAAAAAAATATATTAAAAAAAGTTAAAGGAATTAGAAGTTCTCATTAATTCATCTTTTTTTTAGTCCTGCTGGCCTAGCATGGCAAAGTAGCAATATGGCGCGTGCGCTACGACAAGATTTCTCGCGGACGACGTTTTAGTCGATTATGCTAACATGGCAAACACGAGAGACTATTATCTCTTCGAAGACAATGGACGCCAAACCAGTGCTGCCATGTGATTAGCAACACCGGTTTAGTTCATTCAATTTGTCTTATTTACTATAGTTTTATTTAATTTGCTGTGTGAACGCGTTCATAACAATGACATTTTAGTGAAGTTGACAAGTAAATATCGGGAATATGACTTTTTTTGTTTGTTTTGTATTTGGCTCCACGCGATTTGCGTATTTAGCCAGTGTCAAGTTATAATAAATCTCTAGTTTTGGTAAATAAAAGTCGTTAAAGTTTAGTCTAGGCGCGGTCAAGTCGAAGTGATGCTTCAGTAAAGCGGTGGATGCTTTACTGAAGCTTCTATGGAGTTTTGGATAGAATACGAAAATACACGTTTTTCATCTTTGTACTATTTTCCTTTCACTCATGCACGTTTACGAACACTTAATGGTTAATAATCCACCATTATTACACATTAACACTCGATAAAACACAGGTTTTAGTAAATAACACAAAATCAACAACAGCACATTTTCGCATTCCCGCCAAAACTCCGGGAATGTGACTTATCTGGCTGTTGTGAATTTGAATTTTATTTACACACTATCATATAGGAAATAAAGAAAGAAGAAGTATTAGATTATTCCACATAAGAATTGAGTTGAGTTAATTTGATTATTATAGTTATTTACTTTAAAAATTGCTTGCATTTTGCCAGGCAGAAAAATGTGAGTAAAACGTAAAGTAAACACTACTAAGTAAATAATATCGTTAAACTATGTCCGAGATCCCAGTACATATAGAAAATGTAGTCTCGATGTCGTCCATAAAATTTTAATGTTTTCTTTTGTAAATAAAACCAAACAAATATCTAAATAAACAACTGTTAGAGCTCATTGTGACATGCAAATATTAGAATAATTAACTATCCTTGAATTGAAAATATTACAAAAAACGAATGACACAATAATCGTAACACAATTCATATTTCATTTCCTATAGGTACTTATATATAATATCAAATGTTATTATTTTTCTTATTAATTATACTAAAGTGTCAAAAAATAAAACCAATAATTTAAATAGAATTCTAGAAATTCAGTGGTCAAATGAATTACTTTAAAAATTCAGCTATAGTACATACAGTGGTGGTCATATAATTAGAAACACAAAAGTCACTTGGTAATGTTAGTTACTTTTATGTTATTATTGCAATTAATTGAAGGTCAAGGATTCATTTATCACATTAATATGTACATTCGTAATTCGTAGTTTAAAAACCATCATTTAACATTCAGTCAATAAGTTAAAAAAAATAAAAATAAAATAAATTGAATCAAAGCATCAATATCTATAGTAGTGGCAGTCGGACAACTAATTAGAAACAAAATGTGACTTACGTTTTAAAATTGAATTTTGAAACTACAATACATCTCTCATTATGTTATTACTTAGGCTGTTTTCCGCCTGTTCTTATTCACTTCGTTAGGTAACATTCTGAGTAATTTAATTATTTATAATGGGTAAAAATACGAGCTGTAATACAGCAACAAGAAAATTTATATTGAATTTTCATTTCAAACGAAAATGGACTTACAGAAAAATAGCCACACACTTAGAGTGTTCCGTAAAGATGGTATTTAACGCCATTTCACATTACAAACAGCATGGAACATCGGATAGTGTGGCTAGAAAAGTTCGGCCAAGGAAGACCACAATTCAAGAAGACAGGCTTATGATTCGTATTGCTAAGGCGGACCCCTTTAATGGTTTTAATGTTTTTCAAAAAGAAGTATTTTCACAGGACGACCCTCGAAACATCCGCAAGACTAGTCCGTAGGCGGTTGCACAAATTATATTGGGCGGTTGGTTTAAGGGAAATTGTTTGGAAGGCTTGCAAGGAAAGTACCACTTCATACCAGGAAGCACAGAGAAAATCGTCTATCCTTTGCTAAAATATGGCAGTTGGACTGTTCATCAATGGAAAAAAGTTATATTTTCGGATGAAACTAAAATAAATTTGGTAAATTCTGACGGAAAACGATATGTGCGACGACCAATTAATGAGGCTTTGAATAACAAGTACACCAATAAGACAGTTCAGCACGGCGAGGGAAATATTAAAGTGTAGGGTTGTTTTTTGTGATACGGGGTTGGTCCCGTGAGAAAGATTGAAGGGCTAATGGATCAGTCTCAGTACAAAAGCGTCTTAGAGGAAACAATGATCGCATATTCCGATGAAAATTTGCCAGTGACTTGGATATTTCAACACGACAATGATCCAAAACATACATCAAACAGCATAAAAAAGTTTCTCAGAGAACAATCGGTGACAATGTTGGAGTGGCCTGCTAATAGTCTGGACTTAAATCCTAGAGAATTAATGGCACATCGTGAAGAAAACACTGTCGGATAAACATATCGCTAACATCAACCAACTTTACTACGCATTTGTTGAAGTTTGGAGAGGTATTCCATTGGAAACGTGTGAAAAATTGATAGATTTGATGCCACGTCGTTGTAAAGCTGTAATCTGTCGATTAAAAACAATAAGAGTGCCCTGGAAAGTAATAAAGTAAAACTAATAGGTTATGAATAAACATTCATAGCATTCCTTTCACGATTTATCCAAATTGTTGGAGTTTTGTTTCAATTTTTAGTGTTGATTTCTGGTGTTTCTAATTAATTGTCCAGCTCAGTTCATTGTATTTTAACGCAATTTTAATAAAATATTTTAATTTTTTTAAATTGAAATTGTCTGTATTTACTAAACTTATATTTTTATACTATAAATGAATAGATACATCCGTATAAATACTAGTGAACCCTCTTTTACCAACTAAAAAATGGTTAACAGTTTAATCTTTAATGTAACTGGAAGTGAAGGCCGGTGTTTCTAATTATATGACCACCACTGTATGTATAGTAACATTTTTAATTTTTTATTCGTCCCTACCTACTTTCCTTTGAATTTTGCGTCGCTCGCGCTCTTCATTAATATGGTACTGCCATTATCACGCTTTCGGACACAGATCAGTATGTATGCTTTCGGAGATAGTCGTTGGCAGTAATAGTCACAGAACATAAACACAAATTATATAGGTATCAGGGTATCACAGAACACTAGTTACCGTGTTACAGTTTTACTCGTCCTCAAAAAGTTCGACGACAAACTACTCGTCAAAAGTAGACAAATAATGAGAAAACTTGACGCGCCATGTTAGCGTTTGTCGACAAAAGAGACACAGATAATAGAACCGTTCGTGTTTGTCGTCATATGACAAAACGAAACGACAAACTCGCTAAGCCATGTTAGCGGTTGTCGAGAAGACTAGTTATCTCTTCTTTCCACGAGATAACGCCACGAGTAAATTTTGTCACGGTGCGCATGTTAGCCCTACTGATGTTAGATAGATAGATAAACTCTTTATTGAAACACCACAATACAGATACCTTAAAAATTATAACAATTTAACAATTATATCTTAAATTAGCATTATAAAAAAATGGAGTCAACATCCCAATTGAAGAAATCATCAAATCAATATCAAGTGTAATAGAAAACATTATAGAAGATTTTGAGCGCGTCACAGTCTCTCACGACAGTTCACTATTTGTCGACCCAGCCCAGCCTGCCTTTGCCAAGTACCACCATCAGCACATCTGTATCAACCGGTTCCACCACCGGCGCCACTCGGGCGTGGAACGGTCGTACCGTCTTCGGAGTTGGCGATGGAGTTGCTAAAATAATAGGTTGAAATTTGATGAAATACGCCTAAAGGATAACTCACGCTAGACCGTGTCGGGTCCGAGCCCAGTCGAGTCCGGGTTGGCCGTAGCACGGTCAATTATAATATTACATATTTATGTCATTATAAGCGGATTCTACTGTAATCATGGAGTTATTATATTAAACTGTAAATACAAATCGATAACAGCTCTTTTTTACGTTGTCGCCAAAACTCTGGACGGTAGTTTACTATCCAAATACATTTAGTACTTACCGCCGCCGTGGCGGCGCTGCGATCGCTAGCTGTGTGAGCGGGATGCACTACGAGAGCGCCTCAAGAATGAGCAAGACGACAGGACCACATGCAGCACAGCCAATAAGGCGTAAATCGCCGTTTGGTAGCGGTCAAGCCAATTTGAAATTGTTAGCTGGCAATCCTGAAAATGAAAAATATGATTTTTAACGAATGAGTGAGGTACATCTTTATGCTTACACAAAATCTGCCCCGGCCGGGAAATGAACCCGGGACCCCTCGCTTTGCAGGCAGGGTTACTACCAACTTAGCTACGGAGCCGTCAACTTTAAAAATTTAACAATTTTATGCACACATTTTTCTTTGGAAATTTATTTCAAAATTTTCAGAATGCTATCCGAAGTTCGGCGTTGGCGTTGTCTCTCTTTTTCCGTAGTGCCTGTTTTTCTTCGATGAATCAACAAGCCTTTAGGCTATTTTTGCGTTCTACTTAGGCGGGCCGGGCAGGGGCACCTTAATGTCTAGTATTGTACCTTAGGAAACGCATCAGGTATCGTGCAGTTCTCAGGATGGAAAACAGTGCCACAACACGACCACGGCGGCAGTTCAGCATCTCGGTATCTAGACCTGTAGGTAATAATACTTTACTGTAGATTGTGAATAAGGTGAAGAAGTGGCTAGTGATATGAATAAAAATTGCTTTACAATGCAAACGAATCTACTTCAGTGACAAACTACTGAACCGATTTTGATGAAATTTCTATGGGACCAATCTGAAAGTATATAAGTATATCCTTTCAAATAAAAAAAAGAATTTTCCAAATCGGTTTATAAATTACGGAGATCTGAGGCAACCATCAACATAAAAATATACCCACCGAATTGAGAACCTTCTCCTTCTTTGGAAGTCGGTTAAAAAGCATCAGTTTGTTTTAGCGTCGCTTGAGATCAGGTGAGATAGGGCTCAAGTGCTAACATAAATATAACTTTAAAGCTTACGTATTGAAATCACAGCATTCAAACGCTAGACGAGTGTAGTGGGCCCATTGTCCGTCTTCCTTTAGCAATCCTTTCTAAAAGAAGAAAAAAGAAGCGAAAATCTTTTGTAAGTACATAATATATTACGAGCTTAATATATTATACATCTATACAAATAAATAAAATTGAAGTGTCTGTTTGTAACATCAAAATAACAGCTTTTTAATAAATGCATATGAAAGTAAATACGGTACGTATAACAAAACAGCCATTTTTTTAATTTTTGTCTGTTTGTCTGCTGGTTCGAAAAGGCTGGGCCGATTTTGACGGGGCTTTCACTGGCAGATAGCTGATGTTATAAGGAGTAACATAGGCTACGTAAGCGAAACCGAGGGGCATAGCTAGTTTATTATAAAAACGAACGCGACTCTGAGCTCTTACTGTTGTTCTTTTGTGTAATGAGGCCAACAGTAAGGACCACGTCTGTCGTCTCAGTGCCATAAGTAATCTTTACCTCAATCAAATTCGATGTGAAGTAGTACATCAACGCGCATTCTAAGAGCAGCAATAGCAGGACCAGGGTCGAATACTGGAAAACAAATATAATTACTTAACTAACTATACAATAATAAAAACGCTTACACACTCATACCCCTGCACTAGGATTCCCTGTGTCTCAGGTGACATAGACACACAGCACAAACATCCAAGACCCGAGAATAAACTTTTCACCGCACAAAATCAGCACTGGCCGGGAATCGAACCCTTTGCAGGCAGGGTCACAGATCAGTATATATGTAGGTAGGGCAGGGTTGTGGCGTACTATTTACCACATTCAAATCGTTTTTCAATCAAATTAAATAATTCCATACTTGCTAATAACATTCTTCATTTCTTTCGGCCTATATTTATTTCTATTCACATCGCTTATAATAAATATTTCTATATACTTTCTTGACCGCGAGTGACTTTATATTGGTACGGGGTTCAGTGCTACAATCGGAACCCTGACCCATAGGGTCACTACCGACTTAGAAAGAACTTTGAAACCGTCAATATTGACTTTACTTACCATAAACAACAGGAAATGAGACCTTGTCAAAGCTCCATAAAACCCCATGAAGGCTATAAAGAATATGAAGATGGACACTGCAGCCAACCCCACTCCTGATTGGACGGAGAGACTCTCTGGAGGAAACATGGCCTGGAAAAGAATATCTGAATTAGTGGATTGTGCCTTGTTGACATGATTTTTTACAGCTTCAAGGTGCCCTAAGCATCTTTATACCTCCGCGCGTTCCTGAGAAAAACGCTTCGACACCCAGGGCGAAGTGCTCCTATAATTCCTTTTGATCTACAAAATCATAGACCTGTAAACCTAGACGCCGCTTAATCCAAGTTTTGCATGAGAACGTAATCGTCAAATGCTGGCGGGGGACGAGGGAAGACTGCGTGTTGTGATTGGTCAGTTTAAAACTCTTACATCAGACGAGTGAAGACGGCGTGTTGTGATTGGTTAGGCTGGGCGGCGTTAAGCAGTGATAATGCCTAACCTTGACGAGCAGGGGTGCCCGGCTAAGAGTCTGTGGCTCTTATTAATAAACAGTGTTAATCCATGGTTTAGTTAAACTATGTTTTGTCTTTGTTGTTCTTTGACAATTTTAAACTGAATTGAGAGAGACAAAACATAGTTTAACTAAACCATGGATTAACACTGTTTATTAATAAGAGCCTGTAGGTTTAATGTTCTGTAACAGAATCCTAAAACACGAACACTGTAATTTCAACACTGTATGGTACTTAGCAGATAAAAAAGTAAAGCGATTCGATTAAAGACAAAATCATAATTCAATTGGACGTAGGATCCGGTAGATCCGGTTCACCGGGTCATGCATTGTGCGGGAATCTATTACTGTCATCGTGTGACCCGGATATAGACTAATGGAGATGTCGTGTGTACATTTATTACCTATTAACGATTATTGTTTATCGTTTTTGTGATATTATGATGTTTTTAGTGGATTACATTTTTTATCTGTGCCATATTTCAATTAGACTTTTAAAATGGTATTACGATTTACGTAATTACGGTGTAATTTTAGTTATAATAATAACAGTAAAGTAGTTTATTAGTAATTGTTGTGTTAGAAATAGCCGGCGTGTTATTTCGTTGGGTACCTACCGAAGAGAGGCCGTATACTTTTTTTAAATAATGAAGCTATTTCCAAGCAAGTGGGACAAAACTTTTTACTGCCACTCGAAAAAGAAAAAATTCATCGACAACAGTGAATAAAACTTACTTTTACTCACAAGAGGGTAGACACATTTTTTTTTTTATCATTGCCAGTCGAGAATGGGCGTTTGATTCACCATTATAAGCACCGAAATATAAGAGAGTTTGCTGGTTATCAGTGAATCAAACTCACTTTTACTCACAAGAGAATAAAAACATTTTTCAATTGAAACAAGCACGAATTAATCGAATATTAATGTCTAATCTGTACAAATAAATAAAATTGAAGTGTCTGTTTGTAATGTCAAAATAACAGCTTTTTACGAAATGCTTATGAAGGTATATATGGTAGTTAAAACAAAAGAACCATTTTTAAAATTTCTGTCTGTCTGTCTGTTTGTTTGTTCCGGGTAAAATACCGAAACAGCTGGACCGATTTTGACGGGACTTTCACTGGCAGATAGCTGATGTTATAAGAAGTAACTTAGGCTACTTTTATTTTAGAAAAACAATTAGGGTTCTGCGCACAAAAAAAATAAAACCTATGAAATCCAATATCTCCGCGCGGGTGAAAACGCGGGGCAGCAGCTAGTCTTTTTATAAAAATCGTTCTATAACAAAGTATTCTAATATCTGGGATCTATAGACTATAAATAAGTAGGGCACGATGGTTAATGCAGGCGGTACATTTCAGCCACGTCAGTGCATGTCACGGGGCGGTACGATCCGAGGTGACACGGTTAACTGGTACATATAGATACACACTTTATCTATACACACGGATATATACTTGCATACTCAGCACAAACTATTTGTTCTCAAAGAGACCTAAACAAAACTATTTGTTGAGCACTGTTTTAGACTTTCACGGTTATTCCCTACTTTATACATTGTAACGGGATATTTACCGTGATTATTATAAGCTGTAACTATTTGTTGTATATACTTTCATATGCATTTAGTAAAAAGCAGTTATAGAAGAAAATTTCCGCTTTCATTAATTAGGTATAGTTTTTGAGCTATCTATATAGCTAGTTCTTATAGTCTCGGGTCCAAAGCTCGACAAAAAGCGAGTTCTAGCTGCAGCGCAAGTACGAATACGTTCGATCCATAAAATTGGCAGGTCAAATCGATAAAGTGAGTTTTATCGACTTTTTATATAATTTATCGATAGTCGATACAATCGACAAAAGTTATGGAATAGCTAGGTCGAATCCAAAGAGAATATAGAGCTACCTACTACAATACTTTACGACCAGACTTTGGTACTCGCAACATTCGATAAATTTATCAGTTTTATCGATTCGACAAATTTATCGAACCGACTTCCGTACTTGCGCCGCTGATGAGATCAGAGTCTAGAAGGGGTTATTCTCGATTCCGCAAACTGCACGTCCAGCGATAGAGAAAACCAAAAAGACTCACTGTCAAACTCTTCCCTCCTACTGCTTGAATGACAACCGATAACGATCTTGATGACGCTATCATCCACAGGCTGAAAGCAAACAGTAGTGTGCACGATACCTGAAAAAGATTTTTAATATTATTTACTAGCTTCTGCCCGCAAATTCACCCGCGTTCCCACAGGAACGCGTGCATTTATCCAGTACAAAAAGTAGCCTATGTTACTCTCCGATTCATAAACTATATCTATGCCAAGAATCACGTCGATCCGTTGCTCCGTTGCTGCGTGAAAGAAGGACAAACCAACAAACGTGCACACTTTCGCAGTTATAATATTAGTAGGTTTAATAGCACAGCACAAACGATAAATACTAATAAGTACTTGGTTTTTGGACTTTAAATAGTATACCAAACACCATGGACCAATAAAAAAAAAAACGACCAATCTACTAAACCAACGGTTTATAAATGACCATGGTTTAGTCGCAAAACGATCACTTCAGGCGTGTCGGTACCTTTTGTATAGCATTATCGTTTTTATATATATATAGCAGTATCGTTACAGTGGCACTGGGACGGATTTAGCCTTAAATTACTAGATGTTATTTTTAACGTTTTCACTCCAAAAATATGTAGGTACTATAACCTTCTACCGGCTCAGACGTCTCCAATGTTACTCCTAACAAGGCCAAGGTTCAAGAATGCCCTAATTGCTGACATTGGACTGAAAGCCCTTGATTTTTCAAGAGCTTCGACCTTACACACAATTTACTGAAGTACTTCAAGGTTGATGCTTAAGTTTGTGAAGCCTTCAAATATAACTGCTTCAAATTACCTTCTGCTTTACTTGTGCTTAACTGCCCAGCTACCACCCTGATAGTGAAAATCTTTTGCCAATTCTTGTGCTTTTTTTTAAATATATTATATCTTATTAAATCTATCTGCGTAATAATCCATACTTCTAATATGTGTACTTATATATGGATTATTAATATTTATATCATAAATGCGAAAGTGTGTTTGTTAGTTTGTCCTTCTTTCACGCAGTATTGGAGCATCGGAGCGACGTGATTTTTGGCATAGATATAGTTTATTGACCGAAGAGTAACACAGGCTACTTTTTATCCCGGAAAATGCACGGTTCCTGTGGGAACGCGGGTGAAACCGCAGGCAAAAGCTCACCATACACACTCCACAGTGCTGCAGCGAACTTACCATAACTATGCAATTAACTGATATCAGCAAACATGCACAAATTTTGGAGGCACAGCCTGATTTCTCGGTTGTTTTCTGGGAATAAAAAATATAATTTATCGTCATCATCGTCTAAAGATAAGCGTCAAAAATGATTAGAAATGTCACAACAGAATTGTGTTAGACAACGGTTAGACACTACTTAAATCAGGATTTGTGGTTGCTCATATTTAATCGCGCGACTAAGGCATGTTTAGGCGTTGAACAGTGATTAACGCAGGTTTAACGTGTATTTAATTTTTTTGTGGTAAGACCCTAATACTCTGGGGAAAAGGGCTGTGATCCCACCGGTGCTGGTGGGGACTTAATGGGCATGTGGACACGAAATGAATGCTTGTCGACTTATTTATATCGACAGTCTATTTTCCCCGATCATTATTATGAAACTAGGTCAGAATATATAGGTCATATTTGTCAAATTCAAGGGCATATACAGTTATACACTGTTTAAACTAACAAACCTGTACAACATTTTGGCTATGTCGGTAACCCTGCAAGCCAGCGAACTATAAAGTGATTTTATATTAATTTATATTAATACAAGCTGCTGCCCGCGGTTTCACCCGCATGGAGATATTGGATCTCATGGGTTTTATTTTTTTGCGCGCAGCCCTAATTCTTTTTCTAAAATTAAAGTAGCCTAAGTTACTCCTTGTAACAGCTATCTGCCAATGAAAGTCCCGTCAAATCAGCCCAGCCATTTCGGAGATTACCCGGAACAAACAGACAGACAGACAAAAATTTTAAAAATGGTTGGTTTGTTTTAGATACCGTATATACTTTCACATGCATTTGGTAAAAAAACTGTTATTTCGATATTACAAACAGACACTTCAATTTTATTTATTTGTACCTATAGGTAGATGTGTACAGGTAGAACAATTGCTAGCAACGATAGAATCGTGTGGGAACTAGCGCTCAGTCAATTAAAGATTCAGCAGGGCAATGCAGTCGGCTTCATGGTGGTCATTCAACTCGGGTTATATAAATAGGCTTCGCAAGAATGGGACAGGTCACAGATAACCGCTTATTATATAAGCATTTATGATTCAACAAAAAGTTGAAGTTGGGTCTGTTGGTGTCTTTGTCGTTTATTATGTTCTGATAAAGACAGCATTAGTTTTAGTCTGTGATTCGGGTAAACGAATGTTGCAGACGACTCCTCGCTGTTATAGAGTAATTAATTTAAGTTTCATAAGTGCTCCGTTGGGGCCTATATGAATAAAGCATTTTGAATTTGAAAGCAAGGGATTTTTCAAACGTAGGTACTGCTCGACAATGACCAAGAAATCGCGCTTTTTGTGGATTTTACTGAATTTTTACGCTCATGCGATCTTTTATCTCTTTTACATCAATGCGAACTGACAGTATGTTTAAAGAAGACAGAATAATAAATGTAATTGTCTCGGGATAGCGCCTTAACAAGAGCCTTATGTTATTGCGATTGTTAAGAACGCTTTACTTAGAGATAGTTTATGAATAGATGGTAGGACTAACACTTCTGCGAGTGTCCGTCTGGGTTGTTACCACCGCTTTTCTCGTGAAGTTCGCCGCCAAGCAGTAATGTGCAAGCATTACTGTGTTCCGGTTTGATGAGTAGAGTAGCCAGTGAAATTACTGGGCTTATGAGACTTAATACCTAATGTCTCAGGCGCGCAGGCTTTTGTATTTTAGAGTTCTGAGTGGCACTGCAATTGTTATGGGCCAGCGTTATGCTTACCATCAGGCAAACGACCAGCTCGTCTCGTTACCAAATAGAATTAAAAAAACTGTTAAGTTGACTTAAACTTACCACATCACTCATATTTCCAAATCAACTACCTTTTATTTAGTAAAAACACTTGGAAATTTTTGCGTAATAATAGTTTTTTTAAACGAAAGTTTCGTAGTAGTGTTACGGTTGTAACGGCGGCCGTAGCGTGTCTACGGGGCCGTAGCGTGTCTACGCGGTGAGGTCGCGAAGCGCACTAAACAATTCGTGAGCAATTTACTCCGGTTATAAAATATTAGAGGCGGTATGTAATGAACCAACATTATATAAAAATACTTCAGAGGAGGCTTCGTCTATATGCGTATGACGCTAGAGTGTGCGTGTTACCCGCACGGCGCCCAATCGCCAAAGTCTCTCACTGCAGACTCTCAGGCCCTGCTCAGCCTTAATGCCTCATCCACTGAGCCCTTTGCTGCTCCTTGAAGAGGGACGTGGAGAGGCCCAACTCACCGGGTTATTCGCTAACTGCCAGCAACCTCTCCAGGACAAAACGGTCAACCAAGGAAGGTCGCTGGCAGAGTGCATCGCGAGGAGGTTACCTGGCATAGCACCCCAGCGGCGCAAGTATGGATGTCCAAACGATAAATTTGTCGAATCGAAAATACTGATAAATTTATCGAATGTTGCGAGTACCGAAGTCTGATTGTATAGTATTTTATTAGTAGCTTTATATTGTCTTTGGATTCGACCTAGCTATTCGATAACTTTTGTCGATTGTATTGAAATTCGATAAATTATATAAAAAATCGATAAAACCCACTTTTTCGATTTGAACTGTTAATTGTATCGATCGAAAAGATCCGTTCTTGCGCTGCTGATACGGGAAAACTGTCTTAGGAACCATTAAGTCATTTTGTATGAATGATTTTGGCGTAGTTATTTATTTTATCAAGCGTGAATTCTCCAAATCAAAATGGGTTATTTTGTTATTTGTTTAATGTGGATCGACTCTGTTTCATGTAAGGATCGTTGCAATGTATTGGAAGAAAAATAAAGGAACAACATCTTCGTTTTAGGCCACTAGAGGTGTTCTCAAATGTGCCTGTACCTTAATACAGCAAGAGGTAGGCCATATTGAACATTTATTGCGAAGTTAGTTCCGAATGAATGATTTGGACTAACTTTTTGACTGAGTTATATTACGTTTTTGTGTCGTAAAGTTAAATTGCTCGACTATAAGATTATATAAAGTGAGTAATTCATAGTTTCAATTCCGCGTGAAACTATAAATTACTCACTTTATATAATCTTATTTAAAATGGAGTTCCGTAAAGTAACACGCCTGATTCCATCAAATATCTTGCTCGACTATTTTTGTAGGCGCTTACTACATACTTATTTTGAATTTTCCAATCAACACCTCCATAAGAATTCACTTCATGTGCAGTGTTCAGAGGGGGGAGGGATGTCGAGTCAAACGATGCTTACACAGGACAAATTTTCCAAATAAAAAGTCCTGATTCCCGGAACTCTATCTGGAAAATAGGCTTGCACGCGGGTTTTTTTTATAAATAGTATAGGCTTGCGTTTGACCACTATCTCACCTGATGGTAAGTGATGATGCGGTCGAAAATGGAGCACACTTACCTAGAAGATACCAATTCACTCGTGACTTGAAGATACGTATAGCGATCAGGGGACAGACTCAGGCAAGACTAGTTACGGTAGGGTGCCTATCTATCAAAGTTCATCAAAATTGTTGCAGCAGTTTAGGCGTGAAAACTTAACAGACTGACAGACAGCGTTTCTTTCGCATAATTTACAATGTTAAATACATAGTTTGGATACACAAAAAAAGCAGTAATATGAGTACATCCGCCATCTGCTTTTGTAACATCATCGTTTTTGTCTGTGACGTCATAGTTCAAAAAGATTATATTTTATAATGCTGTTTTTTTTGTTGGTTTGAAATTGGATTTTTGCTATATTAATTAATATTTGATCGGGAATTCCTTTATTAAGACGCGGCTAAAGCAAAACGTCCGAAAAAGTTCTATTTTTCTCAGACAAATCTCCGTTGCCATATATATTATACATTTACACAAAAAAACAGCATTTATAAAATATAATCTATTTGAACAATGACGCCACCGACAAAAAACGATGATGCTATAAAAGCAGATGGCGGATGTACTCATATTACTGCTTTTTTGTGTATCCAAACTATGTATTTAACATTGTAAAGTAATTACCGGTTAGTGGTAGTACTAACTCTTCTGCGAGTGTCCGTCTGGGTTGTTACCACCGCTTTGCTCGTGAAGTCTGCCGCCAAGCAGTAGTGTGCAGGCATTACTGTGTTCCGGTTTGATGAGCAGAGTATCCAGTGAAATTACTGGGCTTATGAGACTTAATACCTAATGTCTCAGGGTAACGAGCGCACTGCAGTGCCGCGCAGGCCTTTGTGTTTCAAAGTTCTGCGTGGCACAGCAATTGTTATGGGCCGGCGTTATGCTTACCATCAGGCAAACGACCAGCTCATCTCGTTACCAAATAACATAAAAACAAGGCAAACGACCAGCTCGTATCGAGGCCAAAAAACAGAAAAAAAAATTACCACTACATTTGTTTTTGCTTACAAGCAAAAACAAATGTAGTGGTAATTTTTTCTCCTCTGGTAATTATAATCTCCTCCTTTTTTGAAGTTGGTTTGGATATTTCTTCTCCCACTGGTAAACGTAATAAATCTTATATAAAGATAAATAAAATTGAAGTGTCTGTTTGTCGTAAAATGCATATGTATGAAAGTATATACATTACTTATAACAAAAAAGCTATTTTTAATTTTTTTGTCTGTCTGTACCAGCTAATCTCCGAAACGGCAGGACAGATTTTGACGGGAACCTGTAACTTAGGCTACTTTTATTTTGCAAAAAATGTATACCCATGCAATCTAATTCATCCGCTGAATAGGTATGTGTTTTTCCAAAACGGCCGCAGTGTTGATTTTTATACCTTGAAGCCGTGGGCCAGGGGATTTTTAGGATTAGATATAATTGCTTGCGTATTTAGATAAGCGTATGTTGGAAGCCTTGACATTAATCAGAAGTCTGCTGGAGACATCGAGATACTAACCCCAAGAGATGAAATACTGTACTATCCGATCTCACAACAATGTATTGATTTTGCTATATGTTACATCAACGCTCAGCGTATCAGCGCATAGTCAATCTTTGCGAGCCGGTCTCTTAGCCAATCAGAGCGCATTATGTCCAGGCAATAATGGTGTAATTTATTTCGTGCAAACCAAACGTCACTGCATCTCTTGACGTTAGTGTCTCGATGGCTGGAGACTATTGCAATAACTTCGGACTTATCAAAAAAAAAAGTTAAACACACCCTAAACCTGTGTAAAACAGCGTTTAACTCCTAAACATGCCTTAGTCGGGTGTTTAAATATGAGCTACCACATATCATGATTTAAGTAATGTCTAACCATTATCTAAGTCCATTCTGTTGTACATTTCTAATCATTTTAGATGTTTATCTTTAGACACTGTTTAGCTAAACAGGCGTCTAAAACTGTTGTTTTGTGGTAACACGGATAATTATTAGCATCAGAAACATTGATAAAACTTTTCAAAAGAATGCCGACGAGTTTCTCGTTCTTCTTCTTGATCGGTCTCCCTTTGGAACCGGCAGTACGAGTCATTTATCATACACCATGCAGCTTTCACGCGTGCTGCCCTGGTGCCCAAGTGGTATATATTTTGATAGCCTATGTGTAATTTTAGAACTTAAACTATCTATATTCCAAATTTCATCCAAATCGGTTTATTTGTTACGGAGATACCAATTTGGAACGGGAACGGTGGGTTTCTGGAAGGTTCGTTGACTTTGAGCACGGATTGGATCTGTTGATGTCTTTGTCATTTATTATGTTCTGATAGAGACAGCATTAGTTTTAGTCTGTGATTCGGGTAGACGAGCGTTACAGTGACCCGCTGTTAGAGTCATTTATTTTAACCTTCATTAGTGCTCTCTTGGGGCCTATATGAATAAAGCATTTTGAATTTTGAATATACCGATGTATATTCAAAATTCAAAATTGCGTGTGTGTGTGTGAATGTTACGATTAACACACAAACTTTCACATTTATAATTTAAGTAGAATAGTGGGGGTAGGATATGATAGTATAAGAAGTAGGATAGTATTAGTAGGGGAGTAGGACAGGATAATTTATGGGTCCTACATCTATTATAATGGACCGACGACAACCGCGGGGAACAGTTAGACGCAAGAGGCGTTAGGTAGGTAGTACGCAAACGAACGTTTGCATGAGCGTGTACGCTGCCCCTTAACCAAACCAAGCATTCTAATGGTGGAGGGGGTGGAGGCCTTCTACGTGCAGCAGTCTTCCGGTTGATTTATTTGATGTTGATGATGACGTCACGTTATCATACTAGGTCCAATCTCACTGAAGGTCACATAGCGTTTCTATAACTAGTTATTTATTATTTTGCTTAACAATATCTGCATTATCTGGGGAGCCGTAACCTCATATAACCCGTTTCGTGGTCAATAACACGTGTTGCCAGCGTCGGAAACTTGTAAAGGTTTAGGGAGGAAATGAAAAAAACAAACGTCAAGTTGTGGCGATTATTACTCGATAGCGAATTTGGACAGCGAATTTGACAGCTCTGTCGCTATCATAACATCGGCCATGAAGTGGGGATTTTGCCGTAATACAGCACACTTGATGTACCGACCTATTTCAATTTGAAACACATTGAAAAACTTGTTTATGACCAGGGGCCTTACCGGCTATCAAATCTAACAATCTCGTGTCCGTTTTCAACTCCAAACTGATTATAACTAGCGGTCGCTAGGTCTTCGGCTGGAAGGAATTGTCTATAATTTTCGCTGGTTATCATTTTGGAACAAACGTTATTCCTACAAAACGAAAAGAAGCGAAAACTCTAGACAACTCCTTCCACACGAAGACTAGTGACCGCTGGTTTTAATCGGTTTGGAATTGAAAACGAACACGAGATTGTTAGCCGGTAAGGTAGCTGATCTACAGCACAGTTGTGAATGGATGTAAGTGACGCCCAGCATGGGTTTTTGCAACGACGTTCTACTGTTTCTATCCTTGCTGAGTTTCTTCAGTTTGTGCTGAGCAGCATGGCAGGGCAAGTTGTCGTGGTCTACACTGATTTTGAAAAAGCTTTCGATCGCGTGTAACACGGGCAACAAATGTTGCAGAGGCCTGCTGTTAGAGTCATTTATTTTAACTTTCAATAGTGCTCGTTTGGGGCCTATTTGAATAAATCATTTTGAAATTGAATTTGAATATCCACGGAGATCTACTACGGTTAGTAAAATCTTACCTGTCAAACAGCTCGCAGGCTGTTGTGGGGGGTGGGTACAGATTTGACATCCTATCCTACTAGTCCTATTTCTTACTAATATTATAAATGCGAAAGTGTGTTTGTTGGTTTGTCCTTCTTTCACGCAGCAACAGAGCAACTTATCGACGTAATTTTTGGCATAGATCCGGTCCATACACTATTTGTTGATCGGAGAGTAACATAGGCTAATTTCCCAAAAAACGGTTCCTGTAAGCAACCAGGTGAAACCGCGGTCTAAAGCTAGTAAATGTAGACAGATGCGAGACGTCCCAGTAATACATTCCTACAAAACAGATAAACAAGTAATAAACAATTACCACTCTGACCTCGTCATCGAAAATACCAACACAATCAGTTATAATTACAAAACAGATTGAGGAAAACTCTCTCGAAAACTGGTATCACTCAGTACGCGCGAGGATTCCCCAGCGATGGCGCGTCCACTATAACGCGTTTATATTTAAGAGTTTTATTATAAATCAACCAAAATTATACTAAATCTCTACTACCAATGATGTTCAAATATATTTGATAAGCGTTTAGTACATTTTGAACGTAGTGTTTAGTTTTGTTTAGTGTTTTGTGACGTGCGTAAATCTTCACTTCACTAGAAGATGTTTACTCAATATTTGTGCTTAGTTATCTTCGGTAAGTTTTTTGTGATTAAGCCATAAAACATGTTTGTGTCATTGATTTCTGAGAAATTACACTTCGAGTACTTATTTAGGTATGTACTTTAAATAGCTATATTATTGATAGAAAAAAACTCCTGAATATTTATAGATTGAATAAATTAGTACATATAAAAGATTTTTAGTGCATTTATCAGTTTTTACTTATTTAAGAAACTTTTATATTTTATCTCTAGTAACGATTGCTAGGTATTATTTTAAGATATTTCGGAGCTGTTGCAAACTTCCGAATCACAGAAGAACTGACCAGTTATTTCTCTGTTTGTTTTCTAGTCTGGTGTACAGTCAACAAAGTATGTATTGTGTATGTTGAGCTACTTTTGTCGCTAACTGTACTTACCAGTTTTGAAAGCTTTTAATGTTAACTGTACTTGCAGTATTATTATAAAATTCCATTGTACATTAGCCTGTTTCCAGCTTTTCTAGATGCAATCCGCTACATAAATTAATTGACATAGTATGTCGATCTAATTTACGTCACATTGGTACTTTTTTCCGACGGGGTAATAAGCTAATACATAAATAAACACTACGTCTAACCTAGCTATAAAAAGAAGCCCAAGTAGGCCTGGCCTATAGATAATCCAAATGTAATTCCACTACCAGTTGGAAGCGTACCCAGCAAGCTGGCGGCATTGCCTCGTTGAACGGCAATGCTGATCCGTTGAGCCAAATAGTTACCAGCATTTTTTTAGATGAAGGTACCTATAGTAGTAATACCTATACAGTATACTACCAAATAGAAGGGGTGTTATAAATTTAACGAGTGTATTTGTGTGTTTATCTCGTAATCCGCGCTTGTTGCAAAATCATGGTTATTTTGACAGCAAAACGCAAGCATGCATGGCCGGCCTTATGCAAACGAGTTGCTCTCCTCGTTATCCAAACTAAAGCACAGAGACTCAGTTAGCAATTTTTAACACGACTGCACAAAAATGGCGTGTATATGTGTTTAGGGTTAATGTATGTATGTGAGTTTCTTTATTCCACCATAACTTGTAATTTCTGAATATGTGGTATCGTTAGAATCCTTACATCCCGAGTGACACTGGCTGGGGCAGTCGTGTTTTTTATGTAACTTTAGTTACAATGACTTAGTATGTATTTTCCTGTTCGATTCACGAGACGGACTTAATTTTTTGAAGTTTTACTTGGAATAGACATAACTACCATTCAAATGATGATTGGATTTTATATACACATGTTTTGTTTGAAAACCACACGGCTCAAACACCAATTTAGCAATTATTTTTAGTATTGAATATATTAATAGCTTTTTCAAATCAAGTTACACATTTTTTTGGATGCTAGCAATAAGCATTTTTATTTGTTCGCATTAGAATCATTGTAAAAACTATTTTTAAAAAGAATGCTGAGACGAGTTTCTTGCCCTTCTTATTGCTTGGCCTATACCAATTTGGAACGGACACGGTGGGCTTCTGGAAGGTTCGTCAACTTTGAGCACGGATTGGGTCTGTTGATGTCTTTGTCATTTATTATGTGGGTCATTCTCAGGCGCCTCATTATTTGGGTGACTTCGGTGGCGTTTTTTTTTCTTTAACTAAGACACACTAATAGGAAATATCAAATCTAAATTTAATTTGGTAATATTAGTACCAGAGGGAACTGTATAGGCCAAACGGTTGAAAAGTTATATCATTTTTAGTGTCTGTCATTTATTATGTTCTGATAAGGACAGCATTAGTTTTAGTCTGTGATTCGGGTAGACGAGCGTTATGCAGACCGTAGACGCTTTTATGCAAACGTGCGTTTGCTTGTCAGAATAACAACGCTTTTGCATCAAGTGCGGATTTTTAGTATCTCGTAATCAACGCTTCATGCAAAAGCGTTGTTATTTTGACAAGCAAACGCACGTTTCCATAAGCGTCTACGGTCTGCATAATACCTAGTAATCCACGCTTGTTGCAAAAGCATGGTTATTTTGATTATCAAATCGGAACACAGTAATGCCTGCACATAACTGCTTGGAGGCAGACACGAAGAAAGCGGCGGTACCTACCCAGACAGACACTCGCAGAAGAGTACTACGAGTATACCATAGTAAATTCTTGTTTTACTATGGTCCTATCACCTGACAAAGTTTAAGTAGGTACTAATGATTGCAAGTGCATGGATGCAAAATTATATTCGAATCTCCACGCAGTTGGAGCCGCGGTCAGCAATATAATAAAAAAAACAATAAGAATAACACCAAAGACAGCAAAGACATAAGGCTATCTTGGACCTTAAACCTGTTCCTCAACGTGGATATCAACTTTTACAGTTAGGTTACTTAGGTCTTACTTTTATAAACCAAAACTGGACGCAGATGGCGCCACAAGTATATTCACGTAAATATACGCGCTAGTGTCAGTTCAAAACATCTGCTATCAATTACAAATAAACAAAATGTTAGTGTCCGTCTGTAATTATTATTATATTATACTAGCTTCTGCCCGCGGTTTTCATCCACGGTCCCACAGTAACCGTGCATTTTTCCGAAGCTATGTTACTCTCCGGTCCATAAACTATATCTATGCCAAAAATCACGTCGATCCGTTTCTCCGTTACTACGTGAAAGAAGGACAAATAAACAAACGAAAAAACACACTTTCGCATTTATGATATTAATATTATTAGTACGTAGGATTAGTAGGATAGGAAGTAGAATTAGTAGGACTAGCTGCTGCCCGCGGTTTCACCCGCACGGAGATATTGGATTTCTTGGTTGTTATATTTTTTTGTGCGGAACTCTAATTATTTTTCGAAAATAAAAGTAGCCTAAGTTGCTCCTTATAACATCAGCTATCTGACAGTGAAAGCCCCATCAAAATCGGTCTAACCATTTCGGAGATAACAAGGAAAAAACAGACCGAAAAAAAATTTTAACAATTGTGTTTTTCTAATAGGTAGGTACCTAATATACTTTCATATGCATTTGGTAAAAAGCTGTTATTTTGATGTTACAAACAGACACTTCAATTTTATTTATTTGTATAGATAGATTAGTAGGATATAGTAGGAAGTAGGATCTGCAATAACAGCTACTCCTGCCAAGCGTGCTGTATTATGCCAACATCCGGGGAGGCCGATGTTAAGCAATAATCATTTTTTAGCTGATGATAATTGAGCCCAATGGTAAATGAGGACGAACGAATCAGACAAAACTTGTATTGAGAAGATAAAAACGAGTCCAAAATACCGTCCATTGGTTTCTCTAAGTCAGGGATGCACAGATTTATTAAGACTAGGGGCCACTCGGGCAAATTATGAACTGAGGGCGGGCGGGCCGCCAGAAGTATAGGTAATTAAAGACAATAAAGAATTGATAATTATGTATTAAAATTGAAAAAGAATTTATTTACCGACGCGACGCATGCACGGCGCACTGATAAGCGCACTTATGAGCGCGCGCGCGAGATTCAAATTACTTTTCGAACATATTTTTTTTTTGTTTTATTCTGGAATAAGTAGAATATAATATTTTTCGAATGTACGAGAGTATTATTTTTGCTGTCGGCGGCGGGCCACCAGTATTCGACCGGCGGGCCACATGCGGCCCGCGGGCCGCGGTCTGTGCATCTCTGCTCTAAGTCATTTAAATTGAAAACACGTTCGGTCTAATAACCTAAACCCATTTTTTTTCAAACGCATCACGCCGCGCTTTACCCACTTGAAACAAGTAAAGTAATAAATAATTAATTGTAAAGGTGTGTGTTAGTTTTTGCGGTCAAACATTGTAAATATATATTTGCTCGTGAAGTCTGCCGCCAAGCAGTAGTGTGCAAGCATTACTGTGTCCCGGTTTGATGAGCAGAGTTTCCAGTGAAATTACTGGGCTTACGAGACTTAATACCTAATGTCTCAGGGTAACGAGCGCACTGCAGTGCCGCGCAGGCCTTTGTGTTTCAAAGTTCTGTGTGGCACTGCAATTGTTATGGGCCGGCGTTATGCTTACCATCAGGCAAACGACCAGCTCGTCTCGTTATCAAATAACATAAAAAAAAATGTGTTGTTGTTACATACCCAAGTCCCACTAGCGTGCAGAGTGTTTTAAAGAATGTGGATTTAGATAAAACTTATATTATTGGTTTTATTTTTGTGACAACTTCAAAGGTAGAGATTTTTCAGAATTATACCAAAAGACATGTAGATTAATAAATTTAAACATAATAACAAAAAGATCGATATCTAAGACATAAAGGGGTCATACAACAAAAAAGATAAACACACGTTAAACCTGTTAAACACTGTTTAACGCCAAAACATGCCTTAGTCACGCGATTAAATATGAGCAACCACAAATCCTGATTTAAGTAGTGTCTAACCATTGTCTAACACAATTCTGTTGTGACACCTCTAATCATTTTTGATGTTTATCTTTAGACGCTGTCTAGCTAAACAGGCGACTAAACATTGTCTTTTTGTGGTACAACTAAAAGGGTCTTAGCACAAAAAAATAAAAATACGTTAAACACTGTTTAACGCCTAAACATGCCTTAGTCACGCGATTAAATATGAGCAAACACAAATCCTGATTTAAGTAATGTCTAACCGTTGTCTAACACAATTCTAATATAACATTTCTAATGTGACATTTGTAACAATTTTTGACGTTTATATTTAGACGCTGTCTAGCTAAACAGGAGACTAAAAATGTTTTTTGTGGTAACACTATTTATTCTACACATATGCTAAACCTTATTATAATTAGAAGTGGCTTTCAAGTGCAGCTACCAGAAGAAATCGATAGATGCTTGGCGAGATATTTTCAATTTGGGGATGGTAACTAGCCAGATGAGCTACAGAAAATGCCCTACCGCCATGCTGTGTACGCGATTTTTAGCACAAATACGGCTAGTTTATGACATAGCCTACTTTTTGTCGTGGTTAACGTGGAATTTCCAGACAAGTGAACTGCTGCGGGCACTGACTAGATTCCTTGACCGCGGGGTATTATTATTGTTCTGTGATGCGGGTAACCTACATTTATCTACACAAATAAATAAAATTGAAGTGTCTGTTTATTATATCAAAATAACAGCTTTTTACTAAATGCATGTGAAAGTATATACGGTACCTATAACAAAACAACCATTTTTTAAATTTTGTTTGTCTGTCTGTTTGTACTGTGTAATGTCCAAAACGGCTGGACCGATTTTGACGGGACTTTCACTGGCAGATATCTAATGTTACAAGGAGTGAATTAGGCTACGTGAGCGAAGCCGCGGTGCACAGCTAGTTTTTATATCGTTGGGGATAATTTGTTCAACTGTCCAGTGTTAGAGCGATGAATTCTTACGCATTGGGATTTCCCGGCTTCTCCTTACTGTCCTACACTTCAAACAACACGTAAGATTTCGAGGTAGGCATATACAGTCACGGTAAGAATACCTTCGTCAGTTTCCAAATTCTTTCCTTTATCACGTTAAGGTTATTTATAAGCTGACTGACATGTAACATTTATGTTATTAATAAAGAATTGAATTGAATTAACACTTAATACCTTTTGATCTTACGGCAGTTAACAGACTACTGTATTATAATTTAATACGTAAGAAGTACTATAATTTAATGAAGTAATAACAAAGGTTAAAACGGCATTCACTTCACACTCTTAATGGCCTGGCTATTTAGAAAAATAAATATAATTTGTTTTATTTAACTCTCAAAGTCTGTCAGTGTCACTTGCATGTCACCATTAATTTTCTCTTTGTTCATCAATGTTATTATAACAGAATCGTTGTCACGTAATATAGGTATAGACTAGACAAACACGTTTAGTAAGGAGTCTAAACACAAAACAACTACTACGCATACAAAAAGAGACTAAGGTGACGAACGTTTTCTTACTGCGACTGTACATATGCGTCCACTTAGCGGTACTACCATGAAAATAACGTATTTGCCACTTACTCACTCCACGGTCGAGTTTCTTGCCCTCCTTTTCTGGTATAGGCTTTGGAACGAGGCAACTGGAGTCACTACAACTTCCGCGAGCTCTCCACGATCGTTCCAAGTCCCCTGGGGTAATTATGTAAAATCGATTAAATATTACCTTTCTGTGAGAACAATGTCTTTGACAAGGTGAATTATAAAACAATAGGATCACGAAAAGATAAGCCGCTAGCGGAGGTCAGAATTAATAGTCTACGATAGTCACTTGTCGTACGTCAGAACGACTTGACTAACAGTACGTAAAGTCAGTCAACGTCAGTAAGTAAAGTCAGTCAGTCAGTTCAAATCAAAGTGATATCGCGTCGTGTTACACCTAGACGCCGCATAATCCAAGTTTTGCAAGAGAACACAGTCGTAAAATGTTGCTGCCAAACGAGAGAAGTCGGCGTGTTGTTATTGGTCAGTTTAAAACTCGTACATCCGACGATGGAAGACGGCGTGTTGTGATTGGTTTACCGGAATGCCGGCTGGGTGACGATACGCAGATAACGCATAACCTTAGTCAGCGGGGTGTCCAGCTAAGAGGAGTCTATAGGTTTTACTGGTCTGTGCTTAAGGGCAAATTAAGTTTAAACGGACTTTATCCTATTCTAAACTTCTTCTATTCTTAGTAACAAATAATCGTTAACCTCTTTATAAGATAAGTAGGTATATATATGCGTAGATTAAATAGCTTCTGCCCGTTCAATAAATTATTAATTAGGGCTTACATATTAATAAGTAAAAAATATATAAGTAAAATTTTAAAATAATTTTAATTTTGTTTACAGTGCCACCGCTTTTTGCAGGCGTTGTTAAACAAGACACTAATTACTGCAGGTAAGAAAAAAATATTTTCAAATAAATGTAATTAACTAATTGCTGCCCGCGTCGTCGTCCGCAGCGTTAAAAGCTCTTATACATTTGTAACTAAAAAAGCATCCAACTTTTATTAGTATTTATATTTTTACTAATGAATTTTTTTTTTTAATATTTTAAATGCGAAAGTTCCTGTGTCAAAATCGTAATTTTAGAATCTACCACTACCATGTATCTTATATAACTAATCTTTTATCTTTCAGTCCAACCGAGTTTCCTTGTGGCGACGGAGGCTGCATCAGTGTTGAACTCGTCTGCGATGGTTCCAGGGACTGTGCGGATGGTGGAGACGAGTTCACTTGCGGTTTGGGATCGTTAGTATATTTTATTAGTAGTGACCCGTAACTCGTATGAATACGATGTCACCCGTATCCATACGGGTGAAGCCATGGGTTCCATGGAACCTTACAGGTGCCATGCATTTTTCTGAGAAAAAGTAGGGGGATCTAATGGCGGATTCAGGTTACTGTGTCGGGATATGGCGTCACGACAGAATGATATCGAATTCATACAAACATTTTTCTTACATTCATACACTTGGGTCTTCAGACCTTCAAGTCTGAACAGGCCTTTAATGGCTCTAATAAAGGAAAGGCGTCTTCATGTTTTCTTTATAAGGTTTTCTAAGTGTTAGTACCTATAAATAACTAATTATTATTTTATTACTTTACATTTCAGAGTGACGTTGCGCTCTGATGAGCTGGTTCTGAATCGGACAAGACGTCAAGCTTCGAGATGTCGGTAAGTTTAACCATCACCGTCATCATCAGCCGGAATAACATCTACTGCTGAACATCAGCTTCCTCCGTGAAGGGGGGGATTTTACCGTAATATAGCACGATTCTCAGGCAAGACCCCAAGGGCCTAACGTCATACCCCAAACGGCACAAAGAAACCTCTATCAAGGTTGGAATATTTGCGCCGTCGTTTGAGAAATTCTGTCGCTGTAGCAACGCCGCTCGCCATATGTGCAGTTTCTTAAAGATGGGAAGGTGCCAGTGTGTCAACGCATATAGCATTCACCAAGGGCCGTTCCAACTTGCAGGAAACGAGGGTCATACCGTCAGGGCTTTTTCCATTTAGGCTCCAGAATTACTGCGACGTTGGCACTTCCAAAGGCCCGACGGATGACATCATTTAGAGCACTGTGGCGAGCTATGCGACCTGCAGTTCTGCTGCACGTAAACCCATGGTGACCGAGGCGTTCTACCTTTTCACCGCATGTGCATCTATGGGGAACTACACATGGTGCACCGATGCGCAGTGATATGGCTAATCGGAAAGTGTAATTGTCAAAATAAGGTCCAAAATCATTTGAGGAAAGTGCCTGCAACCAAAGACCGACTCCCAACGGGAAACAGCTAATAGGCGAGCGCGCTCTGTGTTGCTGCTGAAAGTTTCTAACAAATTGTTCCAATCCAGCTCACAGAGCGGCCCGTCCCACCAATTTCCAAGCGTTCAGCGTTCAGCTAGCTTTAGCTTATGAGTTAAGCATAGTTTATATTTCAGTGCAAAGTAAGTAGTTGGTAAACTACGTCCTTACAATCTAACGCACATGAGTTCAAATCCCATAGGCCCCGCACTTAAATCGAGATTAGTGTGGACTTACATACACACTCGCTTTAAACTCCCTCTCCCTCTCCCTCTCCCAAGTAATAGTCAGATGAAGATGATGATTTTTTAAATTATTTTCATCTTTCAGCAAAGATCAATGGGCCTGTCGAGACGGGTCCTGCATCTCATTCGACGGCAAATGCGACGGCGTCGTCGACTGTCCGGACGGTAGTGACGAGACACACGCCCTCTGCCGGAAGACTACGTGAGTAACCTCAAGTCCTAGTCTAAAAACTGAGTAATTAACTTGACATTAGATAAAACATAATTAGGTAGGTACTAGGTAAGAGCGTTCACGCCTCACTGCTTCTTAGTTCTTACTCAAACTTCCGTACAAAGGCTTTTTACTTTGTAGATTACTACCTTCTGCCCACAGTTTCACCTGCGTTCTGACAGGAACCGTGCATTTTTCTGGCATAAAAAGTAGCCTATGTTACTCGCCGGGCCATAAACTGTAGCTATGCCAAAAATCATGTCGATCCGTTGCTCCGTTGCTGCGTGAAGGAAGGACAAACCAACAAACGTACAAATGCCCTTTCGCATTTATTATATCGTACACTATACATTCCAGGTGTCAGCACAACTGGTTCAGGTGCACATATGGTGCATGTGTGGATGGAACAGCCCCTTGCAACGGGATCCAGGAGTGCGCCGACAACTCCGACGAACTGCTCCCTAGGTGCAGGAACGAGACCGATGAAGTGCGGTAAGAATCTTTAAACCTACAAGAAAATGTCTACAACTACTGAAAAACCCTCACAACAATTTTTTTTTATTGTTATTTGGTAACGAGACGAGCTGGTCGTTTGCCTGATTAGCATAACGCCAACCCATAACAATTGCAGTGCCACCCAGAACTTTGAAACACAAAGGCCTGCGCGGCACTGCAGTGCGCTCGTTACCCTGAGACATTAGGTATTAAGTCTCATAAGCCCAGTAATTTCACTGGCTACTCTGCTCATCAAACCGGAACACAGTAATGCTTGTACACTACTGCTTGGCGGCAGACTTCACTCACAAAGCGGTGGTAACAACCCAGACGGACACTCGCAGAAGAGTTAGTCCTACCACTAACAAAACAGTTTAAACATCAAAAAAGTTTCTAAAAGGTGCCGAGAATTGGTATCTTTTATACACTAACTGCTGCACGCAGGTTTTAATTAACTAGCAATTACTATCGTTTTCCAGCGGCCAGTTCAAGTGCCAAGACGGCAGCTCCATAATAGCGGCCAACCACTGCGACGGGGCCATCGACTGCGCGGACGGGTCGGACGAGACCGTGCGCGCTTGCGCGGGGAAGACTTGCCCCTCGTATCTGTTCCAGTGTGCTTACGGCGCTTGTGTTGATGGCGGGGCGGATTGTAACAAGGTAAGACACGCAGATCGAATCTAAATTAGGAAGATTAGGTAGCTATTAATGTCACGTAAACAAAATTGGACTGGAAACATAATAGGTACATTATTATTATTATCAGCCTCTTACGCTCTCACTGCTGAGATACCGGCCTTCTCTCAGAGAGAGAGGTATGCGTGATAATCCAATACGCGGGCCCAGTGCGGCTTGGTGGATGTCACATGTATGATTATGTGTGCTAATTTAATTTATTTTATATTACTTTCTTTAAATCTTATATTTAATTTTTGTTGTTATCTTAATTTTATTTAGTTTGTACCTAGTATTGTCCATTTTTTAATTAATTAAATTGAATAAATTAATAAAATAAATGTCCTCGAATTTTGTGGTTTCTTGAACATGCGGGTTTCCTCACGATGTCTTCCTTCACCGTTTTAGAGCGAGTGTCAATAATCCGCACATAACTTGATATAAGTCATTGGTGCGGGCCGTGCGGGCCGAGTCGAGATTCGAACTATGGTGCATCGGATTGAAAGTCGCACAAGTTCCCACTCGGACACACTGGCTCTAATAGGTACATGCGTTGGGGTATTAATTGCGCGGAGGTGTCATACAAGAGTGTGCGCGAGAAACGCATAAATAAATTGTGTTTCAAATTACAGATCCAAGAATGCGCCGATGGTTCCGATGAATCTGCTGAGCTCTGTGATAAGAACCTTCCGACACAACCAATCAAGTAAGAACACTTTTGTATACTCACCCTCGTATTCATAACAAGAAAAATATTAAATAAACTAACAAACGCACTTTTGAATACTCTCCTGAACCTTGTTTGATGGTTTGCAGGACAGCTTCCCACTGCGTAATAAAATAAATAGCGCTAAAATGCAGTAGCTAAAGTGCACATAGGTGATATAGTACCTATATGTGTATTTTGTGTTAGTGTGTAGCTCTTAGGAGTAAACTAATTCTTTCTTTCTATAAAAAAATTTCGAATCAAAAATAAAACCAAGCCATTTTGTGGCGTGAAGCACTTAGCCCTGTCTTTTTACCTTCAGACTCACCCAGACTCATCATCTAGATGACCGATGGATTTGGACTAGTCCAAATCCATCGGTCTCATCAAAACGAATCATATGAGCTCAAATTCGAAGGGTTTAATGGGGAGACACACTGCTTTTTTCTTCCGCTAGGAGGCGTATTATCGCTGGTGTTCTTCGCTGTCAAACTTCGTAATAGAATTTTAGAAGAAGAAGTAAACAAAAAAATTGTGTCTGCAATAAAGTATGCCTATGTGTAGTGCATTTCAATGTAAAATTAAATGTACACACGTTGCCCTTCTGACGAGAAAATGCGGAAGCTGTGGATCAAAGCAATGCTCTTCAAAAATTATTGGAAACCAAATTCTTCCTCTAGGTGACGCTGACGTAGTAACCATTTCAAATCTAATGATTATTAAGACGCGAGCACGTTTACTGGCTAGTTTAATTCAGTAACCCCCAAATTAAACATCAACGACAAGCACCAGCGATGGTGGCGCTATCCGAGATTAACGTTGCCTATAAAATTGCTATCGCAGGCCTATAAAATTGTAATATCATTTCAGAATATATAGAATTTGAGAGATCTTTCCGAAAAACCAACTGATAGCCTGGTTAAATTTTACATTTATTTTAGAACCAAAACGAAACAACTCTTTTGTTTACAGGCCACCAAAAGGGAACTGTAAACTGCCCCCATACCCTGACCACGGAACATACGTATCAAATATACCAAACGCGAAACCGGGAGAGGCTTACGACTTTGTCTCCATCAACGTCACCTGCCGGCAAGGATACGGAGTGGAGGGATCCAATTCTGTCTACTGCCATAATGGACGCTGGAGAGAGGAAATCCCTAAATGTGTCTGTGAGTATAGAATTTAACTCAATTTGTTGAGATTTTAAAAGGCGTCCCACAAGGCAGTATCCTTGGGCCTTTATATGTTATATTGATAATTTTGTTTATATTGAACTTTACCGTCGTTCCGTCTTACCACCAAATTTTTTTTAAACAACGGTTAGGCACCTGCTTAAGACAGTGTCTATAATTTAAAATACCACTTCAACGCATATTTAAATTCTTTTAACAATAAAACTATGTGGAAGAATTGAGTAACGCATCGGTTAGACAGTTCTTAAATCAAGGTTTATACTATGTAATTAAACACGCCACTAAGGCATATTTGCAACCATAAGCGAGAGTTAGCCTCGAATTTATATATGAAAATATTTCTTAAACACCTGTTCAACATATGTTTAGTGTGTGATGTTTGTTGTCGCTAGACAGTACATATTTAACGTCAGCATGAAAACATTTGTTCAAATATGAACACGAGTTCTAACCTCGCTGAAGTTTTGGTAGGTGTGTTAGTGAAAATTCAAAAGTATATATTTTAAAAGAATACAACGTCGTCTTATTTATATTTTATTATTTTTACAGTGCATTGCCAGCTGCCCCCTCATCCATCAGTAGAATACCACTGCCTCGTATCCGGGGCAGTCACAGGCTCCAGAACTTGCAATTTGTATGAACCTACTGGGACCACAGTCTCCCCTAAATGCCGGAGCCCTAACTACTACAGCCCAGTCTCGCTGACCTTCATGCGGTGCATCGATGGCAACTGGGACTACATCGCAAGATGCTCCCCAGGTTTGACCAAAAACGGAACTAACATCACCATTCTTATCAAAGACGCCATAGAAGTACACGTTAGTGAATTCACTTATGCTAGTCCACTGGATATTAATAATATGCCAGTTGTTCCTATAACTGATAGTGATTATAATAGTAATAAAGATGATGATAATAATAAGTATAATGACAGTCACTATGCTATTACTAATAAGCCTTTTACAATAGTCAATGATGCTAATAAAAATAAAACTGATTCCGAAACAGAAATAGATGAGACAGATTATGATATAGATGAATTAGACTGGCGACAGGGCGTACCAACTAATAAAATCAAAATTACTAGTTCAAATAAAAATACTGAAAATAAAACTGATAGCATTGAAAGAGTTACTTATAATTCAAAAGGTAATGGCACAAATTTATATTTAAACTTTAATATATCTAATAGCAGTGTTTTTATTTACACTGACGATAGGTTGATTCGTAGGAATGAAATAAACAATTAGCTAAATTGAAAGGGGGTCTAATTATTACCAATTAATTTCTAATTAGATAAATTTGCTTTTGAATTGTCATTAGATAAAATACAAAAAATATGTCTAGTTATGGTTTCGATTTTTCTTGCCTTAAACGACAAAACTGAGATATTTTGGTGCATTTATTAGAAGTTTCTGGTAAGTCTAAATATAATTTTAGGTGGGGTTTAAGTATATTAGAAATAAATAAGTTATAACATCCAATGATAACGGCTGTGTAAATATATTATGTAAGTTGAGCGATTTTACGCGATCTTAAATAATAAAACAGTACCTTATAATATAAATTTTATGACTAAGTACTGTTGAATATTAAGTTTATGCTAAGTTATCGAAGTTTGTTAAAAAACAATAAAAATCATTTCATTTCATTTCAATGATTTAATAATCTTTAAAGCCCAAGAGACATTGACACTAAGTTTTTTAGTTATACTAAATACGATTGTTATAACATATATAAGAGATGTTGACTCCCTTTTT
The DNA here is from genome assembly GCA_907269065.1 of Crocallis elinguaria. NCBI lineage: Eukaryota > Metazoa > Arthropoda > Insecta > Lepidoptera > Geometridae > Crocallis > Crocallis elinguaria. The sequence goes on along the minus strand of OU026076.1, from coordinate 13,330,006 downwards.
TTACACTAATAATTATGTCGTTTTCTCATGAGTTTGATACTTTTAGATCCAGTATCTTACATATTTTTCTGAATTTCTTTTTTAATGTGTTAATGTGATGATCTTCAACCTGCATAACCACAGTAATTATTTATTTTGTGTTTCATGCAACTACCCAATTATAACTATACATAGACAAATACCCGGTAAAACCGCGGGGAACCGTTGGATGCCGATGCAAGAGAGGAGTAGCCGATCCAAGTTGCGTTCTATGGGGGAGGCAAATGTTCAGCAGTGGATATTTTCCGGCTGATTTATTTATCTATACAAATAAATAAAAATTGAAGTGTCTGTTTGTAATATCAAAATAACTGCTTTTTCCTAAATGCATATGAAAGTATATACGGTACCTATAACAAAACAACCATTTTTTAAATTTTTGTCTGTCTGTCTGTCCGTCTGTCTGTATGTCTGTTTGTTTGTTCCGGGTAATCTCCAAATGGCTGGGCCGATTTTGACGGGACTTTCACTGGCAGATAGCTGATGTTACAAGGAGTAACTTGGCTACATTTATTTTAGAAAAATAATTAGGGTTACGCGCAAAAAAATAAAAACCATGATTTCCAATATCTCCGCGCGGGTGAAACCGCGGGCAGCAGCTAGTTTATAATATTATGAACGGCCTGCAAGGCAATTACACTTATTATCAAACACATTTAAGTAACAGTTATAGAAGTCAAAAATCGAATTACAAAAAGAAAACAATATAAAAATAAAAATAAATTGAAGGATTTTAAAAATAAAAATGACAAACGATGTCATTATCATTATCAATGTCATTGCCAATTATCACAAAATAAATCGCATTCAGTGTTGGCGGCTAGGAATGCGTTCAGACTACTTCAGACCGCGAAGGGAACGGCTCGATGATGATTATGATGATGATAGACAAATACAGAAATAGAATTAAGAGACTTTAAAAGTAATTGAACCCGATTCTAACATCACAGATCTAAACCTAATTTAGTTTCACTTCCTTTCCAAATTAGAGAGAGAGATGGTATGTATTTTAGAAATTAATTAATTTTAGTAAATAAACAAAAAAATCGTCTGCACAATAAAGTATGCCTCTGTGTAGTGCATGTCAGCGTAAAAATAAAGGAACACATCATTGTTTCCCTTCTGACAAAAACGGAAGCTGCGGATTTTGATTTTTTGTCGAATAATTTTTGATGCGGAATGCCAAAGCATTACGCATCACAAATTATTGGAAACCAAATTCTTCTTCTATGTTATATAGTGATCATTTCAGATCTAATGATTTATATGACGCGAGAAACTTTACTGGTTAGTTTAATTCGTTGATCCCCAAAGTAAACGATAATGACAAGCACCAGCGATGGTGGCGCCATCTGAGATTAGCTTTGTCTGTGTCTCCCTAAACAAGAGGTATAGTGATATTTAACTTTGTTTATGTTTGTGACAACAGAATCAAGGCGTTTTACTATTATTATTATAGAGTTACCAAACTAAATAATATGATTATTTGAAAACGCTTGTACCTACCAGTTTTATTTATTTTTATTTATAATAAATTATTGTAATGTTAACAGGATGGATATTGTATTTTTTATATTTTTATTAAAAAAATATTTGCTTTGAATTTTGTTTTCTTTTCATCCATTCCCTCCATCCTTTTAATATTATCTGAGATACTATAAGATCTATAAAATTAAATTATGTAGTTTATGGTTAGTCTGTAAAATTTATGTAGTTATATAGGTATGTATGTTTAGTATAATTATTTATATATATGTAGGTATTATAATATATATAAATATTTGTATTAATTTAAATTCATATTGGTTTATAAGTACCTAATAACTGAGAGCCACCATCTCTTCCCACTTTTTATGTTTTTCTTTAGCCTTTGGGTTATCTGGAAGAGATCGTTATGAGCGGTAAGACCGCTCATTGTGACACTTAGTTTGTTAATATTTTAGTTTTAAATATTCCTTGTACTGCGGTGTTTCATTAAAGAGTTTATCTATCTATATGTTTAATAAAAAAATAGCTGGCACACTCATACCCTAGGATGTTCTGTGTCCTAGGTGGCATAGACACACACAAACAACACAAACATACAAGACACGAGACCAACTTCATGTTCACCAAAACTTGTACAGCTGCCTTATCAGCTAACAATCTCGTGTTCGTTTTCAATACCAAACCGATTAAAACCAGCGGTCACTAGTCTTCGTGTGGAAGGAGTTGTCAATAGTTTTCGCTTCTTTTCTTTTTGTAAGAGCTTATTTCTTTAATAACGTTCGTACGAAAATGATAACCAGCGAAAATTCTAGACTATCCCTTCCACACGAAGACTAGTGACCGCTGGTTTTCATCGGTCTGGTATTGAAAACGAACACGAGATTGTTAGCCGATAAGACAGCCGGTCGGAGATCGACCTCGGTAGGCTAATGGGGATGTTGACTCCATTTTTTTTATGATGTTAATCAATTCGTTTTCTCATGAGAATCAAATGTCTATATCGAAAAAACTGGTAAGTAGTCGAACGCTAATAACCTCAAAAATGAGAGTCAAAATAAAGCGTATGCTACTGCAAATGTCTATACTTATCGAAAAATCACTCAAACACCCATAAAACACCCCATACAAATTCAGCCGCGAGAAAGAGATGGAATATATTTTAGACCTGTCAAATTAATCCACTTGCTTGTGTCCAGTGTAAAAATGGCAGTGAATGTAGCGGCGCCTAATTTATCAAGGATGGAAGACATTTGACAGCTATAAAACTAAATTTAGGTCTGTAAAACATCTTCTATCTCTTTCTCTTGTTATGTTTTGGAAAGAGACAGAGCGAAACTAAAATTAGGTTTAGGTATCTTTGTGGAAATTATATATCTTTTTGTGAATTTCATACTTATACCGTTAATGTAATGCTCTTAAAAATAATAAAGGGTGTTTTACTATACTAAGTATTGGATAACAAGACGAGCGGGTCATTTGCCTGATAGTAAGCATAATGCTGGGCCATAACAATTGCAGTGCCATTCAGAACATAAAAATACAAAGGCCTGCGCGCAGCACTGTATTGCGATCGTTATACCTTCAGACATTATTTACCAGTTTCACTGATGACTACTTTGCTCATCAAACTGGAACACAGTAAAGCTTGCACATTACTGCTTGACTGCAGACTACACAAGCAAAGCGGTGGTAGGTACCCATTCAAACGGACACTCGCAGAAGAGTTAGGTTTTTTTTTTTGTTTTATTGGTAACGAGACGAGCTGGTCGTTTGCCTGATGGTAAGCATAACGCTGGCCCATAACAATTGCAGTGCCACCCAGAACTTTGAAACACAAAGGCCTGCGCGGCACTGTCGTGCGCTCGTTACTCTGAGACATTAGCTATTAAGTCTCATAAGCCCAGTAATTTCACTGGATACTTTGCTCATCAAACCGGAACACAGTAATGCTTGCACACTACTGTTTGGCGGCAGACTTCACGAGCAAAGCGGTGGTAACAACCCAGACGGACACTCGCAGAAGAGTTAGTCCTCCCACTAACTAATGAGGTCTACAGCTGAGTGTTCCAGAAAGTGACAATAACAAGGGGAAAACCATAGGTACTTACTCGTACGAGGTAACAGGATAAGTAAAACAAAGTCCTATATGCTATGGTTATCAAGTTATCAAGTACCAGTCATTATTGAAAATTGGAAAAGTTACCCTTACTTTGCCATCTCAGTTGACTTTAGTAAAGTCAGTCAAAGTTATTTATTGCGAGAATGTTGTAGGTACATGTTGGTGACAAATTAGTGCATAAAAGTTGAGATCATTCTAACGTAACAATGACGTACAATCGTAACATAATAATAATTTATAACAATAGATGTCATTGAATAACAATTATAATTCGCCAGCCCAAAAAATCTGTCATTAATATTATACAAAATTAATTAATTATAGGCTTTTACAATTAACATTCAATTAGCTTTACAATAATTTAAGAATTCTTCAATGTCATAAAAATATTTTCTAATAACCATTTTTTAATTTAAATCTAATGTATTTATTTCGGAGCTCCCTGATTGTTTTTGAAGTTTTATTGAACACCTCAATAGCCATTATACTATAATTTCTATGGTGTAGGTTAGTTCTGTCTAACACTCATATTCTTAATCGAAACATCAAACGTTCCCCACCTTCACTCTATCATACTTAAGGTAATCGGTAGCTTTAGTCATAAAAAATCCTTCACGGCTTTCCTACTTCGAGTGTAAAAGGACTGTCAAACTTAAGATAGGAATGTACCTTAGTGAAGCTTCGTTTGTCTCCCAGCTATATTCAAATCGGTAAAAATAAACAAATGGTTTCTGAATAACCTCAATGGACATCTCTTCAAAACACTTTAAAACGAAAATTGTCGTTTTTGTGTTTTTGTCATAAATTGGCTTAGGATGCTTAAATAAAAAAGAATGAAAAATTAACGAAAACCATGAAAGTACTGGAAGTACCATCAACATTAAAAAAATAATTTCCTTCAAGTCAAGATGTCATGCGAGTCGAAATAGCGACTAAATATGTCGATCGAGAGAATGTTTGGAGAACGTCCTTAAGGAAGGTTTGAGTTAGGTCCACTTAAGGAACGTTTTGTATTACGATTAAGAATATGAGTGTGTGTCACTAATGCTGTCTATTTTATGTCCCTGTAATTAATATTTACACTTAAATTGGCGACAGATTGCGGAAGGGTGACACCAGATGGCATTAGTCTCGTGATCGGTGGAAAGAACACCAAGCACGGTGAAGTGCCGTGGCATGCCGGGATCTACACGAAAAATACTAATCCTTACATGCAGATATGCGGAGGGTCGCTTATCAGCACAAACATGATAATATCAGGTAAGAAGTGACGCGAGGCTGTCTGGTCCAACCATCATGGTAAAACAATCTTTTTTTTTTAATTCGATTGAATGACGAGGTGAGCGGGACATTTGCGTAATGGTAAGCATAACACCAGCCCATAACAATTGCAGGGCCACTCAGAAGTTTGAAACCCAAAGGCTTTTTTTTTCCGGGGGGAAATCTGATGATACCGGCTGTCATGAGGAGCAGCTGGGTTATGTGGGATTTTTACCCATTAACCCCCCCCCGGTTCGGTCTGCCTCGGTGCTACAACGGGTGGGCCCCAGGCTCTCTATTGGACCACCCTGGTGCCCCCAGCACTGCGTCCTCCCTGCCGACCTCCATCCACGACAGTCCGTGCCACAACGAACTGCCGTCCTTCGATGGCTTGCTTGGGTGGTTAGAGCCCCATCTTCAACCACCCACAAGCCCAAAATGTCCCCTTTAAGTCGCCTTTTACGACAGACAGGGGATACCGAAGCCCTGTTGTGAACCCGGGACTGGACAAAGGCCTGCGCGGTGGTGCAGTGCGCTCGTTACTCTAAGACATTAGGTATTAAGTCTCATAAGAATACACATTTCTCTGACTACTTTGCTCATCAAACCGGACAATAATGTTTGCACACTACTGCTTGGCGGCAGACTACACAAGCAAGGCAATTGTACCCACCTAGCGGACGCTCGCGCAAGAGTTAGTCCTAGCACTTAGTAATTCTTTTAGCAATCCGCCCATTTGATTGCTTCCAGCTGCCCATTGCTTCTGGGACAAATTCTTGAATAAGGCGTCACCAGCAACCAACTACGCGGTGGCGGTGGGCAAGATCTACCGTCCGTTTAACAACGACCATGAAGATGCGCAAAAATCCGATGTGAGTATCGAATAAGTCTTGGAAAAATATGTTTTTCCAACAAGCTTTCTTAAATACGTACTTGGTACTGTAATCTTGTGGCCACATTCCGGCTCCATGACCGTGGAGATCATGTAGAAGCAAAGTACTTACTTGTAATTTTTTTTTATTTCGGAAATAAAATACTGGCATTTTATATACAATACAAAATTATTTATTGCATACCACAAAATACATACATTGCATACTACAATAATTAGTCCTTAAATATGGTAATACAATGGGCGGTCTTATCGCTTATAAATAGCGATTTCTTCCAGATAACCTTTGGATGGTCAGTATCGAACTAAAAAGGAGTAGACGGCGGTGTACAGTATATAGTAACAAACTTAAAACTATGTTAGTCACACACAAATAAAATAAAAATTTAATTGTATTTTGAGACAATAGCTCGCAGCGCTCGTGCGCTGCGATCCAGTGCCTCAGTATTGGTCCATCGACCCTGGCCGCCACAGTCGCCAGGAGGCTGTTGTTAGGGCCGGATTATCCATAAGGCAAATTAGGCAACTGCCTGGGGCCCAGCACCGACTAGGGGCCCCGCACCCTGGGAAAAAAATTGGAAATGTTTCTTCTAGTGAAAATTAAATTTGAAGATTTGTATGTAACAAACCCTCAATGACAATATTATTAATATTGCATTGATTTTTTATATTATATTACAGTAAATTTCAGAATGCATTTCAAAATATTATAGCAAAATATTATTAGGGGGCCCGAGACGTGCATTGCCTAGGGGCCCCGACATGGTTAATCCGGCCCTGGTCCTACCACCTGGTAAAAAGAAGACAAGTTAAAGAAAAGCTTCTAAAATCGAAGTCCTTATTCCAGGTCAAAGATCTTCACCTACCCGTCCGCTACCAGGACTCGGGTGCCAACTACCAGGATGACATAGCGATAGTAGTAACTGTTCTATTCTTCGAATACAAGCCCTACATACGTCCCGTGTGCGTTGACTTTGACATTAACTTCGAAAGACGACAGCTGCAGCCTGGGAAGAAAGGAAAGGTAACGAGCACAGATCATAGAAACAAGGAGATGTGGTAAGGCGTACGTAGCGGGTGCGAACGCATCAAGCCCAAAAAGGCCAGATACATTTAATCGAATTCAATTTGCAGACGGCATTGTTGTCCCATTTTTACATTAGGGGCACTAGCTGTGCCCCGTGGCTTCGTCCACGTTGCCTAAGTTACTCCTTACTAACATCAGCTATCTGCCAGTGAAAGTCCCGCTAAAATTGGTCCAGCCGTTTCGGAGATTACGCGGAACAAACAGACAGACAACATTTTTAAGAATGGTTGTTTTGTTATAGGTACCTACCGTATATACTTTCGTATACATTTAGTAAAAAGCTGTTATTTTGATATTACAAACAGACACTTCAATTTTATTTATTTAAAACGCTTAGAAAATGCAAAATGATTAAGAAGCATAAAGGGTGACGACTGGCGCATTGTCGAGTTTTGGGAATATGGTAGAAATGTAGCTGCAGGGGGTCCAACGGAACCAGCTAAATTTTGAAAATGGTCTATGAGAAAAAAGTCTGGGAACCTCTGGTTTAACGCAATGTTAAAGATGTTCACATTCGTTGTGGAAAAAGTTAAGACTGATTATTCCTATGTTGTTTCCCACAGGTGGCCGGCTGGGGTCTCGTAGCTGAGAATGGTCCAGCCTCGCCCATCCTCCAAGTGGTAGACTTGCCATACGTCAATATAGAGACATGCATATCAGAATCGCCTCCTAATTTCCGCGCTTTCATCACCAGCGACAAAATATGCGCGGGGTTCAGTAATAGTAAGTATTTTTTTATAATATTGGATAAAGAGACAAGCGGGTCGTTTGCCTAATGGTAACCATAACGCCGGCCCATAACTGCAGTGCCACTCAGAACTTTGAAACACAAAGGCCTGCGCAGCACTGCATGCGCTCGTTACCCTGAGACACTATTAAGTCTCATAAGCCCAGTAATTTCACTGGCTATTCTGCTCATCAAACCGGAACACAGTAATGCTTGCACATTACTGCTTCGCGGCAGACTACACGAGCAAAGCGGTGGTACCAACCCAGACCAACACTCGCAAAAGAGACCACCTAGTGTCATTACACTACAGATCAGTTATACGTAGCTAGCTACATTACACTAGGTCGTCTCTTTTTCTTCTGGCTGTCAACTTGTCAAGAATCAGTCAAAAATCAGTGCTGCCACTGCAGTAATTTACCCCATTTAATTTCCAGACGGCACGGCACTATGCAAAGGTGATAGCGGAGGCGGGCTAGCATTTCCGGAGCCGGATAAAGGAGAAGACCGGTTCTATCTCCGAGGAATCGTATCCACGGCACCAAACAACGAGCATCTTTGCAATGCTAATACGTACACCAGCTTTACTCAGCTGATTCACCACGAACACTTTATTAAGCAGTTCTGGGGGGCGTAGCTGGAGCGATCTCTGATTAATTTAAGTTTTTAAACTATCATGGTCATCAACACACATCGATATATACTAAACTCTAGAAATGCAGTGACGTTAGATTTGAAATAAATTCCACCGTTTTTGCCTAGACATAATGCGCTCTGATTGGCTAAGCCACCGCCTCGCGCCGATTCCCCGTGCGTTGATATAATTATGTTATATTAAAATGAATACTTTGTTGTGAGATCGTATACAGTATGTCATCTCTAGGGGTTAGTATCTCGATGTCAACACCAAACAAAGTCACAATTAACCGGGTATTTTATACAGCTTGAGCTGGAATTAAAATGTTACCGAAAGGGGTTCAATCTACTCCTGGAGGTCTACTATGTATGACAACTATTAAGGTACTTAAACGCAGTTTTTCACGGCTAAATCAACAAAATGCATGTTTTTAGTAATAGCGTTACGGTCCGCGTTGAACACGTGACGTCAGATGTTCTGTCCAATTTGTATGGGACGTTTTAGCGCTCAGTAGATACGTCCGAGTGTGGCTCTAATTTTTGACGTTATTAGCGTTCGATGTCCAGTTTCTTCTTCTTCAGATTATGGCTATTAAACGCTGCTTGACGTTTTTCTGCCAGTGTCAAAGTGAGGCCAGTGTACTTCGGTATCTAAAAGATATTTGATTGACATCATAAAAATATGGAGTCAACACACAGACTTAATTACAAATCTGTGAATCAACATCCCTATTGGTTGACAATTGTTGAATAATACATAATATTATGGTAAATACTCCATTGTGACTTTGTTGTTTATATCTGATTATTTTACGTGCCAGACTGAAAACTAAGACCAAAACTGAATAAAATGTATTAGGTCTATGAATAATAATAGAATAATGACTAAGATCATAGGTATCAGAACTTATTAAATATTTCGCAAATTCTTATAAGTACTTCGTTAAATTAGCATAGCTCTCTTGCAGGGTTGTTTTATACGCCCTCTTAAAGTGATGTAAGTACTGATTTAATTGTTGTTAATGCAGGGACTTCATGGTTGTGAAATTTGTGCTAAATTTATAATAAATAAATAATTTCAATCGATATGCTTAGTTATTTCTTTTACAATATTCGAATGCATTCATAGATCCTAAATAGAGGTAGAGTGTGTCCGAGCGGGAACTTGTGCGACTTTCAATCCGACCCACCATAGTTCGAATCTCGACTCGGCCGCACCAATGACTTATATCAAGTTATGTGCGGTTATTGATACTCGCTCTAAAACGGTGAAGGAAAACATCGTGAGGAAACCCGCATGTTCAAGAACAAAATTCGAGGACATGTGACATCCACCAAGCAGCACTGGGCCCGCGTGGTGGATTATGGCCCATACTTCTCTCTCTGAAAGAAGGTCGGTATCCCAACAGTGGGAGCGTAAGAGGCTGAAGATGAAATAGACGTCGAAGCGATGGTGACTCAGTGATAGCGAGCCGATGTTGATAGGCGTAACAACGGATTGACATGATTTTTTTTATAGATATAGTTTACGGACCGGAGAGGAACATAGGCTACTTTTTATCTCGGAAAAATGCACGGTTCCTGTGGGAAAACCACGATTAATATAATAAGACCTATTGTTCGTAGAATAAGACTTAATACCTAATGTCTCAGGGTAACGAGCGAACTGCAGTGCCGCACAGGCCTTTGTGTTTTAAAGTTCTGGGTGGCACTGCAATTGTTATGGGGTGGCGTTATGCTTACCATCAGGCAAACGATCAGCTCGTCCCGTTACCAAATAACATTAAAAAAAAAACACACTTTCGCATTTAGTATGTTACGGGATTGCTATAGAAAGTGCCTGATACATTTGTATTGGCAAAGTTTTTTCCGCGTTTGCCTAAATTATTCACGCGTCCACGATAATACTTTATTTACCTGACTGTGGAGATCAAAAAGTGCTGCTTGGTGGATGTCACATGTCCTCGAATTTTGTGGTTCTTGAACATGCCGGTTTCCTCACGAGGTTTTCCTTCACCGTTTTAGAGCGAGTGTGAATAATCCGCACATAACATAGTCATGGGTGCGGGCCGAGTCGAGATTCGAACTATGGTGGGTCGGATTTAAAGTCGCACAAGTTCCCGCTAGGCCACACTCGCTATTTTTATAATACATACGCTTTTTTTATTAGGTTATATATTTCTGGACGTTTAATTGAACTATAACACTAAAGTAATTTAATTTAACTCGATAAATTTAGTTTGGCATAACCCTAAATATGACACAAATAACATTTAGTGTAAGTAAATATGCTAGCAGTATGGTTTTACAAAATTATCTTTGTCACAGCAAAGTTAAAATCAGTAAGCCAACTTTGCTTAAGGCGATACTCTCATTTTTTAAGGGTTTTTCCACCGAGATGCTGGGTCAACCACATACGTGATCAACTTGAAACTAACATGTATGTTTTATGAGACCTTTATCTCTCCATGATCTAAACAAAAACACGATTGATACATTTTCATTCGATACATTTTCTTATCAAAAATTATGCTTTTTTCAGTGTAAAATACACTTTTTTACTCAACGGCTTAAGTTTTATTTTCAAAATAATTACTCCCACCAAGAAAATATATTTTACTATCCACTGACAAAAACAAATTTACCTAGAAAAATTATTAACCTGTTAATAAAATAAATTAGATTTGAGACTTACGTCATTTAGTTCTGAGTTAAAGTGTGTTCAAACAGTGCACACTAAATTCGACCTTATTACGCTGGCACCTCGCGTTATAATAGTTATCCGAAGCGAGCAGTCCTCAGTATAGCGCCGTGCGCCGATGCGGGTGGACCTGTGATTGTTTTTGTCACAAGCGAGCATGCAACTTTCGATATTACAATAGGGAACAAGGACAATAAGAAATTATATGTTCGCAAAAGAGAGAACCGTTTGGTAGATTGTGCAAGAAAAATGAGAGAAGCAAAGATGTAATTACTCGGAGTTATGGTCTGATTATTTTTCTTGGCATATAGCCATATTACCCAGTCATATTCCTGGCAATTTTTATCCGACTTCAAAAAAGGATGAGGTTCACAATTCGTCCGTTTCTCGTATTTGTTTTTTGATGATACTCGATTTCTCTCCTAAAAATTGTCAAACGATAGAGATTCTTTTACTTATGGTACAATATTTACCCGACTTCAAAAAAGGAGGAGATTGACAATTCGTCCTTTTTCCTATTTTTTTGATGTTACTCGATCTCTCTCGTAATAAAATAGTCAACCGATGGAGATTCTTTTTCTTATGAGTACAATTTTTACCCGACTGCAAAAAATAGGAGGTTCTCAATTCATAGTTTTTCGTATTTGTTTGTTGTTACTCGATTTCTCTCCTAATAAAATTGTCAATTGATAGAGATTATTTTTCTCATGAGTACAATTTTTACCCGACTACAAAAAAGGAGGAGGTTCTCAATTCATAGTTTTTCGTATTTTTTTGATGTTTCTCGATTTCTCTCCTAATAAAATAGTCAACCGATAGAGATTCTTTTTCTCATGAGTACAATTTTAACCGACTTCAAAAAAGGAGGAGGTTGTCAATTCGTCCTTTTTTCCTATTTTTTTGATGTTAGTCGATTTCTCCCCTCATAAAATTGTCAATCGATAGAGATTATTATTATCGCTGGCTGGAGCGGTAGTTCCAATACATTTGGAAAATTCTATAATAAGACTATTGTGTCTGAAGGTGATATGTCTTTTGCAAGAACAATTATATCAGAAGTATTACAAGAACACTAGTTCAATATTATGATTTTGGCATATATATTTTAAGTTTCATCATTATTAATAATATATGATCAAACGAACTTCACAAGCGAAGTTCAATCATTATTATATGAATAGCTCCATTCTTCAGATATATCTATATATTAATAGATATTTATACCAGGTAGTCCTTCTTTCACACAGGTAAATTCGCACGCTTTTAGAGTCGTATCGATTAAAAAATCGATTCTATCGCCGGTACCCTCACTACAGAGCCTCCCTATAACGTCATTCTTTTAGAGAAGTTACCCAAAAACTTTTGTTTACTTACTGGGTAGTGGAGGGAGGGTTCCTATATCTTCGAATGGAGCTATTCATATAATAATGATTGAACTTCGCTTGTGAAGTTCGTTTGATCATATATTATATTTCATAGCTCCATTCTTCAGATATATCTATATATTAATAGATATTTATACCAGGTAGATGTTTAGAGACAAACAGTTTTTGGTTATGTAGATAAAATAAATCAAGTTATTGCACATGAAACGAAGATATTTTTGAATAAAGAGAAAATATATTTATTCAATTTGAATCATTATTAAAAGTTACGCAACCGAATTAACTAAAATAATACTTAATTGTACATGTACACAATATAATCACACAAAAAACTAAGTAAGTCTAGGTTTAAGTAATGACCTAGCAAAGTTTTCTACAATTGTTGGACGATTATAAAACTTTGCAAAAGTTTGCGAAATTGGTGTCCAACCGGCTATCTTACGGATAGAATCAACAGAAAAACCAGCAGATTTCGCGCTCGATGTGGCGGCATGCCGCGTGCTGTGTGCGCTGAATGTCACCACGTTGATACCATTTGCAGCTAAAACGTCTTTTATCCATCGACTGATGGTTTGCGCTGAAGCATATTCATGCGGACTTTTGTGGGTTAAGAACAGGCTATCCCGAACGGCAGAACAAATACTCTCTTTTTCTTGAAAGTAGAGTAATAACAAAATCGGCTGCTCACGACCGGGAGCTGATGTTTTGATTATATCTGATATATTAATAATTATCTGATTTTGAGTAATCATAATATCATTTACTTTTATTACAGAAAGTGTTTGTACATGGTGAACGGTGCACAAAGCAATGAGTATTGTAAGTTTTTTTAGTGATTTGAACTAAAGGCAAATTATCTTTAGGATTCCAATCCGAAACAAAGTTAAGTGCTGTTTGAGGGTCCCATGTATATGAATAGTTGGGTATGCTTGATCTAATTTTAAAAGCTCCTTTTAACTAGCGCGATATGTTTTCATCAGAGCCTATTTCCTTTCCTAGAAGTAATGAGAAAGCCGAACGATGAGTATTTAATGAGCCATATGAAGCTCCTCTTTGGAATTGTTCCGTTAAAACCAAAATAATTGATGCTATTTTGATTATAGATTGATTGCTCGCTCACAGTTTTTTTGTAAGCACTTGAGAATCAATGGAAATGGGGAAAGCAAAAAAGTAGTGATTATGCCAAGAAATCGTGAAAGCTTCAAAGGTAAATGCATATGGATCTGGCTTCCATGAAACGTATGTGTAACATTTGGTATTGGCGCGAGATGCGAAAACATCTATACTAGGTTCGCCAAACTTTTGAACAATGGTTTGAAAAGCTTGTGAGCAAAGTTCTAAATCAATATCAGGGTTGACTCTTTTGATTCTTCATCAGCTTCTACGTTATCTTTAGTATTTATGTATGAAGCGAACAACCATAGAGTTTGTTCTTCACCCCATTGCCAAATAGATCTCGAAATAGATTCCATTAATGTAGCTTATAGCGGTCGTATTATCTATTCGCGTCAATATGGTGCAATTGGTTTTGTTTGTAGCAAAACATTTGAGCCCGAAAAAGGCAGCTTGAAGTTCTAAAAAGTTTATCATCAGTTCACTTTCTTTCCAATGGCAATTTGTGCACAAATTATTACAGACGGCCCCCCAGCCAATCCTAGATGCATCTTTATAAATGTCTAAATCATAAACTGGAGGAGCTACCAAGTTTTTTTTTGTGGCTAGAATGTTTGCTCTCCAACAGTATAAATCTGGTAGAACATTCGCTGATAATTTAAATTTAGTGTCATAATTAGCGTCATTTTGAAGTGCAAGATACTTTTCTCTCTCTAAAAACTTCTGTGTATAGCCAGCCGTATTTTCCAGCCGGGCAGGCTGCTGTGAGAACGCCTAAGAACTGAGAAAATTCTCAAATTGTGCATCGTGGAAGCTTTCTTGTGCCAAACCTTATTCATATCTAACGTTACTTGATAGGTATCTAACGTTTTTATTAGAACCTTCGTGTATGACCCGCAGTCAACCTCCAGGTTTCTATAACATCATGTCTAGCCTTCGTGTATAACCCGCAGTTAACCTCCCGGCAGACTTAGAGATGCATTTAACGAGTTTGGGACACTTATAGAAACTACTCTGTAGTTTTTATTACATCATGTCTAGCCTTCGTGTATAACCCGCAGTTAACCTCCCGGCAGACTTAGAGATGCATTTAACGAGTTTGGGACACTTATAGAAACTAACCTTCATTTCTTTCGACCTCAGACTCTGATTCCGAATCGGAATATGTTATAACCCGACGACGTCGGGAGGCTTGTTGTTTCTTGTTATCAAGTTCCTTAATTTTGTTCTTGTAGCGATGTATTAATTTATCTTCATTTTGTCGTTTCGGTATCATGAATTTAAATTCTTTTGCGACGAAACTTGTTGAGACGCGTGCGTCTTCTACCGCGCACGAAAAAAGAATGATGTTATAGGGAGGCGCTGTATTGAGGGTACCAGCGATAGAATAGATTTTTTAATCGATACGACTCTAAAAGCGTGCGAATTTACCTGTGTGAAAGAAGGACTACCTGGTATAAATATCTATTAATATATAGATATATCTGAAGAATGGAGCTATGAAATATAATTACTATTAGCAGGTAGTCTCTACTAATAACATAATTATTTGTTGTAAATCTCAACAAATGTTATAATAATTGATTTATTGTGTCATTAAAACCAGATTTTTCACAAAGTAAACGGATCTTATATATTATTACTTTGAACTAAATGACGTTTTATCTAGTTGGTGTAAGGAGGAAAATAAAGTACCCACATAAAAAAAAATTATTCTCAACTATCAGTGCAAACTGGCGTCACCGTACGGTGTAACTACATGTGTATTAATAGTTATTGGTAATCTCTTCGGACGAAACAGCTCGAATAATTACGATAGAACTTCACTTACAAGTTCGTTTAATCATTAATTATTTTTCTCATGAGTACAATTTTAACCGACTTCAAAAAAGAAGGAGGTTGTCAATTCGTCTTTTTTGATATTACAAACAGACACTTCAATTTTATTTATTTGTATAGAGTACCATCAGTAAGTGTGGGAAAATGGGGGATGTTTCATATATCACGATATTTTCGTCGAAGTCGGTTCCCGCTTTTCAATTTTTATTGATTTGATTTACCTAATTATTTTCTCCATCATTTAAAACGGCAGAATATATGCGTTAGCGTAAACCATCAAACATTGCATTATTATTGAAATTAAAAAATAATAATTTAGTAGTATATACTATAATAAAGTATTCAAGGGTAAGGAAACTCTATTATGACATCTACGTTCCAGCGCGCAACCGAGAACGGCTCACGCTATAACGGCTCGGGCCGCGGCGATCTAGCAGTGGTCTATCGCCGCGTAATATTAGCGGGGTGTGAGCTGCGGCGCGGCAGTGCAGTTGCGCGTTGCGGGGTGTGGAGGCGGAGCAAACGTGGGAAAATTATATTGAGAGCACGGTCTTAAACATCCGTAGTATAATAAATGCGAAAGTGTGTTTGTTGGTTTGTCCTTCTTTCACGCAGTAACGGAGTAACGGATCGATGTGATTTTTGGCATAGATATAGTTTATGGACCGGAGAGTAACATAGATTACTTTTTATCCCCGAAAATGTACGGTTCCTGTGGGAACGCGGGTAAAAGCTAGTATTAGATAAATTACGCAACTCTTTGTTGATACCATAACACACTATGTGCTGTTCTATTGCTAAAAGCGACCTCTTCCAGAAAACTTTTTTTTTAATTTATTTATTTCAGTTTCTCAAAAACTTACAGTATTAAATCATAACGTTTTTGAGACAAGACAGAGGTGCCTCACATAATATAAATATTAGAACCAAACATTGACATAAAATTCAGAATTTATAGAATTAAAACTCTTATAGTGTGTACAAGAGAGAGTCAATGGTTGCACCTTCAATCACATCGTTACTTCACCAGAACGGGCTCCTAGTCATTTAACTTTCATGAACGCTTTTCTCGAACTAAAGATCAGGTGAGATATAGAATATTATAAATTTGAAATTTTTGAGGATGGAATGTACGTATGCTACTCTTTCATGAAAAGACTACTGAATGGAATTTGATGAAACTACAGTAATATAACTATATAGACATCAGAATAACACATAGGCTACAATTTATAAAGATATATACCATGCGGGCGAAGCCGCAGGCGGAAGCTATTACTGTATAATCATAAATCCAGTTTACAGAAAAAAAATACATAGAAAAAATTTGAGACATAATATAAATAGTTTATTTATTTATATGTACGTATTTTTTAATTTGTTATAATCAGCCGTACTATACATATTTGCACTGTGTCAGCTACTTAGTGTTCGGTACGATTTAAAATTAAAAACTTCACTGTCCTCGTGTGAGTGCCGCACGCTTGTGTGAGTGTTCGCTTACATAATGTATAAACGCTGTGTATATAAATTTGCAGCTGTGTGAGTTATCTGTAAGGAAGTGTGAGGGGACGAAATATTAGTGTGGATATGTTATGGATTATAAGGAATCGATAACTAATTGATATTTTATTGTACATTGTATTTTGTTAGTGGGAGGACTAACCCTTCTGCGAGTGTCCGTCTGGGTTGTTACCACCGCTTTGCTCGTGAAGTCTGCCGCCAAGCAGTAGTGCACAAGCATTACTGTGTTCCGGTTTGATGAGCAGAGTATCCAGTGAATTTACTGGGCTTATGAGACTTAATACCTTATGTCTCAGGGTAACGGGCGTACTCCAGTGCCACGCAGGCCTTTGTGTTTCTAAGTTCTGGGTGGCACTGCAATTGTTATGGGCCGGCGTTATGCATATCATCAGGCAAACGACCAGCTCGTCCCGTTACGAAATAACATAAAAAAAAAACAGAAATTTAAAATGATGTTTGTAATGAAATTAGTTGTTAATAATTGTTGCCTCTATGGGTAACTAGGTAGGAAGTAATAGTATCTTGGCCTGGTAAGCGGGTTCTACAGAGTTCAGCGAATATATGTCGACAGCTTTTTAGACACCCAGCAGAAGATCACATGGATTAGCGTTCTGATAGTGCAACACCAGCTTATAACAATTGCAATGCCACTCATAACTTTGACACAACACTGCGCGGTACTGCAATGCACTCGCTATCCATCGATATTGGTTATTGTCTTGTAAGCACAGTAATTTTACTGACTAAAAGTTCCTCCACACATGTACATTATAACAGTGGACACTACGACCTCAGTCAGGGATGATTAGGTTTCAGTGTGTCTAGAAAATCAGGAACTACGAAGACGGAGATCTCCGTAAAATAACGCCCAGACACAGGGACATAGTTACAATTCAATCAAAACCGCAAAGAAGTGGAACGGTGCATCGAATGAAACCTTCAAAACTGTGTTCTATGTTTGACTGTATGAATTTTTATGTTTTTTTATGATAATGGATAACTAGATGGGCCGCTCGTTTGCCTGATGTTAAGCATAACGCTGGCCCATAACAATTGCAGTGCCATTCAGAACTTTAAAACACAACGGCCTGCGCAGCACTGCATTGCCCTCATTACCCTAAAACATGTATTAAGTCTCATAAGCCCAGTAATTTCACCGGCTATTTTGCTCAACAAACCGCAACACAGTAATGCTTGCACATTACTGCTTGGTGGCAGACTTCACGAGCAAGGCGGTGGTACCAACCCAGATGGACACTCGCAGAAGAGTTAGTCCTACCACCTAGTAAAATGTAATAGAATATTCACCGATTCCTTTGTCAATTGTGGACCGATTTTGAAAATTCTTTTTTTTTTTAAGGGTGTACTCTCAATGTTATCCCATATAATTTTTATGAAAAAATACGACCCCTAAATGTAGAACAATGGGGGATTAAATTTCATACATCGCGATATTGTCATCAAAATCGGTCTTTTTTTAAAAGCACTTGTTTGATTTTAATTAACAGGTAGTAAACTGAGTTGGAGATAAGCACCTGCCAATTCAGCCTCATTTTAAAATTATTTAGGCAGGTATGTGTTCACTCACCGCCTACTGAACAGGGTCCCCAAGGGTCGACATCATTGGTGACGTCAGAGACAGATATTATATTTATTAATTGAATAAGAGGTAAAAGAATAGTGTCTCATCTATACTAGTGCAGCGCACCGCTCGGGTATTGTACTTGATTGTGGCGCGCGTGTCGGCGCCCGGAATGCAAACTAAACCGCGTAGGGTTGTCGCGCGATCGAACACGTTATTATTATTATTATTACTTTTAAAAACTACGTATGTATTTGGCATAATAATAATAATAATAATCTTCTATTTTCTTGGATTCTAAACCCAAACAATTGTCACAAATGGAAATTACAATAGGTATTAAAGTATACAACTAAAAAGAAAATAATACTATAAAAACTAACTGTAAAACATAAACTATAAAAAGAAGATAATAATAAAATCTAAAAATAGAACACAGGTCATCAGATATGCTTTATAAAATAGTATAATATACGCGGAACACATCTGAAAAGACCGCGATACGAGACCGCACAATAGCAAATATATGAACATGCCCGATGCACTTCAAAATCGTGGTAATTTCACAAGGATGGGAAATACATTATTATATTATAGTATTTCCGTGAACGTGATGCTTTCAAAAGCATCGAAATGTCGGGAGCTTGTCATTTAATTATAATCACCATAAATATAATGTATAAAGTTGTGCTTGTGTATAACCATGATAGTTCAAACAGTGTATGTATTTTTAATGTATTAAAACTACGTACTCAATTTTCTGTACGATATTTGACTCGACAAAATAGAAAAGGATTTTTTCAATGTAGCCGGCTTTTTATATTATATAATATGGATGAAAACGAAACGATTACACACACAGGATTTGTGTTAAAATGTGGGTGGTACTGCAATAATTGTTACTAAAATTTTCATAGACCGGCGTTATGCTTACCATCATGCTAACGACCTGCTTGTGTAATCTATTAGTGTAAAAAATCTTGCATTATGAACTATAATAATCATAGGTAAAAGTGTACTGGTCTTTTCTTAATCTTTTTTGTTTTATACTAAAAAAATTACACTTTATATTCCATTTTTTTTAATCTTAGTAATAAAAAACATAGGTGGTACTCCTAGTTTTACGTCGCTAAGGGGCCTTGAAAGACAGACGTAGATGGTACAAGCAAGGTTCTATGGTATGGACGTTCGTTTTTCTTGAAACTGATTCTAATGTTACACTTACTAGCATTAATTTACTAATCACAAGTAAAATTGCTTTAAAAAGTGACGAACCGACTTCAAAGACAAACTACTGAACCAATTTTGATGAAATATCTACAATCTGAAAGAATATATTTTCAATTAAAGAAACAATTTTCCAAATCTGTTTAAAAATGACGGAGTATGAGATAACAAACCTTAAAAATACAACCGAATTGAGAATCTTTTCTTTTTTTGGAAGTCGGTTAAAAAACAACTTGCAATTACAATTAGCCAACTATTATTTGTTTTCAAAAAGCGTTATTTCTCGACTCGGCTCTCAAAATGTATAAAGTTTATACTACGCTTTTTTCCATTATTTTCTAAGTATCTTAATTTTCTACCAGAGATTTTGACTAAATTATCTAAAAATAATTTGTTTTCCTGTATTGAGACATCAACAACCAATAATAACTTAATCAACCATTTTGGTACACGTTTTATTGCCTCAACAAATAAATCTGTCAAAGCATAATATAAAAAATAAACGTATAACCCAAAAACCGGTTAAATTTGCCATTAAACTTAAAATAATCTTTCAAAATAGACGAAAGCCAGTGACAGCCCTAATGTTATATCATTGCACACATACAAGTATTCATATCTATAAGTACTCGCACACATGCACACCTAACGAATTAGGGTCGGCTCTAGTCGGCTTTAGGGATAAGTGGTGTAAGTAAGAATTTTATATTTTTGAAGTTTAATTTATAAATGCAATGATAGTCATATAAATTATCTATAATTATTTCAACTAGCTGCTGCCCCGCGGTTTCACCCGCGTGGTGATATTGGATTTCATGGTTTTTTTTTTTTTGCGCGGAACCCTAATTCTTTTTCTATAATAAATGTAGCCTATGTTACTCCTTGTAACATCAGCTATCTGCCAGTGAAACTCAGCCTAGCCGTTTTGGAGATTACCCGGAACAAACAGACAGACAGACCGACAAAATTTTTAAAAATGGCTGTTTTGCTATAGGTCCCGTGTATACTTTCATATGCACTTAGTATAAAGCTGTTATTTTTGATATTACAAAGAGACACTTCAATTTTATTTAGTTGTATAGATGTATAGATTTTATCCCTGCTTTAAACAATAAAAGTAACAAATAGGGAAAATAGTGATGTTTATTGAAAGCGATAAGTCTCGACGTAAATATTATAATTATTTATTATATGAATATTGACGATATTGTAATATTATCATTGTTTCCATTATTTTAGTCTTCAATATAAAATACTTAGTTGTATAATAGTAAGTATTTCTTTAATGACATTTCGTATGAACTTCAGCGTCAATGAAAATACAGGATAAAATATTAAAAATGAAAAAAAGGGCATGAAAGTAGTTATCAAGTCTAAAATTAACATGCTTTTAAGTACTGTCACTATACCCAATGTTTCTTATTAATATACAGTCCAATAATTATACTATGTTTTGTCTCTTTCGATTCAGTTCAAAATTGTCAAAGAATAACAAAGACAAAACCTAGTGTAACTATACCACCGATTGACACTGAATAATAAGAACCAACGGTTTGAAGCTTTGCCAAATTATCATCATTTAAAATCAAGAGTAGTCAAAAATTCATCTACCGAGGGAAAAAAAATGTTAAAAATGTAAAATTAAAATTTCATTTTTTGCCCTTACGACGTTTGCCCGTCAAGAGTCACCCGTTTTTTTTTATTATGCTGCGTCCGTAGGTGTCCTTATGTCGCGACTCCGTATTGTTTAGACAATTTGTGTATAAATTTACAAAATATTATAAAAAAATAGTTTTTACTCTAGTATTGATTCTTAACGTCGTGAATATTAACTAACATATTTTTATTTCTCTAAAGAACATACATGGTTTACATATAAGAGAATTAACTTACTAAGATAAATATTTGCGTTTGAGCAGGCTGATGAATTATATTAATTGAATTCTAGGGGTCTACTTTCAAAACCGCTATCTAGGTATATATTATATCGTCAACATACGACTTTGATATGACTAATCATACCATTTATTTCCTGACTTCTGTGGAATATTCGCCACGATTTCGCCAATGTCAAGTAGGTATTATGATAGACGATCAAACAAAGGACATTCAGTGTTTGGAGATAATAATTTGGCCGGTGAATATGAGAACTAGCCACCTACGACTACATTTTTTTAATTGTCAAAATTATATGGTTGGATCGCTGCACATAAACGACAGTCAAATCTATGAAACTTAAGAGTAGGGTACACACAAAAAATGCAATGAACTTTATCTAATATCGTTCATTGATTTTGTGAGTCCACTTCCTGGCCCTTATTAATAAACAGTGTTAAACGGTGGTTTAGTTAAACTATGTTTTGTGTTTATTGTTCTTTGACATTTCTAAACTGAATTGATAGAGACAAAACATAAATTAACTATTTCAACTGCTTAAGGGGCTAGGATCGCCAAAACGACTACTTTCTCCTCCTAAAACTCCCACACGGCTTGGTTTAACGACTTGAAAAAAATACTACCTGAATGATCAATTCAAGGGCATTAATTTCACTGATTGATTTTTTTGTGTTACCATTACTTATGGCTTGAAAAAATATTTAACAGCATGCTGTTTTAAAACTATTTTCCCTAAAACTTCTAAATGACTTAGACGTTTGGGATTAATTTTACACCAAAAAATAAGGAAGAAAATTTTCTATAAACTGGCCGTTTCATTTGTGCATAGAGCAATATTTCGCAAAGAAATGATCAAAAAACTGAATTCCAAATGTACAAGTCTCAGAGGTGCTCTGCGCGGGCGCGCGCGGCAGTCATGCACTGGCATTCAGACGGGGAGGTTGTGTCGCTCGTTGCTCTGCAAACGCTGTCCGCCGACGTTACATATTTGTGTGCGTGAATGATATACAATACAAGTATTTGTTTTCGTGTGGGTTTGAAGCTTGCTCAAAGAGTAGCGTCTAGAGCGGTGAAATGTGATTCATTCCGTGATTTGCGCGTGGACGCTCCTCGTATACATATTGAATGGGTTACATTTTTGATTACAATTTCTTGTTTACGTACTTACATCATTTTTACGAGTGGAAAATATATGTATTGGTAAACAAATTATTAGCGGCAGCTACAGGACTATCGGGAGGTTTAGAACTGTTTAAGAAAGACTGGAAATGAAATTGAAAAGTAAAATTACTCAGGTTAACGAGCACAATGCGGTACTGCATCTTTTTGTTTCAAAGTATTTATTGGCACTGCAATTGTTATGGGCCGGCGTTATCTTTATCATCAGGCAAACGACCACCAAACGATCAGGGCCATCTACAGTAAAAATGATATCGAAAATGATAACAATTTTAAAATCCAAGATATCGGACATTTTTATTTTTCAATACAATGGTATGGGTATCATTTTCGAGATTTCTCGGGGTGCTGATTACAGAAATGACAACCATTTTTAAATTCAAGATGACATTTTTTTAGGAAATCGATAATATGGGTGCCATTTTCTAGGTTTCTCGGGGTGCTGATATCGAAAATGACAACGATTTAAAATCCTACATAGCGGACAATATTTTTTTTTCAATAAAATGCTATGGGTGTAAGTTTCGAGATTTCTCGGGGTACTGTGTACAAAAATGAAAAATTCTTTTATAATCCAAGATGGTGGACAATTCTTTTGTAAAATGATATGGGTGTCGTGTTGGAGGTTTCTCAGGGTGCTGATTTTGAAAATGACTACTATTTTAAAATCCAAGATGGCGGACAAATTTTTTTAGTAAAAGGATATGGGTGTCTTTTTCGAGGTTTCTCAGGGTACTGATAATGAAAATGACATCAATTTTAAAATCCAAGATGGCGGACACGTTTTTTTTTCAATTAAATGGTATGGGTGTCATTTTCGAGATTTCTAGGGGTGCTGATTACGGAAATGACAACCATTTTGTATACCAAGATGGCGGATATTTTTTAGGAAATCGATAATATGGGTGCTATTTTCTATGTTTCTCGGGGTGTTGGTATCGAAAATGACAACGATTTTAAAATCCATGATGGTGGACATTTTTTTTCAATAAACTGGTATATGGGTGTCGTTTTCGAGATTTCTCGGGGTGCTGATTACAGAAATGACAACCATTTTTAAATCCAAGATGGCGGAATTTTTTTTAGGAAATCGATAATATGGGTGCCATTTTCTAGGTTTCTCGGGGTGCTGATATCGAAAATGATAACGATTTAAAATCCATTCAAGACCTATAGGGTGGTTCACGGAGACCTAGAATCATTAAATTTGGCAAGAAGTATTGTCTTATACCACAAGTAAAGCGAAAAATCCGAAAACTAATTATGTATAACACACACGCGCACGCGCATGCACACGCTCGCGCAAGCGCACGCACGCACGCATGCACACACATGCTCACGCACACGCTCGCACACGCGCACACGTGCACACGCGCAAACGCACGCACGTACGCAAGCAAGCACGCACACAAGCAAGCACGCACACAAGCAAGCACGCACACAAGCAAGCACGCACGCAAGCAAGCACGCATGCACGCACGCACGCACGCACTCACACACACGCACATTATCAATGAGTGTATTGTGTACAATTTTTTAGGGTTAATTATTTTGTTGAATGTAGCTGTAAAAGGACCTAACGATTCCAGTCTTGAACGAACTATTTACATGCTTACAAGTCTTTTCGGAATCCTCGGCGCGCGAGTCCAACCCACACTTGTCTATTTTTTCTATTGTATTGGTTAACGAGACGAGCTGGACGTTTGCCTGATAGGAGTCATAATGCCGGCCCATAAAAATTGCAGTGCCATTCAGAACTTTGAAACACAAAAGCCTGCGCGGCACCGCAGTGTGCTCATAACAAAGTCTCATATCTTAGTAATTTCGCTGGCTACTTTGCTCAACAAACCGGAACACAATAATGCTTGCACATTACTGTTTGCCGGCAGACTTCATGAACAAAACGGAAACCCAGACGGACACTCGCAGATGACTCGATACCTCGTAAATAACATCAATATAAAAAACATGACTACAAAAGTAAAAAATAAAAAATAACCCGAAAATCATTTATTTACGTACACGTTCGTTTTTGGTTCAAAAGGTGTAACAAATTTCAACGTTACGGAGCAAATTGGCTGTCTGTACTTTTATTATAGTCCACAGCGATGTTTTGAGATAAATCTCAACGTTGTATGATCTCATGTGCGTCCGTCCCGTTTATTTACGAACTAGCTTCTGCCCGCGGTTTTCACCCACGTTCCCATAGGAACCGTGCATTGTTCCGGGACAAAAAGTAGCTTATGTTATTCTCCGGTCCATAAACTATATCTATGCCAAAAACCACGTCGATCCGTTGATTCGTTACTGCGTGAAAGAATGACAAACCAACAAATCAACAAACACACTTTCGCATTAATAATATAACTAGCTTTTGCCCGCGGTTTTCACCCGCGTTCCCACAGGAAACATGCATTTTCCGGATAAAAAGAACCCTATGTTACTCTCCGGTCCATAAACTATTACTATGCCAAAAATCACGTCGATCCGTCGCTCCGTTACTGCGTGAAAGAAGGACAAACCAACAAATTAACAAACCAACAAACAAACTTTCGCATTTATAATAGAGTAGGATATAGGATATATTTAGTATGGAAGTATGGATAGTATGGATAATGATGATCAAACTTCACTTTCAATGAAGAACTTTCCACTAAATGAATTCAAAGAATTATAGGCAAAGAAGATGCCGTGCGCGCTACTCGCACGCGCGTTCGTTCATCCGCGTATTCTATGACGTTAGGTTTTGCGATGTTCTTGAAAGACGAAGTGTGGACCGCGCGGGTGAAGTGGGATTGACTCCACCCATTCGAGCAAGGCCATTGGGGCGTAGTAGGGTCTTAAGTTAAGAGCCCTTGATTATATTAACTGAACAGCTGGTTTGAAGTGCAACTGCTCGAACTGGAATACACCGGTAGGTGCAAGGTGACAGATTTTTAACTAGAGAGCGGTAGCTAGCCAGGGATCACTATAAAATGCCCTATGACTACGATTTAAGATTAGAGCGATCGAAAATAGATACCTACATCCGGTGGCAAGGTTTCGTTAGAATAATTTTTAACATCTGAATTTCAAATTATTGATGTTTTATTCTCGTACCACCACGACCGTATCGTATCACTTCTAATTCAAATGAAAGATGGTTGCCTCTCATGTTTTATTGAGATTGCATATGCTAATATAAAGATTTCGTATGTAACTGAGCATATATGTATGCATTTATATATTGTATAATGACAATTCTATTTTAAGTGTAAGAAATCTTTTATTCAAAATATAAATTAAGTAAACTAATTCATAAAAATGAATTAAAATAACTATCCTTATACTCGTACATGATTTGGTTTGATTTAGTAACTTTTACAAAACCATAATGTACGTTTCAGTAAATGATAATTGTAAGACAAATGCTCTACAATTATATTGAAGCTATTTTCTTTTTTCAATAAAATTAAAGAATTGTTTTGTTACTTAGTCATAAAATTATCTTTAGGTGTGCGTTTGTAATGTTGCTAGTGTGTGTGGGACCCTCGTGCGTTTATTAGTTTGTTGATCTGAAAGTAAGGGTTGTCACTAAATCATTTTACTAATAACAAAAAGGTAAACTAAGGCTAAGATTCAGAGACCAGTCAAAGTGAGGACTTTAGCTTCCATGTGCTTTTTTATTTTATTTTTTACTATTTGATAATGAGTCGAGGTTGTTTTCCTGATTGTAAGCATAACGCCGGCCTATAACAATTGCAGTGCCACTGCAGAACTCTGAAACATAAAGGCCTGCGGAGCACTGGTGTGCGCTCGTTACCCTGAGACATTAGGTAAATAAAGCCCAGTAATTTCAATTACTACTTTGCTCATCAAACCGGAACACAGTAGTGCTTGCACATTACGGCAGATTTCACAAGCAAAGCGTGTGGTGCCAACTCAGACGGACACTCGCAGAAGAGCTAGTCCTACCACCTAGTCAAAACTGTATAGAATTTCGACATATGGTTATATAAGTTCACGCTTGGATTCGTCTCTAAATTTTAGCCTTAAGACCTTAAGCCTTAAGACTATTAGAGACGTGGCTATAAGTTAGTAGTAATCTTGCATATTCATCAGTAATCTTGAGCGAGGGACTTCGATCCCGGCATGGGCAAACTGTGTCTTGGTCTTGGACGTTGGTTCTAGTATCTTGGATGTTTGTGTTATGCATCTTTGCTGACATGATCATCATCATCAACACCGTAATCAGCCAACGTCAGTCCACTGCTGGACTGACCTATCCCAAGGCGCGTCATTGATCTTCTTCTAACTGACGTAAGCTGATTTAGCGCTAAAATATCGAATTTAAAATAAAAAACTACCATTAAATATCAACAGTTCTACTAAATTAATGATTATAGAAAAATTATGGATTACCTATGTAAATGACAAAGACGCATGGAGACAAACAGCAGAGAAGCCTCCTAGTAATCACTAGTAAGTCTTAGTATAAGAGTAGTCACTCTAATACTTAGACTTAAATATTAATATACCATAATTAATGTATATAATTGTTGTTATAATTTTACCATTGTAAAATAATTTTCCTTGAAAAGATTTCGGATGAACTTCTTGCCTTCTCCGTTGGCTGTGCACTTGTAACCGGTACTTAGAGGCATTTAAGTTTCAGGAGCATTCTCGCGGGCCCAGATGATTGAAGAATTTTAAATATGAATGAAAAAATATAGTCCTACTTCGACTTATTTATACAAATAAAATGCTATTCCTAAAATAAATACAATAAAATTGTTTTAGATCAAAGTCTTACACCATTACTAAAAGTGCAAATAAGTCACACCATCATAATGAAATATAAATCAATTCAGATTACCCACAAGAACGTTTATTTTTATTAATTTAAAATAACTTGCCAAGTCAGCTGTGAAACTTTAATAAATAATGTGGCAGCCCTGACCTGGCACACACACTAACGCGCCCAAGCACACATCGATGCGCAACGGATATATGAAACCGAATGCTTGTCAAACTAAATGGATACGGTAAGTAGGGATGTGACAATTTTTGTGAGATTTCGATAGATTTATTGTTTTTATAAGAAATATTTTTATAAGCACATTAATAAAGTTATTTGATTAAAAGATTATGCTGCGTCCATTTTGGTCATTTCTTTTGTTATTATTATTATTAAAAGTAACTAATTATGACACTCTCCAGGCCATAAAAAAAGCATACGACAATTCGTTGCTTATTTAACATTCTTAGTCCAATGACAAAACGGCCAACTAACAAATACACTATCGTATTAATAAATTAAGTAGATGAGTTTGATATATAGTAAATCATTTTATAAATTATAAAGTGTATAATTATACTGCTCGCGGTTTCCGCGACCAGCAGTTAATCTAACAAATAAATAAAATGGAAATGTCTGTTTGTAATATCAAAATAACAACTTTTTACCAAATGCATATGAAAGTATATACGGAACAAAACCACCATTTTTTAATTTTTTTGTCTGTCTGTCTGTTCCTTCCGGGATATCTCCGTAACGGCTGGGCTGATTTTGACGGAACCTTCACTTGCACATCGCTGATGTTATAAGGAGTAAGTTAGGCTACTTTTATTTTAGAAAAAAAATTAGGGTTCCGCGCAAAAAAATAAAAACCATGAAATCCAATATCTCCAGCGCGGGTGAAGCCGTGGGCAGCAGCTAGTATTAAATATTTAAACATATGATCTATCGATATCGATAATCTCGCGTTGCGTCTCACCTCTTACCCTCCACGTACGTATTATTATTAGCACTGATAAGGCGTAGGGCACACCGCCTGTATTTTGTATACCTACTGGTTATCAGAAACATCAATACTTTGTGATTTGGTCATTATTAACAAATGGATAGTTAAATTGTTTAATTTTTGATATTATTAGATAACGATTGGTTCGTTTGCCTGATTTTAAGTATATGTACGCCAGTCCATAGCAATTTCAGTGCCATTAAGAATTTCGAAACACAAAGGCCTGCGCGGCACTGAATTTTGCTCCTTACTTTGAGACATAAGGAATTAAATATTAGCGCAGTTATTTCACTGAATAAATATTGTCTTTTAGTTTAGTTTAACGTAACATGAATTACAGTCATAAGGTGGCGTAATATAGAGGAAAGAACAGGATAAAAATGAGACAAATTAGATATTATAATAAAATTAAATGTAAAACCAACGGAAGCGCAGCGCCAGCATTACGCTGAGTTGGGACCATTTTGTGACACTTTTTTCTTTAGTTTTATTTTCTTATTTATTTGTTGTGCTAGCTTTAAGTGGTCACGAATAAATATGTTTTCTTTCTTCTTTCTTTCTTTCTAAATCGAATGTATTTTTTCGCTTCCCTATAACTATCCGTGAATGTAGTTGTATGTATAGAATGATATAGTGGTCAAACGCTATCTATAATAGCATAGACAAATATGTGCTGAAATCGGAACGCAGTAATGCTTGCACATTACTGCTTGGCGGCAGATTTCACGAACAAAGCGGTGGTACCAAGTACCAACCCAGTCGGACACTCACAGAAGAGTTAGTCCTACCACCAAGTTACTTTACCACGGTTAATTATTTGTTAAATACAACTAATGTACAAAATCAGTTGGTTCAGCTATAAGCCTAATTTGGCCTAATTAACACTACAAATGCTTACCATCAGGCAAACGACCGGCTCGTCTCGTTATCCAATAATATAAAAAAATTAACATTAATACCTATGTATTTCAATTTTAAATCTCTACAAATAAATAAAATTGAAGTGTATGTTTGTAATATCAAAATAACAGCTTTTTACTAAATGCATATGAAAGCTTATACGGTACCTATAACAAAACCATCATTTTTGAAATTTTTGTCTTTCTATCTATTTGTTCCGGGTAATCTCCGAAACGGCTGGACCCATTTTGACGGCACTTACACTTGCATATAGCTGTTGTTACAAGGAGTAACTGAGGTTAAATACGTGAGTAGAGCCGCAGCGCACAGCTAGTTAAAAATATATTTAGTGTAAATATTTAGGTTTTTATATTATATAACTTATAAAATACAATCTATAAATAAATTTTTCTATCAATTTTTTTTTATTAAACCTTGAAATCGCACTGTTATTGGCGTGGCTCTATTAGTAATAATAATTGGAACGACCGATAATGTTTTTGACGACTGAACCGATACCTTTATGTTCAGTCTGTACATTATCTTTGAATATGAGAAATATCATTGTATAGTGCAAATTTTCTTAGTTGTCCAATAATGTAAACAAACTCGGTGGATGCCAATCATCAGTGACATCAACAGTGATCCGATAAACAACAATCTTTTATTTCTTTTTTCCATATCTTGTGCAAAATATAGGGTTTTCAAAGAAGTAAAAGCAAGATATCATAAATTTGACGAAAATAATAATTAGGTACCAGGTAGGTACCTAACTACCTACTAGAAATCATTATCATCCCTTCTTATCTCTTATCAACTACATGATGACGATGACTATGATATTATTACCGTACATTAATTGATAATTATCGACTAAGTACCTATGTATTTAAAAAAGTTTTTTGTGGAAAAATATATTCCAGACAAGCGTTAACATACGTAATTGTTTTAAACTTTCACATTTATTTACTAATTCACACATGGTAACGGGATATTTATCGTGATTATTATTGAACGATGATCACTCGATATTTCGACGCTGTTACAAGCATCATGTTCACGGGAATACTCCCTTATACACGTACGTACGCAGTATTTCCGTGAACATGATTTTTGCAACAGCGTCGAAATATTTGGTGCTCATTGCTCAATATTAATCACGGTAAATATCCCGTTACAATGTATGAATATATAAATGAACGTCGTCAATTTGGATGAATTCATTTGGACGGTGTCTATTTGGAAGTTTCGTCAGTGCCGGGCTTAAAAAAACCTTTTCTCCGGCTCTCCATTGATTTCCAATATACATAAATTATAATCCGTATGTCCTACCCCTTACTTGCGGCTCTATACACAAACGATACTCAAGGACTGTACAGTGTACACTATATAATATATAAATATGTAAGTAGGTACAGATATATACTACACGTAAACTGTATATAACACGTAAACTTATTAAAGTTATTAATAATAATAATTGTTCTACATTATACAATCTAGTTGATTATTATTTAACACTAGCTGCTGCCCGCGGATCACCCGCGTGGAGATATTGGAGTTCATGGATTTTATTTTTTTGCGCGGAATTTTAATTCTTTTTCTCAAATAAAAGTAGCCTAAGTTATTCCTTCTAACATCAGCTGTGAAAGCCAGTGAAAGTCCCGTCAAAATCGGTCCAGCCGTTTTGGAGATTACCTGGAACTAACAGAGGAACAGACAGACAGACAAAAATTTTAAAAATTGTTGTTTTGTTATATACACCGTATATACTTTCTCATTTAGCACAAAACTGTTATTTTGATATTACAAACAGACACTTCAATTTTATTTATTTGTATAGATGAAAATACCATGATATAATATGAAAATTCATCCCCTATTTATCCACCTTTAGTGTATCCTTGTCTGGAATGATATATTTTTCCACAAAAAAGCTTATTTTTCGGTAAAGCACTTGTGTGTCGTAGTCCAGTATCGAAATCGCAAGCGCTACTTAAAGTTCTTACTGGTGGGTATTGGAACTTGGAAGTAGGTAGTAAAATCAATAGGTATCTAGTTATTATTATTCCAACGGTCTGCCTTCTCAGTTTAACCTTCACACTTCAATTTAGTAGTTTCATATTTTTCCATATTTACTACTGACTTTGCCCGCGGCTGCACGCGTTGTAAATAGTTCGTAAACAGGGTCCGACACATCAATTTCCACATGGGCGAAGCCGTGGGGCGCAGCTAGTGTGTAATATACTACTATAACACTCAGGGACAATACAGCTTTGTATTAGTGAAATATTAATAAAATTAGTATTAGTAAAATTTAAGTGACTATTACCCACAGGCTTGATACTTGACGGGCAGACAAATCTTTAGTTTCCTCAAAACTCCGAAATGTAACAAAAAAGGCCTCATGCATGCATTTCAAATTATCAAGTTTTTCGACATACTTGCTATCTGCTCTAGGAATAGAGTTAGGAATGGCACAGAACTTCTTACATTAAATAAAACAAAATAATATTTCACACATTATAATGGGATATTTACCGTGATTATTATTGAGCGATGAGCACCCGATATTTCGACGCTGTTGCAAGCACCATGTTCACGGAAATACTGAAATAACCGTGAAAGTTTAAAACAAAATACATAATATTTGTCTTATTGCACAAAAAAGGAGTGTAATGTTTTTAGTTTTCATGTATGTGTGTATGTCAATTTTCTTTATTTACCCGCAACTTTTAAATGCCTAAACAGATTTGGATGTATGGGGTATCGTTAGAATCCTTACATCATGCCGAGTGGCACTGGCTAGAGTAGTTGCGTTTTTTTATGTAACTTTTTTGTTACACTGACTTGTTTTCTGTTCTAAATTCCTGCCATTTTAATCGACTTCGGCTTTAGTGTTTGAACTTCAGTGGCACTGCAATTGTTATGGGCTAGCGTTATGCTTATCATCAGACAAACGACCCGCTCGTCTCGTTATCTAATAGTATAAGAAATAGTAAATTTCTTAATAAAAAAATTTATAAAATATGTTTATTTAATATAATTTTTGGAACAAAATTTAATTAAAAGGAAACAAAGACCTACAATCGCAAGTAAAGGTCCATCTTTTACAGTGTCTAATAATGTGAACAAATATGGCGGATTAACAACCAAATTCAACCAATAACGTAGACAGAATTCCTATCACGACTTATGTCATTGTTTGGCAATCCAATCACTAGTTACGTCATAAGTTGCCGATCCATATTTGTTTACATTACTAAACACTTTCAAAAATAGACAAAAACACTGCCACTTCTAAATTCTCAGAACCCTATCCACTGCGCACTCACACACACAAGCGATATCTGTGTGCGTGCGCCACCACACCAACGCATAGTGATAAGGTGACATCGTAAAATAATAATAATAGCTTTTTGCTAGGGTGTTTAGTTTTGATAATAATAATTATTGTAATATTATTGTTTGTTTGTTTTATACTATTAGATAACAAGACAAGCGGGTCGTTTGCCTGATGGTTAGCATGACGCACAGAACTTTAAAACGCAATGTCTAATCGACCCAATAATTTTACTTAGTAATTTGCTCATCGAACCGATTTTGCAAGAGTTTGTTTTGATGACTAAATTATAGTGAGTGAAAATACCATTCAGAGACTTTAATACCAGCCAGACTAACATGCGCACCACGACAAAATTTTGTCTACTGTTTTGTCACGCTCTTTATCCTGCGAATACGAAACAAATGCACGATATACCTAAGCATCGACAAAATTTTGTCACGATTCGCATGCTAGCACGGCTGATGTCTCAGAGTAATGAATGCACAGCAGTGCTTAGAAATTCAAAATTCAGGATGGCACTGCGGTTTTTGAAACAATTTATAAAGCATTTTATAACTCACCTGGATAGCTACAACACTGAAGTTGAAGTGTTCTAGCAGCCGCACTATGAGACAATAGCAAACTAGGTATTTTATCACCAAGCACGACCGCATTGAATTTAGATCAGGTGTAGAGTTCAAACGCTAACATTATAAAATAAAGAAATAAATACAATTACAAAATGTTAAACTACACAAGCTTCTTCCCGCTGTTTCATTTGCGTGATGATTCGCACAGGAACCGTGCATTTTTCCGGTATAAAATCGGTTACTCTCCGGTCCATAAGCTATGCAAAAACCCACGTCGATCCGTTGCGCCGTTGCTGCGTGAAAGAAAGACACACCAACAAACCTACAAACGCAATTTAACATTTATTAACGGTAGAATACGGATTACTTGAATAGCTGAAAATGCCTGTTTAAAGTTCAAAACTTATGTATTTTACTTTAAATGTGATTTTTAGTGATTATCTTACATTATAGTTATTTAAACAAATTACACAAGGAATTATTTAATGTAAACAAAAAATTTAATAAAAAGATATGTAATCAATTCAAAAATTCTTTATACTACCTATATACAACAAAGGCAACAAAAATTTCGCTAGACAAAAAACACTTGTATAGAAAAAACAAAAAGTCTTATCCATGCTAATCTTACTTTTAAAATGACGTCACAAAAAAATGCTAAATTAAAATCTCCTGCGTCCATCTTTTGTTTTATTGATATTAAAAGTATATGAGTCTTAAGATTCGCTCCATGACTAAGTTGAAACCTATTGTAAAAAACACGCCTTTTTTTGTCACCCAGGGAAAAACTCGTTTACGAGCTTACCCCTCCGCGTCCGGGGGGGGGGGGGGGGGTGACAGAGAGTGCAGGGCTCCCGCCCGCCCACTGCGCGGCGTCCTACCCACTACAAAACCATTGGGACGTTTTACGGCGCAGCTTTTGGATGGGGTCGCAGTGCCACTTACGCACTACGCACGGAACCCCGTCAGCCGTCGTCCACCCCTCCAGGGCGGACCCGCCTCGTGGGGAGAGAATCTCTCCCCTGCACGGTCCGCTGATGCGCCCAACGTAAGCGCATCGCCTCCGCCTCGGGAGGATCCTACCTATATGCAGGTGCGGGACGCCGAATGCCCCCGCAACCGAAGCCCCAGGCCCTCCCGGAGGAGACGGAGGGGTTCGACCGCGCCCCCATCTCCGTGCTCGACTGAGCATCACCACGGCCCCCCACCCGCCACGGCAATCGCAAGGGCGGCGCCTAGGGCTGGGGCCCACCTCTCGACGCACGATCAACGACCGTGCGCCGGTCCCCGGACCTCAAGGAGAGGACCATCAGTCCGGGGATTCCTTCTCCCACGTCCACTTCGATACAGCCCCCACACCAAGCGCTTTTCCGCGGTCAGTGTTGGGGCTTACTTCTCCCTGTTACGTCCAGGCAACCCCCGCCCCAAGTAATACCCGTCAGATCGGGGGTCTACTCCTCCTACGTCTCGTCCTGTTTGGCGCGCTGCCAGCGGGAGCAGGAGGTCCGCACCGCATCGTCGCTTACCATCAGGTGAGATTGCGGTCAAACGCAAGCTTATAAAGAATTATTTATTTATTTATTTGTTAGATCACCAACACTGCGTACATCAAAACATACATCAAAACAATTTCTACATAATAAAAAAACGATATGCCACAGTATTTATAGGTGAAAACGACAAGCATGAATTATAATTTAAGCGTTAAAGTTTAATTTATAATTTAAAAAAGTATTAAAAAAATTGCCTTAATGATTATTATTAAATTTATATGTCTTATCAATACTGTTCTAGCGTTGTATGGGAAGACATTCCTGTTTTCAAACTAACTCACACAGGCACAGCACGCACACAAGCGATAGCTTCAATGTGTGCGCTCTTCACCTCTAGAGCTCCGACCAAACGATTTTGATACTTAGCAGCACAAGATAGGAGTGGTATTGTATTTTGATATTGTTAGTGGTTTATTTGGCTTTCCCGAATACTGAAGCTTGCTCTTTCCTAACTTTGCGATTTTGACACTGTGTTTTGGAAACATTGAAGAGGTTAATTCTTTTATTTCACTTTTTGGGTGTTTTGTGTTTGTATTTCGTAGGCAAATTAATTAAATCCTAAAGATTATTACTAATAGTGAAATAATAAGTACCTACCTAAATTAATTGTTTTGTCTTTTTATACCTTTGTCAATTGCTAGCATATTTTTTTTCTACTTATATTGAACATAGGCTTACATTTGACCGCAATCTAACTTGATGTTAAACGACGATGCGGTCGACGATAAAGAGCGTTTATAGAAGATATCTATTCACACTTGTTTTGAAGACTCACAGATTGCATAATTTTTAATACGAGTTATAATAGTTGTGCCCGTGCATATTTTTTTTATTTATTACTCAATTTATAGATAAAAATAATATTTTTACCATCTATACTATTAAGAAGCAAAGTTTGTTTATATGTTTGTTTGTTACCACTAATATCTGGAAACACTAATCCAATTCTAAAAATTATTTCACACAAAAAAACTACGTAGTTTAGTTTTAATATAGCCTATGGGTTATATTATATCATGAAATCACGACTATGGATTGTGGAGCCGTGAGCAAGAGCTAGTAACTAAAACCTACGTTATCTTAATTCATTTTAAATTAATGCTAATAAGCAACAAAACAGTTTTTCTTAAACATAAAGTCTAATTTTAAAATTCTATAAAAATAAAAATGGTATACACACTTAAATAAATATAACTAAACCTCAGCTGCATAGTAAGCTCCCAGCTGTTTTCACGGTAGACGTATACTGTGAACTGTACGTGAGACGTGTACTGTACCTGAGAAACACACGCACACACAGACGTTGTGACTTTCAGATATCTGTACGTTTTGCGTATGTATCTGGAATATGCAATGCTGGTATAGATACAATATTGACCTGCTGGGTTAATACGATTGATACTTTTGTACATTAATTGCAAACAGAGCAGTATAGAATAACGATATATATAGGCATGTAAATGTACGTAATATAGTATAATCTTCAGACGATTACCTACTAAAGAAGAATAAAAGACACCTTTTTAAAAAAACGTGAATAAATTAAAAATACAGCTACTATTAAATTACACATATATATTAAACCTGTAAACGAATACGCTAATAACCTATTATTAATCTACAGAAGTAAAGTAGTGCTAAATATGCACTGTTTTGATAATTAAATACAATAAGTTTTTTATATGTCGGCTTTTGGAACATTTTGCTGCGTTCGTGCAGCAAAAGAAGACTACACAATAGACAGCGTTTTAAATAAAAAATATTTTAATTATACATAACAAAAACCATTAAAGTGGTTGTAGGTAATTACCTACAACTACTATACTACCACTATCATATATTATATAATTATAATCGCGAAAACCTACGACAATAATAAAAACGAGTGCGGTGTTATAAAAATCAAAGTATCAAAACGGCTCCGCCAGCGTACGGGCCGTTTTCCGATTTAGCACTAAACTTGGATAGCTTGCCCTGAATTATTTATATATTCTTTGCTCTATTATTTATTATGTTTTTATATTGTTATTTTGTATATTAGACATGTTACGCGGGTCGTCTCCAAGGAAAGCGCAACGTTGCATTGACGTCACTCATACGTCAATGCACCACGCCGGAGCTGATTCAGCATAGGAGGCTTCGTGGCGCGTGCCGACAATCGGCACTTTACTTTTACACCTCACTTCGGTGGAATATATTGTCCTTAGATTAAATTTAATTATAGAATATTTTGTAATTATTTTAAATAAATATATTTTTTTGAGATCCTCGCTGTGACCATATATTTTTGGCGCAGTCGTACGGATTGACTTAGGGTTAGGGATCTACACCCCGATTCCCCCTATACGATCCAGAACCTACGGGAGGTTGCAGCCGAGGAGAATCCGAACTTCGATTCGTCAAGGAAATATTATGTAAGTGCCTTGAATCTTTCAAGTATTTGCCATCCTAGATCATATCCTTGTGTCATATATAATATTATATTATTTCATGACATTTTTTTAGTAAGTACCTATACAGCGTGGTTAATTCAAAGGTTATACCACGTGCCTAGATTTTTCCTATATACAGTGTGATTATACAACGTGTTAAATTTTTACATGCAGTGTGCGTAATTTATAGGTCATTATACAACGTGTTAATTTTTTCATATACAGTGTGTTAATTTTATTGGTTATACAACGTGTTAAATTTTTTTTTTATATATACGGTGTGCGAAATTTATAGGTTATAACACGTGTTAATGTTAACGTATTTTAATTTTAAAATAGTGTTCTTACATCATACAAGATTTTCCATCCGCGAGAATTAAGTAGGAGTAGGTATAGGAATAGTAATAGAATAGATAGTAGACTTAGTATTATAGACGAACGTAGAGAGATAGACTTGGAGGAAGTTATCGAAATGTCGGACCAAGTAGACGTGATCTTTAAATCTTTGAGATTGTTGCCCGAATTCGATGGGAACCCACATATTTTGACTCGGTTTATAAATTTATGCGACCAGCTGGTAATAACGCATTTTAAAACCGAGCCAGGACACGAGCTAGCTAATTTAGCATTATTTAACGGCATTTTGAATAAAGTAACGGGGCCCGCAGCTAGACTAATCAACGCGAACGGTATCCCGGAAAACTGGCATGGCATACGAAACGCGTTAATTAATAACTTCGCAGACCATCGAGACGAGACCGCTTTATACAACGATCTCTCCTTGCTAACTCAGGGGTCCGGTACCCCGCAGGAATTTTACGAGCGCTGCCAGAATCTGTTCAGCACAATTATGACGTACGTATCTCTACACGAATCGGTACATACTACAATTGAGGCTAAGCGTACCCTCTACCAAAAATTAACTTTGCAGGCTTACCTACGAGGCCTTAGGGATCCATTAGGGTCTAGGATTCGTTGTATGCGTCCCGAATCTATGGAGAAAGCTCTCCAGTTTGTTCAAGAAGAGCAGAACACCCTCTACATTCAACAACGCAATGAGGGTGGCTCTAATAAAAGAGATTGGCAGCTAATACCACCTAGTAACAATTATAAGATGCCTCTTAGTAATTTTCCTATGATGAGAGCCCCTATTTTTAATACACCTAGTGCATCAACGCAGCCAATCTTCAACTTATCTGGCCCGTCACGCCAGCAAGGCATGCCTCCTCAACCTATGCAAGGATGGAGGCCTAACCCAAACCAAATTCAACCGTTCCGTGGTCCTACGCGTACTCAACAAATTTTCCGCGCACCACCACCAAACTATCACTCGCAAAACAATGCTTTTCGGATGCCTAGTAGACCACAAAACCAGCAGTCGAACTTTAACAGTCCACGTCCCATGAGCGGCGTCAGCCATTTCGTGTCGAGACCACTACCACTCACGGGCCATGATTGGAGGAAACACGGCAATCCCCCTCCGACCAATTATTTTAAAACACGTGAAGTTAACTTTAATGAGCTAGGCTATGATTATGATATACAGTATGATGACAACTACAATTATTACCCAGAGTACGATTATTATACATACGAACAGTACCCGGACTACTACGAATGTGAGCCCGGATATGTCGGCACGGAGAACACGCTTGTCGAAGAGATCCCTACCTCTGACCCTACCTCTGAGCAGGGAAATTTTCAGAGCAGCTCGAATACAGACAAACTAAAATAGAAATAAATTTGCAGACGCAGAGACAGCTTATGTATGTCCAGATTAATAATCCGCCTCTAAAGATCCTAGTGGATACAGGTGCTAACCAATCTTTCATAAGCCCTCGAGCCGTCCAAAATTATTTCTATAATGTACCGTTAAACCATGAACCTTTCGAAGTTACCAATTCAAACACCACAAGCACGCACAGGCACTCTATTACCTTGCCTTGTTTTACGGAGTATCAGGAGGAAGGAGATATGACGTTGTTTGTGTATGATTTCCATCGGTACTTCGACGGTTTACTAGGATTAGACTTACTAACAGCTTGGGAATCTAATATAGATCTTAAGAATAAAATACTAACAACGCGAAACGCAAAGGTTCCATTACAACTTTACGATTCGCGTAATGTAAACTTGTACGAAGATATCATCCCAGCTCATTCATCTAAATTGGTGCGACTTCCCATTAATAGTCAAGACGGAGATGTCATCGTAACAAGCCAGACGATATGTAATTGTATGGTGACTGATTGTTTAACAGCGGTTAAAAATAATCGAGGTTGGGTCGAGATCACGAATGACTCCCCCAACGACGTTATCTTTTCTATGGACCGACCGGTGTCGGCCGAAGTGTTCAATGTAGAGTGCGAGCGCACTGAACACATGTATGATCGTGCAGACGAAGTCCTATCGCGGCTACGAACAGACCATTTAAATCCGGAGGAAACTGCTAATTTGAAAGCCTTGTGTGCGCGGTACGCGGACGTATTTTACATTGAAGGTGAACCTTTGACGTTCACCAATAAAATAAAACATAAAATAAAAACGACAGATGAAATTCCTGTGTATACAAAAAGCTATCGATACCCCTATGTCCACCGACAAGAAGTTCAAGACCAAATTAGTAAAATGTTAAACCAAAATATCATTAGGCCATCCGATTCCGCCTGGAGCTCTCCTATTTGGGTTGTACCGAAAAAACCGGATGCTTCTGGCAAAACCAAATGGCGCATAGTCGTAGACTTTCGCAAAGTAAACGAGAAAACGATTGATGACAAGTATCCAATTCCCAACATTACCGATGTGTTAGACAAATTGGGCAAGTGTCAATATTTTACAACCTTGGACCTTGCCAGCGGCTTCCATCAGGTGGAAATGGACCCTGATGATATCTCAAAGACCGCTTTCACTGTAGAGAATGGGCATTATGAGTTCTTGAGAATGCCCATGGGTTTGAAGAATTCTCCATCAACCTTTCAAAGGGTGATGGACAATGTCCTCAAAGACCTACAGAATACCATCTGTCTGGTCTATCTGGACGACATAGTAGTATTCAGTACGTCCCTTCAGGAAATGATGGTTAACTTAGAAAAAGTCTTCACGAGATTACGGGAATCGAACTTTAAAATCCAGATGAATAAATCCGAATTTTTGAAGTTGGAAACCGAATTCCTCGGTCATGTCATTTGTAGAGAAGGCGTGAAACCAAACCCGGATAAAATTAGTGCCATAGAGAAATACCCTATACCCAAAACTACTACCGAAATCAAACGTTTTCTCGGACTTCTTGGATACTATAGGAAATTCATACCTGATTTCGCGCGAATAACGAAACCGCTTACACAATGTTTAAAAAAGGGCTCTAAAATAACACTTGACCAAAATTATACTAATTGTTTCGAGCATTGCAAAACGCTGTTAACCAATGATCCGATCCTACAATACCCGGACTTTACAAAAGAATTCCTACTAACAACCGACGCATCCAATGTCGCCATTGGCGCCGTATTATCGCAAGGTAATGTAGGCATCGACAAGCCTATCGCGTATGCTTCTAGGACTCTCAACTCTAGTGAGTTGAATTATAGTACAATAGAGAAAGAACTCCTTGCCATTGTATGGGCCACTAAATATTTTAGACCATATCTATTCGGACGGAAGTTTAAAATTTTAACGGACCACAAGCCTTTACAATGGGTGATGAGCCTAAAAGAACCAAACTCGCGACTTACAAGATGGCGTTTGAAATTAAGTGAATACGACTTCACTGTCATTTATAAGCAAGGAAAGTGTAATACTAATGCGGATGCGCTAAGTCGGATCGAGATTAACAATGAGGAGGTTAGCTCTATCGTAGTTAATCCATCGGAGAAAACGAATTCCCTAGATGACTCTAGAACCATCACAGCTTCGGAAGTTGCCGATGATTCTAGAACCATCACCGTTCACACAGATGCTGAAAATCCCATCTTGGAGGTCCCGATCACGGACGACCCCTTAAACAAGTTCACAAAGCAGATTGTCTTTACAGTAGTAGGTGATATCAAAGGTAGAACCACCGTAGTTAAGCCCTTCGAATCACATACTCGTACGTCTATTCAGATATCAGAGTCAAATCTTGAGGAGGACGTCATTAATGCTATTAGAGAGTATTATGACGTCATAAGAGTAGGTTCTTATTATTTAGGTAACGAAATTATTATAGTATATAAATTTCCCGTTGTCTTGTCCCAAGTATATGATTTATATAAATTATCTATTGTTCCTAATAAGTATAACGAAATCCTTACTCCACCGTTCCCATTCCTGGCTATATACGAAAAAGAATTCAGGTACATAGAGGCAGAATGCCCGAAGTCCAGTAAATGGTACATATGCGACGAGAACCATAGTATACGAAGCCGACAGAAACATGATTGTACCCAACAACTTATAACTGCACAACGTAAAACTACCCTATGTAAGCCTGTTACAGCCGCCCTGCAACTACCAGCCTTTGACGAGCTCGACGACAGGCACTACACGCTCAGCTTCCCTGCACCGACGAGAGTTCATCTTTCATGCGGACAAGATTTATACAAAATACTTAACGGCAGCTATCTTGCAATAATCCCGCATAGCTGTTTTATCGAGACTCCTGACTTCGTTGTATCCAATACCAAAGATCGCCTGAAGGGTCAAGTATTGAAGATCATGGACCTGCCACTAGAAGAGCCAGCGTTGTCACCACCCGGTGCAACTATTAGACTAAACTCCATAAGTCTTGACCACCTGCACGCCGTCAACTCCAAAATTTCCATGCAGCAACTGACGAACCCACACTTCAGCTCAACCAAGGATAACAGCATATACCATACCACGGTACCGCTGTATCTGTTATTCCTGCTGCTACTCGGCACTGGTACGGCCGGTGCCTATCTGGCTTACCGGAAAAACCAACGTGGACAAGGAAGAAAAGAAAACAACCCAGACCTGGAGATGTACGCCGTTCCCGATCCGGGAAGACAAGTTGAAGTGAATCAACCACCAGCTTCGTTCACGAGAAACGTCTTCACTCGCTGTTCTTCGGGGGGAGATGTTACGCGGGTCGTCTCCAAGGAAAGCGCAACGTTGCATTGACGTCACTCATACGTCAATGCACCACGCCGGAGCTGATTCAGCATAGGAGGCTTCGTGGCGCGTGCCGACAATCGGCACTTTACTTTTACACCTCACTTCGGTGGAATATATTGTCCTTAGATTAAATTTAATTATAGAATATTTTGTAATTATTTTAAATAAATATATTTTTTTGAGATCCTCGCTGTGACCATATATTTTTGACAAGTAAATAAGGTTAAACAGTAATGAAAACACATAGCTATCTACAAAATTTACGACACATGTGAGATACAGTTCTTGCATTCCACGAAGGCCTATCTACATAGTTTTTTTTATTGGTAGTATTGGTGACCAGACGGGAAGTTCGATTGCCTAATAGTAGATTAGTAGCTAGGTAACCAAAACGCCTGCTCACAACAATGTTTAGCAGTGCCATCGAGAACTTTGAAACTCAAAGGCTTGCAAAGATCTCAAATAAGTAGGTACCTTGGCTTGTTACCTTGAGACTTCATTAGGCTACCATCATGTACTAGTATATACTGTTGTAGGTAGGTATTCAAATTAATTTCACCAACTACTTTGTTCATCAATACGAAACACAGTAATGCATGCACAGTACTGCTTGGCGCCAGACTGACGCGATGACGGTGATACAAAACCAGAAGAGTTAGTCCTACCAACCAGTATATAACATATTTATTAATCATGGGCTAAATAATAATCATCATTACTGAAGTGACAGAAATCACAACATTCGGCTAACTTAACAATAAGTAGGTAAGTACCTACTAGTTACTGATCCAGTACAAATTGCCCTCAATTTGATTAAATTCATGCAAAAACAAGTGTGAATGAGAAAGGTAAACAATTAGAGAGGGACGGCGACATCGCAACGCAAACAATGTGCAAGTGAGACAGAGCGATGTGGGTGAAAGGGACGGAGATATAATTAAAAGTTTTGTCGCAACAGCCTTTCTGAGGGTATGGATGGTTGGACAGGGGAAAATGTAGAGACGACTTGAATTTTTTTCAATTAAGTACTTATTTTAAAATGTAATATTTTAATTTTTTTTTGCTTCGGATCGCGTATCCGAAACAATAAAAAAAAAATGTACTCTCCACCCCTACCCTCGACTTTT
Organism: Crocallis elinguaria; assembly: GCA_907269065.1. Taxonomy (NCBI): domain Eukaryota; kingdom Metazoa; phylum Arthropoda; class Insecta; order Lepidoptera; family Geometridae; genus Crocallis; species Crocallis elinguaria. The sequence continues at coordinate 13,286,490 of OU026076.1, read as the reverse complement.
GTAACGCAAAATGAATATACCCCATATTTAGTTGTACCTACCACAGCGAACGTGTCTGCAGTTTTTTATTTCATTTCCGAGCTTCGAGTCCTTCAATATTTAGGTCTTACGTTAGATATTTTAGGTATTTTTAGGCTTAAAAGTGTTTCTGTTGACGTTTCTTCGTCAGCTCCACCGCTTCCTCTGTCCCCGTTTTTGCTGGAATATACTTTTCAATGAATTCCGTTTGCTCTCTCTGAACGTACAAGAAGCGATGCGCTTTAATCTCATCTTAAAAACCACACGATTTTTGTTTAAATACCTACCTAACTAATTTGACATCCGTGGTGCAGTTTACTTAGATTCTAACGAATGTAACGTAAAGATATTTATGGGTTCAGTTCTCGCAACGATAGAAAAATAAGTTGTTATTTTATTGTAATGGTTTTTATAGTTTTTAGGTTAGCGTTTGACAACTATCGCCTTTTTTTGTTTGATAACGAGAGGAGCTGGTTGTTTGCCTAGTGGCAAGCGTAACGCCTATCCATAACTATTGCAGGGCCACTCAGTGTTTTGTGGACCACAACCCCTAACAAGGACCACGAATTGTGGTTGTAGTTAGAGGTGTGGTGTTCGTTTATAAAGGTGTGAAAAACACCATTTAATTAATGGTAGATATTTTTTAACCCAAATCCATTTTCTTCTCTCCAAACGGGAAAATAGACGTCACGTTGTGACTGATAAATAAAAGACAAAAAGCAACACGGTCACGTGCTGCCACGTTGCTTTTTTCGATAAATTCACAGTTACAAAAGCAAGGGGATTAATTTGACAGGTCCAAAATATATTCAATCTCTTTCTCATGTTCTGAATTGGAAAGAGAAAAAGGTAACGTTAAAATTAAAAAAAAGACGTATATCTACTATTCTTACATATTATATCAGTGAAAAAAGTGTTCTAAATTTTTGAGCAAAATGGGCCCTTGGTTTTCATTAAAAATTAAAAAAATAATATAACAATCCTTTCCCTAATTGCCTTGCCTTTCCCTCGTAATAATAAACGTGTGAGAGAGATGACAATTTCTTTTTTGATAGGTTTTAAAAAGTGACAGCAAATCGTGCCAGTATCGCCAACCTAGAAAATCCGAATTACAAAACAGCCACACATCTGATTATTCTTATTATAATAATAATAAAATTATGTCATATTACATTTATTAGTAACTGAGCCGTAGCCGAGATTATTATTTATCGATAAATAATAATAATAATAATAAAAGACAATTAAACTATCCCCCGTGTGTTGAGACTCCGCACACATTCATTTGGTCGAAGCGAGCGCTCGGGTCAGAAGCGCACACGGGGTGATATTGTGGCAGATAAGTTGCTTAATAAATAGAAACTATTTTTTGTTTTTCGTTAAGATTTTTTTTTGGTCTTAAAACTTCAGCATTTCGATCTCGTCAAATCTTGAGTGACGATGTGGTTAAAAGTGGTATATTACCCTAAACTTGGATTGGGAACTAGCTCTCAGGAGCTGCTGGAAGCACATAATAAGTAATAGTATAAGTAGGAAGTGGCGAAGACTTCGGCGACATATTTTCATAGTACAAAATTTGAAATTAATAGTAACTTTTATTTCACAAATATTTACAAGTTTACGTGCTAAAATAATTACACAAAAGTTGTAAACTATTAAATAGCTATTAAACACTCATTCGTAACAACGTAGGTTAAAAATGTAGAATGCAATATGCTGTAAATAGAAATGTAGAATGCAATATAACACTATTTCTTTCCATGTAGGGGTTTTATTTTAAAGGGTTATTTAAGAAAGCATTTATATATTATTTACTTAGTAAACCATAAAGTTAGTTACCTGTTGGTATAGATAGTACTTCCACAATAATAATATTTCATTTCGTCTTTATTCCAAACCATACATTTTATATCCTTATCTTTTCACTCAAGCGATTTATAATAATTGGTGATACGTTATTATCATGTCTTCATTAAATTCTTAGTGATGAGGTAATTCGTATCTACATTACGTTAGTGTAGAATTAACCACACTTTTATATAAACTTTCTACATAAACTCAAATGTATTATTAATTTAAACATGTCGTTTTTGCATCTATGTCATTTACGTCATAATACAATAATTTAATTTTTTTATTTACATAAATATTTAAAATCATGTTATAGGTAAATAAAACTTCCTTCCGTGTGATCCCGCACCGTGCCGTATCCATTTGGTTGAAATTGCTTAAGGCCCCGTTCACACTGCATAGCTTTATTATTATTACTTTTTATGTTTACATGTCAAACCTACTTAGTGTAGATTATAAACGGGTTTATTAACATTGTTAAAGTTAGAACTGAATTATTTTATCTTCTTCAGGTAATTCGACAAACTACCTAATTGTTTCCGAATTGAATTTGGAACCGGTACCTATTTTACTTTTTCTATAACAAAATCACATGGTATTGAGACTTTAAGAGTCACAATATTCGTCTCGTATTATATTATTAACTTATTTCCATAATTTATGCTACATCATAATCACTTTCATATATTTTTTACCTACCTACACATAACACAACACAGCAATAAATGTACCTACCTAATTCATTTACTTTTTTTTATTTCATTTTACTTGATACGGCCCACGGCTGGGCAAAGATCTCTTTAAGACCCTACTAGGCGCCAATGGCCTTGCTCGAATGGGTGGAGTCAATCCCACTTCACCCGCGCGGTCCACACTTCGTCTTTCAAGAACATCGCAAAACCTAACGTCATAGAATACGCGGATGAACGAACGCGCGTGCGAGTAGCGCGCACGGCATCTTCTTTGCCTATAATTCTTTGAATTCATTTAGTGGAAAGTTCTTCATTGAAAGTGAAGTTTGATCATCATTATCCATACTATCCATACTTCCATACTAAATATATCCTATATCCTACTCTATTATAAATGCGAAAGTTTGTTTGTTGGTTTGTTAATTTGTTGGTTTGTCCTTCTTTCACGCAGTAACGGAGCGACGGATCGACGTGATTTTTGGCATAGTAATAGTTTATGGACCGGAGAGTAACATAGGGTTCTTTGTATCCGGAAAATGCATGTTTCCTGTGGGAACGCGGGTGAAAACCGCGGGCAGAAGCTAGTTATATTATTAATGCGAAAGTGTGTTTGTTGATTTGTTGGTTTGTCCTTCTTTCACGCAGTAACGAATCAACGGATCGACGTGGTTTTTGGCATAGATATAGTTTATGGATCGGAGAATAACATAAGCTACTTTTTGTCCCGGAACAATGCACGGTTCCTATGGGAACGTGGGTGAAAACCGCGGGCAGAAGCTAGTTCGTAAATAAACGGGACGGACGCACATGAGATCATACAACGTTGAGATTTATCTCAAAACATCGCTGTGGACTATAATAAAAGTACAGACAGCCAATTTGCTCCGTAACGTTGAAATTTGTTACACCTTTTGACCCAAAAACGAACGTGTACGTAAATAAATGATTTTCGGGTTATTTTTTATTTTTTACTTTTGTAGTCATGTTTTTTATATTGATGTCATTTACGAGGTATCGAGTCATCTGCGAGTGTCCGTCTGGGTTTCCGTTTTGTTCATGAAGTCTGCTGGCAAACAGTAATGTGCAAGCATTATTGTGTTCCGGTTTGTTGAGCAAAGTAGCCAGCGAAATTACTAAGATATGAGACTTAGTTATGAGCACACTGCGGTGCCGCGCAGGCTTTTGTGTTTCAAAGTTCTGAATGGCACTGCAATTTTTATGGGCCGGCATTATGACAATCAGGCAAACGTCCAGCTCGTCTCGTTAACCAATACAATAGAAAAAATAGACAAGTGTGGGTTGGACTCGCGCGCCGAGGATTCCGAAAAGACTTGTAAGCATGTAAATAGTTCGTTCAAGACTGGAATCGTTAGGTCCTTTTACAGCTACATTCAACAAAATAATTAACCCTAAAAAATTGTACACAATACACTCATTGATAATGTGCGTGTGTGTGAGTGCGTGCGTGCGTGCATGCGTGCTTGCTTGCGTGCGTGCTTGCTTGTGTGCGTGCTTGCTTGTGTGCGTGCTTGCTTGTGTGCGTGCTTGCTTGCGTACGTGCGTGCGTGCGTGCTTGCTTGCGTACGTGCGTGCGTTTGCGCGTGTGCACGTGTGCGCGTGTGCGAGCGTGTGCGTGAGCATGTGTGTGCATGCGTGCGTGCGTGCGCTTGCGCGAGCGTGTGCATGCGCGTGCGCGTATGTGTGTTATACATAATTAGTTTTCGGATTTTTCGCTTTACTTGTGGTATAAGACAATACTTCTTGCCAAATTTAATGATTCTAGTCTCTTGGTCTATTGCTCTAGGTCTCCGTGAACCACCCTATAGGTCTTGAATGGATTTTAAATCGTTATCATTTTCGATATCAGCACCCCGAGAAACCTAGAAAATGGCACCCATATTATCGATTTCCTAATAAAATTTCCGCCATCTTGGATTTAAAAATGGTTGTCATTTCCGTAATCAGCACCCCTAGAAATCTCGAAAATGACACCCATACCATTTAATTGAAAAAAAAAACCGTGTCCGCCATCTTGGATTTTAAAATCGTTGTCATTTTCATTATCAGTACCCTGAGAAACCTCGAAAAAGACACCCATATCCTTTTACTAAAAAAATTTGTCCGCCATCTTGGATTTTAAAATAGTAGTCATTTTCAAAATCAGCACCCTGAGAAACCTCCAACACGACACCCATATCATTTTACAAAAGAATTGTCCACCATCTTGGATTATAAAAGAATTTTTCATTTTTGTACACAGTACCCCGAGAAATCTCGAAACTTACACCCATAGCATTTTATTGAAAAAAAAATATTGTCCGCTATGTAGGATTTTAAATCGTTGTCATTTTCGATATCAGCACCCCGAGAAACCTAGAAAATGGCACCCATATTATTGATTTCCTAAAAAAATGTCATCTTGAATTTAAAAATGGTTGTCATTTCTGTAATCAGCACCCCGAGAAATCTCGAAAATGATACCCATACCATTTTATTGAAAAATAAAAATGTCCGATATCTTGGATTTTAAAATTGTTATCATTTTCGATATCATTTTTACTGTAGATGGCCCTGATCGTTTGGTGGTCGTTTGCCTGATGATAAAGATAACGCCGGCCCATAACAATTGCAGTGCCAATAAATACTTTGAAACAAAAAGATGCAGTACCGCATTGTGCTCGTTAACCTGAGTAATTTTACTTTTCAATTTCATTTCGAGTCTTTCTTAAACAGTTCTAAACCTCCCGATATTCCTGTAGCTGCCGCTAATAATTTGTTTACCAATACATATATTTTCCACTCGTAAAAATGATGTAAGTACGTAAACAAGAAATTGTAATCAAAAATGTAACCCATTCAATATGTATACGAGGAGCGTCCACGCGCAAATCACGGAATGAATCACATTTCACCGCTCTAGACGCTACTCTTTGAGCAAGCTTCAAACCCACACGAAAACAAATACTTGTATTGTATATCATTCACGCACACAAATATGTAACGTCGGCGGACAGCGTTTGCAGAGCAACGAGCGACACAACCTCCCCGTCTGAATGCCAGTGCATGACTGCCGCGCGCGCCCGCGCAGAGCACCTCTGAGACTTGTACATTTGGAATTCAGTTTTTTGATCATTTCTTTGCGAAATATTGCTCTATGCACAAATGAAACGGCCAGTTTATAGAAAATTTTCTTCCTTATTTTTTGGTGTAAAATTAATCCCAAACGTCTAAGTCATTTAGAAGTTTTAGGGAAAATAGTTTTAAAACAGCATGCTGTTAAATATTTTTTCAAGCCATAAGTAATGGTAACACAAAAAAATCAATCAGTGAAATTAATGCCCTTGAATTGATCATTCAGGTAGTATTTTTTTCAAGTCGTTAAACCAAGCCGTGTGGGAGTTTTAGGAGGAGAAAGTAGTCGTTTTGGCGATCCTAGCCCCTTAATTCACCTAATTTGATTAAATAATAGGCATTTGTTCTTTGTTTCGAATTTTTTGTCATGAATGCTCTCCTGGAGCCTGGAACACTTGTATTACCTTTATGTGCCAAATTATAGCCAAATCCATTTATTTGATTAACCGTGATTGAGTACCATAGAAACATAAAAACATTAGCACTTCGATTATTTATTTGATTGGTAATATGTTTGTTAAATAATCAAACTATTAGTACTTATTTATTATAATTATTAGTAGAAGCACATAAGTGGTACATGTGTGCATCATTCTCTAAGCCGATTAATTTCTAACACCTAAAAAAGTTTAAACTCTTAACTTCTCGACTTTAAAATGGCGCATTTTAAAATTCAATTACATGAGTTCACGAAAATCCACGCTACCCCATTTTTTCCCGCCCGTATCTATTGTGTCCATGTATTTGTTTGTGATAACAAACAGGTGTGTTATTTGATTAGTGACCTAAAGCCGTTGAGATAAGGTTGATATTTCCGTGGAAATAGCGCACTAAGGATTATTTGAAAAACGAATGCCGTTTGCCGGTGTGCGTGTGCGATCACACTGGGTGATATTTTTAAGTTTTAACTTTCTTCAAAAATGTGTGGTTTTCGATTTGTCATTGGTTTTAGAACTTGGATAGGATTTAGAAGGATTTTGTATCGTTATCTTTAAGTTAAATAAAAATGCATTCTTGACAAATGCAACAAATGCGACAGCTAGATAAATATTCTAGAGCTGACTGATACAACATTATTATTGATAAGGACGCCAAAAATTTTAATTTTATGAAATTTGATTTTTTCAGTAAAATTCATCTTTAATTTCATGTTTTTTTAACAGCAATGTAAGTACCTAAAATATTTTTATCCATATTGAATCAATTATATTGCGGACTTAAAAAAGGTATTTAAGTATCATTAAGTACATACATATACTCACATACTACATTATAATTATTATCACCACGTGTGTACCACATGCCACGACTTTATCTTCGCAAAAAAGTTCAAAATTCTTCGAAAACGGAAAGTATTGTACCAACGCGACGAACCAAATCAATTTATTCGAATTTTGAATCGCACACGAAACGTGGCGTGTTGAACGTAGTCTGACAATAACGTAGGTATAATGTTGAAGAAAAATATTACTAACTACCTACCTACCTACCTACCTAGATAAGTTAGGGTTACTACTTCATCCTTTATGCATTTTAAATAAATTATTAAAAACTTTGGTATATTTTTTCTTTCTTCTGTTGCCAGTCACGGTTTGTGTACTATAGGTACCAATTTCAAGTAAAAATGTACACCTTAAATACTTTTATGATTCACCTTAGTACAAAGAGTATTAAGTATTTAAAACTGAAAATTGAACGGAGTAGGTATATCAAATGAACATTTTGTAAAAAAATTAGCAGTTGGATAAATATATAGGTATCAAAATGACATTGGTCATGACATTGACAGTTTTTATAAGCAACAAGCTGCTAGGTACGAAATATATTATGAAATGAGTATGCGCATAAAATGATGAAATCTTTACTAATAAAAGTTAGTAATGGAGTCTAATGTATATAATAATTATATACTACGATAAAAATGAATGAGTTATTTAAAAAAATGTGACTTTGTAGTCTGTTTGGAATGAAATTATTGATACTGAAAATGTAATTTGGATACTAATATTATTAGTGCAACGTAACATATTTGTGACATATCATACTATAATTATCAGCGTAGTAAATAGTAATGCGTTGGTTCTATTAGAAAACTTTGAGACAGAATATGTTATAAAGAGCTGTGGGTAAGACCTAGTCTATTACAACTAGGATATCAATATGTGATATCATATGAACTAAAATTATCTATAGGCATGGCAATATGATATTACCTATAAAATAGATAAGATAAACGAAAAATTACCGAAAACACTAACCGAAACACATTGTGTCATCTATTCTCTATCGTCAGAATATAATGCATAACATTCGATTGTTTGTTTAATTTAATTGTTGATGCATGAATTTTAAAAACAAGCGACTCAAACAGTCTTTATTCATCGTGTGAATCATTAAATGAAATAAAGTATTTACTGTGCAATAACATGTTTCGTAGTTCTTCTTTATTACTTAATTTACTTCTATAATAAAAATTACAAATAGTTGGGTCTATAAAAATAAATACAAAGGTTTACTGATTAGTATTTTTTGTTAAAATGTTTGGTATTCAATCATTAAAATTTACTTTATTATTATCTTATGAAAAAACGAGGTCAACGTCGTCTCTGTTACTACATATTTCGTAAACACATAAGTTGTCAAATTGTGTAAGTACAATATTATTGTACAATCATATTTAATACGTTATAATATAATAATTCCTACGTTAATAAGAAATGTATTAGAAATCGTTATTCAAACGTATTCCCAATCAGTTTTTATGTAAACGCTAAACTAAAAATAAATTAACTAACACACCGGACATACTGTACAAGCTGAGTAGTAAACGAGAAATTTGCAGATCAAATAATGAAAAATATTTTTTTTGTAGTTAAAATTGTATCCTGATTGATGCAACCCTTAACGTATTTTAGTTATCAAATGAGATGATGCAAATTTACATTTTATTGTAACTATTGTGTGTTATAGCTGTTTTGCATAATTACATTTTCATTAGTTAAACTAACAGTTACAACTGCTCTAATTAATTTTAATATTATTAATTTACGACATAATTAGAAAACTCGTTGATAGATTCTCGTTTTAATGTTATACTATGCCAATCATTATTTACGTAAAAAATGTTGTATACAGATACGGTTGCGAGTGTGAGTGTACGACGATGTTTGTGCCGATTCAGGGCCGTCCACCTCGAGAATACTTAGGAAATTGGTTTATTTTCTTTGATGTATCTATAATGATAGTAAAAAATATTTTTTTTCTGTAATTTTAGATTAAGGATGAGGTTTAAATCAATTTTATGGATGTAATCGTATAATAATTAATGGTAATGTGTAAATAACTAAATACTTAATAAATTGCGAAACGTTACGATTATCATGACTTATTTTAACAAATTCATTACTTACTTATTTTAAATATGGATTACATAATAACGTAATATATTATAAGAAAGGTGTGTAATTTATAAAAAAATATCTGATGCCATTTTTTAAATATAATTAATTATAGTGGTAAGTCATTATGTTTGGAGGCGTATTAAGAAATAAAGAATTAATTTAAAAATTGACAATGGTGGTGCGACCATTTGTTTTAATTAAAATTTACATAGGTAGATGGTTTACAATAAATTTATAATTACTAAGCGTTAAAGCGTTTTGACCCGCGTATTGTAACAACTTTAAGTTTATACACATGTCTTTCAAAGCTATCTTATACTACAATCTTAAATACTTGTCCAAAGGCCAAATATGTTTATGGCTTAGTAAACAGTATTCAAAATATAAAAACAATATTTGAAAAAAAAAACAAAAAAGAACAATGATCATCGTTAGGGCCAACCCTAGACGTAGTGTGAGCGGGTAAGGAATACAGAGCAACCGAACACAGAAACGAGCCGGTCGTGGACCGGTATGGCTGTGTTCAAATTGTCAATATAGATCCACACCGCGCGCGAATTTTGACTTATTTTTCATAATCGTACGCCATATTGTTTCGTTGTGTTCATTATTTACCTAAATAAATAAAATTAGAATTTTTAATCAAAACATCGGTATAATGTTATCTTTGTTGTGATAGTTGTGTATATGAAGTACGTGTTATAAGTTTTACTATTGTTATTAACGTAACTATAGATAATTAACTTTTAACGGATTGTGAATAAGTAATTAGCTAATTACAGATTATACTTTTTGAAATTTAATGACGTGGACTTGAGTGCGTTTGTGTGTGTGTCCGAAAATAATCGAGAACAGTTTTGTGTTTAAATTTAGTGCAATGTCTAAGCTGAAAGTTAAAATAAGAATGCATTTGGCATTGTTATAAAAATAGACGTTTAAAATGTACGATTTGTGTGTGAAGTGATCGCCTATTTGGATTTATCGGAATCTCTGTTTGGATTAACATGGATAAACCTTCTTTCAAGGTAAGACTTTTCAGAATCGGAAATCACGAGACGAATTTAAAAATAAACTTGTATACGTGGACAAACAATAATTTAAGATCTTTAGCATTATTGATTTCAGTTCTCATGCCATCGCGATTATAACGCGATTGATAAAATACATGTAATCAAAGGGTGACGTCATCCATTGTTATCGATGAAGTTTGAACGTAGAAAATGTAGGTAGGTATTGTAATTTCGAAAAACTAAAATGCTTCTTACTAAGAGCTAATCTAAAAATCATATTTTTAATTTTATTGATTTGTGAGTCACCTACTCTTCAATTATGGCTAAATGGTTTAAAAGTAAATAAATTAAATAGTCCTTCAGTTTTTACTCCAGCGTGCTAGACGCTAGTGTTGGGGTAAAGTTTTCAATATATCGAAATCGATAGTTTGACCTATTTATTTGTTAGATGTACAGATGTTTACAGTTGAAACTTCCTTGTCATGATGACCGATAAGAGTTAATTATATCTTGGTCATTATGAATATATACTTCTAAACTAATATTAGAAAGAGGTAAAAGTCTGTTGTATGTTTTGTTTGTTTGTTACTACTCATCTTTATTCTTTATATCCACTGGCCTGATTCTAAAAAATATTTCACTAATACGTTATCCCTGAATGCTATTAGTATTTTGTCCTGATTACACGCGAAACGGTGAGCAAAAGTTAGTTATGAATATATTATCAAGATTTTATTAACTATGATGTTAGTTGATAATGATATAATTACATCATTTATTATGATAACGATAACTTTTGTGCACGAATTAGTGTAAACTATTGGTAGAAATTTACATTAAAACTAGCTTAACTTAACGATTACGAATGTTATTTGCTTGCAAGTTTTAAAATGAACAAACCATATTGCCTTGGAAGGCTTTAAGAACTGTTTAACTTTAATTGATACTGTGAACCCCGGCTTCGCCTACGTAGCCTAAGTTACTTCTTATAACATCAGCTATCTGCGAAAGTCCCGTTAAAATCGGTCCAGCTGTTTCGGAGATTAGCCGGAAGTAACAAACGCACAGATAAAAGTTTTATTAATTTTTTTGTTAAAGGTTCAGTATATACTTTCATATGAATTTAGTAAAAAACTGTTATTTAGATATTACAAACAGACACTTAAATTTTATTTGTATAGATCAGTAAATTAGGTTAGCAACACAGCTAACACTGTTGCAATGTTATTATAACCTAAATTAATTTTAGTAATTTCATTTCCAAGTGTCATTGGATTTTTCACCGACTTCAAAAAAGGAGGTCATCAAATTGACACGTACGTATAAAATTTACATAATAATCTATTAGGGCTTCCAAACATTCAAAATATTCCATTACTTCCAAATATACAAAATTTAAAGATGATTGTTTGTATATAAGTTTGTTCATGCATTTTTCCGAAACTATTACTCGGATTGTGACCGTTATTTTTATTAGGTTACATTTACTTCATCTTAGGGAACAGCGGAAGTTTCATCAAAATCGGTTTAATAGTTTATGAGATATGGACCAATATGTTATATGAAGTCGGTTTATATTTATGTAACCTTTGTTACTTAGTCTTGTCTCTGTTCAGCCAACGGTTGCCTGGACGAATTGCTAAGTTTAGCAATATGGCCGCTAATTGTGCTAATTAAAAACTTTTCTTCTATTTACGATTGACTTAAAATTATATTTTCTGTATTTGTTCAAAACTTTAGGCTCAGTAGTTTCGGAGATAAATTGGAAAAGAATGGTCAACATTAATCTATGTAAAAACTAAAAAAAAAAATAACTTTCAATCTATTTATTTTAAAGTTATAGAAAAATACATTTAAGACTTTCACAATAAGCCAGTGACACGGTACAGTATGCAATTATGTTTGTTCAAGTTTTTCCCCAATTCTTCTATATTCAAAATTAATTTATTTACAAGTCCAGGTCAAGTTTAGGTCCGTTCAAGGGCCCTAAAGTTTCCATTTTCTCATTTGGACGTTTGGACCCCAAAAAAACAATTACTTGGTTACCTCAATGGTAAAACCCGGTCAAGATCTACTAAAGACAAAGAATATTGCCTTATGAGAAGGAAGGCTTGTGCTCTACATTCGATGGAATATGCAGAAAAAAAAGAAAAGTAAGCAAAAATAGGTAAGAAATAGTAAGAAAATAGGTACTTAAGTATAATTAAGTTTTAAATGAAAGTCTTCAAAAATTGTACGTTTAGTATCTCATTTAAGTTATGGCAGTCTTCAAAACATGTTATAACATTTTTTGTAGAGCTGAGGTGTTTAAAACAACTTATTACACTAAAGAATAATAACTTCTCAAATCAATGTCAAGGATTTATGGTTTAATCCCCAATAATAAGGTGACCGTGTGTTTTTTACATATCAATATTTAATGTGAAAAACAAATGCCTAAGATAAAAAATATCATCAACTTATTTAAAATAATCGAGTATTTTGCATAATGTATCAATTGGTTACGTAACGCCGTATTAAAGTTACTCGAGTACCGTCAACAAAAGAAAACGTTAATTGTACAATATGTTTATACTTATAAAAAAAAATAAGTTTTGTTATTAATATGCAATTACCATTAAAATATTTAAACCAAATATTCGTTTTAGATTTCATGCAAAAGTGCTTAGTTACGATTTACGAGTACGTGTCTTATCGACATACGTAATGTCATCACACTATTTTATACATACCTACCGTATTGTACCTTCGCTTTTGAGAAGCTTGATTATCTCTGCCAAGTAGTTTAGACCGATCTTGAGGCTCGTATTATTACAGAAAAGCCTCATGTAACAGTGATTCGGTTCAAAATAAGTAAGTTTAATCTATAGCTTTTCACAATGACAAACCACCTTTTGTTACACATACCACTAAAATACTCTCATCTTTATTTTTCTCTTGTTTATTTTAGTGTCTGTAATAAGAAAGAGTGCATTGTTAAAATCTAATCATCTTTATTATAATAACAGAAAAAATAAACAACATAAACTAAAATAACTAAATAAAATACACACTAATTTATTTACAATCTTAATCTAATAATCCGCTCATCGAATTTTTAAAGACCTTTCAGGGCGTCTGGTCGAAGCCACACGTGACCAAAATGCTGGCCTCTACTTAGGTCAAAGATTAAGCATTGCCATTCAACGTGGCAATGCTGCCAGCATTTTGGGAACTTTGCCTACTGGTAGCGGATTATTAGATTAAGATTGTTAAAATCTAAAATACGGTTTCCAATTAATTGTTAGATTTCGTCACCACATTTAATTAAAATAGACACCCCCGGTAAATGTTCTAAAACTTTGTGCTTTACAGAAAATATACAATAAGCCCAAGTTACATTTTTAATAAAATAATAAAAATGCGAATATATAACCTCAATTCGTAAAATTTCGTCAGATTTCAATGCACATCTGATAGAATGATTTTTAAGTATTATTTTACTAATAAACTAAAATTATTACTAAATCAAATAATTAATCCTAATTGGATTATCCAATCATATCTCGTCAGTTCTTATCGACCTAGTTTAAAAAAATCATTCTCACCTCAACTACCTAAAATACATCCTTCGCAAGTGTTGTAACTTCTCTGAAATACAAAAATAATCGATAACTACTATCGATGTTTACCCCACCGGCCACCACTATGAACTCGCGCAACGCACTGCCCATTCGTTGGCATTAAAAGTAATTTTGTTCTTTTTTTTTTGTTTGTTGCCTTGCGACGTCATTCTCTCCGCGCGCATAGTTTTACGAATTTTGAATTTGGAGTCGTTGATGATTGTTATTACAATGCGATTAAAATAAGAATAGCACTGGCCAAAGAGTACTTAGCCAAACTTTATTCAAAGCTGTGCTCAAAGTCCAACATTTTTCTTTGTACAAAATACCTACCTACCTATAGACGATTATTTGTTTTAATTATAAATTGTGTGCTATTACGTTTACGACATAATTATAATAAGAAATAAAAAAATATTTATTTAAGGTGACGTCTTTAGCAAATACATTGCCAAACCATTTCAACCCTGATGTTTAGAAGCTATTATAGTTTATGGACCGGATAGTAATAATAGGAAACTTTTTATCCCGGAAAGCGGATGAAACCGTGGACAGAAGCTTGCATAAGCAAGCTAGCTTAGGAACATAAGTTCCTACTGAAATAATAAAGTGAAATGAGTATGTTATATAGTACTAATGATTGTGGGAACATAGTATGTATTATAATTATGCTGTTGTAAGGATTTGAAATATTGTTTTTATTGTAGGGTCAAGAAGGTTCGTAAAGAACTCCAAGGGTTTCTAAGTTCAATGACCTTAGCAGACAGAAATGACGGGCAGCAAAATTCGTACTTTTGGTACCTACGTAGATACCTATTATAAATGCGAAATGGTGTTTGTTGGTTTGTCCTGCAACCACGCAGCAACGGAGCAACGGATCAGCGTGATTTTTTATGAATATACAGATATAGTTTATGAACCTGAGAGTGATATAGGCTACTTTTTGTCCCGGATAAATGCATAGAATAGGTATGTACTACAATTGGGATGTTGACTGATTTTGGGAAAGTGTTTAAAACGATGCGTATGGGCCTAATATAACCCAAAATATTTAAATTTACTTTTTAAAACAACTAATATTTTAATTATCATGTATTTAAAATGCCGTTTTAAATTTTGCTCCAAAACGGCAGTGACGTCACGTGTTCAATTACCACAGAGTAATTTTCTATAACACTGTAAAGTGACAAGCAAAGAGAATATAACCACTACTACCTAGTCTGTGCTACGTTTAGTGACAAGTTCATTCGATGCTTTCTGTGTATGTATTGTTATGTATTAAAATATGAGTTCTAAGTTTTTTGAGCTTATTGATTTATATATATGCTTTGGTTCATTAATACACTTTGGATCTTAGAATCTACTATTACTGTTATATATTCATTGTTGGTTATAGAAATAATGATTTTTGGTATAATAAGTAGGTACTTACACGGAGGTCTTCACATTTCTAAATTCAGCAGAGCAGAAATTATCGTTTGTCGAGAAGAAATTGGCCACCGTAAAACAATCAATTCTCGGCAAATTGGAATTATTTGCCTTTATGAAGCCACTTTCCATCATGGGAGAATATTCAAAAGTCGAAATAAATGTAGAAAAATAGGCGCGGAATTCACAGCACAGATAAATAATCACAGAAATCACTCTAAAATACTAAGCAGTTAAGCGCAACGAGCTATATACTCATTGGAGTTTTGGCGGGAATGCGAAAATGTGCTGTTGTTGATTTTGTGTTATTTACTAAAACCTTTGTTTTATAGAGTGTTAATGTGTAATAATAGTGGATTATTAACCATTAAGTGTTCGTAAACTTGCATTGAGTGAAAGGCAAATAGTACAAAGACGAAAAACGTGTATTTTCGTATTCTATCCAAAACTCCATAGAAGCTTCAGTAAACTATCCACCAATTTACTGAAGCGTCACTTCGACTCGACCGCGCCTAGACTAAACTTTAACGTGACTTTGACGACTTTCATGCACCAAAACTAGAGATTTATTATATATTATTACTTATATAACTTAAGCGCAAATCACGTGGAGCCAAAAACAAAACAAAAAAAAAATATATACCCATTCCGATTGAAACAGTGACATCACGGGCGTTTTAGGTCACGTGACTTCGGATTGATGTGATTACATTTTGATTATTTAATTTAAATTAAATTCCTTAAAAATAAACAAAAATATTGTGTTTAATAGGATTTCTGTCACAAAAACTACCGTTTCGCGGCAAAATTATATTTTTATTTGAATACAGTCAACAACCCAATTTGGGAGTCTTGAGTCTTCAAGACAAGAGTACAGGTAGGTACGCAAACGTGATATATCGTCGACCGCATCGTCGCTTGCCATAGGTATTTTACGGTATTCTCTTTTGACAATTATTAAAAATTTCAAGATACTTACTCAAAAGTACCTACGACGTCGATAAAATATTAAATTTACTATTTTTAACTATTCAACTTTCAACTTCTTTTTGAATGGCTTCTGCCGCAATTACGCTAATGCCGCGTGGGTAGAGCGGGTCAAATGGAGAAAAAAATATTTTTAAAAGTAAAGCTTCTATATCTACTGTATGTTTGACAGTGGCATTGCTTGATATTTCTTTATTTGCGTTCTTGTATCTCTGTAGGTAGGTATAGCAAAATTGAAATCAATACGAATAAATAAAATTGAAGTGTCTGTTTGTAATATCAAAATAACAGCTTTTTACTAAATGCATATATAGTATATACGGTACCTATACCAAAATGACCAGTTTTAAACCTTTTGTATATCTGCATGTTTGTTCCGGGTAATCTCGGAAGCGGCTGGACCGATTTTGACGGGACTTTCACTGGCAGATAGCTAATGTTACAAGGAGTAACGTAGGCGAAGCCGCGGGGCACAGCTAGTTACTACTATAACTGAATTATACCTACTCTTAACCCTTAGCCAATTAAAACATTATCTTAAAAATCGGATTTCTCTGTAAAAAGTTATTGTTAGTGATCGATTTGATCATACATTAAATATTTTAAAAGAGAATAAAAAAGTAAAAAACATTACTGCCCTAACCAGTGTCACTCGGGATGATGAAGGATTCTAACGATATCCCATACATACAAATCTGTTCAGGCTTTTATTAAAGAAACTCACATAATTTTAACTCAATAAACTTTAGATAACCTTTTTTGGGCAGTAGTGTAAAAATATATGTACGGGTCGACTAGAGAACCTCCTCCATTTTTCGTCAGTTAAAAGAAGTGCTTCAAAGAAAATACTAAAACTATTAAACAAACAAAATAATAGATTGCAAACGATATTTTTTTTGTACGAACAACCTTCAAACGTTCTTAACCTTGACGAGATTCGATAACAAATCAGTACGTAGAGTAGGTAAACTAAGTACCTTTTTATACTACTAGGTAATGAGACGAGAGGATCGTATGTCTGTTGGTATATAAGAGCCCCCATACACGAGCGCTCCAATCCACAACATTCCAAACCAATATTCCAAAAACCGACCGTGTGTGGGGAAGTATTCAAATCTTCAAATTTAATTTTCACTCGAAGAAACATTTTCAATTTTTTTTCACGGAGTGCGGGGCCCCTTGTCCTTGCTGGGCCCCTAGGCAGTTGCCTACTTTGCCTTATGGTTAATCCGGCCCTGCTCAGATGGATTACGTGGAGTGATCGGAATATTGGATATCGTTAGTGGTAGGACTACCTCTTCTGCGAGTGTCCGTCTGGGTTGGTACCACCGCTTTGTGAGTGACGTCTGCCGCCAAGCAGTATTGTGCAAGCATTACTGTGTTCCGGTTTGATGAGCAGAGTAGCCAGTGAAATTACTGGGCTTATGAGACTGGGATAACCTAATGTAGGGTAACGAGCGCACTGCAGTGCCGCGCAGGCCTTTGTGTTTCAAAGTCCTGAGTGGCACTGCAATTGTTATGGGCCGGCGTTTTACCATCAGGCAAACGACCAGCTCGTCCCATTACCAAATAGCATAAAAAAACTAATAAGATTCGTTTTCCCCAGCTGGTCGGAGCGCCGTGTGGTCACCACGGCCAATATACCTTCTACAAGGCTATACGGCTGACCGGCAAGGCTGAGAGGATTGTGGCCATCGGAGACTTCTTCTTTGTGAGGATATGGCAGGACTCGGAGCTGGTTTCCATCGGTAAGTCCTCCTTCCTCCCCTGTCCCATTTTACTTTAGCTCCAGCAACTCTAGACAGACCTCGGTATATCTACGATTAGTGTCCGCCCACACAGGTTTTTCAGCCGAAACCAAAACCGAAACTGAACTTCCGCTTAGGCTCTCAGTTTCGGCCGAAACCGGCAGCGAAACCGAAACTTACATACACATATTAAAATTTCTATTTTATACTGAAATCTAGTGACATACTTTTTACACATTTATTTGGCATATACATACAGACAGTTAAGAGGAGTGTTAAATAAAATAAAAAGCCAATCATTAAAGTACGTATAGACGGTAACAAAAGTATTTTTTATTTTTTATGTCATTAATAATACGAGTATATAAAACTAAACAAATATGTTAAATTAAAGACTTTCCTGGAAGGAAAATTAAAAAAAAATAACATTCAGTCAGACTTAGACATACATTACATAGCTACAGACTCTCTCAGACTCATACTCAGACTGGGTGAGCACGTGTTAGCCGCGAAGTTGGCCGAACGACCACGATAATTCAAGAACACTCGACTTTCGGCCGGCCGAAAGTTTCGGCCATTTTTTGGTCGAAATCGAAAGGCTGAAACTATATTTCTCGGCCGAAACTGGCCGAAACCGAACTTTCGGTCGGTCACTATCTAAGATTATAACTTGACCCATTCTAACTCCCAACTTCGTTCCACAGGGGAGCTCCAACTACTATGGACAGACCGCGTATCAGACCAGACCCTGGTCAGTCTACGTCTGTATTTCCTGCCCGAGAACACGCCAGATGGAAGAAGTCTTCATGGAGAGGTAAGTCGAACTAAGTTGTTAGAATATTGATGGGGTAATTGACTAACTTTGTAAAATAGTTTATGTATTATATTTTGTTAGTGGGAGGACTAACTCTTCTGCGAGTGTCCGTCTGGGTTGTTACCACCGCTTTGCTCGTGAAGTCTGCCGCCAAGCAGTAGTGTGCAAGCATTACTGTGTTCCGGTTTGATGAGCAGAGTATCCAGTGAAATTACTGGGCTTATGAGACTTAATACCTAATGTCTCAGGGTAACGAGCGCATTGCAGTGCCGCGCAGGCCTTTGTGTTTCAAAGTTCTGGGTGGCACTGCAATTGTTATGGGCCGGCGTTATACTTACCATCAGGCAAACGACCAGCTCGTCTCGTTACCTAATAACATAAAAAAAAAATACATACATAAAACCTATTTGATATTACATAAACGACTTAACGGAGGAGGATCAACGTGATTTTTTTATATAGATAT
Organism: Crocallis elinguaria; assembly: GCA_907269065.1. NCBI lineage: Eukaryota > Metazoa > Arthropoda > Insecta > Lepidoptera > Geometridae > Crocallis > Crocallis elinguaria. Next base: position 13,267,341 of record OU026076.1, on the reverse strand, counting down.
AGTTTATGGACCGGAGATTAACATAGGCTACTTTTTATCCCGGACAAATGCACGGTTCCTGTGGGAACGCGGGTGAAACCGCGGGCCGCAGCCAGTCTAGAATAAGACTAAAATAAAACCTGGTAGTATGAATAACTCTTCTGCGCGTGTCCATTTGGGTGGGTACCGCCGTTTTGTTCATGTAGTCTGCCACCAAGCAAAATAAGTGTGCAAGCATTACTGTAATCCTGTTTGTTGAGCAATATATTCAGTAAAATTATTGGACTTATGAGACTTGATAGGTAACCATTGTAGACGAGCGCATTGCAGTTTGTGTTTCAAAGTTCTGGGTGGCACTCAGGGCCGGATTAACGACGTCGGGGCCCCTAGGCAATGCCATCTCGGGGGCCCTTTTCTAACCATAATAATATTATGCAAATTTGAAATGCGTTCTGAAATGTATTGATATATGACGACACAATATAAAAAAACGCAATATTAATAATATTGTCATTGAGTGTTTGTAGCATAGAAATCTTCAAATTTGATTTTCACTCAAAACTATTTCAATTTATTTTCCCGGGCTGCGGGGCCCCTAGGCAGTTGCCTACTTTGCCTTATGGATAATCCGGCCCTGGTGGCACTGCACTGCGATTATAATGGGAAGGCCTTTAACCATCAGGCAAGCGACATGTTCGTCTCTTTGTAGTACCTACCTATAGCAAAAAATGGAACTGCAGACCGTTTAGGAATAAGAATAATCTAATCAGATATCATCAAAAAACAACTTTATAAGAAGCGTGGGAAGCGCGAGCAAGTCAACGGCTGTCTGGGTTCCGTACAAAACTCGCTTTATTCTGCTTATAAAAACTTAGGTTTTGTCCGCGACTTCGGCCCATTCTTCACATGGTATCAGGATGCATAGCGCATTACTGATGGATAATGTAGCTTCTTACTCTCTCTCATTAAACCGGAACACAGTAATGCTTGCCCATTACTGCTTGGCGGCAGATTTCATGAGCAAAGCGGTGGTAACAACCCAGACGGACACTCGCAGAAGAGTTAGTCCTACCACTAACAAAAGTACTGCGTAATTCCAATTTTTAGAACCTTTAAACAAAAACAAAACGTCACAGTCATATGACACATCAAATATTCGTACATCCGTAAGCTCCTCCGATCCACCCTCTTAACGTCGGAACCCTAAAAATCGTATATCTAAGGAAACCTCAAAAATCGAGAGCGCTGCTCTACGAAGCGATTCGCAGTCTCGCTCGAACGTACGATGCAGAGCATGCCGTCTCACTCTAATCCCTATTTGGTAACGCCAACTATTTCATGGATGAAATTACTGTTGTGAACGGTGTTGAAGTCATAAGAGGTAGCGGTGGCGATTTAATTATTACATAACAAGCGTGTTATATCGTCGACCGCATCGTCACTTAACATCAGGTGAGATGGCGGTCAAACGCTAGCCAATAAAATATTAAAAAAAAAATATTTAGAGAATTGCTTCTCCAAGACATTTGTGTAATTGTATTTGTTTTTCTCTTAATAATGAAATAATCATTATATTTCAGTATAAGTTTTATAAAATATCAGGCATTATTTTAGATTATTTACTGAACATTGAAATGCAATGTATGATGTTACTGAATAAATACATTATACTATAACAACTGTTTAAGCATTATTTAGCGATTTTTAAGAAAGACTAAGAAAACACTTTTTAAAAAAATAAATATTACTGTAAAATAGCATAATTCAAAAAATGCGAATTAAGTATTTGAATTGAATTTAAAAAAGCGGGAACCTACTTTGACGAAAATATCGCGATAAGTATATGAAATTTTGACCCACCGACCCAATTTTCCACCCTTAGGTGGGACCACCTTCGAGGCAAGTATACCCTACTCATAAAAAAAATGAAATCGGCGGAGAAACCGAGTAATATCGCCAAAAATAACAAAACAGATGGATTGAGAACCTCCTCCATTTTTAAAGTCGGCTAAATAGATCATAGCAGAAGAAAAATATTAACCAAAATGAAAACAAATGTGAAAAAAATAAACAAAACTCTAAGTTTTAACTCTAAATCGTGTTTGTAAGTCTTGCTAATCAATATCTTAGGAATTGATAAAAATTAGGAGGGGTTCATAAATACAGTTATTGTAAAATCAATCTCAAGAGATTAGGCAAACTCGGAAGAACGGAACGCCCCATCGCCCAGGTACAAACACAATTAATATGATCAGTTTACGACTAACTTCATTTATTTGTAAACATTATCTCGGCCATTTCTCCAACCTTTTACTACACGCTTTTAACATTACATAAATTATTTTGTTTATACTTGAGCCATACCCCAATATGTACTCCTTTAGCTATTTCATGCGAATACGACCCTTATTCTCTCTCGATAACCGTGAGAATCCCGTGAGGGCCGAGCACAGTAATTTTGTAGATGTAGGATTCTGTACTGCGATTGTGCCGTCTTGGTCGTTTGAAATATATTTTAGTGTCGTTTTATATTTCGGTTTTTATATATAAATGTGGTTAAGGAGTGAGTGTATTGTTGTCCTTGTATTGTTTATTGATGGAAATTAAGATTGTCTCTAGTTTTTAATCGTTTGGATTAGAATTTATGCTATTATTCAAAACATTCGTATCGATCGAAATTTAGTAAATTTAGTAAAATGTATATTTTGTTCTTAATTTGTGTGTGAAAAACTCGTTGGAATTAATTAATATCGTATAATACTAATTACAAACTTTCTATTGTGAATTAAACTTGATAATATACTAGATATTCACAAGGAGTAAACTAAGGCACTTCATTATTGCGTAAGAAACAACCGCCTCTTGATTGATTACTTTGATTATTATCAGTTCACAATCATAATGAAATCATTAAATATAATCTATACGTAGTTTTCATGATAATTTTGATTAGTTACTTTTAGCTATTATTGTTTTACGTTATTATGACTAAAACTCCGAACCGAATGTCGCTTTGTCAACGTGAAAAAGGTTAAAGGTTAACACAACATTTTTTTAAAAAGCTAGACTTTCTTAATGCATATTTTATCTAAGGTCGTAATAAATATTAGAAGATGGAGATATGAGATAGATAAAGATAAAGAAGTTGAATATTTTATGCAGTATTATATAGAAACCCAAATTTATATGTGTATAATTATAAAAATTGAGTGAGTTAGAAATGATACTTGTATCATTTTTAAGAGTTAATTGTGATAAGCAATATGATAAACAATAATAAAGCTAGTTTCGTATTTTTTCAATTGTCGGCTAACACATAATCTAAGTATTAATAGCACTATAACAAAAGTAGCAAGTAGTTTTATAAAACCACTATAATATTAAAGAAGAGTTAAAACAAAATTTTATATCGCCAAAAGTAATAATAATACCACAAACGCAAGTACCAAGACCGTTCATTCCTCGCGCACAATACATACTTCGCGTTGCCATGTGACGACTTTTAAACATCGAGAGGCGTGGAGTATAATTAAAACTAAAAGTTTTATTTTTTGCTATTTTTGTACTATTGGATAACGAGACGATCGGGTCGCTTGCCTGATGGTAAGCACAACGCCAGCCCGTAACAATTGCAACAATTTGTTTAAACAATTGTTTGAAACTGTAACAATTTGTTTGAAAATCTTCCAAATAGTAGATGGTATCGCTTCAGTTGTACTTAAGAGCCAGTCTTCCACATTCGACCTGATTTTTTTATTGAATATTAAATAATAGATAATTACAGTTGATGGACCGCAGAGTAACGTAGGCTACTTTTATCCCGCAAAATGCACGGTTCCAACTTCCAGTACAAATCTCTGTGCGGGTGAAACCGCGGGCAGAAAGCTAGTGTATAACTGTTATTTTTATACACTTGTTACTTTGAAATTGAAATTCTTTTTCAAATAAGGTTTTTAGAAGAGTAGCCATGAAAGTTAAATGACTCTAAGTGCCTGTTCCAGTTTATATATAACCATTCAAGAAGAGAGGCATGATTTTACTATATCATTTCTGACGTTTTTGCTTGTGACCTGCTTTTTTACTAACTGTGCTCCGTTATCAGTAACGATTTAAAACAAATACAATGGACGAGAGAATAATAATAAAATATCACACAATAGTCCATCTCATCACTAACTCCCCAATTCATAGTTTGCTATAATTTTAATTAAAAATTAATAGCCTCTTATTGTTACATCTGATCTATCAAAAGTCCGGGCCAAGACCCTTGAATTAATTTAAACAATAATAATCATAGAGGCCTTGTCCACTGCCGGTGACACTATACTCTATAGGTAGGAGTTTTTGTAGTACTTTGTGTTTGTTTTGAATATTAAAAAAAAATGAAATTAATTAAATAAAAATAATCTTATTCCGATCAACAAGGAATTATTATGAATGGTTAGTAATAATAAAATTAAGGCCATGTAATGAAGGTAATTGATAATTATGCAAAGTAATTTTGAGTTAAGAAATATACACAACTAGTATTGACAATGTAATTGTATTTGTGAGTCAATAGTCCAGAAAACACGTTCATATCGTTCGTAGGCATTCCGATATCTTATCTCGAGTTCATTCTACACAAATAACTGATAAGGACGAGCAGTCGAGTACAGGCGAGCTCACAAGTTGTGTAAATTTATTATTTGTTTATTTGTAACTGTTTTTGTAGCTACATTAGACGTAGTGTTTATGTAAGGAGCTAGTAACTACTTAGTTAATTAAGAAAGGCTTTAGACAGTTGATAAAAACAAATTGTAAATAATGACGAAGTGACTATAAAAAGACATAGCCATTCATAAAATTGCATTTTATAGAATTTATATAGTATAAAAGCAATAGCTAATTAAAACCAATAGGAATAAATATTGTTCAATAATCAATATCCACTGCCGCTTTTTTCATTGCCTGTACTCAATGTTAATAATAATAGTTAAGATATGTCGTCCAAAGTGGGTAGGTATTTTAGGTGTCCGCGTAGATAACGATACCTATAAAGCAGTTATATATCAAGGGTATCTTAACTTTTTGCTATTTTACTGATTTATTGGCGACTTGGAACACAATTTTTTATTGTAATTTCTTTGGTTTCGTGAATATTGTAATTATATAATTTCTAAGAACGGTTTTTATTGGGGATATTGTATGTTATTTTTAAACGGAGTTAATTATTTTCATCTTCCAAAAACAGAGAAGGTTCTTAATTCGGTTGTTTTTTACCGTTTCGGTTGTTGTTTTTTAAAAAATGTTTTTTACCTCAGCTGATCTCTGTCATTTTACATTTATAAACCGATTTGAAAAATTATGTTTCACTAGTTTAAGTAGGAAGCTACACTCCGAGTGTTATAAGTAGGTAGTAGTAATAAATTTAAAACTACTAATGTAAAAAAGTTTACAATTATACATATTATATGAGTGAACTAGGTACTCGGTATCGAAATGTCAAAAACATTTTTGACATAAAAATGGGGTGAAATTGAGACCTTTTTTTAGTTAATTAAGAAAAGCAAAGAGGAAAATAAAGCTGTAAGTGGCGCCGCGAGCGTAACTAGTTTCAAATTAATATATTTCTTCTACTAAGTTCAGAATAGGTACTTGTGTATTGCGTCAACAGCCAACACGTGGCACCCATGAAGTCTTTGGAATAATAGAACAGCGTACATTATTAATTAACCTTTTTACGATTTTTATTACATAATTATGTATTTTGACAATCCCGGTGTAATTACCAGGTCGGACTTCTGTAGCGCTTATAAATGCAGGTTCGATTCCCGCAACAGTAAAAATATTAGTGCACTTAAAAAAAGCGCCATTAGTCCTAATTTCAGAGGTCCTAATTTCAATAAAATCCTTAAAGTATTTGAATACTGCAATGGGTTCGAAGCGGATTTAACTTTCATGAAAGCTCTCCTAGGTTCAATATGAACGAAATTATGAATGTTATTTTGACTTAACCCTGCGTCTAAAACCTGTCGTGCAAGTGAAACGGTCACCTAGACTCATTTAAATTTCATGAGCGCACATTATCAAAAAAGTAAAGTATTTCGAATTTGCCTCAGTATCGCCAGCAAAAAATGTTCTTTGTTCCATAAAGTTTTAGTCGCACGGAAGTCTCCACGGATCCCCGGCTTAGCAATTATTTACCAGTGACGCGGCAACCAGGGCTGCCAACCTGGCGTATTATATTTTTTAACGATAGGTACCAACATAACGATACTAACATTTGAATTTTCTTTTTGTAATCTTTTACTGTGTTATTCACACCATCCTTAAGATCTCTTTACCAGGTGTTAGAACTAACCCTCTTTCAAGCGTCCGTCTGCAAGGGTAAGCTTTGCTCTTGTAATCTGGAGCCAAGCAATAGGGTTTTTAACTCGCATTTTTTATGATGTCAATCAATTCTTTTTATCATGAGAATCAAACATCTATATCGAAAAAACTGAAAATAGAACGTTTGAAACGTCAAAAATGAGAGTCAAAACTGGGCGTATCTACTTGCTCATCGTAAGTGACGTCACATGCCATGCGCGATTCGTAAAGATGTAGTAGGTACTACTAAAAACGTGCATTTTATTGATTTTAGTCGTGAAAAACTGCGTGTACATAGTTGTTCTACATTTTTTTATTCATTGAAATGCAAAGAATCTGATAGTTTCATTTAAATTACTATTGGATGATAAAAAAAATCGTTGAATTCGGGAAACTCTTAGATCCAGTATCTTTGTGGAAATTATATATTCTTTTGTGAACTTCATTTTTATTGTGTTAATGAATCTTAAACCTGTGTAATGACAGTAATTATGTATTTTGTTGAAATGAAAAGTCTTATCGTAAATTTTCTATTTCTAACTACGGAACAGTATACTAAAGCGAGTCAGTCAACTTGTGAACCCCGCGTTTGAAGTCAGTTATTTTTTTTTATTACTTTTCGACAAAGAAACGAGCGAGCGAGCTAGTAAACATAACGTCGCGTCGCATCGCTCGGCCCGTAACAATTGCAGTGCCACTCAGAACTTTGAAACACAAAGCCCGACGAGCGCTATCCCTATAGCCCAATAGGGATGTCGCACGAAACACAAAATACATAATTAATGTCGTTATACAAGCTGAACATCTTAAAAAAATAAATTTACAAAAACATATAATTTCCACAAAGACACTACATTTAAAAGTCTCCCGAATTCAACGTTTTTACTAACATCGAAATCAGTTTTTTACATTTCAATGAATATAAAAAGGTATGGCGACTATGTACTTGAACGCAGTTTTTCATGCCCAAAATCCAGAATGTTTTTAATACAACTTAACGGAACATGTGACGTCACTTGTTCTGCCCAATTTGTTTGGGGCATTTTTAGCTCTCAGTAGATACCGCCTGACATTGGCTCTCATTTGATATACTTAGACATTTTATTCTAATGAGAAAACTGAATCTGAAGGATTGACATAAAAATTGGAGTCAATATGCTTATGCAGTGCCGCACAGCACAGAATTGCACTCGTTACCCTGCCTCCTGAGACAATCTATACAAATAAATAAAATTAAAGTGTCTGTTTGTAATATCAAAATAACAGCTTTTTACCAAAAGCATATGAAAGTATATACGGTACCTATAACAAAACCACCATTTTTAAACATTTTGTCTGTCTGTCTGTTTCTTCCGGGTAATCTCCGAAACGGCTGGGCCGATTTTGACAAGACTTTTACGGCAGATAGCTGATGTTACAAGGAGTGACTTAGACTTTTATTTTAGAAAAAGAATTAGGGTTCCGCGCAAAATAATAAAAAACATGAAATGCAAATTCTCCGCGCGAGTAAAACCGCGATAGCAGCTAGTATGTAATATGTACAGTGAGGACAGGGAATCGGAGCACCGACGGATTTTCGCGAGTAGGGGTTTGGGGCCGATCTGGATAAATCACTTTGAATTTTTCAAAAATGTTGTCAATCAAGTAACATCCGTAGCGTCGGTTGGTGATACCAAACAAATAAAAATTCTTACGTAACATCGCTCAAAGGTAGGTATGGCCATATTTGGTTGAAAAAAAACTTACTTTCACTTAATTGTGCACAATAAAAATAAAATATGATTAATCGTGGTTGTATACGAGTTATTGAAATAAGTCGTTAACTTATTCAATTTCTTCTGGTAAAGAATTCTTTTTTATATTGGTATCCTACTTCCTAGTATATAATCCTACTTCCTACTAATATTATAAATGCGAAAGTGTGTTTGTTGGTTTGTCCTTCTTTCACGCAGTAACGGAGCAACGGATCGACATGATTTTTGGCATAGATATAGTTTATGGACCGGAGAGTAACATAGGCTACTTTTTAGCTCGGAAAAATGAACGGTTCCTGTGGGAACGCGTGGGAAAACCGCGGGTAGACGCTAGTCTTTTTATATTTCAAATAGGGTTACGTTACGTATGACCGCGATCTCACCTGATGTTAAGCGATGATGCGGTCGACGATGTAGCACGTTTGCCTAGAAGAAATCGTTTCGTTTCTTTTTAAGTCGGTATGAAAAAACATATGGCCTTACCACAAAGAAATTAAACACACTTTAAACCTGAGTTAAACACTGTTTAACTCCTAAACATGCCTTAGTCGCGTGTTTAAATATGAGCAACCACAAATCCTGGTGTATAAGTAAATTAAGTAGTGTCTAACCGTTGTCTAACGCAATTCTGTTGTGACATTTCGTTTTTAGAAGCTCGATGGAATGGAAGCCCGGGTTTTTGTTATTTTGCTCGCGAGCCGACTGAAATCGAAGTTAGCCGAGTACCCGAGACAGATAGCAAAAAAAACTGTACTACATAATAGGGATGTTGATTCCATGTTTTTTATGATGTCAATAAATTCGTTTTCTCATGACAATCAAATGTCAATATCGAAAAAACTGGAAATCGAACGTCAAAAATGAGAGTCAAAGACGGGCGTATCTACTGAGCGGCGCTAAAACGCTTCATACAAATTGGACAGAACATCTGACGTCACTTGTTCAACGCGGGCCGTAAAGCTGTACTAAAAACAAGCATTTTGTTGATTTGGTCGTGAAAAACTACGTTTAAGTACATAGTTGTCATACATTTTTTATTCATTAGATTGTAAAGAATCTGATGGTATCATTTAATTTAGTAACGATGATAAAAAAAAATGTTGACTTTGGGAAACTTTTAGATGCAGTGTCTTTGTGTAAACTATATTTTTTGTGAATTTCATTTTCATTGTGTTTTGTGATGTTCTTAAACCTGTATAGCGACAGTAATTATGTGTTTTGTTTTTCATGCAACATCCCTAATTATTATAATAATACTAGCTTTTGCCCGCGGTTTCCACCCGCGTTCCCAAAGGAACCGTGCCTTTTTCCGGGATAAAAAGTAGCCTTAGATGTTACTCTCCGGTCCATTAACTATATCTCTGCCAAAAATCACGTCGATCCGTTGCTCCGTTAGTGCGTGAAAGAAGTACAAACCAACAAAGCAACAAACACACTTTCGCATTTATAATATTAGTAGGAATAGGATTAGTAGGATTGAAACTGAATTTGTCGTTACAAAGTACAAACTATAGTACAACTCAAATATTCAGCGTCTCGCAATTTTCGTCTAGATATTCGTAAACTAGTATTTCTGGTATCGGTTTCGTAACATAAGCTTTTTCTTATATGTTAACTCACCGCTCAATCCCCAAAATGCTGGAGGACCTCCTACTTTGGTCAGCGAGTCCTTCGGACTTAGTAGGTAGTTAATTGGGATGTTGACTGATTTTGGGAAAGTGTTTAAAACGATGCGTATGGGCCTAATATAACCCAAAATATTTAAATTTACTTTTTAAAACAACTAATATTTTAATTATCATGTATTTAAAATGCCGTTTTAAATTTTGCTCCAAAACGGCAGTGACGTCACGTGTTCAATTACCACAGAGTAATTTTCTATAACACTGTAAAGTGATAAGCAAAGAGAATATAACCACTACTACCTAGTCTGTGCTACGTTTAGTGACAAGTTCATTCGATGCTTTCTGTGTATGTATTGTTATGTATTAAAATATGAGTTCTAAGTTTTTTGAGCTTATTGATTTATATATATGATTTGGTTAATTAATACACTTTGGATCTTAGAATCTACGATTACTGTTATCTATTCATTGTTGGTTATAGAAATAATGATGTTTGGTATAATAAGTAGGTACTTACACGGAGGTCTTCACATTTCTAAATTCAGCAGAGCAGAAATTATCGTTTGTCGAGAAGAAATTGGCCACCGTAAAACAATCAATTCTCGGCAAATTGGAATTATTTGCCTTTATGAAGCCACTTTCCATCTTGGGAGAATATTCAAGAGTCGAAATAAATTTCGAAAAATAGGCGCGGAATTTACAGCACAGATAAATAATCACAGAAATCACTCTAAAATACTAAGCAGTTAAGCGCAACGAGCTATATACTCATTGGAGTTTTGGCGGGAATGCGAAAATGTGCTGTTGTTGATTTTGTGTTATTTACTAAAACCTTTGTTTTATAGAGTGTTAATGTGTAATAATAGTGGATTATTAACCATTAAGTGTTCGTAAACTTGCATGAGTGAAAGGCAAATAGTACAAAGACGAAAAACGTGTATTTTCGTATTCTATCCAAAACTCCATAGAAGCTTCAGTAAACTATCCACCAATTTACTGAAGCGTCACTTCGACTCGACCGCGCCTAGACTAAACTTTAACGTGACTTTGACGACTTTCATGCACCAAAACTAGAGATTTATTATATATTATTACTTATATAACTTGACACTAGTTAAATGCGCAAATCACGTGGAGCCAAAAACAAAACAAAAAAAAATCCGATTGAAACAGTGACGTCACGGGCGTTTTAGGTCACGTGACTTCGGATTGATGTGATTACATTTTGATTATTTAATTTAAATTAAATTCCTTAAAAATAAACAAAAATATTGTGTTTAATAGGATTTCTGTCACAAAAGCTACCGTTTCGCGGCAAAATTATATTTTTATTTGAATACAGTCAACAACCCAATTAGGCTGTACTTGGCTGTACTTTCGACCATTCCTCCATCCGCCACGTGGAGGACGCTGTTTTTGCTAACGCTACAGTTGTCTTCCACGGCTCTACGGCATATTGGCATTACTTAGGGGGATGGGGGTCTGTACAGTCGGACACTAAAGTGTTACCCGCTATATAGGTCGAATCTATACAAATAAATAAAATTGAAGTGTCTGTTTGTAATATCAAAATAACAGCTTTTTACTAAATGCATATGAAAGTATATTGGTACCTAGAACAAAACAAGCATTTTTAGGCTACTTTTATTTTAGAAAAAGAATTTGGGTGCCGCGCAAAAAAAATAAAAACCATATGAAATCCAATATCTCCGCTCGGGTGAAACCGCGGGCAGCAGTTAGTAAATAATATACAAATACGACATCCAAATACATCAGACCAGTGTTTAAAAACAGACCACGATAAAGGAGTCAAACACAAAAAAAGCAGTATTTAACTGTAACTTTAATTATAACTTTTATCCCGGGAAAATGCACAGTTCCTGTGGGAACGCGGGTGAAAACCGCGGGCAGAAGCTAGTAAGTTATATTACTGTAAAGTTAAAACAGAATCCGTTCTAGTTAACGCCCTTAGTGAACTGTTTTACAATTTGGATATTTTGCTTGGAGACCCCTCTCCGAATTGCTATATTTTATTTAACTTTATAGACCTATTGTTTCTGATCTTAACTGTACTAGGCACCACAGTAATATCTAATACAGAAAGGTAGCGTGTCAGATAGGTACTGGGACACTAACTTGGAGACCTTTGCCCACCGGTATATAAGTTTCTATAATCAGCGGCACAAGAACGTTAGTCCAAACGATAAAACTGTCGAATCGAAAAAACTGATAAATTTATCGAATGTTGCGAGTACCGAAATCTGATCGTAAAGTATTATAGTAGCTTTATATTCTCTTTGATTTCAACCTAGCTATTCGATAACTTTTGTCGGTTGACTCGATAAATTTTATAAAAAATCGATAAAACCCGCTTTATCGATTTGAACTGTTAATTTTATCGTTCGAAAAGATCCGTGCTTGCGCTGCAGATCTTTTTAATGCTTGATGGTCTTTTTAATGCTTGATAATCTTTTTAATGCTTGATGATCTTTTTAATGCTTGATGATCTTTTTAATGCTTGATGATCTTTTTAATGCTTGATGATCTTTTTAATGCTTTTTGATGGTTTAGGTTAGTATTTAACTAAAACCTCACTTACCTGGTACTCTTCTCGGGTATCTAGAGTATTGAGAGTATAGAGTAGTCATTTTTTACACGACTGCACAAAAAAGGAGTGTAATGTTTTTAGGGTTCGTGCAATGTATATTGTATATGATTGTGTCAGTTTCTTTGTTCCACGATAACTTTTAAATGCTTGAACAGATTTGGATGTGTGGGGTATCGTTAGAATCCTGACATCATCCCGAGTGACACTGGCTAGGGCAGTCATGTTTATTGTATATAACTTTTGTGACATTGACTTAAATTATGTACAAAGTCTCATCAATAAAAAAATAAATGCCATAAAATACCTACCATGACATTTTGTTTTTATTTTAAATTGTGTGCTATTATTACGTTATTAATAATAAGAAATAAAAAATACTTAATTAGCACATTATTTTTGCAAAAATCCAGTTGTGGCGTCACAACAAGACGCTGGGCCGGTCTTATTCTTATTTGAAGCGTATTGTACTCGTATATCCGTATAATTCTAAAATCAAAACCTCTTAACTACCCGATAATTGAATATCGAACCATTAAAAAAACTAACATCTTCAGTCTTACAAAATAAGAAAAAAAACATTAACTGACTATATTACGTCACTTCCCCACTAAACGCAGTTGTGACAACCTTCTTACAATCTAATTTCAACCTTATTCGCAATTAGTTAAAGACTAAAGCAGCGTAAAGCGCGCTGAGCTAGGCGAAAATCGAATTTAAACTTAAGTGTTAAAGTAGTAAATTCAAAAGCAAATATATAAGACATTCGACTCACGATCCTTCTCTAAATCCACCGTTATTATAAAACAACTTATATCCTTAAGCTGCCATTTGAATATGAACCTTAAATCAAGGGGCTAAAACAGCAATTTGTATGGCGGAGTTTCAGTGACGCGCAGCGCTGTGTGCGTGACTATAAAATTAGATTTGCGTGTGTGAGTTGTATTAAAGGTTGCCCTGCATGGTTGACAGGAGTAGTAATGCAACTCGGTTTTTGAAAATTGTAGTGAAATGTATTTGTTATTTTTTTATGTGCGTTTGAAGATATTCAGCTCTTCTTATAGGGGGTCACTAAAAATATTTTTAAAGCATTTGTGCTACTGTTCTTATCCATAGATTTCCTGTAAGAAATTACTTGTCCTATTATTATATTATGTGATTATAGTAAGGCATCCAATTGTATGTGTATCTTGCATTATTTGTAGTATGTCACTTGTTCTTTCATTTTTACCATTTGGCGTTTATTTATTTATTGTTGAATAGTTTTGTATCCTCCTTCTCACTACTAATATTATAAATGTGAAAGTTTGTGTGTGTGTGCATGTTTGTTGCCAATTATTATCTCCGTAACTACTAAACAGACTTTAATGATATTTTGAATGTTGATAGTTTAGGTTCTAGAATAAAACATCGGCTACATCGGCTAATCTAATTTTGGAAAATCAACCACTAAAGGGTGAAACAGCAACACATCAATTCCCACGCCGCCGCACGGTGGACTGAGATGAAGCTATAGTGGACTTAGGAACATAAAAAAAAGAAAGTGATAAATTTAAAAAAAAAATGATGCGAATCTATTCTACTACAAAATACAATAAGGTATTCTTTTACGACTTTTTTTTTTACTCACTTAGTATAAAGTTATGATTTTTTTTAGTTTTTTTTGTATGAGGATAAACATGAATACATCAAAATCTCAAAAATCTCCAACATTCTCCAAAAATGGATTAAAGATTCGAATAGTACGAATTATTTTCCTATTTATCCATATAATGTGGTACTGCGCTTTTGTGCGCTTTAGGCGTTATATATTTTTTTATTTTCTATTCCACACTACCCATGAGGTTGAAAACTAGGCGCGTTTTTTTTTATCAGTCGTCTCCCCAGTAGGCCTAATCCACTAGTACAAATATTCGGCGTCATGTGACAATGCTATTTCATCATCATCATCATCATCATCATCAGCTAGAAGACGTCAATTGCTGAACATAAGCCTCCCACTTGATCGCCTCACTGAAATGGCACCTCGCTTACTTGAATCGACTTTCTGCCTGGTTATTTATCATTCAGAAAATTCGGACTCACGTTCTTGAAACGATAATGGGTCTTCACTTAAAAAACCTATGTTTTCTTCATCATTATCGTCATTAAATGTCTCCTCCCTAACGATCAACAAAGCTTTTGCTTCTTCTGAAAGGGCTTTGTGTTTGCGCCCTAGTTTGGGTCGTATCTTTGAAATATGTGGATCCGAGCTGATTAATAAATTATTCATAATATCTTCATTGGTAGCCTTCCTACAAAATTTTCTCGAATGATGTGCACGATATCTACGGAAATCTTTATTGCGTGCTTCAGCGGCTTCTTCGGATAATTTTCCAATGGGCACTATACCCAAGTTTTCAATAATAGCTGCTCCGTGAGCAAGAAACTTATGAACGCTCGCAAGCATATAAAACCAATTATACAAATCAACGTATAATTTCATGGTGGCATCGGTATATTCTTTAAACTTCAGTGTATCTATATGATGACCAGATGAAATTGCCTCTAGTATGGTTCTAAATCTTTTTATCAAATTTTCATTTACTCCTGTGATTGAAGCCGCAATATCGGAATGTTCGAAGAATCTCCTAGCGGTATTTCCATCATTTGTCGTACCATGGCCCTGTTTCACAACATCAACTAAAAGACCCGTTTGAGATTTAAATGCTTCTTGAATATTTTTCTTTCTGCTTTCCATAACAGCTTTACTGTCACCCCTCATCCATGTCTTCAAATCTAATCTGTACGCTATGTTAAGAATGCATTCCATGAATCGTATCCAGGTGAGTAACGACGATAAACCATATCTGTATAAGTTGGCATCTACTTCTTTTGTCAAAACCAAGGGCAAATCATTCATTTCTTTTGGTGTAGCTTTACATATGTCACATCTCTGTGATGATGAATTGCAAAGAATTGCTGTTGCTTTACCATCTACCATGGTTAGTATTAATTTTACTTTCTGCACATCTTGTGGATTCTTGAACAAGTGTTGTAAAATGTCAGCAATATCTTCATTTCCACCTGCTTTCAATTTCAAAACATGTGTATGTAATAATTCTTCAGATTGAATAGTTTGCATAGTATGTTCCGTACGTCTCTTTTTTTGCTTAGGGCCCAATTCCGTGAAAGGTTTTCTAGGACTTACATTAGTCGATGTGCCAACTGATACTTTTTCTGGAGATGTGTTCTCTAACTGTGTTGATGTGGTAGGAACTGGTTCGTCGTTATTTTTCACAAGATCTTTCATAAACTCTGGCCAAACTATATGTGATTCCAACCACTCACTTTTAAACGTTTGCTCTTTACGATTAGCATTTTCCCACTTTTTATTATTATTATAACGGAACTTTGCACAGAACTCCTTTAGTTTTTTATCATTATCATTGTTCAAATAAGATAATTTTAATTTAATAGCATTATACAAAATCTTATCATCTTTAAGATTTGTACCTGCTTTCAATTTCACAACCAAATCAAGATTAGTCACTAAATCACTAAACATTTTCACAAAATTATCGTAGAAATAAACCTTCCAAAAACACAAAAAATAAAATTTCACAACAATCTAGTAAGGGTAGCCCGTGTGTAATGGGTGGTAACAATGAACTGAAGCCAATTTGTTTTCCATTTCCTTATACCCCCGGGTAACAGATTCCTGTTATCTGCAAATTTACTGCCCTCTGATTGGCCCACGTCACAAATGGCGACTCGTCTACAGATAAGAAAACCGGTTTGTCCTTATCTTGGGCGAAAACAATGGGGAGTCACACTGCTTACCTATCCCGCTAGGTGGCGCATTATCGCTGGTGCTGTTTCACTATGAAACTTCATTATAATATTTAGTAAATAAACAAAAAATCGTCTTTGCAACAAAGTATGCCTCTGTAAAGTGCAATTCAGTATAAAATTAAGGTACACACGTTTCTCTTCTGACGAGAAAAAACGGAAATTGTGGATCAAAGCATTGCTCACCAAAAATGATTGGAAACCAATTATTCTTCTAGGATATGTAGTGACCATTTCAAATCTAATGATTTCTAAGACGCTAGCATGGTTACTAGTTATAGTTTAATTCATTAACCCTCAAAGTAACCATCAATGACAAGCACCAGCGGAGGTGGCGCCATCTGAGATTAGCTTTGCCTGTGCCTCCCCATTGAAGTGGAGTGGTGTGGAATGCGCTTGCACATATTTACAACGGGGCCATTCCACGGTAATCGATACCAGATGAGATAAAAATAAATGTTATGTTACAAGCACTTTAACATTAATTACTAATAGTAAATATGTTTAATTTTCACCTAATGATGTAAAAAAAACAAAATTCTAGCATTCACTCAATCAAATTTCATTTGAAGTTTCATCTTGCCAAGGAATTTCCATGGTAGAAAAAACACATGTGTGTTGGAAACACTGATTTGCGTTTTCTATGGGTTATTCCGCGATATTTTGACTGTCAACAGAGTGCTCAAGATATCAGCTTGTGGTGGAACAATTTTTGGTATTTCTCAGATAATTACATAATATTTTACTAATCATTTTAGCAAGCCAAGTTTGCATGTCACGCCCGTCACAAAATACATAGAAAAGTTCTCATCAAAGAGTCCAAATCACTTGCACGTTGTAATAAAGCTTACGAAAGTAAGGATATGTCGCAAAGGAATGTATGTGAATAACTTTTATAAATTTTTATGTTACTGATTGGTGATGCTGAGCAAATTACTTTGGTCACGCCCGTCACAAATCACGCCCATCACAGTATTTTTACCTTTTTTTATTTATATATTATTTGGTAACAAGACGAGCTGGTCGTTTGCCTGATGGTAAGCCTAACGCCGGTCCATAACAATTGCAGTGCCACTCAGAACTTTGAAAAACAAAGGCCAGCGCGGCACTGCAGTGCGCTTGTTACCCTGAGACATTAGGCATTAAGTCTCATAAGCCCAGTAATTTCACTGGCTACTCTGGTCATCAAACCGGAACACAGTAATGCTTGCACATTACTGCTTGGCGGCAGACTTCACGAGCAAAGCGGTGGTAACAACCCAGACGGACACTCGCAGAAGAGTTAGTCCTAACATTAACAAAACCGGCTAATAAACGGAGTTTTTTAAACTTTCGCTTATAAATTTAGAATTTGGGTTAATGCTTATATGACTTTAGGTGATAAAATTGTTTGTTTACTTATTAAAAATTGAACTCGTCACGCCCGTCACAAAGTCTTGTCACGCCCGTCACAACTTATTTCAGGTCACGAAAACTGCAATATCAAATATTCACATACGACATATCACTGTAAATCTAGAAGGCATATTATTCTAAAAGGCGGACTAATTGAATTTAAAAAACAATTGTGTAATTAGCAGAAATATTGTGTCTTGTCGAAGAGGTCGATAATCTTGTTCGAGTACGCGTCACGCCCGTCACAGCGACTAAAATCGTCGTAACTTGTTTTGTGAGCCGAATAAGAAAAAAAATGTTGTAAATTTAGTAAAAACCATCGATGTCTTATCTATTACAATAGTATTTAAGCAATTTCGTATAATAGTTAAAGAATAAATGCACAAAATAGAAGTTGAAATGTCACGCCCGTCACCGTGGAATGACCCAACGTCTAATTTGAATATTTTTTAAAATATGATTCTAATAATAAGCTTTATATATCGAAATATTTATCTTTTTTTCATACAACATTAAAACATATATATTTCTAAAACTAATGGGTTACTGATAAAAGTCACGGAACATAAAAATGTTGTATTAGTATGTAGAATCCAAAAATATAAATAGAAATCCTTAAGTCCCTACTTTGCGATTTCGGTCCACTGTGCGCCGGTGAAGCCACGGGGTGCAGCTAGTTTTACTATAAAGTAACGATGCGAGCAGGCAGCATAATAGTCACGCCTGGCCAGATTAATTTTCCATGACCACCTCACGTTTTGAAGACTATAGTAGTATATTATAATTGTATAGTAGTATATTATAATAGTAGATTATATTTTACGGAAACACAGACGCCGCGCTGGTAGGAAATTCCACTCCTTAGCAGTGCGCATTATAAAGGACGAGCTATCGATGTGTACGGTAGCTCCTAGTCTATATTAAACGTATTTGCATATACTAAACTAACACACCGTCGCTTAGATCAGGTAAAATAATTTAAAAAAAAAATGCTTGAATAAACAAAACGAGTTGCAACCCTACTCCAGTCAGTGGCATAAATATCAATGTATGGAAGTAATTTCTCTCCTAGCTGTTTTCTACGTACAGGGTGCGCTTATTCTGAACAGAGAGGTGTCCGAATATGTAAAATATAGTTAAAAAAGTGTTTATCATACGATAGCAAGATAAGCATGTCGTTTGCCTGATGGTAAGCATATCGCCGGCCTAAAACAATTTCAGTGCCACTCAGTACTTTGAAACACCAAAGCCGTTCCCCGCGGCTTCGCCCACATAGCGTAAGTTACTCCTTGTAACATCAGCTATCTGACTGTGAAAGTCCCGTCAAAATCGGTCCAGCCGTTCCGGAGATTACCTGGAACAAACAGACAGACAGACACAAATTTTAAAAATTGTGTTTTTGTTAAAGATACCGTGTATACTTTCATATGCATTTGGTAAAAGCTGTTATTTTGATATAACAAACAGATACTTCAATTTTATTTATTTGAATAGATTACATAGTATGTATGTGTTTGGTTTACGATTGTAATAGCGAAGTCAATTTCGCTGAAATACATTGAAAGCGGGGAGAAGATTAAAATCCCATACTTATTTATATTTTGTGAGTTTCACGGAAAAGAGTTACCATACAGGATTTTTTTGCAAAAAAACTCCTGTATATGAGTTCTGTGAAAAATAGAAAAAAAATTAGGTCGACTGGTCAAATATTGCCTGTAAAATATGAACTTTGAAGCTTTGATGAATTCCGATAAAACTGTGCTTCCATTATTTGCTCGTGTAATGGGCCTTCAAAGCCGGTAGTGCTATTTATGCTGTTGGGTATTGGGACGAGCTGGTCGTTTGCCTGATGGTAAGCATAATTCCAGCCCGTTACAATTGCAGCGCGAATATGCAGAAGCTGATAATGATGTAAAGCGGAAAACGGGGATACCCGTGAGGCGCAGCTAGTAATCAAGCTGTGTTTTACACTGAACACAATAAGCTGCAGGCTGTTTCTCTTATCAGTACATAAACCTTATCAATGAGGCTAGCAGGCCAAGTAATGTGGAGTTATCGGATTTTGCTTGGTGTAGTCCGTCAAGTACGTTGAAAGTACGCGCGAGATGAAGAGTGTAGCGGAGCCATCGTCGCTTTGGGCCCAAGAGGGCAATCGCGTTAAAAATTATCAACCAAACCGCTACTAAACCACGACCGCATCACAGCTTTTTGACCGTTTCGTATCGCGCTAATAGTTTTACCAAAAGTTGAGACGTTTCTCGACAACAACTGACAGTTAACGCTGTCAAATGAACGGCAATATCGAATTCCACACGCCTGAACCGAAACTAAACAACAATTGGTATCAAACCACAATCAAACCATTACTGTACGCTGTCATTTCAAATTAGCGCGATCGGGGCCCAGGGCTTCGAATGAGTGAAAGAGACAGCACTATCTGGCCGTATTTCTGTTCCTATCTGTTTCATGGTTTCACTTCAAGTCGCACGTGATCGTGTAATAAATACTTCGTAATCCGAGCTTGTTGCAAAACATTGTTTATTTTGACAGCAAAACGCAAACATGCATTAGTGTCTAATGCTAGCCTCATACGAGTGAATCTGCGGGAAGCAGCTAGTTTTTTTGCAAGGTGTATTCAGCTGTTATAGTATTTGCGTAGTGGATATGTAATTTTAAGGAAAACCAGGTCGATTAATATACATACATAGAACATAGATATGTAGGTAAATGTATTTAACCTAGGTATCGATATTTGCAAACTCCAACATAACTTGAGTTAGTCACACTTTTACAATCAGTGCTACTCGAGTCTAGGTTTTGGTTTTTTATCAACATTCGAGTCTATGGTCACCTTTGCCACCAATTTGGTAAGTTTTGATTGCTCTTTGTTTAAAAATAAGCAAATAGTTCTGCTAACAATGCCATAAGTATGTCTGATATCATATGTAATGAACGGGCTGTTGTGAGTATCTCATATCTATACAAATAAATAAAATTGAAGTGTCTGTTTGTAATATCAGAATAACAGCTTTTTACCAAATGCATATGAAAGTAGGTATATACAGTACCTATAACAAAACAACCATTATTAAAAAATGTGTGTCTGTCTGTTTGTTCCGGGTAATCTCCGAAACGGCTGGGCCGATTTTGACTGGACTTTCACTGGCAGATAGCTGATGTTACAAGGAGTGACTTAGCCTACTTTTATTTTAAAAAAGAATTAGGGTCCGCGAAAAAAAATAAAAAACATGAAATCCAATATCTCCGCGCGGGTGAAACCGCAGGCAGCAGCTAGTCATCAGTACGTTTTTAACTTATAAAAATAGACATAATTTAATCATGTATTCATTTACGCATCGACCTCTGAGAAGGTTACCCGGTACAGTCACCTACAGATATATTTTTTGTAGATTATTTGTGGCTGTGAAGTGTACCGCGGAAGTCGACGGTACGCTCATGGGGAAATAAGATTGTGCCCCTCTCGATTAAGAGTGAATCCTAGGCGCTTGGATCCTCTTTACAAGACTGCGCAAAAATGAGATGTGTTTTGTAAAAAAGCGGGTACGTTGGATGAAAATATCGCAACCTGTCTGATTTCATCCCCCATTTTTGAACCTTTAGGAGTGGTACCTAGTGTACCTATTATATCATAATATTTATATTGGACCATCTAGAGAGTTATCAAACAAACCAAAAAAGAATTATAAAAATAGGTTTATAATATATTTAGTAAAAAAAAAAAATACTATGTGATAACGAGACGAGCTGGTCGATTGCCTGATGGTAAGCATAATGCCGGCCCATAACAATTGCAGTGCTACTCAGAACTTTGAAACCCAAAGGCCTGCGCGGCACTGCAGTGCGCTCGTTACCTTGAGACAATAAGCTCAGTAATTACACTGACTACTTTCTTCATCAAACCGGAACACAGTAATGCTACAGACATTCGCAGAATTAATCCTACCACCAAATTCGAACTGATCCTCAATAAGTTAAACCTCTGAGTGGCACTGCAATTAGTTAGTGGTAGGACTAACCCTGCGAGTGTCCGTCTGCCACCAAGCAGTAATGTGCAAGCATTACTGTGTTCAGGTTTGATGAGCAGAGTAGCCAGTGAAATTACTGCAGTAATTTCACATGAGCATCTGAGACTTAATATCTAATGTCTCAAGGTAACGAGCGCACTGCAGTGCCGCGCAGGCCTTTGTGTTTCAAAGTTCTGAGTGAAACTGCAATTGTTATGGGCCGGCGTTATGCTTACTATCAGGCAAACGACCAGCTCGTCTCGTTATCAAATACTTAGTATAAAAAAGTTCGTTCTCATAACAATTGAACATCGGTTCAATATGAATTATGAAATCGAACTTAACGCGGCGGCATAGGGCGTGTCCGCATAAATCTGTCCTTAGCAGGTAATAAGCATTTAAATAAAAAACACAGTAATAAAAAAAATGACGCGTCGCCGTCACATGCCCCCGCCGAGCTTTGTCTCTGGACGCGGTGGGGTATGTAACTGTGAGGCGTAAAGTAATTATTTATTTTTAGCGAATTTTTTATTTTTTTAATTATATTGGTACAGTACTGATAATTAGGTTTTATTGTGTGCTTAGAACGCTTGTTTATCCTACTTCCTACTATCCTTCCTGCTTCTATTCTACTTCCTATCCTTCTCTACTAATATTATAAATGCGACAGTTTGTGTGTGCGAATGTTTGTTATCACGTATCTCCGTAAGTACTTAACCGATTTTGATGAAATTTGGAATGTAAATAGATTAGATTCTGAAGTAACACTATAGGCTATAAAGATAAATACCACGCGGGGAAAGCCGCGGATGGAAGCTAGTAATTCCACTGATATTACAAACTTTCCAGCTTATAGTATAGAACAAAGAAAAATATTGTTAGTACTTCCGCTCGTTATAAATTGTAGTCTTTGTGTTATTCTAATGTATAAGATATATCACTGTAAAGTTTCATCAAAAATCGGTTCAGTTGTTTTTGCGTGAAAGACTAACAAACATCGTTTATAATATTAGTAGGATTATTTTCCCCTTTAAAAGGGATTTTGAGTAGTCTAATAATCATTAGAGCTGCAAACTCAATCTGAAAGGGATGTTGGGAAGTCTCAAATTTTAAAGGGGAAATCTAAAGGGATTTTGCCACTAACCCGGTGTAGGCATGATTCTCTGCAACTATCTTGAGCAATAAATTACAAATTAATTTTACCATACAAAGTTTGCCCAGCCTGGAATCGAACACGTGGCCTGAGTTTTTCAGGCGGCGTTCTAAGTAACAACTTAGGTACGAAGCTGTCAATACATAAGCTATACATAAGCTATACATAAGCTATACATAAGCTAACAAACAATATTTGCTTAGGTGGTAAAAACAATATAATTATGTTTTTTTAAATGAATAAATATCCAAGGTATAGTTACACAAATCATAAAAAAATAAATTAATATCAAGTTATACATCTATACAAATAAATAAAATTGAAGTGTCTGTGTGTAATATCAAAAAAAAACATTTTTTACTAAACGTATATATATGGAAGTATATATACGGTACCTATAACAAAACAACAATTTTTTTAATTTTTGTCTGTCTGTCTGTTTGTTCCGGGTAATCTCCGAAACGACTGGACCGATTTTGACGGGACTTTCACTAGCAGATAGCTGATGTTATAAGGAGTAACTTAAGCTACTTTTATACTTTTTAGAAAAAGAATAAGGGTTCCGCGCAAAAACATAAAACCCATGAAATCCAATATATCCGCGCGTGTAAAACCGCGGGCAGCAAATAGTATTATATAAAATACCTACTAATATTATTAAGAAGTAAAGTTTGTGCGTTTGTTTGTTCGTAACGCTAATCTCTGAAACCACTCTGGTCCGATTATAAAAATTATTTCTATGTAAGAAGAAGCTATATTATTCCTGAGCGCTATAGGCTATATTTTATATTTTTTTTTATTTTATTATTTAATAAAATTAAGTATGTAAGTAGGTACTTTTGTAATAATATAATAATTGTTAGAAATTAGATATATTACATGAATTTGTAATTGAAATATACTCAAATACTCATTTATTCATAAACTTAAGTTTATAACGTATAATATTATAATTAAGTTACCTACGTCACAATAAATAGGTACAGTATCAACTATTTAAAACATTATCATTTATTTAAATATTTATTAATACAAATAGAGTTTAAAACACTCATGTTTTGGCACGACTCGATCTTATACCTACACCATAAAAAACTAAAAAAAAAAACTACGTCATAATAACCTTAAATTAATAACAGTTACATACATAGAGGCGCCTTGAACCCTTCGCAGTGTGCGGGGTGCGGGGAGGGGGAAATAACGTGCGAGTGGGATGGAAGATTGTTGTGCTCGGTGGGGTGGCATGGAGACGGCGTATTTTGTATTTTTTTATGATTTGTTAATCTTTCGAGATTATGATATTGTTATTGTCATTAGTTTGTTAGCCATATGTTTTTAGTTTTTTTTTTTTGGGAAATTTACCAAAATTCGTGTATGTTATCAGTCAGTCATAATGTTATCAGGCTAACGACCAGCTGGTCTCGTTATCAAATAGCATAAAAAATGTCAGACGTATCCACCAATAGTTGTATAATTCAAGAATGGAGAATAGAAATCGTATTTATTCAACGTCACCATTTAATTCTTAAAAATACCGGTCAAAGGTTAACCTACCGAAAATAAAAATGAAAAATTCAAATATTAAATTTACATATCACAAAAAAAATAATTATAATCGTATTTCGACTCCGCAGCTTTGTGTTCTTCGGTGAAAAAATATCGGTCGGTTCATACTCGTACGAACAGGGGTGTCGCGCGCTGTTTATTATTGTTATTATTACTTCTTTATTTTATTTCAATATTAACTTGTTTTCTTTTATCGTTAGTGATTTAATTATAGCAACTGTTAGTGGGAGGACTAACTCTTCTGCGAGTGTCCGTCTGGGCTGTTACCACCGCTTTGCTCGTGAAGTCTGCCGCCAAGCAGTAGTGTGCAAGCATTACTGTGTTCCGGTTTGATGAGCAAAGTATCCAGTGAAATTACTGGGCTTATGAGACTTAACACCTAATGTCTCAGGGTAACGAGCGCATTGCAGTGCCGCGCAGGCCTTTGTGATTCAAAGTTCTGAGTGGCACTGCAATCGTTATGGGCCGGCGTTATGCTTACCATCAGGCAAACGACCAGCTCGTCTCGTTACCAAATAACATAAAAAAAAAAAAAAAAAACTGTTTACAGGATAGGATATTGTAAATATAATATGGAATTTTGTAATTGATTTTAAACATTTTTATCGTTAAAATAGTTATGTATCGTTGTTATTAGCTCTATTCAGACAAGCGTACATCGAGAAGAATAACATTTTAAATAATTATTGTATTAAAAATATAAATTAAATATCAATGTCACGATAATTACATTAATCATAAAATTACCAATTAACTCAGCTGCTATTAATCAGGTAGTCTTGTACATGATACCTTTTAGTTAAATATTCTGTGTACTATGCAGACATTTTTCGAGTGGACGGGGGCTTTCCATTATTTACTAGGTAACAAAATAATATTTATTTGGCAACTGCATATTTATATATCAAGAAAGAATACTACAATTAAAAATACAGAAAATTACAATTATTTTTTTTAACGGCTGCACAAAAAAGGTGTGTTATGTTTTTAGGGTTCTTGTATGTGTGTTTGTATGCGAGTTTCTTTGTTCCACAATAACTTTTAAATGCTTGAACAGATTTGGATGTGTGGGGTATCGTTAGAATCCTTACATCATCCCGAGTGACACTGGCTAGGGCAGTCGTGTTTTATTATGTAACTTTTGTTACATAGACTTGTAAAAATAGTTTTTTTTATTCTGTTTGATAATAAGATGAGCTGGTCGTTTGCTTGATGGTAAGCATATCGTTGGCCCATAACAATTGCAATGCCACTCAGAAATTTCAAACACAAAGGCCTACGTGGCACTGCAGTGCGCTCGTTATGTTCTTAACTATATGTAACTTACCCACAACAAAATATTAAAATTTCCTATAAATATGATTATAAGTATTATTACTATTAAACTACTTAATTATAAAATAGTAGGCAAACAAAAACTTAACGAAGTACACATTTACGCAAACTAATTTACATTTAAGCCGTCCTTCGATACTATATTCTACATTTATGAAACCGACTACAAAAATGTTTATTAATATAATTTAGTATCCTATTATTACATACCTGTAGGTATGTGTGTGGAGTGCATAAAAGTTTTTATATTGTATTGTTCACTTTCAGCAGTAGAAATATTTTAAAAATTTACATTA
This sequence comes from Crocallis elinguaria, assembly GCA_907269065.1. NCBI lineage: Eukaryota > Metazoa > Arthropoda > Insecta > Lepidoptera > Geometridae > Crocallis > Crocallis elinguaria. Next base: position 13,241,426 of record OU026076.1, on the reverse strand, counting down.
ATAAGTCAGAAGGCAGCAATTATACATTTATTTTACGTGTCGGCTGTTTTTATTATATCATAATTTATTTTTCTTATTTAATTAAGTAGTTTATGTGTAATTCAACAATGTTTATTAATAAAATTATGTTAGTAAAATTGTTATTAATGTAGATTTCAGTTTAACTAATTGTTTTGTTTTTTCGTTCCCAGGTAAGATACGTAGGCGGTTGTGCGGGTAAGGATTATAAAAATATAAAAGTGAGTTCACGTTAATTTATGTACGAAAATCAAATTTGTTGGAATATATAAACTTAAATAATTATACATTACATTGTATATACCCATCTATATTCTTTTTACAAATAAATAAAATTGAATGTTTTTAATGTCAAAATAATAGCTATTTACTAAATGCATAATGATAGCTAAAACGGTACTTAAAACAAAACAAACTTTTTAAAATGTTTGTGTCTGTCTGTTTGTTCCGGCTAATTTCCGGCTGATAATAAACGGCTGGACGACATTAACGGGAGTTTCACTGGCAGATAACTGATGTTATAAGAAGTAACTAAGGCTACTTTTATGACGTGGGTGAAGCCGCGTGGCACAGTTAGTTTACAATACTCCCAAAATACGCCGAAGCTGATGTTCAGCAGTGGAAGTTTCCGACTGATGATGGTATCTCTGCACCCTACCCTAAACAGCCCACGATTGCCTGGAATCTTGCTTAGTGATAAGGCCGCCAATTTTACTAATTTGAAAAACTGTTCTTAATTTTTTTATTGTTCAATAAATATTAATTATGTATACCAGGTAGTATTATACGCGATTTCCGCACGCATGGATTCTTTATAATGTACCCTTTACCTCTGAAGGATACTGTAGCTTTCTATCAGTGAAATAATTTTTAGAATTGGACCAGTGTTTCCAGACATTAACGAAAACAAATAAACATACAACTACTTAGTGTCTTTATAATATTGTTATAGATTTATTGGTAGCATTTGCACCAAATTAAAATAACGGCCAAACCATAAAAAAAATTAAACACTTTAAAAATGCCTTAAACACTATTTAACTCCTAAACATGCTTTAGTCGCGTGTTTAAATATGAGCAACCACAAATCCTTTTTTTCTCATTTAAGTATTGTCTAACCGTTGTCTAACACAATGCTGCTGTGACATTTCTTATCATTTTTGACGTTTATCTTTAGACACTGTCTAGCTAAACAGGCGACTAAAAATTATTTTCTTTGGTAACATGGTAACATTTTAATACTAAACTGCATTAATTCAAAGGAATATTTTAGAAATTTAAATAAAAATTAGATTGTAATTACCCAAAAATCAATGTATTGACAACCCTGTGTACTTTGCTTCGTTTGCTTGCTTTACTTAACTCGTCCCAGCCGCATAAGGCGGCAAATGCTACATGGAAACTATCTTGTCGTATCTATGCAAATATTATAATGAGTTAAAAAAATTTTTTGTTATCGCTAATCTCCTTGTTGTTTTAAATGTAGGTATTAATTGTTTTAGCTGTTTAATTAAACAATTAAAAACACTTCATGGAGTAATTTGCGCCAAAAAAATATTAATTGAGTTTTGAAACTACAGTGACTTCGATTTATTTAAAAAAAAAACAAATTGTGCAAAAACATGTAAGTCACATTTAAAATGTACTTTTATAATTTAACTACTATTTAAAAAAAATAGATATTTTTAATATTTTTTTTAATTGAATATATAATATAATATGAATATTGAATATAATATGAATATTGAAAAGCATTTATTTAAACGGGATATTTACCATGTATATTATTTGATTTGAGTTTCCGATATTACAGCGCTGTTGATGACCATGACCTCAGAGCAAAAATAGGTAGAGCGCGTGTTACCAAGTGGGAACAGTATGCACGGGTGAGAACATCGCACTGTTCCTACCGCAAGCGTTAATAGTCATACGCTCACTAGCGGTGTGAGCGCACGTTGCGAGTTCCTGGCGAGCATTTGATTATTTAACTGCTAAAAATGGTAAAATGTGCAATAAAAACCTGTAAAAACGATACTCGGAAACACACTAAACAGAAATCTAGCATCACATTTCGCCGGTAAACCATTTTTTAATACTTTTAAGTAAATTAGAAGTCACGCTTCGCGGGGTGGAAGGAGACGCGGGACGCAAGGCTACATGCACCGCCCGCACCGCCCCGCAACCCCTCTTGGATTGCCAACTGGGGCAGTGATGTGACGCGTTCGGCGCTTGAGTCGATTCGGCGAGAAATAGTTTATAATACACCGGCGCGCTATGTGCGCTTGCGACAATTACTTTTCTTTAATACTTTAATTACTTTGTAAATGATTAGAGGCGGTGAGTGTGAAAGCGTTATAGCGTTTATAATATAAGTAAATAATTCAACAATAAATAAGATATAAGTAACATATAATCCTGTTTTTATTTCTTTGTTTCTTTTAGTTTTTATCCTTTACATAAAGAGCGGGGAAATATAAAAATAAAAACGCATTTTGACTCAATTACAATAACGTAAATAACATAAATACGATATAAAAAACCATGTCATTTGAAAATAATTGTATTGTAAATTAAAACTACAATATATAAAATTATAACAATATCAATTCATAGGTCATTAGGATTATATGCGAGACCTATAAATTCGTACCTTAAAATAAATAAGCAGATAATAATGTTTACTTATCAAAAACTCACCCATACATACTTCACATTATACATTAATTATACAACATAATATAACAATAGGTCCCGTGCCGTTCAGCTGCTTTTATCGACAACTACGCTTGCAGCGCTCAATTGCCCATCCCTATCAGTCACTTACCTATCAATATAACTAGCTATAGTTCACTTGCCTACGCTGCGCATTAGGCGACCGGAGCGATGTTCGTACTCTACCTATTTTTGCTCTGAGACCATGACAGTGTAAAAAACCTATATTTATTTAAAACTAAATGTTAATGTCAACAAAAATTACGATGTAAAAATAACAATCAAAATGTGAGTTAAATATTTTTTTTGTTAAATTAATGGTTTTTTTTTTTAGTCTGTTTAGGCTTACGTTTGACCGCTGGTAAGTGATGATGCGATCGACGAAACGTTTGCATTTATAATATTAGTAGGGTTATAGGGTAGCATGGACCCGGAGAGTAACGGCCTTACATACTTTTATCCCGAAAAATGCCCGGTCCTGTCGGAATCTCCTTGCGGTTGAATATGCGGGCAGCTAAATAAATAAACCTAAAATAAATAAAATAGCCAAACAAACTCCTCGTTTACCCTCTTATCCACCGCATCCCTGTTAACATTTCGTAAGCGACGCGCGACTTCGGATTCCGTCCGCCATACGGCGACCGTGACATCTTGGTACTTTGCATTTAGTTTTATTCAATCACTTTAGTTAACAATATAGTGTGGTAGTAAGATGATGCGGAGGTTGACGGTTCGGATCGAATTAAACAATTGAGAAAAAGGAATTTTTATAGAAGATTATATAGAAGATATATTATATAGAAGATATATTTTTATAGAATATTCGATAGATAAACTTTTTATAAAATTTTGAAGATTTTGGACCTAAAAGTTCGTATAAAAAGCTTTAAAAGCGCTCTCACGATTGAAGTAATGTAATGAAAGTGAAACTAAAAGTTAATGAGTGATACTTAAAAAAAAATTACAACTAAATTAAATACACGACTTACCTTAATAGTATAAGTATCTAAAAACAGTTCACATGTGATAATTATGTTATTGTTGACAGATCTACTGTAGACTAGCTGTTCCCCGTGGCTTCGCCCATGTAGCCTAAGTTACTCCTTGTAACATCAGCTATCTGCCAGTGAAAGTCCCGTCAAAATGGGTCTAGTCGTTTCGGAGATTACCCAGAACAGACAGACAAAAATTTTAAAAGTTGTATTTGTTATTTGCACCGTATATACATAAGTATTTACTAAAGTAAAAAGCTGTTAAGTTAATATTACAAACAGACACTTCAATTTTAATTATTTGTATAGATAATATTATAATAACAAGTATATAAAAGTATGTACCTATATATTTCTTATGTATAATTTTTTTATACTTTTGGATAACGAGACCAGTAGGGCTAACATGCGCACCGTGACAAAATTTTCTCGATGCTTATGTCGTGCATTTGTCTCATGTTCGCGAGAGAAAGAGCGAGACAAAACAGTAGACAAAATTTTGTCATGGCGCGCATGTTAGCCCTGCTGGCAGAGCACGAATTTAACGAATCGCGAATTGAACGAACATCGAATGTGAACGAATTAAGAACTTTACAAATTGAGAATATGTACCAATTGCTCGATAATTCTAACGAAATATCCTTATGGGTAGGTTGTAATAGGTACATACTTACATTTTTTTCAAAGGTTATTCAAAGTGACGTAACCAAACTTTTTTCTCGTATTTTCCTTAAAAAAGCCTTTGAACATCAATTTCGTGTTTCTAAGGTTTTGTTCCTCGAAAAGAATTCAAATTCAAATTAATCACGTGGGCCGTAGGTAAAGACAGGTGGTAGCCGTCAGTAGCTGTAGAACCAACTCTTCTGCGTGTGTCCGCCTTGATGGGTACCGTGAACTATCCCTTTGCTCGTCTAGTCTGCCGCCAAGCAGTACCTAATGTGCAAGTATTCCCATTTGATGAGCAAAATAGTCAGTAAAAATTACTGGGCTAATGAGTCCACTTCAGTACCGTGCATGCCTTTGTGTTTCAAAGTTCTGAGTGGCACTGCAATTGTTATGAGCTAGCGCTATGGTTCCCATCAATTAAACCAGAGGTTCCCAAACTTTTTTCTCATAGACCACTTTCAAAATTTAACTGGTTCCCCCTGCAGCTACATTTCTACCATATTCCCAAAACTCAACATAAAATGTGAAGATTAGATCTAACTATAGAAATTTGCGTTGTGGCTGAGCATATTCCATATTACTGAATATGGAATATGCAAGTTTTTACAAGTAACAGTCGCTGAGCTTCTTAAAATATTATCTGCCTACATTGATAGGTAAAGTCAAGCCAATATTTTAGTTCTTCACTATCGAAAGCAGATACATTTTCGTGGACGCTTACGAATTGTGAACCCCCATTTTTTTTTGTTACGCCATCGTAGACCCTAGGGGTCCACCTGGACCACTTTGGGAACCAATGATTTAAACGATCCTACTCTTCTCGTTTTCCAATACTATAACAAAAGAGTATGCACGCATAACCTTGTGTAGCTTTTTCCTTAGTTTTAAGGTAAGTTATGAGGAAAACGATTTTAAAGTTAAACTCCTTTTTGAGTGACGCCGAACGAACGAAAGTCGCCGACATAGAGCTCTCCAATTAGCAAGTTGAAATGGCTATGACAGTCACATCGCTCGCAGAACCGATAACCGATGGGGATGAAAGGTTCTCGAGTGGCGACCACGAACCGGAAGACGTAGTGTAGACCCCTCACTAGATGGCCTTCACGATGACCGTCACGAGCGCGGGGAACCATTGGATGCAAGAGGCGAGTAGACGATCCAAGTGACGTTCTATGGGAATAATAAAATTTCCTCGATAGAAAAGTTTCATATTTCTTGAATAAATACTCGATATGCTGCAAAATATTAGGACACAAATTAGATGACATTACCTGAGTGAGTGATTTTGGGAATTTGTGAAAATACCTTAAGTTATTTTTTTTAGCAAAGAGACGCTTTTATAGTTTTTTCACGACCGCATGCTATTAGAGAGCGAGAAAGGGCGCGTGGAAATGAAGATGTTTTGCTAGATTTATGCGCCCTCTTATCAGAGAGCTCTGGCAAACTTTAGACAAACGGCCAACATTCGCTTCGAAGCGATTCGCTATCGATAATAGCTACAAAAGTAAAAATCGAGTTATGTGAACATAGTCATGATTCACGATGGTCACCATCGTCACCAGTTTCATGCAAATTAGTTAATAATGATTGTAGAAGTAGACTCGCTTAGAAGAATTCGACGACTGGACCTTGTAGTGCATAATAGTCAAACGTGAGTCAAACGCTTACCAATCAAACATAAAGCGTACTTCAAAATTCAAATTCAAAATGCTTTATTCATATAGGCCCTAACGGAGCACTTATGAAAGTTAAATCAATGACTCTAACAGCGGGCCTCTGTAACGTTCGTCTACCCGAATCACAGACTAATGCTGACTTTATCAGAACATAATAAATGACAAAGACATCAACAGACCCAATCCGTGCTCAAAGTCAACGAACCTTCCAGAAACCCACCGTTCCTGTTCCAAATTGGCATAGGCCGAGCAAGGTGGGCAAGAAACTCGTCTCCATGAACCCAAAAACACATGAACCCTTTTATACTGTGTCGGGTAACGCTATATCCCCGACATACGCAGGTCGCAGTGTCACATTTAACTGAGATTATCGATTGGCACTAATAATAGAACGGTAGGGGGTGGCGCAAGCCACGAGCAGAGCCGGGAGCGGAGCAAAGAAAGTTGGAAAATCTTTAAAAACGAAAATTTGTCGCTAAGCGCTAGTGGCGGCACACGATCGCACTCAAGAGGATATGTACTGGACACAATAACTTGTATCTTTCTGTGGTAAAAAGTAGCCTCTTCGGGCCGTAATTCTGTAAACTATAAACGTACTAGCTTCTGCCCGTGGTTCTCACCCGCGTTTCCACAGGAACCGTGCATTTTTCCGGGATAAAAAGTAGCCTATGTTACTCTCCAATCCATAAATTATATCTATGCCAAAAATCACGTCGATCCGTTGCTCCATTAGTGCGTGAAAGAAGGATAAACCAACAAACACACTTTCGCATTTATAATATTAGTAGCATGTACGGATTCTAAATCATGCGATAAAGAACAGTATTTATTATTATATCATTTTAATTCGGACAAACTCGCTATTCTCTTGCTACTTAACCCACACCTGTGTATATAATCCAGCACTAACCAGCCAAAGCCGGATCGCCGGTTAAACCGGAACATTTGGGATTGAACCGGCTAACACCGGCCGGTAGGGGTGACACATGAGAAGAGCATCATTGGAAGAGCGTCTTTTAGGCTCCATACTGCTTTCTTTTTTATATATTTATTCAAAATCACAACATAAAATAAACTAATTAAACAAAGTCATCAAAAGGACTAAAATAACTATATAGGTACATACTCGTATTATACATACTTAACTATTTAAATAATCCACTACAAGTAGGCAACGTTCCCAAAATTTCTTAAAAATTCTTGTCTGCATTGCCAGTATTGCCACGTTGAATGTTGAATGGCTTAAACTGTAAGTGATAGCGCCCTCTGGAATCTGTCGCCCCATTTCACGCTACCGCCTCTAGGCCGCGGCCTATATGGCCTATTGACAAATCCAGGGCTAGTCAGTTGTAAGCTAGCTTTAACATATTCATCCTCTTCCACCACAACGTCGAGAGCTTATCATCTTAGACAAACCTAACCTAGGTTTTTAAGACATTACTAAACAGAGCTATTTCGCTGATACAAAGTCACTTTTTACTTTTTTGTTAAATACTGAAATAAAAATTTAAAAACTAAGGTAATCTTTTCATTTTCATTTATTACATAGTACGAATATAAGTAATGTCGTAACGAAAAAAAACTTTCGAAATCGATAAAAAACCGCGCGTTTCTCACGTCCGGTAACGAGAGATAACGGTAGTGTGAAAGGGAAGCATTAGGTTACATTATTTTGTATTACCAGGTAGTAGGACTAACTCTTCTGCGAGTGTCCGTCTGGGTCGGTACCACCGGTTTGTTCGTTCGTTCTGCCGATGCTGCCAAGCAGTGTGCAAGCATTACTGTGTTCCGGTTTGATGAGCAAATTTAGTCAGTGAAATTACTTATGAGACTTAATACCTAATATCACAGGGTAACAAGGACATTGCAGTGCCGCGCAGGCTCTATGTTCCAAAACTCTGAGTGGCACTGCTGTTGCTATGGTCTCGAGTTATGCTTACAATCAAGGAAACAACACTCGTCTCGTTATACAATATTATAAAAAAAATCAACAACCTAGATGATCCAATTGTCTTTTAAAAGGACACTTGGGTACATAAATACATAAAAATAACTAGCCTAAATTCAATGCCCCCGCGTAGGAGTTCTGCTAGTGTGGCCACAGTAGCAACTCGAGTAATTGAACGACGGGATGCCGAAAACAGTCTAGCTGGAGCCGAAATTCGGTAATTACCAAATCGTGTAATATAATAATTGCATGTACATTAGGTTATGAATAATTCTAATGATGTTTAAGTGAGAATACTTGCGGCCTTTACTAACAAAGTACGGTTAATTAATTTTTATAATTTATAATTATAGTTTCTAATTTATTTTAAACACGTTTGTAATGAAAATAAAACATTTTTGATTATAGTTTCAATAGTTTTTTTTGTTAATGAGATCTTCGCCTGACTAAAAATTAAAGTCTCTTGTGTAAAAATCCTTTGTTTCTTGTTTATTTACACTATGTCTTGGCTCTAATCTACAAGTCTGCCTAATTTAAAATAATTTTGTATTTTACCCGTGAAGAGGTTACAGACCGACTTATAATATACTTCCACCATTATGATTAGTATGGATAAGCTTATTTTACCGATTTTTATAAAAAAAATTATGTCATCAACATTTAAATATGTATAACAATAACGTAGATAATCAAATAGTTATGACACTCGATCACATATTATAATAACCCATCAAAATAACTAACCGCAATTCATTTACCAACGTAGAAGTTCTGTTACTAACAGCTGAGAAAGATGTCGCGTTAGTCAGAGATAGAATGCCGAAAGTAGTTTCTGTGAGGCCGAAATTCATAGATAATATTTTGAATTTAAAAAAAATATCTCGATAAGTGGAAGGAGGGTGGTAGAGAGATCCTTGCTTAGCAGTGGGAGAATTCAGGCTAAATAATAATAACACCCCGTGATGTTACGGCTAAGAATAGTTCCGTGGGTGCCGAAAAGCTAACTAAAGGAGTTTGTTTTTTTGATTGTTGTTTTTTTAGTTTGACGGGAAAACGTAACATAATATACATATTTTATTAATATCTTGTCATTACATGTCAATTATATAAATTATACAATGTATAATATTATAACATTATTACAAATTAAATGCCCATATTACATAAAAATCTTTTAAAATTCAGGCAACATTTGCCACGTTTGCCGAATCTCACCAGCGAATCCGAATGTTTCGGCCAGGGCTACTTATACAATTACACGTCCCATCCCTACGCCCCCGGCATGAATAATCAAGATGGCGGGTCCTAATCAGCAAATTACTTGTACTTTAATATTGTTATTACGATATCCGCCGCTCGTACTGATAGGTTTTTTGTTAATTAATTATCATTAACCTTCTATAGCTTAGCAGTTCGCTTAAGGTCAGCTCATGGCACGGAGTTTGCCGAGTGCTGGTTCTATTTCTGTTACTAGACAAAAACTCCGCCAAGCAGTAATGTGCAAGCATTACGGTGTTCCGGTGCCGCAGAGGCCCAGTTCTGAGTGGCACTGCATCATGCAAACGACCAGCTCGTCTCGCACCCAATAGTATGAAATTTTTTTTTATCTATATAGGTACAAAATATCGTGAATCCGATGTACCTACACGCAGAATGTCAATTACGCAGAATGTTCAAAACGCAAAATGTATAAAACGCAGAACGTTTCATTATAGCATAATGTTCAAAACGCAGAATGTTCATTACTCAAAACGTTCAAAACGCAGAATGTTCAAAACTCAAAATAATAGATTTCGCAAAACATTCAAAATGCCGCCGTTGCTTCGTTTCTGCGTGTACAAAACGCACTTTATCTTTATTATTATACCTTTTAGTTTATTAAAGTATTGATCTAGATTTATTTTACTAAAAAAACACTTTTCGAACGAAAAATAACTATATGTGGCGTAAACACTATCAAAATATACAAATAGGCAAAAAAAAAACGGAACGCAAAAAAGTTAAAAAAAAACATGGTTTCCTAATCTCCAAATTCAGTATAAGCTAGGTATTAATAAGTTAAACAAACAGGTTTGTGAAAATCGACCTTGTCGTCCTGAGGCTAAAGTTGAATTTAATCTGGTAAAAAAATGAACGATTTCGCACTTACACCCTTTTGTATTCATCGTCGGTTGAAAACTTCGTGAGCAGTTGCTTACTGCGACTGCGAGGTCTTGAAGCTTGGTTGCTTTAATTTTAATTTTTGTTCAGTTTTGTATAATTACCTTTTAAATAGTAATATAATGTTTTTTAAAATTTTCATCTATCTTACAAATTAAGCGAAGCTGCAGCTGTGTTATCAATTTGTATATTAAGTGCTAATTTATGCTAAATAATTACTATTATGAACGTTTTTTAACTTATAAAGTGTTGTTATTAATATGTTGAAAAAAAAAACAGAATCTTACATAAGGTAACTAATTAAGTTTTATTCACTATTCATTATTGGATTCTCTAATCTTTCATTGGTTAGTTTATTTTAAAATAATTAATCAAAATATTTTATTTATATCTATATACGGTTTACGGTTTAAGACATTTATTTATACATTTATTTCTATATACGTATATTAAACATTGTTATACGTATAAATTTGTGCCTACAACCACTGATTGCTATACTTTACTATTAATTTGTTTACTATCAGTACTGATAGTAAACAAAACTGCAAAAACAATTTAAATTATTCATTATAATCAAACCGCCTACGCTAATGCCACATATTAGGATACCTTGCCCCAGTGTGCGGCGTAGAAAAAACTGAAAAAATAAATTGTACCCACTCCTCATATACGAATTTCATCACACCTCATATGTGCGTGCGAAAAAAATAAACATTCATACGCTAGAAAAACATTACCCTCCTTTCCTTGGGCAGTGGGGTAAAAACAGGGAATCAAACCGAGTTCCTTTGTCCCTATACAAAGTTACGTAAGGGGTTCGAAAAGTATCAAAACTGCTCGATCGCTGTATTCGACCCGACTCTCATCTTTCACTGCTTTTCGCCAGGGCCGGATTCGGGGTTCGTTTTTTATTTTGTCGTCATTTCTGCGATTGTTACGGGTGCACCTGTCAAGGACGAAATGTCAGTTAGAATTTTTTCTTGTTTTGTTTTGTATTTTCAGCTAGGTCTTGAAAGGAACTTTTGCTGATTAAAATAATTGCTTATTGTTAATTTAGTTCCTTGCTTAATTTAGTAGTTTGCTTATTGTTAGGTGTTTTTTCGTGGTTTCATTTTGTAACGTAACCTACTTATATTAACTACACATTTGGCTAAAGAGCAATTTAAATTTAACTCTACATTTTTTCTAGATTTTCTAAATAAAATCAAACTGTTTATTTACCAGAACTACTACATATAACAGAGATAAATATTATACTAGATCCGCTATTAGAGTCATTTATTTTAACCTTCATAAGTGCTCCGATGGGGCGTGGGGTTAAATTACATATTAGTTGTAGTTGTTTTTTTTAGTAGATGTTTGGGAAGAGGCTTTTGGTTTATTGTACATTTTTATTTTTGTAATTAAGTACTACTATTTCTACAATCATCGCGTCTCGTCCCTGTTTTGTTGTAAGAATAAAAGAGCGAATCCCACTTTGCCTTGCACCATCCATTCTCATTGCCATCCATCGATTTTTTACACATTTTCGCCGGCTGTTTCTAGTTTTTACTTTATCATCAATTACCCGTTTATTTAGTAACTACATCAATTAAAATAAACAGTATTTTATAAAGTAAAACTGCTTTTTTTATCACAATTATACATATATTATCTACAATCTTCATCTAATAATCCGCTACCAATAGACACCATTGCCACCTTGAATAGCAAATTTCTTTTTAAATTTATCAATGAAATAGAACAATTTAAATATGTAAATCCATTGTAATAATAATAATAATTTGCCTCTACCCCCAGTCCGTGCCTGGGCCCCTCCCCGCGCCCCCGCTCCGCCATTTCGTGTTATTGAGAATTTATGTCGGTAAAGCACCGTGCAGACCGGCGTTTGGACTATTTTAATAATATATTATAAAATTTAAACGTCGATGTATACGTGTACGTAAAATAATAAATACAATACAAAAACGCTTTATTGGCACCAAGATAAAACAATGCAAAAAGAAATATTTAATTTGCTTCAAAAAATCGCGAACGATATAGAGTTATGAAATTTCATCCCTAAATTTTTTCAACCTTAGGGGTGGTATCCTTTCATAAAATTTATTAAACGACTACCCTTGATATACACTACACATGAAAAAATAATCATTACAATCGGTGGACAATTGGCGAAGAAATCAAGTAAAATACATACACAAAAAAAATACAGACGAATTGTGAATCTCCTTATTGAAGTCGGTTTAAAAGTACAAACAATAAGCAGTATTATCGATAAAAGGTGATTGTTATTATTAGCTGCTGCCCGCGGTTTCACCCACGCGGAGCTATTGGATTTCATGGGTTTTATTTTTTAGCGTGGAACCCTAACTCTTTATCTATACATTCTATACATCTGTACAAATAAATAAAATTGAAGTGTCTGTTTGTAATATCAAAATAACAGCTTTTTACTAAATGCATATGAAAGTATATACGGTACCTACAACAAATCCACCATTTTTTAAATTATAATTATAATTATAAAATTATGTTTTTGTTATAGATAGATACCGTATATACTTTCATATGCATTTAGTAATAAGCTGTTATTTTGACATTACAAACAGACACACCAATTTTGTTTATTTGTATAGAAGATATCCATACAGATAAATAAAATTGAAGTGTCTGTTTGTAATATCAAAATAACAGCGTTTTTCCTAAATGCATATATGAAAGTATTTACGGGACATACACCAAAACAGCCATTTTTAAAATTTTTGTCTGTCTGTCTGTCTGTCTGTCTGTCTGTCTGTTTGTTCCGGGTAATCTCCGAAACGGCTGGGCCGATTTTGACCGGACTTTCACTGGCAGATAGCTGATGTTACAAGGAGTAACATAGGCTACGTTTATTTTGGAAAAAGAATTAGGGTTCCGCGCAAAAAAATAAAACCACAAAATCCAATATCTCCGCGCGGGTGAAACCGCGGTGCAGCAGCTAGTAGATTAATAAATTTTACAATCATGTCTTCTGCTGGCATTTTTTTTATCCTACTGGATAACGAGACGAGTCGTTCACCTGCGTGATAGTAAGCAGTGCCACTCAGAACTTTGAAACACAAAGCCCTGCGCGGCACTGCAGTGTGCTCGTTACCCTGTGATATTTGGTATTAAGTCTCATAAGCCCAGTAGTCATCAAACCGGAACACAGAAATGCTTGCATATTACTGCTTGGCGGTACAAAAATAAATTAGTGGTCATGGTAGGTAAATATAATTTTAATGAATTTTAAATACAGTGCTGAAATTTAAATAGTAGGAACCAGACTACAATGTCTAATAAATACAATGTCAAATGAACACTGAATGTCAGAAAAGAATTTAAATTTCATGAATGCTTAATAACATTTAAGTATTATACAGGCTGAGTTTTAATTGGTACGTTATCCCGAAAGGGGTCAATCTACTCCTAGAGGTCAACAACATTTCTTTTACGAGTTTTTAAAATTCGGAATTTTTCACTGAAGAAATCGCATTTTAAATTTACGTCAAAATTCGACTACAGAATTTCCGGGCTAAAGATCTAGATCATCTGAATCACTTGAACTATGTTGATAATGTTGAACTGTGTTAAATGACGATGTTGATTAGAAGAGACTTGGAAAACAGAAAATGCTGCGCACTTCACGATTGTATTGAATTTTTTTTAATGGTAATTTTGAATGATATATCCAAGGAAGCTCACAATTCGTGGACAACCGTGGTCCTAATCACCCCCTACCGGGATAACATACCAATTCGAATGCAGCCTGTATAAATACCAATTACATTTACGTAAAATTTTACAAAATTTTGTCAGAACGTCTGGTTGATATAATCAAAATGCTGGTGCTTATTTGTGTCAACGGATCAGCATTGAGATACGAGGCAATGCCGCCAGCAAGCTGAGTACGCTGCCCAATGTTAGTCGGCTAGAACATTTGGATTATCTCTAGGCCTACATTGGCTTGTAGATTAAAAGTAAGACAAAAATTGCTTTTAAAAAATTGGGATCTATTAAAATTTCGAATTTCACCTATTTTCCAGTCTTACGAGTGGTATTTTTTCCAAAAATTTATAAAAGAACCATTCTTGATAAAAATACTGGGGTTTGGGATCGAATTCGTATGGCACAACCATGAAGGTTGATACAAATAAAAAATAAATAGTAAAGTTGTGTTATCCTTTTTCAAAATATTTATTTATTTATTTACATATTATTGATTAATCATTCATTAGCTGCTGGAAAAGGTTTGTCTACATAATAATAGAGCGTAGCGTTGTAGGCTATTTTACACAAGTCTTTATTAATAATTATTATTGCTGCAGCTCGCAAGGTGTTTTTAACTTGCAGAAGCAAAACAAGTATAATTTAAAAAAATAAAAAACACGACTGCCCTAGCCAGTGTCACTCAGGATTATGTAAGGATTCTAACGATATCCCATACATCCACCTCTAATCAGGCATTAAAAGTTATGGTGGAATAAATAAACTCGCAATGTGAGTCAGCTGAGAACTGATTTTGCGACGGGACCAAATTAGGGGGGTTTTATTATCGTAAGTTTATATGAAAGTCTTAAACTATTACCCGTACGAAGCAAGGGTGCGGTTTGCTAATATTACTATTGAAGTAAGGAAGTAGGGCTTAGTATATTGTTTTTTTTTTATAAAATTGTTCCTTTCATAAAAATATTTCCAAATCGTCTTAATCCAATACAGCACAGTGTGCACGCCCCTTATTCCCGGGGCGTTGCACCGACCGAATAGATCCGACGTTGCTATCAATTCTACGCGCGAGTGTGTGCGTGCCGCGCGTGTGTGCGTGTCACATGTCGTCGTGTACAGGCTGATGTCTCTTGAGCAAGGATAATGAGTTTGACAATGAAAATACACTTTTTGCACTAAGAAAAGGTACAAAATCATAAAAATAAACTAAAATAACTAATTAAACCTAGGTACCTATTTACAATCTTAAATCTAATAATCCGCTACTAGTAGCATTCAAAGTCTGCATAATTTTGCAACTTCTACATATAAAATCTATATCTATATAAATAAATAAAATTGAAGTGTCTGTTTGTAATATCAAAATAACAGCTTTTTGCTAAATGCATATGAAATTATATACGGTACCTAAAGCAAAATAACCATTTTTTAAATATTTGTCTGTATGTCTGTTCCGGGTAATCTCCGAAAAGGCTGGACCGAGTTTGACGGGACTTTCACTGGCAGATAGCTGATGTTATAAGGAGTAACTTAGGCTACTTTTATTTTAGAAAAAGAATTAGGGTTCCGCGCAAAGATATAAAACCCATGAAATCCAATATCTCAGAGCGGGTAAAACCGCGGGCAGCTAGTTTGATCTAAGATCTATCAGGGCATCAGCCATGCAGCAGTGCGTGCCACTGCTGCCACGTTGAATGGCAATGCTTAACATTTATAAGTGGTAAATAGAGACCAGCATTTTTGAAACGTGTGGCTTCGACCAGACGCCCAAATAGCTCTTAGGTCAAATTTTATATTTATACGTTGAATTACTACACTACTGTATTATACTTACTATATTTAGTTATCTTTAACTTTGTATTATGTTGCTGTAGGTACAATTAAGAGTTACCTATCTATCTACTTTTATTTAGTTACCAGAATTTACTATAGAGATAATATACACGGTGATCCATCAGGAGAAGAGGAAATCTGGGGAAGTCTGAAACTAGAAAAGAAATTTCTTTTTAGGAACCATTTCGTCAATTTTAGCAACTTAAATAACCAACCGTATAATGAATATATGTCGCCATCTATCGGTATGTTCCTGTAGCTGTACTTTACACCCAATCCTAATCTGTGTTTAGCATATTCACCATATTCGACTATACGTCATTGATCAAGAGCAGGCTAGATAGTGGTTGAACGCTAATAAAAAACACTTACAGTCGAACATTTACGGTTACTTACTACAAAAATCTGTGTTAAACAGCGTTTAACACTGTTTTAAACTTTCACGATTATTTATTAATTCACACATTGTAACGGGATATTTACCGTGATTGTTATTGAGCGATAAGCGTCG
This sequence comes from Crocallis elinguaria, assembly GCA_907269065.1. Taxonomy (NCBI): domain Eukaryota; kingdom Metazoa; phylum Arthropoda; class Insecta; order Lepidoptera; family Geometridae; genus Crocallis; species Crocallis elinguaria. The sequence continues at coordinate 13,225,160 of OU026076.1, read as the reverse complement.
AAATATTGGGTGCTCATCGCTCAATAATAATCACGGTAAATATCCCGTTACAATGTGTGAAACAGCGTTTAACTCCTAAACGTGCCTTAGTCGCATGTTTAAATATGAGCAACCTTAAATCTGGTTGTAAGTAGCGTCTAACTCTATTCTGCTGTGACATTTCGAAACATTTTAGAGGTGTATCTTTGGACACTGTCTAGTTAAACAGGCGTCTAAAAGGTTTTTTGTTGAAACATAGATAACCTCCTTTTCCTTTTTCGAAGTCGGTTAAAAAGTGCGGTACACAATAGAAGATCACGGTCTATTTTTAACTACCCATTTCAATCCAGCCTGTATAGCATCACCTTGTTCCAAGCAACCACACGCATATTGTGTTTGTACAACACTGTATACAGTTGCGCGTGTGTGCGCGCGACGCTTGTGTGCGTCACCACATACGAACGTACACGTTTGCGTTAAATTTAATTGTAAACTTAAAACGCGTGGTTTTTGTACTTATGGTTTTGGTCACATGGTTGCTTGTAGCTGTAAGACCGCTCATATTTAATGGGCTTTTGACTGTCTAACTAACGCTGTCTTAAAGTCTCCTTTTTTACCATGACCGAATAACAGGCTAACTCTTTTATTCATATTATACACTATACAATTTTACGCTGTCCGTTAAATTGTATAGTGTAATAAGAGTCAAAAATCAGGTCAATCCGTTGCTCTGTTGCTGCGTGAAAAAATGATAACAATTTTTTATTCAATAAAATGCAAGGGTCTTACCATAAAAAAATTAAACACACGTTAAACCTGTGTTAAACACTATTTAACGTCTATGCTTTAGTCGCGCAATTAAATATGAGCAACCACAATTATGCTGATTTATGTAGTCTTTAACCGTAGTCTAACTATTCTGTTTTGACATGTCTTCTAATCATTTTAGACGTTTATCTTTACTGTCTAGCTAAATATCGCATCTAAAAATTGATTTTTGTGGTAACACAGGTAAGGTTTACTAGTCAAAAGGCATTGAACTTTAATCGACCCTAAATTTCGATTTATGACGTACAAACGGACATAGACACAGCGCTTTACGTAAGCATAGGGTGGTAGGTTATGAGTCATTGTTATATGTAATTACTTGTCCGTGTCAACGTCGATTTTTTATGTTATTTGTCAACGAGACGAGCTGGTCGTTTGCCTGATGGTAAGCATAACGCCGGCTCATAACAATTGCAGTGCCACTCAGAACTTTGAATCTCAAAGGCCTGCGTGGCACTGCAGTGCGCTTGTTACCTTGAGACATTAGATATTAAGTCTCATAAGCCCAAGTGAAATTATTGCAGTAATTTCACTGGCTACTCTGCTCATCAAACCGGAACACAGTAATGCTTGCACATTACTGCTTGTCGGCAGACTTCACGATTCACGAGCAAAGCGGTGGTAACAATCCAGACGGACACTCGCAGAAGAGTTAGTCCTAACACTAACAAGACGGAAACAGTTAGTTTATGAATTTTTCATAGTAATTATCTCATATATTTTACATTATTGAGACCCCCGGGTCCCGTGGTGTATTAGGTCGATTGGCTTTAAATGTAGCTCGTAAAAGTTTCCGGTTCGATTTGGTACAAATTACACACCGGTTTGTTACCTAATGTTTCAGAGTAACGAGTGCATTGCAGTGCCACCACTTACAGGCCTTTGTGTTCTGGGTGGCACTGCAATTGTTATGGGTTGCCGTTATGCTTACTATCAGGCAAACGATCGTCGTCTCGTTATACAAAGTTTAAAACTAGGTACTACAATAAAAAGGACAGTGGTTTTAATTAATCAAGATCTTCTCACGGCATCCTTGCTAGAAACAGAAATAGCATCTTAATTAATCAGTGCAAGCCGTTGCTCTATCTAGCAGACCTCGATTTGCAGCGATTGCCTACTCCATTGTGGTACGTTACAGTACCACAATGTACAACAAATGTAGTACAAATGGCGAGAGATTTTGCTTTATTTAAACTTTACTTTGGCTTGTAAGCCGGATAGAAAACATCATCTCAAGAATTTCGCAGTCACCATCGATTGCTCCCATAGCCTAGTTGATTAAAGCGTCTGGTCTAAATAACCAGAAGACGCAGGTTCGAATCCTGTTGGAAGCGAAATTTTTGGAATGTATATATTATATAATTTGCGTGAAAATCTGTAACATCCATTCATCCTTACAAACTTACGCGTTTATAATATTACTAGGAATGATAATACTAACTGCTAAAATTTTGAATAACATTTATATTTCTTTACTAAAGTTTTGATACTCTTTAGTAACGAAATGTTGCCGCAGCTCCCGGCCTATATTACTTGAAACATTTTCACAAAACGGCGGCCGTAAATTGGGAGGGTTATTCTGGCGGGCATGGCATCCTCTTGGTTTGTAAAAACTAATTATTATTAACTTTACGGTGTGATAATAGTTATTAATTTTATCGTAAAGGTTTTTCGTCATTCTGTGTTATACAAGTGAGCGAGCAGGTCATTTGCTTGAAGGTAAGCGTCTATTCATGTATTTTGACGTTATTCTCCTTTTTTTGTATTGTACTACAAATTGGTTGTTTGCCTGATGGTTGCTTGCATATGACAATAACATTGCCACCAATCAGAAGTATGAAATGTCAAGACCTTTGTGGTATTCTTGACTGCAGTGCGCTCGTTACTCTGGTGTCATATGCCCAGTTTTGCTTATTACACAGTAATGCTTGCACAGAAAGCGGTGGTAGTCACCCCAGGTTGTACCACCTCGTATTTGTTCACCTGGGTCCTATCCTATATAGTTGCCATTTATAATTTACACTTCTATTCTCTTTTTTTTGCAGTTTTAAAGTTTACTGAACAGGGTTTACAAGCGCTAAAATTTATAAATATTTAGCAGTGTAATTTTACAATTTTGCATTCTTATATGTAGCAAAAACGAGCTTCCGCTCGCTGGTTCACCCGCGTATTTTATGTATCTTTATAAATTGTCTGTTATTCTGATGTATAAGTCAAAGTTTCATCAAAATACGTTCAGTAGTTTTTGCGTGAAAGACTAACAAACATCCATACTCACAAACTTTCGCGTTTATAACATTAACTACCTTCTGCCCACAGTTTTTACCCGCGTTCCCACAGGAACCGTGCATTTTTCCGGGATAAAAAGTAGCCTGTGTTAATCTCCGGTCCATAATCTATATCTATGTCAAAAATCACGTCGATCCGTTGCGCCGTTACTGCGTGAAAAAAGCACAAACCAACAAACACACTTTCGCATTTATAATATTATAGTAGGATTAGTAGGAAGTAGGATAGGATTAGTAGGATTCGGGTGAAAACCGCGGGCAGGAGCTAGTTTATTTATAGATCTGTCATGTCGTTGTCGATGTCATTTCACGATCGAGAACGAGTCGAGATCGCGGAGTGAACACGTGATAGGGCCGCGGGGGTTGGTTACTTATTTGAAAGCAATTTTAGTTCGACCCCATCCCCTTCATTTAGAATGGCGCAGGGGCGGATTTGACTTTCACTTTTCTCTTTTTTACAAGCGCTTATTAAACCTGCCACTTTACATGTTTGTTTAGGTCAAATCTGGCAAGCTGAATTTGGCCCACTTCCCTGTGTTTGATTAAGCCGAAGTTTGATATTCATATATATGTGAATCGGATGACAATGCCATATAATGATGTCACAGTGCTGTTCTGATGATGGAGCTGGTCATATAACAATTGCAGTGCCCATTCAGAACTTTAAAACTCAAAGGCATGGCGGCACTGCAGTGCGCTCGTTACCTTGAGACATTTCGTTGAATTTAGCTATAATTCAATGTCTCTTAGTGTTAGCTAGCCTTTGTATAAAGCTTTAATTAAAAAGCAGGATTAAACTTTTAAAAAGTCATTGTTGGTGAAATTTCATCTATCTAAATGCGCCCCTGGTTTTCCACCCCCACCCTACTCCGGCCCTCCTGCCGAGTAATTTCTCAGGGTTGCACGGATTCAAAGATCTATTTATTGTTTTTAATTATATAGGTTAAGGTTTCAAGTAGATGTATTTATATAATAATTTATGATGAAAATACTATAGCTAATGCTTATCTCTATACTAGTATATACTTCTATACTAATGTTATAAAAAGGTAAAGTTTGTAGAAAGGGTGGGGTTTTTTGTTTGTCAGTAACAAACAAAAAAAGAGGCCGGTAGCCTGGAGGTAGGACTAACTCTTCTGCGAATATCCGTCTGGGGGGTACCACCGCTTTGCTCGTGCAGTCTGCCGCCAAGCAGTAATGTGCAAGCATTACTGTGTTCCGGTGTGATGAGCAAACTAATCTTATGGTCTTACTACAAAAAATTAAACACACTTTAAACCTGTGTTAAACAGTGTTTAACTCCTAAACATGCCTTAGTTACTTGTTTAAATATGAGCAACCACAAATCTTGATTTAAGTAATGTCTAACTAGTCATTTTAGGCGTTTATCTCTAGCCACTGACTAGCTATTAAAAATAATATTAATATTATTTACTATTTAAAAATAATTCAACTCCAAGTACATCCCTGTCCCTCCCATCCCCCACCCTATCCAGTAATTTGTTAGGGTTGTGCTGGATTTACCGATTTGTCTGGTGCTTCATTATTTAGAGGACAGGTTTTTTGGTGGTTTATTTGTGAATGACTTAAATAAAAATATTTTTTATTATATATTAAATGTGTAATTTTAATATATAAATTACGCGTCGTACGTTGTTTGTCCGCGATGGACTCCTAAACTACTTAACCCATTTTAATCAATTTTGCACATCGTGTGCAGTTTGATCTAACTTAAAAGATAGGATAGCTTACATCTCAATTTATAGCCGAAATAGTATTCTATTGCAAATTCTATTAGCGTTCCACGCTAAAAAATAAAAACCATGAAATCCAAAATCTCCACGCGGGTAAACCGCGGGGCAGCAGCTTGTTTTATTTAATTTTTAATTTTAATTCATTTTATTGCAGTAAACGTGGTACAGTTTTGGATCTTAAATATGTTTATAACAAGTCTCGTTACATTTAGCTTATATTACATAAGCATGCAAAATTAGACAATAATTAAAACAATGTCGAAGTCATCATCAACCACACTATCTATGGAATAATATGTATAATCATTACATACAAATAATTGTTTCGTAAATAGGATAAAAAAACTCTCATTGAACAGCTATTTAGTTGACGCTCTTTAGTATAAATTATTTTAATAATTAATTTACAGAATAAAAAATTTTAGTCAGTAATCATTCGTTAGTTAATTAAGAAAAAATAACAATTATATCGTCTCGTTCATTACAGGATGAAGTCCTCGCAATCAACGACAAGGTGGTGGTCCGGGCGGAAGACCTCCTGTCCTGGGTGTCCACCGGCCAGGACTGGACGTACGGCCTCCGCGCCGTGTGGAGGGGGGCGTGCGCACCCCCCACCGACCCCCGACCTACTGCGCCCCTGCACCATACGAAGCTGGATTTCAGCGATGTCGAGAAAGAGAAGAGTACTATAGGTGAGGGTGTAGGAGTCGCCATCAAACAATTACACTCTCACTGCTGGGATGTGTAAAGCTTACATGAAATCTATTAGGTACTATTACTAGGTGGTAGGACTACTTCTGCGAGAGTCCGTCTGTTTTGGTACCACCGCTTTGCTCGTGAAGTCTGCTGCAAAGCAGTAATGTGCATGCATTACTGCTGTGTTCCGGTTTGATGATTAAAGTAGCCAATGAAATTATTAGGCTTATGAGATTTGATACCTAGTGTCTAAGGGTAACGAGTGCACTGCAGTGCCGCGCAGGCTTTTGTGTTTCAATGTACTGAGTGGGACTGCTGTCGTTATGCGTACCATCAGGGAAACAATTGGTTCGTGTCGTGGTGGTCCCATATATTATTGTCAAGATCTGATGATGCACTCCGATGCTAGATGGATGGAAGTCTGTTCCAGCTTTTTTACACGACTACACAAAAGGAATGTTTTAGGGTTCATGTATGGGAGTTCCTTTATTCGACCATAACTTGTAAATGCCTGAACAGATTTGTATGTATGGGGTATTGTTGGAATCCTTACATCATCCCGAGTGACACTGGCGGGGCAGTCGTGTTTTTTTAATGTAATTATTGTTACATTTTCCAGCTGTCGATGCAGAGAGTCCAGGAGTGGTAGTGTTCTCGTACCCTCGCTACTGCCGGTATCGGGCGCTCGTTTCCCGGCTGGAAGGCATCCAGGCTAACTGGCTAAGGGACTCCCTGGTGGCTGCCCTCGGGGGGTATGCAGCACCTACGAAAAAGACCAGGATCCTTTACTGCAAGGTCAGTTCTTTGAACATTTGGCTGATGGCGAAAGGCCTGGATACACGCCAATATGAGACGGAAGGAAGATGGTGGAAAAATAATGCTTTTATTGGCAGTTCTAGACCTAGATTTTATTGGTAGACCTGCTGCCTTACCGGCTAACAAACTCGTGTTCGTTTTCAAACTGATTAAAACCAGCGGTCACTAGTCTTCGGAAGAGAGTTTTCGCTTCATTTCGTTTTGTAACAACTTTCTTGTAATTCTGCAACCTTTTCTTACTATGACTGTACCTGTAAACACTTCCAGGATACCTTCGAATACCCCGAGCTGGAAGGTCACGAGTTCGTGTGCAACCATCTGGCCCCCAAGCTGAAGGGGAGGCCCCGTGGCCGGCGCCGACGCCCCCCGCGCTCCCGCACGCAGTCCCCCGAGTCGCGCTCCAGCGAAGACGAGAGGACCACCCCTATGGAGCCGCCGCCGCCGGTAAGATTACAAATAGCAAGGAATAAACGCTCAAATTCCATTGGCGAGGGCATTGTCATATAGAAAAATTCTGTTGTTCTTCGTCGTGTTGTATCTTTAATCATTCTGTCCCCATTTGTAGACCCCACGGCGACTGTCCCTCCGCAACGGCCTCGACAAGCGCAGCTCGGACTCTGAGCCGGACCGCGACCCGAACGTTACCGATGAGGACAAGTCCTTCCTGCGGCTGCTTCGGCACTTTTATAAGGACAGCAACGTCAGCTTCAGTCAGGCTCTCTCGCTCAAACAATGTGAGTACATCGACCAGGTGGTAGGAACTCTTCTGCGAGTGTCCGTCTGGTTGGGTACGAAACAATGTCAGCACTTGTCATAATATACCAGGTGGTAGGGATAACTCTTCTGTGAGTGTTCATCTGGGTGGGTACCAAATGATGTGAATATTTATCATAATATACCAGGTGGTACTGTCAGTCCGTCTGGGTGGGTACCCAGACGGACCACTCACAGAACAGGTAGCGGTACCCACCAAACAATGGGAGTGCTTATTAAAAATACAAATAGGTACATGAGTTGCTCATAAGTCCAGTAATGTCTGTCTACTCTGCTCACTTGTCTCGCATTGTTCCAGTGTCGCTGCGAGCCCTGTACGGCGCGGTGACGGCGCGCGGCGGGTACGAGGCGGTGTGCCGCCACAAGCTGTGGCGCGTGCTGTTCGCTGACCAGCCCACCTTCACGCGCCGACACTACGAGAGGTACACACACACACAGGCGCAGACACGCTAAAAAACATTACACAATCATAGCCCTGCTGCACTCTGTACTAATCCCCGTATCTCTCTCCCGTCCCCGTGTCTCTCTCCCTACTTCCGTATCTCTCTCCCGACACCCATACCTCCTTCCCGAACCCCGTATTTCTCTCCAGAGTACCGTATCTCTCTCCCGACCCCGTATCTCTCTCTTTACTTCCGTATCTCGCTCGGGTTCCGTATATCTCTCCCGACTTCCGTATCACTCTCCCGACCTCCGTAACTCTCTGCAGACCCCCGTAACTCTCACCCGTCCCCTATTTCACGGCGACGCGCCGGCTTATGCCGAGGATCGTAAAGCGTGGTCCTTGAGCTAGTACCAACCACTTTTTAATGCTGCGCACTATCTGCGCTCTTCCGCATTTCGGTGACACAGCTCGGTAACAGCATGGTCCTTTAAAAAACACGATATTCCCTTTTACAGAAGGGTCCGGTGATGACGATGCCGATGGGATCTAAAATCATTCAAAGTTTGCTTACGTTAGACTTGAACACCCCCTAAATGTTATTATTTATAACGAGGTATTATATTATAGGTTTTATATTATAAAGAGGTAAACTTTGTTTGTGACCGATAATTACAAGAACCGTGGTCCGATTAAAAAAATTCATTCACCAATACGAAGCCGCGGACAGAAGCTAGCCATTAATCACTTAAACTTACTTAAAAAATGTAAAACCATTATTGGCTTTAGGTAACGTATATAAGTAATGTTAAGATTTTTAAGAGCTGTGGTTTTTATGAATAAATAAATAAATAAATAAATCAATACTGTTATTGTCTTTCAGATACCTCCTTCCATTCGAGAACCACGAGCGCCGCAACGGCGTCAAACCCAATGGTATAACGGAAGCCATAGACACCATAGACGTATGCGACTCGCCCCCCCGCGCTCCGCGCTCCCCGCCCCCCACAAGGGTCGACAGCGAAACTGGTGAGTCACTGACTTGAGGCTTGTTGTTGCCAGTGTGGTTGTAAACGACGGAGTGTCGTCTGGTAGGGTGGAATTTGTGCTTGTTCTTTGACTTTGCTGATGTTTTAAATGGTTAATTGAAGTCATTTAATTTTCGTGAGCGCTCGCCTGTGAAGTTAAATAGTTTTAAAATATATAAACCAGTTTTTGTGGAAAATATATTTTTCCAGACTAGCTTTTTTAAAATACGTAATTGGTACTGTCATCTTGTGGCCACCTTCTTGCTGCATCATCAGGACCCTGGACATCATCTAGGATCAGAGCACTTGTAAAGACAAATGTAACGGACCCAAACTCGATGGTGTTTCGTTACAGAATTCCTATGGCCGCCTTCCGGCTCCATCATCAGACCAGCTCTGTGACATCATTATATTGCATTGTCATCCGATTTACATATGTATGTAAAATTTCGGCTCAATCTAACACCGGGAAGTGGGTTAAATTTAGCTTGCAAGATTTGAAAAAAAACACTGCTTTGAGTATAGGCAAAGTCAAAGATTGTTGTTTAGTTATCGCCCTAATTTATCGCCCTACTGGCAATGACAAGTTGACCGTACTTGACCACAGGTAATAAATCCAAAGGCACCGTGGCGACCATAGACACTATAGACGTTTGCGATTCCCCTCCCCGCGCCCCGCCTGCCTCCGCTCACGTGGACAACGAAACTGGTAACTACTTTAACTTTCCTTATTTTACCAGGTGGCAGGTTTACCAGATGACAGGTTTACCGGATGGTAGGTTTACCAGATGACAGGTTTACCGGATGGTAGGTTTACCAGATGACAGGTTTACCGGATGGTAGGTTTACCAGGTGACAGGTTTACCACGTGGGAAGTTTACCAGGTGGTAGGTTTACCAGATGACAGGTTTACTAGGTGGTAGGTTTACCACGTGGTAAGTTTACCAAGTGACAGGTTTACCAGGTGATAGGTTTACCAGATGGTGGGACTAACTATTCTGAGAGTTTCGGTCTGGCTGGGTACCACCGCTTTGCTCTTGTAGTTTGCCGCCAAGCAATAATCTGCAAGAATTACTGTGTTCAGGTCTTATGCTTATCCAGTCCAAGTGGATGCTAATAGTGTTAGGTATTAATTAATTGTTATTTTTTCATTCTTTTGTATAATTTAATTTCTTATTTCAATTTTGTTTAGATTTAATTTTATGTTTGATAATTAATTGCGTGTAAATGAATATGGATATTTAATCTGAAATAAATGAATTATTATTATATTATTATTATTATGAGCTGATTAGTAAGTGAAATTACTGGGTTTAGGTGGCTTAATAGTTATGTACCTAGTGTCTCAGGGTAACGAGCGCACTGCAGTGCCGCGCATATCTGAGTTGCACTGCAATTGTTGGGCTGGAGTTATGCTTACCATCAGGAAAACGACGAGCTCATCCCGTTACCCAATAGTATAAAAATACCCTGTAGGATTCCCTGTGTTGAGATAAACTCAAATCGTTTATTAAAATATAGGTTAGCATAAAGCATAGACCATTAAACCTATAGACTCCGCTTAGCCGGACACCGCCAAGGTTATGCATTATCACTGCGTATCGCAAATTTGGTAAACCAATCAAAACACGCCGTGTTCCCTCGTCTTCTTCTAACATTTGACGAATGTGTTCTCATGCAAAACTTGGATTATGTGGCGTCTAGGTTTACTGATCTGTGGCATAAGGTCTTAAACTATAATTTTTAACATTGTAATCACCCGCAGACATGTGTGGAAATATTGTTGTAAAATATGTAATTTCTTGCAAACTTCTCCCTTCTTTTCCAGGAGAAATAAAAGAAGATGTGACAATCTCCAAGCCAGCAGAAGAGTTGAACAGAGAGTTTCTGGACTCTCTTCCCAAAGAGGAGAAGCCTCTCAAGATCACGGTGAAGCCAGTTGAGAAGCTGATAGAGCACCCGGGGGAGAGAGGGGGGTACGGGGGGTACGGGAGGGAGCTGTACGAGATGAAAGGAGAAAGGAACGAGGGATTCCTGAACGAGCTAGCCAGTAAACTTAACTTAGGTGAGAATTTATCTACAGCAATATTAATAAGAGGTAAAGTTTGTTTGTTTTACCGGGAAATGCGAGTGTGTTTGTTGTTGGTTTGTCCTTTCACGCAGCATCGGAGCAACGGATCGACATGATTTTTGGCATAGATATAGTTTATGGACCGGAGAGTAACATAGGCTACTTTTTATCCCGGAATAATGCACGGTTCCTGTGGGAACGCGGATGAAATCGGCAGACGCTAGTAGGCAATATTTTATTTTAATTGTTGTAGGAAAACTAACAGCTACGTAACTACAAAAATACATTGAGGTAAGACAATGAAGGCTAATCAAAGGTTTACACAAATAGTTACGAAGTTACTTAAAAACAAAACACATAAACACAGCTCTAAAACTGAATTTAGATCTGTCAAACATCTTCCATCTCTTTCTCATGTTATGTATTGGAAAGAGAGAGAGAGCGAAACTAAAATTAGGTTTAGGTATTAAACGACAGAATCGACATCAATATATATATTTTTTCCTCTTGTTTGTACAGGTAATGCGGACACGTCGTTTCTCAAAGACCTGGCGCGCTCGCAGGCGCCCCCCGCGCCGCACCCCCCCACGCCCCTCAACGGACACGTGCACCCCTCCCCTCAGGGGGATCAGGTAAACATTATATTTATAACAAGTTTTTTGTGGCATAATATTTTTATTCCAGACAAGCTTTTATTTGTAATGTAATCTTGTGGACACCTTCCGGCTCCATCATCAGGACCCTGGACATCATCTGGGATCAGAGTACTTGTAAAGACAAATCAAACGAGCCCAAACTAGATGGAGTTACGTCGTTTCGTTACAAAGTTCCTATGGCCGCCTTCCGGCTCCATCATCAGACCAGCTCTGTGACATCATTATATTGCATTGTCATCCGATTTACATATATGTAAAGTTTCGGCTCAATCGAACACCGGGAAGTGGGTTCCGTATTTAGTTTAGTAATAAGGGCTCAATATGTCTTATTACTGATATGTTAATTATTAGTAGTGTAACCACAAAAAAAAAAACATTTTTCGACGCCTGTTTAGCTAGACAGCGTCTAAAGATAAACGTCTAAAATGATTAGAAACGTCAGAACAGAATTGAGTTAGACAACGGTTAGACACTACTTAAATCAGGATTTGTGGTTGCTCATATTTAAACGCGCGACTAAAGCATGTTTAGGAGTTAAACACTGTTTAACACAGATTTAAAGTGTATTTAATTTTTTTGTGGTAAGATCCTAAGTGTGCTTTGTTGTGTGATTTTTTGAGCTGTAACATTTTCTGTTATGAAATAAATAAATATGAATATACAATTTTAATAATTTGTATTTTTGTTTTTTGGTAGTTTTTAATCAGTGATTACTTACTATCAGTCCGTTGTCCTGCAGAAGCTTGCGCGGCCGCTGGGGCGAAGTTCCCTCCGCGCCGTAAGAGTCAAGCCGACTAGGGCTCCGCCCTCGGCGCCAGCTACAGCGCCCAATACACGTCAGTATCATCATATTATACTCCTACTGCTAGTAACTGGCCTCGTCTTAGAGAATCGATAATCCACATCAAATTCAAAATGCTTTATTTATATAAGGCCCAACGGAGCACTTTTATTTATTTTTTTATCAACCTCTACGCTCCCACTGCTGGGATACCGTCCTTCTCTCAGAGAGAGAGTTATGGGCCATAATTCACCACGAGGGCCCAGTGCGGCTTGATGGATGTCACATGTCCTCGAATGTTGTGGTTCTTGAACATGCGTGTTTCGTAACGATGTTTTCCTTCACTGTCTTAGAGCGAGTGTCAATAATCCGCACATAATTTGGTAACTAGACGAGCATAACGCCGGCCCATAACAATTGCAGTGCCATTCAGAACTTTGAAACAGGGCAGCACTGGGCACTCAGCAAACTTTGAAGCGGTGCAGGGCCTGCGCGGCAATGCAGTGCGCTCGAGGTATTAAGTTTCAGAAGCCCAGTAATTTTACTGACTACTCTGCTCATCAAACCGGAACACAGTAATGCTGGCACATTACTGCTTGGTGGCAGACTTCACGAGCAAAACGGTGGTACCAATCCAGACGGGACACTCGCAGAAGAGTTAGTCCAACAAATAATAATAATTTAGTGCAATAAATAATAATTTAGTATGTGTATATGTCCACAGCGCCGGTGCCGCCCCCTCGGCCGCACTCAGCATCCCCCCCGTCCGCCCCCGCGGCGCCCCCCATCACTAACTTCGGCATCCACCACCCCCCGCCCCCCGCGCACCACGCGCACAGTGACGACGAAATAGTAGAGGTTAGTTCGAACTATCATTTATTTAATCTATATACAGGCTGAGTTTAAACTGATATGTTATCCCGAAAGAGGGTCAATGTACTCCCGGAGGTCAACAGCATTTGTTTTACGAGTTTTTGGAATTCGGAATTTTTCATTAAAGAAAAGACATTTAAAGTTTAAGTCAAAATTCTACCGGGCAGACCTAAATCAGCTGATTCACTTGAACTATGTTGAACTTTGTTAAATGATGCTGTTGATTAGATATCCCACCCATAAATGACACAACGTTACCTAAGTGTGAAGTTTAAGTACCGACTTAAATTTAATTTAATAGTGTAATTTTTTTATATGGTCTGTGTTTTGCATTGCATTATTTTTAATTGTGTTTGGGTTTACGGCAATAAAGAATTTTTATTTTATTTTATTAGAAGGGACTAATCACCCCCTTCCGGGATAACATGTAAAAAAGCCCAAACTCTTTCGCCATGGCGTTTACCATCACTCAAACGACCTGCTCTAAATCTGAAAGACACTAATAAAAAAACTTTAACCTTCCAGGTACCCTACAAACCCAAAACACCCGAAATTATAGACCTCGACGAGTACCCTGAAAGCCCGCAAGCGCTCAAAAAGAAGAAACTGGACATTCTAAAAGAACGAGGCTTAGAAGTCACCCCGCTGCCCACCCCGGCATGGCCCACCCCAGTGCTGGCCACCCCAATAATCACCCCCAACCCCATGCTGCTAAACCCGGCCGTACAGCATCAAATAATGTCGAACGCGCAACTATTCCAAATGTACAACATAGTACCACATAATTACAACGGGTTGCAACCCCCGAAAGTGATACAAGCGACCCCTTTATACGGCACAACGAGCCCCGAAAAGACCGTATATGGGAACCCAAAAGACCCATTCATGCCGCCCCCGCATGTCCTACATGGGGCCCCAATTAAACCCATTAAAAGCATTCAACAAACTCCCGGGCTACCACCGCAAGATATTTTAGACCTAACTTGTAAATTAAGCGCAAAATCTACCGTTGAAATTGTCCGGGTACCAAATACGCCCTCCCCTTCAAAGAATACAGCACAAAACCTAACCAAAAACTACTCGATAGTGGATGGAAAAGCAGTAGTTGGAACCAATCTAGAAATTACTTTAGTCAACAAAGCTCAACCATCATCCCCTTTAAAGAAACAGCCACCCCAAAAACGATCATCCAATGGCAAATTCACTAAAACCCCAACCCCCCCAAAAGAATACCCTAAACCTTACAAAAAGGCACCTATAGTAGTCCCCAATTACCAAGTCTCTCGCGAAGATAGTCCCACGAGTTCGACCAGTTCGCAAAGCAGTCAGAAAGCCCCAATTCCGGCCCCAATTGAGCCGCCCAAGGGGCCGGTGACGTCATTCATGGACCCCTATATGGCTTTGTATAATTTGGCGGGGCAAATGGACCCCAGGCAACTGGCAGCTTATAGGGAGATTATGACGAATCCTTTTAGGTATTCGGGGCTTTTAAATATGGGGGTTGGCAACCCTACAACGAAGAATTAGTCTAGTCTTCTTTGTGATACGATTTAGGATGGCTTTTGGGGTGAAATAAATTAATGAGCGATATAAACGCGGCGTTATTCACGCACACTGACCATTATCTCTTTACGAGGCGTTTTTCACGTGGTTTTTTTTTGTTGACGGGGTTGCGGTAAACGCCCTTGGAGATGTGCCTAAGCCAAAGAAACTTGCCAAACTTTAACGCGCCTCGAATATTAAAGCATAATAAAAAAATTACTTCCAATGAAGCGGGCGAAAATATCGCGATAATTATATAAAATTTCATCCCCAATTTTTCTACCATAAGGGGTGATATCGTTTTATATGATATATAAAAGGACCTATCTTGAGACATACCCTACTCATGAAAAAAAGATTCATATAGTTTGACAGAGTAACATCGCCATTCGCCATTAAAAAATACGATCAAATTGCGAACCTCCTCTTTTTGATTCCAATTCAAATTCAAATTTAAAATTCATTTATTTCAGGTCTTTAGCACCCGTAGTTAAAAAAAAGAATTTGCTCTCTTCAACCGACCCAAAACGGGACTTTAAACGACTTCCAGAGGCGCGTTTAAATGTGGCGGGTACTGTATGATTATTATTTTATTTTGGCAGCATAGTAGACGTCGAAAAGAGAAGTTAAAAAAAATGTGATCTCTTTCGTGTATGAATTCTTAAACGTCAACATTCCATTAAAAAAAAGGTTTTTCAAAAATTACTAAGCAGATTTTGATGAAGTTCGTGTGTAGATAAGTTAAACAATTTTAGATTTAAGTATTATCAAAATCTGTTCAGTATAATGTAGGAGCCGTTACAATATATAGTTCCCAAACAAATGTACGATATGACCCCAAATCGACTTAGCGATAAATCGATTTGGCACATTCAAATCTCCAATCGACATTTTTAAAACAATCGTGGTCGAATTTTTATATTGTCTATAATCGAAATCGATTTTAAAATCGATAATCGAAAACTTTTCATATCTTTCATCGCTGATTTTAAGATTTTCCAGATCTAAAATTGATTTTACGAATTATCAATAAAAAATCGATTACCGCTATAACCCCAAAAGCCTCTATTTGATCTCTAGGATTTTAAAAAGAAACGAAAATTAAAACTTGGGAACAATTTTAAAATATTTCGTTTCTTAAAAAAAATGACTAAATGTGTGTAAATATTAGTAATAAAATGTTTCGATTCTTATAAGCGGAGTTATTTGGAATTTTATTATATTTAGAATATGTAATTATTTTTATTTTATTTTTTTGGTTTCAATTGACATCTTGGTTAATAAGTTCTGAGGTACCAATAATTGAATTTTGATATACCTAATTTATTACTAGCGCCTGACCACAGGAACCGTGCATTTTATCGGATTAAAAAGTAGCCTATGTTACTCTCCGGTCCATAAACTATATCTATGCCAAAAATCACGTCGATCCGTGAAAAAAGGACAAATTGACAAGCACACTTTCGCGTTTATTATTGTATGGATAATAGATTTTATTTCTCTCCATAGGCTATCTGGAAGAGATCGCAATTGGTCTTGTACATAATTAGGTTTTGGTTTTGAATTTCTGTATTCTGATATTTAAAAAATTTTCAAAAGATTCCCTTATTCGTACCTCACATGTTTAATTAAAAATGTCATACAAGTAAAGGAAAAGGGTTCATACATTTGGGCTCTTATTAATAAACAGAGTTAAATGGTTGAATAGTTATAGTACCTATATATCTTTTAATTCAGTTTAAAATTGACAAAGAACAACAGAGTTTGTTAGTGGGAGGACTAACTCTTCTGCGAGTGTCCGTCTGGGTTGTTACCACCGCTTTGCTCGTGAAGTCTGCCGCCAAGCAGTAGTGTGCAAGCATTACTGTGTTCCTGTTTGATGAGCAGAGTATCCAGTGAAATTACTGGGCTTATGAGACTTAATTCCTAATGTCTCAGGGTAACGAGCGCACTGCAATGCCGCGCAGGCCTTTTTGTTTCAAAGTTTTGGGTGGCACTGCAAATGTTATGGGCCGGCATTATGCTTACCATCAGGCAAACGACCAGCTCGTCTCGTTACCAAAAAAATGACAAATTTAACTATTCCACTGTTTATTAGAATCCAGAGAATTCAGGGGTTTTTTAATTCACTCGGAATGATTCCGTGTAGGAAGCGACTTTTTCTTATTGTTCATATCTCGTAATCGCATCCCGACAGAGATATATTGTCGAGATTATATCCGTGTTTACGCAGCTGAGTTGACGAATCTAAACGCGAAATCTTCACTGAAGGAATGCGTTTCCGAAATATAAACAAACAAGACGGTTGCTTCCGACACGGATTACATTCCGAGTGAATTAAAGTAGCCCTGCTGATCGCTTATATTTCGGAATCGCGTCCCGTCAGAGAAATTTCCCGTTTAGACTCGACAACTCAGCTGTATAAACACGGATATTATCAAGACAATATTTCTCAATACTCAGTTCCGACATGTACGGAACAATCAATTGATTACGACACGATATCGTGTCGTAACGATTATATCGTTTTTGGGAGTGGAGTAGACCCCCTGTTGTCATAACCCTAATTATAATATCTCTATCTCTTTCTGATTAAGAATATGAGAAAGGTATGGAATATATTTTAAACCTGTTATATTAAACCTCTTTTTGTATTTAACGGCCATAAATTTAGTGAATTATAATTTGTCAACTTCAACTCGATTCTATCATTTCCTACCTAAATGCACAGACTTAATACATATCTGTGCCTAAATGTAATAGTTTCACTCTATCTCTTTCCAATACATAACATGAGAAAGAGATGTGTGTTTGAGAAATCTAAATTTAGTTTTAGAGCTGTCAAATATCTTCCATCTTTGATCCTTGATCCATTATCTTTGACAAATTAGACGTTACTAAATTCATTGCCGTTTTACACTAGACACAAGCAAGTGGTATAATTTGACAGGTCTAAAATATAATCCATCTCTTTCTAATGTTCTTATTTAGAAAGAGTGTTACTAAAAGTAGTTTTGAATCGACTAAAAGGTTTGAATCGACTCCATTATAAGTTTCATTTTCCAAATAAAACGATAACAGATTTCATTGAAATTTTTTGACAATTTGATTTTAATGTAGGTATGATTATTGTCGCCAGAGCAGGACGCTCGCCTGAAAGCGTCAGCAAAGCGTTATTGTTATTATAGAATAATATAATTTGTGCGTGCGAGAATATATTATGGAAATTAGATTATGGGGCGTATATATTTTAATGTGTTAGGTTTTTAAAATTGGTTCCTGTAAATTTTGAATAACTCCGTACAGTAGGTGAATTTTAGATTGTATACTTTTGAAATCTTCTTGTTGACTGTTCGACGGACATTGGATATTATAGTGCTATAGATATTGTTATGGATAATATAGTTATAGTTATGGCTATAGCGTTGGTGGCTAATTGGTAGTAAGTCGGAGGCCGATGGTTCGAATCCTACCAGGAGTTTTCGATGGAGGAAAATATCGGGATGTAATTTTGGTGGCCGGGCATTTTCACGTAATAGCCTGGCTAGCTTCCACGCTCTTTGAAAATGTCGTCAAGTCTGTTCCGGTAGGTGCGCTTGAGGGTCAGTTATAATCTAGGTTTCGTGGCGGTAGCGTATCTTCTTCGACTATATCTGTGGTCAAATAATAAATGGCGTACAAAAAACTTATACAGGCTGAGTTTTAGTTGGTATGTTATCCAGTAAGGAGGCGATTAGGACCATGGTTGTGCACAAGTTGTAAGAACCTCCCTTGGAAATACGACATTCCAAATTTCCATACAAACAAAATTCATTATAAATTGTTAAAAATCCGGCTATATAACAACGGCCGGTTTTTTAACAATTTATAATGTGTGATACTCACGAAAATTTTAATAGTAAAACAAAATTCACTTCCAAAGTGAAGTGCGCGGCATTTTCTAGATTTTTTTCAAGTGTAATCAACATCAAACTTCAACATAGTTCAAGTGAATCAGCTGATCTAGAGCTGCCCCGAAGGTCTGTAGTAGAGTACATTGACCCCCTCACGGGATAGCACACCAATTCAAACTCAGTTTAGGAGCCAGAAAATAAAAAAAACCGTATATGAAGAAAAAAAGGGCGGTATCGCGAGCGGGATTTTTGATACACGGATCAAGTTGTGTGCCTAATCATGTTGCGGGAATCAAGTTGTGTAATTCAGTCACACACTCTTCTTATCTTTTGGATTTGGAGAGTGTGTATCCTGTAAAACGCTGATAGACTTCATAACATAACTAATTATTTTAGTCAATTAGTAAGTTTTAAATACAATACAAAATCTTTGTTGCACTCTTCAAGATGTTCAAGTAACTAAAAGATAACGTATCAAATATGTATTGGAACGGGCATAGTCATTTAACTTTCATGAGCGCTCTTCTGTGACTCGTATGGATAGATTTCAATTTGAATACCATGAATAAAGGTATAGGTGTTGTTACTGTCAAATTCAGTAAGGATGCTGTTTGGTCGGCAATTTTTTCCAGGCAACCTTTCGATGGAGAGGAAATTAAAATAGTGATTAATTACGTACTGATTGTACTATATACTATGTATATATCAATGTCCGTCGACCGTGTGTATATGTCGTTAGTAGGTTAAGGTTTTCTAATTCACAATTGTGTATATATATGTATGTATTGTATTCGCGCACTGTACATACAGACCGCCGTACAAATAAACATTGAAATATGAGATTTTGTTATTTTATTTCTAAAAAACCTTTTGTAAAAGCGTGAACCAACTTCGATGCAAACATTGTGATATTTGAAACCTCCCCCCGCTTCTCCAACCTTAGGGGTAGCTTTATGAAAGCACCAACCTTGAGATGCCCTGTTCATTAATAAAGAATCACGTAAATAGGTTGTTTATTACTAGGTGGTAAGACTTAACTCTTCTGCGAGTGTCTGTCTGGGTTGGTAACACCGCTTTGCTCGTGAAGTCTGCCGCCAAGCAGTAATGTGTAAGCATTACTGTGTTCCGATTTGATGAGCAGAGTAATCAGTGAAATTACTTGGCTTATGAGAATACCTAATTTCTCAGGGTAATGAGTGCACTGCAGTGCGGCGCAGGCCTTTGTGTTTGAAAGTTCTGGTGTCACTGCTATTGTTATGGGCCGGCGTTATGCTTACCATCAGGCAAACGACCAGCTCGTCTCGTTATCAAATAGCATGAAAAAAAATCTACATAGAAATCGAGTAACATCGCCACAAAAAAAAAATACAGACGAATCGAGAACCTCCTTTTTCGGAAGTCAATTTCATGTGACATCCATTACTGACCACCAAAGACCATTCAACCTTAGACTCCACTTAGGCGGGCACCCCTGCTCGTCATAGAAAAAAAACCTGATTTTTATCTGTACAAAGCTGCGTGAAAAATAAAACAAGACCAGGAAGTTGTTACATACATTTATTTACATGACTCCAAATATCCACACAAACATAAAAGTATACTCTTAACTAAGACAAACCTAAGATAGATCCGGGGCCCACAGTTTGAAAGTCCTATCGTAGGAACAGGTCGCTATATACTTATTGTCTGTCGATATGTCTGTGCTCATGACCTGTTAACAAAATAAAACATTATTTAGTAGCCAGATATTTATATAAAATTATATGTTTGTATGAACGTCATTAGTTATGCCTTGGGAGTAAGTATACTTTTGTAAAATTGATGATTATGTTAAGGGGAAGAATCGGGCGCGCCGCTATCTTGCTCGCGCATCTTAACATTTTTGAAGATAAACTGACTTAATATAATTATGAAAATTCGCATTCGGTGAAGTTGCTGACAAACAATTACTAACTTTAAGCAAAAAAATAATTTTGATCCATTCAAGTTTTCAAGTCTAAAAATAGGATTATATATTAGGAATAGGTTTTGCCCATTTTCATGTATGAAAATGATACTTTTGCCGTACGTTATTACGAGATAATATGGACACCCTAACGGTAGTCGGTCAATGACACGCGTTCCAGCTGTCTATACCTCCCGCGCAGTGGTGACACTGCTTTGTAATAAATAAGGATATTTTGATGACGAGGTAATTTTTTTTTTTCTATTGATGCTTGTCGTCATACCACCTCTATAAAAAAACACCACCTTAAAAATTGATACCGTTTACGTACACACCCTGTATATGACACCTTGTATAGAAATTAGACAGAGATCTTTGAAGAGTGGAAAACAACCCTATTTTAGCAAATAAAATATCTTTACCTTATTATCGTGTCCGGAGAGCGTCCTGAGGGGGTGCCAGGCGGGGTTGGACCACAACTTGGCGGTCTTGTCATAAGACGACGTCAGGAGGAAGTGCCCGTGGCTTCGCTGGTACCTCACATCTGCGAACATTACATTATTACATTTTGTTAGTGGTAGGACTAACTCTTCTGCTAGTATCCGTCTGGGTCGATACCACCGATGCTTTGTAAGTGATGTCAGCCGCCAAGCAGTTGTGTGCAAGCATAACTGTGTTCTGGTTTGATGAGCAGAGTAGCCAGTGAAATTACTGGGCGTTTCTCTTCTGACGTGTAAAAACGGAAATTGTGGATCAAAGCATTGCTCATCAAAAATGATTGGAAACCAATTATTATACTTCTGGGTTATGTAGTGACCATTTCAAACCTAATGATTAAGACGCGAGAATGTTTACTGGTTATAGTTTAATTAGTTATCCCTCAAAGTAAACATCAATGACAAGCACCAGCGATGGTGGCGCCATCTGAGATTAGCTTTGCGTGTGCCTCCCCTTAATTGTGAATGTAGGTACACTAACCGCTGTTCAAATGTGTGTGTGCTGGGATGGTGTACAGACAGGCCCGTTTTCTCATGTCCCAGATCTTGACCTGAAAATACAGACAAATAAGTTGTAAACAAACCGTTGTGACTGGAACCTTGCTTAAAATTATAATCTTAAAATAACAAATGAGTATAGTTAATTACCTTTCAAATACATCGAAGAAAATGACAAAATTTAAAATGCTTCGTAAGTAGCTTCGAAGGTTTTACGTGTGTGGGTATGTGTGAGTGAATATATGTGAGTATAGATGTGTGTGGCTGTGTGTGTGTGTGTGTGTGTGTGTGTGTGTGTGTGTGTGTGTGTGTGTGTGTGTGTGTGTGTGTGTGTGGTTGTCTGAGTGTGTATGTGTGTGGCCGTGTGACATGTGGTCTTGTGTGTGTGTGTGTGGTTGTCTGAGTGTGTATGTGTGTGGCCGTGTGACATGTGGTCTTGTGTGTGTGAATGTGAATGTGTGTGGCTGTATGTGTCACTCACAAAGCGGTGGTACCAACACAAACAACACAGGCAGAAGAGTTAGCCCTACCAGCAAGTGAACCGTTACCTGGTGGTCGGCGGCGGCGGTGGCGAGGCGAGCGGCATTCGGTTGCCAGTCTGCTCCCAGCAGTGGGCCCAGGTGCCCCTCCAGGAACATCACACAGCGTCCAGTGCGGACGTCCCACACACGGCCGAATGCGTCCATACCACTGACAAATACAATAACTACAGTCATTATTTGAATTATTACACCCTTATTTGTGTCAAATTTGACTTCAGGTTTTTTTATGTTTAAAGAGTGAATAGGTTTCTTCTAGGCAAGCGTGCTATATTGTCGACCGCATCGTCGCTTAACACCAGGTGAGATCGTGGTCAAACATAAACAAGTTTCAGACAAAAAATAAATTACCAGTGGCAAGTCTACACAAAATAAATAAAATTTAAGTGTCTGTTTGTAATTTAGATATAACAGCTTTTTACTAAATGCATAATATGAAAGTATATAATATGGTTGCATATAACGAAAAATGTTTTTAAAATTTTTGTCTGTCTGTCCGTTCCGGCTAATCTCCGAAACGGCTGAATCTGACGGGACTATCACTGGCAGATAGCTGCGTTACAGAGTTCCTATAGCAGCCTTCCGGCTTCATCATCAGACCAGCTCTGTGACATCAGTATATAGCATTGTCATCCGATTTACATATGTACCTATGTAAAATATCCGCTCAATAGAACATCGGGAAGTGGGTCAAATTTAGCTTGCAAGATTTCACCTTGGCTAACGAGGCAAGTTAAATAAAAGTAAAAAGCAACTCACCCGGTGACCACGAGTGAGCCGTCTCCTTGGAATGCGATGGCGTACACCGGCTTGGCGTGGCCTTCCTGGTGCAGGACCTCTTTAGCTGGAAACGAGGTGAAATCAGTGGCGCAAGTTTAGCGGTAGGACTAACTCTTCTGTGAGTGTCCGTCTGGGTTGTTACCACCGCTTTGTGAGTGAAGTCTGCCGCCAAGCAGTAGTGTGCAAGCGTTACTGTTTTCCGGTTTGATGAGCAGAGTAGCCAGTGAAATTACTGGCCTTATGAGACTTAACACCTAATGTCTCAGGGTAGCGAGCGCAGTGCAGTGCCGCGCAGGCGTGTTTCAAAGTTCTAAGTGGCACTGCAATTGTTATGGGCCGGCGTTATGCTTACCATCAGGCAAACGACCAGCTCGTCTCGTTACCAAATAGCTTAAAAAAGGTGTGTCCCAAATAGTTTAGGTACGTTATATATAAATGTTTCTTTTATTCTTATTCTTATAATATGAAAGCAGACAGACCTGTCTCCAGGTCCCAGAGCCTCCAGGAGTTGTCAAAGACGGTGGCGCCGAGGAAGCGTCCAGAGGGGTGGAACTCCACGCGCGCCACGCGGGAGGGGCTGTGGCCCGTGAGGGACGCTATGGGGGACTCGCTGCGGGGAGGAAGGGTAGTCACTTATTTATTTTATTTTATTAGGAACAGCAAACAACTACACTATCCTGCTAATATTATATCCGGTCCATAAACTATATCTATGCCAAAAATCACGTCGAGCCGTTGCTCCGTTACTGCGTGAAAGAAGGACAAACCAACAAATCAACAAACACACTTTCGCATTTATAATATTAGTCCAAATCTGTTCAGGCATTTAAGTTATGGTGAAATAAAAAAACTCACATACATACATGAACCCTAGCTAGTAAAAACATTATACTTCTTTTTGTGCAGTCGCGTAATTATTGTATCACCTGACAAAGTTCCACAAGTGCACGGATCCATCGTAGGCACAGGAGGCCATGGTGCACACCTCAGAGGCGCCATCTGTTGACACCTCCATAGCATCTGTCTCCTCTGACTCCTTGGAACCTTCTATCTGGAATTAAAATGGAATACTAGTTATTTGTATAAAGCTTTTGAAATTTTATCCAATTTGGAATGGGCACGGTGGGTTTCTGGAAGGTTCGTTGACTTTGAGCATGAATTGGATCTGTTGATGTCTATGTCTTTTATTATGTTCTGATAAAGACAATATTAGTTTTAGTCTGTGATTCGGGTAGACGAACGTTACAGAGACCCGCTGTTAGTCATTTATTTTAACCTTCATAAGTGATCTCTCTTAAGGCTTATATGAATAAAGCATTTTTAATTTGAATTGAAAAAAAGAACTAACCTTCTTCTGGAAGTGATCAGGCAGTACCGCGTTGGGGTGGAAGTTGGCACAGCTGACGTTGCAGGTGTGGCCCTTTAAGACCTGCAGTGGGGTGCAATCCGGGACGGACCATACTTTGCTAAGACCAGACCTGAAACCACCAGGAAGTTATAGAATAACTTTAATTTTTTAAACTAAAAGAGGTGGTCCGTTTTGGTACTAAAATAAATGTAAAATTTAACCAGGCTATCAGTTGGTGTTTTGGAAAGAGCTCTCAAAATCTAGATATTCTGAAATGTAGTTACAATTTTATAGGCCTGCGATTTCCTGGAAATACAAAAAGATTTTTTTCGGTACGTACGTGAAACGGAACGTAACTTCATGAAACGGAACGGATTTTTCAGCTTCTTTTTGGCTGAATGTGATATTTGCATTTCTACTACGCTTTTCTTTACAACCAGTTTAAAAAAAACGCAGGACACAATTTTTTTTTATTATACTAACTCAGCTCCACCTCACAATTTGCACGCCTATATATTAGGCAAAACATGATGATCCTCTAATGATTATAACAGCAATGTATCTACGTACATAATTTTAAGTTGGAATAATACTCATGTTTTATACCAAATAATAATAATAATAATAATAATAATAATAATAAACTTTATTTGCAACTAAAGATATTGGTAGCACTACAGATAGAAACATAATATCATCATCGCAGTGTAAAAAACAATTTGTTGTAGTTTAGTAACAAGAATCCCTGAACCTCACACTAGGACGACCTGTGTCGTGAGATTCAGTTTCTTCCGTATTTACAGACAATAAAAGAGAACTAGGCGTAGACATTCTAAAACATCAATTACATAGAGTAATCACAATGAATTGAAGTTAAAAAGAACTTAATACAGGACCCGAAACTAAATAAGTAGTCCCAAGTTTATGCGCGAGTGGATATGTGTGTGTTTGTGTTTATGTGTTTTGTATGAGTTTGTGTGGTGTAGGTGTGTAGGAAATTGATTTAGGACATAAGATGCGTGAAGTTAAGTTTAAAATTATGCATGGATGGTATACAGTGTCAAATTAATTTATAAGGAATGAATAGGGACCTGGTCCCACATTCTGACCAGATTCTTCAGTCAACTCAAATCAGAACAGCATTAGTTATAAGTTGGAAACTACCATTTCGTTAGTGGATAAATGTTCCGTTCCAAGTTGACCCAAGCATCATCAGGGGTGGGAGCAGGTCCCATAGTGTTATATGTTCGTTTTTATAAATGTTTCAGACTCATTGTAACCCAGCGTTAGAAGCCAAGATGTTATCTTGCGCTTACAGACGTGACGTGAAGCTTGTAGAATGTTAAGGGTTCTGTCCAAACGCTGGTACAAATGAGGACCTCTGAATGAGAAGGCACGCTTAGCTTGTAAGGTTTTTGAATGAGGAACTATCCAGGCATTACGGCGTGACGATCGTGTGTTAGTTGAAAGGGATTCAAGAGCGGTTTTGTGGAATCGCAAAGCTACTGCCAGAATATATAATTGCCGGACGAAATGAAATGTATCTTATCTTATCTGGTTTGATTTGAATTCTTACCAACTGGAAGTGATCAGCATTTTACTGTCACTGCTGAAACGGCAGAAACTTATCGGACGAGAATCCCCAATCTGAAAAAATCCAGTTAAAATTAGTAGGTACATAGCGCAACTTATTTATTTATCGCAAGTGCATCTTGAGGGAGGTAGTTACTAAGCAATAAATACCAGAGACAACTTTAGAGGCAGTTGGTTGAAAAGTCACACACCTGGCTGCAGTATATGGACATGTGCGAAGCCCTGCGCTGGGATTCCTGTTTGGCTGCGGCGCGCACGCTGCCCGCTAGTTTTAGCTCCTCCCGAGCTTGAGCAAGTCTGAAAAATAACCAACAATATTACACTAGGTGGTAGAACTAACTCTTCTGCGAGTGTCCGTCTGTTGGTACCACCGCTTTGTGAGTTTAGTCTGCCGCCAAGCAGTAATGTGCGAGCATTACTGTGTTCCGGTTTGATGAGCAGAGTAGCCAGTGAAATTACTGGGCTTATGAGACTTGAAATCTAATGCCTCAGGGTAACGAGCGCAATGCAGTGCCGCGCAGGCCTTTGTGTTCAACATTCTGAGTGGCACTGCAATTGTTTTGGGCCGGTGCTTACCATCAGGCAAACGAACGGCACCACTCGTTATCAAATTTAATAAAAAAATAGCTTTAAAAAAGCGACGAACCGACTTCAGTGACAAACTACTGAACCGATTTTGATGAAATTTCTATGGGACCAAACTGTAAGTATATCCTTTCAAATAAAAAAAGAATTTTCCAAATCGGTTTATAAATGACAGAGATCTGAGGTAACAAACATAAACAAAAAAAATACCCACCGAATTGATACCCTACTCCTTTTTAGGAAGTTGGTTAAAAATATAATGAAAAAGAATAAAATGTTATACCAAAATCCTTACTATCCTAAACAACAATTATACAAAATCGATTATAGTATATTATTTTCGCGTTCACGTCAAAACTCCAAGTCTTCTTAGTACTTTTTACCAGTTTCTCACCGTTTCTTAGCCCTTGGCAGCGAGTAGCGAGCAATGAACAGCCGCGCCTGCCTCAAATCTGGAGGCCCCTCGTGGTACCAGGTGCCTTCACGGCCTCGGTCACGTGATATCCGAGCCTCTTCCTCCTCCAACTTCTTGTTTATTGCATCTTCACCTAGACTGGGGAAATTGAAAACAAACTGTTAGGTTAAGTAGTCAGTGAAATTACTGTGCTTTTGCCCATTTTGACCAGTGGCACCTAAACAATCCCCTAACTACAGAACCCTTAGCATATGGATTACCTAACTCTATCTTCATTTTCATTTTCACCGTGCATTCTTCACGACTGTCACCTACATATGTGTCCCTTAACAACCTGTCACTTAGCACGGTGAAAATTTAGGTGACATCTTACGCTAAGGGATCCGTAGTTAGGGGATTGTTTAGGTGCCACTGGTGAAAATGGGCATTAGTACCTAATGTCTCTGGGTCATGTGCACACTGCAGTGCTGCGCAACCCTTTGTGTTTCAATATTCTGAGTGGCACTGCAATTGTAATGTACTGGTATTATGCTTACAGTAACCAGGCAAACAGCAATGCTCACCTTGTTACCCAATAGTAGATATAAAAAAAGAACTGCAAGCACTGCAGCATGTTACCCTGAGACATTAGGTATTAAGTCTCATAAGCCCAGTAATTTCACTGGCTACTCTGCTCATCAAACCGGAACACTGTAATGCTTGAGTACTGCTTGGCGGGAGAGTAGCAGAGGAAGGCAAATTTATTTTGTAACATCTGCAGTTGCATGGTGGTATGGCATTTTATAGTGCCCAACTAGCTAGCTACCAGCCCCAACTTGAAAATCTGTCTCAAGCACCTATGGTTTATTGTTTCAACTTTCTGAGTGGCACTGTAATAATTGTTATGACCACACATTATGTTTACCATCAGGCAAACAATCTGCTCATCGCAGCATCCAATAGTATAAAAAAGCTATATTGTACTATTAATAATAATTTTTAAAAATGAACCGAAGAGTGACATTGAATACTTTGTATCTCTTAACAATTTATGGTTCCTATGCGAATCTACATGTGTTTAAATCCCTGGGCTGCAAC
This sequence comes from Crocallis elinguaria, assembly GCA_907269065.1. Taxonomy (NCBI): domain Eukaryota; kingdom Metazoa; phylum Arthropoda; class Insecta; order Lepidoptera; family Geometridae; genus Crocallis; species Crocallis elinguaria. The sequence continues at coordinate 13,197,522 of OU026076.1, read as the reverse complement.
TAGACCTAGAAAACGGTATTACAATACAACTTACTAGCTCAACAAGTCCCTCAGCCGAACTCTTCTCTCTGCAGGGCCCTCTCCGAACAGACAGACTGGCTCACCGAGCTGTCTGAGACTTCTTCTGACCTGTGGAAATTGAAACATATCTTTTTAGAGGGATGTTGTCTCATTGACAATGCGGGCTTGTGATAGAGAGTTTAGAGTCACATTGCTTCAAACTCTCAGTTTGAGTTTGAACTTGAACTTTCAGTTAGGAAAATGTTGTAACAGCCAGGCTGTGTTGTGGAAAGCCTTACTGAAAAGTAATAAAATTGCTTTTCAAAAAGCGGGTACTTACTTTGTTGAAGACATTGTGATTTCACAAGATCACAATTCTACTAAAGAAACATAAACTGTTTTTCCTAAATTACCTTTTTTTGAGCAAATGTTAATTATTTATTAGCAAAAACCTTTAATGGCCACAACTATTGTGACAGATTGGGAGAATTGCTTCCACACCTGTTTTATATCTTCACTAACTGAACCCTAAAACTATAAAACAGCCCTGATGAGATGCCTTCTGTTGGAACTCGCTACTAAATGGCAGAATGGTGGCGATTGTGATTTGTGATATACAAGGCGTATTTGAATGGCCTTATAAGTACGCAGCAGGTTTGTTTCGATCGAGTATGTGAATTGTTTTATGTGTGCAAAGATATAATACATCGTAATTAAAATTCCCATACAAAAGTAAAATTATTTATACCTTACAAAATTCCGACAACCCTAAATGCTTGTTTACTATCGCGTCGCAGTAGGTACCTATCTAGCCTAGCGCATCATGGCTACCACGGACGTGCACTTTAAGCGCCCATACACGAGCGCTCAAAATCCACAAAATCGTACGCCAGCGTTCTAAAAACCGCCCGTGTGTGGGGAATCTCAGATGGATTAAGTGGAGTGATAGGAATATTGGATATACAAACGTTCCAACTCATCGTGTGTTGCCGATATTACAACGGTCCAATTGGCGTTCGGGTGCAGTACCTACTCAAGACGCAGAATGACCGAAAAATGGAGCGCCCGGAACAGAGTGACCATCTATGTGCTCGATATCGCACATCGTTCCACTCAAGCCATGACGCGCGGAGCGATGGATTTGGAACGCTCATGTATGGGGGTTCTATTGTATGTGCCATGTCACCATCGTCATAGAATACATGATAGTATCTACTAAGCTACGATACAAATAAAAAAATAAAAGCTATTATCTACGTACCCTTTTTGTCCTTGGCTTGCAGTAGGTAAGTACTATCGTTGATTAGTTTACATGCACAACAGTACACAGGTAATCACCCAATCCGGCAACACACAGCCTATCCGCCCTTTTTAGGAAGGTACGTTACGATTTTACAATCGTTGATTAGTTTACACAACAGTACACACGTAATCACCCAATCCGGAATAGCAACTATAGCAGCTATAAGATGGCACTGTTCTCCCCGGATGGCGGTCTCTGTAGAGCTCTCGCGCAGCTACTACACTGTGATTAACCGAAGTTCCGACACATAACATCATGTCGTAATATTCTGCGTTGGAATACATAGCCGACATCGTAAATTCGCGAAATGACGTGCAAGAAGGAATGACAAAACACGACTGATGTAGTTCGATTCAAAACGTAATAGGTACTAAAATTGTTTTAGGGTTCCACAACTGGGCAACCCACTAAAATGGCAGCTCTAGCAGCACACACAGTTGGCCAACGACTGTCAACTTTTGGGGTGAAATTGGGAGATGGTTCGTGGGTAACATACAAATAAACAACACAGGCCCAAATATGTTTTCTGTTGGGGTTCCCAACGACAAATCCATTCGAAGTGCCAACACAGGCCCAACCATCCTTTTAGGTTGGGTTTCGAACAGGAAATCCATACAAGGAGCCAGCATGTACCCAACAATGATTTTTAACACATTTCCAACGTCAAGGCTATACAAACAACCAACATGGGGCCCGACTTTCTTTTCTGTTGGGGTTCTCAACAAGAAATAAGCCAAATATGCCAAAAAAGCGTCACCTTCGAATGCTACTATCGGTGCATAGATTTATACTTAAGTACTTAATTGTATTTTATGTTTAACGTGTGTATGCAAGAAATAAATAAATAAATGAATTAATGAATGAAGCAAACATTACAAATTAAACTATGCTGAAGAAATAATAATACTTTACAATGGGTGGCCTTATCGTTGAAAGCGACACATACTTATACCAATCTACATTAGGTACGTAGGAAACAGAATATTTAATTCAATAATTTCCTTTTTTACAACTAATATCTTCATTTGAAGATGACAAGTCAGGTCTCCATATCAAATTTGACAATACGATAGCTAAGCTTGATTGTTAATCGCCTCTCCTACCTAATCTCTTACTATGTAGATATAAACCTGCCAACAATAAATCCTAGTATAGGTACCTACCTTGTTGTTGCTTAAGTTTAGTAACTATCGAAAAAAACGCAGTAAAACTGTACTAACTGACTTCAGTTTACATGGGGCCACCCTTGTAAGCACTATCTAACAAAGAAAGAAGTAGCAAAATCGGTTCACAATCCGCTAAAATATCGCGTAACATACCTACACACAAAAAAACATACAGTCGAAATGAAAACCTCCTCTTTTGGGAAGTCATAAAAAGTAAGTACCTTGCCTAACAATATCATCAAATAGCTAAAAAATAGTTGTTAAAAACAAGTTGAAATAAATTACCTACGGAACCAATTTGACGGTTTGAAAGGCTCGCCGGCTTTTTTTGTCGGTAGAAGAAAGAAGGCCGATGGGCGGGTCAAACACATACCGCCCACCAATTATGAGCCTTCCTCTTTTCGAGCCCTGCCCATTTTGCTGTGATTGGTTGTTGTGATTTTTTATTAAACCAATGAAGGACAGATTACTAGAACTTTGCACCAATTATCTATTGTGATAGAACTAGAGATAGAGAATAACGAGAACAGAATAAAACGAAAAAGTGCCTATAAAAATGTTTTTCTTTTTCAACGAATTTGTTTCTGAACTCGTGATACTAAATGATGATCAGTAGAGGAACCTTGACGGTACACCTAAACGCTTGTTTTAATTATAAAAACTACGAAAATCTCGTAAATTACTTCTTTTACTTTGAATAACTTACATCTCGTAATCAAAGTAAAATAAGTGTTTGGAAATTAGTTCGACACGCAATCAAATAATGTTAATCGTAATCAGCGGAGCAAGTACGGATCTATCCGGGTCGATAAAATTCGAAAATATTCGATAAGATTGACAGTTCAAATCGATAAAGTGGATTTTATCGATTTGAACTGTCTATTTTATCGAATATTATCGAATTTTATCGACCGAAAAGAAACGTACTTGCGCCGCAGTTATCATAAAAAAAATAGAATCTCCTCACAGAGGCAACCCAGAAATAGCCACTATTATTATCGTGATCTTCTGTATTATTTCGTCTACAGTTCAAAGTCAGAGGTCAATTAACAGCTGTATACTAGGGATGCCTTCTATTTTTTTCAAGTGTTTCTGACGGAAACTTTAAAAATAAATACACTGATGCAAAAATTAAAAATCTAAAAAGTCGTAAAACAAACGTTGTTCGCAATGGCTTGTAGAATACCCTGCCTCGTTTCTTTATAGGGATTTATGTTACAGATTGTATAAAATTCATCCCCCAGAAAAGTAATAAAATTGTTTATATACAAAAGTTCAAAGTGACTTCATCGAAAATAATGTCATACATTTTTCTACACATTGGGGTGGTATTCTTTCATAAAATCTATAAAAGGACCACCCTTGCAATATACCCTTCTCATGAAAAAGAGAATCATTTAAATTGATAGACAATTAGCACCGAGAGTAACACAAGAAATAACAATAATAACACAGATGAATTGAAATCCGGTAATAACTACTCCACTTTGCTTACCACATTTTACTGACTATAAGGTGTTGGAAAGAGCTTGAACACCAACAGCTTTGATCTACTGTAGGCATACCTCATCATCATCGGTGGACACGTTGAGCTGCCGAGCCTTCCTCCTCCTTTCAAATTCTTCCAGCAGGGCCTTCTTATCTCTCGACATCTCTTCTTCCAGCTCCATGTATTCTGATAGACAAGTTTATTGTTTTTTTTTTTCATTGATAGATAGATAGATTATAGATATCATTAGTGTTTGAGTTATAATATTATAATACAACATAATATTATGATGGCATTGTAGCAACCCTGCCTGAAATGCGAGGGGCATTTCAGGCAGGGTAGCAGGCTAGCATCTTAGCATCCCGGGTTTGATTCTGGGCTAGGGTCAATTTTAGAAGCAAGGACAAAAGTTTGTTTACGGGTCTCGGATTTTTGTATTGTGTTTCTGTGTGTTCATGCCACTTACTACACATGGATGAACAGGGAGTGTAGGGGTATGAGAGTGTAAGCTTTAAATCCTTTAAATGATCTTTTAAAAAAGTAGACTGTAAAAAAATGTATTGTATATGAATTACTCATCCTAGTGTATGTAAGCGAGTTTGTAAACATTTTAATCGTGCTAGGCTAGTCGAAGCGCCAGAACTATCGTCATCTTTGGCAAGCAAGTGCAGTGCGACTGGAGCGATTCAAGATTTGATTAAAGTTTAAACTATTTTTAAAGAAAAAATAGTAAAACTTACCATTAGATATCTGGATATCCCCAAGGTCTTGTCCCCCATTGTCCTCGATCTCTCCCCTCGCTGCGGCTGCCAGTGCCGCCAGCCGGGCCTTTTCTTGCTCCTCCAGCGATCCATAGTGGATATTCTTGGATTTTTTCACCAGAATAACATCATCATCGTCAGACATCTTAGAAGGTTATGTTCTTATTTACTTTATGTTTTACGATAAAATAACTTAAAATAGCACTATTAACGTATGGTGTTGCAGATTTATTGAACAGAAAATGGATTTTAGTCAAAGAAAATAAGAATTCGAAGATAATAAACACGACGTGGTACGCGGCGTCTGACAAATCAAAACAATCAAGTACAAGTATACGTTTCATTCCACGTATTCCTAAAATCCTAATGTCAAATATTATCAAGAGGCGACTACAAACAAATAATGGATTTTAATTATTTCTGCGTACATTGAAGAAATACCATAGAGTAAGATATCAGAGATGCCGTTCAATAAAAAATACTGATTCATAAGGGAATAATGTTCAATTATGGTAAAGACTGAAATAGTATTTTGAAAATACATTATAATTATTTTTTTGCGTTTATCAAGATCAAAATATTACAATAAGTTTGTGAACTAAATATTACGTATAACTGAATCAAGATAAAGTCAAATGTATATACTGACATGAGAGTCACTGTTGAGATAATTACAATGAATAAGATGGCAGAGCACTATTTATTTATGTATCTTGTACAAAATGAAATGTATAAGAGCTATTGATGGTATACCTCCATGGGAGTCCCTGTATCCGATACTCTTTAAACAGAAGCTGTTTAAAGAGTACCGGATACTAACATTGCCCTGTATGTACATTATGGAATCAGCAAAATGTGTAAAGTTAAATCCTCACATATTTAAAACTGCAAGTGATGTGTTTCCTAGAAACACATGGGATCCAGGTAGGATTGTTTTGCAAAAGCACGAAAACCAACCTTGTATATAAAAAAAATTGTTACGCTGTGTGCGGATGTATATACAGCGCTATTCTGAAGTATAGCGGCGTTTCTTTAACCTATCTAAAAAAACTACGTGTAATAATAATATGAATTACTATTATGACCACTAAATAATTATCGTTTCATTTTAGGAATCATGCTGTGTCGAATTAATTTTAGGGAAAGAAAAGATTTTTATCATGCAACTCCAATTACTCCAACCTCTTAATTTTTTAGTCTATGATCGTTGTTTACGTCAGTGCGTTTGCAAACTCGTAGAACATCAATTTTCTTCTATATAACTCACTAAACATCTCGATTACCTTTACAAATCTGATACCATCTACCTAATAATAACTCCCAAATCCAATGGACATAAATTGGGGCTAATTAAAAGGTACATAAATATAACCTCAAAAACGTTTTTAGTGTAGGACTTCATTGAGTTTGTTGCTTGTAATTCTCTTGTGATTGAAGTTATGGCGCTGCAACTCTCGCGGCGAGAGGTAGAGGATCTGCGATCGTCGCTGGACCGCGCTATTTACCGGACTATCGGGAAATCTGATAGTTCTTTACTATCAACTGTCTCGTCCTGTCTTTCAAATGGGTAAGCACTAAACTTTGTCAAAATATAATGTAATTATTCCACAAAGGCCATTTACCAAGAGTTGAAGTAGTTGATAATGTAATTATTAATAACGCAAATAGTCAAGTACTATTGTCAATAAATAACGCTGTAAATGTATATTATCTATGTTTAAGTTTTCTAATTTACTCCATGGGTTGTTAATTTTATTGGCAAAATCATCCCTCTATCCAATCAGACATCCGTGGATACTATAAGATCCAAAAAATAAAATGGTATTGCACATCCTTGGATACTATAGTATCTTAACATTGTTTTTTTTATCTGGAATATGCACTCTTTTGACCACAATCTCAGCTGATGTTAAGCGAAAATGCAGTCGTCGATATAGCATCCTTGCCTAGAATAAACCTATAGACTTTCATCTTGAAAACTCCCAAATTATAGCTATTGGGAAACACAGAGGCCGGCAAAGAATTCCACTCCTTAGTTGTCCATATGATGAAGGTTGAAGCAAAACATTCGGTACGGACAGGAGGGATATCAACCATATATGGGTGATGCAGTGCTGTGCCTCTTGTGGTCCGTTGGTAAAATGGAGACTAGAGGCAATTATTATTAAAAAATGCCATCTAGCAGTCCTGTTCTGAACTAAATGTTCGTACAGAGTGATAGTTTATGGAAAAATCTTACTAACAATCCTGGTAATGTCGGTGTGACATATTGATATAGTTTTATAATATAATATTATAGTTGTAAAAAAATATATTAAAACCATATTTTTAATTAGATGAAGGAATGCAATTATCATCTAGTTTTTAATCAAAAAATCACAAAATATAATCCCCATTTGTCATTTTCCTGCCAGCTATGAAAGACGTAAGATCATTGACCGGCTATCATCCCACATTGACTCCAAGAAGGCCAGTAAGCTCGCTGACAAAGTCATCGCACTGGCGCAGGAGCTGGTGTCTTCATCTAAGTCGACAAAACGGAAACATGAGGGGGAGAAAGATAAGGATAGTAAACGGTAAGATTTTTACCCAGAGTGCACCACATGGAGGTTACGCAGCACCACTGTCGTAGCCCTGCACTAAATTCTCTGTCAGGGTGTAATTTTGAAACTGTGATTGATTAATTTTTTGCTAGTACAAAAAGCTTGTTTTTATAAATATTAAACAAATTGTTTAGAAGAGCTCACAGGAAAAGATATGGTGGTACTATTCTTGGCCATGTGTTAGTGGTAGGACGAACTCTTTTGCGAGTGTCCATCTGGGTTGTTACCACCACTTTGCTCGTGAAGTCAGCCGCCAGCAGTAATGTGCAAGCATTACTGTGTTCCAGTTTGATGAGCAGAGTAACCAGTGAAATTAGTGGGCTTATGAGACTTAATACCTAATGTCTCAGGGTAACAAGCGCACTGCAGAGCCGCGCAGGCCTATATGTTTTAAAGTTCTGAGTGGCACTGCAATTGTTATGAGCCGGCGTTATGCTTACCATCAGCAAACAACCAGCTCATCTCATTACCAAATAGCATAAAAATAATTTACTCCCAGCTACAAACAGTACCACCCCATCACTCCCTGTAAGTGATGTAAGAGTCGGCTACTAGAATACCTAAAGAATGGAAATGGGAAGCAGCATTCTCCCTTGCAATTACCAAGATGCCGGCCAAGGGTCCTGTATTATGGCAAAATTCTCCCTTTATGAGGAGGCCGATGTTCAGCAGTGGACATTGTATGGCTTCTGATGATGCTTACACATTTTGATTCCACATTCCAGGTCACGTCACGATGACAAAGACCGGGATGACAAGAGAGACGAGAAGCGAGACAAAGACGGTCAGGACAACAGGAAGAATGGCTCTGAAGCTGGTCTCTCGGAGAGCGGGGAGTCCATCGGGACTAAGATCTCCGTACTCAGTGCTGATAGAATTAAGGTAATTTTTTATAGTATTGGATAATAAGGGGACATAATTGTTTTCCTGATGGTAAGCGTAACGCCAGCCCATAACAGTTGCAGTGCCACTTGGAATTAATAAATAAAACGGTCTGTGCTGCATTGATAAACACAGCATTTATAGTTTTAGTCTGTGATTCGGGCAGATGAACGTTACAGAGACCCGCTGTTAGAGTCATTTATTTTAACCTTCATGAGTGCTCCTTTGGGGCCTATATGAATAAAGCATTTTGAATTGGAATTGCAATCGGTACCCTGAGACGTTCGGGATTCAGTTTCATAAGCCCAGTAATTTCACTGACTACTTTGCTCATCCAACTGTAAAAAAGTAATTCTAGCACATTACTGCTAGGCGGCTGGCTACACTAGCAAAGCGGTGGTACCCACCCAGAATTGCACTCGCAGAAGTCACTGAAGGGTGGGAGAACGCAAATGGTGCTAAGCTCTAAGTGGTCTTAGCTTCTCCAATCTTTAGGGTGGAACAGTAGAACAGTAGTAGAAAACGCTCTACCATCACATCTTATCTTCTCTTTTCAGCTGATGATGGTGAACGCTCAGAAGGAAATCGAAGAGCGTAAGAAAGCCCTGATGGTCATCAAAGGTGGCGAGGGTGGAGTCGCCACCGCGGCTGCTAACGCATTGCCTCTGAAGGCGCAAATACAGCAAAGCGGTAGCATAGCGCCACCTAGTGTTATCAAACCTCAACTATTTACTAAACCTGGTAAGTGTGCAATCTGTACTAACATTATTATGTAAAAAATTAAAAACACGACTAGCCAGTGTCACCCGGTTCGTGAATTGGTGGTGTGAAAATATTTGGAATTTGCGCTGTGAACAGTGAATACTTCATTTGCAACTAGGTGGAAGAACTCTTCGGCATGTGACCGTCTGGGTTGGTCCCAACGCTTTGCTCGTGTAGTCTGCTGCCAAGCAGTAATGTGCAAGCATTACTGTGTTCTGGTTTGATGAGCAAAGTAGCCAGTGAAATTACTGGCCTTATGAGACTTAATACCTAATGTCTCAGGGTAACAAGCGCACTGCAGTGCTGCACAGGCCTTTGTGTTTCAAAGTTCTGAATGGCACTGCAATTGTTATGGGCCAGCGTTGTGCTTACCATTAGGCAAACGACCAGCTCACCCCATTATCAATGAGTATAAAAAAAGGTTTGGGAAATATTGAACTGCCGATCATCACTTCGTTCATTTCATGTAATATTGTGTTGAACTGAGGCTTAATTTGTAGAACTGATGGTTCAATTTGACAAATATTTCAGCTGTAGCCGCCCTGACCCCTGAGGAGTTGGAGAAGCAGCAGAAGATAGCCGAGCTCCAGGCCAGAATACAGAGGAAGTTAGCAGGTAACCACTGCTGCTATTTATTTATTTTGGATACCAATACAATGTATGTAAGGTACATGTTTAACAAAATCTGTAAGTTTGTTTAGGTGAAATTTGCAAGCTATATTTGACCCACTTCCCGGTGTTCAATTGAGCCGAAATTTCACATACATATGTAAATCGGATGACAATGCAATATAATGATGTCACGAGAGCTCTGATGATGGAGCCGGAAGGCGGCCATAGGAACTCTGTAACGAAACGACGTAACTCCATCCAGTTTGGGCTCGTTTGATTTTTCTGTACAAGTACTCTGATCCTAGATGATGTCCAGGGTCCTGATGATGGAGCCGGAATGTTGACAGTACCAATTACGTAGTTTATAAACACTTGTCTGGGAAAATACACTGCAATTAAATTTTTTGATAATATTTTTAAAAAGCGAGAAGCTACTTTAATGAAACTAACGCGATAAGTAAATGAAATTTTGAACCCCCATTTTGTACCTTTTTCATAAAATTTCTTAAATTATCACCCTTGACTTATACCCTACTCGTTTAAAAAATAAAGCTTTTTCTAAATCCGAGATAAAGAGTGACATCGCCCAAAAAAATTACAAAGGAATTGAAAACCTGGGTGAGGCTTTTTTGAAGTTGGTTAAAAAGTTTGGTTTCGTCAGGCGGAGCCTTGCAGGCCTCCGGCGCGGGCCCGGCGCCCCTTATCCTGGACCGTGAGGGTCGCACCGTGGACACATCGGGGAAGAGAGTGCAGCTGACGCATGTCGCACCGACACTCAAGGTATACCTTAGTTATATCACTAGGGCATGCAGAATCGGACTATTTTGAAGAATCGAAAATTTCGATTCCGATTCCTGACTCGGAATGGGGTACCCGGTTTTTTCGATTCTTTTCCATTCCTTTTTGTTTTTTATACAATAATTTAGTTTTAAGTTAAATAAATAAGAAATACGCGTTTTTTTTAGTATTTTTTTAGAAAGAAATGAATTGCCAGTGACACTTGAGTTCATTTGACAGTTGATACATTTTATTGTCAATCTCCCAAAATTGCAAACAAATCTAATACCATACAGGCTAATCGGATGTTATTATGATTCTTGATATTATTGAATAGAAGGCTTTGGTTACTTTGAACTATTACTTAGAATTATTAAACGGCAATCGAAAGGAATCGGAAATCGATTCCTACTGATTTAATAATCGGTTCTCACAGGACAAAAAATAATTGGTTTTTCCCCGGTTATTTTGGAATCGGTTAAAACCGGTTGCATGCCCTAGTCCTAAAAAGCTGTATCCCTGGTCCGCAGGCCAACATCCGCGCGAAGCGGCGCGAGGAGTTCCGCGCGCAGCTGTCTGGGCAGGGCTCCGCGGAGCCGGCGGCGGAGGCTCCGTGGCAGGACGCGCGCGTGGCCTGCAAGCCGGCCGCGCGCGCCCGCCGCCCGCTGCGCTTCCACGAGCCGGGGAAGTTTACGCAGATGGCCGAGCGGTTGAGGATGAAGGTAACAATAAACGTTCTGTCTCACACATTCTGTCATAAATACATTCTGTCACACACAAACACATTCTGTCATACATAAAAACACATTCTGTCATACACAAACATATACATTCTTTCATACACAAACATGTTCATTCTTTCATACACACATGTTCATTCTTTCATACACAAACACACACATTCTTTCATACACAAATGCATACATTCTGTCATACACAAACACATTAATTCTGTCATACACAAGCATACATTCTTTCGTACACAAAAACACACATTCTTTCATACACAAATACATACTTTCTGTCATACACAAACACATACATTCTGTCATACACAAACACATACATTCTGTCATACACAAACACATAAATTCTGTCATACCCAAACATACATACTTTCATACAATTAAATATAGCTTAATTTTAATATTATTTATATTAATTAATATAATTTTAATCAGCCTATATATTATATCAGTCTGTTACTGGACTTAAGTCGATCGCAGCATTCGCAACATGCGTTATACAACCCAATTTACGGCTTGAGATCACACGGCCAAACCGAGATAACACGGCCTAGCCAGGAACACACTACCAAGCCGAGATAACACGGCCTAGCCGAAACGACACGGCCTAACCAGGAGCACATTGCCTAGCCAGAAGCACAGGAGAGCACGCGGCTGCTCTTTTCTATGCTTTTATTGTACTTATAACTGAATCGTCTTTGCAGGCACAATTAGAGAAGCTGCAAAACGAGATCTCCCAGATAGCGAGGAAGACCGGCATCTCGTCCGCTACCAAACTGGCGCTCCTATCAGCCGACACGCCTGATTCCGACAGAGTGCCCGATATTGAATGGTAACAATTGTCAACTAGCTATCTATACATATACATACATACAAATAAATAAAATTGAAGTGTCCGTTTGTAATATCAAAATAACAGCTTTTTACTAAATGCTAATGAAAGTAAGCAAAAACAATTCCTAAATTTTTTGCGTTTGTGTATGTCTGTCTGCCTGTCTGTGTGTTCTGGCTAATCTCCGAAACGGCTGGACCGATTTTGACGAGATTTCACTAGCAGATAGCAGGTGCCGCGAGGTACATATAGTCTTTCATAAATATATCACACACATAAACAAACAAACACGCACAAACACACACATTGTTATGGACTACCGTTATGCTTGCCACAATATGCTAATATTTCCGATAACAATTAATATAAGTACACTGGAATAACGTAACCATATATAATTACAGCTTAACCATAAAGAATGGAAAAAAAATGAGTGCTCTACTTTCTATGCAAACTCTTCAAAATCACGTATAATTTGGCAACACTGAGTAATATTTTGTATTGAAAACTTTTTCGTTCCATTTTATTTAATTTCTTCTCTTTCTGGCCAAACTGTTACTTTTAAATTAAAATTTTAACTTTTTTTAAATTAAATTAATCATCATTTTGCGATTCATCTTTGTCGCTAATGAATTCTTGAACGAGAATTATGTATTTTGTGTTTCATACAACATCCGTGTTCTCACATCAGTCCTGCCTACCCACAGGTGGGATAGCGTGATCCTGCTGACTGCAGAGGAGCGGGAGAACAGACGCCGCCGCGCTGGCAACACCGCGGGAGACAGGCGCTCGGACGCGCTGCGGGTCGACGCTTGCAACACTGGAGACGAAGATATTGTGGAAAATCTCAACGAAGACGCGATTACCAACTTGGTGGAACATCCGCAGCAGCTGAGGCCGCCAAGTAAGTGAAAAAGACGATGTAACAGAAGCACAGACCAGTACACCTATAGACTCCGCTTAGCCGGGCACCACTGCTCGTCAAGGTTAAGCATTATCGCTGCTTAACGCCGCCCAGCCAGACCAATCACAACACGCCGTCTTCACTCGTCTGATGTATGAGTTTTAAACTGACCAATCACAACGCGCCGTGTTCCTTCGTCCCCCGCCAACATTTGACGATTGTGTTTCCATGCAAAACTTGGATTATGCGGCGTCTAGGTTTACTGGTCTGTGAACAGAAGTGGACATAAAGAAAATGACTGCCCTAGCCAGTGTCATTCGGGATGATGTAAGAATTCTAACGATACCCCATACATACAAATCTGTTCAGGTATTTATAAGTTATGGTTGAATAAATAAACTCACATACATACATACAAACATACATGAACCTTAAAAACATTAGACTACTTTTTTTGTGCAATCGTGTAAATACACTGCCTTTCATGCCTTTAGTCGTAGGTGTTTAATTTTTATATCTGGTGTACAATAAAGTATTTTGTATTGTATTACAATATACATATACACACATACTAACATACACATTCTGTTATTCAGACACACCTTGATGTTCCTTATGATGACAAATACGTCAAACAATGCCAAAGTCATACAAAAAATAATCTCAGAAAATAAAAAAAATATTCTAATGTGTAGATATTATTTAGTTTTATTTATTTAATTTAATTAAAACAGTTGAAGCAAATTATAATAATTATTAAAGACATTCGTAAATACATTAAACAACAACTCGCCCTATACCAAATACTAGATTCGCTCTCGCTTTTCAATAAAAAAAGAAAGAGATGGAAGATGTTTGAGAGGTCTAAACTTAGTTTTAGAGCTGTCAAATATCTTTGACAAATTAGACGCCACTAAATTCATGGTCGTTAAATTTACACTAGACACAAGCAAGTGGATTAATTTGACAGATTTAAAATATATTATTCTATTCCTTCTCATGTTCTTATTTAGAAAGAGAGATTGAAAGTTGAATCTAACATTAGGTTTAGGTTTGAATCGCAAGAATCGACACCAAATAAACAACTGTAGGATAGAACCTCGTTAATTATTTCTAAGGTTCGTGTTTTTATACTTGTTCAATTTTAATTTTATTGGACAAGCATATAAAGACAGACCTTATTTCTAAGTATTATCATAATATTTAAATGAATTCATCGCTGTCTTCTTCACTCTTCTCCGGTATGCAAACTTTCGTCCCCATTATAGAGATGTATTTCATAAATTGGGGACATCCGATATGTAGGATAATTTGCCCTGTCAATATAGTCCTTGGCGTGGTAGACGTACTGACGATAATCGCTTTAGTATTATTAAATCCGTTAATTTTGTCTAATCTATTATTGGATACCGTACCATTAGCGCTAGCATTGTAATTACTGCCGTAATTATTATCTTTATTGTAGTGTTTTGTTACTGAATCTATATTTTGTTTGTTATTTGACGGATATCCTTGGTTATTTCCATTATTGTTATATCCATAAGGGTTATATGTGTTAGGGTTATATCCGTTAGGGCTATATCCGTTAGGGTTATATCCGTTAGGGTTATATCCGTTAGGGTTATATCCATTAGGATTATATCCATTATTATAAGGTACGGTAGCAGTGTTTACTCCATTATAATCATAAGTGTTTGCGTTTAAACCAATATTATTATACGGTCCGTTATTATAATAACTATTGTACGGGTTATTATAACTGGTCCCATATTGGTTGTTTATGGAATTTATTTGATTATTATTAGCCACGGGACCTTGGGATCTCGTTTGGCTATACTGGTAGCTGTTATAACTTCTTTTCTGTCTACCATAATAATGATACTCACCGACCAGTATAGATGGCGTTGGTAACGGATATGTTAACCGCTGCGGTTTATAATGACCGTTGTTTGATGAACCAAATCCGTTGCCTGAAGAACCGTAACCGTTGTTTGAAGAACCATAACTATTACCTGAGGAACCGTAATCGTTGCTTGAAGAACCATAACCGTAGTGGTTGTATGAAGAACCGTAATTATTACGTATGACATAATTGGCATTAGAATAGTCGAAGTTACGTGCTGTGGTATAATAACCGGCCTTATCATGGTTACCGTTGTAAGCGTTAGTTCTGAAGTAACTCTTAAAAGGAGTAAAAGCATTGGTTCGGGGTGTGGAGTGTCTGATAAGGTAACCATTAGCATCGGTTATTCCGCCAAAGGAGGTTAACGGTTTGAGTGTGGTGCGTTGGATCGACCATGAATTTTGATAATTCCGTTGCAAATTAATATCAGGGTGTTTGTTATCATCGTTAACGTAAGAGTTGGGCGTTTTAACGGCAAAAATGTTAGTTAATGGTTTGTTTGTAGCAAATGCTCCAGAGTTTTGGCCGTTGGAATTTGATGTGGGTTCACCGTTATTACCGTGATTTCTCTTAGATGTAGTCACATAGTAGCGAGGCGTAGCTCTTCTGATAAGATAATCGTTAACATCGGTTATGCTATCAAGAGAGTTTAACGGTTTGGGCGTAGTATATTGGTACGGATTTTGATAATTCCGTTCCGGATTAATATCACGGTGTTTGTTATTATTGTTAACGTGAGAGTTGTGCGTGTTAACGGCAAAAGTGCTAGTTAATGGTTTATTTGTAGCAAAACCTTCATATGCTCCAGAGTTTTGGTTGTTGTAATTTGTTGTGGGTTTACCGTTAAAACCATGATTTATCTTAGATGTAGTCACATAGTTGCGAGGCGTGGCTCTTTTGATAAGATAACCGTTAGCATCGGTTATGCTATCAAGAGAGTTTAACGGTTTTGGCGTAGTGTATTGGTACGGATTTTGATAATTTCTTTGCGAATTAACATTATGATAACCGTTATTATTGTTAACGGGATAACTAGGTCCGTTAACGTCGAAAGAGTTAGGCTTACGTGTAGTGAAGCCTCGACCTGTCCATCTGTTTTGATGATTACGAGCGTTTGTATTCGTAGTGTGATTGCCGTTGCCGTTAACGGTTCTTTCTGTGTTTGCGGGTACGTCACTAATAATAGTTATGTTGAGACCAGGTGAAGATTTGCGAACGACCGTTCGGTTTCTTTTCGGTTGTACGACATTGATATTTGTGTTTGTAAACATAACTCCCTGTAAATTGTTATCGCCATATGTGTGGACGCTTTCCGTATTTTTCCTGTAAACTGTACTGTCGTGGTATTTGGAGCCGGCGTTTTCGTTCTCGTCGAAACCGTTTGCAGAGTCAAGGCTAACGGTTAAGTTCTTTTCGTTCTTGAACGGATGTTGTTTGTAATACGTGTCTGGTTCAGTTACATAGTTGACAACGCCTTTTAGAAGGTCCGGATTGAATCCTTTCATTTTGTTTTCTATAAAATTATTTGCTAATTGATTGAAGTTGCTGTTAGCGGTGCCAAAATTATCGTTGCGTTGAAAGTGGTACTTCTTATTGTAATAATGATTGCGCTTGTTGTATAAATCGTTAACGTTCTTTGGAACAAACTCTTCTCTTTTCTCTTTTATTTTTTTATTTCCTTTTAATAAAGACTTAATAGAAAATGATTCATCAGGTATTAAGCCTTGTAGATCTTCTTCAATTTTAACTAGGTCTTTGTCTTCAAGTTTGTATGGTTTAGATTTAGCTTGTAGATGTGTCGAATCTTTTGTATCATCGGTTTTAGTTTGAATTTTATCTCCAAACGAGTAAGATTGAGTGTCAGTTTTGCGTAGATCTTCCTCAATTTTAATTTGGTCTTTATCATCTAGCGTGTAAGGTTTTGATTCAACTTGTAGATGTATTGGGGCTTTTGCATCGTCGGTTTCAATTTGATTTTTGTCTCCAAACTCGTAAGGTTGTGAGTCGATTTCGCGTCTCACTCTGACGTCCTTCAAATGTGGATTTTTTTCAACGTCGATTCCATAATTGTGCAATTGACCCAAAATATTGATTATACCGAAAGCTACTAGCATTAATGGCTCCATCATTATTAATTGATTTTTTATTGTTATGAATGATTCATTGCAGTATTCTTGTTGCTCTTATTCTTCCTTATCAAAATGAGGAGACTGGATTTGCTTATTATAGTTGTAGTTGCTTTTCGTATATTGGTTTCGTGTGTTAGTTTTGCTACTTTATATAAATGCTTATATATTCGCTACTATATATATTTTCGTTGTAATGTTATGTCGTTTCCTTCAGGAATACCCTTATCTTTAACTGAAGTTTTCCTGTTCACGTTATTGTAAACAAGTTGCATTAATCTCTGTAACAAGGAAAATTATTTATTAAAAAATCTGTCGCATGTAAAAACGTGATTCGCGACGTCTGCGCCTACTTCAGCAATAACGAAATAAAGTACCGTTGCTTGAAATACTGTTTATAATATAATGGGTAGTTCCACTGTCTTAGTGGAGTACAACCCAATACCCCCAGGTTTAAAATAATAAGACTACGGTATCCGCCGCCTATTGTAAATTATGGGACCTTTGGACTTGTGGGTGGTTGAGAAGTGGGACTCTGACCCTGGAGGCCCTGGAGGGATGGCAGCTCAGTGTGACCCAGGCTGTCGTAAGATGAAGGTGAATAACATAATAGCTTCCTCGGTTAACTACAAGATCGGCTGCGATCATCAAGACGCCAGCCAATCGTGATATGTTATGGCAACTCGCCTTAGGTTCTGCAGACATCTTCTGGCTGACGATGATAACTTATCATGGATAAGCCTTAAAAGTGTGGGTTCACAACTTAAAATATATTTATTAAGGTGGTTCGATTTATTTGTTGTAGGCTTTCAACACGAGAAGTCTTCTCGGGACCATGATCAATGCAACTTGATCGAAACGTCGAAGGAAAAAAGAACCTGCTTTTTTATCGTGATTAAGTCCCGTTTTTAAAAGTAAACAATGCTCTCGAATCGCGAAAGTTTAAAAGTTATTAATTGATTTGAATTTGTATTAATATAGTGAAACATATCTATGGAAAATAAAAAAAAAGATGTAATTACCTTTTTTATCATTTGAACACTTGTCACAACTACGCAGTATTTTTCTTACAAAAATTGCGTCACCGTTCCATTTAATTCATTCACGCAATGAAGCATTGTGAGAAACAGGACGTATTTATATAGAATCTCGTGCTATATATAGCAAATATTAGAAGTATGAATGAGTGTGATCGAGCGCGAACTTGTGCGACATTCAATCTGACGCACCAGAGTTCAAATCTAATGTTAAACCCGCACCAATGACTTGTATCAAGTTGTATGCGGTGTTACCACACTCGGTCTAAAACGATGAAGGAATACATCGTGAAGAAACCCGCATTTTCAAAAATCACAAAATTCGATGACATCTGATATCCACCAAGCGCGCTCGGCCTGAATTTATTTCTTTTTTTTCTAACTAATGGACTTTCGTTTGACCTCTATCTCACCTGATATTAAGCGACGATGCGGTCGACGTTGCCCAGAAGATGTCTGGTCACTCGTCTCTTGAAGATTCCCAGATTGTAGTGTTCAGTGTTCGGGAAAATAAGTTGCCGGCAATGAGTTCCACTCTAGCCGTCAGCACGATGAAGGTTGAAGCAAAACGTATATAAGCGTATGGATAGGAGGAATGGCGAATTGCCGTACGTCTGGTCGTCTGATCATGGAATGGGAATCAAGTCATGCAGTACCATTGCACACTTACCAACCTGTAGAAAACTGTAAGACTAGTAACCTTGTGTCGATGTTCAAGGTTCTGGAGCCTATCATCAACCAGCTTATAACGATAAAGGTGCCAATGAGCCTGTTGGCTCGTCTTTACAGTCTTCTCCAAGGCCTCAAGCTGGTATTTGGCTGAACCATCCCATAGGGGAGAACAATACTCCATACACGATCGGACTTGAGCTTGGTTAAAACAAATTAAACAGCTCTCCCGGTGTGAAGTACCTACTGTCGCATTTTAATGTTTTAGGATAACGAGCGCAATGCAGTGCCGCACAGGCATTTGTGTTTCAAAGTTCTGATTAATGCATTTGTTATGGGTCGACGTTATGCTTACCATCAGACAAAAGACCAGCACGTCTTGTTATATAAATAGTATATATAAAAAAACTTAAGTGCCACAGAAAAAATAAACACGAATACTATTAAACCACGATCCAGATATAACATAGATTCGTCGATGTGTGTATGAGCAGTTAGTGTTGTCTTTTGAAAATGTTTTAAATAAAACTAATTATTCATATTTTCATTCAACCTTTGTTTCTTTTAATCAAGTTTTTAATCATGCATAAAAAATAAGGTTAAAAAAAGTTTATATATATGACGGGGCGGCGAGTCCAGGGGTCTTTTTAAAAACGGTGACGTCACCACCGGTGACGTCAACATCTTCAGCATCATGGTGACCGCTCACCCCTCGTAGAAAGAAAACACGAAGTAGCTCCATTTTATCTCAACCATTTATTTCGGCAAGGTTATATGGGAGATCTGAACGGTCCGACGGTAGGCGCAACACTGCTCGCTTCCAACAGTCGGTCGCTCGTATTTATAGCAAAACAGATTGTGACGAAGAATCTTCATAAAACTTGTTAGATCTTGTCATTCTACTTTAGATTTTAATCTTCAATTGAAATTCATTACTTTTTATTAACATGGGGCCCAGGAGAGCACTCATGATAGTTAAAATAAATGACTCTAGGCGCCCATTCCAAGTAATAGGCCGTACAAGAAGAACGGGCAAGAAACTTGCCGGCAATCTTTTAAAAAAATGTGTTTACAGTGAATTTGTTCAGTTTAACAATCATTTGTCTAGTTTTAACAATTCAATGAGTAATTAATGGTTCACAAACATTAATTAGTTAATCAAAGTTTAAGTGAAATTATTACAATCCAATGAGTAATTTATGGTTCTAAACGCTTATTAATAAACCAAAGTTAACATGTTTTGATTGTTGTCATTTTACACCGTCCATGAAGCTCGCCTGTGACGTCATTGCTCCGATACGGCCATTCTGATAGATGGTGCGTGCTCTGCACCAGTCCAGTTATGTTCTGAAACAATGAGACGTTTTCTTCTGAGTTTGGTATCTGTAAGCAACCACCGTTGCTTGCAGTTAAGTTTGCAAGAGTAATAGTTTGCATTCTTAAGAGAAAAGAAAAATTATTTTTTTTTTTTTTTTTTTTTTTTCTTTTTCTTTTTGCTTTCTTTTCTTTGATCAATTATCTTTACAGTGAAGTTATCTAGTTTCGACAATCTAATGAGCAAACTATTTAGTTAATCAAAGTAGGTAAACATTTAGTTAATCAAAGTAGGTAAACATGTTATGTTTCCTATTGCCCTGCTCAACACCGTAGACGTAGCCCGCTTCGCGCCGACTCGGCCATTCTGACAGGTGGTGCGCGCCCTGCACCAGGCACGGTGTTTCTTAAAACTAGAAATTTGGTTTTGAGGTAGGTACCCGTACACCGGTACACTAGCTGTTAACTTTGTTTCTCATCACTGCATAAATTAAGCTGCATTGCTTATTTTTCAAATTGCGAAGATTTAATTTTATGTTAGAGTGAAACAATATTCACGTAACAAAATTATCAGCCAACTTTTAGTAGGTACTTTCTTAATAATATTCTGTAAACACAACAGTTCACATGCAAACATTCACAGTTAAACTTAAATAAATTTGCTGTACAAGGGAATGTGAGTAGCAGTAGTTTGCCAATGCTCCACGCATTATGGCTTTGATTTATTATTGGTTCAATGCAAATGCTCCACGCATCATTGCATGAATAGATTTATTATAGGTTCAATGCAAATGCTCCACGCATCATTGCATTATTTTTAAATTCTCGTAGACAGGGATGTTGCTGGGGTCTGGGCGGTCTTGTACGCCGTGGTCCACAGAGGCTCTAAGGGAAATGGGAAAGGACGATGCTGTGGTCTAGGCCTTTAAATGGCCGTGGTCCACAGAGGCTCTGAAATCTAGGAATTGATGCTGTGGTCTGGGCGGTCTTGTACGCCGTGGTCCACAGAGGCTCTAAAGGAAATGGGATACAGGTTGATGCTGCGGTCTGGGCCTTATTGTTATGACCGTGGTCCGCAGAGGCTCTGAAAAAAGTAATAAAAGAAAAACGAACAACAAACACGTTATAGTAATTATAAATAGCTCACAGGTAATTGATGCTGTGGTCTGGGCGGTCTTGTACGCCGTGGTCCACAGGGGCTCTAAAGGAAATGGGAAAGGACGATGCTGTGGTCTAGGCCTTTAAATTATGACCGTGGTCCACAGAGGCTCTGAAATAATAAAACAATAACGAACAACAAACACGTTGTTACGATAGTAATTATAAATAGCTCACAAGTAATCGATGCTGTGGTCTGGGCGATCTTCTACGCCGTGGTCCACAGGGGCTCTAAAGGAAATGGGAAAGGACGATGCTGTGGTCTAGGCCTTTAAATGACCGTGGTCCACAGAGGCTCTGAAAATGACAAAAATGGAGGGGATATAAGGAATAAAATGATTTGTACAGTCTTAAAGACGATTCAAAATTATCAGGTTTAACAATTCGGATCCCGAATCATTAACCGAATATCACTTATCTGTAACATTCCTCGCGCAGTTTTGGAGCACAGGTTTACTTGCTGATGACTAGTGGATGAGCCCACTTTCTTGATGACCGAAGAAGCCATGTGTCACCATCACATGTAAAGCGCCAGCCTTTTACCGCACTCCTTGCGCTGTTGCTTAGGCATCAGATGATAGATGCAGCGGTCACATGAAACCATAATAAAAATGATTAGTAGGCGTAGTTTACTTATCAATTCCCGACTCACACAGTACTAAATGAACACATCGTGCTGTTGCTAACGCCGCGAATTTATGAAACAATCAAACAATGAAAGCTCAGTATATTCAATGAATTTTTGTAACTACCACATCGCGCATTTACGTATACCGGAATAGAAGTAACATTATGAACGCAAACGCTAGTGGCAAACGCGTTTTAGAATTAACTAGCATACACACAGATTCACAGGAAAAACGGTAATAGTTTCCCAACACAAACATCGAAGTTCAACTTAAACCAAACAAATCAAACTTCACGCTCACCACACAAAGCTTAACCCGAATAAAGAGTTGTGATGTCGATTAAAGAGACTGCCATACTTGAAATGATTTGGCGGCCCTTTTATTTAGTTGGTCAAAATAAGTTGAAATTAAATTAGAATGCTTGTTGTCACTTATAACTCACTTTCACAAATTCAGAAGACCCTTGAGCAATAATTTCAAACACAATAATCAAAATCAATTAAAAGAAGCGACTTTTCTTAGAAAATCGTAGGTAGGTACCTCGCGGGTAACTCGTGATAAATAGTGGGTAGCACACAGATAACTCGTAGATTTTTGGTATTTGTGGGTATCTCGTGAAAAACTTTTAAAATAAAACTCAAGAAACTACGAAATCTCGTAAAATTAGAAGTAATCTCTTGGATTATTTGTAAGTTGTAAGTTGCGTTTATGCGCATGCAAGTCTAAAGTTAAAATATGGTAGAAAAAGTTACGATTCACCTGTATTCTGATGTCATGTCTCCATCGCCTTTTTCTTGGTTTGGTTGCACGTGTTGGCCCGTTCGTGTTGATACCACGGACGTGGCTGGTGTGTCAGCATAATCTTCAGGAGCTGGTGTCTGATGTGGGGACCTCTGCTGCGACTGGGCTCGGCTGCATTGCCCATTTGTGCTGGTCCTTCAGGTGACAAGCGGGTGAGAAGGCTAGGATTGGAAAGCTAAGTTGTTCCGTTCCAATCCCACTCCATCTGTGCTGGTACTTCAGGTGTCAAGCGGGTGAGAAGGCTAGGATTGGAAAGCTAGGTTGTTCCGTTCCAATCCCACTTCTGATGACGGGGCGGCGAGTCCAGGGGTCTTTTTAAAAACGGTGACGTCACCACCGGTGACGTCAACATCTTCAGCATCATGGTGACCGCTCACCCCTCGTAGAAAGAAAACACGAAGTAGCTCCATTTTATCTCAACCATTTATTTCGGCAAGGTTATATGGGAGATCTGAACGGTCCGACGGTAGGCGCAACACTGCTCGCTTCCAACAGTCGGTCGCTCGTATTTATAGCAAAACAGATTGTGACGAAGAATCTTCATAAAACTTGTTAGATCTTGTCATTCTACTTTAGATTTTAATCTTCAATTGAAATTCATTACTTTTTATTAACATGGGGCCCAGGAGAGCACTCATGATAGTTAAAATAAATGACTCTAGGCGCCCATTCCAAGTAATAGGCCGTACAAGAAGAACGGGCAAGAAACTTGCCGGCAATCTTTTAAAAAAATGTGTTTACAGTGAATTTGTTCAGTTTAACAATCATTTGTCTAGTTTTAACAATTCAATGAGTAATTAATGGTTCACAAACATTAATTAGTTAATCAAAGTTTAAGTGAAATTATTACAATCCAATGAGTAATTTATGGTTCTAAACGCTTATTAATAAACCAAAGTTAACATGTTTTGATTGTTGTCATTTTACACCGTCCATGAAGCTCGCCTGTGACGTCATTGCTCCGATATATATAATATGTTTATATAAAAACAGTTTATATATAAACAACAGCGCCGACATATCGGAAACTCAAATCAAATAATATACATGGTAAATATCCCGTTTTTAGTGATAATTTTCAGTGTTGATGACCATAACAGTTTAAAAACCTATATTTATATAAAAGGTTATAAAATTTAGGTTATTGGATAGTATTTAACATGACAATAATATATACTAATATCTTAAATTATGTTTATAATAAGCTATATCACTCAATCGTTTATTTATCTTAGATTTCACAAACGCATAATAATTAGGACTTGCTAAATGTTAGCCACGAAATAAAAAAAATAAAGAAACCGGTTCGATCCAAAGTGGAATAATTGACTTTTGTATAGTAGAGCTTCCTCAATAGGGATGTTGCATAAAACACAAAATACATAATTACTGTCGTTCTACACGTTTAAGAACATCGCATTAACACAATAAAAATAAATTCACAAAAAATATATAATTTCTACAAAGATACAGTATCTAAAAGTTACCCGAATTCAACTTTTTTTTCTATCATCCAATAGTAATTTAAAGGATACCATCAGATTCTTTACATTTCAATGAATAAAAAATGTATGAACCTCTAAACAGTATTTTTCATGGAGAAATTAATCAACAAAACAAAAAATTGAGTCAACATCTCTATTATTTCTAAGTAGTATAATAATTATTTCAATAATATTCATCGCTATCTTCTTCACTGTCTTCCGGTATACAGTATTTTTTCCTCATTATTGAGATAAATTTCCGCCCTTTAGGACACACGAAACGGTCTTCTCTTATAATTTGCTTTTCCAGTGTTATATTTTTTTTAATAACCTCATCTATAGTATTATTAAATTCGTTATTTTCGTCTAATCTGTTATTGGATAATGTACTATAAGTATAAGTATCATAATTACCGCTATAATTATTATCTGTATTGTCAATTCTTGTTACCGAATCTACACTGTGTTTGTTATTTGACGGATATCCTTGGTTATTTCCATTGTTGTTATATGTATGAGGATTATATCCATTACTGTTATTACCATAACGGTAAGTTTCGGTGGCAGTGTCTATTTCAGTTGTATAAGTGTTTGTGTTATAATTATTATTATTTGGACTGTTATTATAATAACCGATCGGGTTATTATAACTGGTCCCGTATTGGTTGTTTACAGCATTAAGTTGACTATTAGCAGCAGCCATCTGGGACATCATTTGGCTATACTGGTAGCTGTTATAACTCCTTTTCTGTCTACCGTAATAGTCTCTGACCGGTATAGATGAAGTTGGCAACGGATATGTAGACGTTAGCTGCTGCGGCTTGTAATAACCGTTGATTGATGAACCGTAATCGTTGTGTGATGAAACGTAACGGTTGGTTGCTGAACCATAACGGTTACTTGAAGAACCATAACTATTGCCTAAAGAATCATAACCGTTTCCTGAAAAACCGTAAGCGTTGCTTGAAGAACGATAACTGTTCCCTGAAGAACCATAACCGTCGCTTGAAGAATCATAACTATTGCGTGCATAACCATAACCGTTACCTGAAGAACTATAACCGTTGTCTGAAGAACCATAACGGTTATATGATGAACCGTAATTATTACTTGCGGCATGATTGTCATTAGCATTAGAATAGTAATAATTACGTGCAGTGGTATAATAACCGTCATTATCATGTTTACCGTTGTTAGCGTTATTACTAAAATAACTCTTAAAAGTAGGAAAAGCGTTGTTTCGGGGTGTGGACTGTCTGATTAGATAACCGTTAGAATCGGTTACGCCATCAAATGAGTTTAACGGTATAGGTGTAGTGCGTTGGATCGACCATGAATTTTGATAATTCCGTTGCGAATGAATATCACGGTGTTTGTTATTATTGTTAACGTGAGAGTTGTGCGTGTTAACGGCAAAAGTGTTAGTTAACGGTTTATTTGTAGCAAAACCTTCATATGTTCCAGAGTATTGGCTGTTGGAACTTGTTGTGGGTTTACCGTTAAAACCATGATTTCTCTTAGATGTAGTCGCATAGTTGCGAGGCGTGGCTCTTCTGATAAGATAACCGTTAACATAGGTTATGCTATCAAGAGAGTTTAACGGTTTTGGCGTAGTGTATTGGTACGGATTTTGATAATTCCGTTCTGAATTAACATTATGATAACCGTTATTATTGTTAACGGGATAACTAGGTTCGTTAACGTCGAAAGAGTTAAATGGTTTACGTGTAGTGAAGCCTCGATCTGTCCATCTATTTTGATTATTACGAGCGTTTGGGTTCGTAGCGTGTTTGCCGTTGCCGTTAACGGTTCTTTCTGTGTTAGCGGGTACGTCACTAATAATAGTTATGTTGAGACCAGGTGAAGATTTGCGAACGACCGTTCGGTTTCTTTTCGGTTGTACGACATTGATATTTGTGTTTGTAAACATAACTCCCTGTAAATTGTTATCGCCATATGTGTGGACGCTTTCCGTATTTTTCCTGTAAACTGTACTGTCGTGGTATTTGGAGCCATCGTTTGCGTTCTCGTCGAACTCGTTTGCGGTGTCAACGCTACTGGTTATGTTATTTTTGTTCGTGAACGGATGGTGTTTGTAATAAGTATCGGGTTCTATTTCATCGTTGACAACACCTTTAAGAAAGTCCGGATTGAATCCTTTCATTTTATTTTCAATAAAACTATTTGCTAATTTGTCTAAATTGCTGTTACTGTAGTCAAAGCTAGCGTTGCGTTGATTGTAACTGTTATAGTTAGGCTTTTTGTTGTAATATTGATTGCGTTCGTATAAGTCATCAACGTTCTTCGGGGCATACGCTTCTCTTTTCTCTCTTATATTTTTGTCTCCTTTCAGTATGGACTTAATAGGAAATGATTCTTCATTAGGTATTAAATCTTGTAGTACTTCTTCAGTTATAATTTGGTCTAAGGTCGTGTAAGGTTTAGGTTCAACTGGATGTATCGGTTCTTTTGCATCATCTGTTTTAGTTTGAAGTTTATCTCCAAACGCGTAAGGTTGTGAGTCCATTTGGCGTCTCACTCTGAAGTCCTTCAAATGTGTTTTTTTTTCAACTTCGATTCCACAAACGTGAAATTGACACACAATGTTGATAATACCAAAAGCTACTAGCAATAATGGCTTCATCATTATTAATTGTTTTTATTGCAATTAATGATTCACTTCAGTATTCTTTTTCCTCTAATTCTTCCTTCTCAAA
The DNA here is from genome assembly GCA_907269065.1 of Crocallis elinguaria. NCBI lineage: Eukaryota > Metazoa > Arthropoda > Insecta > Lepidoptera > Geometridae > Crocallis > Crocallis elinguaria. The sequence goes on along the minus strand of OU026076.1, from coordinate 13,170,847 downwards.
AAGAGAAAGCTGTTTTGTTTTTTTGTAGTGAAATTGTAGTTTCTCTGTCGCGTTGTAAACTAGCTGGATTACTATCTGTAACAAGAAAAAAAATGGCAGCTACGTCTAAAATCTCCATCCGTGACTTCTATGTATAAAAACTAAACTCCTAAGTCTCGTGCGAGTACATAATTTTGAATTTGAAGTTATGTATTAACTGGTACAGCCGCACATCCTTTGCGTAGTTTAATACTAGCTGCTGCCCGCGGTTTCACCCGCGCGGAGTTATTGGATTTCATGGGTTTTATTTTTTGCGCGGAACCCTAATTATTTTTCCAAAATAAAAGTAGTTTAAGTTACTCGTTATAACATCAGCTATCTGCCAGTGAAAGTGCCGTCGAAATCGGTCCTGCCGTTTCGGACATTACCCGGAACAAACAAACAGACAGAAACTTTAAAAATTGTGTTTTTGTTTTAGGTACCGTATACACTTTCATATGCATTTGGTAAAAAGCTGTTATTTTGATATTACAAACAGACACTTCAATTTTATTTATTTGTATAGAAGATAGATGTATGGTATGTGAGTTTATACCCCCATAACTTTTAAATGCCTGAACAGATTTGAATGTATTTTACGTGAGTTGAATCCTTACATTATACCGAGTGACTGAGTGACACTGGCTAGGGCAGACGCGTTTTTATTGAGTAACTATTTTTTTGGTATCATTTTAAAAATTTTGAACCTGAAATTTTGAAACCATTGTCTTTCGCAATTATTTTTGCGTGATTTAAAAAAAAAATTTGAATATAATACATGATTGGAATTCGGTTGTAAACCTTACCTATTTTATTACAAAATGTATTCACTGTGCACACACATATCATCACAAACATGGAGTTGTTAGATTGAAGTGAAAAAAAATTGACAAAAGTTCATGCAACAATAATTATTGTTTTTACTTAGACTTGTACGATTGAACAAAGTGAGCTTTGCACTGAATAATCGTTTCAATGACTAGATAGGGTAATGATATACTTATATTGTATGTTTGTTTGTCTGTATATACAACTCGTTATCACAAGATTGTCATAAATGTAAACGGTAGCCTCGGTTAATAGTGTATACTAGCTTCTGTCCGCGGTTTCAACCGCGTTCCAACAGGAGCCGTACATTTTCCGGCTTAAAAAGTCGTATGTTACTTTCCGGTCCATAAACTATATCTATGCCAAAAATCACGTCGATCCGTTGCTCCGTTGCTGCGTTAATGAAGGACAAACGGACACACTTTCGCATTTAGTGGGAATTTTCTTTGTTGTCCAATAACGTAAACAAACTCGGCGAATGCCAACCAATCACAGCAATAGTGATTCGATCGCTAACCAATGACATGATACGAACTTCAAATCAAATCAAATTGAACTTGAATTTCTATCTATGTCATTGGTTAGCGAGCCCTCAAGTTTGTTTAAATGAATAGACAACTAAGGAAATCTCCACTCATCTAGATACTAACCCCGAGAGATGAAATACTGTACTATCTGATCTCACAACAATGTACTGATTTTGCTGTAACTAATATCAGCGCTCAGCGTATCAGGCACGAGGAATCGGTGCGAGGCGGTGGCTTAGCCAATCAGAGCGCATTATGTGTAGGCAAAAATGGTGGAATTTAATTCGTGCAAACCAAATGTCACTCCATCTCTAGGGGTTAGTTCCTCGATGTCACCACTACACAAATGGTCTGTAATCTTGCGTAACAAACCTAAATCTAATTTTAGTTTCGTTCTCTCCCAAAAAATAACACGAGAGAGGGGGATAGAAGATATTTGACAGATATAGCTATCAAATATATTCCATCCTTGATATATTAGATGCCAAGATCATAGACTTCTCGAGTAGTGGATACTTGGAAAACTGGCGTGCTAAACCCGAGTTTCCATTATCAAAGTCTTGCATGCAAGTTTGGCATCACATTTGCGAGCAAGATAAAATCGGCTCGTGTGGAATCTCCTCAACTCGCATGCATGGTTCACGTTTCCACTACTACTGATGGAAACGCGGCTAGCCGCGATTATGCAAGTAGACTGCATTCAAGTTGCAACTTGCATGGTGTAAACGTAAACCTGCATGCAAGTTGCAGGTTCCATGCAAGTCGATATTAATTTGCACGCAAACGTAACGTCAAACTTGCATGCAAGACTTGGAAGCGCGGTTTAAGATTCAAAGACGAATCTAAACTACTGTTTCCATATGTGAAAACTGTATAAAAATTTGACATAATGAGGAAGCGTGAGCCCTCGCTTAGATTCTAGCTCTGAATCTAATGCCCATTTTCACCGACTCTAGGAAATGCTTAAATCGGATGCCTAAACATTTAGGAATTGCCTAGAGCAAAAAAAAACGTTTCACCAACCTGCAGGAGTGTTCTAACGGTTGATACTTAAGACTGCTTACATTAGGAGTCAGGCATAAGGCTAATGCTCACCAATGACAAATAAGGCGACGCCTAAGTAGCTCCTAAAGGTTGGTGAAACATTTTTTGCCCGAAGGAACTCCTAAATAGGTGTCCGATTTAGTCGTCTCCTAGGGTCGGTAAAAACGGGCATTAGTCTTTTTAATATGCATGAGCGCTGTCCCGGTGCCCGTGAGAATGAACTAATTTGTTGTTCATGAAGCAACTCTGGGGAAAACCCAGTGTCTTTACTATACTTAAGGTTATGAGAGGTTATCAGTCAGTTGTTGATAACATATTAGGTACTCAATTAATTCACAACATTAAATTAAGTTTCGATATAGGTTATACGTTTTTTTAACTCTTGACTTTATCGTTTTACAAATTCAAGTCTTTTTCCCGGGTGAGTGCTCATGAAAGTTAAATGACTGTTTTCGTTCCAAACACAAGAGCGAACGGGAATCTTGATTGGGATGTTAAGCCTCGCCGATTTATTTATACATGGATAACGACTAACTGGTCGTAGTAGGCAACTGCCTAGGGGCCCAGAAACGACAAGGGGCCCCGCAACCCGGGAAAAAAATTGATGTTTCTTCGAGTGAAAATTAAATTTGAAGATTTGTGTGTCACAAACCCACAATGACAATATTATTAGTATTGCGTTGTTTTTATATTATATCGTTATATTGCTGAACGCATTTCAAATTATTATAGCATAATATTATAATATGGTTAGAAAAGGGGGCCAAAGACCTGCATTGCCTAGAGGCCCCGACATGGTTAATCCGGCCCTGACTATACTACTCGATAAATAAAAGCATTCTTCTTTCACAGCGGAACCACTAAAGCCTACGTACATGCCAGTATTTCTAACGAAAAAGGAGAGGAAGAAGTTGCGCCGTCAGAGCAGGAGGGAGGCGTGGAAGGAGGAGCAGGAGAAAGTGAGACTCGGCCTGGAGGCGCCGCCCGAGCCGAAGCTTAGGTGAGCCGGCGCGGCCGCTTTGTTCTAGCCATTGCTATCCCGCTCACCGTTCTGTTTCGACGTTCCCTGTCAGAGGGTATAGTACCCACAATTTGGAAGTCAGTGTACATTACCCCTATTCACAAAAAAGGACTAAAAGATAAGGTCGAGAACTATAGGCCAATTTCTAAGTTATGCCTATTCGCGAAGGTTTTAGAGAAAATAGTTTATAGACAGCTTTATGCCTCCCTTAAGCACACTCTTAGCCTGCAGCAGCATGGCTTTTTGAAGGGTAGGTCTACAACGTCAAACCTCATTTTATGTAGCGACTTCTTATCGGCACATATGTCTGAGCCATCGCAAATCGATGTAGTATATACAGACTATAGCAAATGTTTCGATCGAATAGATCATTTACTATTGTTACGTAAGCTACAAACTGTAGGTATAAGAGGTAACTTGTTTAGGTGGTTTACTTCTTACGTTCAGAACAGGTGTCAAACGGTTGCACTTAATGGGTATACCTCCTCGGCCATGCTGATTCCATCGGGTGTACCCCAGGGATCGTTGTTGGGACCTCTACTTTTTAATATATTTGTCAACGATATCTCTTCATGTTTTACTAGCTCAAAAATAATTCTTTATGCTGACGATATGAAGATCCTTTGCCCGGTTTACTCGCAAGAAAGTGCCCGGCGTCTCCAGGACGATCTTGGTGCTTTTGAGAATTATTGTTTCTTAAATAAACTAGATCTAAACGTATCTGTCGGGTAGTCGCAGTCTGAGAATTTGTATAAAGCGCCATCTAGGGAAAATCTGAGAAACAAGTGTTATTTGTAATGTTGACGGTATCGAAATATCTAGTCTTTGGGTGTCGATCGAATTAGTGAAATGGTAACACAGTGACATTTGACAATCGAACTGTCATGTTGGGGTGCTGTCAGAAGTTGTCTTAGTCGGTAGCGTTATATTCTCTGGGCAGTTGACTCTCGGCTCTCGAGTCGAGCGGACGTCTCCTACAACTAGAGGTCGCGAGGCGCGTGGAGCGCCGCGCGCTGCGTGTTCGCTGTTCGGTGTGCTTGTGGACTACAGAAGCAACGAGTCTACGTGTCACAGCTGAGTGTATCCTTTCTATTTTCTTTAAGATGTTGAGCAAGCCTGTATTGCTAGGCTTATGGTGGCTTGGGCAGGACTATAAGGGGTGTTGGGAGGTCCTGTGGGCGAGTGCCCAAAAACTGTTGTTAAGTAACAATAACTGAGTGCTTGAGTAAACGAGCGAAGCTAACAATACGAAGTTAATGAAAGTACACTTTGGTTATTTCCGACATCAGAAGTGGGGCGAATCAACGCCCAGTGACTAGAAAATTCCACAAAAGTGCTGACAACTTAATTTAAAGATGTTACGATTCCTGGTTAGATGGATTTGTTTTTATAGGGACTGAGCTTTATTCCACTGTCAAGTTTTTTTCACATGATTGTTCTTTCAATTCGTTTGTTGAGGACAGGGGCCTCCATATCTTGTTATTTTGTGATAAGATTGTCGAGGACAGGGGCCTCCGAACCATGCTATTCTGTGCTTAGTTTGTCGAGGACAGGGGCCTCCGAACCATGCTATTCTGTGCTTAGTTTGTCGAGGACAGGGGCCTCCGAACCATGTTATTTTGTGCTAAGTTTGTCGAGGGCAAGGGCCTCCAAACCATTCTATTTCGTGCTAAGTTTGTTGAGGACAGGGGCCTCCGAATCATGCTATTTTGTGCCAAGTTTTTCGAGGACAAGGGCCTTCGAACTGTGCTGTTCTGTGCTAAGTTTGTCGAGGACAGGGTTCTCCGAACCATGCGATATCATGTTAATTTTGTTGAGGACTGGTTGTCGGTTGTTCGTTTGCTGTTTCACATTATTCTTAGTTCGATGACCACAAAGTATCCAATTCAGCTAATAATTTGATTCGATAGTTATTTTAAAAGATTTGGTCAGGAAGCCGACGCGAATGGAATTGAGATGTTGTCTCCATTTTTTCTTTGTGATGTCATTCAATGCGTTTTTGCGCTAAGGTGCGCTGCAAATTTGACGGAACGTCTGAGGTCACTTGTTCATCGCGGGCCGTGGGACTATGCCGAATAGATGAATTTTTCGTTGACCGTGAAGATCTGCTTTTGGGCCAATTTGTAACAATTATGCTAGATTTTCGAGTTTTTAATCAATGTTTAAGTGATTGATTATTACAAATAAATATTTTCATTTCATATCATTTCTTTTGAGTGAATAGTTGTCTTAATCTTTTTGTTATTCATTGGAATGTGAGGTCTGGTTATATCATTTGAACTACTATTGAATGAAAAAAAAAGAGTCATCAAATTCAGGCGACTTTTAGATACGGTGTCTTTGTGGAAGTTGTATGTTCTTGTGGGTTTCATTTTTGTTGTGTTGATGTGAGGTTGTTTAACCTGTACTACTCTGTTAAGAAACTACCGGGAAACGACCAATGATACACAAACCGTTAGTTATTCATCCAAAGTTATTTTATCGCCTTCAAAATATGCTCCTTCAGAAACGATACAGTGGTATGGTCGAAACTTGGAACAGTGACGCGAGTAGTGGTAGTCTCTTGTTCCGCTCGCTTGTCAGTTGCTCCGCTTGCTATATTTCGAATAATCCAATCAATCAAAACATTTTTAAACGTTTTTCCGGAATTGAGTTTAGTTCTTGCCACGAATTCTCCTTTATGTATTTTACTGAATGAAAACTGGTGCCACGAAGTGGTAATTTGAGTTTAGGAAAAAGAAAGATGTCGGCTGGAGCCATATCTGGTGAATAAGATGGTTTGCTCGAGGGTATTGGTTGAGTTTTTGGTCAAAATTCATTCGCTATGATGGCCTTGTACGTAGGCGCATTATCGTGGTGCAAAATCCAAGAATTTTCTTTCCCCAAATCTGGCCTTTTTCGTCGAATTTGCTCTCTTAAACGACGCTCTCGAATGATTTCGCAAAGCGTGACAGTGTGCTTGTAGGTCTGTGGTTCTCGCAGTGAGTCTTATCCATAGAGTAGTACTATAATAAAAGGGTCTTATCACCCGATTTGAGAATGGGAATGGCGCGAGCTACTTTTCAAAGAGTGGGAAACCTATCAAACCGAATGGATTTATTGAATAAAATTTCGGTGGGTGAGCATAGTTCTTTGGCACATGTTTCGACATGTATGATAGAAATTTCGTCTTTGACAGTATCCAGGTTTTTGATTTTTAAGAAGAATCGTTTCTTTTGCGAAATATATATCGCTTAAGGTATTTTTGTGATTGTAAATATTATCTGATATATTACGATTTACAACGCTAGTTGTGTTTTCAAAAACAACTAAAATATCTGGAGAATAGTCTCGCATACGTCGTGTTTAAAGGAATAGAGTTCACGGTTTTTTTTTTTGCTACTAACAAACCTCCAAAGTGCTTTAGCATAATTGACTTGCAAGGAATCCTCTGTTGATTTTGTGGAACCATTGTAGCAGCTATCGAGAGGGATTTTGCCTTTCAGACTATAGTATGAGAAACTGTCGTATTCAAGAGGGTTAACAATTTAAAGGTATACGATATTTGTACTTCCGCTCTAGGCAGCGTTTCGGTGCAGGGCTGAACCAAACAGGATAGTTTTTTTTAACCGACTTCCAAGGGGGGAGGAGGTTGTCAATTCGTCGGGTATTTTTTTTTTGTGTTTGTTGCCACAGATCTCGGTCATTTGTAAACCGATTTGGAAAATTCTTTTTTTGCTTGAAGGGATGTACTTTGGGATTGATCCCATGGGGGTTTCATCAAAGTCGGTTCAGTGGTTTGTCGCTGAGGTCGGTTCGTAGCTTTTTTATCAATTTTTTTTGACGAGGGTGTATATTTCGTTATTATCGCGTTGAGCGCAGCATGTAGTTTGTCTGGTTCCGCGACAATATCATTAATATCTTCATGAAACATTGATATCTTTGTACTTGGTTTGGATAGTTTTAAAATGGCAGTAGTTTATGAAGCTGATTTCACGGTGGGACGTTACATGCCCTTCTCACTCACATAGTTATTGTTCTACCAGGAAACTTAATTTTTGTTATTTATGTATATTGTATTATCATCACCTACTAGTATGCGGGAATCGATCTTTCACTCAGTGTAATATAAATCTATTTTTTTTTTCTCAATGTTTATCCTGGCGGAATTGTGTGAAACTGTTTGTGTTGATCAGTGAATGGTGTTATGGGCTGCACTATTGTCAGTTTATTTTGTGTATTTCACAAATTATTACGTATACTGTGGTTGTTTGCTGTTCCTGATAAAATAAAATATCAAAAGTTGAGAGCGCAGAATCTGAGTCTGTTTCAGACAGTTCACACTTGACCTCGGAGTGCAGACATTTGTTAGGATTGGATCGTTTTTGGAATTTAGGTTTTCAAGATTTGACAGATGGACCCGAATTATTATCTATATCTAAGACAATCGCCAGATGATGGGAGTCTAGGACTTAGGGGATCTGCACTGTAAACTTGAACATCAGGAGTCGCCGGTGCTAGGTCGAGAACACTGTTATTTGCATTAGATATTTATTTATTTGGTTCACCAACAATTGTTACATTGTTTCTTAGCTAAACATGACATAATTTATAACCGAGTTGTAGAGAGTACAAATTGCTAAATTCACAACCAATTAAAGGTGGACATTACAACAGGTAAAATTAAATATAAAAAAAAGAGTAACATTTAACATAGGTGCTTGTTGTATAATGGTTTACAGAATTGTGACAAATTAATTTTGGGATTTTCTTGAGAAGTTGGGATTTTCCGGTACCGAACCATTCATTTGATGTTCTGCACAATCTGGGAATTGGAGAGCTACCTGCTGCCGTAGACTATGGAGCGAGAAGGTGGGACAGGCAGTGAAACTGTGCGTCGTGGTATTCTACGGGGTATTCTAAAGTTAAAATTTTAATGGTTGAAACCTTTGTGTGGGAATAATAAATAGGTCCAGTAGTTTTCTTCGCTTTTCTGGAGATGTCTGGAAGAAATCTAATTATACATAGTATGATTTTTTTTTGTGAATTTTGGCAGCGTAACATGAATGTCATAGGAACCTCTTCTGGACGCGTTCTATTCTGAGAGTGTGAGTGGCATGGTGGGGTCTCCAAACTACAGGGCAATTGAATTGTTTGTATGCTATTAAATTGTTTGAGCTGTCAGACGACCACGGTGTCGCATAATAAATGGGACTTCTGATTGTAAGCGGGCTAGCCGTCATAACTAATGAATTAAGCTCTTTAAACCTAGTTAATCCAAGAGTGTTGAAATCTCCAATATAAATAAATTCCTGTGAGTCACTGGTATTCAAAATATTTTCATAGCAATTGTCATAGAAAGATTGAAGAAGATCGTGCAGTATGTCCGGAGAAAACCATGTCGAGCGCGACATGGGGCAGGATGGCCAGGATAGGACGGGAAAGTTACACGAGTAGCGGGTCAAGCGGGCTGACGTCACGCGTCGACACCGAACCAGTGAGACTGGTAGTTGCTGGTAGAGTCACGGGTAAATTATTTAGATTAACACACGAGGGCGTGTGTCATTGCAGAATGGCCGTGTCGGGTAGTCGCAGTCTGAGAATTTGTATAAAGCGCCATCTAGGGAAAATCTGAGAAACAAGTGTTATTTGTAATGTTGACGGTATCGAAATATCTAGTCTTTGGGTGTCGATCGAATTAGTGAAATGGTAACACAGTGACATTTGACAATCGAACTGTCATGTTGGGGTGCTGTCAGAAGTTGTCTTAGTCGGTAGCGTTATATTCTCTGGGCAGTTGACTCTCGGCTCTCGAGTCGAGCGGACGTCTCCTACAACTAGAGGTCGCGAGGCGCGTGGAGCGCCGCGCGCTGCGTGTTCGCTGTTCGGTGTGCTTGTGGACTACAGAAGCAACGAGTCTACGTGTCACAGCTGAGTGTATCCTTTCTATTTTCTTTAAGATGTTGAGCAAGCCTGTATTGCTAGGCTTATGGTGGCTTGGGCAGGACTATAAGGGGTGTTGGGAGGTCCTGTGGGCGAGTGCCCAAAAACTGTTGTTAAGTAACAATAACTGAGTGCTTGAGTAAACGAGCGAAGCTAACAATACGAAGTTAATGAAAGTACACTTTGGTTATTTCCGACATATCAAAGTGCTACGTTTGTTCCTATACTCGGAAACCAGAGCCCTTAATAGTCCCTTACAAAATTAAAAATGTAAACATTACCAGGGTCAACTCGATTTGCGATCTTGGAGTCACTTTTGACAGCAAATTACTATTTGACGATCATATAAATAATATTATCAATAAAGCCTCGAAAGCGCTTGGTTTCGTCTTGAGAATGTCGTCCGATTTCAGTTCCATCAAAACCCTTAAAATTCTGTACTGTGCATTTGTGCGCAGTCACTTGGAGTATGCGTCACAAATTTGGAACCCCGCTTATAATGTTTATATTACACGTATAGAAAGAATTCAAAAACGTTTTCTACGTCATCTTCAGTTTAGAGTTAGAACATATATTCCTGATTATATTAAACGATGTCGGAAGTTTCACATCCTGCCTCTGTACGAGAGACGACTTATAGCTGACCTGGTGTACCTGGTCAATATTGCAAATGGCTCGGTCGACTGCCCCGAATTATTAGAGCGAATTAGTTTGAGAGTCCCTTATGCTTCGTTTAGAAGACCGTGCGCGCTGCATGTCCCAGGAGTTAAAACCAACTATAGAAAGAATTCATTTCTTATACGAGCGAGTAGGAGCTTCAATGATTTGGGTATTACACATGATGTGGATTTGTTTAATACATCAGCCAGGCAGCTGAAAAAGCTGCTGGGAGATAGCTTTTTTGATACTGTTTCATAGAGTGAGATATTTAAGTTTAAACAGTGTTTTATATGTTATAGTTCTATAAAATGTATCGTCCGTCTGCGTTTCATTTATATATACTTTTTCTATTTGTGGAAACTTGTAATTGGCCTTCAGCACATATTATTGTTACTATACTCTGTAACTAGCTGTAAGTTTTCCTAAAAGTACTAAATAAAATAAAATAAAATTGAAAAAAAATGTTCCGTTTTGGTTCTAAAATTTAACCAGGCTATCATTTGTTTTTTTTTGGAATTGGCTCTCAAAAATCTAAATATTCTGAAATGTATTTACTATTTTATAGGCCTGCGATTTCCTGAAAATACATAAAGTTTTTTTTTAGTACGTCACGTGAAACGGAACGGTTTTTTTCAGCTTCTTTTTGAAAACGACCAGCTCGTCTCGTTAACAAATAGCATAAAAAATACTTTATTGCAAAGACGATTTTTTTGTTAACTTACTGAAATTTTATAACGAAGTTTCATAGTTTAACACCATCACCGATAATGCGCCACCTAGCGGGATAAGAAAGCAGTGTGGCTCCCCATTAAAATAACCCTACACGTGCATTTCGTTCCAGGATATCGAACCTCATGCGAGCGCTGGGTACGGAGGCTGTGCAGGACCCGACCGCCATTGAGGCGAAGGTCCGGGAACAGATCGCGAAACGACAGAAAACTCATCTTGACGCAAATAAGGCGCGGGCGCTTACCAAAGATCAGAAACGGGAGAAGGTATTTGTTTCCAACACATGTTTTTTTAGCTTCACTTTTAACTAATAAACAATGTAATATAATCTTACCGTGTTACCACAAAAAGCATTTTTAGACGCCTGTTTAGCTATACAGTGTCTAAAGATAAACGTCAAAAATGATTGGAAATGTCACAACGGAATTGTGTTAGACAACGGTTAGATACCAGTTAAATCAGGATTTGTGGTTGCTCATATTAAAACACGCGATTAAGGCGTGTTTAGGAGTTAAGCACTGTTTAACTGAGGTTTAAAGTGTGTTTAATGTTTTTGTGGTAAGACCGTTTTTTTTTTCATGCAGCTTATTTTTTAATTTATTTCTCTTTCAGGTGGACCGGAAATTGAGAGAAGATACATCGATAGGTGTAAACGTGTCTGTCTTTAGGTAAGTATCTGTATTTATAAGTAGCTATCCCGACAGTCCGCCATTTTGAGAGACTAGACAATGCCCTAACACCAAACTATTTTTGCATAATGGTGCACTGATTGCGAGGTTTTAAAGCGCACACTAACTTATATACAGGCTGTATACGTAAACGGTATCGATTTTTAAGGAGGTGAATATACACGGCACGAATCAAGAGAAAAAAAATTGTTTGCCTCTATTTACAACAAATTATTACAAAGCAGAGTCACCATGTCTGTAGGAGGCTTGATGCGCGGCGGTTATAGACAGTTGTCTGTGTCGTGTCATTGACCGACTACCGTTAGGGTGTCCATATTATCTAGTATTTACCTTGCAAAGTCTAATGGCATTTTAGTAGTTGTTTTTTATTGATATGGATTTATACGAGCCCCGATGCAAAATAGTTCGTCTAGTATGGAAAGTAGTGCAAAGCGTAAAATAAAGAAAGTAAATATTGGTAAAATAATTAAGAACGTTTAATAAAAAGTAAACCACAATTTGAGGAACATTTTAATGTTTATTTTAACATAACTGAAATTCTTTCATGACTTTACATAACATAAAAAATTTTAAAAATATTCTAAAAAACATAACGCAAAAGTATTCGTCTACCCTTGTCACTCACGCAAAATAGTTCGTCTACCACTTAATTGTGTCGCCTTTGCTCTCAATGACAGCTTTAATGCGAAGAGGCATGGTTGCAACCGACGCTGCACACTAGTGCACACTCCTCAGGCGTAATTGACTCCCAGACAGCCAAGAGTTTAGCCTTTAAGTCGCTCTTCAATCTTGATGGATTTTTACGGAGATCTTTTTTCATTTTCCACCATAGTGTTTCGATCGGCGACAAGTACGGGCTGTTAGATGGCCATTCGATTGTAGAGATGCTTTTCGCCGGTAGCCACGTCTTTGTTGTCCTTGCAGAATGGCAGGAAGCACCATCCTGTTGAAAAATGAAGGAATCGTGATGCTTAAGTGACGGAATAGAGGGCAGTAAATTGTCTTCCAAAAGGTTTTGATACCTTGCAGCATTGATAGAACCATCCACAAACTGCATACCACCAACACCTTGTGCAGACATGCAGCCCCATATCATAAAAGACGCCGGAAACTTCACTTTGCGTTTGAGACAATCAGTATGAAATGCCTCATTTTTGTTCCGAATCACTTTTTTCCTTTCATCGCCGACTGCCACTTCAAATTTGGACTTGTCACTCCAAATGATACTACGCCACTGATCGGAAGTACAATTTAAATGATCACGAGCAAACTTCAACCTCTTTTTCTTTTGTACAGCAGTCAACAGTGGTTTCTCCTAGCGGTGTAAAATCCGTAACCCATTCTTTTTAAGACTATTTTGCAAGTATCAACTGAGACGTCTTTGTGAATCATGTCCTTCCAATTCACCGTGAGTTCTCCAGCTCGAGCACGACGATTATTTTTGATAATTTGCTTCAGGATTCTGTTTTCTACTGCACTTGTGATGCGTGGTCGACCAGTTTTCTTCAAACAAGAAGTCGTTCTATTCTTTTTATAGTGCTGAATGATAGATTGGACTGTAGACCTGGGAGTATCAAGTCTTTAGATATTTGGTAACTTGATTTGCCAGCATCGACCCCACAAACTATTCATTTTCGAAGCTCTTCACACACGGGTTTGCCACGACCCATTGTTATATGAAAACTAATGAAAAAAACTGAAACTTTCAGAATTTATACTGTCTCACTTGACAAATAACACAGAATTACTTTTACAAATTTAAATTATGCAACATAATTGTACAAACAGGAATAATCTTATTTAACTCACCGATAGACGAACTCTTTTGCATCGATTAACAGTTAGACGAACTATTTTGCTTATAACTTCATCGAATTTAAAACAGGATATATATAAATTTAAAAGGCTAAAATAGTTTATTGATTCATAATTAAAATGGCATAAGTAACGCGACATGTGATAGTAGAACAGCTTAATATTTTATATAGATATACAAAAATAATGAAGTTAGAAAATATCTCACAAAGAAATTTTCACGCTAGACGAACTATTTTGCATCGGGGCTCGTAATAGCTTCCCATATCTTTTAAGAACCGAATACGACATTGTGTTTGAATATTGAGCCCGTTTACGTAATTATACATCCTGTATAATAGGATGAACGCATACATTTTCAAAAAGGAACTGAAGTGCCTTTTAATAGGCACAAATGAATGTTTACCATACTGTGGATGTTGTCGGTTTAATTTGATTTTTTTCCTCGCAAGTTGGAGAAAACTACTATACAAGTCAAGGCCGAAACTGCAATTAAAGATTTAGAAAAAAGCTCGTTTTAAATTTACTTCGCAAGGACTCGGTCGACAATTGCTTTATTTCCTGCCTCGACAGCAATGTACTACTATACTCTGTGTAACATGGTGCGAGTGACATTAGGTGACAGCTGTCATTGTTATGACTAGGGAAATGATATTATGCAATTCAAATTTATCGATATCGATTCTCACTCTAATAATCTCGTTCTTTTTATTATGATCATTCTAAAATGTTTTTTAAAATATCTACTTAATACAAAACATTTCAAAAAAGGGAAACGTAAATCACTTCGCGAAATTAGTTAATCGGTCTATGCAGTGAAAATTGAATTTCATTGTGTAGGAAATACAATCGATAACAGGTTACAAGTAAAACTTGCCGTTATCGCAAAACTATTTTCGGAGATTAGTTTTCGTTCTCGGGAAAAAGGTTATGTTTTATTCGAATAAAAATCAACAGCGACCTACATAGTACCTATTTCTAATTTTAACTTATCGAACTGCCAATATATCGATCGCTATGGATCGCAGTTCCGTACTTGCGCCACAGATATTTAAAAAAAATAGTACTTAATCATGGCAACATTTTTGTGAATCGCGGTAATGATCAAGAGTGAGAAGGAACGGTTCATCTAATGTTACTCGCACCATGTGTACCGCACTTAGTATGTTATTTACGAATTAAGTAAAATAATTTGCTCTACTTCATACCTTTCTGTTAGAAACCAGAAATAATAATATAATAGGTCGGGGAAAAAGTTTCTTCGCATTTTTTAAGAAAATTCAAAACATTTTTTAATATAGTTTATTTACATTTAAGTAAAGTATGTAGGTACCATTTTGTTCGATAACTTTTTGGCATCTTGTAGGTAGGGACATGATCCCATTGCTATAGAAATTTTGGGACTTCTGATCAAAATACCGCGACAAGTGGTTTTGGCAGTCCTCTCGTGATGTTAACCTGACACTGCCTAAAGAATTCTGAAGAGACCGAAACAGGTGGAAATCTAAAGGTGCAAGGTCAGGACTATACGGCGGATGCATTAACACCTCCCAGCCAAACTCTCTTAATTTTTTCTGAGTGGCTAAAGATGTGCGAGGTCTAGCGTTATCATGAAAAACCATGAAAATGAAAACCACACCCCTTCTGTTGATTAATTCCGGCCGTTTTCTCTCAACTTCTTGCTTTAATCTCATCAGTTGTTCGCAGTAGAGTTCAGAATCGACGGTCCTGTCTGGTGGTAACAGCTCATAATGAATAATGCCCTTCCAATCCCACCACACACACAGCATCACCTTGTTGCGAGTTAACCCGGGTTTCGCCACAGTCTGTGAAGCCTGACCGGTCTTTGACCACGACCTTTTTCGCACGTTCTTGTCGTACGTGATTCACTTTTCATCACCAGTTATCAGCTTCTTCAAAAATGGTTCGGTTTCATTACGTTGTAGTAAAGAATCACAAATGAGTACACGGTTCATTAGGTTTCTTTCAGTGAGCTCGTGAGGTACCCAAATATCGAGCTTTTTTGTGTACCCAGTTTTTTTCAAATGCGCCAAAACTGTTTTGTGGTCAATTCCCAGTTCTTCAGCTACGTCGTAACTACTGATATGACGATCTTGTTTCACTTTTTCAAAAATGGCATCCATTTTATCCGTAATAGGGCGACCAGAGCGACGTGCATCTTTGAAATCAAAATTTCCGGATTGAAAACGCTTAAACCAAATTTGTGCTACTCTCACAGACACTGCACTAGGTCCATAAACATCGCAAATTTTTTTCGCGGCTTGCGTTGCATTTTTACCTTTTTTGTAGTAAAATTTTAAAATGTATCGAATTTCGTCATTAGATTCTCTCATTTTGACAGTACGAAAAACAAATGAAAATCACACATTTTCCTAATTTGAATTTGGAATTATGTTCTTTAAAATTTAAACTTTCATATGATACCAAAACCAGCCAGATACAAATAGTATAGCCAAAGAGATTTTATTACAAGTTCATACATACTATAATGCGAAAAGACTTTTTCCCCAACCTAATAATATGTAGAATGTAGATTTAAGTTGTCTGTGGTAAAAATATCTGGTTCTCTCTCTTTGCCTATGAACGTACTTCGATGTAAAAGCCTTGCCTTCAGAAATACAGTTTTCAGTTAATTTAGTGAGTTCCAATCTCTAATACCTCATCACTTTCCAGAGTTCAAGATTTATTCGAGTGCGCCTCGGCCAAATTCAAAGTGGAAGTGAACGCGGCGCAGTTACACATGACGGGATGCGTAGTACTGCACCGCGGCTGCTGCGTCGTCGTGGTGGAGGGCGGGCCGCGGCAGACCGCCAAGTACAAGCGGTGAGTCGCGTAGCTACGACACGCGGGCCTAGACAGAGTCGATACTGCTTCTAAAAGTTTCCCGAATCAAACGATTTTTTTTTATCACCCGATAGTAATTTAAATTACCTACTTAAATTCATTTGACATGCGTTTTTTTTAAATAATTTTTTTGTGACAGATTTAGAAAAGCCTTTCTTCTGTATTTGTACGCCTACTAGGCAAAACATGTTGGATACTAATGTTGTAAAAAAGAGTTGCATACATGCACTGATATGTCTTTATGTAACCTCACATGTTTCTGACAAAAAAAAATATCTTTATCTTTATCATGTCCTGTTCCAGATTGATGCTGCACCGCATCAAATGGGAAGAAGACACGGTCAAGGATAACGATGGGAGGGACGCGCCCAACTCTTGCCACCTCGTGTGGGAGGGAGTCACCAAGCAGCGGGCCTTCGGAGAAATCAAGTTTAAGGTATTAATTTAATTTTTATTCTATTTGGTAACGAGACGAGCTGGTCGTTTGCCTGATGGTAAGCATAACGCCGACCCATAACATTTGCAGTGCCACTCAGAACTTTGAAACACATAGGCCTGCGCGGCACTGCAGTGCGCTCGTTACACTGAGACATTAGGTATTAAGTCTCATAAGCCCAGTAATTTTACTGGGTATTACACTTTTACCCAAGGCCGCAAGCGAAGGTGTTTTGGAGGTTACATTTTCGTCCCGTTCAAAATGGAATGCTTAGTCTATAAAAACGGAACAAGTGCGACTCGGACTCGCGCACCGAGAGTTCCGTACAAACTCGTAGGTATGTAAATAATTCGTCCATCACGGGAATAGTTTTTTTTATAGTATTTGATAACGAGACGAGCTGGTCGTTTTGATTTAAATAGTGTTTAACAGTTGTTTAAAACAATTCTGTTGTGACATTTCTAATCATTTATGACGTTTACCTTTAGACACTGTCTAACTAAACAGGCGTCTAAAACTGGTTTTTTGGTGGTAACACAGCTATAATAGTCCGACTCACACTTGGCCTGTTTTTATAACGTCAACGAGTTTTATCTCCTGTAAAATTTGGTTTCTTGTTATGGCTCTTTTTACGTTTTTCTACAATTTAATGAATTTTTTTTCAACAGGTCATGCCAACTGAGAAGCAAGCGCGCGAGTACTTCCACAAATTCGGGGTTGAACACTACTGGGACCTGGCGTACAGCGGCGCGGTGCTCGGCGCCGGCTCAGAGGAGCCCTAGGGCTCCGCTGGCGGCCCACTTGTACAATATAGCGTAGGATGGGAACATGGTTGTAAACATTCAATGATGGATCGCTTTAAAAACTGTGGCGCAAGTACGAAACTTTGCGATCCATAACGATCGATAAATTGACAGTTCGATGAGTTAAAATTAGGAATAGGTTGTTAATTTTTTTTTTCGAAAACGAAACTTTTTTCTCGAGTGCGAAAACTAATCTCCGAAACTAGTTTTGCGACGACAAGTTTTACCTGTAATCTGCGCCGCAAATCGGTTCGATAAATTTGTCGAGTCAATAAAACTGATAAATTTATCGAAAGTTGCGAGTACCGAAGACTGATCGTAAAGTATTGTAGTAGCTTTATATTCCCTTCGGATTCGACCTAGCTATTCGATAACTTATGTCGATTGTAGGGAGGCTCGTTAAATTATATAAAAAGTCGAAAAAACCCGCTTTATCGATTTGAACTGTCAATTTTATCGATTTTTATCGAACGAAAAGATCTGTACTTGCGCTGCTGTTATCGATTGCATTTCCTACACAATGAAGTTCAATTTTCATTGCATTGACCGAATAACTAATTCCGCGAGGTGATTTTCGTGTAAAAACCGTGGCGAACGACGACAAAACCATTTTTACATTTATGTTAAAATAGTCTTCGTTCCATAAACCAGTCTTCGAATTGTGAGATGCGAATACTCACTTTATGAAGTATCAATATCAATCAATATCAAGTCAATATGTTGAAGAAAGTAGATTCGGCTTCGTTTCGTTTTCGGAAAAATTAAGAACTACCTATCTCTAATTTAAATTTTTATCGATTCGAACTGTCAATTTTATTTATCCGAATATCGGCACTTACACTGCTGATTTTTGTTTTCGCAGTTCACCCAGTGTGAAATAAACTTAGTTCAAATTTCCACACCTAGGCGTTAAATAATTGAATAGTTAAACTATGTTTTGTCTCTTTCCATTCAGTTCAAAATTGTCAAAGAACAACAAAGACGCCTGTTTAGCTAGGCAGTGTCTTAAAGATAAAGGTCAAAAATGATTATAAATGTCACAACAAAATTGTGTTAGACACCGGTTAAATACAACTTAAATCAGGATTTGTGGTTGCTCATATTTAAACTGGCTACTAAGGCATGTTTAGAAGTTAAACAATGTTTAACACAGGTTTAAAGTGTGTTTAATTTTTTTGTGGTAAGACCGTTAGTGTCGACGTTGAAGACTTGAAGCCAGGAATGAATGCACACTTAGTGTTAAAATTTATTGTGAAAGTGTGTTCAGTTTTGAAGAGGATCAAGGAATAAATACTACTAAAAATAGGGATGCGACGAATATTCGGTATGCGGCCGAATGATACCTTGTTTGCAAGATTTTTTTTTCGATAGGTTCTCCTTTGACCGCAATCTCTTTTCAATCTCACGTTTTCATATCGCAAGCATTTCATGAGGCCGAATATTAGGCAGGACGGCCGAATACTCGGCATTCGGCCAGCCGAATATATTATTCGTGGCAACACTTTTTGAACAATTATTATCGAGAGGTAAAGTTTGTTTGTTTGCTACCGCTAATCTGTGGAAGGACCGATTTTGAAAATCTGTTTCCACACGAGCGAAGCCATGGGAAAAAGCTAGTAGGTATAGTATACAAAAGATTTAGAGAAGATACAAGATTATTTATAATATTTTTTAAAGAGAAACGTAATATAGTTGATTTGACTAGCTTCTGCCCACGGTTTCACTCGCGTTCCCACAGAAACCGTGCATTATTCCGGGATAAAAAGCAGCCTATGTTACTTTCCGGTCCATAAACTATATCTATGCCAAAAATCAATTCGATCCGTTGCTCCGTTAAAGGACAAACCAACAAACGTACAACACACTTCCGCATTTATTATATAAGTATGGATTAAAGCTGTTCTGTCAAATCTGAACATGTATTTTCATTAGGTTCACACGTTTTTGTATAAAATAGATTTTTCTGTTATGATTTATAGGGTAAGGAATGTATAGAATAAAACTATAATTAAAAATAAATAACTCTTTTATTCCATTATTATTACACTCTTACTTTTTAGCGGTAACATCCCATGGTACGAACATCTGTCTAGTTTAAAAAAATTGTACAAAAAATGTACGATGAATAAAACAAAATATACGAGAAAA
This sequence comes from Crocallis elinguaria, assembly GCA_907269065.1. Taxonomy (NCBI): domain Eukaryota; kingdom Metazoa; phylum Arthropoda; class Insecta; order Lepidoptera; family Geometridae; genus Crocallis; species Crocallis elinguaria. Next base: position 13,151,342 of record OU026076.1, on the reverse strand, counting down.
CATTTATTTTGTAGGGTGCTATCTATTTAAATAAGTAACACTCGAATTTTTTACTTGGCACTGTCTATTTAATTATCAGTCAAATTTTTATCGTTGATCATAACCAAAAAGAACGAGAAATGTACATTTAGATTTAAGAACATACAAACTCATACAAAATCAATTTATAATATTTTAGTACCAGGTACATAATTGGGATGTTGACTGATTTTGGGAAAGTGTTTAAAACGATGCGTATGGGCCTAATATAACCCAAAATATTTAAATTTACTTTTTAAAACAAGTAATATTTTAATTATCATGTGTAACGCGGGTGCGCGTATCGAGAGGGGCGGGCGCAGAATGGTAAAACGCGTATCCACAGTACAGGTAAGATTTTATCCAGACAAAGTCCTACGGTTGCACCGAACAGCCGGTATATGCGAGGGGCCGAGTATCGTCCGCAACGCCTAACCTTTATTCGGAGCAAGAAATAGGCAACAGGTAAGCTCAGATAAGTGCCGGTAAACCGTCTGATTATCTTTAGCGTTAGCAAGTGCCTGAACTAATTTACATAGCACACAGTAATACGCCGACGTTATGGCCGAGGACTTCGCTTGCGTGTTTTAAGGGTGAGAAGCGCCATCTAGTTAAGATTGGTGTAACTAAAACGACTCGTAGTATAAGGGTTGGTGTTACATCTTCTCCCCCTCTGTTCCCGAAGGCGACCCGACGAGAGGAACAGGAATCGCTGAAGTTTAGCTCTGTCTGGTTTTGGGTGTCCACGGCGTTTCGTCGGGTTGTGCTGTAATTATTCAATGCAGTGGTTAGCAATCTGCTGTCACATTCTATCGGATGTTGCTATTCCCCCTCCCCCTGGACTAATGCAGGCCCTTTGGTGTAGTTGGTGGTGGGTAGCATCCGTTTTTATGGAATAAAGTTTTGTTTCATTGGCTTGACTCAGCAGTCAACACCCGTGCCGTTGTGAACTTCGCATCGTTAAAAGCCTTGTCTTGAGAGTCACCCCTATTCCATGGAGTATTCTTATTCGTCAGTCTGGCTAATAGCTCACTAATCATTGAGAAAGTTGATATAAGCCGTCGATACCAAGAACTGATCACTACAACCGGAGCACACCAGGCAGATGAGATGGGCTCGATTATCTCCTCTTTTAGCAACTTCGCCTTTAAAGCTTTATGTTGGACTGGCAGCAGTCGATCGGGGGGTACTATCGGTGTATAAGTCTCTGTAACAATTGTGTGCTCAGCTAAAGCAGTTTGCTTCGAACTTGAAAGGGACACCTCTTCATTATTCAGATCAGACATATTCTCTAAGCTAATGGCAGAGATAAAGATGTCATCAGTCGTATAGCCTGGAAACAACGCAGCTGACTCAGGTGACAAATCAACTTGTGCTTCTGCTATCGATTTCACAGCATCGGCATATAAATAGTCCGTGTAGTCAGGTGGGGTTCCGTCGAATAAAAGACGAGAGCGTTTGGTTGGAATGCATTGTTCAGCGGTACAAGCTTCCAAATCTCCAGCACTGTCTGGCAATGGCCTTGCATTCCTGGGTGCAAAGGCTTCCATATCTCTGACAGTGTTTGGCAATGCCCTTGCGTTCTTAGGTGCGACTACGTGTCTTTCTATAAACGATTGGTCAAACTGTGCCATGGTGATTCCATCACCTTCCTCTAGCGTAAATTCGTATTCAACAGAAGGACGATCCACAAAGTGCCAGGTCAATTGGGGCAAGTTTATAACCATTCCGGCGTCTTGGATAAAACCCACTCCTAGGAGAGTTTTATTTTCTCTCGATTCAGGAAGCACTATAAAAGTGGTCGGAAAAGTGCGGTTGCATATGCTCACAGGTACTTTTGTCGAAAGGATATCCTCTCTTCTTTTTATTCCATCAGCCAAAGTAACAGTTACAGTCTGTCTCTCAAAGTGAAAGCCCTTACGCTTCAAGCAATTGTAAAGTTGATATGAGGCAACACTCGACTTGGCGCACGTGTCTATATACGCCGTTCCAACAATGTCGTAAATGCCTATCGCCACCATTGGTCTCGGCCGAGCATCCGTGTTAACATTTAAAGAACAGAAGTCCACGTTATGTTCTGTCTTGATTTGCTTGGCCGGCGCACAGGTTGGACATCGGCTCCTTACTACTCCAGGTGCTCCACAACCGTAACATGAAAAGACAGGTTGTGACGGTGACGGTGCTTGGGTTGATGCTGCTTGATCGTTATCCTTCTTCACTGGGTCAGATGGCTGTTTTCCGGAGTCTCGCATTCTCTTACGGCAGTCCTCAACCTTGTGGCCTACATGTCGGCAGTAGTCACATCGTTGTTTATTCGGTTTGGATTGCTCTTCGTTATTGGTAGAAGCCGTCTCAGGTTTTTCTCTCAACAATTGCTCAACCCCTCTAGCTGCATTCAAGAGTTGTTCAAATGTTACAATGTTATCACGCTGAACGCGTTCACGAATCTTAATATGTAGCTGTCCGTAAATCATATCAATTTGCTGCTCTTCGTTCAGTCCAGGTGGAGGCAGCTGTGCTAGAAGAGCGCGATCCTTGGCAATAAATGACTCAGTCAATAAATCAGCAGGTTGTCTGAAGCTGAAAATATCTTGATAAATCAAGTACGCCGGTTTTTTAGGTGCGAAAGCATGTCTAAGTCTACTTTCGAAAGTTGACCAGTCCTTGATCCCATCTTTGACACCTTGCCACCATGTCGCTGCTTCACTTTTCAATACCAGTGGGAGTGTAGCAATAGCGTCAGCATCGCTAATTTTATTGATGGACTTGAATACCGTTGCAGTCGATATGAACTCTTCCACTCGCATCGTGTCTCTAGCGCCATCAAAAGAGAAGGATGCATTGGCAAATGATCTCGGGGGTGCGCAGTTGGAGACAGATTGCAGTGCCGCTGTCGTGATTGATGTAACTAACTCGTGGAGTTGTTCCGGTGACATAGTTACGTTAGTCGCCATTTTCTTTTCTGGTTTCCTCTTCACAACTGGGATTTTGCTATAACTTCTGCGCCTCGTCCGCAAGGTAGGTCCAGGTTTACCCGGAGGACCTTTGCTGGTACTCGCCACCTTGGGTTGGTCGGGCCCCACGTTGGGCGCCAGATGTAACGCGGGTGCGCGTATCGAGAGGGGCGGGCGCAGAATGGTAAAACGCGTATCCACAGTACAGGTAAGATTTTATCCAGACAAAGTCCTACGGTTGCACCGAACAGCCGGTATATGCGAGGGGCCGAGTATCGTCCGCAACGCCTAACCTTTATTCGGAGCAAGAAATAGGCAACAGGTAAGCTCAGATAAGTGCCGGTAAACCGTCTGATTATCTTTAGCGTTAGCAAGTGCCTGAACTAATTTACATAGCACACAGTAATACGCCGACGTTATGGCCGAGGACTTCGCTTGCGTGTTTTAAGGGTGAGAAGCGCCATCTAGTTAAGATTGGTGTAACTAAAACGACTCGTAGTATAAGGGTTGGTGTTACACATGTATTTTAAATGCCGTTTTAAATTTTTCTCCAAAACGCCAGTGACGTCACGTGTTCAATTACCACAGAGTAATTTTCTATAACACTGTAAAGTGACAAGCAAAGAGAATATAACCACTACTACCTAGTCTGTGCTACGTTTAGTGACAAGTTGATTCGATGCTTTCTGTGTATGTATTGTTATGTATTAAAATATGAGTTCTAAGTTTTTTGAGCTTATTGATTTATATATATGCTTTGGTTAATTAATACACTTTGGATCTTAGAATCTATGATTACTATTATATATTCATTGTTGGTTATAGAAATAATGATTTTTGGTATAATAAGTACTTACACAGAGGTCTTCACATTTATAAATTCAGCAGAGCAGAAATTATCGTCTGTCGAGAAGAAATTGGCCACCGTAAAACAAACAATTCTCGGCAAATAGGAATTATTTGCCTTTATGAAGCCACTTTCCATCATGGGAGAATATTCAAGAGTCGAAATAAATTTAGAAAAATAGGCGCGGAATTCACAGCACAGATAAATAATCACAGACATCACTCTAAAATACTGAGCAGTTAAGCGCAACGAGCTATATACTCATTGGAGTTTTGGCGGGAATGCGAAAATGTGCTGTTGTTGATTTTGTGTTATTTACTAAAACCTTTGTTTTATAGAGTGTTAATGTGTAATAATAGTGGATTATTAACCATTAAGTGTTCGTAAACTTGCATGAGTGAAAGGCAAATAGTACAAAGACGAAAAACGTGTATTTTCGTATTGTATCCAAAACTCCATAGAAGCTTCAGTAAACTATCCACCAATTTACTGAAGCGTCACTTCGACTCGACCGCGCCTAGACTAAACTTTAACGTGACTTTGACGACTTTGATGCACCAAAACTAGAGATTTATTTATATTATTATTTATATAACTTGACACTAGTTAAATGCGCAAATCACGTGGAGCCAAAAACAAAACAAAAAAAAATATACTCATTCCGATTGAAACCGTGACGTCACGGGCGTTTTAGGTCACGTGACTTCGGATTGATGTGATTACATTTTGATTATTTAATTTAAATTAAATTCCTTAAAAATAAACAAAAATATTGTGTTTAATAGGATTTCTGTCACAAAAACTACCGTCTCGCGGCAAAATTATATTTTTATTTGAATACAGTCAACAACCCAATTATGATAGGTGTCCCTGCTAAAATTTTATTACGCTGCCAAAATTATAGTTTAAATTAGCGCCATCTGTTGGTAGTCGGTGTAGCTGGGCATCTCATTTCGTAGCCTGTGTACCTACGACTCTCATTTAGTACTTTTTTTCGCCACGATTTGACTCGCGCTACTTTATCGGAGATTTGGGGACTATCGGTGTTTTGTGTTTATGGGCGTGGCTTATTTTCCAAATTGCTGAATGTCTTTCGCTGTGGTCAGCCCCTTACGTCCCGTTTTTAAAAGTAAACAATGTTTTCGAATCGCGAAAGTTTAAAAGTTTTATTGTATTTGTTATACTGTAATTAATCTCCGTGATTATTTAATTTGTTGTACACCACCGTCTATTTATTTTCACGTTTATCCAGTCCATCCTAAGGTTGTCTGTAAGAAATTGCTTATAGCGATAAGACCGCCGATTGTTTTACCGTAATTTGTTAATCTATACAAATAAATAAAATTGAAGTGTTTGTTTGTAACATCAAAATAACCGTTTTTTACCAAATGCATATGAAAGTATATACGGTACCTATAACAAAACAACCATTGTTAAATTTTTGTCTGTCTGTCTGTTTGTTCCGGGTAACCTCCGAAACGGCTTGGCCGATTTTGACGGGACTTTCACTGGCAGATAGCTGATGTTATAAGGAGTAACTTAGGCTACTTTTATTTTAAAAAGAAATAGAATTCCGCGCAAAAAAATAAAAACCAAGAAATTCAATATCTCCGCGCGGTTGAAACCGCGTACAGCGGCTAGTTATTCCTATTTTTCTTCATACATTGTATGACGTTTCATGTATTGGTATGCAATAAAGAGGTATTGTATTGTGTTGTCTACCTTCAACCGCTATACAGTCTATTAGTAAGGTTGTTTGAAAGGGACCTAGCTGTCAACAGCGGCTGCCCGGAAAATATAAGCTGGCGAGATTTTCAACTTGCAAACTGGTATCTAGTCCGGCGGCCAAAACGAAACGCACTTTCACCGTGCTGCAGTTAAATTCAGTTTCATTTCAATTCTCAAGCGCATTGTGAGATTCGAACCATCACCTAAGGATCGACAGACTTTACTACCACTAAGTCGTCGATGCTTCAAGTCTAAGAAGGACTCTCCATAACTTTATCTCAAAAAAGTTGTCATTTTGGCCTTCTGTCGCTTGATGCGTTGGGAGTCGCGCCCCTGGAAAAGAAAGCTTCATTATTTTCAGTTCAGTTCACGCACACTCAATTCTTTCTTTAAATAAGAACATGTGAAAGGCATGGAACATATTTGAGACCTGTCAAATTATTCCACTCGCTTGCATTTAGTGTAAATACAGGATGTATATTTAAACGATACCAATTTTTAAGGAGGTGAATATACAAGTGATATACGACATGAAACAATAGAAAAAACTATTTTAACCTACTTCCAAAAAAGAAGGTTCTTAATTCGGTGGGTATTTTTATTACTGCCATGAAACCTAGTTGCGTCTAATTGGTCAAAGATGGTATTTGACAGCTCTAAAACTAAATTTAGAGCTGTCAATCGTCTCCCATCCCTTTCTCACGTTATTTATTAGAAAGAGAGTGCAAACCAAAACGAAGTCTAGGTTTGTGAGGACTGAACCGGCTCAAGTATCTAACAAACAGCAATTTTCACTCACTTCTTAGTTTTAACACATTTAATCTTCATTTGCTGGTCTAATGGCACTCCGTGAACATTCAATAGGTGCCTCTTCACTGGCTTTTGGCCTTTATACCTGAAAACATATCAAACTATTAAATATTCTCCATCTATTCTCTATACAAATAAATAAAATTGAAGTGTCTGTTTTTAATATCCAAATAACATATTATTACCTAATGCATATGAAAGTATATACGGTACCTATAACATAAAAACAATTTTCAAAATTTTATTGTCTGTTTTGTTCAGAGTAATCTCCGAAACAGCTGGAAAGATTTTGACGAGACTGGCAAATAGCTGATGTTATAAGTAGTAACTAAGGCTACGTGGGCGAAGCCGCGGGGCACAACTAGATAGATGTGACACTGTGTTTAAATAACCAAAAAAAACGCTTACACGCTCATACCCCGTTGCACTACGATTGCCTGTGTCGCAGGTGGCATGGACACACACAGGTACACAACACAAACATCCCGTAGAAGAGTTGATCCTACCACCTAGTAAAACAAACATTTGATACTAACTCGAAAACCATGACACTTTTCATTATGGCATTTGTAGTTTAATATAAATACATTGGTACCCTTGATCCGCTCCTGCAATCTCTACATCGTTGTTACCAAACACCCTGTATAATAAACATATTACGAAGTCTTATCTCAGCCGGAAAACGTCCACAGATGAACATCGGCCATTTTCCATAATGGGGGACGGTACTATACCTACCATGATTCGATGGCCCAATGTACGGCAACACTTATTGTATATCGTTTGGTATATGTATAATTTTAAATTGTATACAGGCTGAGTTTGAATTGGTATGTTATCCCGAAAGGGCGTCAATCTTCTATAGGTCAATAACATTTGCTTTACGAGTTTTTAAATTCGGAATTATTCATTGAAGAAAGCATTCAAAGTGTACGTCAAAATTCTACTACAGAACTACCGGTCAGAGCTAGATCAGCTGATTCGCTTGAACTGTGTTGAACTTTGTTAAATGACGATGTTAATTGAGAGACTTCGAAACAATTGCAGAAAATGCCGCGCGCTTCATTTTAGAAGATAAATTGAATAATAATTAAATTGATTTAATCAAATTTATTAAATAATTAATTTAATTTAATTTTTTGTATGAAAATCTGGTATGACATAATTCCAAAGCAGGTTCTCACAACTTGTGGGCATCCCTGGTCCTAATCACACTCTTCCAGGTCGATAACTTACTAATTCAAATTCACCCTGTATATTTGGTTTTATCCTTACGTTTCTGGACATAAGTAGCAGTGATAGGTGTAGGTCATGAAGTGGACCTTCATCTGATGTCCCCACAGCTGCGATCGGCGAGTGAAAGACGAGGAACACACTTCGCACTATATAAAAGAAGAAAAGGTACCCTATAGTTTAGTTTAGACTCTGACCAAACATTTTCGCTACCCTGAGACATTAGGTATTAAGTCTCATAAGACCAGTAATTTCACTGGCTACTCTGCTCATCAAACCGGAACACAGTAATGCTTGCACATTACTGCTTGGCGGCAGAATTCACAAACAAAGCTGTGGTACCAACCCAGACGGACACTCGCAGAAGAGTTAGTCCTACCACTAACAAAACATACAACACTGCGTTACCTGCTTGTCCCGCGTCCCGAAATGCGACTTCAAATGTTGTATGATGTTATTCCGCATCCTAAAGGCTGCGCCACATTCGTCGCACACGTATGGCCGCTCGCCCGTGTGCGCCGCGCGTTCGTGGTTCTGTACAACATTATTATTATCAACCTCTTACGCTCCCACTGCTGGGATACCGCCATCTCTCAGATAGAGAGGTATGAACCATAATCCACCACGCGGGCCCAGTGCGGCTTGGTGGATGTCCCATGTCCTCGAATTTTGTGGTTCTTGAACATACCGGTTTCCTCACTATGTTTTCCTTCACCGATTTGTTTCTGTATAACAAGTACGACCTATAGGTCGTTCTTGATTTTCTCGAAAACGAAACGAAGTTGTATCTACTTTCTTCAATATGAAGTGAATATTCGCATCTTACAATTCAAAGACTGGTTTATGGAACGAAATAAGTTAAAGGTTTTATATTTGCGACGACGACAAGTGTTACTTGTAATCTGTTATCGATTGCATTTCCTACACAATGAAGTCGATAAAACCATTTATAGTATATTTATGTTAAAATAGTCTTCATTCAATGAACCAGTCTTCAAATTGTGAGATGCGAATATTCAATTCATATTGAAGAAAGTAGGTTACGCTAGGGTTCGTTTTCGAAAAAATCAAGAACTACCCATCTCTAATTGGAATTTTTAACCATTCGAACTGTCAATTGTATTTATCGAAATATTCGGTACTTGCGCTACTGTTCGTTAAACTTTCACGATCTCCCTAAGACTAACAGCGCCATCTAGCGCTTGTTCTCCGTTATTCTACTCACCCGTAAAGTAGGTCTATCGACTGCTTTGAAGGAGCAACGCGTACAAGCGAGCCGCTTCTCTTTGCCGTGCATACGTTGTTGATGGTAGTACATTTGGTTTTTATTGTTGAACTTTTTGCCGCAATTCTGGAACATAACGTAGGTACAGTCATGGTAAGAATATACCTTCGTCAGTTCTTTTTTATCACGTAAGGGCACTAAGGGTAATATTCAGAGACAACAGCTTAAAACGATCTAAGAACTGTCTTAGCAAAGCATCGGCTGAGCCGCTCAATCAAATTCGTATTCAGAAATGAAAGTTCATGTACGGTCTAAGCTAAGATTACACTCTGTTATCTATGGCTGTTAAGTTTTTACATTTTTCACCGGAACGTTTATCGGTTTTACCACTTATGTATGAATAGCAATACAACAAAGATAGCGACATACAAAATGTCACTGGAGTGAGTGAAACCACAATATTAATGGTATAAATGGTAACATTTTAGTTTTGAAGTTTGACATTTCAATGTTTGGTTACTATGGTTACTACCGTTATCATTTGGTGGCGCCACTACTGTTTTGAGAGCGGCTAAAGTAGTCGATATTGCCTACTCAGGCTTTGCTTAGCATGCGCTTAGTTTAAGTAGTGTTCCAAATGTCTCTGAATACAAGTTAGAGCGTAAGCACTACTTTTTGACATAAGGAAGACAAAGTCCACGCTTAGACCCGTCTCTGAATATCAGCCCCTTTTCATCTTCTAGTCAGTACCTTTTGATCTTACGGCAGTTAGCAGAATACTAGTATTTAATGCAATGAAAACAAAGGTTAAAATAGCATTCAACTTTGGACCAATGTCTAGTATACATTTGTTTTGTGGTATACATCAATAAGGTTGGGAAAAATAAATGTAATTTGTTTTAAACTTCAGAATCGTTGTCATGGTAACGCAATAGACTGACCCCTTTCGGGATTGAATTGGTATAATTCAAAGTCAGGCTGTATACGCTCGAAAAACATTATCCTCCTTTTACTCGGCAGGCGGGTAAGAAGGCGGCTTGAGCGCAATACCACCTGTTTAATGGTAACATTATCAATACAATGTTATTCTAATCGTGAGAATAAAGATTTACTGATAACTAAATAGTAATAACTAAAACTACAACAAAGAGTAATTAATCGGTATAATTATTTATGTTTTATAAAATACTAGCTGCTGCCTACAGTTTCACCTGCGTGGAGCTTCGCAAAGGAGCCGTGCATTACTATGCAAAAAAATCACTTCGATCCGTTGCTGCGCGAAAGAAGCTCAAACCAACAAACAGAGTACGGATATAAAAACATAATAGTTATTTGTAATGCAACGCTGCAATGGTTGTTCGGCACCTGTATTGAAACCCGAGAAAACGAAGGAAACTAAGATTGAACCTCGCTTCGCTCGTGGTTCAATTCCTTTGATAATAGAATCCTGAGTGCAGCATGGGTTTCAAAGATACGAGTCGCAAAATAAATGTGCTGTCGAGCGAAACACAATTTTTCATCTCACTACAGCGAGGAAAGATTTTGTTTTTCATGCGAATTTCTGCGTGCAAAAGTGATTTTTCCACGCTAGCGGATAAGGAGCACTTTCTGCTACTTTGTCTTGCTATACCCTATCACGATCATATGTGAACTTCACTAATAATACAACATCTCCATAATAATATAATGTACATGATTGCAATAAATGATTGAGTATTGCGTACTTTTTAACTGGATAAGTAATCTTAGGCTAAGATTTAGAGACAAGTAGAGACATAATTATGGAAGCATAAGTCAACGCTTAGATTTGTCTCTGAATCTTAGCCTTAGAATCCTTCGCTTTTTCGGGTTTCAATACAAGTACTAGCGCCAAAAAAGAACTTTGCAGCTTTGCATAACAAATAATTATTTCACCTTACAAGCTCGGAAATATCTTGTTTATCATTCGAAATCTGCCCGCACAATTGCTTTTTACCCGCTAGCGTGGAAAAGGTAATTTTTCCAAGCTAGCGTGGGAAAAGCACTTTTGCGTACAATACTTGTATTGAAACCCGAGGAAGGGAAGTATGCTAAGATTGAACCACAAGCGAAGCGAGGTAGCGTTATGCGAAATAACAGATACGCGGATACAACAATATAATAACACAATAGATACAAACTTAGTTTTTAACTCATTAAAATGACAATGTACACTTTTATTTTGTACCAGCCATTTCTATATCAGTACCTACTTTAGTTTACGAGTAACGATAAAAAAGCAATTAAATTCTTTTGTAAAGTATTAATGATCGATAAAGATTATGAATACTTTGTGCATTACCGGCGGAAACGAGCGAACTGACACGATTCGGGAAGCCCCGATCGTGATTGCCAAATCGAACGTCGGCTATGGGTTTGAATCTTGTGATGAGCTTTTTTGCATCGAGGTGGAGCAATAGTCGGATGATTCAAGCAATTACGTTCTACGGCTTTTGCTACTTTCCAAGTACTATAGAGGCGTAAATACGTGAGGTGATTTTGGCAATTTTTGGTCTCCCCCTCCCCCCTTGGTGAGATGTCGTGAGATTTGGCTCGACCCATCTCCCCCCCCCCCCCTAATCTCACGTGAGCTTTCCCAAAATACGTGTTTTTAGTGCCAATACGTTAATCTGCGATTCATTGCCGTACGCCGCAGCATTCGTCGAGTATTTTAGTAGAGAAACATATTTTACTTAATATAACTAACGTTCAGCTTTACACTGAAAAAAATTACGTGATATTTGCTGAGACGCCCCCTCTCTTCCCCACGTGAGATTTGGTGAGATTCGGCTTGACCCCCTTCCCCCCTAAACACCTCAAGTAATTAATGGAACACCTCCAAATAATTCCTAATTCCCCCTAATTCTTCAAAATGAATAAATCAATTTCAATGTTTACGCATAATTATGTAAGATACAGATTCAGTATTCTAGGCGCGTTGCCATTGGGTTATGGTTTACTAGGGTTTTAATTAAAGTTTTGTATCTTTTAATTAGTTAAGTAGAATTATTGTGTTTTATGTTTTTATTACTTTTTTCGACGGCTCCGTAGCTAAGTTGGTAGTAACCCTGCCTGCAAGGCGAGGGGTCCCGGGTTCGATTCCCGGGCGGGGCAGATTTTGTGTAAACATAAAGTTTGTTCTCGGGTCTTGGATGTTTGTGATGTGTATCTGTGTATGTCCATGCCACCTTCGACACAAGGAATCCTAGTGCGGGGGTATGAGTGTGTAAGCGTTTATGTTTTCCTGTATTGTAGTATGCAAATAAATAAAGCGAATAATATTTTCGGTACATATCTAAATTATCTATACATATATCTCAGTTTCAAAAACATTTTTAATTTTAAAATGTCTGATTAAAAAAAAACAAATGTAATTTTGCTTGTATGGACAACTTAAAATTGCTCTGTAAAAAAGGAGTGTAATGTTTTCGGTCAGCTTAAGGACTTTGATGACTTCAAAAACCGTAGAGAGTAAACACTCTTAGTGTGCTCCCGGACACTGTTACTAACTACAAGCAAGCGGAAAAGATTTTTCATACATATGCACTGCAATTGTTATGGGCAGGCGTTGTTACCATCAAGCAATGAACTTGTCTCGTTATATTCCAGTATTAAAAAAATTATACACTTACTTCACAAGTAAACTCGGGCTCAAAATGCGTCTTAGCGTGCGTTTTGAACGAGCTGATATTCCTCAGACGACTATGGCATATCTTACAGCGGAACGGACCACAGGGTGGGTGAGGTTTTATCGCTAGATTCATCAGTTTCATGTTCTTCTCCTGAAACAATTAAAACCACCAATTGTAAACAGTCACTAGTAGATCAAACACTGACCGTGTTACCACAAAGAACCACTTTTAGATGCCTGTTAGCTAGGCAGTGTCTAAAGATGATTGGAAATATCACAACAGAATGGAGTTAGATGATGGTTAGGTTAGTTACACTACTTAAACCAAGATTTGTGGATTTAAACATGCCACTAAAGTAAGTTCAGGAGTTAAACCTAAACCTAGTATTTTTGATGCATGGAGGCAAACAGCTCAGGAGCCTCCTGGCGACTACTAAACTTTAAATTGTTAGTTGTTAGCATTAGAATCATTTAAAAAACTACTTTTTTTTTAAAAGAATGCCGTGACGAGTTTCTTGCCCTTCTTCTTGCTCGGCTTACACCAATTTGGAACGGGCACGGTGGATTTCTGGAAGGTTCGTTGACTTTGAGCATGGATTGGGTCTGTTGGTGTCTTTGTCATTTATTATGTTCTGATAAAGACGGCATTAGTTTTAGTCTGTGATTCGGGTAGATGAATGTTGCAGAGGCCCGCTGTTAGAGTCATTTTAACTTTCATAAGTGCTCCTTTGGGGCCTATTTGAATAAAGACTTTTGAATTTGAATTTTGTGGTAAGACTGTATAACTCTAAACTAGACAATCTACTGTGGCAAGGTGGTGTGGCGTTTTACGGTTAGCTACCACTCTCCAGTTGAAAATCTGTCCCCAAGCACCATCAGTGTGTTCCTAGCAGCTGCACTTGAGAGCCAGTTTGAATTTAAGTTTAGCTTATTCTGCCGTCGTAACAAAAAAGGGCACAACTAACATTTTTAAAAAAAATGAGTTATATACATATTTAGAATCAGGAAAAAAAGGCGCATCTGCTCAATTTTTTGTAGAATTTTATCTTTAAGGAATTCGGAGATACAGTACGCTCAAAAGGCACAAATTAAATTAATATTCATGTTTTATAGATTGAAAAGGCTCATTTATTTACCATTATATTGAAAAGGCACAAATACGTAGATGTGATTATTTACTTCATATAGATTTTTCTAAAAACTACTTTGAAAAGGCTCAAATGCCAGATGTGCCCTGTTTACTTAATCATTGATCAATTCATGTCTCGATTAATTGACATACAAAAGGCACAAATAACCAGTTGTGCCTTTTCTTTAAATTATTTACGATTAGAGGTGAGGAAAGGGGGGCAGGGTTTGAGTGAAACGCGTCAGTTGTGCCTGCGACATCGGAGCGACACAGCTCCCCATACTTTCCATACAAACGCTCGTACGCGATTATAGGGTCCTAATAAATTTTTCTTTAGATGTTTTGAGCAAATAGGTATCATGTGCTCTATATCTAGAATACCGTGGAAGCAAAAATGTAAAATTTTGAGATTCCAACTCAGTACAAGCATTCAAAAATCACCTTTTTTGGACAAATTTTACCTTGACTTTGGCCGTTCACAGTGTTCTCATAATTAATGTAAAATTCATCAAAACACTTCCATATAATCCTTGGACATGTAATGGAGATTCTAAATAACAAAAAATTTTTTCACACACTTGTAAGGCATTTTCAAAAACACGTATTTCCGGGAACACGTTTTAGAAAATTACCACGCACTAAGTGTCTTCGGAAATTTTCTTTGGAAATTTATTCCAAAATTTCAGAATGCCAACCGAAGGCTCTGGCGTTGTCTTTCTTTTTCCGTAATGCCTGTTTTTTTTTCGATGAACAAAACAGCCTATAGGCCATTTTTGCGTTCTAGGATTTTTGCGTTAGGCGGGTCATGAAGCGGCACCTTAAGAAGAAGAAGAAGCGAGTGTATGACTTTGAAGACTTTTGCAAAGCTGTCTCTGATACTGGTCCAAATATCGTGGTATTTGTTAACGAAAATTGTAGGTAGATACTTAATTATCCCTAATAATTTATAAATAACTATTGAAGTTTAAGAACTTTGTTATTCTTGAAATTTTTGTTTCCTAAAAGAATATTTGTTAAGTTTTGTTTCATTTATTTGGATAAACTGACCAGAAATGGCATTTACAAACATTGCGTAAATATTTCCAAGTATGTTTTATAGTTTATTAAACTTTCTTAAAATATTTTTTTTTTCTGTAGAAAAGCTAGGTACTGACCTAAGTAAATTTACATTAAAAAGGCGCAATTAGACAAATGGGCCCTTTTTTTAGTGACTCACTGACCAATTTCCTTACAATATTAAAAAGAAAGGTCACATTTGGTTAACTATGCCTTTTCTTTGTAGTAAGTGGTATTTTTTTTATATTTTTTTTTTAAGTTGAAAGGAATAATTTGAATTTATTTAATAAATAATTATATTAGCAAACTTAAATGTAAAAAGTATAATAGTACTAACCTTCACGCAAGTGTCATCAGTATTTTTTTTTCTTTAAATCAATAGGTTTCTGCACTATGGAGCAGAATATGGTGAAAACTTTAATCCTTATTATCTCGGTTTGACGAAAATGATAGATGTGCCCTTCTCTAGTACGACGGCAGTATTGACCATATCCAAACATAAAGTTCCTTAAGATCAGGCGAGATAGAGCTCAAATACAATCAAGTATAGAAAAGTCTTACATACTTACTTCTAGTTCTTTTCTATTATCTAAAATCAATTTAAGGTCTCTAATGTCATCATCACTTTTATCCTTCTCTGTCATTTGCTTTAACCTTTTCTTTCTGCTATTAATATTCAAAGTTACGTATCTTTGCCCACTCATTGTTATAGGTTTACATATTATCTCTCTATTATCCTCCAACAAACTATTCATGTTTTGACATATTCTTCCGCCAAAGAGCTTCGACGACACGGCTTTGTCTCTTCCAAAATGCTGACGGTCCCCGAAAAGTTTATTTACAGCATCCTTCGTAATAAAATCTTCAATTCGTAAATTGCTTATTTTCCCTGAAGCAATGTCCGTTTCTGATACATCTTCAATGTCAAATTGTTTATTGCAATGTATTTGAGATTTGGGGTACTTATCTCTATCTAATTTAGTGATATCGTTAGCATCTTTAGTTATAGAGTGTTTTGTGAAATTGTGGTTATGGAAATCCAATGATATGGATGGTTTTTTACTTCTTACATATTTATTACTGTTAATATTATCTTTTCCGTTTCCAATTAAAGGTTTACTGTCATCACATTCTTCAAGAGATATGCTATCATTGGTATAACTATCAAAGTTTTCAATATCACTGGATTCTTTTACATGATTATCAAAGTTATCAATATCATTGGAATCTTTATTACCTGCTGTTGATACTTTCTTGATATTATATTTCACATCATCTTCACTTTCTAACTCTGGTTTTGTATCTATAAGTTTCTTATATGTAGCAAGAGGTATATTATCATTATTATAACTATCGTGATTGTCAATGTTGTTGTATAGATTATTATCTGGTACAGGGTTGTTCATATTTAAAAAAATGTCATATTGATAATCAGTTTCAGTTTTGACCACAGTTTTATATTTAGCCATAATATTTCTGAGTATATGGTCAACTCTTGAGCTCAACTCTCTTAAGTTTAATGCTTTAGATATTTGTTTTATACAAGTTTTGCAAGCTAATTGGGGTAGTCCATCATTGGGTGCAATCTGTAAAATAGATAAAAACCTTTTTCATTTACACACTAAAATGAAAAATAGCACTACAAAAAAAATTTGTTTAAACTTTGTAGAAGTTGTTTAAATTATTCTTTAAATTATCATTTTCCTGACAGTTTTAACTTTCCATCTAAAAGTTAACTGGAAGAGATTGCTTTTAGTACATAATATGTCTCCCCATTGTAATTTAATTTAAGAGTTTGTGGAGCTTTTACTATGGGATGTAAATTCTGAAGATTATGGTACATATTTTAATTTGATTTATTTTATGATCCAGTAAGTTGGTAATAAAAAACACAAATGTGAAGGATAGAACTTAAACATTTACTGTATTTAATTGTTTAAATATTATAAAGTACATTTAGTACTAAGAAAAAAGTAACATTTGGTGATGCCGTAAAAGCTAAGAACTGGGCAAGTGTGATTACAAAGAGTGATTGTTTATGAAACCGAGAGTATGATTTGAATTCCCCCATTTATTTTATAAACTTGACCATTCTTTATTTATTTGTTTCTTGTTGTATATGCCCATGTCAGAATGTTTAATCTGCCCAAAGAGTTCTGACATGGCTTACCTTTGTATGCTATGTATGTATGCTAACTTTTGTCTTACTAAAACCATGACCAACGGTTTAACATGCCATCAAGAGCATGGTAGTGCCTATGGTCTGATTTTCTATACTTGTCCAATAATGTGAACAAACTCAGCTATTAGTTAGTGAGCCGTCAAGTTTGTTTACATTATTAGACAACAAAGAAAATCTTTACCACAGCAGTCACGCATCCAATTACTGACCGCAGCAAATGTTGCTTAACATCGTAGAATTATATTTATTATGTGTTCGAAAGGGAAATAAGTTTACACCAAAACATCGCACGAAAACTACTGGTCGGATTTTTTATGTAGTTTGTTTGATATCGGTTTACCTATTTTTTTCTAATCAACGAAAGGTTGATACCTGCTTACACTTTTGCAGCAACCAGTATAAGCTGAACTCGTTATCGTAGGGGCGTCTTGAATAGCAAGAGCTCTAGAAAAAGTAACATTTGTTTAAAAATAAACAATTTACATGAGTTAATAATTCATAAGTTTCCTACCTTCACTCCAGTTGCCAATAACAATTGCTGGCTGCTGAATTTTACAACGCTGGGTTCACCAAATAATGGGCTGAGTTCGTATCTAGACATACAAATACGGCACACCTGCATTTTCTTATACTATATCATTTAGTAAATGATTTAAAATCTTTTTTTTTTTTTTTTTTTTTTTTTATGGCAATTGTTTACAACATTCTTGCCAGCGTCATGTCAAAAGAGAAAAAAAATAAACGGAATTTTGAATTTAGAATTATCTGAAACAAAAGAAAAATATCCTATAACTACAAACTACACTATATTACAATGTGGCAAAAATAAACAATGAAAAACATAGTATAGTCATGGTATTGATAAATGAATATGATATACAAGGAACTTTAAATAACTAATGACTACAGTTTAATATTATTTACAGAAATAAAAGATGATATTATATCAATAGAGGAATGGTCTATATTATACAAAATATTGTCTATATGTACTGGGAATGGAAATTTATAACGAATTAATGAGTTGAATAATGAACTATGATCAAATTTGGGACAAGAGAAGAAAATGTGATTAAGATTTTCTTCATCCATTCCACACTCACAAATAGATGAATCTCTTATTCTTAGTTTCTTCAAGTGAACACCAGAACAGCAATGGCCAAATCTCAATCTAGATATCATGGAACAGACTTTTCTATTACAATTATGGAACTTAAAGAACCAGGGTTTAGTTTGGATGTCAGGTTGATATTTAGCAAAATTAGATCCTGTGCGTCTACTAGTTGCCAACCATCTTTTCAGCCACCTAGATTTTAAGTCACGGATAGGAAGAAGCAAAAGGTCTTGGGGATAATTTTTGAATGGAACTTTATCACCACAGATAATTGCTTGTTTGGCAATTTCGTCTGCCTTTTCGTTGCCAGAAATATTGCTATGACTTGGTATCCAAGCTAAGTGAACCGAATAACCTATAGCAAAGCATCTCAACAACAGTTCTTTACATTTAAATATAATCCAGTTCTTGGAGCCTATTTTGAAAGGATTACTCTGAAAGGCTTGAAGTGCACTCAGTGAATCAGAGAATATAACCGTTTTATTCAATTTGAACAACAGTATATAATTGATAGCTTCCATAATACCCCTACATTCACCAACAAAAACTGATGTTTCAGGAGGGCACTTAATCTTTTGCACTATATTATAGTTTTGATGAAATAGACCAACACCAACACAACCATTTTGGTCTAGTTTAGAGGCATCTGTAAAAATGCAATGCCAACCATGCCAAAGATTATCTTTAATCCTAAGAAAATGTTTATTGACAAAAAGGTCCCCTTTCATCAAATCTAGATTAAGATGTAATGAGGGTTGATATAAGATAGTTTGATAGTCAAATTCAAATAAAGGAAGTTTAGGAGTTCTATGGGTAGTGTATCTAAGATTCATAATTTTTGCATAACTCATAACTAAGCAAGGAGTTTTTTTATGATTCCAGTAAGGAAGAGAAATATAATTATAAAAAAGCTGTAATTTTGGAAAAAGGGGATGTGAGGAAAACTGAAACAAACGAAACAAAAACATATCCGATAGATATTGACGTCTCAAATCTAAAGGAGGATCATCACATTCCACTTGCATAGCATTTTTAGGGGTAGACTTCATTGCTCCTATGATAATACGTAAAGCTCTTGCTTGAATCAAGTCCAACGAATTGAGCATTCTTTTACAAGCTGGCTCATATAGAAATGAAGCATAGTCTATAACACTACGGATAATAGCATTATAGAGAAGTTTTAGATAATAGGGGTGAGCACCCCACCAAACACCAGCTAAACATCTTAAAATATTGAGATTTTTTTCGCATTTACCTGAAACATAGTTGATATGTGAAGAAAAGTTTAATTTACTGTCTAAAATTAAGCCTAAAAATTTTTTTTCATTTTCTACTGGGATCTTGGTTTTATTAAACAAAATGTTAAGCCTCGGTCTCAATCGTTTTCTGGTAAAGATAACAACAGAACTCTTTAGAGGAGCTACATCCAGACCATTAAGACCTAGCCAAATATTTAAGGATTCGAGAGCGAGAGATAATTTGTTAGCAGCGATTAAGATATCACTATCTGCCATATATAAAACAAGATCATCAGCATATTGTAGTAATCTACAATAAGGTATAATATACTTATGCAAATCATAAGTGTAAAGATTAAAGAGAAGTGGACTTAAAACAGAGCCTTGAGGCAGACCCTTATGAACGGATCTGGAGCATTTTATTTCACCATCCACTCTAAGCTGAGCAGTACGATCTAAAAACAGATTAAGTATAAAGTTAATAATTTTCCTTGGAAGACACAGATGTTCCATCTTATTTTTAAGAATTGAGAGATTAACATTGTCGTAAGCAGAACATATGTCAAGGAATGCAGCAACAATGGACTCATTTCTAGAAAATGAGAGTCTAATATCAGTAACGAAAATAGATAAGCTATCTAAAGTCCCTCTACCTTTTCGAAAACCAAATTGACAATCGGGCAGAATATTTTTAGATTCAATAAACCATTCAAGACGATTTTTTATAAGATGTTCCACAATCTTTGTCAGAACAGAAGACATGGCTATTGGACGATAACTATCAGATTTTTCAGGATCTTTACCAGGCTTTAAAACTGGAATAATTATTTGGGATTTCATTGCATCTGGTACAAACCCTAAATCTAACATCAAATTTATCATTTCAAGGTAATAACTTAAAACTTTCTCTCCAGCTTTAACCAAAAAGGAATACGGGATCCCATCTGGACCGGGGGAAGTATCTTTAAGAGAAGAGAGAACAAGGCGCAACTCCTGCATCGAAAAAGGAATAAAACTTGCATCATGAACGGAGGAAGTAGAAGACAAAGTATTGACAAAATTAGAGACAAAGGGAGGAGCCAATCTATCCATAAATTGGTCAAACCAACTGTCACAACTAGGATATGGAGGGGATGGTTCTCTATATGAACCACGGAACTTTCGAATTGAGTTCCACACAGCAGAGGAAGTAACATTAGGAGAAATAGTAGAACAGAAATTTTTCCAGCCATCTGACTTTTTAGAGTGAAGAATTTGTTTAGTATTAGACAAAACTGTGATTAATTTTCCATAATTTTCAAATGTCATGCTCTCACAATATATCATTTCAGCACTTAGCCTATCTGCAACAACAGCATTACACTCTTGATCCCACCATGGAGGGGATCTGTGTTTTAAATTTTGTACCTTAGTAGGGAATGAGTGTTTAGCAGCAGAATGAATACAATTTATAAATGCCCTAAGGCAATCGTTTAAAGAAACAGGAAGGATCTGAGGAAGATCAGAAGCACATTCTTCTAGGAATGATGAAAATTTTGACCATTCATCAGACTGAGTATTACTGTTCAGATTATATTGTAATAATGGCTTGAATGGAGCTGGTTTCATTTTAGAGAAAGGGAGGTCAAATAAAATTGGAAAGTGATCACTACCGAAGGTAGAAGATAATGTTTCCCATGCCATTGAAGGAGCTAGGCTCGCTGACACCATAGTCAGGTCTACAGCACTAACCCGTTCATTCGGCTTTGTACGACGAGTGGGAGAACCAGAATTCAGTAGACACAACCCTAAACTATCCATAATATTGAAAACATAATTAGCAAGAGAATCTGAGGCCTGACATCCCCAGACAGGGTGATGTATATTAAAATCACCCATTATGATAAAGGGACCTTGGAGGTGAGATAAAATATTAAGGATTTTATTTAATATACCAAAAGATGGTCTGGGAATATATAATGAAACAAATGTTAAGTTTTTACACCTAACAGCGACTATTGATATATTGTCTGTAATGGAATGAGAAGGAATATGAACAAGATGAGTATTTACAGAATTTCTGACAAGTATGGCTGAGCCGCCATACCCGTCAGCTTTGTCATCTCTGAAACAAAGGTAGCGAGGCACCTTAAAAAAGGAACCAGGCTTGAGCCATGTTTCAGAGATGGCAATAATAAGAGGATCATATTTATTGATAATATATAAAAGATCAGTTTTTTTACTATTAAGACTTTGGCAATTCCATTGAAGTCCGAGAGAGGACGCCATCATGGAATGAATGCATAGTAGAAGTAGAAAAGTCTTGGGCATCGTTGGACGGTACAAAAGAATGCGAGTTAAGTAGCTTAGTGAGAGCCTGAATAAGCTCCAAAATGCTACTTGAGGATGAAGATGGGTCAGAATTGGGATGATTAAGTGCAACACCATTATTATTAGACAAAGATGGATTATTGACTATAGCCTGGTGAGCAGAACGATCATAACCATGTCTTTGTAATGGAGGAGGTCTTGGTTTAAGGAAGATTGTTTTTCTATAAGACTGGGAGTCTGAGCTGGGTGATTTCTTGGAAGAGGATAAAGGAATAGGGGTAACATTAGCATAAGATGTTTTAGCTGCATCACTGTAACTTTTGCCTCTTATAGGCGAATGCAATTTAGAAGCGTCAGGATATGACATACTTCTCTCTGACATTGTCATCTTTATTTGTTTTTGCCTACTGAACTCAGGACAACTCTTACTCGTCGAGTAGTGAAGACCTGAACAAGATAGACAGGGGGAAGTGCCTTCTTCAACATCACATGAGTCACCAGTGTGACCTTCTCCACATTTATAGCAACGAGGCTTGGATCGACAGCTATTCTTTGTATGACCAAACCGACAGCATTGGAAACATTGTACAGTAGGGTAATAATACCGTTCAACAACAAGAGAGTTGAAACACATAAACACTCGCGGAGGAAGAACTTGACCATCAAAAGAAAGAACACACGACTGAGATGGTTTGAAAACGGGAGTTCCATCGATAACCACTTTATAGTTTAGCCGACGCACTTTTATTATTGGGCAACCATCAATAGGAACATGAATAGTTTCTAGGATTTCCTCTTCTGACCATTCAGTTGGGATGCCTTTAACAAGGCCCAAACGAATGGTACTAAAGGATGGAATAAATGCCTTGTAATCATTGTCTTTAACTATATCACTTGCCACAAAATTGTTGGCAGAATTGCCATCAATGAATGACAGTGATATTCTATTGCGTCCTATTCTTTGAACACTGCCGTCAACTATGTTGTGAATTTTGTTCTTTGCTAAGAAGCGACCAAAATTAACAGGATGCAAAAAAGTGCCAGAGGTAGGAGAAGTCTCTATTTTTTGGACATGAACAACAAATGGACCTTTATCTGAAGACTTATAAATCTGCCGACCAGAAGGAATGTAAGGAGGAATAGATGGGGTCTGGGATACCGTAGCAGACGCAGAGGCAAGAGAATCAGTGATTTGTGTATCAGGATTAGAATTTGATGATGGTATAGTTTGACCTAAAGGAATGATTGAATCCTGAGACTGAGTTTCATCTTTGCTCTTTTTTAAGTGTTTTTTCGAATGTCTTTTCCGTTTAATAGTATTGATTGGGCCATTGCCCCGCTGAAGGGCACATTCCACAACCTCTGATGAATCCGACGCGATCGAAACAAATTCTACCGGCGAGGGAATAGAACATCTATCTGAGAAGATAATATCATTTTCCGTAGGTTGGATTTTATCAGGGGGCCAACCACCCCCATCGTCTGTTTCCATCAACCTCAAATGGAAAAAAGACTAAAACAAATGAAGACTATGAACAAAAAATGAAAATACAGAAATTTACAAGAACTTACCGATGAATGATGATACCAACGTTATCTACATACGCTATGCACTAATATTAACCACAAAATACTATAAATAAGATATTTTTCAAAATAAAAAGATTGCCAAAGCAACCGCTCTCTTTGACACCCACTTGACAATCTCCTGATTTAAAATCTCTTTTTGTCCATGTTGATTTTTTGTTTGTTAAAGTGTGACCATCTCAAAATTCTTATATCAAAATTGCAGACTCTCCCTAATTTGGATAGAAATCTGTCAAAATCTGCCAAATGCACATTATTTACCAAAAATGGTCACACTTGTGTGAAAACTGAAAATTGTTTACGAAGATTGTTTTCGGTTTTACCATTAGTTATAATTACTCTGGTGATAAAAAAGCATGATGCATTTGAAAAATGTTATACAATTCTTGGTAGTATGTGGTATGCTGTGCCGTAAAATGTTATAAATACACACACACGAAGCAAGGATACAATCGCAGTTACATTTTGAATTCCATCAATTTTTTTTTATTACAATAAAAAGGTGAGCTAGCTCTGTAAAAGCTATTATGTAATTGACAGCTGCAGGGTAGCCAGTACATAAATATAAATAATCATTATGGAAATTAATTTGCATTAACTCAGTTAATTTTAGTTATTATCTGGTGTTTACGTTACTTCGTTAGGAAATAAATCCGAAACAATCTTGGGTGTAAATTATCTGAAAAAATCATATTAATAACAAGCATTCAACATTAGATTCAAAAATTGTTAAGTTATATTAGTCTAGGCACTTTTTGGTAAGTATCTGGCAGTACCAAATAACAATTTTAGTGATGTGCATTTCATGATCGAACTAAAAGAATGATAATACATAGTCATGCATGACTTATGATTATCATAATTCATAATAAGTAAGTCATTCCTTACCAAACTCTTGACTATCTATTAGTAGGTAATTAAAATTCTGTCTCTTCTCCTCTCAACTTCAATAGTAATTAGAAGAAACTTATAGGATTGTTTCTGTTTGCTTTTGTAAAATAAATAAAATGAACGAGTTAAAGTAAATTAAACATGTATGCTGTATTTTAATTGTAACTTAAATTTTGATTTTTATTAGAACACCTGCTATATAAGTTAAAACATTTTTATTCACAATCTTGGATTTAACTTCATTCAAGTTCATTCCTCCATATAGCACTAAGGCTCTTACTAATAAATTGTGTTAAACAGTTGAATAGTTAAACTATGTTTTGACTCTTTCGGTTCGGCGCGGCGGCGGCGCGAGTACGGATCTTTTCGATAAAAAAAATCGATAAAATTGACAGTTAAAATCGATAAAACCAACTTTATCGACTTTAACTGTCAAGTTTATCGAATTTTATTTATCGAAAAGATCCGTACTCGCGCCGCAGTTATAATTGTGAATAAACAACAAGGACAAAAGTTAGTTCAATGAGTACATTATATTCTATTATAATGATGCTTAATAGTCACTACTTTCTAGTTTCTCTGGCAGAGATAAAGATGTTGTTCTCTAAACTTTTCAAAAGAAAATGACAACATTGACTTTTACGTTCACCCGACGCACATCACTAACGCCAAATGTCAATGACTTCACGAAGCGATTGCCTGCATTTTGATTCCGGGCCTTGCACTACAATAAAAATAAGCGAACGAGGCTGGGCCCCGTTAATTATTCGCCTCGGGGCTCGCCGCGCGCTCGTCTTCACTTCCAAGACTTCAACCTAACCACGCGTCACCCAAAAATATTAATATTCGCGATAAAATCTGCAATCACTTATCGGACACTAAACACAATTTTTAATTAAACAGTTACGCTCATTATTTCTCTATTATCGTTCAGCCTAAGTGTTAATACGTATATTAAAAATGGTGATTGAGAAAATTTGCTGTCTGGGTGCAGGCTACGTCGGCGGGCCTACGTGCAGTGTTATTGCTCTGAAATGCCCCGATATTAAGGTAACAGTTTGCGACAAGAGCCAAGACAGGATAAACCAGTGGAACTCGGATAAATTGCCTATCTACGAGCCTGGATTGGATGACGTTGTGAAGCAATGTCGAGGTAGGAACCTCTTTTTTTCGACTGACATAGCTAAAGGTATTCGAGAGGCCGATTTAATCTTCATTTCTGTAAACACTCCTACTAAAGCTCACGGTAATGGCAAGGGGAGAGCAGCTGATCTTAAATATGTGGAAAGTGCAGCTCGAATGATAGCCGAATTGGCTCCAAACAATAAGATTGTAGTGGAAAAAAGTACTGTGCCAGTCAAGGCAGCAGAAATTATCATGAAAATCCTACGTGCTAACACAAAACCTGGTGTTGAGTATCAGATACTGTCTAACCCTGAGTTCTTAGCTGAGGGGACAGCTATTGTAGACTTAATAGAGGCTGATAGAGTTCTTATTGGCGGTGAAGAGACCCCTGATGGCCAGAAAGCGATTCAAGAGCTATGTTGGGTGTATGAACACTGGATACCTGCTAAGAACATCCTAACAACCAACACATGGAGTTCAGAGCTCTCGAAATTGGCAGCAAACGCATTTCTTGCCCAGAGAATATCTAGTATCAACTCCTTATCAGCTGTTTGTGAGGCAACTGGAGCAGATGTGTCGGAGGTAGCTAGAGCAGTCGGAAGGGACTCCCGTATCGGGCCGAAATTCCTCGAAGCGTCCATTGGATTCGGAGGCAGCTGTTTCCAAAAGGATATCCTAAGCCTCATCTATTTAAGCGAGTGCTTAAACCTACCTGAAGTTGCAGCATACTGGCAGCAAGTTTTAAACTTAAACGATTATCAGAAAGCAAGATTCACTCGTAAAGTTATTGAATCCCTCTTCAACACAGTCGCAGACAAGAACATAGCAATACTAGGCTTTGCATTTAAAAAAAATACAGGTGACACAAGAGAATCTCCCGCAATACATGTCTCAAAGACTTTATTAGATGAAGGAGCGCGACTGAACATATATGACCCGAAAGTGGAACCGGAGCAAATATTCTATGAACTCACTAACACTTATGTCATATCCGAACAGGGATCAATAAGAAAGAACGTAGAAATCCACGATACAGCTTATTCAGCGGTGACAGGGGTCCACGCTATAGTATTGTGCACCGAATGGGATGAATTTAAAGTACTAGATTTTAAGAAAATTTATGAAGTGATGATGAAACCAGCGTACATCTTCGATGGGAGGAAGATACTGGATCACGAAGCGTTGCAGCATCTCGGGTTCCAGGTCCAGACCATCGGAAAGAGGCTGGCGAGGACAGGAAGCATCCGAGCACAAGGGAGCCAGACAATGCCCTAGTATTTGTAAGTATTCGTAACTTTGTTTGACATTCATTCCTATTTTATATGAAGAATAGTTTACGAGGAAAGTGTATATTTAAATGCTTATCAGATAATTTGCAAATTAATTAATTGGTAAAAACTGTTTGGTAAAATAGTGCTTATTGTATTAGTTTCCTTTTCAAATTAATTACAAAAACCACAAATTACTGATGTATGTATAGTAATATTGTACTACAGTTTCACAGGAAGTGTGAACCACAAAAGTAAATAAAAAAACAAATTTCACATGACTAAAATTAAATGAAAAAACACATGGAATAAATATAATAAGGAAGAAAAAGACCGATCTATATTACTAATACCTATCTTAACGGACTTAAAAAAAAAACGCCAACTAAATATATACAGAATAAAAATTAAAAACTAAAACAGAACTCTAACTCAATAACAATAAAAAACTTAAGAATATAATTAAAAATCATGTGAACTATCAGACAACAAAATGGTCTAAAATAGATATATAACACATATAGAAGTAAAGCACATTATGCAAAAATGTATATTTATACTCATTTATGATATAATTCATTGCTGCCTAAAAGAAAGTTTCACCGACATAAAATTTCCCAAAGAAACCACACATTTTTCTGGGATAAAAAGAAGCCTGTTGTCACTTTGCAACACAAACTATCTCTTGGAGAAAAATACATGTTGATCTATTGCTCCGTTGTTGTGTATAAGGACAAGCCAACGGACACTAGCATTTATAATTTTACCATGGACTAGGGATCATAGAGTTCTTGCTGTTGGTAGAAGAGTTTCTTGCCCTTCTCGATTGTTTTTATACTTGGAAAAGACACCAAGAGTCATTTAATTTTCATGAGCGCTCTGCTAGGGCCTTATAGATAGTTTGAAAAACTTTATTTGCACACTACAATAAAATGATATGAAATTAAAAAAGAAACTTCAAAGCAAGCGACTTCTCCTAGACAACTTTACCTGAATAAAGACATTTGAATTTTATATGCAGCTTACGCACACGCATTCAACTACTTAAAACGGCTTCATTATTACTGTTTCGTTCGAAATCTTTTCTGTGGGTATATATTCTAAGCTGAAAACATTTAACCAATTCGATCCACTTACATTGTTATATATATAGACATGTATATATATATAATTCATTTGTATTCATTGGACGCGGCTGATTGTTTGAGGCACCATCTGTGCAATGAAATAATTCGAGGTACGCGCGCATTAGCTGGTCTGGTCGCCACAGCCAAAGACCAATAGCCACGTTAAAATAATAAAAAAAATAGATCTAAAACTATCTGCTAGTGGTTTCGCGTGGAGATCTACAGGAAACGTCAATTTTTCCGGAATAAAAAGTAGCCTATATGTGACAAAATACAAATATTATCTTTGAAAAAAATCACGTCGATCCGTTGCTTCGTTGCTACGTGAAGAAAGTCGCTTCCGACACGGATATCATTCCGAGTGAATTAAAACCACCCTGCTGGTTCCGTATTCCCAGCGATATATAATAAAAATAGTTTTTAGTCTTACCTCATGGGTAAGCTTTCTCATCCTCAGATTGCATTTTTGCTTTATATCAGACGAGAAGCTGTCAAACGCGAGCCCATCTACATCTTTACAAATAAATAAAATTGAAGCGTCTGTTTGTAATATCAAGAATTATTACTAAATGCATATGAAAGTATTTACAGCACCAATAACAAAACAACCATTTTTAAAATTTTTGTTTATCTGTTTGTTCCGGGTAATCTCCAAAACGGCTGGACCGATTTTGACGGGACTTTCACTGGCAGGTAGCTAATGTTACAAGGCGTAACTTATGCTAGGAGTAACTAAACTGGGGGCACAGCTAGTTTCATATTAAAAAAAACTCTAAAAATAAAAAAACCTATCTGCGTAATATTTCTAAGAATCTTTATCTATAGTGCCATTTGCCAATAACATGAAAACTAATGAAACAATAGGTTATCTAAACGCAAACGAGTATTTATCGATTAATCTTGTCATTAATTCAGTCGTAAATATGTCATAAAAATCTATGACAATATCGTAAACTGAAATAGTAATCGGCTTATCTTCCACCCTTTTATTTATTTATGGCTGGCTTCGCCCGCGTGGGTTTTATCTTTATAAATCGTAGTCTATGTGTTATTGTGATGTATTAACGATCCCCGCTTGACGCATATCGTATCGTCTATTGTGGTTGTGGTCGTGGCTTGATGGAAATCTAGTCCGAGCACGGCAGTCGCTTCTACCTATGCTTCTACGAGCACAGCCACTGCGTGCTCAGTGCAGACGCCGCGGTAAATAAGCGGTGGTGCGCAAATGATGTATGTAGAGTAAAGCGGCACAGTCATCGCTTCAGGGCTTCGAGACAGCACTATATGTGGTCGTATTGCCGTTCTTTTCTATTTCGTGGTTTTTTGATGGTTTCGCATCAAGCCGCGCTTGCGTGTGTATTATCTCGCAATCCGCGCTTGATGCAAAAGCATGGTTATTTTGAAAACGCATACTTGCATAAGCATCTACGGTCTCCATTTGACAACGGCGATCATCGCTTTGCAGCGATTACCTACTCCATTGTGATAAGTTTCTTTACCAATCAAAGTAGTCTCCGGTCATAAATTAGCTCTACGCAAAAAAACTACATCTATCCGTCGCTCCGTTGCTGCGTGTAAGAAGGACAAACCAACAAACACTGCCGCATCTATATAATAGTAGGTATTGGCTAACAATTTAGGCATCTCAAGGTATTCGACGAATAAATTTAGCTCCGCTCTTAGAATACATACTACCTAGCAAGCTGATTCGCAAGCAAAAGTGGGGCCAAAAAGGCTTCCATTCTAAATCTTTACAAACTCGATTAATATGTTTGATGGAATCAGACGTTACTTTGAGGAAATCCATTTTAAATAAGATATAGAATGTGGGTAATTTATAGTTTTAATTCCGCGATAAAGAATGTCTACTGGCTTAAGTTCGATCTACTCGTATACTGAATTTAACCAAACGTAACGCGCAACGCTGGACAACGAAACCTGGGTTAGTTTGTTATATAATAAAAAACTTTCTTGAGCTCGCAACGATGGACTGTAAACCAACAATTAGTAATATTTAGTCAGTTTAAATAACCCTTGGTTGGAATATGAACCGTGGTGAACCGCCTCCGGTTCGGCTGCAAATCACAACACGGCACTCAAAAAATTAGTCAGTTTGTTAGTAAACAATGGTTTACTAACGCCTTATGGCTTTTCATAAAAACTTTCAATTCCGCATTAGGAAAGTAAGTACACAAATGTATTTAAACCCAGTTTTAAAAAACATAAACGAAGTGCCGTCTACAGCTTGATTGCCAGTTACCAGCTTTCCGTTTTAAATGTTCTTCCACGCGTACTTTTTCTAAGGTTCCATACAGCACACCTGTTCAAATAGATTTTGCTGTTTATTAATTAATATAGCTCTAATAACGAGAGAATATCGAAGCTTGAAATATTATAATGGTGTTTAAAGAAATCAAGGCTAAGTAGAATTTACCTTTTTTTAAGGTGCTTTGTAGACATGTAATTTTATCTAGATATTTCGGTTTTACGATCTGGCAACCCTAATCCGACGGCTCCCCGCGGACTAGATCGTCGGCCCGCCTAGGGCAGGGCCTATACTACGTCTTCCGGTTCGAGAACCTTTTTTCCCAATCCGTTGTCTGTTCTGCGAGCGATGTCGCCTATCATATTATTTATTAGCATGTATAAAACTATAAATATAACTTTTTTAGTATTTACGGAGTGGTAAATTCGTGACTACACGTTTCTTGGAAGGTTTTCCTGCGAGGAACTTGATTGGATTATTATTAATGTTTGTATGAATCGTGCCTTTCCGACACGGTCGTTTTTTATTGACGAGATGAGGTGGTCGTTTGCCCGACCAGCCAATAACAATTGCAGTGCCGCTCAGAACTTTGAAACACAAAGGTCTGCGTGACGCTACACTGCGCTAGTTACCCCGATACATTAGGTATTAAGTCTTATAAGCCCAGTAATATTACGGATTACTTTGCTCATCAAACAGGAACACAGTAATACTATTGAAAACGAACACGAGATTGTTAGCCGGTAAGGCAGACATTCGGTGATGCTATATAGGCTAGTTAGACCAACAGCACTGTCCCTCTGCATCATGATGCTTTCCTCCAACGAAAGTTCAAGATCAACGCATCGGCAGTCGACCTCTCTTGTCTCAACCTCGGAGTCATAATCGCTTGGAAATATTAGCAGTTTCTAAGGAAGCGATCGGTCGTGTCTTGAACACATGCGCTTCTTGGAAGGCCGAACGACGAACATCTGCGAAACGTTGAAGTTTGTTAACGTTAAATGTATTATGATTTATTAATCAACTTTTTATATTAGTAACTAGCTGCTGCCCGCGGTTTCTGCCGTGCGGAAATATTGGATTTCATGGCTTTTATTTTTTGCGCGGAACCCTAATTCTTTTTCCAAAATAAAAGTAGTCTTAGTTACTCCTTATAACATCAGCTATCTGCCAGTGAAAGTCCCGTCAAAATCGGCCCAGCCGTTTCAGAGATAACTCGGAACAAACAGACAGACAAACATTTTAAAAATGGGCGTTTTGTTATAGGAACCGTATATACTTTCATATGCATTTGGTACAAAGCTGTTATTTTGATATTACAAACAGACGCTTCAATTTTATTTATTTGTATAGATTGACGTAGGCCAAGACGTCAAGTCTTGGATCAAGACATCGCATAGAAGATTTATAGATTTACAGCTAGATAAAAACGTGTACCTAATGTAAATATCAAACGCGTGGCGTATCCTTCGTTCATTGAATACCTACGCGCTTGGCAGTGAGCACTGAGCAGGCGTATTACGTCATTAGTAATTACGGATGATACCATTGTTATCGAACGAGTGCTACATAATATTATTTATTTACGTTTAAAAACACGAGTTTCTCGCCCTTAGAGAGTTGGAGCGACACAACTATTCACTGCAACTTCCGTGGGGACTGAATGGCAATAATCCTCTAAAACTTCAGATCAAAATTAAATCTTCCATGAGTGCTCACTGCCCTCGTCCGTTGTCGGACCTGTGTGCTATGGCCATAGATTTTATAGGACGTCCCGTGTTCCAGTGAAATGGACCGTGACCCTTAACAAATCTTTTTTCGTACTAGTATGTAAAAATACGGTCAAAAGACGGGCGTTCGAGGATTGCCTGATGGCAGCGAGTGTTGCTCGAAGCCTGATGGTAAGTATAACGAGGAGAGACGCAGGAGAACGAACGTCACCGACATAGCTCTCCAAGGCAATGGGCAGGCCACGTCGCTCGTACCACCGCTTTGTGAGTGAAGTCTGCCGCCAAGCAGTACTGTGCAAGCTTTACTGTGTTCCGGTTTGATGAGCAAAGTACTCAAGTGGAATTATTCTGGGCTTATGAGACTTAATACCTAATGTTTTAGGGTAACGAGCGCACCTGTAGTGCCGCGCGCGCCTTTATATTTCATAGTTCTTATGAGCTGGCGTCAATTACTATGAGTCAAACGACTAGCTGACTAAGAGTGAGTGTGGCCGAGCGGGAACTTGTGCAACTTTCAATCCGACGCACCATAGTTCGAATCTCGACTCGGCCCGTATCAATGACATATCAAGTTATGTGCGGATTATTGACACTCGCTCTAAAACGGTGAAGGAAAACGTCGTGAGAAAATTGGCATGTTCAATAACCACAAAATTCGAGGACATGTGACATCCACCAAGCACTGGGCCCGCGTGGTGGATTATGGCCCATACTCTCTGTTTCTGAGAGAAGGCTGGTATCCCAGCAGTGGGAGTGTAAGAGGCTGATAATGAAACGACTAGCTCGTTTCGTTATCCCATAGTACCTCTAGCCTTATGCGCAGTACCACTTTGTTGGCCCAGCGGGGAATAGGGGGCAGAGGGGTAGGGGCAAGCATGCTCAAACTGGAGTCCGGACGTAAGATCGGCCAGTAATCAGTATGTGTCATACTTAGGAAAGTTTTAACCAAGTATATGTATTAGGTTTTTCCTTACGTATGTTCCGAGAATTATAATAACACTAGCTGCTGCCCGCCGCGGTTTCACCCACGCGGAGATATTGGATTTCATGGTTTTTATTTTTTTGCGCGGAACCCTAATTCTTTTTCTAAAAAAAAAAAGTAGCCTAAGTTACTCTTTATAACATCAGCTATCTGCTAGTGAAAGTCCCGTCAAAATCGGCCAAGCTGTTTCGGAGATTACCCGGAACAAACAGACAGACAGACAAAATTTAAAAAAATGGTTGATATGTTATAGGTACCGTATGTACTTTCATATGCATTTAGTAAAAAGCTGTTATTTTGATATTACAAACAGACACTTCAATTTTATTTATTTGTATAGATGATTGTCAGAATGGAGCTCACATCGTCGTCAGAAAGCCTAAATCAGATCAAAATTCTTTATTGTAAACCAGTCTTTACAAATTAAACTCAGATAAACTTGATCACACAAGATCTACTTGATCTTAAATTACTTTAAGATCTAGTGGAAGACAAACTGCGGCCTTATCGGTAAAAGCCATCCCTTCCAGTCAACCTTTAGATGGGAAGAGGATTAATGGAGTGTGACGGGAAAAAAAGAGTGTATACGTAAACGGTATGCGTATAGCGTTAGTGTTGAGTAGGTAGACCAAACGTATGGATACATTTTGCCCATTCTCCTCTAGAGTTTAAATCTGCCTTCTGCCACTGTGCGCTAGAGCTGTAAAAGTAACGAGAAATCGAGTACTCGTATGTATTCGGTATTGAAATCATCAGTACTCGTTACTTTCGTATCGTTACTTTTCTCGTTACTTTTGATACTGTAGCGTTGACTCAGTGGGGTTCCTCTCGCGGTGTATATAAAAATTAAGACGGCTAGATTCTTGTTAAATAAATTTAATATTAAAAAGGCGCGTAAAAATGTGGCGGTTACAAGAATAGACAAAGGTGAAGTGAAGTATGACAGTAGATGTCAAAATTGACTGTAGGAATCTGATGTTCACGTCAAATGTCAATAACGTCATTAGGATCCGCAACATGCCCCCGGCCTTGGAAGCTCCAGCTTCAAAGATTGTAGATGCTAATCCTCTTCTTACTGCCTGGCTTCTTCTTCCCGGAACAAGGGACATATTTTTGCAAAGCTGCGCCGTATTGTGCCGGATGCCGTCCGTATATCGGCGAGGCGCGATACGCCGTCTTTGCCGCTGATAGTGTTGATAATTCGCCCAAGGGACCACTTCAGTGGAGGAAGTTTGTCATCCTTGATGATAACTAGCGTGTTTGGCTCAAGACTGTCCACGTTCTCTCTCCATTTGCATCTGGTCTGCAGCTCCGAGACATATTCCTTCGACCAGCGTGCCCAAAAGTTGTGTCGAATTTGTTCCACTCGCTGATACCGGTTGAGCACTCGGTCAGGTTCGCCTCGCATGTCCTGATACACCGGTGCTGTGAGCGGACGACCAACCAGGAAATGGCCGGGGCTGAGAGGAAGAAGGTCATGGGGATCAGATGAGAGTGGGGATAAAGGACGGGAATTTAGGATGGCTTCTACCTGTGTTAAAACCGTGGTAAGCTCCTCAAAAGTTAAATGCGCGTTACCTATTACACGAGCGAGGTGTAACTTACATGATTTTACCCCAGCCTCCCAAAGACCTCCAAAATGAGCAGTGTATGGTGGAATAAATCTTAGCCTAATAGCTTGGCTAAGAGCGTAGTCAGATATATCAGATGAACAATCAGTTAAAAATTTAGATAATTCATTATTAGCGCCGACGAAATTTTTACCATTGTCGGAAAATATTTCGTCGGGCTTCCCACGACGCGAAATGAACCGTTTTAAAGCCAGAATGTATGCCTCAGTGGATAGATCGCTAACTAGTTCCAAGTGTATAGCGCGCGTAACGAAGCAAACAAATAAACAGATATACGATTTAACGGTCTTAGCGCCCCTGCCTTTGCGATTTAAGGTGAGTATCGGTCCCGCATAATCTACCCCGCAAAATAGAAATGGGTAGGTCGGACTCAATCGTTCCTTTGGCAAACTGCCCATAATAGGATTCAAAGTTTTACCTTTCAAACGCTTACACGCAACGCAATCGTTCACAATTTTCCGCGTAAGATTCCTCCCCCCCACAGGCCACCATCGCTGACGAATGTCGTACAGCAGCGCTTGAGGAGCGGCGTGAAGCAGACGTTGGTGCTCGTGTCGCATGAGCAACACTGAAAACGGATGCTTTGAACATAATAGAATCGGATGTTTTTTATCGTAATCAAAGTTTTCAGAGTAGTTTATTCGACCGCCGACTCGCATTATTTTGTTGGCGTCGATAAACAAATTTAATTTAAAAAGACTCGGCGTCTTTTTTAATGATTGATTGTTAGAAATCAAATCGTACGCTTCGATAAAAGATTCTGTTTGTGAAAGCCTGGCTAGCCCCAATTCAGATTCTCTCAGCTCGTCCAAAGTGAGTACGCCTGATTGACGATTTATCTTGTTGCGCGCGTTATTAATAAATCGTAGTACATACGCGAAAGAACGTCTCATTCGTTCGAACTGAGAAAACCTGGTAAAGGGAAATAGTTCTACCTTTTGTTTGGTGAGTAGAACATTTAATGCGCTTGTCTTAACCTCGGGAAGCTCGTCGCCCCGCATTATAGATGGACTTGAGTTCGAAGCTAAGCTGGTGAAGTCGAGGTCACCATCGCGAAGGAAAGACGGTCCTTCCCACCAAAGCGCAGAAGATGTAAGGTCAGGTAAGGAGCACCCTCGAGACACTAAGTCAGCTGGGTTATCCTTTCCACTTACGTGTCGCCATGGTAAGTCCTTCGCGAGTTCGTTAATTTCAGTTACTCGATTTTGAACGAAAGTTTTAAGTTGGCTAGTTGTCATGTGTAACCACCCTAACACTATAGTGGAGTCAGTCCAAAATACTACACGTTTAAATTCACAGTGCAGTGATTCGCGTATTTTAGCATACAACTGCGCGCCTAATAATGCTCCGCATAATTCGAGTCGAGGTATGCTGACCGGTTTTAACGGCGCGACCTTGCCCTTGGAGCAGAGCAGCCTGACAGATGCGCTGCCAGTCTTATCGCTGACCGTTCGAATATATGCGCAGGAACCGTAGGCCGTTTGCGATGCATCGGTAAAAATGTGAAGCTCGATATAACTAACGTCAATACCTATAACGTGGCGCGGTACTCGGATGTTTATGAGCGCCGATAAGCTAGCAGCAAACCGGTTCCAAGCCTCCGTAACGTCATGGGGCAGCGTGTCGTCCCAGTCTAATTTTAATAACCAAAGCCTTTGTAATAAAATTTTTGCGATCATGATAACGGGACTGAGTAAACCATACGGATCAAAGATTTGAGACACATGTGACAATATAGAACGCTTCGTTATTATAGTGTCGTTTTTAAATTGCGTGTTATAATGAAACTCGTCGGTTACGTTGTTCCAGCCGATACCCAACGTCTTACAATGACTAGACTCGTCTAAATTTAACGGTTTAATGCCGTCGAACATTTTCGATGATGCCTGATCACCACAATCAAAATTAAATACCCATTTGCGTAGAGGAAAGCAACCTGATTGTAAAACTTTGTATGTTTTTTCGCATAAATCGAGCAACTTGTCTTTATCATCTGGCGTGGTGATCATGTCATCTACGAAGAAGTCCTCATTAATGACCCTTTTGACCTCGGGGTCACTGCAATCAACAGCAGTTTGCTTCAGACATCGACATGCCATAAAAGCCGCTGCCGCTGTACCGTACACGATACGGTTATGACGATAAATACCTATATTTTGACTCGGATCGTCGCGCCATATGATTAATTGTAAATCACGCTGTTCTTCACATATTTCAGCTTGCCTGTACATTTTTTCAACGTCCGAGCAAGCTACGTATTTATGTATACGTAGGCGCAATAGTATGGCTAGCAAGTCACCCTGTATGGGCGGGCCTACGAGCTGGAGATCGTTAAGCGAAACTCCAGTGGTCGAAGCAGCACTTGCGTTGAATACAACGCGCAGCTTAGTTGTGGTACTGTGCTCGCGTAATACACCGTGATGCGGTAGGAAAAAATTAGGTACTCCGTATGATTCCACTCGCGTCATATGGCCTAAGGATACATACTCGTGGATAAAGTTAGTGTATAGCCGTTTGTATTCGGGATCGCGTTGCAACCGTTTTTCTAACGATAAAAATCGGTTGAGCGCTTGCGGATATGTTTCTCCTAAGCTTTGTGTCGAGGACTTGAGTGGAATGTTGACGCAAAACCTTCCGTCACTATTGCGCGTTGTAGTTTTAACGAAATGGTCTTCGCACTCCTTTTCTTCCGCCGACCGCGTATCAAAGGGCCTAGGAAGTTCTTCAAGCTCCCAAAACTTGCGTAACTGAGCTTCTACCGTTTGAGAAAAATTACAATGAATGTGATTTTTATTTCGCTTTATATTTAAAGGACCTGAAACGATCCATCCTAATTGTGTATTTTGCAGGAAAGGACCTTTAGGTAAACGCATTTTTCCATCGCTTAATAAATCCCAAAACTTATCCGCGCCTATTAGGATATCGATGCTTTGAGACTCATGAAAATTCGGATCGGCTAGCT
The DNA here is from genome assembly GCA_907269065.1 of Crocallis elinguaria. Classification (NCBI taxonomy): domain Eukaryota; kingdom Metazoa; phylum Arthropoda; class Insecta; order Lepidoptera; family Geometridae; genus Crocallis; species Crocallis elinguaria. Next base: position 13,114,280 of record OU026076.1, on the reverse strand, counting down.
GTAAGTTTTCAGGAATCCCAAAATGTGCGTGTTGTTTGGGTATTGCTGGCAACGTTGACGTAATGTTCGGTAAAACAATACATTGCATTCGCATTATAAATGGGTTGGTTCGCGATTTGACTTCTATATCACATATTTGCGTAGACTGTGATACAGAATTGCCAACCCCGCGTATCTCGTGAGTGGACTGTATGAGTTGTGCGCCTAGTTTTTCGCATAATGATTTCGTTATAATACATCGCTCACTTCCCGAATCAAGGAGCGCGCGCGCTGTTTGATAATTGTTGTGCCTATCTTTTACCTCCACTAATGCCGTCGATAACAGAACAGGTTGCACACGCGCATAATTAGCACATAGAATATTAGTGTGTGTGCTTCCCGCATATTTATTGCTGCTAGGGTCTACAGGCGGCGCGGTGAGGGGCGGCTGCATCGCTACAACCGGTTTGTTATTCCTATCAGAAGTGGGAGACGCCTCGTCGCGACTCACTGCACTATCTTTGTGTATTAGCGAGTTATGCCTTTGCTCGCATTTCTTACACGGGCCGAATCTGCATTCATTTACGGTATGCCCTGCGCGTAAACAGTTTTCGCATAGCCTGTTATCTTTAACGAATTTTAATTTAGCTTCTAAACCGTAATTAAGAAACCTTTGACATGCATACAGTGGATGGTTATATTGTTTGCAAATCAAACATGACTTTTTCAATTGACTGTGCGAATTATCGGTGGAGACATTGCAGTGAATTTTGTGATTACTTTGTGCGTTTGTGAATTGCTTTTTGTTAGTAGTGCTCGCGTGTGATACTTGCAATGTTTCCAACATATTCGCCCTGTCCTTGAGAAACGTCATTAAAGCGTCTACCTTCAGAATCGACTTGGAGTCACCAGATTGTTTAAGTGTGGTGTTTTTATATTGTTCCCACTCGCGTTCTGTGATTTTATCTAGTTTTGTGACAACAATGTAAATAATTAAAGTGTCCCAGCTGTCTACTGGTTCTCCCAACAATTTTAAAGCGCGTAAATTCTTTAAAATTGTGTCTATTAAATGCCGTAAAAGATCTGGTGCCTCTTTTGTCAAAGCTTGGATGTTAAATAGTGACTTTACGTGATTGTGTACGAGTAACCTGCTATTGTCGTACCTACTGAGAAGCAGTTCCCATGCAATTGCGTAGTTAGCAGCTGAAAATTCTAGCGAATCGATCACCAACGCTGCACTGCCCTTTAGTGAGGATTTGAGGTAGTGGAACTTTTGAATGCTAGTGATGTGATCGGAATTGTGAATAAGCGACTGAAAGGTATCTCTGAATTCCAACCAATGCTCATAAGAACCGTCAAAGGTAGGTATCGCTATCGTAGGTAATTTTACTGACTTTAAGTCGCTACTGGGAGCTTTCTTGGAACTTGAATCATCTTCACTATCAAGCATACATTCAGCCCTAGCTAAAGTATTGTAGTAGCTATTTTCAAACAATTCTCGCTGGCTAAGTTGTTCATCGAGATCTACTTCTAAAACTGATTCTTCTAGCTGTGTTTGAATATTATTAAATTCCGTGAATAGACTAGAAGCTCCTTGAATGCGTAGCTTTAGATCTACTCGCGTTTGTGCAGGTAAAGGTACGTCTGATTTTACTGTATTTAGGTACTTAGAAAAGCGTGTAAGACGACCTTTGACAATAGCTCGCTTTTTGGCTAGCTCGCGTATTAGTTTGTTTGTCTCTTCGTCATCTGTAACCGACAATTTGTATGGGGATTTAGACCTAGCGCTCGGTTCTGTGCTCATTTTGGAAGTCTAGTAAAAGGTGGAGTACTCACGTTTGGAAGTGGCAGTTATGCTGGCTGCGGCACACGCTGCTAGACACTGTACAAACTGATGGTAGCTCACTGCGTCTCAATTACTGAAACAGTTTACCGCGGAATGAACACAAGAAAGGTTAGGCGTTTGGATAGGATGGATGGCTGGACGTACCGTTTCTCTTGCTAGATAGGTAAGCGTTCTTCTGGACAGCGATCCCGTGGTCGAATTCTTCGGAAAATCCTCGTTGAACTTTCGAAAATTAGCCGTTGACACCGTGCGCCTGAGAGGTCTTGCGAAGGTCTTGCTGTTAGTTCTCGTGTATCCGGCTCGAAGGACCAAATTTTGTAGCGTTGACTCAGTGGGGTTCCTCTCGCGGTGTATATAAAAATTAAGACGGCTAGATTCTTGTTAAATAAATTTAATATTAAAAAGGCGCGTAAAAATGTGGCGGTTACAAGAATAGACAAAGGTGAAGTGAAGTATGACAGTAGATGTCAAAATTGACTGTAGGAATCTGATGTTCACGTCAAATGTCAATAACGTCATTAGGATCCGCAACAGATACAATCGAGTATCGAACTTACGATTACCTGACTTCGTAAAATGACTAATATATAAATGTAGGTATATACGTATTGTCTAACGTATGAACTATTCTCGTCTTGCTTAGTTATAGTTAATGACATTATTGGCACAAAGTAACACCATAAAAAATCCTTAGTAAAATAATGAAATAAAAAAATTTGAAAATCAGTCGAATGGGTCGATAAATGGCGGAGATAAAGAGTAACATCTCCACAAAAAAAATACAGGTGAATTGAGGACCCTTCTGCTCCATATTTTGAAGTTGGATAAAAATATGAACAATACGAAGCCACGATGCTATTTCTCACTCGCATTCATTCGATCGCTGGACAAACCGTTTCAGATCACGCATCGTGCGTTGTATTCGTACGGATAACGAATCAAGCTGACATGATACGAAACATACCGAAGTAACGAATTGAATTTGTAAGTAACGATTCGATACTTCGAATCTGGCGATGTACTCGTTACTCAGTAACGAATACATACGGTTTCTTACAGCTCTACTGTGCGCATGCCCTTAGAATATATAACTATCACGACAGGCGTTCAAGCAAGTGTGTTCACCCCGGAGTCTTTAAACTTTTTACTTGTTTTTTTCTTTTGGTAGTCTTTTAATCTTTTTTTATGGTTTTTGTTGCATACTCAAGGTGCCTTCGGCGTATGCTGTGTTTTTACACGATTGCACAAAAGGTAGTGTAATGTTTTTACAGTTCATGTACGTATGCGAGTTTCTACCATAACTTTTAAATGCCTGAGCAGATTTGTATGTATGGGGTATCTATAGAATCCTTACATCATCCCGAGTGACACTAGAGCAGTAGTGTTTTTTATTTGTGTAACTTTTGTTATATCGACTTGTTTAAGACGTGTCTTTACTACGCGGCACTAAAATTAAAGTCTGTTTAATCAACTCGAAAAAAAGTGCAGTTTCTCAGTTCGTCTGTTTTTTTGTGGCGATGTTCCATTTTAATGTGTCTTTTCCTGAGTAGGGCTTATCTCAAGGGTGATATTTAATACATTTTACTAAAGAAGTAGCTGTGCGCCGCGGCTTCGCCCACGTGGGCTACACTACTCTTTATAACGTCAGCTATCTGCCAGTGAAAGTCCCGTCAAAATCGGTTTGTTTCTTTTTTTGTTATTTTTACCTTATATCCTTTATGTGCATTTTGTAAAAGGCGGTTATTTTGACATTGCAAACAGACACTACAATTTTATTTAGGCATTTGTATACAGAGTGAGTTCAAATTGGTATGTTATCCCAGAAGGGGGTGATTAAGACCATGGTTATGGACAAGCTGTGAGATCCGGCCTTCGAAATACGTCATTCAGAATTTCCATGCATAATTATTTCTAAGTCTCTTCTAATCAACATCATCATTTCATATTTTTTACATTTTAGTTTTTTCTACTTCAAAATCTCGTTATCTTCTACCTACGCCACAGAATAGATAATAGTACAAGTCCCTATACTAATCTTTTTGTAGATGATACGAACACCATTATTAGAGTAATCAATCACACCACGAATTGGAAATACTTATAATAAATTATTACATACAATTATTTATTTAAATATGTAAAAGAAAACCAGTTTTGCTATTCCGATTATAACAAACACACAACAAACCACAAGAATATCTATCATCAGTTACTAGTTGCGGCAACTTGGAATTGGTTTTGTCAGCGGTTGCAGCAACCGAAAACTATTGCGATCACCCAAACTCGCAACTACGGAAGAGAGAAACGATTTTCATACTTGTCCAATTTTTTTCTGCATTTCGTAGACCATATTCCATATTCAAATAACGTTTCATGGCCATATTTTAGCTAAAATCCCTGGCACAATATTCAAAATTAACACTAACCGTTCGACGTAGACTAATAAAATGATATAGACGGCGAGAGCGCGTTTGCGAGAACCCGCTTGTGAAGTCGTTATAGTAAGCCAGTTAGTTAACAACCAAGATACATTACGTAAAACATCACAAACTAAATGATAACAGGCTTCTGCTCGCGGTTTTCACCCGCGTTCCCACAGGAACCGTGCATTTTTCGGGGATAAAAAGTAGCCTATGTTACTCTCCGGTCCATTAACTATATCTATGCAAAAAAATCATGACGTTCCGTTGCGCTGTTGCTGCGTGAAAGAAGGAAAAACCAACACACTTTCGCATTTATTATACGGATATTATGTATAAAGCCATGGGTTAGCTAAGACAATTTCATTTTGAACTCCCTTGCCTACGGCCTTGCTACGATGCACGAGTTCCGTCCATTTGTTCTATCAGTCTATGGCACGTAGTATAATAAAACAAAGATGCGTTTCCGTCGAATGTAAACATTCTGCCGGAGAGAATAAACACAACACGTCTTTGTATTTACGTAATGCAAAGTATATTGTTAATGTAATGTAGAAGTGAGAGTAAATCTAGATGTTGATTACAAGTGATTTTTTCAGACTCTATCCGTAGTATAATAAATGCGAAAATGAGGTTGTAGGTTTGTTGTTTTGTCCTTCTTGCACGCAGTAACGGAGCAATGCAATGCAAAATACACGGTTCCTGTGGAAACGCGCTACCTGCGGTTTCTCACGCGTTCCACAGGAACCTCGCATTTTTCCGGGATAAAAAGTAGCCTATGTTACTCTCCGGTCCAACAAGTCAAAATCACGTCGATCCGTTGCTCCGTGAAAGAAGGACAAACCAACAAACGTACAAGCACACTTTCGCATTTATTATATAAGTATGGTATAGTCAGTCAGCATTCGATTCGATTTGTCAGCGTTTCTTCAACCAATCAAAATCAATAAACAAATCAACGGATGCATCGACAAACAAACAATTTAGGTCAAGGGTCGAACGGAATTGATAAAAAAATGTGTGATTTTTATCGTTGCGTAAACGTGTGAAAATTAACGTGAACTATTTGAAATATGCATGGTGTTTAAGGGAGGGGGGGGGGGGTGAAGCCGAATCTCACCAAATTGCACGTGGGGAAGAGGGGGAGGGTCTTAGTAAATATCACGTAATTTTTTTTCAGTGTAAAACTGCAATAAAAGTGCGTTTAATTAAGTAAAATATGTTTCTCCACTAAAAAATACTCGACGAACGCAGCGACATACGACAATGAATCGCAGACTACCTAATGTATTTGCACTAAAAACACGTATTTTGAGAAATCTCACATGAGATTAGAGGAGGGGGAGGTGGTCGAACCAAATCTCACGACATCTCACCAAGGGGGGAGGGTGGGTTCCAAAAATTGCCAAAATCACCTTACGTAATTAATGGATGCCCCCTTAAGCGCAAGCGTTCGTTATCATCATGAGAACGACCTGCTCGATTATGTAAACCCTCGACTAACACATCTGCGACCTTAACCATCAACGCTTCGAATTTCCAAACCGGTTTCCTTATAATCTGCCGAACTAGCTAGGACTTACTGCTATTGACTATTTGACCTCACGCATCTACACACTCAAAAGGTTGTAAGGCCAAATGCAATACCTCGTCAAGGTCCATGAAGAATCTAATAAAAGATGGGGAGCTCGGTTATCAATTAAATAGCTCTTTCCCGTGGCTTCGCACGTGTGGTTCCATAATACATTGTCAGCCTCTTACGCTCCCACTGCCTACGGATACCTCATACCGGCCTTCTCTCAGAGAGAGGTATGGGGCGTAATCCACCACGCGGGCCCAGTGCGGCTTGGTGGATGTCACATGTCCTCGAATTTTCTGGTTCTTGAACATGCCGGTTTCCTCACGATGTTTTCCTTCACCGTTTTAGAGCGAGTGTTAATAATCCGCACATAACTTGACATAAGTCATTGGTGCGGCCAAGTCGAGATTCAAACTACTTATGGTGCATCGGATTGAAAGTCGCACAAGTTCCCGCTCGGCCACACTCTTAAAACGTACATATTTAATACCTGTCAAATGTCTTTCATCCTTTTCTCATGCTGTTTATTCGAAAGAGATATCACATTTGACGAGTAAAGTTTGTGTCCCCGTTTCTACGGGCCATTGTGTAACTATTTTATCTGCAATATACAGGAAGTAATGTAGGTTTTTTATAACACAGATATAACGCGGTGGTTTTAATAAGTTGTGTTAGTGTTATCGTAATAGTGTTATCCTAATTGAATTAATTGTAATAATGCCGATTATCTAATCGCATTTCGCCGAAAGCGTTTTGGTAGACGTTCGTCCTGTGGGTTTGCTTGATGGAAAACTTAAATGCTACCATGCATTTTGCTCAAAATACCCATGTTTTTGCATCAAGCCCGGATTACGAAGTAATACACGCGCAAGCGCGGCTTGATGCAAAATCATCAATAAATCACGAAATAGACAAGAACGGCAATACCAGATAGTGCTGTCTCGAAGCCCTGCCTGGGCTCAAAGCGACGACTGCTCCGCTTTGCGCTACATACATCACTTGCGCACCACCGATTATTTACCGCGGCGTCTGCACTGAGCACGCAGTGGTTGTGCAACAATTGTTTTGAATAGAGGCCGTAGAAGCGGGTGCCGTGCTCGGACTAGATTTCCATCAAGCCCCAACCACAATAGACTATACGATATGCGTCAAGCGGGGAACGTGGTTTTTCCATGGTATTCTCGTGGTACGCGATTGATGCTTATCCATCAATCATGAATTTGGTGTAAGGGCTGCCTAATGCTAATGTTGTAATTGCTAACCTTAGAACTATATCATCTGACGTAAAGAGCGTTTACTCTGTTTACGGCTTTTGACACACACTTCCAAGTCCAAAATTTCCGAAATGTACGAACCGAAAAACCATTTGTGGAGACCATTTTTTATATTGTTATTTAAAGAAGATAATTGTTACTAATTTTCTGTTTGTATGGAAAACTTAATATCGCTCTAATTTAGTTTTAATTTTCTTTATTTAATTTTTTTGAAAATACTCTCTGCCAACTATTTAGATCTACTTATGGATATAAATGGTCTTACCAAAAAAGAAATTAAACACTAAACCTGTATATTAAACAGCGTTTAAATTTGGGAACCCACAAGTATTTATTTCAGTAGTGTCTAACCGTTGCATAACTCCATATTCACATTTATTTAAGTATGAATTGTTAAATACAGGCAGAAGCTTCGATTTATTTGTATGTGTAGAAAATATAATTTAATTAATACCTACGTTAATGGATATAATCTAATCGGTGTTGATGATTTTACTAATTTACTTAGTGTCGGCTTTTTCAACCAATTTACAGAAAGGTGGAGTACACAATTCGCATTTTTTTATGTACTACATTACAAGACGTTCTCTATAATTACTTACGTAAATGCATACATCTCGTTGTCAAAGGGATTCGAATCCACGTCTTCTGGTTATCTAGACCAGACGCCCCTACTAGGCTATGGGAGCACACGGTGTCAGCCACGGAATTCTCCAGATGACGTTTTTTTGACCGACTTCCAAATTCTACAGGCTAGAACGTCTTGGCTCTTAGGCTGAGATTCAGAGACGAATCTAAGCGTGGACTCACGCTTCCATACGTCAAAATTCTATACAGTTTTGACATATGGAAGCCAAAGTCTACGCTCAGAATCGTCTCTGAGTCTTAGCTTTAGACACTCGAGTAACTAAGGACCCCAAATTTTGGAGAGAAACGAATAGTACAAAATGTTGCCTCAGCTCACAGACCAGTAAACCTATAGACACCTCTTAGCCGGACACCCCCGCTGACCAAGGTTATGCACTATCACTGCGTATCGCCACCCAGCCACCATTTCGGTAAACCAATTACAACACGCTGTCTTCCCTCGTCCCCGCCAACATTTTACGATTATGTTCTCATGCAAAACTTGAATTATGCGGCGTCTAGGTTTACTGGTCTGTGCTGCAGGCTTGCAGCTGCTATACTCAATAGGAAAAAGGGTACTGTTGGAAAACAGCACGCTAATTCACTGGCGCCTTTGTGCTAAGCTCTGTTTAGTTGAGGCATTTTGGAGTAGATTCAAAGGTACCAAGTCTGGTGAAATGGCTATTACGTCAACTGATCCCGCGGGCTCAGTTGATATAACGCATATTTTGAATTGGTTTACTGGGCCCGTTGACAAATTTTGCAATTTGTACAGACACGGAGAAAAGTTTGAGAAAACATGATAGCGCAGCCGCAGACGCATTGCAAAGAAACTAGGATTCCTATTAGGAAATAACATAAATTAAAAAAAGATAAAATCTAATTTAACGTTAATAATACTAATATACTTTTTCTTTTTTGTTTCAGATTCAAGTTCGATGCAGGAAGAAGTCGTATCGCGATCGCTCGAAATAGATTTAAGATATACTACGATATTTACAACAGTACATTGTAAGACTTGAACGCTATGACGAAATGTCGTCGTGTCGTGCGACAACGCGACATGGATAACAACTATTGCGACAACGCAATGCGCTAACACTTTGATTTCATGGCGAATTTGCTCGTACGAAGTGAACCTTGCCGGGTCTGCTACAGCGCCAATTACTATTAGGTATATTAAAAAGCAACAGTAAACTAACGTTGATTACAGAAATACAGACTAAAATTAATATGAAATTCAAACAGCGACGCTGCCTTTTCTAGACTTTAAGCGGCGCGGGCGCAACGTGAGATGTGTGTCTTCTGTAAGCTCGCTCAGCAACGTCGCCTGACGCCTCTTACATGGCGGCCCTTATGAGCGACATAGAACGATTTTTAGTTTTCAAAATACTATTATGTAAGATTGTAAGCACTTTTTAAGTTGCCACCAAAATTTCAAGCTTGTCATTTTTGGCCCGAGTTTGTCTCGAACTGTTTTTCTAAGCGTGTTAATTCTAAGCCTCATTGACATTCAAATATAGCCGTAAATTCTTGAAAAAAAAGCAATTATGTATATGTTATGTAAGTATTGTAGTTAAGTTATGCTGTAGTAAACTTTTTGCACTTGACCGGTTTTTAACACAAAAGAAGAAACGCGCGGGTTGCATGTGAGATGTAGAAAGTTAGAAAATTATGTACCTAGTTGAAATTTCAAATTACATTAATGTATACATATGTACAGATAAAAAAAGAAAAATAAAGGTTAACCTTTATTTTTCTTTTTTTTATCTGAAAAGACTTACGTTTGACCACGATCAAAAACGTACAATGGACGCGGCATGTCGGTGTTGGACTTTATTGGCAATTTGATAAAGGTGAGGCTATAACACTGCGGTGTTACGGCGCATCGCAAAAAAGACCTCCGCATTGCAATGCGTTGTCGCAACTCAAAAATTTCACGGTATCGTACGAGAAAATTGAGGTGCGCCATTGCATCGGTAATTTCTACGAGGTAGTACTACATAATACATTAGCTACTAACTACTACTAGATACTATTTATTATATGGTATATTCGTCGCACCGCAGTCTTATGTCCTTGCCCTTTTAGGATTTATAGTCTATGGTTTAAAAAGTAAGAAATTATTCGCGCCAAAGGACATGGCATGGTTTTGTATGGAAGGTGGTCCTTGGAAACCGACATTAATAAAACTTAAATTAATGTGTAATATAGTAATTGCAGATAATATTTATCGCAAAGAATGATTTTTTGACACCGCCATTTATTAATTATATCAATTTAAAAAATCCATAGTATAAATTAGGAAAATGGTTCTGGCATCACTAATTGAAGCTTGGCAGCCCCATGGTGATTAACCCTAGGGATGTATTGATCATAAAAAATCTATTATCCCGATGGATCTGATATAGAGAATAAATTATTATATTGAGCTAATTTAATCGTTTCTCAAATGGCACTTATTAAGAAACAATATATAATCGCATAGACACTTATAAAGAAACAATGTCAAACGGTAATTTAGTTAAACTATGTTTTGTTCAGTGACAATTTTAGACGAATCGAAACAGATAAACTTGGTTAATTATTTACTTTAACAATGCTCACTAGGTTGGTACCACCGCTTTGCTAGTGAAGTCTGCCGCCAAGCAGTAATGTGCAAGCATTACTGTGTTTCTGTTTGATAAGCAAGGTAGCCAGTGAAATTACTAGGCTATTGAGACTTAATACGTAATGTCTCTGGGTAACGAGCACACTGCATGCCGTGCCGTGCCGCGCAGGCCTTTGTGTTTTAAAGTTCTGAGTGGCACTGCAATTTTTATGGGTCAGCGTTTTGCTTACCACCAAGCAAAAGCCTTAGTTCACATTACCCTCAAGATAGCATTTTTGGGTAAACACTAATGCAACTCCCAGTAATAGGTACTAAAAAAAATGTAATTGCATGATGTTTCGTTTGAACTAGAGTCTATGCGGACAAGTTAAAGAGATTTTAGATTTTATTAAGACCTTATTTACTATAAGTTGATAAAATATACCTCTTTATTTTATATCATTAATCGATTGACAGTCAGTGATAATCGATACTCGATAGTCAATAGCCCAATAGATGATGTTTAACTATACTTTTTGATTCGCCCCATAATCTTGAATTGATTTCGGATATAAAAAGCTTATCGATATCGTACTCAATCGATTCTACTTCATAAGAAGAAAACAATTGTAACATGTAGGCACATCCTTATTCTGCTGTGATTACCATAAACAACTTTTATTCATAGACTACTACTAGGAGTACAAACGGATACTACGTATCAGCCGGACATGACGTCAGGCCAACGATCTGGTTTCTGATTGGCTGTGGTATTTTTTTTTGTCGTCGCAAGGTTTTGGCCTTAGGCAATGCATCCATTAATACCATTTATTTAAACCCTGTTTTATTCAAAAATGGTGGTGCGAAAAAAATTTAAATATTTATTTTAAGAACTCTTTATAAACGTGCTTTCGACTGATATATATATTGTATCTGTCAGTTTCCAAGGACCACTTTTGACCATGTCCTTTATGCCCGGTCTGAGACTCATCGTCTGCACTAAAGTTTGACAGCGCATAAAGTTTGTCAAAAATATATTATGAACCGATCTAGAAACACGGAATTGCAACTATTCGAAAGAGAACGCGAATGATGATTGTTAGGTACTCGGTATGTGATTGTGACTACAAGATTAACAGACTCCAAAAAAGGAAGAGGTTCTAAAATATTTTTTTCTGGTGGCGATCATACTCTTTTTGTCTGTCAATTATTGTGAACCGATTTAAATATTTTTTTTCATGAGTATGGTATAATATCAAGGGTGGTCCTTTATAAAATTTAATGAAAGATCCTTAGGAGTGGTACGGTCTAACGGTAGAAAAATGGGTGATGAAATTTCATTTTCGTCGGTGTCGGTTCACCCTTTTGTAATAGCAATTTTTTTTAACTAGCTTCCGATATCACCATCTCTTATATTTGGTGACGTTTTTTATTTATTTCTTGACCTTGATACAAAGCCCTTTTTCGCTATGGTAGAAATGGCGGGAATTGAAAAAGTGTAGTGATATCATAAATACTTTAAATGCCACAAAACAAAAATTATTTTAATTAAATATTAAAATAGATTTGTTTATTCAATTGTAAGTTAATAAGGATACGTGTTAGTAAACAATTTTATAAGTGTTATTCATAAAATAAAAACATGTAATTTAGAAAATAGGATAATAAGATAATAGTCCGCTTTGTCATGGTTTTGCTAAAAAAGCTTTAAATATAGAAATTCTATTACTCTCGTATTGAAAAAATACTACAATTACCTATATGAATGCAATATTTCCAAATGTTTAAACAGGTAGTATTGAAACGTCACTATTTTTCTCTCTACAGAAGTCAAAATAGTAGGTAACTTAATATCCAAACAAAAATCGATTCGCCCTAGTGTAAATGTTAAGTACTTATCTCGTATTGTCAATAAAGCGTTGAAATCTTTTAAAATGTGTTAAAAATTGGTCGACAGTCTTTCTTTTGTATGTGACATAATTCTAACGTCCACAGACAAATAAAAAAATGAGGCGACGCATCATAATTCGCGCGCAATTCAATTAAGCGTCGTTTTTTTTCTATTAGTCAGTGCATAATACTATTTTATTTTCTAAGGCTCAAATATTATTTTATATTATATCAAATTAGCATTTATTTTTAAAATATAATGTATTATTTATAAGTACGCTTAAAGTATTAATTATTTTACGTTGTTTTGTTGGTTTTTATATATAAAACGGATCACGAACCTTGTAATGTTATAACATTAAGGTTCGTGTCAAACCGAATGAATTGTCAAAATTTGTCAAGAATCGATTAGATGCTTCGTAAGAGCGGTTCCGCACTGCATCAGATTCGAATCCGAAGAAATGCTGTCCGAAGTAACCACAGTGCTATTTCTAAGAAAGATTACGCACTAGATCCTAGTTCCGTCATCCTCGAGTCTCTAAATTAACGGACCAATAGCAGTGCCTGAAGTTGACGATGCTGTTGAAAGGACACATAATCAACGACGTAAATGCTTTGCGAATGAATGACGAATGCCAATGATGGCTCGGATTCGGATCAGAGATCGGACTGTTCGTAAGCAATATCCGAATTCGGTCAGAGTTTATTTTCACGGATTCGGATCGGATGCAGTGCGTAACAGCTCTAACTCTCTGTGTGTATGTACACAAGTATTTTTTTGTAAACTTCGTCAATTTTTCAAAATTTATGCGTATTTATTCTTTGTTACTATATAGATAAACAATACCAATTCTGCTGTACAGTAAAAACTGTCATTTTAAATTAAAATTAATAATTTTAAAACCAACATTTCTTGATATATGTAGGTAATTGAAATAATTATCACCTAATGGTGCGGCTAAAACTATTTTCCTAGTAATATATTCCCCGATGATTATTTTTAACGGAAATAAATATATTTTAATGCAAAACCGAAATGTATTTTATTTGTAGGTATGCACCCTACCTAAGGGATGTTTCTGAAAAAATATTTATTTAGTGAAAGGCTTACCTTCGTAGTGCAAGTGCTACTCGAGGCTATGGGTTTTGGTTTACCTATTTTTATTCGAGTCCGCGGGCTATAACTCTGCCTTTTAGAAGTAACTCTTGCAAGTTTTGATTGCTGTAAAAGCCCGTAAGCCCATACACGAACGAGCACTCCATTCCACGCAAACGTTCCAAAAACCGCCCATAAGTGGGGAATCTCAGATGGATTACGAGTGGATACGATAGAAATATTGAATATCGAAACGTTCCAACTTCCAACTCGTGTGTGGCCGATACAACGATCCATTTCGCGCTCAGTTGGCAGTACTCGAGACGTAGAATGACGGAGAAATATAGCGAATGCGACCCTGGGATGGAGTGACCGCTCGAAAATTGGAACATCGTACGTATTATATAGGTATCATTTTCAGTCTCTTACGCTCCCAGTGCTGGGATACCGGCCTTTTCTCAGAGAGGTGTGGGCCATAATCCACCACGCGGGGCCAGTGTGGTGGCAGTGTGACAAGTCCTCGAATTATGTGATTCTTGAACATGAGGGTTTCCTGACGCTGTTTTCCTTCACCGTTTTAGAGCGAGTGTGAATAATCCGCACATAATTTGATATGTCTTTATGGTGCGTCGGATTGAAAGTCGCATGTAAGTTCCCGCTCGGCCGCACTCGCTCTATATATATAGGTAAATGTTGTGTTTTCTGTGCCATCGTTCCACTCAATCCACAATAAGCAAAGGAGACTTGAAAGTTGATAAAAAACACTTGAATTATGTTGGAGCTCGATTAGTATCAAGCTCAAGTCAGATCATGTATGGAGTTCTGTTCTCACCTATGGGATAGTTCACCAAAATACCAGCTTGAGGCCTTGGAGACCATTGAAAGACAAAGATACGCTGGTTGAAACCAGGCTCCAGAACCTCGACGCCGACGCCACGCAAGCTAGTCTTTCTGTCTTCTACAGCATACATTTTGGTGACTGCAGAAACCATATTCCTCTAGATTATGTAGGGACAATTTCAAATCTAATGATTTTTATGACGCGAGCAAGTTTACTGGTTAGTTAATTTTATTAACCCTCAAAGTAAACATCAATGACAAGCACCAGCGGTGGTGGCGCCATCTGAGATTAGTTTTGCCTATGACTCCCGTTTCATTATTACTTTCACTGGCACTAAATATTTGGATTGTCTATAGGCCTAAATTGGTTTGTAGATTATCCAACTGTTTTTGTAGCTAGGTTAGATGTAGTACTCATGCAGTAGGTACCTAGTTAAAATTAAATAAAAAAAGAAAATAAATTACAAATTGCTATCTTTAATAAAAATTACTCATTATAAACATAGCATTAGCGCCTTCCAATAACTATATCAAAATATAACTACATACACGGTATAATGTACAAAACGCTAAATACAAAAATCAAGATAAAAAATACAATTCATAAGCTGCTCTATCACAAGTCACAACGCAATTTGTGTATTTATTTATGTATTCAAAATATTTAACGCATAGATAAATAAATAAACAATAGTGTTTTTTTTTATTATATTGGATGAGATTGGCTTTTATCTGATGGTAAGATAACGCCGGCCCATAACAATTGCAGTGCCACTCAGAAGTTCGAAACACAAAGGCCTGCGCGGCACTGCAGTGCGCTCGTTACCCTATAGAAAAAATACAAATATCTTTGTCAAACGTGCATTTGATAAATGATAACGACAACGATAATAGCAGCATATAAGGTCAAAGTTCCTCTATTTTCTCAAACTACGCAAAATTCTGTGCAATATATAGGTACCTTACGATGAAATCTTAGACAGATAATGAACGAGTGCAATGGGTATCTGTCAAAGAAATTTGATCAATTTATTTGTCCTTTACATATAAATAAGATTATATAATCTTATTTAAAATGGACTTCCGCAAAGTAACGCCTGATTCCATCAAATATATTGAATCTTTACATATAAATTGGACAAATATCTTTGATGAGTTGAGTTGTGACCAGACTTAGCGCTTCGGTATTGGTTAACTTTCGTATATCTGTGACACCTAGTTTAACGAAGGATTAATGACGCGCACGTAGTCTACTCGTCAAATTTTCATGTAAATGTTATTTTGAGGCTATAATTCTGTTAGTGGGAGGACTAACTCTTCTGCGAGTGTCCGTCTGGGTTGTTACCACCGCTTTGCTCGTGAAGTCTGCCGCCAAGCAGTAGTGTGCAAGCATTACTGTGTTCCGGTTTGATGAGCAGAGTATCCAGTGAAATTACCGGGCTTATGTCTCAGGGTAACGAGCGCACTGCAGTGCCACGCAGGCATTTGTGTTTCAAAGGTCTGGGTGGCACTGCAATTGTTATGGGCCGGCGTTATGCTTACCATCAGGCAAACGACCAGCTCGTCTCGTTACCAAATAACATAAAAAAATATATTATTAACATCACACTGAATCGAGTTACTTTGGAGTTTGCATTTAAAGATACGGGGGTTTGATTAGCTCAAATGGGATTGGAAATTATTTATTTATTTAATATTACGGTAAATATTTCGAATACACGTTAACCCAAAATAAATGCTTTACAAATCGATTACACATTGTTGAGTATTATTTAATTTAAAATAACAATAAATGATTGCTATGTTATAACGACTACATATTTGTACAACGAACCATTTTGAAGCATGACCGAACACCCTTTGTCATTCACAATTTCAGAGTGATTGAAAAAAAATGACAACATATTTTATCGGAGGTTTTTTTGCAGTAATTACTTTACATAAACAAGCGCCCTACATGTCCCTTATAAAAGATGCATCTTCAAAATAGTTCTAAACTTTTCGCGATTGATTAACATAATACGTTTTAAGCGGTTGATATGTTTTTAAAGAATTCACAAAAAATATGAATCAAATTAAAAATGACGGCGCATTTTTACATTTTTCCCGAATTACATAAATTATTTTTACATAAACTCGTTCAATATTAATTAGTTACAATTACATAATTTATGTCAATTTGAATCCACTCAATAGTTTTCTATGATTAACTACATAAATTATGTTTTTGTACAATCACACAATATTCTTTTACTATAAATTATGTTTTTGTAAAATCAAACAACGTTTTTATCCTTACAATTACATAATTTATGTATTTATAAACTCACTCAGATATTTGAATCCTGGAAAATAATTGAATTATGCGCTGAATGTCGATAATTGAACATGTTTAAAGGAGCAAATGTTTCAAAGGCCCTGTTGATGTCTTTGTCATTTATTGTGTTCTGATGAAGACAGCATTAGTTTTAGTCTGTGATTCGAACGTTACAGAGGCCCGCTTTTAGAGTCATTTAGTTTAACCTTCATTAGTGCACCCTTGGGCCTATATGAATAAAGGAATCTGAATTTGAAAAAAGCTAATTTTTTCGTAATACGAGCTGCAAAGGCTCCGCTGCCATTTTCCGTCAACAATAATGCATTCTAGTAATACTCATTTTGATATATATATTAAACAACAATTTCTATGGAAAGAAAACTATTCAGGAATTTTTAACTTATTATATTATAATCATTTCTCCTTGAAAAACTTGAAAGAGAAACATTACAAGAAGGTATTTAGAAATGTTTTAACAGATGATGATGAATTTATTTGGCAAAAAAATCACAAACGGAACATATCGACGATTACAAAAAAATTAACTTATTAAATAAATTAATTTAAAAACTTGTTCATTTATCGATACTGCTTCTTAAGAATAAAGCCACGCGCTTCTTTTTCCGGTGACACTAACGCCAAAACAAAGTTTGAGAATGACATTAGCTTGTGAGATGTCACGTGACTACTTTTACATTGATAGATGGTGATTGGTCGTCTTGGATTTTTACTCTATGGTATTGGCTTTAGCCTGAGCGGAAAAAGAAGCGTGTGGTTTTTGTCTAGAGGTTCAGACTACGTTACAATTAATGTCTAGGTAACAAATACTTTCTCTATACTTACGTTTGAAAATAAAGGGAACTGACTCGAAACTTGATAAAAAACTAAAACCTACACTCGACTAGCACTGAGTCCAGTTAAGTTGCAGTTTGCATAAAGATACAAAGGTAGTCAGTCATCCAAGCGTGTCAGAAAAAGTCATCGTTTTGTTTATGGTACTCTACTTATAAAAGAGGTTCTCAATTCACCTTTATTTTTCTCGAATTCTCATTCAATTCTCAATTTAAATATCGATGAGTGGTGCTTGAATTAATTGTACTTAAACAATACCCCCCCATTTCATCCTGGGGGGGGGGGGGGGGGGGGGGGGGGGATGAAATTTCAAGTATCGCGATATTTGCGTCCAAGTCGGTTCACGCTTTTTTAAAAAGAATTTTAGAAGACTATTCCCCTTATTTTCCTAAACTTTCATTCCTCAAGCCGCCGCATCATAAATTACATTTATTATTTTTACCCTCATTTTATAAATTAATTTTCAATTGATAGACTTTCTCTATACGTATACATTTTTATAATGTGCCCCTACTTATAACTTAGCAAAAGTTTCGACCGACAAAATAATACGATGGCCTCAATATATTATAATAATATTTAAAACAATCCAAACTTCTCTCAAACTAGCTAAAATACGTTTGTCTCGTTTATATGCGTTCAAATTTATTTGTTTAATTGTGCCCAAAGGGAGCAATCATGAAAGTTAAAATAAACGATTTCTAAGTGCCCGTTCCAAACTCGTATAGGCTGATCAAGAAGAAGAGAGAAACTCGTCGGCGTTCTTTTTAAAAATAGTTTTTACTATGTAACAATCATGGTTAAACTGTCGCATTACGCGTCAGTCAAAAAGAAACAAACGCAGTTTAATTAGTTTGAGAGACATTTTGAGTTTTTACTAATAAGATAAATTTAACTAGACAATGGCTCCATGTGGCATGTTTTGGAACTAAAAAAATAATTGTGACAAAGCGTATTTTAAAAATATTGAAAGTTCTCTTAGAGCGAAATCTATAAAGATATGTTGTACAACAGTTAAGAACATAACAGTAAGTTATGATGAGCAGAGTAGCCAGGAAATTACTGGGCTTATGAGACTTAATACCTAATGTCTCAAGGTAACGAGCGCACTGCAGTGCCGCGCAGGCCTTTGTGTTTCAAAGTTCTGAGTGGCACTGTAATTATTATGGGCCGGCGTTATGCTTACCATCAGACAAACGACCAGCTCGTGTCGTTACCAAAAAGAATTAAAAAAATAACGAAAACTACAGTCTTTTACAAAGACAACGGTTTGATTTTTTTTCAATCAACATTCTGAGAAAATTCTCAAGATCAAAGAAATGACAGAAACAGTTAAGAGTGAGTGAGAGGGAATGATTAACATAGAAACCATCGACTTTTGTATAGACCGCAGCACATTAGCGCATTATCTAGCTAAAACGTTACTAAATACAAAATGTATTAATTTTCCCGTATTTCGCTATACATTTTTCGCGTCTACAATTTTACGTATAATATAATTGGATTCCTTTCGTTCACATAACAGCGCGTGATATCTACCTAGCGTCCTATATCTATTGCAATAATATTTTAAAATTGCTAATTTAAAATAATAATACACAATTTTTTATTAATCAAAACTTAAAACACCTCTCAAACTACCTAAACTGTATTATATCTCTTACTGGTCAACATGAAATGCGACGTGCCAAAACACTGTAAAAAGATTTTTTGAGAGACAAATTCTGTCTGTTTGTTCCGGGTAATCTCCAAAACGGCTGGACCGGTTTTGACGGAACTTTCACTGGCAGATAGCTGATGTTACAAGGAGTAACTTAGGCTACGTGGGCGAGGCCGCGGAGCACAGCCAGTTTGTAAATAAATGTTATGCCTTTAAACCTTTTTTATATAATTATATTTCAAAGTTTAAAATTTTCTAACCGGGCAATTAATACCGAACCGTGGCCTCACTTTGACACTGACAGAAAAACGCCAAACAGCGTTTAACTTAAAATTATTGTATAAACAAAATGAAATCGAAAAAACCAGGTACCCGATTCTGCATGCCCTAGATACGCACATTCTTTTTTTTTGGAACCGTTTCATTAGCAATTTAAAAAAATTATCACACGATTTTATGTACACTTATATATTAAATTAAATATACAACACTTTTTATGTATATGGCTTGGTTATATAACTAATTGGCGTTTACATTTATTTTCATTTAACATTAAAATTATTTAATTATCAATAAAAGTATAGATACAAATATTATTTATAAATTGGAAATTGTAACATGTTACAATTGAAAGTATATTGTGGTCTCTCTCTAAATAAGAACATGAGAAAGGAATGGAATTATATTTTAGACCTGCCAAATTCCACTTGTATTTATTTAGTGTAAATTTAACGGCCATGAAATTAATGACGTTTAATTTGGAAGATATTTGACAGCTCTAAAACTAAATTTAGACCTGTCAAATATCTTCCATTTGTCTCCCTCTCTTGCTATTTATTGGAAAGAGACTTGTTGATAAAAATATACTCTTTTGTTCGTAAAATTATTGTTATATAAAAAAAATGGCACGAAAAATCTAAATAATAGTTTATTATTCAAATATATGCACATACAAAAATGACTGTGTGAAGTCACTGTACAATCCATCCGTCGATATATATCCTACGAATATTATAAATCCGCAAGTGTGTTTGTTGGTTTGTCCTTCTTTCACGCAGCAACGGAGCAACGGATCGTGATTTTTGTCATAGACATAGGTTATAGACCTGAGAGTAACAGACTTTTAATCCCGGAAAAATGCTCTGTTCCTGAGGAAATCAGGCGAGTGAAACCGCGGGCAGAAACCTGCGGGGTTATTTTAATTCACTCGGAATGATATCCGTTTCGAAAGCGACTGTCTTGTATCTTTTAGATTTCGGAATCGCTAACCGTCAGAGAAATTTCCCGTTTAGATTCGATAACTCGGCTTCGATGACTCGGATTCGATGACGGCTCCGTAGCTAAGTTGGTAGTAACCCTGCCAGCAAAGCGAGGGGTCCCGGGTTCGAATCCCGGCCGGGGCAGATTTTGTGTAAGCATAAAGTTTGTTCTCGGGTCTTGGACGTTTGTGATGTGTATCTGTGTGTCCATGCCACCTGCGACACAGGGAATCCTAGTACGGGGGTATGAGTGTAAGTGTAAAAAAAAAAAAACTCAGCTGCATAAACACGGATATAATCCCGACAGTATTCCTCTGTCGGGATGCGTTTCCGACATATAAACGTCGAGAAACAGTTGCTTCCGACACGGAACCATTCCGAGGGAATTAAAATCACCCTGCTAGTATTCAATATTATTATTATCATTATTGTATGTGCACATAATATCGTATGATTTCTGGGATATATTACATAGAACACTACTCTAAGCACTACGTATATATACAAAACCTGTAGTACTCCATATGGAAATTACTGGAAAATTAATGTCAATTTCGTAAAATAAAAAAATCATATCCTTAGCTTAGTTTGATCGTCGGTTCAAATTAAAAATAGATGTCGATTCTGTTGTGCTGTTTAAATAAAAAACATACGGTGAAACTATATTCAGAGATGCTATTTATTAAATTTAACACTACCCGTGTTAGCACAAAAAAAAACAAACACTTTTAGATGCCTGTTTAGCTAGACAGTAGCGTCGATTCTGTCATCTTGTACCTAAACCTAATTTTAGTTTCAATCTCTCTTTCTAAATATGAACATGAGTAGGAGATGGAAAATATTTTAGACCTGTCAAAATAATCCAGTTGCTTTTGCTTAACGACAATGAGTTTAGTGGCGTCTAATTTATCAAGGTTGGAAGTTATTTGACAGCACTAAAACTAAATTTAGATCTTTTAAAAAAATTCCATTATTAAATAAATCTCCTAAATGTCAAAATCTTCTAAATATCTCCTAAATATCTTCTAAATAACCGGCACAGCAAAAGCGACATCTATGTTCTTATACAACTATAATTTTTTTTTATAAATAATAACAATAATTTTGTTCTAGGAATATACTTATACACTTGATTAAGTTTAACATAAAATATTGTTAAGTAACATTGATATCGATTCTGGCGTTTGCAACCTAAACCCAGTTTTAGATTCCTTCTCTTTCTACATAAGAACATGAGAAAGGAATGGAACATATTTCAGACCTGTCAAATTAATCCAGTGTAAATTAAACTGCCATGATTTTAGTGACGTCTAATTTATCAAGGATGGTAGATATTTGACAGCTCTAAAACTAAATTTAGACCTGTCTAATATCTTCCACCCATTTTTCTCATGAAGGATGGTAGATATTTGACAGCTCTAAAACTAAATTTAGACCTGTCTAATATCTTCCACCCATTTTTCTCATGAAGGATGGTAGATATTTGACAGCTCTAAAACTAAATTTAGACCTGTCTAATATCTTCCACCCATTTTTCTCATGTTATTAACACAATTTTACTAGATTAAATGGGGAGCCACACTGCTTACTTATCCCGCTAGGTGACGCATTATCGCTGGTTTTGTTTCACTATGAAACTTAGTTATAAAATTTTAGAAAGTAAACAAATATCGTCTTTGCAATAAAGTATGCCTCTGTAAAGTGCAATTCAGTGTAAAGATAAGGTACACACATTTCCCTTCTGACGGGAAAAAACTGAAGTTGTAGATCACATCATTGCTCATGAAAAAATATTGCAAACCAATTATTCTTCTAGGTTCTATAGTTACCGTTTTAAATCTAATGATTTAGACGCCAGCATGTATACTGGTTATAGTTGAGGAGTAGGCGAGCAAAACGTCACTTTTCCGTTTTTTAACGTTATTTTTTTTTTTGATTGATTCGTGTTGGCAACCCTGAGACACATCGTTTCATGCGTTAAAATCTCGACAAAAAGCTTTTTTTATGGTAGAAAATCGACTTCAAAACACAACTACTCCTTCAAAATACTTTTTTAGTCTCTGTAAAAAAATTAAAAGTGGAAAAGTAACGTTTTGTTCGCCTACTCCTCAGTTTATTTAATTACCCTCAAAATAAAAATCAATGACAAGCACCGGCGATGGTTGCGCCATCTGAGATTAGCTTTGCCTGTGCCTCCCCATTGTAACGATGTAATGTGTTAATGTTGGTCTTTTAATAAATAAATAAATAATGTATAATATGTAGTTTGGATGACAATACAGTTATTTGGTATCATGGAGAGTCACTTAGATAGTGGAATTCTTCAGTGGCTATAAATAAACCCTGGAGTTTAGGCTCGTATGATTCATTTTGTCGAGTCCAATAGATTGCACTTGGTGTCGAGGGTCTGATGATGGAGCCAGGAAATGGAAGTGTGTATTTTAGTTTCTTTCTTTATAATTATTTATTAGAAAGAGAGATCGTAACTGAAATCAGTTTTAGATTTGTTACGTCAGAATCGACACCATTATACAATGTGGTGGGTAGTTCATAAAGTATCGTAACGTATAGTTGTCTATAACTTTCGATGTTATTCCTCTCCAAAGGACGTCTGGAAGAAATCGCTTCGAGAAACATAACCGCCATTTCTTATACTTGAATGTCTGTTATATAGATCTAGTTTGGGGTAGTGGTTAACTGCTAACTAACGAGTGAAAACAATTTCTTTAACCTCCTTTGACCCTTTCAATAATGCTCTGGGAAGTGTTTAATACTAAATAAAAATAAAGTTATTTAACTTCCACGAGCGCTCTCTGAGGCGTTCGGTAAACGAGTGGAATATTATCAATTTGGTAATTAACGTAGAAAAAAAAATGTATTTGGACACTACAATATACTTACAGTAAAAGAAAAAGCGGTGTTATCGCTTAAAGCGATTTCTTCCAGACAACCAGCATTGGATCTATCGAAGACTAGATGATGCATTTATTTTGAAACTATGACACCACAACTTTTTAACACTTTTCGCATTATGACACTGTTTTTAAAAATACTTTTACACTGAAATGTATAATAACACTCTAAAGTATAATTAAATACAAGTATTATTTTATACTAATGTTTAAATACAATACAAAATGACACTTACATAATCTTTACTAAAGTCTATTTCTGTATTTGGCAGTTTTTTTAATGCACTCCATGAAAATGGCGCTTCACAGCTTGGTTCTGAAAAAGAAAAGGTATTTTTCATATGCAAAGGACTTTTACCAAATTTGTATGGAGCTTGGTACTTTATTCCCAGAAAAAATTAACTAGCCTCAAATTTTTTTATAGATATGTGCCTGAAATAAAGAACCTAGCAGAACAATAAAAAAATTTTGAGGCCTGCGATTTTATTAAAATTGGTTTTAAAAAAAAGGCGTAGTAGAAATGCAAAATTAATAAACAGCAACACGTGTGTTCCTAAAAATATCCAAAAAGCAGCAACACCTTTACAAAGGTATGGCGTCTTCGTCACCTCATTTTTTGGCAGTTTTAACAAATAATAAGTGTGTGTTCTGTCATTTTTTTTTGTCTTTGCTTTTTATCACATTCAGCCAAAAAGAAACTGAAAAAGCCGTTCCGTTTCGAGTAATTGCGTTCCGTTTCACGTTACGTCCTAAAAAGAAACTATGTATTTTCAGGAAATCGCAGGCCTATAAAATTGTGATTTCATTTCAGAATATCTAGATTTTGGGAGCTCGTTCCAAAAAACCAACTGATAGCCTAGTTCAATTTTAGTACCAAAACGGAACAACTCTTTTGTTTTAGTATATGATTTTTCTTATACTGTAATCATATTTTTTTAAGTAAGAAAGCATTTGTACTCCTGAAACGGTAGAATATTTGTAACTATTATTATTTAACATCTCTAACACCATATTCTGACAAATAAATTGAATTTGAAATCTTGACCTTATGAAAGTTATTTTGACTTTGTATTGTAATTACCCACTGACATTCTAACATAATTTAATTTTGTCATGCAATTTTCTTTTTATTAATCGATGTAACTGGATCTGTCCGTTTCAATTAATTAATTAAATAAATAAATAAATTGACTAGCAGGGGTAGCTAGACTCCACTTAGCCAAGTGGAGTTTAGGTTTAATGGTCTGTGAGTGTAGAGTAGTTACCTGCACTATAGGAACAGCACGGGTCTGGTCTTCCGCTCGCCGCTGCTGTGGGAGGCGGGGCGCGCGTCGGCCGCCAGCGAAGCCCCGGAGCCACTTGACGTGGACTTGCGCTCCGGCGGCGCCTCCTTGCCGCGCTCCGAGCCCGCGCTGGAGCCCCCACTACCAGACAGCACAGACTCCTCGCGGTTGTACCTGAACAATCACAAAACAATTATTACATTTTTTTAATGTTATTTGGTATCGAGACGAGCTGGTCGTGTGCCTGATGGTAAGCTTAAGGCCAGCTCATAACAATTGCAGTGCCACTCGGAACATTGAAACACAAAGGCCTGCGCGGCACTGCAGTGCGCTCGGTACCCTGAGACATTAGGTATTAGGTCTCATAAGCCCAGTAATTTCACTGGCTACTCTGCTCATCAAACCGGAACACAGTAACACTTGCACATTACTGCTTGGCGGCAGACTTCACTCACAAAGTGATGGTACCAATCCAGGCGGACACTCGCAGAAGAGTTAGTTCTACAACTAACAGAAGTTTAGCAATCGCGGTTATAATTCACCGCACTATTGTAAGTTTAGGGTGTTGAACACATCAAGTAATGCGAGATAGTAGTCAAAAAGCTATTGTGTGGAGGTAGACGAGCCACTCACCCGTACACTGTGTGTTCGCTGTTGACACAGGAGGCGTATTTGAAGGGTATGGGCTGGTACCCGTACGAGCCAGCGTAGGGCAAGTAGTTAGGACCCATCATACTGGAATATAAACATATACAGGGTGAGCTTCAAATTCAAAATGCTTTATTCATATAGGACCCAAGGGAGCACTCATAAAGGCATAAATGACTCTAACAGCGTGTCTCTGTAGCGTTCGTCTACCCGAATCACAGACTAAAACTAATGCTGTCTTTATCAGAACATAATAAATGACATTTAAATTAGTTAGAAATCCCGGCAGGGGCGCGAGGGAGGCGCACAGCTCCCCGGCGACGTAGTAACACTGTCCCCACACACACCACACACACACTCACTTGGGGTGCGGCAGCGGCGGCGCCGCGTCGCTGACGAGGCTGTCCCCGTCCGCGCTGCGCAGTCTCAGCGCCGCGAGGGAAGCGCACAGCTCCCCGGCGACGTAGTAACATTGCTCCGAGAACGTGATCTTGTTCACTGTGTGCCGGATGAAACCGGCCTGGAAAAAGATATTTTACAATTTTAAACAATACCCTATTGTTCTTTTACCCTAGTGTTATTGTTGATTCCATTTTTTTATAATGGCAATCAATTCGTTTGCTCATGAGGATCAAATGTCTATAGCGAAAAAATGGAAATCAAACGTTAGAAACGTCAAAAATGAGAGTCGAAATTGGGCATATCTGCTGAGCGCTAAAACACTCCATAAAATTGGGCAGAATATCTGACATCACGTGTTCTACATGGACCGTAAAGCAGTAGTAAATATATGCATTTTGGCCGTATAAAACTGTGTTTAAGTACATCATTCTCATACATTTTGTTATTTATGAAATGTAAAGAATCTGATGGTATCATTTAAATTACTATTGGATGAGAGAAAAAAAACCACAGAATTATTGCAATTTTTAGATGCAGTATCTTTGTGGAAATTGTAAATTTTTTGTGAATTTAATTTTTATCGTGTTAATGTGATGTTCTTAAACCGGTATAACGACAGTAATTATTTATGTGTTTTGGGTTTCAAGCAACATCCGTATTTAGTCAGATGGTTCACTCAGATCAACGGCTTAATAGCAAGAGATTCACATTGATTGCTAAATGCTGCTTACTTTCACCTATCATCACCATTCACCAGCTTTATTTTTTATTCAATAAGCTCAAATTTTTCATAAATAAAATCGATTGTTATAAGCAATCGAATCGGTAATGCATTAGGCACATCACTAACTCGAGCCTTTAAAAGAAAAAATAAATGGTTGGATAAAGGATAGTATGTAAAAACACTACCGTAGTGTCCATCTGGGTTGGTACCACCGCTTTGCTCGTGAAGTCTGCCGCCAAACAGTAATGTGCAAGCATTACTGTATTCCGGTTTGATGAGCAGAGTAGCCAGTGAAATCACTGGGATTATGCGACTTAATATCTAATGTCTCAGGGTAACGAGCGCACTGCAGTGCCGCGCAGGCCTTTGTGTTTTGAGTGGCACTGGAATTATTATGGCAAAAAAGGTTACCTTCAGCATGTGCGAGGCATATTTCCTAGCATCTCGCCTATCTGCGATCCCCGCCACATGTTGCAATATCCAATCGACCACGTCTGCGCCGATGAAAGCGTTTGGTATTGTGATCTTTAACCACATCCTATCTCGTATCTCCAAACCTGGAAGAAATGGGTCTATTATGGGTAAAGTAAGAGGCAAGGTTAAATAATTGTGGTAAAAAATTGTTTGTTTTATTTGGTAACGAGATGAGCTGGTCGTTTGCCTGATGGTAAGCATAACGCCGGCCCTTAACAACTGCAGTGCCACTCAGAACTTAAAAGTACATAGGCCTGTGTGGCACTGCAGTGCGCATGTTACCCTAAGACATTAGGTATGCATTAAGTCTTATAAGCCCAGTAATTTCACTGACTATAATAAAAACATCTTTTAATAATAATAAGGTGACAAAACGAGCCTATCACATGTCTGATGGTAAGCGCCATATCAAAAAAACACAGAACCATCGCACCACTCACCCGAGTCAGGCCTCAGCATGGCCCTCACCACGACCGCCATGTCCATGTTAACAGACAGCTGGGGCTCCGCCCCCGCGGGCACCGTGCTGGCGTCCGAAGCCCCGCGCTCCGACACAGAGGACACGGGCAGCGCGGAGAGAGAAGGGGGCGGCGGGGGGTAAGCCTCGCGGAGCGCCTGCGTGTGGGCCACCCATGCACCTGGAAACAGATGTTAAGGTGCTCCTTAGATATAAATCTTTTGTATTGAAATAAGGTAGAAAATGGCGAAGGTTATTTCGTTGTTTTTATTCAATTAAGAAAAAGGGACACCATAAAAGGTTTATAATATATTTTTACGTCATTTTTTTTTTGTCTCCACGCGATTTGCCTATTTAGACAGTGTCAAGTTATAATAAATCTCTATTGGTGTAAGAAATTCGTCAGTCACGTTAAAGTTAAGTCTAGGTGCGGTCGAGTCGAAGTGATGCTTCAGTAAATCAGTAAAGCGGTGGATACTTTACTGAATGCTTCTATGAAGTATTGGATAGAATTCGAAAATACACGTTTTTCGCCTTTGTATTGTTTTCCTTTCACTCATGCACGTTTACGAACAGTTAATGGTTAATAATCCACCATTATTACACATTAACACTCGATAAAACATAGGTTTTAGTAAATAACACGAAATCATCAACAGCACATTTTCGCATTCCCGCCAAAACTCCTTAAATTTTCTTATTAGGTTACAAAAATATTTAAAGTTGTCGCTCAAAATATGTGCATTTCGAGACAAGAAATTTTTCGGGGTCTTTTTTGCGATTTTTTTACAAGATTCGGGGCGTTTCTAGTTAAAATTTTCTAGATAAGTGTTTTCTATAAACATTTGGCCATAGTGTATTTTTTTTTGCTTTTATTATCTAAAACTGCCTTACCAGGATCAATAGGCCTCACAGGTTCTGTTCTAGGTATGGTGAAGTAACCCTTAGGATTCGGGTCCCAGCATTTAGCTACCACAAGCTTGATTGGCCCGGGCTTCTGCACCACTTCCCGTAGGACCCTGACTGCCTCGTCATTGGTCATATCTTCAAAGTTTACATCGTTCACCTGAAAATTAAATGTTAGTGTGTAATAACTAACATCTGACCACAGCTTCAGGAATAAAATGTAGCCTATAGCTAATAAATAATAATAGATTTATATTGGATAGTTAGCACGAAGAAGTAGACCTAAGCCCAGAAGGCTTAATAAACAAATTATTTCAATATTTGACAGTTTGCATAATATTACAACTGCAACTGTGCGACTGTGTGAAACACAAGTAATTCTTGTGAACAGTAAAAACTTTAAAGCAACTGCATACAACACTACTTGCAAGCATTACTGTGTTCCAGTTTGATGAGCAAAGTAGTAGAAATTACAGGGCTTATGAGACTTAATACCTAATGTCTCAGGGTAACGAGCGCACTGCAGTGCTGTGCAGGCCTTTGTGTTTCGCACTTCTGAGTGGCACTGCAATAGTTATGGGCTGGCGTTAAGCTTACCATAAGGCAAACCACCAGCTTGTCTCATTATCAAATAGTATAAAAAAGTAATAAGCATTCATATTTTACGCAGCGCATACCTGTAAAATCATGTCACCTGGCTCTATCCTCCCATCCAAAGCCACCGCCCCACCTTTCATTATACTTCCTACATAAATGCCCCCATCACCTCCTTTATTTGACTGTCCCACTATCGAGATCCCGAGGAAGTTCACTGTGTCCATGTTTAGTGTTACGGTAATTATATGCATTGACATAGTTGAGTCTGTTATCGAGGAGTATGAGGATGTACGTGACATGACTTGTGGCCGCTTACGTCTCCGCTGAGGTCTCTTACGGTTACTGACTTGAAGGTGGGATACACTACTGCATTCTGTCAATGCTCGGTCTACGGAGGCATTTGTGTGTCGTCCAGTGGTGGTGGTGATCTCAGACTGACTGTCGAATAGGCTAGTCGAGTCCAGGTCTGAACTGAGGACTGAGGCAGTTTCGTATTCAAGACCATGGTTGGCATATTTGGAGTGCCCGTTGATTCTTAGGCCTCTATACTTGTATTTATCACAGGAGGCTCTGTGACCGGGTCGGGAGCTGATAGTGCTGTCTGTGTCGGTACATGTGTCTCTGGTTAGGGGCGCAGGCGGCGCTCCGGCGGGCGCCTGTTTGCCTTTACCAGGATTACTGTCCGTACATTGTGAAGCCCCGTCTGAGGGATTGGAGCCTTCGGCTGACACTAACCATGACACTACGCGGCCGTTAAAACAAGGCAAGTGCGCGTTATCGTCGACTATTTCTTCTTTCACAACACCAAAATCATCGTCCATAGATTTGAAGAAAAACTTGTAGTTTGGTCTGTTCAGCTGATTTTTGAAATCTAACAACGTCACTTTCTCAGGGGATATGGGGATTTTAACTAAATACGGCGTCTCCTCATCGTCTATGTAGTAAATCACTTTAGTTTCCTCCATTTTTAATACATTTATTTATTGAAAAACAACACCCCTACGATCTATAAATATCAGCCGCCATCACAAAAATGGCGATTATTTTAGTTCTGCTACTGAACGGAGCGTGGCGCCACGGTTGCTTTTGTTTTCTTTTCATGTTCGGATACACCAAAGGGATACACAGCAGTATGCTAGTACATATGTCATTTGCTTTTTAGTCGATTATTGCATCGATTTGAGGACAAAGCCTGTGGCTTAACTATAGTCTATGAAATGTTTGTTTATTTTGAATTTCAATTTTGAATTGAAGCCGTTTTGATTTGATCTGAAATTCGATAGAAATTTAATAAATATTCAAGAAAATGGGTGTAGACTCGAAAGATTTGTGGTACCTAAACGTTACAGAGCAATTGGATATATTTAGCAAACTCCTTGATGGTATGTTTCCACCATTTTATCACATATTGCATCTTTTTAGTTTTCAATGTTTACTTGGTGTTTCACAGAAAAAATAGTCAAAGAACAGCAACAGCTAAAAGCCTGTAAGAAGAAAACTGAGCTGGAAACCAAGTTGGCTCATGAATTGAAATTACATGTAAGTCACTAAAATTGTTTTATGTATTCCATTTGGCCTTCGTGACTATTGTTATAAGTCCTGGGCAATTGCTAATTGTAACTCCAGCGAGATGTCCGTTGTACAGGAGTGTTTGCTGCTACTCACTCCCCTTGGTGCCTTTGCCCCATTCTAGCAGTATCAAGGTTGTAAAACAACATAAGACTCCCATGAAAACAACTCGTAACTCATAGAGATAGGTATTTTTTTAGCATACTACTTTAGGTTTTTGGCAATGTTTTATAGCCGGGCCACTGGTATTGCTGTACTCCATCGAATACTGCTGAAATTTTTTACATTTTTGATGATGTATGTAATCTAATTTATAACTTAATTTTCAGAACGAGTTAACAGAGCGCCTCGCCGAGTTATCCCACCGCAGCTCCGAGCTGGACCGAGTGTGTGCCACATTTGAATCTCATCTCACTATTGCTGACAATGATAAAAACAGACTTGATAATGCCAAGTAAGTTACAAAGCTCTACCTTTTTTACCCTGAACAACCTGTATATGTTTGCAATTTGTTTGAATGGAACCACGTTGCAAGTTTTTTCTGGGCTTCTTGTGCACTTGATCTCGCAGCTCAACAGTCTTGTTGCTTTGAATTCAAATTCAAAATAATTTATTCATATGGAGCATAAATGAAAGTTAAAATAAATGACTAACTGCCCATTCCATATTGGTATAGGCTGATCAAGAAGAGGAGAAAGAAACTTTTCCTCTAGGTAAATTATATAATCTTATAGAAAATGGACTTCTGCAAAGTAACGCCTGATTCTATCAAATATCTTATATATGAACTAATTAAGTACTTTATTGGAAACTGTTTGCACATAACACTTATATTTACAACACAATAAGTATATATATATATATATTTGTGATAGGATTAACTTGAGATATTTGCAGTTATGGTGTCATTCTTGATATATTTATAGGAAAGGTTTTCGAGTGGTGACCATGATACCCCACTAGGGTAACCAAACGCAGGGACCTGTTGGATGCAAGGGCCAGGATGATCCAAGCGGCATTCAATAGGGGCCAATGTCAAGCAGTGGACCTCTTGGCTGATGATGTAATGTACTCTTCTGCTAAGAGCAAGATTTTTCTTTCCAGAGAGACATACCAGCTGGCTAAAGAGCTTACCGGCATCCGGCTGGACTTCAGCGCAGCAACCACTGTGGCCAAAGGCTGTATCCTTTTAAAACATGCATTTTCAATCGATAAATTGAAAACAATCTCTCTGTAGATATAAATAAACCGACAAGGCTTGGAAGGTTTGTTTTACAAATACACAAGCCATTCCTTGTCGGTTTTTCAATACGGATTAAAGGCGCGCGGGCTGTCGTCGGTGCGGCTGCATTATCACGCGCCGTTCAAACAGACGCAGACCGAACTGTATTGTTATGACCTGGATGTTATTTTAACATTTTTCCAACAATAAAGTTCTAAAAGCTACAGTCCTTAACCGATGTCTCAGATATAAAATCGGAAGCGCGCAAGTTGCTGCAACCGTTCGAAGTCGCCAAGGACGACAGCGAAGCCCTATGGTCGCTGGTGCAAGCAACCGCGGCGCCCGGCTGGCCTGACAAAGAGAACCTACGTGATAACTGAAGAACTACGGTCTACGTCTATCTAACTTTACTTCGATCATTCCCGTTGTCCCCTATCCACTTGTCCACCACTAGTAGACAGTGACACATTTTTCAAAAATTTGGTGTCATTGTCCACCACTGGTGGATAACGGGATTATTTTGAAAAGGTGTGTCGCTGTCCATTAGTGGTGAACAGTAACACAATCTTTTAAAAAATGAGTCACTGTCCACCACTGGTGACACTACTTTTTATAAATTATTGTCGATATCCAACAGTTGTGGACAGTGCCACATTTTTAAAAAAGTTCTGCCGTATACCGTGTACCTTGACTTTTATTGGCAATGACACTACTAGCCGCATTACAAGTAATGTCGTTTCATATAAACTAATAAGCCCATTTTGGATAAAATTGCATAGACAACATGGCAAAGTACAAGACCGTATTACGGATTTATTCGCAAACGGTCGCATTTTGTCGAAATGCAGTTATAAAAAGAAAAGTATATAAACCACAGACCTAAAATTACGCTACATATTAAACAGATTTTTTCTCAAACCATATCTTGAAAATAAAAATAAACATACTAAGTACTAAGTACATGGTACTAAGTAGTACCATTATGTGCCATAATAGCATTTAACACAAAATAGGTTCTACAAGTACCTACTAGGCTATCATAAAATAAAAGATTTAAGTCCTTGATTTTCTTTTACTGGTGGATAATGAAACATTCTTGAAAAAGTTTTGTCGCTGATCACCACTGGTAGACGGCGGGAATAATTTAAAAAGTTGTGTCGCTGTGCTCCAGTGTTGGACAACACAACTTTTTCAAAAATGTGTCACTGTCGATCAGTGGGGGACAACGGGAATGATCGACCTTACTTTAGAACTATATTTTAAAATAAGCAAGAAAACTGTCAATTATATAAGAATTTAAAGTTAATAAATATAAAATGTACGTCAAGGAATTATTACTTATCTTTTATTCTCAACCTCGTTTATGTAAATAATTTTACAATAACAATTGATTGAGAGTAAGTATAAAGTAAATTAATGTTACTCCACCATCCTTACATGCAAATGGTTATCTGGAAGAGATCGCTTTTTAAATAAGATTATATAATGTGGGTAATTTATAGTTTTAATTCCGCGATAAAGATCTTCTTTATCGCGGAATTAAAACTATAAATTACCCACATTATATAATCTTATTTAAAATGGACTTCCGCAAAGTAACGCCTGATTCCATCAAATATATTAGATCGCTTTTTGCTATTAGAGCGTCCATTGCAGACTTATAACATCTAATAACAAAATATATCTTTTTTTTTGTTAGTCCTAGGGACTGGTAGAAATGCAACAAAACCCGCGGCACAAGTACAACCTATTAGAACCGCTGAACAAGCTTTCACAGGCAACCAACCATCCTGACGGTAAGGCCGTCCTATTGTGATATTTATTTACGATCTAAACTTGCGTCCTATACTATTATCTATTCTGTGATTGCGTTTAAAATGAGTACGTGCTAAAATACTGATGCATGAACTTTGAAGGCCCATTATTCAAGCCAACTATATTTTGCTGTATTGTTTTCTTTCCTAGATAATGAAGGGATAATAAATCGATATTCTTCTTAGGTTTGGACTTAAAACTTTAAGTAGAGGAGTAATCACCCAAGATACGGTTGCATGGACAAGTGACGAGTTTGATAAACCTTAAGATTAAAAGCGTACCTAGGTACTCACTATCTACAAGTAAAAATATCATATAGTTTTGCTATTTATTTCATTTTGTTACATCAAATAGCAACATACGTTTTTTTGTTGTTCAACTGCATATAATTTAGGTTAGGAGTTGAACTTCTGGGACTAACTATGGCCCACAGGTGACAGGAGCTATAATTAAAATATGAAGTTTATTTATATACTTTTAATTAATCGTATTTTTATTTACGTTAGATTAACTTAAAAATTTGCTATATATATTGACGAATTAAAACAGAAATTAAACATCTGTTTATTAGGCACCTTGCGAGGCATGGTGCGAGCATGAACGTGGAGGTACGTAGTGCAAGAGAAAAGCGGAAACTTATTCCTTTATTTTAAGATAACCTATTAGGTAGATTAAATTCAGTAGGTAAGATTTAATTTCGGTTTTAATTCATCCATAATTTCAAAACTGTTAAATTATGCTTATATATGATTAAGTACTAGTATATAAATCCACCTTTGCAATCAACTGAATCAGTGGGTTCAACTAGACTGCCTCAGAAGTTCTACTGTTCAAAAATGATACACAGTAATCTGTTGATCTGGGACAAAAACTCCTATGACTATGGTTCAAAGGTTGAACCAACCGAGTCTACCTACTAGTGGGAATGAATAATTTTGCGTATGTACCTAGTCTCCAAGTGCAACCGACGGATTTTTCTTCAACATGTAGATACTGCCTACCGGACAGCGCATGCCGAGCACTCGATTCAATTTCTCAGCTAGTCTAGTCGTCACGATCCAAATAGAAGCTATAACTACTCACGTCGCGGTGCAATATACCTACGACTTACAATAATTGGTCATTGCAATGTAGGTACAACGCGTACAACACACGCCTCTAATACGTTGCACCGCGAGATATAGGTAAGAATTGACTGTCCTTATTCGTTGAGAGAATTTTAGACACTGCGAAGATCAGAAGCAGATAAGCGCGTAGACTGATAAAACAAAGAGACTTGGTCATGCAGGAAGACCTTTAGAGCTGGTTCAATACTTACCTCTTATAATTGTCATTTCGTTTTAAAGAGCAGTGCGGAGGCCTTGGAGATGTTCACCCATTAACTTCACGCAGCGAGCATAAATGCAATATTTTGTACAGAAATGGCTCAATGTTAACAATTTTTTTATTAATCTTGGGACCACATTTTATGGAGCGGACGTTCTGGAGGTTTATTCATTGTTAGAAGACTTTGGAGTTGTATGTGATAGTTGCGTAGGGACTTTAGAAGACTGATCGTGATTGGTAGGTTTCGATTCGTCATCGCAATTAATGGGCTGAGAGTCGTCAGTAACATCTGATTCGGGTTTATCAACAATGGATTCGGAACTAATGGGCTGGAAGTCGTTGGTCGCGTCTGATTCAGAGATATCAGCAATGGATTCGGAACTAATGGGCTGGGAGTCGTTGGTCACGTCTGATTCAGAGATATCAGCAATGGATTCGGAACTAATGGGCTGAGGTTCGTTAGTAGCATTCGGTTTGGGCAAATCAGCAATGACATAGGTAAGAACGGGCCGGGAGTCGTTGGTAGAATTTGATTCGGAAATATTAGCAATAGAATCGGAATGAGTGGGCTGAGAGTCGCTGATAGTATCTGATTCGGGGATATTAGCCATGAAATTGAAATGAAAAGGCTGAGATTTATTGGTAGCATCTGATTCGGGAATATGATCAACGGAATCGGAAATAATAGGCGAAGAGTCGTCGGCAGCATCTGATTCGGGAATATCAGCAATATTATCAGAAAAAATGCGCCGAGAGTCATTTGCAACGGATATATCACGAATGTAATCGGAAATAATGGGCTGAGAGTCAAAAACCGATTTGGGAATACCAGCAACGGGATTCGAAGAAATGAACTCACCAACATTATATTGCAATTTAGGTTCTTCTGCCACTGCTTTTTTGGGAATTAATGGTGAAATTGCATCTTTAATTAAAGGATTCTTATTAAATATAGACCAGGAATCGTTGAGGCTGACCTGATGATAAGGAGTGGTGAAGGCATTGAACCAATTGGAATAACCCATAGTTAAAGGCATGCAGCAACAATTATTAATTAACTTTTGACCGCCGTTAAGTGCCAAATTGCAGCAGCACATAGGAACATAAGGTCCGCACTTGCATGAACAGCAGGAGACGCAAGGGTAACAGCTTCTGCAAGGACCACACGCACAGCCACAAGGTTGATACCGAAAAGGACCACAACAATAATTTATTTCACATGGACCGCACGGGGAATAAGGGCCGAAGTAAAATCTGGGACCGAAAGACCCACTACAGCACCACGAGGGCAAGTTAAGACCTCCTCTGCAGACACCTGGGCCACACACACGACAGATGCCACCATATCCACAAGAATAGCAATTGGGACCGCGCCATTCATAGAGACCACACGGGCAATTACGATAATAAAAATCTAAACTCCCACCGCAGGCTCTACAGTACCACGGTGTGCAAAGAGGGCTAGTATTGAAGAATTTACTGCATCTGTATGGAGGGCACATGGGTAAACACGACCAAGTCGCGGCGCAAGGCCTAAACGCTGTTCCAAGTCTATGTTTAGCGATCTCCTCGAGTTTAGGTAAACAGCTATTAGAAGCTGCAAAAAGTTTTTTAGAATTTCGTCTACGAGCCTCCTCGGCACTGTCGTAAGTATTTTGACTATAGCAGCCGCTACTCAGATGCGAAAAAGGATCACTGGGATCGCTCTGGTGGGTGCCGGGAGGACAAGGCGCACAGCTGCCATAACCGCTAGAGTCGCTGGAATTCAATGGACCTCTGAGATTTGGAGGATAGGTACCACAAGGGCTCACGCCGCAGTTTGTAAAACCGCGGTTGCGTAAACCATTATGCTCACAGCAGCTGTAAATTTGGTGTTGAATTTGAGCGGACTTATCACTAGGTTCTGGTGGTGGTTCGCAGATGATCGGGCTACCACACATACTACACAGCACTTTCACTTTTTGGGAATCTATTTTAACTTTGTCTGTTTCACCTGCTTTTTTCGGCTCCGTTGTAGACGCTTGTACCACGTCTGTCTTCTCACCCCGGCTTTCGTGGTGCGGCGCTGAGGGTGGAAAGAAATAGGATTGAAAGTAATGAGGCATTGCTGCATGATGCTGGTTGAATGAGTGCCGAAAGTCGCATTTACCCTGTTCGGTATACAAGTCAGCAATTTCACTTTCAGAATGGACCTGCTTCTCTATACCTGTTGGCTGGTTTCTGCTTAAAGTCTCATGTTTATTCGGCTTCTCAGCTCGTAGCGTTTTCGGTATCTTATCTTTATGTATACTAGTGACGTGTATCTTAGATTCACAATTCAATAGCTCGGCTGCGTGCCTTTTCGGTTGTTCAGCTGCATCCTTATTCGGCTCTGTTAAGATTTTGTCTGGTCGCACAGCCGCGGGCCTCGCTGGGAGCTTGTTCGGTTGCTCCGCTACGGCGCTGTTCGGTACCTCCACTGCGTGGTTGTCCGTCAATTCTGCATCGTGCTGCGGTAGCTGTGCTTCGTGCTTGGTCAGTTTTCCTGCTTCGTTCTTGACCGATTTATGGTTACCTGGTAAGGTTGGTATCACTATCTCGTCACGATTTTCTTTGCTCAGTGGTATCTCCCTCATCAATATTCTAGGGATAATCATGCTGAGTTGCTCTCGCAAGCTCCTCTTCTTTCCGTCATTCGCTGAAAGGATGATGTCTTATTGTAATCACAATCCAATCGTATCAACCTACACCTGAAGAGAGCATCTTGGGATTTGAAATAAAACAATATTTCTTGGCCTTATATTTTATTGCATGTTGTTATGTACAGATTTTCGAATGGTTTAACTAATCTTATTTATGTAAAGAGTAGCAGTAGGGAGTCATCGAAAATCGAGATGTTAGAGATGTTATTTATCTTGTCTTAAGTCATTTTAGGGTCTAGAACTCCCAGATTTTATTATTAATCATTGTTTGATCACGCGCACTCAACGCCTTATCATTGCCTCAACTTTTCATTCATTATTTAAATGTAAGTATAGATACTTGTTTGTTACTCGTTCTGTAAGTACTATTTCACAAAGCGAAAAAGTCGGGGTCTACACAAGACATTCGCCTTTCTCATGTTTGTACATAATGATTTCAACAACAAGTATCAGTACATTAGTTGTTTCGATGAATTTTGAGGAGATGAGTCACTAAATGAGCGATGACCATAGCTACAAAATCTTCATGGTTTATCGTGGGTGGTGTATGATTGTCTATATATCGACACAGGACATTCCGCATTATGATATTCAGTAACCCATAGGGTGAATGGAGCCAAGGGAGCTTCGTATTCATGTGTACTGTAAAATACGAAGACAACAAATCAAATATTAAGGATGTTCGGTTTTAGATTTCCCAAGTTTTAAATCTTTGGTTGGCGTACGAAATTCGGGAGATTTACAAAGATTGAAAGGTTTACAAAAATCTGTTGGTTTAGTAAGTTTGCGAAAATTACAAGCATCGGGAGGTTTACTAATTGAGGAAGATTCAGGAGATTTGCGAGAATCGTAAGGTTTGCAGAAATCAGAGGGCTGTTGAGATTCAGACTGGGAACCAGTGGCAGTGCAGGGATTAGGAGGAGGAAAGCAACATTCAGAAGTGCAACATTTTTTATGAGGGCACCATTTAGCGGGGTTACTTTTAGGAGGATCGCATTGAGGAAGGCCACATTTAGGAGATTTAGGAGGGCAAGGCGCAGGAGGGCAAGGTGCAGGAGGACACACGGGAGGGCTAGGGCAAACGCATGGATTACAACAATCACAAGGGACACAAAGTCCACCTACATGGTATG
Organism: Crocallis elinguaria; assembly: GCA_907269065.1. Lineage (NCBI taxonomy): Eukaryota > Metazoa > Arthropoda > Insecta > Lepidoptera > Geometridae > Crocallis > Crocallis elinguaria. The sequence goes on along the minus strand of OU026076.1, from coordinate 13,075,902 downwards.
GACCACAAAACCAGCTACCATACGGATAGTAGTAGTAGCCAGTAACACATTGCCCGCAGCCAGGGAGGCAGCTCAAGGGTGGGGGTGAACCGCACTCGTTCGGAGGGCAGCACTGCTTGTTATTTGAGTCATCGGAGTAGGTTCTCACGATTTGAGAGAGGTTTGGGATACCGACAAAACTTGAAGAGATGAGTGAAGCTCTGGAATAGGGATGCATGCTTTCGATAAACTCCGGTTTAGTCCTAAAATATAGGTGTCGCATCGGCTGGTAGGGCGGGGTACTCGCCTCTATTAGCTTGTTGGGCAAGGTCCTCGACTTCAGCGGCTGGTAGGGCGGGGTACTCGCCTCTATCATCTTGTTGGGCAAGACTCCAGACTCCAGAGGTTGGTAGGGTGGAGTACTTGTCTCCACAATGCACTCGGGCCTCGTTTGACAATACTTGTTGCACTGGATTTTCCAGTTTGACGTGCGTCTTTCCGCTGTATACGATAACTTCTCCAGTTTTTCTATTTTCACCTGGTCGTAGAGGCGTTGCTTGCTATTCAAAAACCAGCTTGTCTCCTCCACCGGGGCTGCAAAGGTATATTACGCTGTTCACCTAGCTTTCTTTTTCATTGATCCACTAAACTGTATAATAGTCCAACTAACCTAGATAAGTTAGCGTCCTTCAAGCGCTTTTCGTTACCGAGAGCGGAAAAGTACCTACATACTAAAAGCAAAGTAGGTACCTATTACTGAAAATCAAGCCTAGAAAACCTATTAGAAAGTAATTGCATTACCAAGGTTTAATCTTGGATAAACAAATGCTGAATAGTTTATATTTTACAAGCTGTAATCGAGATCTGCAAACTACTTTATCAGTCGGTTTCCCGATTAACAAAACTTAGAATGTGTCTACTTAGTTTATTGACATAGTACTTTAGGCTATAAATGAACTTTTGAATTAACATGGGTCTTTCTAAAATATTGACAAGAACAATGCCGCGTGCGCCGCATAATCATGCGGACAGGAACAAATGCGGGTGTGTCATTTAGCGCTTCAAAATATAAGAAACGGGTACGACATGAGGGCTCTTCTTTACTTTCTTAGGTGTTAGACAATTCAGCCTGGTTAACTCAGAGCAGATGTTATAAACAGTCTTGTTTTCATTTGATTTCCCTACGTAAGAGTCGATACAAGGCTTATCAAAGTTCCCAACCAATGATTTATCTTTCCACGATGGTTTCACATCTTGAATTCTTGACTCTTGTAATTTACATTGTGTTGATAAGAAACTTGTGAGCACCAAATTTACTAATGGTGAGGTTAATAAAGGTTTGTTTTTGCTTTTTGGGGCTTGTGATAATGGTACAGATTTTTGAGATTTTCCATCGTTGGAATCCGACGACTTTTGAATACCGGTAGCCATGCATGGAAGGGCTGAATAAGCTGAAGAATGATCAGTGAGAGCATATTGCTGAATAATATTGTTAGTAGAGGCAAGAATAGGTCCTTGAGGAGAATGGATGTCAGTGACAAGTGTTGGGGTGCAGCAACAATTAAAGAATGGACCGCACCAGGGTCTAGCAATAGGACAGCATCCGCAGCCTCCGCATCCACGAAAACCATATCCGCAAGGGCCACATGGACCGCAGCTGCATGGACCACAGCCACATGGACCGCAGCCACATGGACCGCAGCCGCATGGACCGCAGCCGCATGGACCACAGCCGCATGGACCACAGCCGCATGGACCGCCCCCGCATGGACCGCAGCCGCATGGACCGCAGCCGCATGGACCACAGCCGCATGAACCGCAGCCGCATGGACCGCAGCCGTAACAGCCGCTACAGCCAAAGCCACAGGGACCGAAGCCATAGGGGCCACAGCCGGTCCGAATACAGTAGCAAGGGAACAAGCTACAACCCCGCCTAAGTCCACAAGTACCGCTGTATCCACAAGGGCCACACATTCCATAAAAGCCACAAGGGCTGCAGTAACAACTAGGGTAGCAGGTGCCATAGTAGCCACAGTTATAAAAAGAGCCGACACACGGGCTACAAGGGCCACAGCGGCAGATACCACATGGTCCAACACAACGAGCAAGCCGACTAGGAATACAAGGACCACAAGGCGGGCAATTGCGGCAGGGGCCATAGGAACCACAACAAATCCCGCAAGGACCGCAAGGTCCATAGGGGCCGAATGGGCCATAAGAGGCTAGACATCGAGCACAAGCACAAGCTTTGCAATAACTCGAATTGCTACATTTGTGGATAGACGGACATAAAGGTAAACAGGCACAACATGTAGGATATGGATTATGAAAATTAAATGCGTTTGTGCCACAGGAATGGCCAGAACAAGGTAGAATGGGCTCAGTAGAACCACCAGAAATTGGTGGGTACGGACCACTGCTACCACCTGAAGTAGGTCCGTTCGTACCACTGTGACCACCAGAAGTAGGTCTGTTAGTGTTACTGTGATCACAAGTAAGTTGTTTCGGGCCACTGTCATTGCCTGAAATGGGTGTATTTAAACATGTAACTAAGGTACCTGATTTTGGATCATTTGAATTCGACTTTGGGGGAATAAAGGCACAACAAGAACCACAAGGGCCACAGGGACCGCCTGGATTCGGAGGTTTTGGTCCACATGGACCACCGGGGCTGACAGGACCGAAGTTTGGCCATATGCCGCTTATATTATAAGGGCCACAGAACCAGGTGCCATGCGGGTAGTAATAGAAACCGGTCATTGACTGCATACATCGAGGGGGAGTGTTGCAAGGTGGTGGAAGACAGCCACAGGGTGGCAGGCAGCCACAGCCACAGGCTGGCGGGCAGCTACAAGGAGGCGGGCATCCACATGCGCTACAAACGTGTTTCACTATTTTAGACGAAGTACTTTCAACCATTTTAGACGGAGTAGTTTCAACCGCATCGCTACGCTTCACTACACTTATATTCAGCTTTTCAGGGAGATCCGAGATAGGGAAGTACATTGATTGTAAATAGTTAGTCATGGAAGCTATAGGGTACTGTTGTGGTCGAAAATACGGGTCCAGGCTCTGTTTATGTTTAACGGGGGAGATCGCGGATAGGCTCCTGCGCCTTAGCTCAATCTTTTTGTACTGGATCGCTTGAGAGGTACTAGGCACGAAGCACGGACAGGATTTGTTCTTGTACAGAAAGTTCTCTTTCCGCTGTGGCTTCTTATCACCCACGACAGGCAGCGCCATCCTGACTTTAGGAATCTCACGAATCGATTTAAGTTGCTTATTCAAGATCCTCTTCTGTCTGTCATTTGCTGAAAGGATGATTTGTAATTGTAATCACAATCCAACCTATCTGAAACCTAAACCTGCGATAGTAAGATGTTGGAATAAAACAAGTGTTATATCTGGACGACCTTTTATTCATTTAGTATATTATATATGTTACATTTACAGGCTTCTAAATTACGTTGTTAAGTGTATACTTTTAATCATTTTGGTCACTTGTGTGTTGAAATTTAAGATTCATAAGGCTTAAAATGAAAAGAATCAAAAGGATGGACATAAGGGTTCTTATAGTTGGGAATTGAAGAATAACTGAAGACCCCAGGTCTAATAGAAGGATTGTCTCTCTGTTCCTGAGTAAGGATTACCTTGGGTTGTTCCATCGTGGGGCGAACTTCCTTAACATAACGTTTATCAAGTCTCATTGAAGGCTGTTCCTGGGTCAGGGTTACCTTAGGCTGTTCGATAGTGGAGCGAACCTCGTAAATGTAACGCCTATTACATTTTTTACGTTGTATGGGACTTCTGCTTTTATCGCAACAGTTCGAAAGAGACCGATGGGACGTGTAGGAATATCCTTTTTTAGATTGAGTCTTAGAGGTGTTTGGCGGAAGGCCAGGATATGTGCCAAAACGTTTAGATTTAACATCGTTAAAGTTTACTGTGGACACTTGCTGAAGAGTCGGCTGAGAAGTCTTTTGAGGAGTCTGAGTAGAGTATAACTGCGTACTGTAGGGACACACTACAGTAGATTGGACCGGAGGCATTTTGTATTTAATCTTAGGGTCTCTAAATGTTGGTGAGGGCACCACGGTGGTGTTGAACGGCAAGTATTTCGATATACCCGATCGAGGCTGAGGAGTTCGGTTCAGTGGGTTAAGCGCATTCTGGATCGGAGACAGGATTTTGTTATTTCCTGCACCGGGTTGGCCAGGAAGACCCGAAGACATATCTCCTAGAATGCCTCCAGGGCAAAAGGAAGCTGGGGCGCATTTACTTGGAGCACATGGACCACACGGCCCACATGGACCACATGGTCCGCACGGACCACACGGTCCACATGGACCACACGGTCCACATGGACCGCAGAAGGGACCACAAGGACCACAAGGACCGCAGCAGGGACCACAAGGACCACAAGGACCGCAACCACCACAACAGGGACCACAACAGGGACCGCAACAGGGTCCACAAGGTCCACCAGGATTGCAAGGTCCACAAGGGGTGCAAGTTCCAGACACGTGGTAAGGACCGCAGAACCAGTACCCATACGGATAGTAGTAGTAGCCAGTCATGTATTGGATGCAGCGAGGAGGTGTATTGCAGGGTGGGGGCAGACAGTTGCAACCGCAACAATTTCCACAGGGTCCGCAAGGGAATGGACAGGCGCAGCCGCAGTCGCAAGATTTGGCGTAGGCTCTAACGGAACAGACCTGAGATCCAGCTAGTTTCAAGAAATTAGGAATACCGAGAGGGATACGAGAGAATGGTGAAGTAATAGCGTTAAGTTTGGCGTGGAGCCCTTCATAAGACATGGATCTACGCTCATGAAATCTGATGTGTCGCGGTGGTGCATTGATCTGTGCTCTCGAGTCTGGCACGAGGTTAGGGCACGACATGCAGTACCGAAACGTTACGGTCCTCTTTGGAGCGCGCGATTTTCTCGCGCATTGCTGCAGAGGCTTCGTTTTTTCCATCTTGAAATATGCGAAGGGCCGCGCCTTGATCTCCTTCAAACTCCGGAACGTCACCGCCGCGGCTGCAAAGGTATGGTAACGCTGTTCACCTCGATTAACGATCCGAAATTCTGGATTCCCTAACCGTGCGTATCAAGCCTGCCTAGCATAGCAATCAATAAATGAAACAAGCAAATAATAATAATAAAACTTTATTGCATAAATATAATCATAAAACGTATACTAATAGAAATCCAATACGTATATTTAAATTATAAAGTGCAGTTAATTTGCGTCTCGAGATTAGGGTACAACTTTGATGGCTCCAGCCGCCGCCGCAGTGATGCGCGAGGCAACTTGCTTCTCGCTCTTACTTTCTTCCTGTTTGTTTTCTGCAAACGCTGCTGGTACGCAGCAGGTCGCACATTGACTGCATTCGCACTTTTTCGGTTTGCAGGGACACGGGCATGGACATGGGCACGGGCACGGGCAGCAAGGTCCGCAAGGGCCACAGGGTCCACAGGGGCCACAAGGGCCGCAGGGCCCGCATGGACCACAGGGGCAGCAAGGACCACAGGGCCCGCAAGGACCACAGGGCCCACAAGGTCCACAGGGTCCGCAAGGACCACAGGGACCGCATGGGCATGGGCATCGGCAGGGGCCACATGGTCCGCAAGGCCCACAAGGTCCGCAAGGCCCACAAGGGCCGCAAGGTCCGCATGGTCCGCATGGTCCGCAAGGCCCACAAGGACCGCAAGGTCCACACGGGCCGCAGGGGCAAGGACATGGGCAACGGCATGGTCCACACGGTCCGCAAGGACCACAGGGTCCGCAAGGTCCGCAAGGCCCGCAAGGTCCACAGGGTCCGCAGGGTCCGCACGGTCCACATGGTCCGCAGGGACAGACGCACGATGCACTGCCGCAAGCCGGGCAATCTTTCTTGTCATCTTTTTTCTCGGAAAAATTTCGCCGCGGCCCGCACTGGTCCCCACAAGAGAGCAGCTTGGAACGATCGAAGTACGGAGATTCAAACGCGCCATGGTAGCACACTGCAAAGACACCCAAGATATAATACTTGGCGAGATAGCCACTGGTCGGTTCATGCTATTCAGAAGAACGTAGGATGCGCTCTCGCCGAGTATTATAGCCTGGAGGTCCTACGGCAGCGACCACCGTTCTCCGAAATAACAGAGCCTCACCAAGTCACCAGCTACAATACGTCAAAATTTAATCAAACGATAAAAGCCGTAATTCATTTTATTATTTGAATAATTTACAATGTGAGAAAATACGGTAACGTGTTATTTTAAAACGTTATGCCAATTTGACACTGACAGCCACTGATATTTTTGCAAAGCGCACGCTTGAATTTACGAATTGTTAATCCAGAAAATATAAATACCACTTACCTGCTCCCGTACTAACAATATTTTATGGCTACACTAACCACTAAACCACGATAGAAAAACGTTAAACAAAACTACAATAGCAAATGAAATTGACAACTAATGCCTATTCTACGCCGCTTTTTCATTTTGCCGATAGGGCCTGTATATCTAGGTGCATGAACGAACCGATAAACTTTCTACGGATGATTTTTTAGTCTAAAATAGACACACCAATACCACCTATATAATCTATAACCAATACTATATAATCTAATACAATACTATAATATTTACGATGATTTTAAGATAGCTTAGGTAACTTACACAGAGATGCAGGGGTAGGAGTTTTGTTCGCTGCTGAAGAAAGGGAGCGCCCTTTTATGCATTTCAGCAATGATACGTTCCTCGGTAGAACTGATTTCCACAAAACTAGAGCCATGTTTTATGTAGGGTTACGTATGTAAATTTTATTCAAAAATCGTCGGTTGCAACTTGGAAAATTTAGATGTTTGGTAGACTATCTACTTGAAAATTTGGGCCATTGTAGGAGAGCGTCCAAGTCTGTGGGTCTTGGAACAAAATCTGTGATGGATTATCTAAATTCAAATGATATTTTTTTGCTTTTTTTGTTCTGCTTTCTTCTTTTTTGGTTCTGTCACAGAAGAGGTTCTGCTACCATGCCAAAAAGTTTGCAATACTTTTTTAGAGTTTTACAAAAGAGTTTATACAAAATGTCTTTAGTCTTGCCGCACACGGGCCACGCGCTACAAAACGTCGCCACGAGTTAGAAGCGGCAGTACTTTTGTATATGAGCCGTCGTGGTTGTGGTCGGTGGCCGATAGCTTACAATATCGTAATAGACTCCGATTGAGAAGGTTTGATTGCGCTGCTGATGAGGGGGTTCGTGCGATGTCTTTGGCATGTTTTGTGTCAGCGTTTTGTATCAACATTTTGTGGTCAGTGTCGGCTACATGAAGTGAGAAGCGACGTCTCGTGCCATGTAGTGACCACCCGCGTCAAGCCGAACTCGGATTACCTACTGTGTCGCGGTGTGCCGTGACGTGAAATAACGAAACCGAATTCATACATTTGGTAAGTATGGTCAGGTTCACACTAATGTGTTGGGTTGTGTCGTGCCCACGGATTCCTGTGGCTCCCCTCGACATTAAATTCGGCTTTGACCGTATGTGGCTACAGGGTAGCTCATATAAAATGTACGACAACCATATAAGTACTACTTACAGTCCGCCGCTCGGTGGCGAACTTTTGTGGATGCAGCATGTGGCCCATGTGCGAACAGAGTTAATAAAAAGGGTTGTACTCACAGACCTAAACCCAATATTTTATCAGCGTGACTATATCTATGGTTGTACTATTGACATTGAGATTTGTACTTTGAAAGCTGAATATTTTCCAATGTTAAAAAAAAGTAGTACACTCTTCGGCATTTTCACATTATAATACAGACGACGCATGGAAGTATGTTATATAATTATAAATTAGCGGTTGGGTAAAACTTCCTTGGTTATATTATATTCTATAAAATAGCCCTGTAGGACCATGACTGATCTATGGTCCAGGGTCTACTACGTCTCTATGGCGGTACACTAGCGCTTTGCGGATACACCTAGAAGTTAGAACTAAGATGTTAACATAGAGTAGAGCATATACACAAAACCATAGAGCTATCCTAGCTGTTCTTCGCATGTAAAAATGTTCTATACAGCCACACTTATAGGAAAGGAGGCTGGGGGCACCAGACCACCCAATTGACCCCATCTCTTCCCATACACCTATATTGCCCTATACACCACCATGCTATAGTTGCATCAATGTTTTCCGTCACAAAATTCAAACCCTTGACCTTACGAATCAGCGTGAGTCTTCGGTGCCAGATTTTCAGCATGGAGGGGGAGGGGTTATCTAAGTCTAAAGTAAAACCAAAAAGCTCATTTTACAATTTTTTTTATTCATAAGAAATAGGTTTTGTTAAAATTAATAGAATGCAGGCAGCCTGCTGTAGGTACATAACTACTAAAATCTACGTTCGTAAAGACATAATGCACCAACATTGTGTACAATGGAACAGGAAGAGAGAGGTCCCAACATGGATTCCAGACTATAAACACTTTAGAAAGACGCTCTAGGTTTAGCGGATCTACTTGGATCACATCGTCGCTTAATATGAATATCAGAGTAGTCAAACGCTAATCTATCCAGTGTTAAAAAAGAACTAGAAGGTAGATAATTTTATTTGGCCGTGCTTTTTATATGGATAAGATCGAACGATATACCCATCTCCTCAGATTCGCCATACTCCGCCATCCGAAGAAAAACGAAAGGGCCCGCTTTTTCGCGTATTTACCCCTTATCCAGAATAAGGAGATCCGATGGAGAACGAAAGTAATAGGCCGCTTTCAAAATTAGGAAGTCGAAGTGGCAATAGACAGGCCACATTACAGGATCGACAACCGATGGGGAAGAAAGGTCGTCGAGTGACGCCCACGAACCGGAAGACGTAGTGTAGCAAAAAGTTACATATGCCTTAGTTGCGTGTTTTTATGAACAACCACAAATCTTGTTTTAAATAGTATCTAACCGTTGTCTAACTCATTCTGTTGTGACCGTTCTAATCATTTTAGACGTTTATCTTAAGACACTGACTAGCTAAACAGGCGCCTAAAAGATAATTTTTGTGGTAACCCTCCATTTCAGTTGGTAGAGATACTCATACCGGAACAGCTCTGCTGATGATGTGTTTGAAAGATAAGTCCTCCATGAAAAATTTTGAATATAGTGGCACTAGAAATAATTATTTTCAGCAACTAAGAAAATGCTTGATCATATATCATATTCTTTCATAGATCATATTCTTTCTGTCTATATTTCATCTATAAATAAGATTCGACAGCGCTGTCAGTGCAACTTCCTTTGTTACTGCATTCTGAAACAATGGATGAAATCCTTCTAATGAATATTATATAAATGCGTTTGTGAGGATGGATGGATGAATGTCTCACGCAAAAACTACTGAACGGATTTTGATGAAACTTTACAGCAATAGAGCTTAAACATCACAATAACACATAGACTATATATACAATTTACATTGCATGATCAGCCTCTTACGCTCCCACTGCTGGGATACCGGCCTTCGCGGGCCCAGTGCGGCTTGGTGGATGTCACATGTCCTCGAATTTTGTGTTTCTTGAACATGCGTGTTTGCTCACGATGTTTTCCTTCACCGTTTTAGAGCGAGTGTCAATAATCTGCGCATAACTTGATATAAGTCATTGGTGCGGCCGAGTCAAGATTCGAACTATGGTGCGTCGGATTGAAAGTCGCACAAGTTCCCGCTCGGCCAAACTCGCTCTAGTTCCCGCTCGGCCACACTCAGTTCCCGCTCGGCATATACAATTTATAAAGATATATATAGTTATATATACCACGCGGGTGGAAGCTAGTTTTTTTATACAATTATTAGACCGGTGCGTCTTTGACCGTCCGAGTACGAGGGGTCCAGGGAGAAAGCCACACAATGGGCTCTTATCTGGCTACTTCGACCCAATGTGGGCACTCGTGGAAATGAGACATATATCTCATTCGTAGGCCTACAACATAGAGAAGAAAGGCAAGGAACTCAACGGCGGTAATAAATGATTGAATATGACTTAGAAATACACTCACTTTATACTTAGCTGATGACTATATTCATCACCGCTATCACTCATGCTGTCATCATCATCATCAGGCGGAGAGATTCCCGCGTCACGTGGCGTAACATTTAGATTTCCCGCGTCAGCTGACGTATTCCGATTTCTGCTAGAAGCTATCTTCATATGCATCACTATCTTCATTACCCTGTGATTGGTCGCTTGGCACGACTTCAGGCGGAGTAGGATTCTGGATTCCCTCGTTAGTTGGCGTAGCGCTCTGAGTTCCGACGCTAGGTGGCGCTGCGTTTTGTGTGCTCGCGTCAACTGGTGCCCCTGGGCCGGGTGGCGTTACACCAGGGGCCCCAGCAGCAGGAGGTGATACGTTCACTCCCCCACCCATCCCGGGAGATCCTCCCACCCCGGGAGATCCTCCTATCCCGGGACTCCCTCCAACCCCACCTGGCATACCCTGTTGACCGCTCAACATGTTCTGGCAGCAGGAGCATAGCAGGCATGAGAGACAGCCCACAAGGGCTCCCCAGCACGCGGACTGACCCACGCCAGGTGGTTCTGAAAGAGAACATATATTTTTTTACCGTTGCCACTCGAAAAACGACTTGATTTGATAAGTAATGTGCAAGCATTAATATGGTCCGGTTTGATGAGCAGAGTAGGCAATGAATTTACTGGGCTTATGAGACTTAATACCTAATGTCTCAGGGTAACGAGCGCACTCCAGTGCCGCGCAGGCCTTTGTGTTTCAAATTTCTGGGTGGCACTGCAATTGTTATGTGCCGGCGTTATGCTTACCATCAGGCAAACGACCAGCTCGTCACATTATCAAATAGCATAAAAAAAATCCATACGACTGTCGAATCGTTACGAAACTTCAGGAATGGATCTTTTGATGATGTTGATGATCACGTCTTCTTTCGAACCGCCATCCATCGACTAATCGATCGACTCATTTCATTTTTGTTAATTTTATACCAAATAATAAAAGTTGTATTTACGCGATGTCTGTGGTGGCGGCGGTGGTGGTGGTGGTGGATACCCATGTTGAGGTGGATAGCCCATTGGTGGCGGGTAGCCGGCTGGCGGTGGATATCCTCCTGGCGGCGGGTATCCCCCTGGCGGCGGGTATCCCCCTTGTGGCGGGTATCCACTTGGTGGTGGGTATCCACCTGGCGGTGGGTATCCCCCTGGTGGTGGGTATCCGCTTTGCCAGCCTTGTTGCTGTAGTGGGAAACCTTGCTGAAATAATGATTAGAATCTACAGACGTGATCACGTGACGTAAAGCGACGCCATACCAGCTATGCGGCGCGTGCGGTACGAAAGTTTGTGAGGATGGATGTATGGATGACTCTTTCACGCAAAAATTACTGAACGGATTTTGATGAAACTTTACAGTAATATAGCTTACACATCGGAATAACAAAAAGACTATAATTTATAAAGCAATACAAGCAAGATATAAAGCGATATAATAAAATTGTAATTACCTGCAATACTTGCATCGTCTGTTCGTACTTCGGTGGCCGCTCTCGCGCTAGCTTGCGCGCCTCCGCCGCATTTGGTGGCGGCCACATATCGCGCGAGGGGCGTGGGATACCATAGGGTCGTCTGAATAAGCCATTGGGGGTGTTAAGACCTCCTGGCGGGATAAAATCGCGGCCTCGACTGTCTCGCATCTGAAAATACGTGCAAATTTTCTTTTTTTAATATATTTTGGCTCCATGGCTGATTTGGTAGTAGCCATGGTGAGTTACGAGCCCGGGGTTCGATTTCCGGGCATTCTATGCGCGATGAACATAAAGTTTTTTCTCGGGTTTATTTCTCTCTATAATTGAATAATAGTTTAGCGACGAATACTATAATCGACCATTGGCCGAATGCCGCATATTCGGGCTCATGAAATGAATACCTATGTTATACCTACTATAACGTACAGAAAGTAGAAACCGGAAAGTGGATAGTCTAAGTATGAGAGTATGTATATAATATAACTCCCTAATTTGCCGGTGTCTTGAATGAGATGACAATCTCTTACATGAAACACTTTGATACAAGAGTTAACTTTAGTAACGGGATATTTACCATGTATTTTATTTGTTTTGAGCACTCGATATTTCGGCGCTGTTGCAAGCGTCATGTTCGTGAGGAAACTGAGGTAAATATCCCGTTACTAAAGACTAAAGTTAATTCTTGTGCTAGGGACCATGAAAGTTTAATAACTTATATAACACGTTAATAGTTAAAAATTGCTTTAAAAAAGCGAAGAACCGACTTCAGTGACCAAACTACTGAACCGATTTTGATGAAATTTCTATGGGACCAATCTGAAAGTATACCCTTTTAAATAAAAAAAGAATTTTTCAAATCGGTTTATAAATGACCGAGATCTGAGGTAACAAACATAAAAAAAAAAAATACCCGACGAATTGATAACCTCCTCCTTTTTTGGAAGTCGGTTAAAAAGGCACGAAACCCAACAATAATAATAATCGTATTCTTGTACAGCACAGCTTTAAAGTTCTTACAAACAAGTCGATGTAACAAAAGTTACATAATAAACACGACTGCCCTAGCCAGTGTCACTCGGGATGATTTAAGTATTCTAACGACACATCCAAATCTGTGCAAGCTTTTAAAAGTGGTAGAATAAAGAAACTCATATAGGTACATACATAATTCAAATTCAAAATTCAAATTCAAATTCAAAATTCAAATTAAAAATTCGAATTAAAAATTCAAATTCAAATTCAAAATTCAAATTCAAAATTCAAATTCAAAATTCAAATTCAAAATTCAAATTCAAATTCAAATTCAAATTCAAAATTCAAATTCAAAATTTAAATTCAAAAGTCTTTATTCAAATAGGCCCCAAAGGAGCACTTATGAAAGTGAAAATGACTCTTAACAGCGGACATACATACAATAAAAATATTACACTCCTTTTTTGTGCAGCCGTGTAATAAGACCGTCGTATCTACGCATCTCGTTGACTCGTTGCTGAAGAAGTGATAAACTTTTTTTTTATGTTATTTGGTAACGAGACGAGCTGATGGTCGTTTGCCTGATGGTAAGCATAACGCTGGCCCATAACAATTGCAGTGCCACTCAGAACTTTGAAACACAAAGGCCTACGCGGCACTGCAGTGCGCTCGTTACCCTGACACAGTCTCATAAGCCCAGTAACTTCACTGGCTGCTCTGCTCATATCATTACCGGACCACGGTAATGATTACTGCTTGGCGGCAGACTTCACAAGCAACGCGGTGCTACCAACCCAGACGGACACTCGCAGAAGAGTTAGTCCTACCACCTAGTGAATGTTATAAGATCACGCAGACGCATCGAGTGAGTTTTTAAAACTATTATACCCATAACCTTCTTCATATCCCCGCCACACGTTGGTAAAAGTATCTTCCGTTCATGTTTGGACGGACCACAAAGAAATAATAACGCCTTAGCAACATTTCCCAGACTCCATGACTCTGGGCAGGAAGACGGAGAGGGCAGTAGCCGATCAAATTGGCCTTCTATGGAGGATGCCTACGTTCAGCAGTGGACATCTCCCGGCTGATAATGATGATGAGAACCCTTATCTATAGATCATCTGGCGCTTACCCTCGCTGCTCTATTGCACTCCGGCCCGTGGTCATCAAACGGGAAACCCCAACAGCAGCTCTGAAAATCATGTTGACATAATAAGTAGATAAACTTTTTATTGAAACATTACCTACAATATACAAATTTCAAAACAAAACCAGGCAATAATTGTAACAATTGGCGATCTTATCACTAGCGATTTCTACCGTGCATGGAGATAAAATAGACGCTAAATAAATGGACGATGGCTTTCAATCTTTAATTCATTTAAATATTTTATATGCAAAATACATTAAAGCGGCGCGGCGTCAGCCACTGCCGATTAAAAAACTCCCGTCGATCCGTTGCTCCGTTGCTGTGTGAAAGACAGACAAACCAAACACACTTTCGCATTTATTGTACTAATTAAGTACTTACGTTTCCCATTAGCTAAGAGACAAATTCTCTGGGTTCCTATTATTGTGGGTGGAACACATAATTCTTATTTAATTTTGTACTATTTACAGACACTAGTAATTTTAACATAATAATAAGTATTTAAACGTGCTCTTTGATTTTATTCTGATTGGGTTTGACATTGACAGACGAAATGTAGAGTGTTAGAAGAGAAGAGATTAAAAACTTTTCTAACGGAAGAGCAAAGTTGACTGACATTTGTAGAAATAAGGTAACAAGACGAAGACGTCGTTGCTCCTAATGGTAAGTATAACGCCATAGAGTAGTACTATAATAAAAGTATAACGCACAGGTATAACGCCTACCCATAACAACTATTGCACCACCCAGAATTTTTTTTGGAAACATATTTTTTTATTGAATACGTAATTGATACTGTAATCTTGTGACCACCTTCCGGCTCCATCTCAGGACCCTGGATATCGTCTAGGATCAGTAGTACTTGTAAGAAAAATCAAACGAGCCCAAAATGGATAGGGTTACGCTTACGTCGTTTTGTTATAGAGATTCCAGGGGCCTGTTTCATAAAAAATATTAGTCTAATATTATGAGCTTTTTTTTTCTTTTTTATATAAAATATGAGGCTAATACCTACTCATAATGTTAGACTAATATTTTTTATGAAACAGGCCCCTGGGCTGCCTTCCGGCTCCATCATCACACCAGCTCTTTGACATACATACATATACATTGTCATCCAATTTACATCATTATCAGTCTCTTACGCTCCCACTGCTGGGATACCGGCATTCTCTCAGAGAGAGAGGTATGGGCCATAATCCACCACGCGGGCCCAGTGCGGCTTGGTGGATGTCACATGTCATCGAATTTTGTGGTTTTTGAACATGCCGGTTTCCTCACGATGTTTTCCTTCACCGTTTTAGAGCGAGTGTCAATAATCCGCACATCATTTTGCGGGCCGAGTCGAGACTCAAACTATGGTGCATCGGATTAAAAGTCGCACAAGTTCCCGCTCAGCCACTCGGCAGCTTAAATTTCATAAACTATTTGATGACTCTGATTAAAACATCAGATTGTGGTCATGGTGTTATTGTATGGTCTTGGTTCTTTAATCGTTTGCAAAATTTCAAAACATGGTAAAGTCGTGTCATAAATTTGGAATAGATGTTAAAACATAAAATACGTAGACGTTCTCAAAAGCACTTTCAAATCCGCTGACTGCGCTCGAATTAATCCCTTCTTTTCCAGACACTAATCTAATGGTCTTTCCACAGCTGATAACGTACATAACTTGATATAAGTCACTGGTGCGGGCCGAGTCGAGATTCGAACTATGGTGCGTCGGATTGAAAGTCGCACTTGTTTCCGTTCGGACACACTCTCCAATTTACATAGTAGGTATCTTCGTGGAAATTATATTTTTTGTGAATTTCATTTTTATTGTGTTATTAATGTGATATTCTTCATAACGTTTGTGCTTTGTGTTTCATGCAACATCCCAATTCCGGAAGTGTTCTCCCGTCAAATGAACTTTTCCATTACATCATGTTTTGATCAGTGCAATAAACGATGGTAGGTATACATCAAGGTCGCGTCCTATGACTGACCAATCACCAAGTTACTTTCCGCGAGTGATGTGCAAAATCGATCGATAATCGATTCGAACATCAAACGTTACTGCTTGGAGGCAGATTAATATTAATAATTATTATCCTATAGCGAGAATCAAACCCACAACCGATAGGCACTACAGAAGCCTATCACCACCACGAACCGAACACACCACATGAACAACACCATTGTTGCAAGTAGGCACCTAAAAGCGGGGGCCAAGTACGCTAAACAACTGAAATTGCGATGGCAGTGGTGCCATTATCCATCGCAACTGCAATTGTGCCAAAAGTAATTTACTAATTATTCATTATGACTACAATGATGACCTCTCACTGTTGCCATATGTTCTATCCTCAGAGCAAAAATAGGTAGAGCACGCACATCGCTCCGGTCGCCTAATGCGCAGCGTAGGCAAGTGAACTATAGCTAGTTATATTGATAGGTAAGTGACTGATAGGGATGGGCAATTGAGCGCTGCAAGCGTAGTTGTCGATAAAAGCAGCTGAACGGCACGGGACCTATTGTTATATTATGTTGTATAATTAATGTATAATGTGAAGTATGTATGGGTGAGTTTTTGATAAGTAAACATTATTATCTGCTTATTTATTTTAAGGTACGAATTTATAGGTCTCGCATATAATCCTAATGACCTATGAATTGATATTGTTATAATTTTATATATTGTAGTTTTAATTTACAATACAATTATTTTCAAATGACATGGTTTTTTATATCGTATTTATGTTATTTACGTTATTGTAATTGAGTCAAAATGCGTTTTTATTTTTATATTTCCCCGCTCTTTATGTAAAGGATAAAAACTAAAAGAAACAAAGAAATAAAAACAGGATTATATGTTACTTATATCTTATTTATTGTTGAATTATTTACTTATATTATAAACGCTATAACGCTTTCACACTCACCGCCTCTAATCATTTACAAAGTAATTAAAGTATTAAAGAAAAGTAATTGTCGCAAGCGCACATAGCGCGCCGGTGTATTATAAACTATTTCTCGCCGAATCGACTCAAGCGCCGAACGCGTCACATCACTGTCCCAGTTGGCAATCCAAGAGGGGTTGCGGGGCGGTGCGGGCGGTGCATGTAGCCTTGCGTCCCGCGTCTCCTTCCACCCCGCGAAGCGTGACTTCTAATTTACTTAAAAGTATTAAAAAATGGTTTACCGGCGAAATGTGATGCTAGATTTCTGTTTAGTGTGTTTCCGAGTATCGTTTTTACAGGTTTTTATTGCACATTTTACCATTTTTAGCAGTTAAATAATCAAATGCTCGCCAGGAACTCGCAACGTGCGCTCACACCGCTAGTGAGCGTATGACTATTAACGCTTGCGGTAGGAACAGTGCGATGTTCTCACCCGTGCATACTGTTCCCACTTGGTAACACGCGCTCTACCTATTTTTGCTCTGAGGTTCTATCATAATTTCTAGCGGTATTACCATTTAAATAAAAATCACTATAGAATAGGATCAATATTAGTTTAATTAGATATTAATCATTAATTATTTTAAAGATACCTACAGTCATGCACAAAGTTTTTTTTTTGCTATTTGGTAACGAGACGAGCTGGTCGTTTGCCTGCTGGTAAGCATAACGCTGGCCCATAACAACTTTGAAAAACAAAGGCCTGCGTGGCACTGCAGTGCGCTCGTTACCCTGGCACATTAGGTGTTAAGTCTCATAAGCCCAGTAATTTCACTGGCTTCACTGCTCCTCAAACCGGAACACAGTAACGCTTGCACGTTACTGCTTGGCGGCAGACTTCACGAGCAAAGCGGTGGTAACAACCCAGACGGACACTCACAAAAGAGTTAGTCCTATCACTAACATGAGTCATGACTACAGTCTTCTTCCAGCTTTCCTAATTTTGGTACCTTTTGTTGTACATTCATGTATTTTAATCGATGCATAATAATTAATCAATCGATTACCTCTACCTGTTCGATAATCGATTATGCCCATCCTTATTTTCCGCGATGTGTTTAGAATGTGACTATCCAAACACGTAGACCTGCGTTGACACAAAACAAACAGTATGAGTACTGAGTCATAAACTTCTGTTTTATTTCTAACTAGCTTTTGCCCGTAACCTTTGCAGCAACGGACCGACACGACGTGATTCTTAGCATAGATATCGTTTATGGACCGGAGAGTAACATAGGCTACTTTTTATTCCGGAAAAATTCTCGGTTCCGGTGGGAACGCGGGTGAAACCGTGTACAGAACCTAGTAATTAATATTGAACAAAAAGCGAAAATTTCCACCCTTCAAATTAATAATATACTATATTTTGACGATTATTGGATTTACCCATACTGGATGTGGATTGTAGTGTCATCAGTGCTTTGGTGACGCGGACGTAGTCGCTATGGTAGACCGGTAGACCATAAGGAAGTGTTTCGATGAATGCGATTTTTTTTAAACGACGAGAAACGAAAGAGATTCCCAGGTTGGCCCGTACATATACTTTTTATAATAAAATTTTACAAAGTAGTCCAAATCTGATGATTTTTTTTAATATACGACCGTCCAAAATTTAATGTTTTCAGGGTTCATGTATGTGTGATGCCCGTTTTCACCAACGACGAATTAGGTGATGCCTAAATAAGTAACTTCTAATGTAAGCTAAGTCCTAAATATAAACCGTTAGAACATTCCTAAAGGTTGGTGAAACGTTTTTTGCCCCAGGCAACTCCTAAATGTTTAGGCATCCGATTTAGGCGTCTCATAAGGTTGTTGAAAACGAGCATAAGTTTCTATCCACCATAACTTTTAAATGTGTTGGGTACCTATCGTTAGAATCCTTGCATCAACTCGAGTGACACTGGCTAGTCGTTTTTTGTTTTTTATAATTATAGGTAACTAACTACATAAGTACTTGTTTTTTTTTTCTTTTTGATAGAGTATAATTATTATTCTACGAAGTTGGTCCCACTACATATTCAAAAAATCGATCACCGATTTCAATTTTGTTGAAAAGTTTTAACTATTTTAGTACCAACATTAAAATTGATTGGTTGTAAGAATATATGTATAAAATTATGAATTTGGAAAAACATTATTAGGAAAATTAAGAATTCGGAAAAAACGCTGACACCCTTAGTTGATGGCAAAGTGACTTCACCTTTCCTAAGTAAATTTGCAGGTCTCTCCTAGCCAGCTACTTACCAATATTAATTTGAAAATCTATCACTGCTTTGCACGCGTAGTCTGCCGCTAAGCAGTAATGTGCAAGCATTACTGTGGTCCGGTTTGATGAGCAAAGTCTGAGCAAAATGAAAATACTGGGCAATGTCTCAGCGTAACGAGCGCAATGCAGTGCCACGCAGGCCTTTTCCAAGCCTTGTTTTAAAGTTCTAAGTGGCACTGCCATTGATATTTACCACACTCGCTCTAACATGGTGAAGGAAAACATCGTGGAGGATCGAAAAACTCTTAGTTCAAGAGCAAAAAATTCGAGGGCTGTGACATCCATATGGGCCATTAGCATTACATCATGTGGGTCCGTGAACCGTCACATGTGGTGCATTAACTACTATTAAGGCCTAGAGGCTAGACATAGTACCTACTAACGCTGTCTCTGAGAGATGGTCTTTATCTTAGCAGTAGAAGTATAATAGTCTGAAAATGCCGAACGTAAATGACATCCTGAGCGCGTGCCATTCGTTGTCAAGTGCGAAACATGTGTTACATGAACGTGCGACAATTTGCAGAAAACCGCATCAACGCGACGGCACCTTAACTCACGCATGCCATAGGTAGGTATAGAAATAGTACAAAACACAACTTCCGATACAGTCTTTCTCTGCGCTCCGTAGTGGTGAGACGTGCATATTATTGTTTTCACAATAATTAATTCATTAATAATGGCATTGCCGGCACCTATCATTTTTAACAACGGACGCACTTGTCCTGTCATCGGACTTGGGACTTGGAAAGTAAGTTTTCTTTCATATGACATTTATTACAAATAAAAAGATTTAATTTAAAAAAAATGACAAGTTTTTACCTTGGTTTCAACGTTTTTTTCCGAATTCTAATTTTTCCTAATTCAAAACACAAAATCAAACAAAATCATTTACTTAATTGCAAATAAAATAAGGTTACAAAATTAGATGTTACACTGATTTTGCCTTTTCAGGCGTGCAAAAATTTAAGAGTCAATAAAATAATTATATACTTAACTAAAATTAATTTTGTTAGTGGGAGAACTAACTCTTCTGCGAGTGTCCGTCTGGGTTGTTACCACCGCTTTGCTCGTGAAGTCTGCCACTAAGCAGTAAAGTGCAAGCATTACTGTGTTCCGGTTTGATGAGCAGAGTAGCCAGTGTAATTACTGGGCTTATGAGACTTAATACCTAATGTCTCAGGGTAACGAGCGCACTGCAGTGCCGCGCAGGCCTTTGTGTTTCAAAGTTCTGGGTGGCACTGCAATTGTTATGGGCTGACGGGCTAACCATCAGGAAAACGACCGGCTCAGCTCGTTACCAAGTAACATAAAAAACATGTCAAATTTAAAGCTTCATAATTTTCCAAATTTCTATTTTATTCCGATTGGAATTTTATTATTAGGCACCTATATATAGTCGAAGATTGTACTTATTATTGATGTAGGTACTTATGTTGTATATAAGTGTATAACAACACTCCAACCGACTTGAGTGAGAATTATTTTGACAAAACCTTTAAGAAACTACTCGACTACCCTAACTCAAACGATCCGCTCGTCTCCTCACAACATAGTATAAAAAACCTAAGTAGATACATACATAAAACTAATTCTAAAAGTATTTTTACCTATATTTTTGGCTGTGGCCATGCAAAGTAGTTGTTATCGTTATCACCTCACGAAAATGGAAACAAAGCATCTAATTGACACGTTTCTAGCACAAATTGTTTACCTACCTATTTGGAACAAGCGTGGCGCGTGGTTGGGTTCATGGTACACTCAGCGACTTGTGTTAAAATTCATTATAAGTGCTCTTTTTTCCACCACCGTATTTCGTTTGATTAGCCACGATGTAGACCAACCTTAGTTGCCAAAAAAATCTAGGATTTTATGGAACCACAAAAATTTAAAATTTTGACAATCCAATTCAGTAATAGCCTTAAGAAAACAGCCTTTTTAAACAAATTTTACCTTTGGCAGTTCACAATATTCTCATAAATATAAAAGTAAACAAAACACTTCGATCGGATCCTTGGACATGTAATGGAGATCCTAAATAACAATCATTTTTTTCACAAACTTGTAAGGCATTTCCAAAAACACGTTTTTCCTGGAACAAGTTTTAGGAAATTACCACGCACTAACTGTCTTCGTAAATTTTCTTTAGAAATTTATTTCAAAATTTTAGAATACCAACCGTAGGCTCTAGCGTTGTCTTTCTTTTTCCGTAGTGCCTGTTCTTCGATGAACCAACAAGCCTTTAGGCCATTTTTGCGTACTACTTAGGCGGGCCGTGATGAGGCACCTTAATACGGTGTACGACGATCTTCTTTTTTTAACACAGGAATTTCGCTTTATCGGCCTTGTTCTAAATTTTTCTAAATGTGAACTTTTTATTTCGGTCAATAACCCAGCAAAAGATTTCATTTTACAAAAGATTAACAATTTCGCTCCTAATATATAAGTAATAGACAAGTATACACTTCGTTTATTGGGTTCTCCTATAGGTACTAGACGAATCTTTCCCCCTCTTTTTTTTGAAGAAAATATTCAAAAATTTTTATTATGCTCGGACCGTCTGTCTCACATGGCTTTTAATATAGTTCGCTTTTGTCTTTTTGTTCCTAAATTCACTTATACATACTTTACGTTGTTGTCAACTTCAGAAGCACACAGATCTGCTTCAGACTTTAGACAACATTGTGAAAACAACTATGGTATCTGTTTTAAATATAAATTTGAAATATCGGGAGTGGTTGCAAGCTTCACTTCCAGTGCCATCGGGGGGCCTGAGCATCAGATCAATATCTGGTGTGGCGTTACCCGTGTTCCTGTCCTCAGTATATAGCACACAAAACCTGAGTCAAAAAATAATGCAGCTTCATTTTCATTTATTTATTTAATTGGCCACATTATAACATAATACGTTATGTTAGGCATATCATAATACATTATACCTTCTTCTATAACTGATCCAGAAATAAATTTTTCTACCGAGGCCAGAAACGCATTAGCCTGTCCAAACTCTGAATTCCCTTATTAGGGAATTCAGACAACAATACACCATCTTCTCGAGTATGGGACCGCGGCCGCTTTGCGAGCAAGTACCTACGGAAGCAATTGATTAATATAATACGTAGGACTAGGTACTTGAGCACTGCAGAGCGCGCCCTTCTGTTGGCCGTTGTCGAGTGGGAATCGGGCTTATTATTATTATTAAAGCTCATCCGCAATGGCTCGCTTGTAGAAGCTAGGCTGCAGAGCCTTGACCGTAGGCGTAGTCTCTTGTTTGTCGGTATTTATCGGTTGCATTTCGGCACAGCAGTGCAAGTACGGAAGTCGGTTCGATAAATATGTCGAATCGAAAAAACTGATAAGTTTATCGCATGTCGCGAGTACCGAAGTCTGATCGTAAAGTATATTGTAGTAGCTCTTTATTCTCTTTGGATTCGACCTAGCTATTACTAGCTATAACTTTTGTCGATTGTATCGAGGCTCGATAAATTATATAAAAAGTCCATAAAACACACTTTATCGATTGGAACCGTCAATTGTATCGATCGAAAAGATCCGTACTTGCGCTGCAGATCTCTTACATTTTGGCGAGTGTGCGTCGGAATTACACCACTTAATTCCCCCTTCAAACGGCGAAGTGACGTCGATACATAGTTGACATTCCTCCTTTACGCACGAAGCGTTGTGCTTCTACGTTTATTTGGCGTACCGCTAAGGAGTGGAACTCTTTGCCCGAGTCTGTGTTTTCTGATCGGAATAATCTGGGTCTCTTCAAGTCACGCATGAACACTCAGGTATATTCTAGGACTCTAGGTAAGCGTGATACACCGTCGACCGCATCGTGACTTACCACCAGGTGAGATAGTGGTCCAACGCAAGCCTATTAATATAAAAAAAAATATGGAAAATCGTGAAATACAAGTCTCTTGATCGGCGGCTCCGTAGTGTGTCAACGGTATACCTACTTCAGTGGCGATACTTTTCCGACTCGTCCCTCTGTCGGCTCTAGCTTAGTACCAAATATTAGTTAGTCTGTGTATTTTAAATCCAGTTTTTGAATGAATTAAAACTTAGAAATTGAAATAAAATAAATAGTTTATGCAACACTACATTCGACGAATCAAATGACATATTAACCTATTTATTAAAATCAGGCCATGCACCTTGAACTGATGCGATACACACAAAATCGACTTGCATATAACGAGTATATAGATTGTGTAGTGGTTAGTGCACTCGATATGACTTATCAAGAACTGATTGATTGATCGTTTTTATATTCCTATCTGTATACAACAATGATAAGATACCGCGTAATGATGGTGATGCCAGTAGACTGCCCGAGTAGATTGCCCGAGGAGGACCGCTACTGCACATCCCCTGGATATTCCCTTAGCCGGCTTTTACGGCACCCACGGGGAGAGATGGAGTGACCCACATACGGTATCATGATCATCAGCTGGAAGTCATTCACTGCTGAACATAAGCCTCCATAAAGCTCCTTTACACGACCACTCCACTCCAAAACATTCCATGCAAACGTTCCAAAAACATCCGTACGTGGGGAATCTGAGATGGATTACGTGGAGTGGTAGAAATATTTGATTTCCAAACCCGACATTCCACAACATTCCAACACATCGTGTGTGTGGCCGAAACGCTCCATTTCGCGCTCAGTTGGCAGTAATGGAGACGCAGAATGACACTGCTGGGATCCCGGCCTTTTCTCAGAGAGAGAGATATGGGCCATAATCCACCACGCGAGCTTAGTGCGGCTTGGTGAATGTCACATGTCCTCGAATTTTGTGGTTCTTGAACATGCGGGTCCTCGTGATGTTTTTCCTTCGCCGTTTTAGAGCGAGTGTCAATAATCCGCACATAACTTTGAGTTTCGAGTTTGTTATTCCACCATAACTTTTAAATGCCTGAACAGATTTGGATGTACGAGGTATCGTTAGAAGCCTTACATCATCCCGAGTGACTGGCTAGAGAAGTCGTGTTTTTGAATATTTTTTTATACCTTTTTTATTCGTTTTCAGTCCCAACCCGGCGAGGTGACGCAGGCGGTGAAGGATGCTATTGACATTGGGTATCGACACATCGACTGCGCGCATATCTACCTCAACGAAAAGGAAGTGGGGGACGCATTAAAAGAGAAGTTTGAACAAGGAGTTGTTAAAAGGTACCTTTTGCTACCATCGCCTTCAGCCGGAAAACGTCAACTAAGTTGACGTTAAGTATAGAAAGAGTGAAAGAAGAAAATTTATTTCAAGGAACATTATACACCACAAAATCTATATCTAAACAGATAAGTAAAATTGAAGTGTCTGTTTGAAATATCAAAATAAGAGCTTTTTAATAATTGCACATGAAAGTATAATAATATACGGAACAAAACAATCATTTCAATAAGACAAGAACAATACAGCCAGATAGTGCTGTATCTTCCACTCCCTGCCTGGGCTCAAAGTGATGACTGCTTCGCTTTACTCTACATACATCACTAGCGCACAACCGCGGAATTACCGCGGCTTCTGCACTGAACACGCAGTGGTTATGCAACT
Source organism: Crocallis elinguaria (assembly GCA_907269065.1). Classification (NCBI taxonomy): domain Eukaryota; kingdom Metazoa; phylum Arthropoda; class Insecta; order Lepidoptera; family Geometridae; genus Crocallis; species Crocallis elinguaria. The sequence continues at coordinate 13,051,506 of OU026076.1, read as the reverse complement.
TTTTTTGAGTGGAGATCGTAGAAGCAGCTGCGTTGCGTCTGCACTACCTGCACAATCGTGGTACGGTATTGCTCGGACTAGATTTCTACCAAGCTCCACAGACTGTACGATATACGTCAAGCGGTGATTGTGGTTTTTCCATGGTTTTCGCGTAGTCCGTGATTGATGCTTATCCACCAATCATGCATTAGGTGTACGGGCTGCTTAACAATTTCATTGCCACTCAGAACTTAATTTTAAATCGTTAATTGTTAGCATTAGAATCATTGTAAAAACTATTTTTTTTAAATAATGCCGAGACAAGGTTCTTGCCCTTCTTCTTGCTCGGCCTATACCAATTTGGAATGGGCACGGTGGGTTTCTGGAGGGTTCGTTGACTTTGAGCACGGATTGGGTCTGTTGGTGTCTTTGTCATTTATTATGTTCTGATAAAGATAGCATTACTACTTTTAGTCTGTGATTCGGGTACACGAACGTTACAGAGGCCCGCTGTTAGAGTCATTTATTTAACTTTCATAAGTGCTCCGTTGGCGCCTATATGAATAAAGCATTTTGAATTTGAATTTAGAACTTTGAAACGCGGCACTGCAGCAAACAGTAGATACGAACGTTACAGAAAATGCCCATCTTACTAGGGTTGTTTTTGGTACTAGAAATATTGATTTACCGTCTCTCTTATCTGTTTACAATTGTTAGTTATCTAAGAGTTTTATCACCTAGTTCTAAATTAGGTAGTTTCGGCCTTGAGATGTCATGTCGGAAGAAATATATTATAGTTAAGTAATTTATTTGAGCTACTTAAGTTATACCATGAATTTTTTCTTTAATTTACATTCAAAATGCTTTATTCATATAGGCCCCAAAGGAGCACTTATGAAGGTTAAAATAAATGACTCTACTCTAAAACAAATTAAATTTATGGTACACTAGCTGCTGCCCGCGGTTTCATCCGCGTGGAGTTATTGGATTTCATGGTTTTTATTTTTTTGCGCGGAACCCTAATTCTTTTTCTAAAATTAAAGTAGCTTATGTTACTCCTTGTAACATCAGCTATCTGCCAGTGAAAGTCCCGTCAAAATCGGTCCAGCCGTTTCGGAGATTACCCGGAACAAACAGATAGAGGACAGAGACAGGCAAAATTTTTTAAAATGGTTGTCTTGTTATTGTTACCGTATGTATATACTTTCATATATTATATGCATTTAGTAAAAAGCTGTTATTTTGATATTACAAACAGACACTTAAATTTTATTTATTTGTATAGATTATTTGACGTATTAAACGTAGCTGTGGTACGTTTTCCGTCGCAATTCTTCGGAATCCTTGAGAATTCGACGGAAGACAGACGATTGCGTTTAGAGTTTTTTATAGCATAATATGGTCTTGCGTTTGAGCGCTGTCTCACCTAATGTTATTAGGTAGTTATTATCCCTTTTCCGTCTCCCCAGGGAAGATATCTTCATCACCTCCAAGTTGTGGTGCACGTTCCACCGTCCAGACCTGGTGGAGGGGGCAGTGAAGACCAGCCTCGAGGATCTAGGGCTGGAGTATTTAGACCTGTACCTCATTCACTGGCCTCAGGCTTATAAAGTAAGTTCTATAATTATTTACCTACTAGCTGTGCTTCGCGGCTTCGCCCACGTAGCCTAAGTTACTCCCTAAAACATCAGCTATCTGCCAGTGAAAGTCCCGTCAAAATCGATCCAGCCGTTTCGGAGTTTAGCCAGAACAGACAGACGGACAGACAGAGAAATTGTTTTTTGTTTTATGTGCCGTACACAACCTGACATTGAATTGGTATGTTATATCGAAAGAGGGTCAAGTCAACAACATTTGTTTTACGAGTTTTTGAAATTAGATATTACTACTTTGCTCATCAAGGAACACACTACTGCTTGAACATTACTGCTTGGCGGCAGATTTCACGAGTAAAGCTTACCAACCCAGAAGGACATTCGCAGAACACTTAGTCCTACCACCTAGTATCACAGTAGTGTCTCAAAAATGTTAGTAAATTCGGGTAGACGAATGTTGCAGAGGCCCGCTGTTAGAGTCATTTTAATTTTCATAAGTGCTCCTTTGGGGCCTATTTGAATAAAGACTTTTGAATTTGAATTTGAAAATTACTGGGCTTATAAGACTTAATACCTAATGTCTCAAGGTAACGAGCGCACCGCAGTGCCGCGCAGACCTTTGTGCTTAAAATTTCTGAGTGGCACTGCAATTGGGTTGTTGACTGTATTCAAATAAAAACATAATTTTGCCGCGAAACGGTAGTTTTTGTGACAGAAATCCTATTAAACACAATATTTTTGTTTATTTTTAAGGAATTTAATTTAAATTAAATAATCAAAATGTAATCACATCAATCCGAAGTCACGTGACCTAAAACGCCCGTGACGTCACTGTTTCAATCGGATGTGTATATATTTTTTTTTGTTTTGTTTTTGGCTCCACGTGATTTGCGCATTTAACTAGTGTCAAGTTATATAAGTAATAATATATAATAAATCTCTAGTTTTGGTGCATGAAAGTCGTCAAAGTCACGTTAAAGTTTAGTCTAGGCGCGGTCGAGTCGAAGTGACGCTTCAGTAAATTTGTGGATAGTTTACTGAAGCTTCTATGGAGTTTTGGATAGAATACGAAAATACACGTTTTTCGTCTTTGTACTATTTGCCTTTCACTCATGCAACTTTATGAACACTTAATGGTTAATAATCCACTATTATTACACATTAACACTCTATAAAACAAAGGTTTTAGTAAATAATACAAAATCAACAACAGCACATTTTCGCATTCCCGCCAAAACTCCAATGAGTATATAGCTCGTTGCGCTTAACTGCTTAGTATTTTAGAGTGATTTCTGTGATTATTTATCTGTGCTGTGAATTCCGCGCCTATTTTTATAAATTTATTTCGACTCTTGAATATTCTCCCATGATGGAAAGTGGCTTCATAAAGGCAAATAATTCCAATTTGCCGAGAATTGATTGTTTTACGGTGGCCAATTTCTTCTCGACAAACGATAATTTCTGCTCTGCTGAATTTAGAAATGTGAAGACCTCCGTGTAAGTACCTACTTATTATACCAAAAATCATTATTTCTATAACCAACAATGAATATATAACAGTAATCGTAGGTTCTAAGATCCAAAGTGTATTAATTAACCAAAGCATATATATAAATCAATAAGCTCAAAAAACTTAGAACTTATATTTTAATACATAACAATACATACAAAGAAAGCATCGAATCAACTTGTCACTAAACGTAGCACAGACTAGGTAGTAGTGGTTATATTCTCTTTGCTTGTCACTTTACAGTGTTATAGAAAATTACTCTGTGGTAATTGAACACGTGACGTCACTGCCGTTTTGGAGCAAAATTTAAAACGGCATTTTAAATACATGATAATTAAAATATTAGTTGTTTTAAAAAGTAAATTTAAATATTTTGGGTTATATTAGGCCCATACGCATCGTTTTAAACACTTTCCCAAAATCAGTCAACATCCCTATTGTTATGGGCCGGCGTTATGCTTACCATTAGGCAAACGACCAGCTCGTCTCGTTATCTATCAGAATAAAAAAGGATTAAATAAATTGACTTTGAGTTTTCATTCCAGGAGGGTGCAGACCTCTTCCCTAAGGATGCTGACGACAAGGCCATCCCCTCTCCCGTGGACATCGTGGACACGTGGAAGGCGATGGAGACGCTGGTGGAGAAGGGGCTGGTCCACAGCATAGGGCTGTCCAACTTCAACAGGAGCCAGATCGAGAGGGTGCTGCAAGATGCGAAGATTAAGCCGCAATCTTTGCAGGTTCGCGAGAGATATTCCTATTTTTATCCCTATGTTTGATAACTTCAAAAAGGAGAAGGTTCTCAGTTCGATGTGTACTTTTTTATGTTTGTTACGTCAGATCTCCGTCCGGATTTTCCATAGATGAGTTTGCGAGAGTTTCAAATGAATTCCGAGATTTATTTATTTGTCAGCGAAAACTTGTCGACGTAAAATCAGCTGGTGTCCAAACACCAGCTGATACCTACTGTCAATGTTTTCGAACGATGTGGTTCGAATCGGAAAGAAGGCAATTTACTAGAGGAAATCGGTTTCCGATAGTTTGTGACTTTCGATAATTAGGACAACTGATACTTCCGAATCGGATACATCCGCATGAATTAAGAATATGCCTCAATCTCTCTCTTCTCACAATCCTGACGTTCCAGATCGAGTGCCACCCATACCTGAACCAACAGAAGCTCTTCGACTACTGCAAGCTGCAAGACATTGCTGTCACAGCCTACTCCCCGCTGGGGTCTCCTGACAGGCCCTGGGCCAAGCCAGGAGACCCGCAGCTCATGGACGATCCTCGGCTGAAGGAGATCGCTCAGAAGTACGGGAAGAGCACCGCTCAGGTGCTGATCAGGTGAGGATATAAAAACTTGAATATAATGGGGCGATGTCATCTTCTTTCTGCCGCTTGGTGGCGCCGTTGTAGATGGAGATCTGTCACCTGGTGAGGATTTTTAGAACTACTGACATTATCTGCTCAATCGAGAGAATTCTCGCCATTTATCCGGCTTGGTGACGCTATTGTAGATGGAGACTGTTGTCAAGGAAACCCGTAAAACTTTAAACATTATCTTAAAACTAGTCAAATTGTCAAAGGTTTTGTAACAAAATATGTAATAACCCACGTCTCATCCCCATATATGTAGAAGAAGAAGAAGAAAGAAAGTAGAAAGTATTTAACAAAAACCACAGATCTTAAAGAAAAAAAACTTAATTAAACACAACTTATAAGACTAACACCTAATTACGGATTTACTTTACATAGATAGTAACATAAGAGCAGGTGTACGTGTGTGTACGTGCGTGTTTGTGTGTGTTTTTTGTACGTTTGGGTGTGTGCGCGGGCGCGCGTGTGTGTGTGTGTGTGTGTGTGGGTGTGTTGTATAGGGATGTGTAAGTGTAGTGTATGTATGTACAGTAGCTTTAGTAGTAGTGGTTCGATAGATTATAGAGTTTGCAAAGTAATTAGTATGCTGTTACTATACCCGTTTGTTGCAGATACGCGATCGACCGTGGTATGGTCGTCATCCCAAAGTCCGTGAACAAGACGCGTATCGCTCAGAACTTCGACGTATTCGACTTCCAGCTCTCCCTCGAGGATGTGCGGCAGGTCGCCGGGCTGGAGTGCAACGGGAGAGTCTGCTCCATGGGAGAGTGAGTGCTACCTCTTCACTTTTAGGCCGTATAGTAACAAAGAGTTACCAAGAATTACCAGGTGGTAGGACTAACTCTTATGCGAGTGTCCGTCTGGGTACCACCGGTTTGGTCATGTAGTCTTAACTTTGTTTTTATTTAACTTGGAGTCAAGTGACACTTAGGTGTCACCTTTTTTATTCTTACATATACGAAACGCAAATAGACCGAAACTCACAGACTATAATTGTACTTAGTGGCTCCCTTAATATGGTTCGTTCCAAACCGAACTAAATGAAAAAAGTTAGGTGATACCAATAAAGCCCAGACTGGATACGATGTCTGGGTCCAGTCTGAGTTCAGGCTTGCGAGTCTGGGTTCTTACGTGATAAGGCTGCTGTACCTAGTGTGAAAGCTTTACTGCTGTGTTTTGCTTTGATGATTCGTAAAATTAATATGTTAACAACTAAGTATATTCTTACACAAAAAAACATTTTAGTCACCTGTTTAGCTGGACAGCGTCTAAAGATAAACGTCAAAAATGATTAGAGATGTCACAACAGAATTGTGTTAGACAACGGTTAGACACTAGTTAAATCAGGATTTGTGGTTGCTCATATTTAATCGCGCGACTAACCCATGTTCAGGCGTTAAACAGTGTTTAACACAGGTTTAACGTGTGCTTAATTTTTTTGTGGTAAGACCCCTAATTTCTCATGGCAACGAGCGCAATGGAGTGCCGCGCAGGCCTGTGTGTTTCAAAGTTCTGAGTGGCACTGCAATTGTTAAGGCCGGCGTTACGTTTACCATCAGGCAAACGACCAGCTCGTCTCGTTAACCAATGGTAGAAATAGAATAATAGTAAAGATGGACACTCGCAGAAGACAGTCCTACCACCAATTTTTTTACAGTTTTGACATGTATATTGCATATATATCGAAAATATTCACGCTTAGACTCACCTCTGAATAGCCATCATCTTAGCCTTAGACTCGTCTTTGAATCTGAGCTTCAGACGTAGATTGATGTTTAAGCTGCTGCTCTAGTACATAGTATGACAAAGGAACAGTAGATCGTTCCTCGTAGTCTAACTCCCGACATGTACCTAAACACTGTATCTTAGCTGGGGCTCACGATGTTAGAACGAAAAAATAGTAAATAACTGTAAAATATATAAAACATATAATTTTCTATTACCTACTTATTTTATGATAAAAGAAACCTCTTTAGTGGATATCGAAAATGTGTGACGGGTATCTTGAGAAACTAAATTTTTTTTTATTGTTCCAGCACCCATCACCCCGACTACCCATTCCACGATGAGTACTAAAGAGTCCATGATTCCATCATAGCAGTCACGAGGACTTCTACGCACTGTACCTAGCAACCTCAATCAAAACAATATTTTATTTTTATAAGAAACATATCAAACGACTACATACGCTATAGATACATATATATTTAAATACATACACTAGAATTATATTACATTTAAACTTTTTGATCACACAGCGGTAATTGTAATCATCAGCCTATTATACGCTCCCACTGCTGGGATACCGGCCTTCTCTCACAGAGTGTGGCGTACTATAATTCGCCACACTTGAAATCGCTCGCCTAACGAGTTGTACCAGCGCCTCACAATTACAACATTTCGCTTCTGATGGTATATATTTCTATATCCTGTTATCTTTTGAACTGTGAGTGGATTTACATTGGTACGGGGTCCAGTGCTACATCGGGGATCCCGTGCCATAAGAATATATAATGGGCCATAAGGCCAAAATGCACCACTCGGGCCCAATGTCCGCGTGCCACTGTGATATCCACTTGATATCCACCAAGCGGCACAACAGATTAATATATTATATGTAGCTAGCTAAGCGGCACGCGGATACCTAGCTACATATATAGTAATCTGTGGCGGATACTAAACAATCCACATGACGTGTGATAATCACACGTCAAACAAAGTGCAATCGTAAATTCTAGATTCGCTATTTACTCTCTGATAAACTATAATCCATATTCCAATTTGGTTGAATCAGGTCAAATTATCGGGCCCAATGTCCGCGTGCCACTGTGATATCCACTTGATATCCACCAAGCGGCACAACAGATTAATATACGAGTATATGTAGCTAGCTAAGCGGCACGCGGATACCTAGCTACATATATAGTAATCTGTGGCGGATACTAAACAATCCACATGACGTGTGATAATCACACGTCAAACAAAGTGCAATCGTAAATTCTAGATTCGCTATTTACTCTCTGATAAACTATAATCCATATTCCAATTTGGTTGAATCAGGTCAAATTATTATTTATAGGATGATAAATGAAGTATGAACACGAACAGCATCTACCAGCCATTGTAGACCTATAGATAATGCAAATGGTCTCCTCTTATCCACTATACCAGTTAGCAGCGTACCCAGCAAGCTGGCGGTATTGCTTCCGTTAATTCCAATGCAATGAATCTCGAAACGCAAATTTTAAATTAAACTACCTATAAGACCGCAATCCAAAGGGAAAGCATGTTACTTTAGTTTTAAGCACGCATATATTGATAAATAAATGAAATGTACTCAAGAAAGTGTTTTATTTAATAAAAGTCTTACTAATTAACTGATGTGCCTATTATATACCTAGTACATACCTGACACAATGGTATATATCCTACTACACCTACTAATAGGTACCTGCCATGATTTGTCTTTGTTGTTCTTTTTCATTTTTGAAAGAGAAAACATTGTTTAACTATTCGACCGTTAAATTAAATAATTACTAGCTTTTGTTTGCGGTTTCACCCGCGTTCCCACAGGAACAGTGCATTTTTCCGGGATAAAACGTCCATAAACTATATTAGTATTACCACAAAAAAAAAAAATTTTAGTCGCCTGTTTAGCTAGGCAGCCTCTAAAGATAAACGGGGGGTTTTGGCGGGAATGCGAAAATGTGCTGTTGTTGATTTTGTGTTATTTACCTAAACCTGTGTTTTATCGAGTGTTAATGTGTAATAATGGTGGATTATTAACCGTTAAGTGTTCGTAAACGGGCATGAGTGAAAGGCAAATAGTACAAAGACGAAAAACGTGTATTTTCGTATTCTATCCAAAACTCCATAGAAGTTTCAGTAAAGTATCCACCGCTTTACTGAAGCATTACTAAGACTTGACCGCGCCTAGACTAAACTTTAACGTGACTTTGGCGACTTTCATGCACGAAAACTAGAGATTTATTATATATTATTATCCATATAACTCGACACTGGCTAAATACGCTGGTCGCGTGGAGCCAAAAACAAAACAAAAAAAAAGATAAACGTCAAAAATGATTAGAAATGTCACAAAAGAATTGTGTTAGACAACGGTTTGACAAAACTTGAATTAGGATTTGTGGTTGCTCATATTATTTAATCGCGCGACTAAGACATGTTTAGGCGTTAAACAGATATTAACACCGGTTTAACGCGTGTTTAATTTTTTTGTCGTAAGACCCTAACGAAAATACATATTACAAAATCCTTAATAAAACCATAAATATAATGCACAAGATACTAATTTATTCAAAACACAGTTTGTATGGCTTTCGGGTTGAGTGCTCTTGAGTCTTATCTAGGACCATTAACAAATTTAAAAAAATGCGCCAGATATCGGGCTTTGTATCTACGTCAAGAAATGAATAAAAAAAGCATTTAAACAAAAAAAAATATTTTAAATCCAAAATCTTTCAAAAAAATCTATTATATTATACGAAAACTAGAACTTATTATTTCATGATTCATGTTTTCGAAGCCGATGTTATAATATTTCTTAAAACCGATAAAATCTCAAATCGATCGACTGTACATTCATTATAGCTGACAATTCTCATCACTAAACACAAGCCGCCGCCCAAAGAGAATACAAATTAAAAATCTGCCGCCCGCCATTTTCCAGGAGACCATCTTTGTTTGCTTGGCTTATTTCTTTCGGCGTAGCGTGTGTAATTTCGACGGATCCGACTGTGTAGTGATGAGAACATAGGTTAATGGTGTTATTAGAAAACTTGTGCATACAATGGATGAAGACTATAATATGGACACACCCGATTCTACGGTGCATGACCCAGGAAATCGAAGTGTCGAAGGTTCTGACAATTTGAGTGATTCTTTCAAGGATTTCGGTGACCCAGGATTATATGACGACAGTTTTGAAGACGACGAAGGTGGTAACTTCCGAAACAACCGGGGACGCGGGAATTTCAGGTAAATATACTCAAGTACATGTGCGTGCACTTTTTGGCCCCAAAACTCATGCCAAAAAGAATTCCCATCACGAGTAAATATTGATTTTTACCGGTTTCAGTACCAAGGATTTTGTAAAACCATTTTAGTGCTAGCAAAAAAATTTAATTACTAAAGAAACACTACATGTCGGCTTTTTGTTTGCATAGCTGGAGGACGCTGGCGACTAAAATCATATAGTATTTTCAGTCTAACTGTTTTAGAAATGTTTGCTTGTTCAGGTGTTTTATTAGCCTTGTGAAATACTTCAAAACACCATAATCTAGTGAATGTGTATTTGTTGTAACAACATACATGGTTTGAAATTGTTTTTCTTATCAACAGTTATCAAATGTAATTGGTTAGTTATTTATTTTGTTGTTGTTACTTCAAGGTAATTAGTTTCCTGTCCTGTGTCCAAGATGGACACACTAGTTGGAGCAACCCCAATAGCATATAGCAGACAAAAGTATAGACTCCAATCAGTCTGAAGATGTGCACATTCTTCCCGTCACTCTATTTTTTTTATCCCTGCTGGACCCAAAATTAGCTATTGCGCAGGCCTCATAGTAATATTAATACTGGTCAATATTTGTACATTATAACATCAAAATACAGAAAGGACTAGAAGCGTGTTAGCAAGTCGCACACTGAGTCTCAAATAAGACAAGCGTCCCACACCTGCCTCACTTCCCACCCACATAATATTTCAAGTCCCAATGCACCTTAATTTATGTAAATGTGAAATTAATGTTTTAGGCTCTACATTTTCTTGTTGTCCTTACGAATCTAAGTACTATTTATTACCCATATTTTGGCGATCGTAGATGATTGAAACATAGATAGTTATTATTTTAATAAATATTGGTTGATGTTGATTGGAATTTATGGCGCTCGCATTAAACCCACAAGTGTATAAAAAAAACACATCAAAATGAGAAATTGTGATGCATACTTGGGGAAATTTATTGTGGTTTCTGCAGAATTTAATAGTCATATTTTATACAACATTTTGTCCTATGGTGATGTGAGCAGCACTGACTTAAATGGCCAAACCTAGAAATAGAAGCTGGTGAACTAGCATCATTGTTTTAAGCTATATGTCTCTGTCTATACGTGGAAATTATTCCAAAGGATGCTAATTATGTGCATTAATAATTTATATGTTAGGGTCTGATCAAACAACCTGTCTCACATATACTACGAAGATATTATTACATGTAACAGAGAGACAGTGTATCTCCACATTTGCATGTCTGCTTACAGGTTGAAAACTATACCCAATTTATTTTGTATCATCTGAATATATGTAATATAATGGTATGTGTCTTTTTAAGGGTGCTTTACATGGTTATTGATTATACCTGCTCAATATGTATGTGTTGTAAATAATATTTGTGGGCAAATAATGTAGTATGTATAGTATGTATTCTATTTATTGTAATGTTATTCTTGCAGTACACTACCTTCCTTCAATAGCCATACCATATCTCTCTCCATTTGGTTCTCTGACAGAAATGATTGCTTAAAGCATTATAAGAGACTTAGCTTCTACCCCCAGCTTCACCTGCATTCCCACATTGGTTCTAAACTATATCTATGTTAAAAATCATGTTGCTCCGATGCTGCGTGAAAGGACAAACCAACTGACCAACAAACACCATTTCGCATTTATTATAGTATGGATACTATAATACTGGCCTATATACTACCATATAACGACCAGCTCGTCTTGTTATCAAATAGTAAAAAAAATTAGTCCTACCATCTGGTACCAACACACCGTAAAAGATCCAATACTCATCCATTACCAGGTCATTAAACCTTACCTGACTATAGAAACCGGGGACGGGGGCCGCCGCCCGGCTGGATGAACGGGCCGCCTATGCGCTTTCGCGGACGTGGTTACGGACCAGCCGGCCCACCAATGAGAGGACGCGCTTTCTTCCGCACACGGGGTGGGCCCCGCTTCAGCAACGCGCCCAACTTCGATGGCAGCTGGGGCCCCATGGGGCCACCCCCGCCGGGCATGATGGGTGGGCCGCCGCCGTATGGCCCGCCTCCGGGGATGATGGCGCCGGGTGGTCCGATGGGACCGCCTCCTAATATGATGGGGCAGCCGCCTCCATTTGGAGGCCCGCCTGGCATGCCACCCCCGAATATGGTGAGTGAGGTTTATCATCAGGAAACCAAGCAGCTCGTCTTCTGACCCAATAGAATAAAATAAAAACATCAGGGTAGCATTAGAAGCATGTCTGTATGAGATGGAAGGACTAAACATTTTGACTTGTCTCTCAGTTGACTCCAAACGCCTGCTGCTACTTGACTGACATCTTATGCCTATTCCAGCCCGCCCCAGAACTGTGGGTGGAGACCAAGTCCGAGGACGGCAAGTCTTACTACTACCACGCGCGCACCCGTGAAACGACGTGGTCGCGCCCCCAGGAGACCCCTACGTGCAAGGTCATCACTCAGCAGGATGTCGAGGTCATGGCAGTAGGGGGTAAGCATCTTTTCTAGTCTCTTAGGGAATTTTTACTTTTTTTATACATAATTGCCTTGCGTTTGAACAGTATCTCAACAGCTGGTGATGTAGACACGTGACTTTAAGAAACACAGGTACTAGCAATCAGGAAACTGATGCGGGCAAAGAGTTCCACTCCTTAGTGGTACACATAATTAATATAGAAGCAAAAGGCTTTGTTGCGTAATAGAGGAATAGTCACAATGTATAACGGTGTCTCTTTGCTGTTTGACCTTATACAGTTGGTTTTGCTTTAGGGCAACTTTTTTTTTTATTTACTATATGCGTTTGACCACAATTTCATGTGATTATAAATGATGAGGAGCCCTCAAGGGCAACATGTAGATAGATTTCCCTTGAGAGTAGAAATCAGCTATCTGACGGTGAAACCCCCGTCAAAGTAGGTTCAGCCGTTTCGGAGATAACCCAAAACAAATAGACAGAAAGACAAAAATTTTAAAAATTGTGTTTTTGTTATAGGTACTGTATATTATATTATATACTTTCATATGTATTTAGTAAAAAGCCGTTATTTTGATATTACAAACAGACACTTCAATTTGATTTATTTGTATCAATAACTAAAGTAATTTTTCTAAAAGTTGTCAACTCGTCTATTGAACAGTAACATGAGCCTGTATTCAAGGCCCAATTAGAATAAAATGTGTTTAAGAGGTCCCAACCCACCATACTTTTTATACAAACGCTCGTACGTAATTATAGTGTTGTATCAAATTTTTTCTTTGGGTGTTTTGAACAAATAGGTATCATATGCATTATATCTAGGATTTTATGGGACCAAAAATTTTAAATTTTCACAATCCAATTCAGTAAATGCCTTATAAAAACAGCCTTTTGAAACAAATTTTACTTATCCTGACTTTGGCCATTCACAATATTCTCATAAATGTAAAAGTAAACAAAACACTTCCATAGGATCCTTGGACATGCAATGGAGATTCTAAATAACAAACAGCTTTTTTTTCACAAACTTGTAATACATTTTCAAAAACACGTATTTCGTGGTAAAAGTTTTAGGAAATTACCATGCACTAATTGTCTTCGGAAATTTTCTTTGGAAATTTATTTCAAAATTTTCAGAATGCCAACCGAAGGCTCTGGCTTTGTCTTTCTTTTTTCGTAGTGCCCGTTTTCTTCGATGAACCAACAAGCCTTGAGGCCATTTTTGCGTTCTACATAGGCGGGCCGGGAAGGGGCACCTTAAAAGACTATTTTCCAAAAGTTATCAACTCGCCTATTTGACAGTAACATGTGTATCTCCCCAGGTCAGATGGGCAACATGCCGCCTCAGAACATGCAGATGAATGGTCCAATGGGCGGCATGCCGGCGGGCGGGCTGCTGCTGCCCCCGGGCGCTGTGCCGCCATTCATGTCGCAGCCGCCGCCCTGGGCTAAAGAAGGTAACCTGGTGAAATGTTCATTATTTTTTAACCAACTTCCAAAAAAACAGGTTCTCCATTCGGTTGTATTTTTTTGTTTGTTACCTTAGATATCCGTCCATTATAGACCGATTCAGATTGGTCCCCTAGAAATCTCATCAATATCGGTTCAGTAGTTTCTCACTGATGTCGATTTGTTGGTTTTTTAAAGCTATTATACTTGTTGTTATTAAGAAAGAAAATACATTAATTTGTAGCTGTTGGCAGCGAAAATTACGAGATGTATATTTACGTTATACATTGAAGTTAGTCCCTTTTAAACATGAAAATAAATCGGTTGTTTTTTAAATTTTTGTGTGTCCATGCCACCTGCGCCATACAGAATCCTAATGCAAGAGTATAAGTGTGAAACGTATGTTATTACCCGCAGGCGCTAAGGACGTGATGGCGCCCGAGGACGCCGGAGCCCTAGAGAGCGATGACACGCCACCCGGGGAGTCGCCCGCCTCGGCCTCCACTGGTCAGTACACGTCCCACTGCTGGGCAAAGATTTCACATTGATCGCTCTTATAGCTTAGTTAGTTAAAGCATCTGGTCTAGGTAACCCAGCCGATGTGGGTTATATTACCGTTGGCAGAGGACTTTTTGAAATGTATGCAAGGGATTCACCAGTAGGGCTAAGATGCGCACCGTGACAAAATTTTGTCGATGCTTATGTCGTGCATTTGTCTCATGTTCGCGAGAGAAAGAGCGAGACAAAACAGTAGACAAAATTGTGTCGTGGCGCGCATGTTAGCCATGCAGGCCCTCCTTATTTGATCACCTTGTCATCCGTATTATAATAAATGCGAAAGCGTGTTTGTACGTTTGTTGGTTTGTCCTTCTGTCACGTTCAACAATGGAACAAAGGATCGACGTGATTTTTGGCACAGTGAAACAACCATATTTATGGTACAAATCTCTTTTGATACTAAAATAATTAATGAAAAATTAGTCTTCAAGCTTGAAATTTCAATGTTTGGTTACTATGGTTACTACCGTTATCATATTTTGGTGGCGCCACTTCCGTCTTAAGAGCGGCTAAAGTAGCCGATTTGGTAAGTACTGAATTTTGACATATGGAAGCAAAATTACACGCTTAGACTCCTCTTTGAATCTTACCCTAAGATTCAAAGATGAATCTAAACGTGGATTGCGTGCTTTCACAGCTATGTCAAAATTCTGTACAGTTTTGACATAATTATACAGAAGCAAAAGTCCACTCATCGACTCGTCTCTGAATCTTACTCTTAGCTACCGTTCTACTCCTTCGACCGCATCGAAATTTCCCATCAGGTGCGATCGTAGCTAAACTCTGACCTAGTATGTTGTAGTAAGGGGCATTATTAAGGCAAAAATGAAATAATCGAGTGTCATAAATTCTTTTGATTTATTACAGGTAGCCCGTTCCCGGGTGTCCCAGGCTCGAATTTCTCCAACGCACCGCCTTCCTTCCCCGGCGGTCCGCCCAACATGGGCCAGCCCCCAAATATGGGCCAGCCTCCCAATATGGGCCAGCCTCCAAACATGGGCCAGCCTCCGAACATGGGACAGCCTCCGAACATGGGCCAGCCTCCGAACATGGGCCAGCCTCCGAACATGGGCCAGCCGCCTAACATGGGACAGCCTCCTAACATGGGGCAACCGCCAAACATGGGACAGCCATCCAACATGGGACAGCCACCCAACATGGGGCAGCCGCCCAGTATGGGACAGCCACCTAATATGGGGCAGCCTATGCCTAACATGGGCAATATGCCAAACCCGATGGGAAACCCAGGTGGTCCTATGGGGCAGCAGATGGGGAACCCTGGGGGGCCGATGGGGCAGCCCATGGGTAATCCCGGAGCGCCGGGCGGAGCCCCAGGTGGGTTCCCCGGTGCGTGGGGTGGCTGGGGTGGGTGGCCTCCACCACTTGTTGCCAACCCTCCTAACAACTTGGGAAATGCAGCGATGCCTGATGCAGGTATGTTTTAATTTCGTCTCGGGTGTGTTTTTTCCAGCCTAGCCTACTCGCAAAATCGACGAACGATATAACGTCGCATTTTTTATGTTATACCCTATTTCTAAGTTTCATTGCTTTCACTATCGTATCGGGTCGGGCGAACGATACCAGTTTGACAATTAAAAAAAAGTTGTAGGAACATAATATTTTGTTATACCTAGTAGGGTTAGTTCGATGTATTGGGAGCAATGTCGTATAGTGACGATTGTGTCGTTATCGTTTTTGGAGGTAGACACTCCTAAGCTGTCTTTGACAGCTACGCGCTTTAGTCGAAGTCTCAATTGAAACCAGTTCTGATAATAGCGAGATAGTTATGAACTAAGTAAAACATGCAAATGTCAATATACAAGCTGTGGTTTCCAACAGGTGTCATAGCTATACTGCTTTTCTAAACACGAATAAACAAAACTATAATAACTGAACTACTGCATATTATATTGGAGAAAAAACATCATACACGAAAAAGTAACAAACTGTGCGCCGCGCGTCGTCCGCGAGTTCATTGTACTCGCCAGCTGGTCCCACCATCTTAGGCTAGCGAGCGCACTGCAGTGCCGCGCAGACCTTTGTGTTTTCAAAGTTCTGAGTGGCACTGCAGTTGTTATGGGCCGGCGTTATGCTTACCATCAGGGAAACGACCAGCTCGTCTCGTTACCAAATACCATATAAAAACTTTCATAATTTTGAGTTTGCACAATACTCATGTCTTATACTAATAAAATATATCTGTCCCAAGGCGCGGCTGCCCAGCAGATGGCAGCACCTGGCAACATGGCCGCTCTCTCCGACACGCCGATGCAGCAGCCGCCCAAGAGCCAGCTGGTAAGTCCCTGATTGATCAGGTCTGAAAAACTAAATCGTGTGCAGTTCTCGCGAATGAAATGAACTTATACCCTGTTCCAGAATCTTAGATATTTTATGTAAACAGTTGACAGAATGAAAGTATTGATAGAAAACTGTGCAATCCATAATTTGATGAGAGACGTTATTATTAATTGATTTTAAATTATAACATGATAAACTTGAATTATTTAAACATTTTGAATGGATCGTTTGTGCAAGATTGTTTTTTTAAACAAAACTATAAAAAAAGAAAGTTTTTTTCGTGCAGTTATTTTTCTTAAACTGGGAACACAGCAGAGATTTGAAACATTTTGTGCAATCGCCGCCATTTTCTTTTTCTGTCTGTTGATCTGTTCCAATCTCCAAACTCGAGTGTGTATCTTGCTGCGTATGAGTTGTTGTTAAAGACCTTGTTATGTTTTTGTTGTTGTTTCTTTTTATTTGTTTCTTGTTTCGTTATAATTGTGCCGTGCGAGAGCAAAGCCCGGGGGAAATAGAACTTCTTCTTCAGATTATGGCTTTTAAACGCTGCTTGACGTTTTTCTGACAGTGTCAAAGTGAGGCCAGTGTATGGTATTAATTGCCCGGTTACAAAATTTGAAACAACAGAATAATTTTCACAAGTTAAAAATGTTTTGGAGAACTGGCATGTCACTTTGACAGTGACTTTTCGTGACATTTCTTTGTTTACAAATAATATCTAAGATTCTAGAACAGGGCGTAGGTAAAGGTTTGATGTGGTGAAATTACTGGGCTTATGAGACTTAATAATGTAATGAGCGCGCTGCAGTGCCACCTTAGCGTTTCATAGTTCTAGGTGGCACTGCAATGGGAAGGCACAGGCAAAGCTAATCTCAGATGGCGCCACCTTCGCTGGTGCTTGTCATTGATGTTTACTTTGAGGGTGAATGAATTAATCTATAACCAGTAAACGTGCTCGCGTCTTAGAAATCATTAGATTTGAAATGCTCACTATATAACGTAAAAGAATTGGTTTCCAATAACTTTTGATGAGCAATGCTTTGATCCACAATTTCCGTTTTTTCTCGTCAAAAGGGAAACGTGTATACCATTATTTTTACGCCGAATTGCACTTTACAAAGGTATACTTTATTGCAAAGACGATTTTTTGTTCACTTACTAAATTTTTTTAATGAATTTTCATAGTGAAACAACACCAGCGATAATGCGCCACCTAGTGGGATAAGTATGCAGTGTGTCTCCCCATTGTTACGGACGGGCGTTATGCTTGTTATCAGGCAAGCAACCTGCATTTCGTTACGTTGTATTAAAAAGCTGGCGTGTAGAACGGTTACACAAGACAATGTGCGTCGCGCCGCGAGTCTCATAGGTTGTCTGGTAGCAGGTGCCGGCGGGCTACCAGTCCACCATGATAAACGGCGAGGCGGGGAAACAGATAAAGAAACCACCCCTGCGACGTCGGATGGAAATTATAAAAAAGCCACCCACTGTAAGAACTAATAATGATAAGAGGTGTGCTGGAGAACGGCCTGGATCTATAGACTCAAAAATTAAATGTCGTTAAATAAGCAGTATTTAGATTTAGCACTTTTGGAACTGCGGCGCAAGTACGGATGTATTCGGGTCGATAAAATTCGATAATATTCGATAAACTTGACAGTTCAAATCGATAAAGTGGGTTTTATCGATTTGAACTGTCAATTTTATCGAATATTATCGAATTTAAAGATCCGTACTTGCGCCACTGGTTAAACTTTAAAAAAATGACTCCAAAAAAATCAGATAACCTCACTTTTTCGATTAATTTTGTTCGTATAGATTGTAGGCTATGTCAACCGAACCAAAAAAAGTTAAAAAAAATCTATTGACGCCTCATTCATAGAAATCGGATGGACGCTTATTTTTATACGCTGCTGTGATACCGGACTTCTCTCGGAGAGAGTGCATGGGTCCATAAACCATAATCAACCACGCGGGCACAGTGCGGAAACAAAAAATTAAATAAACCTTTGCTTTGCTCGTGAAGTCTGCCGCCAAGCAGTACTGTGCAAGCATTATTGTGTTCCGGTTTGATGAGCAGAGTATCCAGTGAAATTACTGGGCTTATGAGACTTAATACCTAATGTCTCTGGGTAACGAGCGCACTGCAGTGCCGCGCAGGCCTTTGTGTTTCAAAGTTTTGGGTGGCACTGCGATTGTTATGGGCCGGCGTTATGCTTACCATCAGGCAAACGATCACCTCGTCTCGTTACCAAATAACATAAAAAAAATGAAATAAACCTTAAACCTGTGTTAAACACTGATTAATCTCAAAGTAGGAGATGGATCATTTGTTTTCACACGTACACCTCTTAGTTTTGCGGTGAATTGTCACGTTGTAATTTTCATATCGTTTCAGTGGCGGTTCAGTGGCGCAAGTACTGAACTTTTCGATCCATATCGATCGTTAAATTGGTAGTTAGATAAGAAAAAATTAGAAATAGGTAGGACCATGTTGGGTTTTGCCGAAAACGAAACATAACCTATTTCCCGAGAACGAAAACTAATCTACGAAACTAGTTTTGCGACGACGACAAGTTTTACTTGTAATCTGTTATCGATTGCATTTCCTACACAATGACGTTCAATATTCATTGCATTGACCGAATAACTAATTTCGCGAAGTGATTTTCGTGTAAAAACCGTGGCGAACGACAACAAAACCATTTATACATTTATGTTAAAATAGTCTTCGTTCCATAAATCAGTCTTCAAATTGTGAGATGTTTCATATTGAAGAAAGTAGATTCGGCTTCGTTTCGTTTTCGAAAAAATCAAGAACCTATCTCTAATTTAAATTTTTATCGATTTAAACTGTCAATTTTATTTATCGAACTTCCGTACTTGCACCGCTATTGTGACGCCCCTTATGCGTGTGTAAGTGTGGATAGATCCGGGCCGTTCCGCAGTTCCCCATACTGTAACTATGTCGCTAGATCAGCATGCAGTAAAGTTTTATTATTTGTTCTTCGGTTTGTTGCTTTTTTGTTTAATCAATTATTTATCGTTTAAATGGAAAACTTCTTTAGTAATTTATTGATGTAATTTTATTGTCAAGGTGGAAAATTGTAAAGTAATTAGCATTAAGTACGATTTCGAGAAGGTCTTTTCAAAATTTGATTGGTTTTACAAAAATTCTGAAAGTAGGAGGTGGATCTTTTGATGGAAACGGGCGTTTTGGTAATTATTGTTTGGGGGATCTGTCTTGGTAAAAGAAGTTTCAGCCGCGTATAGATTTCAGTGTTACCAGCCAAATAAAAAAAATGGTGCTAAAATGGATAAAATATCTTTTGAAAAGAACATCCTGAATAGGGAGGTTGCATGAATTACAAAATACATAATTACTGTCGTTATACAGGTTTAAGAACATCACATCAACACAATAAAAATTAAATTCACAGAAAATATAATTTCCACAAAGATACTGCATTTAAAAGCTTCCCGAATTCAACGTTTTTTTATCATCCAATAGTAATTTAAATGATACCATCATACATTTCAATGAAAAATAAAATGTACAACAACTATGTACTTAAACACAGTTTTTCACGGACAAGTCAACAAAAGGCACATTTTTAGTACAGCTTTACGGCCCGCGTTGAACAAGTGACGTCAGATGTTCTGTCTAATTTTTATGAGGCGTTTTTGCGCTCAGTAGATACACCCGACTTTGACTGTCATTTTTGACGTTTCTAGCGTTCGATTTCCAGTTTTCTCGATGTAGACATAGCCTCAAAGTAAACATCAATGACAAGCACCAGCGGAGGTGGCGTCATCTGAGATTAGCTTTGCCTGTGCCTCCCCATTGTGACTTCGGACTTACGATTTCCTACCCAGTAGAGTGAGCACAGACACATACCACAGTTAATTATAATCGTTTATTTGCTAAAAATGTTGGTAATAACAATAGTGTCGGGTCACAGGTATATAAAATATTGAGTGCCATAAACATTTTACCACATTGCGGCATGCAAAGTGCAAGTGAAATTACTGGGCTTATTAGACATAATACCTTAATACCCTCAGGTATTATAAAATGTCTCAACATTTCTCAGGGTAACGAGCGCACTGCAGTGCCGCGCAGGCCTTTGTGTTTCAAAGTTCTGAGTGGCACTGCAATTGTTATGGGCCGGCGTTATGCTTACCATCAGGCAAAAGACCAGCTCGTCTAGTTACCAAATAGCATAAAAAATGCAAATATTAAAATAATAAACATCATTTAATTGAAAATATTACAAAATAACCAATAACATAATAATCGTACTACAATTCAAATTTCATTTCCTAATGTACTATAATACTAGCTGCTGCCCGCGGTTTCAACCGCGCGGAGATATGGGATTTCACGGCTTTTATTTTTTTGCGCGGCACCCTATATATTTTTCTAAAATCCTAAGTTACACCTTATAACATCAACTATCTGCCAGTGAAAGTCCCGTCAAAATCGGTCCTGCTGTTTCGGAGACTACCCGAACAAACAGACACACAGACAGCCAAAATGTAAAAAAAAATGGTTGTTTTGTTATAGGTACCGTATATACTTTCATATGCATTTAGTAAAAAGTTGTAATTTTGATATTACAAACAGACACTTCAATTTTATTATTTGTATAGATTAATTAAATGTTATTATTATTCTTGTTAAAGTAATACTGGTCTAAGAGACCGTGGTAGGGCTCCAGATGTAGTGGATCCTCCGTTGTTGTGACGTCTTGCGTATGTGCAGGTGATCCCCCCGGAGCTGCAGGCGGCGGCGGCGGAGTGGTCCACGCACCGCGCGCCGGACGGCCGCGCGTATTACTACCACGCCGCCAAACAGGAAAGCGTCTGGGAGAAGCCTAAGCCCCTCAAGGACCTGGAAGGTACTGTGCTACTGTTCATTATTTGTTGCATGGTGGCGCCGGTCACGGAAAAGATAAAATAAAATAAAGTATACAAAATATATACTATTCAATTCAAATTCAAAAGTTTTACTACAGATATCATAGATCCATAGTGTTAGTAAAATGAAAATTACATTAATTAAATTGTTAGTAAATTACATTTAGAAAGAATCAAGTTATAACATTATAATTTAAGTTAAAGAAAAACATTAAATTAACAAGGAAGAAACACTGCGCAAAAATACGACCAAATGAGAGGACATACCTCTCACTTGATCACCAATCCCACCCAGTGCTTCCACAAAGGAGAAGTCAGCCTCTCCGCCACTGTTTTCAGAATGGTGTTATGAATATCTCGAACTCTTCTCATAAGAGATGCCGTTTTTTTGCGAACGATGGCATGCAAGTCATCAGTCTGCATCTGCACAAACATCTCTGAAGCACTACAGAAGCGAGGTAGCCCCAACATCATTCTGAAAATTGGACACGTAGAGCACTATACCATGTTCCAAAATCTCTGCAGATTTTCTTTGTTGTCCAGTTATAGAAACGAAATCCGTGGCTCTGTAACCAATGACAGGTAGGAATTCAAATTCGAATCATGTCATTGATTAACGATCGGATCACCATTGGTTGGCATCCGTCGAGTTTGTTTACATTATTAGAAAACCAGACCATAGTAAAAACACTTGAAATACAATCCACTATTATCTGTGCGCGGTCAGAATCAATGTTTTTAATTTAAATTTAATTTTTTTTCATCATTTGGTGAGCCGTCAAGTTTTTTTACATTATTGGACAATTATATGAAATTGTTGTATACATAGTCGTCTTCGGTTGCAGAACTTCAAGCTAAAATACAAGCCGAAAAGGACAGAGCTGAAAAGCTGGCTATTATCAGAGATAAGGAGATCAAGAAAAATCTTGAAGGTTAGTTGCTTTACAACTTCACCTGGTGGTAGGACTAACTCTTCTGCGAGTGTCCATCTGGGTGGGTACCATCGCTTTGCTCGTCTAGTCTGCCCCGTGCAAGCATTACTGTGCTCTGGTTTGATGATCAAAGTAGTCTGTGAAATTACTGGGCTTAAGAGACAGACCGTGTTACCACAAAAAAAAACGTTTTTAGTCGCCTGTTTAGCTAGACAGCTTCTAAAGATAAACATCACAAATGATTAGAAATGTCACAACAGAATTGTGTTAGACACTACTTAAATTAGGTTTTGTGGTTGCTCATATTTAATCGCGCGACTAAGGCATGTTTAGGCATTAAACAGTGTTTAACGTGCGTTTAATTTTTTTGTGGCCTAAATATCTAACTTTGAAAGAATGAAAATGTACTACATTATTTCCACACTACAATAATTATTGTTATGGGTAGGCGTTAAGCTTACCATCACCCAAAGGACTTGCTCGTCCCGTTACTGAATAGTATTTTTTTTTATAGTTATAGATGTTGAAGCACACGAGATTGAGAAAGCTGAGGCCGAAGCGAAAGCGATAGCGGACGCGGAACGAGCGGCGGCAGAAGAGAAGGAGCAACAAGAGAGGGAGAAGTTAGAGAAGGAGAAAGCGGAACGGGACAAGGTGGAGAAGGAGAAAGCGGAGAAGGAGAAGGCGGAGAAAGAGAAGGAGAAGACCAAAGCTGATAAGAGCCGGCCGATATCTAGCACACCTATATCTGGTACTCCGTGGTGAGTCTCCTTTTTTTCACCTACTTCAGATAAAGTCGGTATCATGTCGACATGTGGTGTGTAATATTATTGGAACTGAAGTATATTCACATATTATTTGATAATCTATCAAGCCGCTATCTCGCTCTCGCATCTCAACAGTTTGGTTTGAATGTTTATCAATCACTTAGTATAATTATGAAAAATCGCATTCGGTGAAATTGCTGACAATATCATTACAGAATTTTAACAAAAATTCCATTTTGATCCATTCAATTTTTCAAACCTAAAAATGGGATTTTATGTATTGTCAATTTTCATGTATGATAACTTGGTCGGATCAAAATGATACTTTTTCCGTACCTTTGTTATGTTATTGCCAGAAACTTCACCAAATGCGATTTTTCATAATTATGTTAAGTGATTAATTATCTTCAAAAATGTTAAGATGCGCGAGCGAGATAGCGGCGCGTTGTCCCCCTTAAAGTGTTTCTTTGTGGTAACACGTTGTACATCGCAGGTGCGTGGTGTGGACGGGCGACGGACGCGTGTTCTTCTACAACCCGACGGCGCACTCGTCCGTGTGGGAGCGGCCGCCGCAGCTCGCGGGCCGCCGGGACGTGGACGCTGCCGTGGGCCAGCCGCCCGCCGCGCTGCAGGACCTGCAGGTGATAGCGAGCGCAAACAAACACTAACGCACGAGCGAGCGCACACATAACCACTAACGCACGAGCGCACGTGTGGGAGCGAGCGCACACAGAAACACTAACGCACGAGCGTACGTGTGGGAGCGAGCGCACACAGAAACACTAACGCACGAGCGTCCGTGTGGGAGCGAGCGCACACACAAACAGTAATGCACGAGCGTCCATGTGGGAGCGAGCGCACACACAAACAGTAATGCACGAGCGTCCGTGTGTTGCGTTATAAAAGCTGCGTAGGCACCCGTTCCAAGCATACAACCGATCGAAAATCGAATTTTTGATACGAATGAATATCTTTTTGAACTTCTTACGTTAAGTATCGGAGTGTATAATATGTACGACTGTACGTATTATTAACTCGGTCGATAAAGACATTGCATCACATAATAAATAAATTACGGTGATAATTATTGCAGGTGTGTGAGCGTATATTTGTATATATTTAGTTGTTCTAAACCGTGATATCGGTTGCAGCGCAAGGAGCCGGCGGCCGCGGCTACTAAAGCGGCCAACGGCGAACTGAAACGGCCCGCCGACGCAGACGACAGTGACGACTCCGACTCGGAGCCCATCAAGAAGAACAAGATCGAGGAAGGTGAGCTGGTGTGGGGGAGCTTGTATAATTTTTGAACCTCCGACGAAAAAAGGAGAGGTGTTATATGTTTAACGTGTGTATGTGCATCGTAGCTCGTTAACGAATAGACCGATTGTGATTTAGTTTTATTTGAAAGGTTACTTGATCGAGACTATTTGAGGGTGTTCTTAGGCATGATTAAAAAAAATCTGTTCAGCCGTAGCACGGTAAATTATAATATTACATATATTGAAAGAAAGAAAGAAATTATTTATTTCGAAACTAGACACACACAGCTTGAGCAACTCATAACAAAGAGAACAAAAACATTTTTACATAATATAATAGGAAATAAAGAAAGAAACAATAAACCAGACAAATAAATACGTGATAACAATACATAATGAATATGTTAATAAAATTAATATGTGAACCGCTGCCATGTGCGGAGTTCCGAAAATGGTCGGAGCTCAGCATGTGCTGTGAACAGTACACAGCGCTGATTATCAGCTCCAACCAGTAAGTGACGCACGGACAATAAAACAAAAAGTCTATTAAAAATAAGTACATACTTATTAATAAATAATAATAATCATATTACATTACCAATATATTATACTACAAACCATTGCTCGGCCGTCAGTCTGTAGCGCTTGGAATAGCGTGAGTGTGTCCAAACAAAATATATGTAATATTACGACCGTGCTACAGCCGACTCTCGGCTCGGAACCCGACACGGTCTAACGTGAGTCATTCTTTATCCCCTCGTTGCATAATCTGTTATTAACTTTATGAAATATATTTTATAGTGTTAACCGACACTAGCGGATGTTCACACAAATATATACATAACAAAAATTTCGCTTCCAACAGGATTCGAACCTGCGTCTTCTGGCTTGGGAGCAATCTGTTATTAACTATTCGTCTTCTTTCTCCTCGCAGCAGTGAGCACGGCCCCGGCGCAGATCGACCTGGGCAAGGAGGCGGCCATCGAAGCGGAAGTGCGAGCGGCTCGCGAACGAGGCGTGGTCCCACATTCCCAGCGGCTGCGCTCGTTCCTCGCGATGCTGCACGAGAAGCAGGTGTCCGCCTTCTCTACGTGGGAGAAGGAGCTGCATAAGATAGTCTTCGATCCACGCTATCTGATGCTGAACTCCAAGGAGCGACGGCAGGTCAGGCAAAGTAGTCAAATTACTATACTATACCCTGTTCCAAAATCTTAGATATTTTATGTAAACAAAGAGGTTGACAGAACGAAAAAATTGATATAAAACTGTGCAATCCATAATTTGACGTTAGATATTATTATTATAGGTTTTAAATTATAACATGAGAAACTTGAATTATTGAAAAATCGTGAATGGATCGTTTTTGCATGACTGTTATTTTAAACAAAACTATAATAAAAGGAAGGACTTATGAGACTTAATACCTAACGTCTCCGGATAACGAGCGCAGTGCAGCGCCGCGCAATCTTTTGTGTTTCAAAGTTCTGAGTGGCACTGCAAATGCTATGAGCCGGCGTTTTGCTTACTGTCAGCTAAACGATCGGATCATTTCTTTACCAAAAAACATTAAAATTTGTCATTAGCGCACGGAGAATCGGCGCGAGGCGGAACTAAGAAAATTTCAAATACACTTTCATTTTTATTACAGTGCGGATAGTGAGAGGTTATTTTTTTTCGCAGGTGTTCGACCAATACGTGCGAGAGCGAGCGGAAGAGGAGAGGAAAGAGAAGAAGAACCGACTGCTGCAAAAGAAACTCACTTTCCGCACGCTGTTGGAAGAAGCCAAACTGCATTCAAAGTCAGTATCTGTTTAGCCTCGCTTTAGCTTCGTTTCCGCGATTTAAACTCATGCCCCCCCCCCCCCCCCCCCCCCCTCCCGCCACTAGGATCGCCTGTCTCGCGCCACACAAACACCCAAGACCCGCTCGTAACGTTGATTGTGTATAAAATTAATTAATTATTAACATAGTTTAAGTGTAGGCGTTTGAGTGCAAGGGAGGCGAGCCACAAACCTAGACACCGTCTGAACTTGTGGCTCGGTCGCGGCCATTCGAACGGTCAGTTTGCGCTGATGCCATACAAAATGTATGAACTAACCCCGAGAGATGAAATACTGTACCATCCGATCTCACAACAATGTATTAATTTTACTATAAATAATATCAGAGCACGGGGAATCAACGCCAGGAGATGGCTTACCCAATCAGAGCGCATTATGTCTAGGCAAAAATGGTGTAATTTATTTCGTGCAAACCAAATATCACTGCATCTCTTGAGGTTAGTATCTCGATGCCAACCGCATTTTTAAAAGTAATATATATTTCGACAGATCTTCGTTCACCGAGTTCGCTACGAAGCACGGCCGCGACGAGCGGTTCAAAGCTATAGAGAAGGCGCGCGAGCGGGAACTATACTTCAACGAGTACATACTGGAGGTCCGGAAGAAAGAGAAGGAAGACAAGGAGAAGAAGAGAGACCAGGTCAGTGCGGCTGCGTGGCAGAAGGCAGAGGGAGACGAGTAGAGAGTAGTGGAGAATCAGAAAGTTAGTTTGGAGATGTGCTAACCGCTGCGACACGCGCTTGGGAGATCTAAGCAAATGAAATGAGCGTTTATTTGCGTGAATATAGGTCATATTTTATCGTTGTGGTTGTGCAAATCTGACCGCGTTACCACAAAAAACAACTTTTAGACGCCTGTTTAGCTAGTTACCGTCTGAAGGTAAATGTCGAAAATGATTAGAAATGTCACAATGGAATGGAGTTGGATAATGGTTAAACACTACCCGTGTTATTACAAAAAACCATTTTTAGACGCCTGTTTGGCTAGGCAGTGTCTAAAGATAAACATCTAACATTATTAGAAATGTCACAATAGAATTGAGTTAGACATCGTTTAGATAGTACTTAACTCAAGATTTGTGGCTGCTCATATTTAAACACGCGACTAAGGCATGTTTTGAAGTTAAACGCGGTTTAACACAGGTTTAAAGTGTGTTTAATTTTTTTGTTGTAAGACCGTACTTGAATACAACGGTTAGAAACTACCACTACAATCAAGATTTGTGGCTGATATCTAAACACGCGACTATGGCATGTTTAAGGGTTAGACGCTGTTTAACACGTGTTAAATTTTTTGTGGTAAGACCGGGAATAAATTTGCATTTTAACGCGATGAAAAGTATCCTATGTCCGTCTCAGGGCCATAAATTGTCTTTGTGCTGAAAAATCACGTTGCTGCGTGAAAGGACGAACTGATAAATAAGCTTTCACGTTTATAATAGTACGATTTTAGTCTTTGTAAAATCAAGATGGCCGTGTGGTCCTAGCTAAGGACAGTACCACCCATCGAGATACTAAGCCCGAGAGATGAAATACTGTACTAACCGATCTCACAACAGCGTATTTATGTGCTATAATTAATATCAGCGTATCAGAGCACGGGGAATCCGTGCGAGGCGGTGACAAAATTGTTTTACATCAATTTTGGTGACGAAATTTTACATACTTTTCTACTAATTAATACATTTTAACTACTGTGTTCGCATAAATTTGAATTTGTCACGCCTGTTTATGTTTCGTTCTATTCCTATGAATTTTTGTATTTTATCGCTACTGTGACACATTGTTTTGATACATTTCTTATTGTTTTCAGCCACATTGTTTGGGTTCAAACCCCAATATCTTTTGTATACGAGCACAGTGGCTTTCAAAATTTACCTGTCAGTTTTAATGTTATTTTTTTCAGGTCATTATGGGATGTTATAATTTTAGACAATAGACAGGTTCGATTCCTGATGACAGTTTTGAAGGTCTTCAAATTTTGGGTTCGAATCCCAAACTTGCTGTATTCCCAAAATAGTTGTTGCTGCGTCAAAAAGGATTTATTACATTATTGATGAAATTTGTGTTTTTAAAATGAGATATGATTATTTTATTGAAAAAAAGATGTTTTTGTCAATTGTTTACAATTTTTTTCTTAATATATTCGTTGTAACTGTTTGCTTTCGAATTTAAGTTATTGGTACTTTAAGAAATCAAAAAAGAAATGTTATTGACAAAAATGTTTTATAACTATGGTATCCAAACGTTACGAATGCATTTAATGAATTATTCTTTTCTGTTTTTTGTACTTGGCGAATATGTTTCATGATGATGCCCAAAGGTTAAATGGCAAAAAATTAAAGCTTACTTTTAACTCGGTTGACGACTTAAGAAGTCTAACAAGGACTAACTTTTAGTAAAAAATTTCAGTGGTTCTAAAACTTTACGGAAGGTCGCCCCAAGATTTTTCATTTAAACTGCTTGGCTATCTGTACTTTAAAATTTGAATTAACATTGTGTCGGATACGGTGCTAAGATCAGAAATTATTTACTCGCTTCATTGTGTAAATTTCTGGAATCGCCGGAATTATTAGTAAAAAATATAATTCCGTCTTAATCTCAAATCTCGATTTGTAGCGCAACATTGTTTTAAATATAATTAAACTTGGGCAACATCACGGTACACGCTCGCTTCGCTCAAACCCCGTCTTAACCCCCATAATAAGTTAATCCGCACATCTAGCGAGCACGGCCTCCCCTGGCGGCGCCGAGCCGTTGCGGCGCGGCGGCGGTGCGGCACCGGAGCGACTCGCGCCTGTGGTCATTTGACGATAATAACTACCGTATCACTGTGACGTGACACATTCCACATCGACACCGGGTAGGGTTTCAAATTCATACTTTGTAGAAGACTGGAATCATTTTTTGGGAAACTCGAATCACTTTTTTTCCGTTTATACGAAGGGCTTTCGTATCCAAAGTTTGATATACGCTGTGCTGTTTTTCCTTTTTTTCAAATTTAATAAATTAGTTTTTTTAATCTAGTGCAGACTATTGTTTTGATTATTCCGGTTTTAGTTTACTTTTGATTGTTTAAAGTCGATTTTGATCGAAATTAATATTTTTCAAATTAACTTTTAATTAGTAAAATTGTTCTAGCAAGTTATTTCCTAAATTCCTTTATTTCAGAAAGGAATAGAGTACCATAAACGGATACCAATACGCTGTTCATAATTATAAACATCGTCAAATGGTCACGACGCGTCGTCACAAAAATTTATAAGGTTAGATATACTTTAAGCAGATCGAACAATAACCAGTATGAATGGTCCAGCCTTAACAATCAACGACAACGACTTGGTATCGTTATTTCAATGATGTTCAGAGCAATTGTTTGAATAAGAAAAAAAATCAGCTTAAAAATGCACATTTCGTTTTTAAATACAGGAGAGTTTAAAGTTGCGATTAAAAAAAACAACTCTAATCGTGGCCAGTGCATGTGCTCTTTTGGGCCAGTCCCTTTCTACATTTATATAGTCACATAATTTACAAGATAGTGGTATTTTTTTTTTCGGCTTAGACCTTAGTTAGCATTGTCACATAACATCAGGCAACCTTTATTACTACTATATAAATGTACACCTACTCCCTACATTCCAATATGTATTCGCATCTAGGGAGCGTGAAAATAAAGAAGAGCCCCAAGTTACTAATGTGTGGTCTCAATATATTTTACAATATTTACCTGATTATTACTTATTAAAAATCAAATTACGCGCTGGCTTGTCAATAGAAATACAAGTTGTAATATTGGGATTATAAATGGAGATATCCATATTATGAATACAAAGGGGGCAGTGAAGATTGAGAAACACTGTCTCATTGTTTTGTATAGAACATTGCTCTTAGCAACATTGCAAATTGTAAGTTAAAATGAATATTGCTATTTTTTTATTACAACTATAAATGTTATATAAGGGGATGACCTAGGCCCAGCAGTGGGGATCGAACCATAAAAACCCCCAAAGCATTTAGCAAAGTTTATAATGCATGCCTCAAGACGGCAATGTTGCCAGCTTCAAAAACCTACAGTATAGTAGAAAAAACGGTGATGGGTTGCCCGTATTGAGGTACATATAAAAAAAATAGAGAAATATGTAAATAAAAGAAAAGACCCGGTTAGGTTAACTAATCATATTTTCTTTCAGCATTTTTTATGTCAGTAATTTACAAAGAAATCTTGAAAAAGTGAATATTTTACGAAATGAGGTCGATTTATAAATCAGATTTTTTCGATATTTCTTTGTTTATTCTATTTAATAAGAAAATCCCTTCAGGATTCAGGAGTGAGCTCCATCAGAGAATACTATATTTTATTATGAGTCCCTTTTGGACAAAATGTTCGGTGCTTTAGTACCAAAATGATTGTAGAAATGATTGAAATCAAATAAATGTAACTTCAATATTTTATCGAAAATGAAATGAAATCAAATTCACGGACGAATTCTACTTAGGTAATTTATTAGCTTAAGGTATTATACTATATCGGCCATAACATAAGGTTAAATAGAGGTCACGCATATATACAGGGTGAATTTGAATTAGTTTGTTATCCCGGAAGGGGGTGATTAGGAACATGGTTGTCCACAAGTTGTGAGAACCTCTCTTGGCAATACGTCTTTCAAAATGTCCATACAAAAAAAAAATTCAACTACAAACACCATTTTCTGGAATTATTTCTAAGTCTATTCTAATCAACATTATTTAACAAAGTTCAAGTGAATCTGCTGATTTAAGGCTGCCTGGAATACGGAAAATTCCGAATTTCAAAAATACGTAAAACAAATGTTGTTGACCTCCAGGAGTACATTGACCCCCTGTCGGGATAACATACCAGTTCAAACTCAGGCTGTATAGTCATAGCCAATCCTGTGGTAACATGCATGTCACAACCATGGTGTCAAGACTATGATCTTTAATGAAATGTGACCTATCGGACTTGTAATAAGATCTCTATTGTGCTGCAATTGTATCACAAAAGCACTTGCTGGCTAATGCAATATTGTAGGACATAATTGACTATATGAGGTAGCTTTACTCAAGAGGAACTCCCTAAATTGTTGTGCTTTCCATAATAACCTCACGTTACTACCCTGACGACTTCTACGTCTGTCTGTTACTCCGCCTGTCTGTAGATTCAGGTAGCGTCTATTATTTGAACCTTTCTTTCAAATGTTGTTTAGTATCTTTCCATCAGATGGGGTGTTTCAAACCAGCTAAATATCTTTGACATAGTAAACCTTTGGAATAAACAATGTCTGGGTTAAAAGCGTGGATAGCTTGAATCTAGCCACGATTCCATCTCCATCGTCTATTGGTCGATTGGAGTTGAAGATAAATGGACGATTTTTCACAATCTATCCGACTGATCTTTCCTAAGATTGATTATTGGGTGTGGTCGAAAATTGACCGATGGTGCAATCTTTTGTGATCAATGAAAGATTTAATTGAACAGTTTTAATTTATCTGACTTGCAAATTCGTTTTTATTATTACATTAAACAAGCAATTAATCTTTGTTTCTCTTACGTCGTTACTTCTCTTTCCATCAGCAAAATAACGACGAAAAGTAATTGAAATTTCTACTAAACGTATAAACAATTCGTCCGTAAGATTGATTTGGTTTCAAAAAAGTGCGTTCAACTGAGTGTTGATTAAAGTAGAGTCTTTTGATAGGTTGTAGTGCGATCAGCTGATATGAAGGTGATTCAATTGAAGTAACAAAATATATTAAGTTTTAGATTTTTAATTAAGTATAATACAACCATGACCATGACCAACAAAATACATAGCTCTCAAAAAAAAAATCCACCTATCACGTAGACCCTAAGCTCTAACCAGGATTCCGTGTCTACAGGACAATTAAATACAAGGACGATGCTCCCCCACTACACAGACATGGAACGTATGATTGCGCTCATTTACAATCTTTTATGCACGCGTCGTCGTACACCATTGGCCGCGTCATCTCATAATCAGATGTGATTGCGGTCTAACGTAAGCCTATGTTAAGTAAAAGAATGGTGTACGTATTTGAATTTGTAAAAATTGAGCCTCACTTAGAGCAGTGGACTTTACCACGATGACCATCAAAATAAAATACTTAATTCGAGATTCGTCGCCATATCAAAGTGGGCTGGCATTAGAAGTCTCGAATCCAGTTGGGGCACATGATTAGAAACTTTCAGAGTTAGAAAATAGAAGTGTTGATACTCTGACAGATCCGTGATATAGCTTGAGGGCTGGAAGCGATTAGGGGAATCGTCGAATGGAGGTGGTGACGTGCGCACTACGCTCAAGACTAGTTCCAATTGGAACAGCTTGATTGTAATACAATCACATACATAAACTCTAATTCTGACTTCAAAACTACGAGAACCTTCGTCACACAATACCCAACCACGAAGCAAATACTTGCACTTTTATTTCGATATTCAAACATTTTTGTCGTATCATGATTCAACTCGCAACCTTCGCGCGGGCTTCTCTAACTAAAGAACAGCTTTACATTACATTATTCTCCTGTCCTGGAATTTTATGGTTTTTCAAGATGCGTGTTTCCTCACGATGTTTTCTTTCACCGTTTTAGAGAAGAGCGAGTGTCAATAATCCGCACATAATTTGATTAAGTCATTGGTGCGGGCCGAGTCGAGACTCAAACTATGGTGCGTCGGATTAAAAGTCGCACAAGTTCCCTCTCAGCCACACTCGGCAGCTTAAATTTCATAAACTATTTGATGACTGATTAAAACATCAGATTGTGGTCATGGTGTTATTGTATGGTCTTGGTTCTTTAATCGTTCGTTAATCGCAAAAAATCAAAACATGGCAAAGTCGTATCATAAATTTGGAATAAATGTTAAAACATAAAATACGTAGACGTTCTCAAAAGCACTTTCAAATCCGCTGACTGCGCTCGAATTAATCCCTTCTTTTCCAGACACTAATCTAATGTTCTTTCCACAGCTGATAACGTTTCTTCTTTTCAGTGATTAATAAAGGATTTCTTTCAGGGGGCTGTTCGCACAATCTGTGCCGTCTCAGTTTAGGATGTAACGTGTTTTGGTTCGAAGGGCGGTGGAGATTTCGGTGTTCAGTATTTAGTTGCTGTGCGTGTTGATTTGTTAAACGTATGACCTCCTTGATCCTCAACCCGTATTTGAATACAAAGGGGGCGTGGGGGAAAAGTTTGAGAATCGGTGTGGGTGATTTTTTTGTCAACGTTACATTTGGTTAAAATGAAAAATTAATCAGGAATAATCATGAGAAAATTAGAAATTACTTCGTTAAAGGTCTTATTTGTTTAATTTTTATGTTATGTTTCTTCCATATAAATCAAAACCAAAGTGAGCTTTGGAGTTTCCCAATGGATCAATCCAGATTTCAGAAGTACATCTTGAATAAGTAATTCAAAAAATAACGAAAAAAATTGAATTGCAATAAAAAGTCAGATAAAATTTGTTATTTTTAAATAAACAAACCCAATAACTATTCATTCGTTTATAGCAATATTAATAAATTTATGAGAATACTAGTTTGTGACGATTCTGTCCAGGAACAGTACTTTTTTCCCGAATCAAAAGTAGCCTATCTTACTCTCCGATCCATAAACTATATAGATACCTATGCAAAAAAAACACGTCTATCCGTTGCTGCGTGAAAGAAGGACAAAACCAACCAACGCGGATTTACGATAAATTCATGCAATATAGTCTTTATTAGAGTGAAAGAAAACTGCAGGTCAAAATATCTTCCAGAAAAAAAAACAAGTAAAACCCACATATCGCAATCGAAATAAAACCAACACCCCTCATCCCTACCCGACCTACCCAAGCGGAAACGTGAAAACCTCCACTACCCCGGCGACCGAACACAACCCGCTGCACCGCTAGCCGCGGACTACCCTGACCGCTGTTTCTCATTCTAGGCGAAACTGGATTTCTTTGCGCTCCTGAAAGAGAAGCTGATCGATCGGCACGCGAGGTTCAGCGAGGTTAAGAAGAAGATTGATACAGAGCCGCGGTACAAGGCGGTGGAGGGGGGGGCCGCCCGGGAAGACTACTTTAGGGAGTATTGCAAGCAGCTGAAGGACGACAGGAGGAAAGACAAGGATGCGAAGGGTAGGTATTGTTTATAAATATTTGATTAGCTGAGTTATCTCAAGGAAATTGTATGTTTTTTAACCTACTTCCAAAAAAGGAGAAGTTCTCAATTCGGTGGATATATTTTTTTTAGTTTTTTTTTTAGTTTCCTCAGATCTCCGTAATTTATAAACCGATTTGGAAAATTCTTATTTTATTTAAAAGGATATACTTTCATGTTGGTCTCCTAGAAATTTCATCAAAATCGGTTCAGTAGTTTGTCACTGAAGTCGGTTCGTCGCTTTTTAAAGTAATTTCACTTGTTTTATATACGTTTATAGGTTTTTTAACTGCGTCGTGGTCAACACTAAGAATATTATACTAATATTCGGAAATCTATACGAATATATAAAATTGAAGTGTCTGTTTGTAATGTCA
The DNA here is from genome assembly GCA_907269065.1 of Crocallis elinguaria. NCBI lineage: Eukaryota > Metazoa > Arthropoda > Insecta > Lepidoptera > Geometridae > Crocallis > Crocallis elinguaria. The sequence goes on along the minus strand of OU026076.1, from coordinate 13,016,955 downwards.
AAATAACAGATTTGTACTAAATGCATATGAAACTATATACGGTACTTATAACAAAACAATTTCAATTTTTTTTTTAAATCTATCTCGTCCTACATCTCTTCTCATAAATTACAACTTAAATGTACTCGTAGTTAAATAATTTGAAATGTGCGTATTACTCAAGTTTTCTATAAGTACAATTTAAATATATCTTCATCATCTCCTTTCCTTTCTCCCAATTCATTTGAGGCCGGCGCCAAGGTTTTTTCCTTGTCAGCTGTCAGCGCTTTGTGCACTTCTGATTCATTCATGTCCGCCTTTACACAATCTATACACCAAATGAAATACAAAATACAACATGAGTTTAAATCGGTATGTTATCCCGTAAAAGGGGTCAATCTACTCCTGGAGGTCAACAACGTTTTTTACGAATTTTTGAAATTCGGAACTTTTCATTGAAGAAAAGTCATTTAAAGTTTACGTCAAAATTCTACTACAGACCATCCGGGCAGCCCTACATCAGGTGATTCACTTGAACTATGTTGAATTTTGTCAAATGATGATGTTGATTTATTTAGTAGAATAGAACTAAGAATCACGTGGAATGACTAACTCTTCTGCGAGTGTCCGTCTGGGTTAGTACCAACGCTTTGCTTGTGAAGTCTGCTGCCAAGCAGTAATGTGCAAGCATTACTGTGGTCTAATCTGATGAGCAAAGTACCCAGCGAAATTACTAGGCTTATTAGATTCCTAATGTCTCAGGGTAACGAGCGCACTGCAGTGCCGCGCATGCCTTTGTGGTTCAAAATTCTGAGTGGCACTGCAATTATGGCCGGCGTTATGCTTACCATCAGTTAAACGACCAGCTCGTCTCGTTATCAAAAAGCATAAATCATTTTCTTCGTTTTATTTGTTGTAGCAAATAAAAGATATTAATAGTCTAAAAATAATCGACGTGAACAACAATAGTTGAATAACAATTAAAACCTAAAATTTCCAGAGCGCGACCGCACGAGCAAGAAGGAGAAGAAAGAAAAAGACAGAGAGAAGGACAAAGACAAGGAAGCCAAGAAGGAGAAGAAGAAAGAGAAGGGAGAGGTTAGTCCAATTAAAAGTTAAAGAAAACAACATGTTAAAGTTCACTGACCATTTTGAACTGTTGTTCAACTATGAACTATAAGGTTTAGCTTAACTGAACTATAAGGGTCGTGCCCTTAGTTCACTTCGAATTATTTGATAGTGAATTTTTGCATCTACCCTCAAAGCTAGCTCTTGAACTGCCGATGACGTGATCATCGTTCATTTCACATTTGATAAACTCAGAAGCTTGTAATAAGACAGAGAAAACAATATTTTTTTAAAGGTTCGTCCTGTTTATTTTTGTATACATAGATTATAGCCCTCAGCTATAATGTGGATAGATGTAAGTTCTTTATTGCATAAACAAATTCAAAATTGAATTCAAATTCATTTATTGGCACAGTTTCAATTATACATAGTAACAGCAATATTTTAGACAACTATTATAAGAAGAGCCTCAGATGCCTAAGCTAGGTGTATACCTGTATTATAGGCATCTGCGCTTCCACCATACAATTATAGACAAAAGTTTTACCTATTTTGTTTATGTGCAGCAATTTAATATGGGTAATATATTAAATTGTACGTATGTACATAGACGAACTTAATGGTATAAATCATTATTTTCTAGTGTAACTCAAATTAGATGTAAGGTGATTATTTTGCACTATAGCGCAAATAAATTGCGCTATTGCATGAAAGGGTGTTTCAACAATGTATATAAAAAGAGCCACGAGAGCTAAGAGTAACGAGCGCACTGCAGTGCCGCGCAGGACTTTGTGTTTCAAATTCTGAGTGGCACTGCAGTTGTTATGGGCCGGTGTTATGCTTATCATCAGGCACACGACCAGTTCGTCTCGTTATCAATTAGCATAAAAAACACATGTAAGTTAAGGTGGCCCGCCTAAGTATAGCGCGAAAATGACCTAAAAGCTTGATGGTTCAAAAAAGAAAACAGACTACGAGAAACGAGACAGAGCCTTTGGTTGGGGTTCTGAAATTCAGAAATAAATTTCCGAAGACAGTTAGTAAGGTAATTTCCTAAAACTTTTTCCAGGAAGTACGTGTTTTTGAAAAAACCCTAAAAATATCGAAAGATTCAAAACATTCCTTATGATTGATGTCCCTTTCGATCGGTATCATAAAATTACAGAATGTTTATTTCCTACATTCGGCGGGTTCGATTCTCGGCTCTGGCAAGTGACTTTTAAAAAATCTTTAAATATGTACAGTTATCTTTATTTCTAAAAATAAAGAAATGTTTCCTTTGAGTAAAATTTGCTATCACAAATATTTAGGGTACTTACACTCCGGGGGGCATTGGTTTGTTCCACCCTGTATACATCTTCTAGATTGTAGTCTGTGTTATTCTGATGTATAAGTACTGTACTTACAGTTTGATCAAAATCCTTTGAGTAGTTTTTGCGTGAAAGTGTAACAAAAATCCATCCATATATCCTCACAAACTTTTGCGTTTACTATATTAATAATAGGATTATGCAGATGATAAAAAAATTGTTGATTTTACTTTGTTGGAGCTTTATTTTGCTTGCTGAAAAATCTCATGGCTAAAAATTTATTTCGAGAAAAAACTAAAAACGAAACTTTTGGCAGCGTACATTAACACGGTTAGTTATAAGGCTTTATTGTGTAAGATAAATTTGCTCTTGCGAATTAAAGAGTGAATCTGTATCGGACATGTTAGACGCTTTCTTTTGTAGTTTTTATAGAAACATTGAACAAACTTAAATTATTGCGGGATTTTTGGATAAAAACTGGTGGGTGACAGCCGAAATCTACCGATCGGAAATAGAACAGAATTTTCACAATTAAACACGTAATAATTTTGACGATAAACGCGAAAATTGTCAATTAATCCTCTAACGTGATAATGCTGCCTCCTCACTTGATCAATGATTGACGGGACACGGCAACTTATACGGCCTTTTTCATTTCGCTAAAACAATTATCGTACAAAATCATCGTCACCTAACACACAAGCAGCTCGCAGTGAAGGAACACTTACTAAAGGCAAGTATTTAATTTTCAATTTCAGCGCTGTTACATGCAAACGAAACTGAGTGTTACTATTAGATTAACTAGTAAGACGTGTCTGGTGTTGCCAGGATTGAAATTACGGGTAGTTAATGCCGATTGTCATTATCTGCGGGTGGTTCGTTGCCCACATGTACATCGCGGCCCGTGTACTCGGGGCGTTTGTAGTTGCCAATAACTATAATTAACAGTGTTTTTGCAGTGCGTTTCGGGTATTGGGAAGGTGGACAAACGGAGCAGCAATGGAGGAAATGTGAAGTTATTGGACTGTTTTTAGACCAGTCGAAACTTAGGTCATTATTAGACTGGTTTTTGACTAGTCAAAGCTTAGGCCAAGTTAGATTGGTCTTTGACTAGCCGAGGCCGAGGTCATTAGTAGACGGGTTTTTGATTAGTCGAGGGCTAGGTCATTAGTAGACTGGTTTTTTCTAGTCGAAGCTCAAGTCATTAGTCGACTGGTTTTGACTAGTCGAAACAGATCATTCGTAGACTGCTTTTTACTAGTCGAAGCTTAGGTCATTAGTAGACTGGTTTTTGATTAGTCGAGGATAGGGTCATCAATAGATTGGTTTTGACTAGTCGAAACACAGATCATTAGTGGACAGGTTTTTGACTAGTCGAAGCTTAGGTCATTAGTAGACAAGTTTTTGATTAGTCGAGGGTTAGGTCATTAATAGACTAGTTTTAGACTAGACGAGGCCTAGGCCATTAGTAGACTAGTTTTTGACTGGTCGAAGCTTAGGTCATTAGTAGACTGATTTTTGACTAGTCGAAGCTTAGGTCATTAGTAGCTTGGCTTTTGACTAGTCGAAGCTCAGCAATTAATAAATTGTTATAGATCAGACTACAGTTTGTTTTTATAAATGCCTAGTTAATGTTAGAATAGTGTAGCTCTCGCGTTTCGGGGTCGCTTTGCTATGTTTTTCGTGTTTGAACCCTTATTATTAAATTTTCTCAGAGGTCTTGATAAAAGTTTATGTAGACAGCTAGAGAGGCCTTGTTTTGATTACTTTTTTTGTGTTTTATTGCACGTTATTGAAATTAATAGTCTGGCACGTTTTTGTGATCTCTTTTTGCGCTAAGGTAGTGTTTCGAAATATTCATCCGCTAATGAGACCAGAATTTGTGTCTCTAGAATTCTGATTTACATCAGCCGAGTTTACTGCACGCTTGCAAAGTCTTTTCTTTCTCGAATATAAGTAGAGAAAAGCGTTCCCATAGCGTACTATATCATAGTTTAGGATCGCTACAGACGAGTGAAGTTACATCGGACGCGGTTATCTGCCCGCAGATATATGACAGACGGCCTTAGGGAACTGCCACATTGCGAAATACATTCTCTGCAATATTATTTATTTACTGTGTTGTTATATATGTATATCTGCAAGCGAATACTGCGTTCTGTTTGCGAGTATGACAATGAACGCGACAAAAAAAAACAAATATCAAAACTCGTTCAAATCAATCGTAGAGACGTCTATATCGGGCGTTATCAAGGTTGAAACGAAATAACCAATAGTTTATAACTTTGTACTAAGGCCGATATTTTTGGATTTTACGTGTCCGATGCAGTTTCACTTGAATTTCTAGTTTTATGTCTGATCTCACATTTCCTCCGTTTAATTGCGTCGTTGTGTGCTCGGCTTTTCTTAGACACGCGAGAGGTAGCTGGTACGCTGGTGCTATGACGTTTAAAGCTCTCTAAGTGACTGTTGGTGCAACACGCCCTAATCTTTTTGAGCCGTCTGAACTTAGGCGCGAATACGTAACAGTTGATTGGTTAACGTGCGTGTGTTTGTGTACAAAGCACCCGCACCAGCACGACCAGCTCGTCTCGTTACCAAATAACATAAAAAAAAAAACACTAACAGCGCTGCGAGCGCGTGAAATGCATCCTTCTAGCTATAGTGTAAGGAACTTCTTACTAAGCTATGTACTGTGTAATCCATGCCAGGATCCATGCCTTAGGTAGAGCATTGGAGACAATTGCACAAGTGAATGCTAGAGTAACACTGTTTATTAAGGAGCAGAAGGCGCGCCGCTATCTCGCTCGCGCATCTCAACATTTTTGAAGATAAACAATCACTTAATATAATAATTATGAAAAATCGCATTCGGTGAAATTGCTGACAGTGACATTACAAAGGTTTAACCAAAATTTCATTTTGCTCCATTCAAGTTTTCAAATTTCCATTTTCATGTATGAAAACTTGATCGGATCAAAAAGATACTTTTACCGTACATTTGTAATGTTATTGCCAGCAACTTCACCGAATGCGATTTTTCATAATTATATTAAGTGATTATTTATCTTCAAAAATGTTGAGATGTGCGAGCGAGATAGCGGCGCGCCGAATTCTGCCCTTTAGTGGGGAAAGTATATGGATAACAGCAGTACATAGCTTAGTATTAAATTTCTTATCATGGCATCTATAATACGCGTACGGTGCAACCACTTGCGCTAATTTAGAAGGCTCAAAAAAAATTGCGCTATATAAATTTTTGCGCTCGTATAAATTGGGTTGCGTAATTGTCGCGTTGGGTCTCTTAACTACCAAATCGTGCTAGTTCATCTTTGTATGCAACGCTTGGGTGGGAACTACTTAAATGCGCCATAGTTCTAGTGTATCGCTATCTCATCGCGTTCTCATTTCAACTGCAAGCACTGCTAATGCTTGCAGCCAAGTCTTAGTAAAGCCGAGCGTACAGTGGTGCTCAAATCTTCGTTTGTCCATCTAGACCCAAACGGAAGAGGAGAGGAAACAGCCCACGCCCCCTCCCGACCAGTGGGCCGAGATACTCGGCATCCCCGGTGAGGAAGCGCGAGCGAAAGCAACGAAAAAGGCTTTAGAAGCCGCGGCGGAAGCGTCCGAAGCGAAATCTGAGGAAGACGAAATGCCATCGCCGAAGCAATTGCGCTCATCAAAAAAAGAAGCGGCCGACCAGCCGGAGAAGTCCCCGATAAAATCGCCGCTGAAGAAGCGAAAAATCGAAGAGTCCATCCCCCCCGAGTCGGAGAAGAAGACGAAAAAGAAGACTGAGAAGAAGGCGAAGGCCGCCTCCGACAAAACTGAAAAGAAGAAACGGAAGAAAACAGAGAAAGATTAGTGTTTAATGTACGTTTTCGGCAAGAAATGATCCAAGCTGAATCGAGATATGTGAATGATGGACAAGTGACGGTTCTTATTTTACGTTCGACATTGATTTTTAGTTTGGCGGGTAGTTTGATATTTCGAACTGTACAGGGGACGGTTGTCGCGGAGAATTTGTTTTTGTACTGTTGCTGCTCGACTCACGGTATATTATTTGGTAACGCTTAATTGCACTCGTGTGCACTGTTGACTTAAGTCGACGTTAACACTAATGCAATTTACACTGATGTGAAATGCTGGGTGAATTTGCGTAACGTATTTTAGATGGCATGGGTCCTGACTTGGCTTCACGACTTACCTTCGTATCCTTAAATGCAAACTCCAAAATATGTTTAGGCGCTGCTCGAGTCTATGGATTTTGTTTTTTTTTATCAACTTTCCAGTCTATGCCGGCTACCGCTGCAGCCAATAGACTTGTACCTAAATTGTATGGAGCTTGGTACTTTATTCCCAGAAAAAAAAATAGCCGCAATTTTTTATTCTAGATATGTGCCTGATATAAAGAGTCTAGCAGAATAATAAAAAAAATTTTGAGACCTGCATTTTTTCTTAAACTGGTTTTAAAGAAAAACGTAGTAGAAATGGAAAATTAATTAACAAGCAACAATGCATTCCTAAAAATACCCAAAAAGCAGCAACATTATTAAAGTATGGCGTCTTCGTCATGACATTTTTGACAGTTTTGACAAATAAGCTGTGTTGTCATCTGTTCTGTCAACTTTTTTTTTTATTGTCTTTGGTCATTATCACATTTAGCCAAAAAGAAGCAGAAATAACCGTTCCGTTTCGAGAAATTGCGTTCCGTTTCACGTAATGTACCAAAACCAAACTATGTATTTTCAGAAAATCGCAGGCAATTGTAATTTCAAAAATTATAATTTCAAAAATTGTAATTTTATTTCAGTATATTTATATTTTGAGAGTTCTTTCCAAAAAACCAAATGATAGCCTGGTTAAATTTTAGTACCAAAACGGAACAACTCTTGCAATATTGCGTTAAAAAATAAGCAGAGGCTTCGAAAGTTGATGGAATCGAGTTATTTTGTGATACGAAATTGCAATCTACAAGAATGCACCCTGTATCAATCATCATTGTACAAAGAATAGTTATGTGGCAAATGATAATATATCACGAACATTCGCGATGGTCGAGCAGCAAATTTATATAAAACGTTCAGGGCACAAAGAATACGGCACATTTTAATGTAGTTCAGTTAAGAACTGGCATTCATACAACGTTTATTAGTTCGCTTCGATTGCGGCAATGCGTGCTTTACAAATAGACCGGTCATTTTGTGCAGAAACTTATCGTATATCATATGGTTTGAAAGTTCAGTTAAAGATGGTGCTCATCACTAAATTACATGCTCAAAATTACCTTTTATAATTGTACTTTTGTCGTTACTAAACGCGCGTTCTGCATTTACTTTAATGTTATGAATATTGTTACTGATCAGATTGATATATTTTTGTATTTGATGTTGGTAACGTTGTATAATAGTAATTGTTTATTGAAAGCGGTACAAATATGATCGCGCGTTGGTACTTACGGGCGCGTTTAGTAGCGTCACAGACGCGTTATCGCAGTTTATTATCGCCATGCGTTATTGAAATAATGGTAACAAAAATAACAAAAATCACACTGAAAGAGGGTATTAGAACATTATAATCGTGTGTGATGTGAGGGTCAGGTCAGGTCATTGACCTTTGTGTGTTGTTTGTGTGCTGAGTCGGGAGACACAGATTAAGGTCAATGATATCATCATTGATTTTCAGTCTAAAGCAAACCATTCAGATATCACAAACGTATTGCGATGTTTAAGTACATTTTGTAGTAGAACACATCGATTCTGCTGAGATGAACGAAGCTATAGAAATAACATGTTTATCACAATAACCCATTGCGATAATATATACTGTTACAACGCACATGCAGGGCTAAAATGCGCGACACGACAAAATTTTGTCTATTGTTTTGTCTCGCTCTTTCTCTCGCGAACATGAGACAAATGCACGACAAAAGCATCGAAAAATTTTTGACACGGTGCTCATCTTAGCCCTATTGGTCTATCAGCTGCAAAATAATGTGTCGTATTTAAAAAAATATACTGTTTCGATTTGGCAGTAGAGACCGGGGGCATTCGAAAACCATCGAGTCAGACCTAGTGGTTTATAAACGTAACTCGATCGGTTCGACCCTAGTAGAGTTATTTTTTCACTAAAAAAAACTCGAATTGGACAAAGATCTGCTCTTATTTCAAACTACCCACAGTTTTACAAAATTACATATGCAGACGTCACAAAACTTATTACGTAGTTATATTATAATTACTTGTGTATGGTTTGTGTATATGTTATACGGGTTTGTGTGTGTGGGTGTGGTGATTGTAAACATTGATTTTGCTGATTTTAATAGATGTATAGATGCGACGATTTCTTAAAGTCGCACAAAAAAGACCTTGAAACAAGTTTTGTAATGGCGTGAATATTTGCTATCAATTATAATCTATAAGGAACTATACTACTAGCATCATGGCAAGTCCCTCTTGGTGGAAGCAGAGAGAGAGACAAATTACTGGGAAAATGAGACTTAAGAGGCAGAATTCGGCGCATCGGTTTCTCGCTCGCACATCTCAACATTTTTGCAGAGTGTTTTATTTAGTTTGCAGATAAACAATCACTTAAAATAATTATGAAAAATCGCATTCGGTGAAATTCCTGACAATAACATTACAAAGGTTCAACATAAACTTCATTTTGATCCATTCAAGTTTTCAAACCTTTAAATGGGATTTTATGTTTTGCCCATGTTCATGTATGAAAACTCGAGCGGATTAAAATGATACTTTTGCCGTACCTTTGTCATGTTATTGCCAGCAACTTCACCGAATGCGATTTTACATAATTATATTAAGTGAGTATTTATATTCAAGTGTTCAAATGCGCGAGTGAGATAGCGGCGCTGAGTATCCTGCCCTTAAGATCTTTTAAGATAAGACTTGCCGCGTGCACGCCTTTTGTCTTGTAGGAAAGTCTACATCTGTATGTCTAGAATTATCAGCGAATATTATATAAATAAACATTTATATGTAAATAAGATTTATAATGAGTGTTATACATAAGTCGATGTTATTTTCTAAAGAAAGATGTCTATGTTGAAGCGGCTTCATGATTTCCGGCCAATGCGTGTGCACACGTGAAGATAAAACTTATAATAATAACAATATTAATTGGTGTTTTAGATGTGATAAAATTGTGTAAAATATATTTGTATTGTGCATAAACCAGGGCATGGTCAAGTACAAATGTTGCTCGCAATAATATTGTACAGTAAAACAATATCACTAGGTAATTACTAAATTAAGCACAATGTTTAAATATGTTGTGCTATTGTTGTGCAACTTTTAAAGACAGATATAGTGTTACCACAAAAAATAACTTTTAGATGCCTTTTTAGCTAGACAGTGTCTATAATAAACATCTAAAATGTCACAACAGAATGGAGTTAGACAACGGTTAGACGCAACTTAAATCAATTGTGGTTGCTCATGTTTAAACACGCGACTAAGGCGGCTAAGACTAATGTGTAGGAGTTAAACGCAGTTCAACACATGTTTAGGGTGTATTTAATTTTTTTGTGGTAAGACCGATATTTATTTTGTAGTTTAAAAGTTGTCAATTCAGATCAAACGGAAAAATTCTCGCGCAATTATTTGATGTCATTGAATAATGCAAATACAAATCATTTATATAGAGTATTAAAAAAAAAGACGCAGACATCATTTTCTTGAGCGCACGAATTTACGCCTACAGGTAATATTGATACAGTCCTTTATTCAATGGCAAAAACGTTTGCGAGCGGTCTTCCGTTTGGTCTGGAGCAGAAACGTCGAAGCGTCGGCTGAAAGATGTTCGTTACTTGACATTTAGAGACAAAAGTCTTTCTACATTCGTGGTAGGAAAACTGCGAGCCAAAGCTACGACGTTCGATTATCTTCTACTGTGTACGGTTGGCACAAGCTTGGCCGAAATCCTTAGCTTCCTCGCAGGCCTCATAAAGAGGCTACTTTATTACCCAGACAATTGGTCGTCTGTAGATTGGTGACGGAAGACTTCAATGTATGGTACGTTCTGATCATATTTATACACAACTCGTTGCAGTCCGCAACCTATCCCCGCAAGTCTCAACTCACTTCGGGAACAATGTTACAATTAGTTACAGTCCCGAACCTATCCGCAGGTCTCAACTCACTTCGGGAAAAATGTTACAATTAGTTGCAGTCCGCAACCTATCCGCAGGTCTCAACTCACTTCGGGAACAATGTTACAATTAGTTGCATTCCGCAACCTATCCGCAGGTCTCAACTCACTTCGGGAACAATGTCACAATTAGTTGCAGTCCGCAACCTATCTCCAGGTCTCAACTCACTTCGGGAACAATGTTACAATTAGTTGCAGTCCGCAACCTATCCGCAGGTCTCAACTCACTTCGGGAACAATATTACAATTATTTGCATTCCGCAACCTTTGGAATTGAATCTGAATTCAACAGTAAGCCAACGATACGATTTAATGAATGTACAATTAAAACCTTTTCCAAAAATCAGAACGCACCGTATTACATTCCGAAGCCGATATAAATATACATCTACAAAACTAGATACGTTATTCGAAACGTTTTATAACGTTTTGGTTATCCAAGTACGTTGCCAGGCAAAAAATATGGCACGCTTAAAAAAAATATCTTTACTTATTTAAGAGCAAAGTAGGCGGAGATATTAAAACGCTTGTGAGACTTAACACCTAACGTCTCAGGATAGCGAGCGCACTGCAGTGCCATGCAGGCCTTTGTGTCTCGAAGTTCTGAGTGGCACTGCAGTTGTGGCTAGCGTTATACTTACCATCAGGCAAACGAACCGCTCGTCTCAACTAAAAAAACGGGTTTGTTTGTTTTTAAGGCTCATGACTTAGTTTAACGATTTTGATGTCTATCAAATCGAGGTCTCAACTTCCAAGGCACGTATTGTAAGCATTTTTAGAAACGTCGCTTGAATTTTTGTAGTTAATTCTTTCTCTACGCCTGTCTATGTACAAGTAATTGCATAATATGATATGAAACGCCAAGTACATAATATTACTATAGTAATTTTGATGTGAGACAAAATTATATTATGTACTTTGAATTTATAATTGAGACTAACTACATTACTTAACTACATTATTGAGAATAAAAAATATGCAATAACAGCACTTGCAAAATACAAACGTGAATAAGTAAAAACATTACACTGAGTACTTATAATAAGTAAATAAAATGGTTTTGAATTAATCAAATATTTTGCATAGAAATTTAGGAAATGCCTTTTTTTGTTGATTCGAGTCTTATTCAATAATGAAAAACATCTTTCTATACTTACCGTGGTTACAATACTCCTAAGGAAAAAATCGCCGAGAAAGTAACCGTTTTCAACGCTAATTTTCTTAAATCTTCCATATATTTTGCCTGGTACTGTACGCCACCACCCGCCACACACAAACCATTTTTAATTACTAATATTAGTGAAAATATATTGACCACATCTATATCAAACATTGGACATTGTACATATTGGACAAAATTGTATAAACAACAACTCTATGTACTTTAAACTGTACAATAAGTTACTATAAGTTACTATAAGTTTTGCTTGTAAGTCGTTTTTAGGATATTTTTTATTGTAACTAACTTAATTTTGCAATCCCATTTTTGCTAATGTAACACATGACAACTGAATTATGCAGTATTCGACAAATTCGTTATTCGCGTGCTCTCCAGGAGAGCGCTCGTGAAAGTTAAATTACTCCTGGTGTGTTCCACTCGTGTGGTATGTTCAGTAAGAGACCCGTCGCGGCCAAATTGTGAACTAACCGATACATAATACAAACACAGTAGGGATGTTGACTCCATTTTTCTTATGATGTCAATCAATTCGTTTTCTCGTGAAAATCAAATGTCTATATCGAAAAAACTAGAAATCGAACGCTAGAAACGTCAAAACTGAGGGTCAAAGTCGGGCGTGTCTACTGAACGCTATAACTCCCCATACAAATTGGACAGAATATTTGACGTCACTTGTTCTACACGGGCCGTATAGCTGTACTAAAAACATGCATTTTGTTGATTTGTCCGTGAAAAACTGCGTTGTAAGTACACAGTTGTCACACATTTTTGTATTCATTAAAATGTAAAGAATCTGGTGGTAGTGGAAATTGTACATTTTTTGTGAATTTAATTTTTATTGTGTTAATGAGATCTTCTTAAAACTGCATAACGACAGAAATCACGTATTTTGTGTTTCATGCATCATCTCAATTACGAGCTAGTTTCTTGTCGGCATTTTAAATCATTAACTAAAGAAATAGTTACACTTATATTTGGATCAAAACGGAACAGGCGCAGTATTGTATTGTCTGCTAAACAAAAAAGGTAATTAAGCACAGCAGCGCCCTCAAAACCCACGACGGCTCTCTTTCTGAACAGACTACAATTGTTCGTAAAGGGAAATCTAAAGTTAGCATCTGAATTTTATATAAGGTGCTAAAGCTAGCCCTCTTGCTCACTCGCGTTTGCCATTTTGCGTCTCTCTTCCGTAAAGTGTAGACTACACTAACCTAGCTAGTTCGGATTATGCTATTGACACTTATCATAAAGTAACTCAGGTTAACGAGCGCACTGTAGTGCCGCACAGACCTCAAAGTTCTGAGTGGCACTGTAATTGTTATGGGCTGGCCATCAGGCAAACGATCCGCTCGTCTCGTTGCCCAATAGTACAAAAAATATAAATATTTAAAAAGAGTTTTCTTCCACTATCAGGTATTGCCACAAAATGCCCAATTCTTTTAGATTTTGTTTGGCAAAGAATTGAATTCTGCAACTGTTTCTGAAGCTTTTTTTTTCCAAATTGTAAATGAGCCGTTTTACCCAAATATTTATAATATCGCACTGTTTTCTCGATTTATTACTATTTTATTATTTTTATTACAACTGCACTACAATACAATTTTGATGCATGTATAATTAAAATACAAGTACATACTTAGTTAATGAAATAAAGGAGTGTGTGCTTGTGGAAATATTTTAAATATTAAATTTTTTAAAATTACAAGGCAAATAAATTATTATTTGAATTTTTATGCACGCTTCAAAAAGCCCAAAATTAAAGGTTCTTATTTTAAAATATTATTTTAGAGAAATACATTTCGGAAATTTATTTTATTTGGTTTAAATATATCAGTAGTTTAAATAAACCGATATACCTACTATAATGAGTATAACAACTGATACTGTCATATCTTATACTTCGAAGTAGTGGTTATCAATTAAAAAAAACACTTTATACAGGGTGAGTTTGAATTTGTATGTTATCCCAGAAGGCGGTGATTAGGACCATGGTTGTTCACAAGTTGAGAGTACCTCCCTTGGAAATACGCCATTCTAAATTTCCATACAAATACATTTAATTAATGATTAAACGAACTTACCTGTACGTGAAGTTCTATCATAATTATACGAAGTGCTTCGTCCGAAGAGATTAGTAATATTAGATTTAGAAAATTATTAAACACAATGTAGTATCGCATAGATGGCACCACTTCCGCACTATAGTTTAGAGTCAAGTTGCCTCCCCACTCTGGCAACTTGAATTTTTTTTTTTTTTTTCTACCCACACCTTTTCTACTTTACTTTTCTTGTAGACCAGTCCGTCGCTCCTCATTTAGTTTAGATAACTACGATGTTTCCGCAACTCCTGGGCTATTCTGGGCAGGGCGGGTGCTACTAATCTCTTCGGACGAAGCACTTCGTATAATTATGATAGAACTTCACGTACAGGTAAGTTCGTTTAATCATTAATTATACTCGTGCTTCGTCCTCGAGATTAGTAATATTAGATTTAGAAAATTATTAAACACAATGTAGATGTTGAGAGCGAGTGGAGGGAACATCGTAACTTAATGAACAATTTATAAGTGATTTTTATATTTATAAATCGGTTATGGCCATTTACATAATGTATGAGTTAATCTACTCATTGGATCTTACGTATTATTATATCACATTTGTAAGTATAATTAATTCTAGTCAAGTGACGTGTTACGACATATTGTTCTTGTTAAGGCCATGTTATCCTCATTATTGATAACTGGCAATTGTAAAATTTGGCAAAGCTAGCGGAATTGCCACTCCAGCCACCTGTATGTTATACTTAAAAATTGTTGGTCAGACTTTCGTAAGACTTTAGTCTTTTCAATGTACGCAGTTAGTGTTGTTGCAGGACATATTTCCGGCCGTTCACTGAGTTGGTTATTTTGTACATACTTTGGACGTCTTAATCAATTCAGTATTTTTTTTTTAATTATGTGGTCGGTTACACGATCGTTACGACGATTATTACTTGATCAATTTTAAATTTAGATAGTGTTTGCATACATGTAATTAATCGTAAACACGAATATTGCACACCTCCAAATATGGCAATTGTATGGAACACATTATGTATTACCATGTTTTTTTTTTCTACCTACATTATTTACAATAAATTATTTTAAATTTTGAATTTTTGAATTTGCACTCAGTGCGCAGTTATGAGTGCGAGCAAAGTTGTGCATTTCTTGGAAAGCTGATCTAATGTTAGGCTTTCATTAGGAAATAAGGACGCTAAATAATTGAAAACTACGCTTGCATCCCATGTGGTGTTATACTTAGGCAACGGTGGTTTCAGTTTATATACGCCTTTGCAGAATCTACAAGTTCGATCATCGTCTGATATATTTCCAACAATAAGGGAGAGTGCAGCTCTGTGACTATTAATAGTTCTGTATTGATCACCATCATTGATTGAGAATTTTAATAATAATTGGAATTAATGGTTCGTAGATATTAATGCAATTTTCAGCACAAAAGATATACCGGCGTTTAAGACAGACATTATACTGGTTTAAAGTATTGGTCGACCATGAAGCCATCATGATATCTAAGGCGGAGACTGGCACGCATCGCTATGACAACGCCGTCTGGATAACGCTCCGACAACCAGGATAAGGTGGGATTGAACGTTGCGGTTGCTAGGATATGGCATAACAATATCATTACAATGTAATTTGACTAAGTTTGACTTGAGCAGACGCAAAATTAATTGGGTACCATGATTGTGTAGGCCAATAAGGCACAACCATTATACCTTCAGCTTTGTTTGTTATGATTTTCCGTAAAGCTTTGAGTATGATAGCGACAGGTGGAAAAGCATAAATTAAGTTTTGGGGCCAATCCAAAGTAAAAGCGTCTATTGCGAAAGCTTCGGGATTTCTATACCACGAGACATACTTTCACATTTTTTATTACTTCTGTTAGCAAATAAGTAAATTTTTGGGGCTGGAAATTTAGTAATTAATTTTTGATAGCCAGTATCTGTTAGTTCCCCTTCTACGCCAGGATGGGTTCTATGGGATTCCCGATCGGCGATAATATTATTTGATGATTTGATATATTATTATGAAACTACAATAATTATCTTGTGGGGTTCACACCACTGCTTTATGTTAAAAACGTTTTGCGAATATGTTTAGTGCAAAGTAAGCAGCTAAAAGTTAAAATTAATGTGTAGTAGCCGTGTAGTAGCCCCTCTCTATAAGACCAGCTACCACTGGGGGTTAGACCATTGCATGCTGCCCCCCATCCCACTGTTGAGGCGTCAGACAATATCTCTAACCTAATATAGCTATCGTCCTAGGTTCTATGTACCAATGGCATTCTGTCATCAATTGAAATCTGATATTAGCGACTGCGGTAATGTCATAAATGTTTCGTAATTGTCGCAGGAGCATTGCAAGTTAAGGAACTTGCAGGGTTCTAACTGCTTTGTATATAACCATCCATATTCTATGGCAGGGCAAGAAGAACTAATAACCCTATTAAATTGCGCATATTTTCTTATTTTACAACGTTTCAGTAAATTTTGCGTAGTTTCAATATTTTGCATGTACTCTTGATACGTATAACTAGTTAAGAATAGATCATCTAGATATAAGGGTGATATAAACCCACATGATCGTAAAAACTTCACAACTAGTTTCATCAGTTTTGTAAATACAAACGGAGCTGTACAGGGATCGAATGGCAATACTTTCAGTTCAAACATTTTAACATCGATTATAAAACGAATATATTTTCGAAAATTAGCGTGAATTTTAATTAAAAATTATGCATCCTTTAAGTCTACGCTTGCTACGTAACAGTATCTGGATATTAGTCCACTAATTTAAATTATTGTGTGATTATATATTTAATCAGATTTTTTTTTTTTTATCCAATATAAATCTCATCTTGCCATTCGTTTCGGTCTCAAAAACACACGCGATACAAATTGCCCAGGACAGGGATCACATTCGGAAATAGCTCCTATAGTTAGCAGATATTTCAAATGAAACTTCTCCGTATCTTAAAAGTTATTGGCAGAGGGTAAACAAGTTTGATGTATGGACTACGGTCGCATCAAATTCAAGTTCATAACCTTTTATCCACGATAAGATTTTACGGTCGCGTGTTATTACAGACCATTGTTTATAAAACTGGTTCCCAAGAAGCAGCGCGTTCTGCGTGGCAGGCAGCTGATGACGTTTTGGCGGGGCCAACGGCTGTCTGCGAGCTGAGGGCCTCGCCTTCAGTTTAAATTATTGCCCAAAGTGGTCGCTGATGTCGAAGACTTATTCCTCTTGGGGGCTTCTAGTTTCAAGTCCGAACTAGATTTCGAAACAGCTTTTGCTGTTTTAATCATGTCGGGTAGGTTGTTACCGAATAGGAATCTGTCAATTTGGTATTAGAAAGCCGGTCTTTCAATTCTTTTTCCGGAGATGAAATACCGGCTGCAATCTGCTCCTGTCAAGCTTCAATGGCTTTGTGTTTTTGAATAACCCGATCGGAAACTGCTGGCTTGATCTCAGCTTTGAGTTGTGGACTAACAATTACTTCAAAAGGTCCTTACGGACATCTTTGTTTAACCCGTAAGTTGCCACGTGTATAAATCTAGTTGCAACTGCTTTGTTAATATCTGGTCCGTATTCAATGGTTATCCCCTATATGGTATGGTATACCCCTTGAATATACAAGATTTCAGCGTTAGTAGTGGCTTCATCTTGACCACTTAAAGCAATCGGGGCTTCCGGTGGGTTATCAGATATGGCTGTTTGAGGTAATTCATTGTTTTCTGCAGACGGTAATTGTGGTGAGATAGTCCTACCGACTACTCTGATGCATTTATACAGATTAAGCATTTATAATCGTTACGATTCAAAAAGCGGCGAGATAGTTCTGCTAACTACTCTGATGCGAGTTCGTAAATTAGGCTTTTTTACAGCCGTTACAATCCAAATGCGGCAAGATAGCTCTTTGCGGCAAGATTGAGATAAATCGATTTTGAAGGTTGCTTCGGATGTTGCAAAAAAGTCCCGCATATTATTCCGATACATTCGGAATCCATTGTTTTTAAATACAGTCAAAATTCGGCAAGGTAGCCCTTTTGGCTACTCTGATGCATTTTCTTGAACAATGGGATAAAGCGATTTTGAAGGTTGCTTTGAATGTGGCGAAAAAGTCCCGCAGACTATTCTGATACATTCAGAATCAATTGTTTTTAAATACAATCCAAATGCGGCAAGATAGCCCTTTTGGCTACTCTGATGCATTTTCTTAAACAATAGGATAAATCAATTTTGAAGGTTGCTTCGAATGTTGCGAAAAAGTCCCGCAGACTATTCTGATACATTCGGAATCCATTGTTTTAAAATACAATCCAAATGCTGCAAGATAGCCCTTTTGGCTACTCTGATGCATTTTCTTAAACAATGGGATAAAGCTATTTTGAAGGTTGCTTCGAATGTGGCGAAAAAGTCCCGCAGACTATTCTGATACATTCGGAGTCAATTGTTTTTAATTACGATCCAAGTGCGGCAAGATAGCCCTTTTGGCTACTCTGATGCATTTTCTTAAACAATAGGATAAATCAATTTTGAAGGTTATTTCGAATGTGGCGAAAAAGTCCCGCAGACTATTCTGATACATTCGGGATCAATTGTTTTAAATACAATCCAAATGCGGCAAGATAGCCCTTTTGGCTACTCTGATGCATTCTCTTAAACAATGGGATAAAGCAATATTGACGGTTTCTTTGAATGTGGCGAAAAAGTCCCGCAGACTATTCTGATACATTCGGAATCCGTTGTTTTTAAATAGATAGGTACTAACCTTTTAAAGTTCCTTGTGGCGTAGCTGACCTCGACGAGTTTGACGACGTATCCGAATGTTGGCTCGATGACAATCACTAATTTTCAATCACTTAAATAATTTAATTAACTTAATTTTCACAAATTTTTCCAATATGTTGTTAAAAACTCCAAACTATTTTCGTTAGCACGTTTCGGCACGATTATAATTTCGACCTATTATGTGCGTAATCCTGAACGAACAAGTGAAGTGGTCTAGCACTAAAATGCGAATGAGGAGCGACGGACTGGTCTACAAGAAAAGTAAAGTAGAAAAGGTGTGGGTAGAAAAAAAAAAAAAAAAATTCAAGTTGCCAGAGTGGGGAGGCAACTTGACTCTAAACTATAGTGCGGAAGTGGTGCCATCTATGCGATACTACATTGTGTTTAATAATTTTCTAAATCTAATATTACTAATCTCGAGGACGAAGCACGAGTATAATTCATCTTCAAACGTGCAGTGCGCAGTATTTTCTAGAATTGTTTCTAAGTCTCTTCTAATCAACATTATCTATACAAATAAAAAAAATTGAAGTGTCTGTAATATCAAAATAATAGCTGTTCACTAAATGTATATGAAACTACATACAGTACATATAACAAAAATACAATATAAATTTTTTTGTGTCTGTCTTTCGGGTAATCCCAGAAGAAAGGGCTGGACTGATTTTGACAGGACCTACTGGCAGATAGCTGATGTTATTAGGAGTAACGTGAACGAAGTCGCGGGGCACAGCTTGTTATTTAATAAAGTTCAACATAGTTTGAAGTGAATCAGCTGATCTAGGGCTGACCGTAAATTCTGTAATAGAATTTTGGCGTCAACTTTAAATGCCATTTCTCGAATGAAAAATTCCGAATTTCAAAAACTCTTAAAACAATATATGTTATTGACCTCCAGGAGCAGACCCCTTTTCGGGATAACATACCAATTAAAACAGCCTGTATAGGGTTTGACGGAATTAAATAGATAACACAATTGGCATTTGTTAGGGGTGTCGCATCCTTCTCGGAGAAGTAAAAAAAATATGCACAATAATCGGGAGAGATGTTTTAAAAAAAAACTTTTTGAATATATCGTGTCGTCCTTTTCTCGTGTTTTAATTGGAACGAGACTTGTGTTGTTAAATGCAAACTCCTATCTGCCGCCACATTTTGCAAATTTTGATTGCTCTAAGACCAGAGGCAGACTCGAAAGTCGGTAATAAACAGACTAAAGTGCACTGAGCACAGACCAGTAAACCTAGACGCCGCCTAATCCAAGTTATGCATGAGAACACAATCGTAAAATGTTGGCGGGGGACGAGGGAAGACGACGTTTTGTGATTGGTCAGTTTAAAACTCTACATCAAACGAGGGAAGACTGCGTGTTGTAATTGGTTTACCGAATTTGCGATACGCAGTGATACTGCATAACTGGCCTTAGGGGGTGTCAGGATTAGCGGAGTCTACTGGTTTAATGGTCGGTGGCACTGAGTCACTGAGTCTGAAGATTATAATATATGCATATATAATATACATCCTTCAAATTATGAGATGCAAAGAGTAACGCTGAAATACAGGCTTTTACAATGTTGTGTTAGAATTATAAATTTATTAACTACGATAGATTGTCATTTAATTAGTAATAAATAAAGTACATAAATGTACGGCTAAGTTTACTATCTAATTATAGTTCTTAGATATTGTAAATAGTTTTGAAATTTACTTTTGTTGTAATTTTAACGAATTGTGAATAAACTAATATTTGTGAGTACTATTTTCTATTTATTTTTAAGTGTGATCGTAAAGTATTGTAGTAGCTTCATATTCTCTATATTCGACCGAGCTATTCGATAACTTTTGTCGGTTGTATCAAGGCTCGAAAAATTATATAAAAAAATCGATAAAACTCAACTTATCGATTTGGATTTCTCCCATGAATTTGTGAGTTTCTTAGTCATTTAGTGATTTAATCAAGTCCCTGTTTGCTGTTGGTTTTTTAACACAATAAATGCTTCCGTTTGACTACTACCTCATATGGTGGTAAGCGACGATGCGGTCGGTAATGAAGCGGGCATATCAAAGATATAAGGGGCGCTTCATCGACGAATCTTGACCAAATAATGGTAGCCCCCTCATCCACCAAGCCGCTCTGGGCCCGCGTGGTGGATTATGGCCCATACCTCTTTCTGAGGGAAGGCCGGTATCCCAGCAGTGGGAACGTACGAGGCTGATATTGTATTGTAAAGGTAGCCCCTGCGTATTTACCCTTTAAGAAACTTAATCAAAAACATTAAAAAAGCGACGAACCGACTTCAGTGACAAACTACTGAACTGATTTTGATGGCATTTCTATGGGACCAATCTGAAAATATATCCTTTCAAATAAAAAAATAATTTTCTAAATTGGTTTACAAATGTCAGATCTAAGGTAACAAATATATTAAAAAAGCCACCGAATTTATAACCTTCTCCTTTTTTGGGAGTCGGTTAAAAAGCGACAAACTGGAACTTCCAGTCGTTGTTTCCAGATAAACGCATGCTGGGTGCGCTGCGAACTGGTAGTGGACTAGAACTTTTGGATTGTCTATGGGCCTAGATTAGTTAGTAGATTATCCAAATGTTTTTGTAGCTAGGTGAGATGTCATAACAAATATTTGAGAATGACCTTTACGCATTGTGGCGTTAAGGTTCGTTTTGCTTTGATTTTAGTTCATTAGGTTACTTTTTATAAATGCCGCCTCGGCACGTGCCAGCAGTAGCTACTCAAAGGATGACAATGCGTTCATAAACAACACCGAATCCTTATCTAGGTACCGATTTGATCCGCGAATAAAGACATTTTTATTTATAATAGTAGGATGAGCAATTCGAATGTAACATGCAATCATTATTATGATAATCTCCATAAATCCATTCACAAAACGTCAGTCAAAGCGCTGCTAATGTTGGCAAGTATATTTTTTAATTGACCTTCCTAAGGATCTCAAATCAGGTTAATTCACCTGATCCCACTCCTCAGCAGCCGAAGCCCGAGGAGCCGCCGGCGGAGGGGCCAGAGGAGGCAGCCGAAGAGGTGTCCAGCACTGACGACCTGGCGAAGGAGCGAGAGGCACGAGCGCAGGCGTCCATCAAGGAGAGGGAGCGAGAGGTGCAGCGAGCGCTCGCCACCAGTCTGAGGGACCGGGACAAGGAGCGGGAACATCATAAACGGGACGAGGCTGTTCAGGTGAGTGAGAGAGGGAACGGGTGAGCGTAGGAGTGAGAAGCAAGCTGTCTGTCTATGAGTGGGTGACGAGAGGTGCAGTATCCCCATCACTAGTCTGAGGCATCGGTATAAATAGTGAGAACATTATAAACGAGACGAGGCTATTCAGGTGAGTGAGAGAATGAACGGGTGAGCGAAAGAGTGAGTAGCAAGCTACGTCTGTCTATAAGAGTGGGAGAGAGATGTGTAGTATCCCGACTCTGAGTCATCGGTATACAGCGAAAATATTTTAAACGGGACGAGGCTGTTTAGGTGAGGGATAGAGGGATCGGATTGTTAAAAAGAATGCCGAGACGAATTTCTTGCTCTTGATACTGCATCTCAATTTGACACTGCCAGACAGCAACGAACCATCCAGTCCCACCGTGCCCGTTCCAAATTGGTATAGGCCGAGCAAGAAAGGCAAGAAACCCGTCTCGGCATTCTTTTTAAAAATAGTTTTTACAATGATTCTAATGCTAACGTAATCTAATAAAGGAACACGTTTATTTTAAAAAGAATTAATTGTTGTTACAAGTTATTTACGTGTTTGTCAGCATTTCAACGCGCTGCTAGCGGACCTGGTGCGGAACCCGGAGCTGTCGTGGCGCGAGGCCAAGAAGCAACTGAAGAAGGACCACAGGTACACCCTCGCGGAACTGCTCACGAAGGACGACAAGGTACCAACCATCTATACAAATAAATAATATTGAAGTGTCTGTTTGTAATATCAAAATAACAGCTTTTTACTAAATGCCTATGAAAGTATATAGTTTACTGGTTAGTTTAATTTATTAACCCTCAAAGTAAACATCAATGAGAAACACCAGCGATGGTGGCGCCATCTGAGATTATCTTTGCCTGTGCCTTCCCCATTGGGATCAGTGGATCTAGAATAATCTTTTACACTTTCTCCATGTTACGTGAAACTAAAGCGTATATTAATTACTAGGAGCGACTATTCAGCCAGCATACGTCGACACTCGCGTCGAAGCGGCGCGACAAGTTGCGAGCATTGCTGACGGACCTGGCGGTGGGAGCCACCGCGCACTGGCGAGACGTGCACAAACTACTGAAGGCCGAGCCAGCCACGCCCGCCTACTCCAGCGCCACGCAGGTAACGAGCTGGGGGGGATTTGGGAACCACCGCGCACTGGAAATACCTGTTTGATTTCATCTTGAAAACTCCTAGAATGTAATGATGTCGGGATAATTAATTCCGTAGATATAGAATTCGCTCGATGCGAGTAGTGATATGCCAACCTTATGTCAAGTTCTTTTATGCGTGGCCCACCTCTGTAGAATTACCCCACATCATTAGTCCGTACTGCAAACCCAATGCAGTACATACGTATAATAGATTAATCATTATAATTGGAATTGTTCTCAAGCAAGTGATATGTAATGTCTTTTTTGAGAATAAATGTCTTTAAACCTATTTAATAAGAAATAACGGAATTTTACAAGCTTATTATAATAGAATACATACAGCCCGTGAGATTCTGTGAAGGGAATAAACCAAAAGAGAGCTTGCAAAAGCTGTATTTGATGAATTGAATGAATGTGACAGAAATTTTCGCTCACTTCAATATATCATATTTCCAGATGGAGCGTGAATTCCGCGACTTCCAACGAGACAGGCAGAGCGCCGCCAAGACAGCATTCAGGCAACTGTTGCAAGAGACACGCGCCATCACACACCGGAGCCACGCTGCCGTGCGGGAGAGCGGTGCAGCGCTCACTAACATACACGACGCCGTCAGACACGACGCCAGGTGAGACATGGAGGATCATACACGACGCCGGGTGAGACACGGAGGATCATACACGACGCCAGGTGAGACGCTGAGGAACATACACGACGCCGTCAGACACGGCGCCAGGTGAAAGACGGGGGAACATGCACGGTGCCGTCAGACACGATGCCAGGTGAGACAAGGAGGATCATACATAACGCCGTCGGACACGACGCCAGGTGAGACACGGTGGATCATACACGACGCCAAGTGAGAGATAGAGCATCATACACGACGCCAGGTGAGAGACGGAGGATCATACATGACGCCAGGTGAGAGATGGGAGGAAACAGTCTACAGTCTCGCTAATCGTATTCAGGGAACATGATGCAGCTAATGGATGGTGGTGCGTAGGGAGAAATAGAAGGACACAACTGTATTTGGTCTCATCGTGTTTATCACTAAAGCCGGCCACACACGCTATGATCTACCGGAGATGTTTACTTGCGCAAGTAGACCGTAGCATATGTGGCCGGCCCGAGTATTATCTACCCCTACGCCTGGTATGGGTGTGTGGTGTGGCTTTGTGTTTAATATAGTCGTGTCCACAGGTACGCTGCGCTGGAGCACATCCCCGAGGAGCGTGAGGGCATCATCACGTCGTACCTGGAGGAGTTGGAGAAAAAGGGGCCACCGCCGCCGCCCACCGCCACCGAGCCGTCGCGCCGCGCCAAGCAGTGACAGGTGGCAACCGAACAAATACACACATACTAAAGGACTTGTACCAAATTTGTATGGAGCTTGGTACTTTATTCCCAGAAAAAATTAACTAGCCTCAAATTTTTTTCCTAGATATTTGCCTGAAATAAAGAGCCTAGCAGAATAATAAAAGAAATGTTTGAGGCCTGCGTTTTTTAACCCTTGTTTTAAAGAAAAGCAAAATTAATTAACAGCAACACTTCGTCCTAAAAATATCTAAAAAGCAGCAACATTATAAAAGTATGGCGTCATCGTCACGTCATTTTTGACAGTTTTGACAAATAATAAGCTGTGTTGTTATCTGTTCTGTCAACTCTTTTTTATTGTTTGTGTTCATTATCACATTCAGCCAAAAAGGAGCTGTAAAAACCGTTCCGTTTCACGTTACGTACCAAAAAAGCTATGTATTTTCAGGAAATCGCAGGCCTGTAAAATTGTAATTTCATTCCAGTATATCTAGATTTTGAGAGCTCTTTCCAAAAAACCAACTGATAGCCTGGTTAAATTTTACATTTATGTTAGTACCAAAATGGAACAACTATTTTAAGTGAGGTATTTGGGTTCCTTTCATTTTATTATCGGTTTCTTGTCACTAAGTACATACTACTAAATTCTTGATTGTGTTATATATTGTAACTGGCCCAGTTAATTATTCTGAGTTTGTATTTACTGTTGTAAATCGGCTGTAAGTTTCCAATGATAAATAAATAAATCCCCTGTGTGCTGAATGTGAGTTTCGCAGTTAAATCCATTTACGCTACGACCGCGTTACTACTTGCGCGATGGTAGTTCATAAACGCGACACTAGGGGCGCTGTCCATTTTTTCATACAAAATCCGCGTAAGCGCGGTCATTGGAGAACGCGTAACCTTGTAAAACTCACAGTCGGCCCTCTACACTTCCAAGTCCATGAAGCCTTAAAATTAGATTTAGGTTTGAAAATTGTTTTCAAGGTTCCAGTTTGATAACAATAAAAACCCCAAGAAATTTAAATATGTGTTTTCTTTATTGTTGCAGTTACCAAATACAGAAGCGAGCTGACCAAATAGCTGACCGCGAGCGTCGACTAGCCAATGACGGCCCACTACGGGTCTTGTGAATAAAATTGATTCCTTTAGTTATATAATTTTTAATGAAATAAAATATTTGCCTTGTATATTATTCATTATTTATGCCAACCATTGAGGAACTAATCGTACCACATCACTAAATTACGTCATCCAAATGATCGGCCAATTGCAAGCATAGAATATTACCTCGCCCCCTGCCCGCGCCGGTGAGACATGTTTGTATGAGGAATTGTGTTCATGAGCTATCAACAGGCTAAATAATCTGTGCTCCGCCCTAATCAACTTGATACTAGACTGCAGATTTACATCTTTTTGAGGTTGCCAGGCATTCACTAAACGCTCTACCACAGAGTTTACTTACCATCAGGTAAATGACACGCTCGTCGTGGTATCCAAATCCCAATAGAATAAAAAAAAGGTGACCGGATGTGCTAGTCGGAATAGGCGATAAATATTTTCTCTTAAACAACTGCATGGTGATTTTAATTCACTCGGAATGATTCCGTGTAGGAAGCGGCTGTTTCTGATCTTTATTAACTGTAATAATGGAATAGCAAAGCGGTGGTACAACCCAGACGGACACTCGCAGAAGAGTCTTACCACCTATAGTGTGAAGCTCAATGTAAGATCCAGAAACCATCGAACGGGTGATCTCGTGAGGTGTTTAGTCTCTATCTTAAAAATCAACCAATAACATCCGAAATTGAAACAACCAAATAGCATAACCCATTACGTTTATTAAATTAATTAATTAAATAACAATAAAGCACTAATAACTAAAAGTCGAGATCGTCCGGCGAGAACCGGATGCGACGCGCCGGCAGCTCCCACACGCGCACCTTGCTGTCAGAGTCGCCGCACGCGATGCGACAACCACTGCAACAAATAGTGGAACGCTTGCTGACACAACACTTAGCTGAATTCAGTTTACTGTATCGTCATGGCGAATACAGCTTTAGGCATATTTGCAGGGAGATTAAAATTCAAAATTCTATACCTATTTATACTGGGCCCCAGAAGAGCATTCATGAAAGTTAAAGAATTATTATAATAATTTATACTAAATAGCTAGGAGCAATGAGAGTTTTATAACCTACTTAACTATATATTTATATCTAGCTGTCTTTCTAATGACTTCCCCGTAAACACATTATTCCCCTCTCTTTACAACGACTTTCTCCCCGCTAACACTATTCCCACCCTATCTTTTTAACAACCTCCCCGTAAAAACACTATTTCCTCCCCTCTCTTTTTAACGACCTCCCCGTAAACACTATTTCTTCCCTTCTCTTTTTAACGGCTTCCCCGTAAACACTATTGCTTTTACCCGACTGCCGAAGGAAAGGAGACTAATGTTTTTCGAGCGCATGTCTATTTCTTTGGCGCGCTCTTAGCCGGCCACACATAAGCTAGGGTTTACCTGTGCAGGTGTGCCTGCAATGGAGCGTCTAATTAGCGGTTATAGCTGCACAATATCGCAAGCCTAGTTTCGGAAACAACAGTTCCATTATATTAAGTCATCCCTTCACCCCTTTGTATAATATGCATTTTGTCAAATATTTAATATCTTGTTTGTTCTTTTATCGTGTATATTGCTCAAATGAAGATTTTTTATAGTTAAGTTCCCATACACGCTCCGGTATACCTGCGCAGGCAGATCTCTCCGATGGACCGTAGTGTGTATGGCCGCGGCTTTAACGGTTTGACTGATTTTAACATAATTATATGGTGTCATTAGGTGATATAGCGTATATTATTACTACGCAGTGCGCGGGTGGTTTTTTTATAATAATTTTTAAAGCCCCCTCTCACCCGCTCTGGTTGACATCCACCGCGGTGACCGGGCCGCCCCCGAGCCCGTCCACCGGCACACGGCGGCCCGCCCACGCGTGGTACACGGCCGCGCCGCCCGGCGGCTCCGCCAGCCCCACGACACACACGCACGGGTTAGTGGGCAGCCACGACATGCACGACACGGGGGACTCTATGTGGAACACCTGGTAGCGATAGACATTAAGAGGTGACGAAACTAAATCAAATCAAATCAAATGTATTTATTTGCATAAATATGGGTGATGATAATAACATTGATGTAAGGTAGGTACATAAATTTCAGAGCGCCATACTTATACCGTTAGGTGTGCAAATATTATTTCATCTTATTAATAACATAGGTAGGATTAACCAGTCAAATCTAAATTAAATTTACGTAGGTAGTTGTTCAGATCGGTGACATCATTAAAATTATAGAAGTAGTCATATCCATAATCACCGAAAACCCAAATCCATCATAATTCAATTCAAACAAATTCAATAAACAACAACATTAACTTTATATTATTATTATAGTAGGTAGTAGTCACGTAATAGTTATTTAATTATCATTTAGAAACTCGGAAATAGTATAGTAGGCTTTGTCGGTTAAAAAATATTTAACTTGCTTTTGAAGAGAGTCATGACTAAAAGATAGCATACCTATATTTAGCGGACACAACCTACAATCGGAAATGATATACAATAACTGAAAAAAGACCTAAGTGCCTACATAAATGTGCACGACGCTAAAACAGATTTATATCAACTAATGGGTCGAGTGCATAAATACTCGATGCTGGTTTTTTAGATAAATCCCCTAATGTTGATTATTGATAGCATAGGTAGGTAAATACATTGCATGACGTACCTACCTATATTATAATATGTAAGGTTTTTGATTCTTTCGATTGTTTGACTCGAACGGGATTAAACAAAAACCTTTTTCTATTTCGCATAACATTAACATTTGAAGAAACACACTGACCATCAGGTAAATTCGTATTGGAAAATTAAATCAAATGGATAACCGCGTAACGTTTCGTTGCGAAAAGCTCGAAAAAGACCGATCAGTAAGTATTTAATAAACTTTATCTTTCAGTATAAGAAATCATCACATATAATGATGAAATCATACCTAGGTGTTAGGGCATTTTCAGTGCTTACTGCCTAACGAAGTATGTACCACTCAAATTGAAAATCTGTCGCCAGGCACCAGTACCATATCGGTGTTCCGGCACTTTAGAGCCGATCTTATTCTATGGTCAAAGGTGGTCGGTGGATTTTCTTAGTTGACCAGTAATGTAAACCAACTCTGGGGTTCACCAACCAATGAAAATTCGAATCATATCCTTGTTTGGTGATCGGCTGCCTTACCGGCTACAATCTCGTGTTCGTTTTCGATTCCAAACTAACCAGCGGTCACTAGTCTTCGTGTGGAAGGAGTTGTCTAGAGTTTTGGCTACTTTTCGTTTTGTAACAACTTGTTTTTTCCTTAATAATATTCGTTCTATAATTAAAACCAGCGAGAATTCTAGACAATTCTTTCCAGCCGAAGACCTATAGCGACCAAAACCAAAAACTCACCTTAATCGGGCTTGCTTGATTTATATTGTAAACCCGCAGCTCCGAATCAATAGACACAGACACGAAGACACCCGGCTTGTGACCACTGAACGCCAAATCTAGGACACAAGTGGGATGCCCATCCAGCACCTCGAGAACCGGATCCAATACATCCCCTTCCATAACCTGAGGAGACTTGATCTTACACAAAAACAGCGTCCCAGATTTGGTACCAACAACAAACATATCCTCAGCAACCTTCTCATCGCTCGGTCTAAGAGGATACGACTTGATAAAATCGAAACAGGTTATATCCGGCGCTACCATTTTGCGAGAACCGTTAATGTGATACAAAACCACAGATTCGAAGATCTTCGTGTTGAAATTGGCCTGCCATACGTTCATCGTGCCATCGCTGCCTGTTGAAATCAGAACCTGGTCGGAAGCGCCGCGACGCTTGCCTGTATTATTAATATGCATGGTTAGAAACGTGTTGGCCAACGGAGCGTCAACCCATTTCAGCGCAGACACGCGTTTGGACCCGTGACAGCCCGATGGCGAAGTCAGGGAAATGTGACTGGCTTCAGAAGTCCCGTTTCGCAAATCGCACATGACTACTTCGCCAGTTGTGGTGCCGTATGCCAGTAAGGCGGCGACTGAAGGGTGGTACTTGACGGCTGATACGCAGTTCTTCTCGTTGATATCCATTGAGTGGATGAGCTTATCTCCTGCAGCGTGTTTGATTGTATATATGCGGACTAGGCCGTCGTGCGTGCACCAGTCCTCGTGCTGGCTCGTGCCCACGGAGACGGCTAGGGAGTTGCCTGCGGAGCTCCAGGATAAAGCCAGGACTGACGTGGCTTGGTCGCCGCCTCCCATGCCTAAAAATCGGTTGGAATACTGTTGTATTATACGAGCCTCTTCTGGCCTAATGATGAAGGATATTAAAATTCAACATGCTTTATTCATATAGGCCCCAAAGGAGCAATCATGAAGGTTAAAATAAATTGCTAACAGCGGGTCTCTGTAACGTTCGTCTACCCGAATCACAGACTAAAACTAATTCTGTCTTTATCAGAACATAATAAATTACAAAAGACATCAACAGACCCAATGCTCAAAGTCAATGAACCCTCAAGAAACCCACCGTGCCCGTTCCAAATTGGTATAGGCCGAGCAAGATGAAGGGCAAGAAACTCTTCTCAGCATACCTATTGTTGCAATACAATACAGAAAAACTCTTTAAATATTGCAATTCGAACCAACGAACGAGACGAGCTGGTCGTTTGCCTGATGGTAAGCATAACGCCGGTCCATAACGATTGCATTGGCACTCAGAACTATATTATGAAACACAAAAGGCCTGCGTGGCACTGCTGTGCGCTCGTTATCGTTACATTAGGTATTATAAGTCTCATAAGCCCAGTAATTTTACTGACTACTTTGCTAATCAAACCGGAAAACAGTAAGTCTTGTACATTACTGCTTTTAAAAATATCGTACTTTTAAAGTTTTTACATAATCATTACAGTATCGGACCACACAGCGATTTTAGTATATCCCAAAACAAGAAAGAAAATAGAATTACGTAAATATCAGCAGCAATTTTTACCTGATATATCAGTAACCTTAATCTCCTGGAATAGCTTGGCTATGATCACGTCCTCATCTTCGGAGTCCGAGGAGTTATATAACATCTCTTTGTTTTCGTCGAGTTGGTCCATCATAGCTGGTACCACTCTTCGCAAGAACTCGTTCAGGCCCGTAAGGGGGTACTCCCTGAGGATGGCATCCTGAGCGTTCAGGTCTTCTGGAGTGGCTATGGAGCCACAATCCTTCGACACGGACGTTTGAGAACCGACCCCAGACTCGTTAAACTCGGTCGTCTGTGTTGAACT
This sequence comes from Crocallis elinguaria, assembly GCA_907269065.1. Classification (NCBI taxonomy): domain Eukaryota; kingdom Metazoa; phylum Arthropoda; class Insecta; order Lepidoptera; family Geometridae; genus Crocallis; species Crocallis elinguaria. The sequence goes on along the minus strand of OU026076.1, from coordinate 12,986,325 downwards.
ACTTGTTCCAGAACTCCTATTTAAAGACACCGAGTCGAAGCCTATAACCTCGCCGTCATACCCGCTTAAATTTGACATTATCACTGCAGTCCTCAACTTTGTTCACTTCGAATTAAATTGCTTGAATTTTCTGTTGTTTTCTGCAGAAGTGTTTACAAACATTCATTTGTTTGACGTTGCCATGGTAACGTTTTTTTTAATGTTTGACTTTTCGTGATGTGGTTTTGTTTTTCGAAGAAGGATTTTAGCAATAAATAACAAAGCAAACGAACCACGACAAAATTTACAACTTTGTCAGCGTTATAATTTAAATCTAATGACTTTAACTATTGCAAGCTGCGACAGACTGAGTACGACAGGCCTACTGGCAGTACTACTATATAGCTACTATAGGCAGTACTGAGTACGACCGAGTACGATAGGCCTTAGAGCCCACATGTACTCCGATCCTCAACATTCCGCTCCAACATTCCAAAAACCGCCCGTGTGTGGGGAACCTCAGATAGATTGTGGAGTGACAGAAATATTAGAAATCCAAACGTCCCAAATCCAACGTTACAATTCATCGTTAGTGGCCGATATGACGGCGACGATCGATTTAGCGCTCAGTTGGCAGTACTCGAGACGCGGAATGACCGAAAAATTAAAAAAAGAAATGCAAGGACTTCAGCATTGTTAGTAAAAAAACATCTCTTTTTGCTATATAAAACTTTATTAAGCATTATGAAACACGCTCTTCGCTTTCTTCTCTCTTCTCTTCTTCTCCCGCTTCCTCTTCAGCTTCTCTGTGCTTCGCAGGAGCTGCACGATCGCGTCTTCAGTAGTATCTGCAGTGGCGCCCTCGGTAGAAGGTTTCAACTTCTTCACCAACGGGTCATATTCTTCCTCTTCTATTGGTTCGGTCGTATTCTTCTTTTTCGGTTTCTCACTGAACAAAGACATTTCATTCTTCAAATCAAATCATTCATTTGCAAAAAATAAGTATCAGATGGTTGTTAATAAGTATGAAGCGAGGATTTAATTGCTCTTGCTCGTGTAGTCTGCCGCCAAGCAGTAATGTGCAAGCAGTATTGTATTGTATTATTGACCCTCTGTAGGCTTCAGCGGTCGTGACACTCACCCGACGGTCTCCATGTTCTCAAATATCTCGTCCAGATCGTCCCCGACGTGCACCGCTTGTTCCTCTACCGCGACGTCCTCTTCTTTAAGGTCCGCGGGTGCGTTGAGAAGAGGAGTCGACGACGCCGACTGTACCAGCACGCATGACAGCTTGGACGTCAGGTATTGCTGGAAAAAGCGATGTATTTTGTTAGTGGGAGGACTAACTCTTCTGCGAGTGTCCGTCTGGGTTGTTACCACCGCTTTGCTCGTGAAGTCTGCCGCCAAGCAGTAGTGTGCAAGTATTACTGTGTTCCGGTTTGATGAGCAGAGTATCCAGTGAAATTACTGGGCTTATGAGACTTAATACCTAATGTCTCAGAGTAACGAGAGCACTGCAGTGCCGCGCAGGCCTTTGTGTTTCAAAGTTCTGGGTGGCACTGCAATTGTTATGGGCCGGCGTTATGCTTACCATCAGGCAAACGACCAGCTCGTCACGTTACCAAATAACATTAAAAAAAATGTATTAACGTAAAAATACGCTTACTAATCAGGGATCTAATTTGACACCATGCAGTGTACCATCAGACAACCGGTCTCATCTATATAAATAAATAAAATTGAAGTGTCTGTTTGTTTCTACTAAGTGAATATGAAAGTATATACAATACCTGTAACAAAAACACAAGTTTTAAAATGTTTATCTATCCGTCTGTCTGTCTGTTCCGGGTAATCTCCGAAACAGCTGTGGGCCGTAAAGCTTTTTTTTTTTCTATTATTTGGTAACGAGACGAGATCGTCGTTTGCCTGATGGTAAGCATAACGCCGGCCCATAACAATTGCAGTGCCACCAAGAGCTTTGAAACACAAAGGCCTGCGCGGCACTGCAGTGCGCTCGTTACCCTGAGACATTAGGTATTAAGTCTCATAAGCCCATTAATTTCACTGGATACTCTGCTCATCAAACCGGAACACAGTAATGCTTGCACACTACTGCTTGGCGGCAGACTTCACAAGCAAAGCGGTGGTAACAACCCAGACGAACACTCGCAGAAGAGTTAGTCCTCCCACTAACAAGCTGTACTAAAAACACGCATTTTGTTGATTTACCGTGAAAAACTGCCTTTAATTGCATAGTTGTCATACATTGAAATGGAAAGAATCTGATGGTATCATTTAAATTACTATTGGATGATAGAAAAAAATCGTTGAAATCGGGAATATCATCAGCCGGAAGACGTCCACTGCTGAACATATGCCTCCCCCATAGAACACCACTTGGATCGACTACTCGTCTCTTGCATCCAACGGTTCCCCGCGGTTGTAACAAGGTCATCGGTTCACCTAGTGTGGGCCTACATTAGTTCTTCCGGTTCTTGGTCGCCACTCCAGGCCTTCCCCATCGGTTATCGGTTCGGCGAGTGATGTGGCCTGCCCATTTCCATTTCAACTTACTAACTTTGAGAGCTATATCGGTGACTTTTGTTCTCCTGCGGATTTCCTCATTTCGGATTTTATCACGCAGAGAAACATACGTGCATTTACTCATTTAGAAGCTAATATTTACGTTAAAATCTCACCTTATAGAGTAGCTCCTTGTTGTCGGCTCCGTGCACCCGCAGGTGCCGGTCCAGACTGGCGCTCACCACCAGCCGCTCGTCCCGAGAGATGGCGATGTCTGTGATGGCGCCCGCGCACCCCTGACGAACAAAAATATATCAATCTCTCAAAATACGAGGGTGGTTCAAATATGATCGAGACAAACGCTGTAGATGGCGCGCATGTATGTTGTGAAGGTCCTGGTTTGAGTATGTGATAGCTGGGTTCAATACGATCAGTGTGGCAAGTTTTTCGTCGGGAGCGCGTGTCTCACGCGCGTGCTACGACCATGAGTGAACGTCAAGTGCCGACCGCCGTTGCGCAACGTATTGTCATTCGTTTTTTAGTGTGGGATGGCGTTAAAAACATGAAATTTATTCTGCGTTAGTGAAATCAGTTTGGTAGTGAGTGCCTGAATAGGGCTGCCGTGTTTAAATCGGTGAAAGCATTCAAGGACGGCCGCGAAACCGTCGAGAATGAGCCGCATGATCGTCGACCGCGAACCAGCATCACACCAGACAACATTCGCCGCGTAGAACAAATCATTTTGGAGGACTGTAGGATGAATGTTTGAGACATTTCGGCTGAACTCGGCATCAGTATTGGTAGTGCCTTCTGAAAACACACGTGAAACCCGCTTATCGCTCGAAACGGAGGAGCATTCCAGCACGAAGTGCGATTTTTCTCCAGGATAACGCGCGCCCTCATACCGCGCGTCTCACGCTCGATACAATATCGGAATTGAGGTGGGAGGTACTGGAACACCCTCCATACAGTTCGGATTTATCACCCTGCGACTACCACATGTTTAGACCACTGAAAAAAGCCCTCGGAGGTCAAAGATTCAACACCGACGACGAGGTAGAGGAGTTCGTGCGCACATGGCTGTCCGAGTTGCCTAAGGAATTCTTCGATACCGGCATCAAAAAACTTCCGGAAAGGTGGACAAAATGCGTAACTTGTGACGGGGAGTACCTAGAAAAACTGTGAATTTTTGTAAATTTTTTCGATGGTAAATAAACGTGTCAGAGTATTTGTCTCGATCATATTTGAACCACCCTCGTATATCTATCTTTTTATACGAAAGAATAACGAAAGACTACTACGAAAGAATAATAATAAGTGATTGTGTGTGTGTGTGTGCGTGTGTGTGTGTGTGTGATTGTGTGTGTGTGTATTTTATTTTATTTTATTTTATTCAGTAGGTACAGTAACAGCAATTAGGTTACACTAATTTTAACATTTTATAACTAATGCATCGATATAAACCTAAAAGCCAATGACAACCGTACACAGCTTAGCGATAAACATTGACACAATAATAATATGTTGCTAATTATTTAAAAAAGAAAACAGTTTTTGATTATGTTTAGATAACACTGTACACAGATCTTTTGTATGTGGTGAAATTACAAGAAAATATGTCTTTGGGAACATCCGTGGAGTTGTAGATGATACACATTCTGTTGAGCGAACTGTTACGGGATACGTTATTGTTGGCATGTGGTATGCTAAACAGTTGAGGGTTACGCATCGAGCGATTCGGTACTTTAAAGTTGAGTTTTTGCAAGAGGTCACTTCCTAGTGTGCCGTTAGTAATTCTGTATAAAGTGCATAAATCAGTTATGGTTCTGCGTTTTTCAAGGCTCTTAAGATGAAACTTATTTAACCGATCAGAATATTCTTTGCATTTACGTCGCAACCCGAGTCTACAACATAGAGATCGTAGAAAACGCCGCTGCACGGACTCAATCCTGTCAATATGGACGTGGTATAACGGAGACCACACTGGTGAACAGTATTCGAGTATGGGTCTGACCAAACTGCTGTAGAGTGTGATAAATGAGGTTGACTTCCTAAACGATTTTGTAATTCGAGTTATAAAACCCAACATTTTGCTGGCTTTGTTGACTGTGTAGTCGAAATGTGGTCTGAACGAGAGTTCACGGTCAAACATGACACCCAGATCACGGACTACCTCTACGCGCGAGAGGTGGTCTCCAGCGATGTTATAGTTATACTGAATATAGGACTTTTTCTTTGTGAAAGTGATGGTCTGACATTTTTTAACATTGAGCGACATATTATTTTCCACGCACCATTTGTGTATAAGATCAAGGTCCTCTTGTAGCATCTCGCAATCAGTACTACCGTTAATTCGCCGAAATATCTTTATGTCATCTGCATAAGCTAAACAATTACTCTTTATTATATCTAGGAGATCATTTATAAATGCTAAAAATAGGAGAGGGCCAAGGTTTGAACCCTGAGGCACTCCAGATGTAGCCAAAAACGGTACAGAATCATAGCCGCGCAGAGAAACCAGCTGGGATCTGTTTAGAAGATAAGAGGATAGCCATCTGAGCAAATTTCCGTGAATACCTAAGTGGTTAAGCTTTAAAAGTAAGATTGAGTGATCGACGCGATCGAAAGCCTTCGAAAAATCGGTGTAGATGGCGTCAGTTTGCGTTTTGCTGTCAAATGACTCGCTGATATATGTACTATATATTAGAAGGTTGGATGTTGTGGATCGTTTAGGAACAAATCCATGCTGGTTGGGATTCAGTCTATGTTGGAGATGATTATACATATGTTCGTATGCCAAACCTTCAAATACTTTTGCAAAACAGCTTAAGATGCTGATTGGACGGTAATTAGTTGCATCACATTTGTCACCAGACTTATGCACGGGAGTAATTTTTGCTAGCTTCCACAAGGATGGAAACGTGCCTTCACTTAGGGATTTAGAGAATATCAGAGACAAAGGTTTGACCAACACCTCGGCGCAAACTTTAACAAATATGGGAGGAATACCATCGGGTCCTGCTGACTTAGTTATATTTAAACTTTTTAATCTAGACAGTATGTCCCTATCTGATATTTTCATATTATAGATTGAGTAACTAGATTGATCAAATTGCGGCACATAATTACTAGTTGGAGTATTATACACTGAAGAAAAATAGTCAGCAAAAAGGTTCACAATATCGCTGCCTGATTGCGCTACTCTATTATGCAGTGTGACATAGTTTGGAACAACATTGGTAACTCTTTTATTTTTTGCGAATCTCCAAAACGCTTTTATATTTTTGGATAAGTCTTCTTCTATTCTTTGTATATAGGTTTTATAACATTCATCGAAAGTACTTTTTGTAATACATCTAAAGTATGAGTATGTGTCATAATCCCGGGGATTATCATATAATTTGAATTTAGTATGATACTTTTCTTTTTTCTTAAATAACCGAATTAGCTCTTTGGAGAACCATGCCGGATAATTGTAACTTCTACTTTTACGTTTAGGAGTATGATTTTCTATAATAAGGTAGAGCTTATTATAGAACAGCTGAACAAACTCATCACAATTTAAAATTTTTGCGTGGTCCTCCCATTTGATGAGCTCAAGTTCGCGAATACATTGCTCGAAATCTGTTTTGTAAAAACAAAGTTTTTCTAAGCCCGGATTATCCAGTAATGTGGGAAGAGAACACCGATACGTCAACTCCAACGGGGGATGATGAGCATCCATACGCCCCAATGGTGAGGAACTTGATAGCGCGCATGAGTCCGGCCTATCCATGAGTACTAAGTCCAGCATTCTGTTATTGTGATTATAACAGTCATTGAGTTGACAAAGTGCAGTAGAATTTAAGAGCTCACATAGAGCTTTTGATTTATCGCAGAAGTAACCCCCTTGACAACCCGCGTCCTCAGACCAGTTCAAGTCACCTAGGTTAAAGTCACCAATAATACATGTTGGACAAATACCAACTTCGGAAACCCTTTTACATACGTATGTATGCGTATGAGTTTGTGTGTGTGTATAAATGATTGTCAGAGTGTGTATGTGTGTGATTGTGGATGAGTGATTGTGTGTGATGAATATTACCTTGTACCCCTTCCCGTGTCGGGCGGCACGCAGGTCCACTTGGTGCAGTTGGCCGCGACCGAAGCCCACCAGGAACTGTCTGGACACAGGACGCAGGACAATGTACAAGTTTCAAATAATACAGGGTGAGTTTTAATTGGTATATTATCCCGGAAGGAGGTGATTAGGCCCACGGTCGTCCACAAGTTGTGAGAACCTCCCTTGGAAATACGTCATTCCAAATATCCATACAAAAAAATAAATTCATTGCAAACGTGGAGTGCGCTGTATTTTCTGGAATTGTTTGTAAGTCTCTGATTAGCTAGACAGTGTTAAAGAGAAACATCTAAGATTATTAGAAATGTCACAATAGAATTGAGTTAGACACCACTTAAATTAGGATTTGTGGTTGCTCATATTTAAACACACGACTATAAGGCATGTTTAGAAGTTACACACTGTTTAACACAGGTTTAAAGCGTGTTTAATTTTTTGTGGTAAGACCCATATTTCTCTCTTTATAACTTAGTATAAGTTCAAATTTAAATATAGGCCCCAAGGGAGCACTTATGAAGGTTTAAATACGGAAGACTCTAACAGCGGGTCTCTGTAACGCTCGTGTACCCGAATCACAGACTAAAACTAATGCTGTCTTTATCAGAACACAATAAATGACAAAGACATCAACAGACCCAATCCGTGCTCAAAGTCAACGACCCATCCAGAAGCCCACCGTTCCCGTTCTAAATTGGTATAGGCCGAGCAAGAAAGGCAAGAAACTCGTCTCGGCATTCTTACCTCTCTTCAAATCCGGGCACTATGCACGTGGCCGCCATGTTGGGGAACTCCACGTTGCACACGGGCCGACGTTGCGCGCGACTGTCGTATAGCCTGCACATAAGGTTCATTTTATAAATACTCGATAGGTGGCGTTTGAATACTATGTCGCCTAATCTTAAGACAACGGTGAAATAGGCTTGACTTTATTTAGCCTTATAAAACTAAAAGCTATGTAGGAGATTACCCGAACCAAACAGACAGACAAACAAAAATATTAATAATTGTGTTTTTTGTTATAAGTACCGTATACACTTTCATATGCATTTAGTAAAAAGCTGTTATTTTCATATTACAAACAGACACTTCAATTTTATACATTTGTATAGATCATAGATAGATTACAGTGTAGACTCCGCTGGTGGCACCCTCACCTAACGTATCCGTGCCGCGAGCAGACGGCGACGAGGTCCTTGTCCCGCGGCGCGAAGGCGAGCGCCGCCACCCACAGCGGGCGGCGCAGCTGCAGCCAGTCGTGCGGCAAGTTCTTGGCAGAGAACAGCGGCTCCGAGCTGCCGATGCGCCACACCTTGAGGTCGTTCTCTTCACCGCCTGGTTATAACCATCACCAGCCTTATTACGCTCCCACTACTGCGATACCGGCACAGACCAAGGGCCTTACCCGCTAACAATCTCATGTTCGTTATCGACTCCAACCCGATTAAGACCAGCGGTCGCTAGGTCTTCGGCTGGAAGGAATAGTCTAGAATTTTCGCTGGTTATCATTTTAGAATGTTCGCTATTAATGAAACAAGTTCTTACAAAACGAAAAGAAGCGAAAACTTTAGGCAACTCCTTCTACACGAAGACTAGTGACCGCTGGTTTTAATCGGTTTGGAATCGAAAACGAACACGAGATTGTTAGCCGGTAAGGCAGCAGTACACCTAGACGCCGCTTAATCCAAGTTTTGCATGAGAACATTGACAATGGTCAAATGTTGGCAGGGGATGAGGGAAGATGGTTGTGATTGGTCAGTTTAAAACTCAGGCGAGAGAAGACGGCGTGTTCTGATTGGTTTACCGAAATGGCGCTAGGTGGCGATAGGCAGTGGTAATGCATAACCTTGGTGACCGGGGGTGTCTGGCTAAGATGAGTCTATAGGTTTACTGGTCTGTGGATACCGGTCTTCTCTCAGAGAGAGTATAGGGCATAATCCACCACGCGAGACCAGTGCGTCTTGGTGGATGACACATCACACATCTCCTCGAATTTTGTGGTTCTTTAACATGTGATCACGAAAATCACAATGCTTTCTTTCTTTTGCTCTAAAACGGTTAGAGCGAGTGTGATAAATCTGCACATAACTTGTTGGTGCAGGCCAAGTCGAGATTCGAACTGGGATGCGTCGGATTGAAATTCGCACAAGTTCCCGCTCCGCCATACTCGCCTCAATAACCAAGTCTTTCTAAAGCTAGACAAAAATAGACATTTTTTACTAATAGTCCGTGTTTTTAATAACTTAAAAAAGGAGCTTGTCTCGTTATCCAATATATAAAAAATCTTACCAGTGGCAAACAAGGTGGTGTCATCATCACACACCCTCATTACATCAAGCTTCCCCCCAGTCTGCACAATATTCTCACTCTCCTTGCCCCACACCCTGACGACTCCGCTGGATGTAGCAGCGAGGAGGAGCTTCCTCTGGCAGTTGCCTAGCCCCACTATGTGGCCAGGGGCAAAGTCTGCGGTGTGCGTGGCTGTCACGGATCGATGGATGGTGGAGTAGGTTTGTATCTGGAAATCACATCAAAATAAAATGTAGCAAATAGTAGTAAGGAGTCTCTCAAGTAGCTGGAAATTTAAATTGTGGAACCTTTTTTTTTTTTTTTTTTTTTTTTTTTTTTTTTATTTAATTATTATACTCTGCAAGCTCCAGGGCTCGCACCCTTTTTTTGCTGTATAAGTTATTTTTACATTATAATTTCTTAATATATTATTACTTAACAAAAGTATACCTACTCTGAAGGCCTAACTAAAGTGTCACATATTATACATACATATTATTAAATTAACATACTATTATTCACTGTATTTATTTACAATCTTAAGTCTAAGTTTTTTACAATATTTCTATAAAAAAACAAAATATTACAAAAAACCTAAACCTAGAGTGCCGCCGGCAGCGGGGCAGGGCCCAAGCTACCGGTGGTTAGGGCTGCAGAGTGAGGAACCTCCTGACAATACGTGCCGTGTCAAGGAGCACTGCCTTCTGCATCCGACCCTTGATCCAACCGTCTAGCGAGAGCCTCTTGAGATGTTGGTCGAGGCTCTTCGCTACAAGGCCGTTCGCCGAAACAACTATCGGTACAATGATCGTTGAATCAACATTCCACATGGCGGTAACCTCGTGAGCCAAGTCAAGGTACTTGCTGAGCTTGTCCTTCTCGGCTTTCACGAGGTTCTCATCATGGGGAACGGTGATGTCAACGAGCACTGCCCGGCGTTGGGACCGATCTACCAGTACGATATCAGGCTTATTGGCAACAATAGTCCTGTCCGTAATGATAGAGCAGTCCCAATAGAGCAATGCACGACCATTTTCGAGAACTGGCGCCGGTGCGTACTTATAGTACGGCACCTCAGACTCGACAAGGCCGTATTGAAGAGCAATTTGCTGATGGATGATCCTGGCTACAAGGTTATGTCTGTGTAAATACTCGCCGTTAGCAAGATGAGAACAACCGGAAATAATATGACGGAGAGACTCTCCCGGACGGCGGCATGCCCGACAGATGTCGACCGTACCGTCTTTCATAATATATTTCCGGTAGTTATTCGTCTTGATAACTTCATCCATAATTGCACAGACAAAACCCTCGGTCTCCCCAAAGAGGTCACCGAAACGTAACCAGTTCACCAGGTCCACATCGGACCCTGTTAAGGCCCGATAGAACCGCCCGTGCAGCTCCTTGCCCTTCCATACGTCCTTGCGGTCCTCAATGGTCATCACCACTGGTTTGCGCCAATTCTCGTTTGCCAACGAGAGAGGCGTGAGGTTTCTGTCAACTGCCACCACATCGCGATGCATCCCACATTCGTTGTTAAGGAAATATTCCCTGAGGCTGCACACTTCGCGGTTATGAAGCGTCTTGGCATTCAAAAAGCCACGACCTCCCCATTTCCGCGGAATGTACAGTCTCATAACAGACGAACGTGGGTGTAACATACGATGATAGGTGAGCAGTTGACGGACTCTCCTATCCAGAGAGTCCAGCTCAGTCTGCGTCCACTTTAGTATGCCAAAGGAGTATATTAGTAGAGGCATTACCCAACCTTTGAAGGCGCGCGCCTTGTTGCTACCTGACAGAAGACTGTTAAGTACTTTTGTCAAGCGACAAAAGAAACGCTCCTTCACCGACTGCTTAATGTCCCCTACCGCAATACCCAACGACTGTGACATACCAAGGTATTTGTAGGTTTCAGCTTCAGATAGAGATCTGAGAGTCATTGTCTCTGAAAGTTGCAAATTATCAGAATTTACGACTTTCCCCCGCTGTACATGCATGACCGCACACTTATCGACACCAAACTCCATCTTGATGGCGCTGCTAAAAGTCTCAGTAATTTTTAACAGCTCCATCAAGTCTGGACGTTTCGGTGCAAACAATTAACATACTATTATTATTATTACATTATACATACTACATACTATTATTACATTTATATAAATATTACTAGTGTAAGTTATTGTAACCTTGTATTTCTTGATTCCCTAGATAATTATGTTACATGCACGGAGATTCTCTTGGAAACCGTGATTTTTCACTACAAAGCCTCTGTTACTCTCCGCTCCATAATATGTCAATGCAAAAAATTATTTCGCTTCTATGCAAACAATTTCCTATTTATACAAGTATGGATTTTACCTGCTGATTTTTCCTGCCAACCAATATTTCTGTCTGCTCTTCGTTACCCCACCGCATACATGTGATAGTGTCATCCTTCTGCAGTGATTTGATATCCACAAGGTTTTCTATACATTTTTTGTTGTTCTTTGTTGAGTCTGTGTGATATTTTACATCTGTGAAACAATCATAAGTGTGATTATTTTTAATATTACTCCAATAGATTTTAAAAAACAATATTTGTTATGTATGGTGGAATTTTTCTTAGTTGCTGAATAATTTAAACATACTCGGCGGCTCACCAACAAACAACTTTATGTATATGATAGAAATTTAAATCATGCCATTGGTTGGCGATCGGATCACTAAACGTTATTGGTTGGCAACGGCTGAGTTTGTTTTCATTATTGTGCAAATATAGAAAACCAGACTGTAGGGGGACTGTAGTGCAGTCATTGCATCCCATTGTCATTGGTAAACATAGAAAAACAATTGTACTAGAAAATACCGAAAGTGCCGAAATTGATCATCTTGCAACAAAACCATTGTTATTTTTAAACCATTTGTTTAATAGAATTGGGGGCTCCTAATTAGGTCATAGGACTAGATTATGAAAATATAGCATTTTCTGGTACTCACCAGCAGGGTGATTAAAGATGATGACAGTGATGACAGCAGTGGTTAAATGTTGCGGGTAAACCAAATTCGATAAATTCGTTGGAATAATAAACTAGATCAGAGTGTGTGTCTAAATTACACTTCGAATTTTTGCCAAAACAGAAAACACACTTCACAACTGGTCAAATTCTTAGGAAAGCATGACATTAAATTCTCTACTTACGTTTAAAAGAGCCGATTTTGCTAGCGACGAATACGTCGATCTCTGTGTCTTGTGTTATCGTCATAATTTTGTTAACATTAATTTATCTAATTTTGTACTCTGGTTTTTAAAAATTTTTGTACACAAATATGCAGAAAAACACGTGAATGAATCTGTCATCAGTCATTTAGAAATTGACTTGACATTGACAATTAATTTTACTTGACACTCTTGATAGTTAATTTTAGCTTTTTTTTAATTGGGCAGGCTACCTAAAACTAGGATCATATACTCTCTCGAAAAATTCAGTATTATTTTATTTTATTGTATCTTCTTTTTCAACTCTTTATTTCCTAGCTTCTGTGGAATGTTTGCCACAATTTCGCCAATGTCATGTAGATTGTAGGTACATATACTCTTTGGTAGGTACTACGATAGACGATCAAACAAAGGAGATTCAGTGTTTGGAGACAATAATTTGGCCGGTGAATATGAGAACTAGGAATGCATTTTACATCTGAAACAAAATACAAAACAAATATGAATACACTACCTTAACATGAACATAATTATACTTATGAATATATGGATGAGAATCTTCAATCTACATATTACATTACTATAATATTTTGTGATATTACTGACATATATAATATATAGATAGTCTGTGATATATAGTAATCTGTGATTACTGATCTGTGGTTCCGAACAATTCAGAAAGTTTGCTAAATTATGGCTAAATTCAATTATTTAATAATGATTTTAAAATGCAGTTTAGACTATATGGTTTAGACGTAACAGCCATAACAATGATACAGAAAATTTACATAGCTTAATTTTTGGTTCCAACAATCCTATATTTGTGTTGAACAGGCTTGAAACATGGATTTCTCATCCATTTGCCGTACATGTTTTGGTACGAAATGTTTGAATCCTATCTTCAAAGATGAGGGCGACCACAGCCGGTACTCCTCTGCCGTTTTTATTACAACAGGATTGAAGGTAACAACAAAGGCTCATGAAGACATACCACTGTGCTACTCCCTGTGCCTGTTTCGCATTGAATCGACACACGCAGATACACTATAACAGTGACGGATCCAGGATTTTGAATTGGGGGGGGAGGGCTTGCCTTAGATGGGAGTAGACTTTATTTTCCTTATATTTATTTTAATTATGAGTATACTTGTATGTTTATTTAATAGCGTGTTAATAGTGCTCTACCATCCTCAAGATAAAAAACTGTTGCTAAACACCTACTAAGCAACCTTCAAGTTGTACAATTTTTTTAAATGTTTTCCAGGTCACTGTAAATGATGGCTTACCACAGCAAATGTGCAAGACCTGCATAAAACTCTTAAACAACTCTTTAAAATTTCGAAAACAATGCAAAGATGCTGAAACTCAATTATTAAATATTAAAAATAGGAATAAAGACCAAGGAAATGTGATAAAAGATTTGAAATCACCGGTTTTGAAAAGGAAAAGAAAGAAAGATAGTTTGTTAAAAGATAGTTGTATAGATATAAAAATCGAACCAGACACACCTGGAAAAGGTGAAATAACAGACAATACAATGCAGGAAGTTAAAGTAGAAACGCAGTTCATTGAAATTGAAATTGAAAATAAAGTACAAGAAAGGGATACTTATATCATAAACAAGTTAGTAAAAGATGATATAAAAGAATCAACAGAACATCCGGAAGATGTGCCAGAAGATTTAAAATACGAAGAAGAGTTTTTGGATCCCCATTTTGAAACAAACTCGGAGAGTGAGTTATATAAACTAGTGTATGCTAACGATGGAGATAGAGTCATAGACAGTCCAATAGAAGAGTCTATGAACAATGTAACAAATACAGATATACCATTTTTAATAGTAGATTCAAAGCGAGTGACTTGTATTTTGTGTCAGAAAATCCTATCCAGACGGAGTATAGATTTACATATGTCAAAAAGGCATCCAGGGGCTGATACGAGAAAGGTCAAATGTGATTTGTGTGATACATACATATTAAAGGAGAAATTGATTCGTCATAAGATTATAATGCATGGAAGAGATAACTTAAAGTGTGGGGTTCGTACCAAATCTTACGTTATTATATCACAAGCACCAATCTTCAAATATCATTATTCACATGAGCCCTGGGAGAGCTTATGAAAATTAAATGTTTGTAGGTGCTGTCTGTTTTATACAACCGTTTAAAAAAGGCAAGAACACAAGTCAAGTCAGCTCTACCTTTTTTCAGTATCTAGTTTTAATAAGTTTTTATTTACAATGTAACTTTTAGTTTAGGTAACATGTCGCCAAGAGGCTTCTGCGCGATTCGCTTCTATCATTAACATTATAATAATAATGAACAGTGTATAACGGTTGTATCTAGTTAAACAGTGTTTTTCTTTGTTGTTCTTTGACAATTTTAAACCGAATCGAAAGAGACAAAACATTGTCAAACTATACAACTGCTATACAGTCTTTACTAGTAAGGCCCTTGCTTTATAATATGCTTTTTTAATTAATACATTTGGTACTAGAATTCTTTGAAAAAAATTCCTTGTGGTAGCTCAGCTATTGTTTTAGGAATTTCACAATAGAATGGAGAGCTACATTGCTCACTTATCCCGCTAGGTGGCGCATTATCGCTGGTGTTATAAAATTTTAGTAAGTAAACAAAAATCGTCTTTGCAATAAAGTATGCCTCTGTAAAATGCATTCAGTGTAAAATTAAGGTACACATGTTTCACTTCTGATGAGGAAAAACGGAAATTGTGGATCAAAGCATTGCTCATCAAAAATTATTGGAATACCAATTATTCTTCTAGGTTATGTAGGGACCATTTCAAATCTAATGATTTTTAAGACGCCAGCATGTTTACTGGTTTTAGTTTAATTCATTAACCCTCAAAGTATGCATCAATGACAAGCACCAGCGCTGGTGGCGCCATCTGAGATTAGCTTTGCCTGTGCCTCCCCATTGGAATGGGATTATATTAAACTGCCACAAACAATTTATTAATTTTACTTAATCTAACCATTGTTACATGTCCTCGAAAATTCGAAGACATGTGACATCCACCGAGCCGCACTGGCCCGCATGGTGGGATTAAGGTCCATACACTTTCTGCGGGAGGAGGCCGGTATCCCAGCAACGGTGGTGTAATAATGACCAGCATTATATAATTTAATGTTTATATAATGTAGGTACATCACTATATTACTATTCCAGTCCTGCAAAACGGATTTTGAAAGCAAGGAGTCATTGTTAGGACATGCAGCAACATGTAATGTTAAAAAGAAAAAACGGAAGACCGAGGTATGTTGGTATATTCTGAACAATTATTTAGTATGCACACAGAATAGATAATTTATGGCAAAAGGGGGTGTTTATTGCCATTTCTGATATTTCTACTACTCAGTTGATCCATTAATCTTTTGATCCCTAAAAGAAATGGAATCGATTAGCATCAAAATAATTTTTATTTTGTGTAAATTGACTGTGACAATTTCCAAAATCTGAGAATGCAATGAAACTGGCAAAATACTGGGATGTGACAGAAAATAAGTGCATAAGTTAGGATGGTTACCTAAAAAGTTTTACTATGGCTACAATGGTTAAGGTACTGTCAGCTGCAATAAAATGTATATACACTTTCAGGTTTTCAAATGGTGGTACTTAATTAAATGATTTTGCGAAAATAAGTTTGCTGAGTTAAGTTTCAACTTACAATATTAATCACAATTACTATTGTAAGTTGAATAATTTCTTTTAGGGATCAAAGACTAATGGATCAACTGAGTAGTAGAAATGTCAGAAAAATAAGTGTACTGAGTTACATTTCACAAAATGTAACTCAGTACACTTATTTTTGTAAAATCATTTTAGTTACGTTTGAAAATCTGAATAGTACATACATATTATAAAATCTGATTGTACCTACCCTTACTACCCGATCATGTCATGAATAAAATAATTTCAGAGGGCAGAGCTGAAGGTGGAATGTGACATCTGCCACAAATTGATGCAAAAAGCGAGTCTGAGGCTGCACAAGGAAATCAAACATGCTGGCATGGGACCCGTCTGCGAGGTATACTTACTGTCTTTATTTACTCTTAGTATTGCCAAAACGTATTGTAAAGTTTCTCTCTCCGCATTTTATGTATGAAACTACAAGTATGCGGAGGGCTCGACTTGTTGTCTGAAAGTTCCCCGAATTCAACGTTTTTTGTAATTATCCAATAGTAATTTAAATGATACCATCAGATTATTTACATTTAATTGATTAAAAAAATGTATGACAACTAAAAAACTGTACATAGTTTTTCACAGCCAGAATCAACAAAATGCATGTTTTAGTACAACTTTACGGCCCGCGCAGAATATGTGACGTCACTTCACGCCATCGCAGTTGACGCACGCACGCGCCTACACAAACACATACATACACACAAATGTGTAGAATGGCATAAATTTAATTTCTTTATTTCATATGTAAATCTATAATAGTAAAACATCTAAATTTGAATTATTTCTCTTTGTAATAAGTTGTTACTTAACACATATTATATAGTAAAATTATCGCAGTGTCACATAATGGGAGAAACACTGGCTCCTGAAACACAGTTGCTACTAGTTCGGGAGACTATGGATTCATTAATTGTTGTAATATTTATTTATGTCAATTAATAACTTACTTTACTTGTTCTGCCCAATTTGTATAGGACGTTTTAGTACACATGCCCGACTTTGGCTCTCATTTTTTACGTATCTAGTTCCAGTTATGGGCCGGCGTTATGATTACCATCAGGCAAACGACCCGCTCGTCTGGTTATCCAGTAGTATAAAAAAATGTCTGTCCATATCTTCACCCAAAATGTTCCGTGTTCCAGCACTGTGGCCGCCGCTGTGGGAACAAGTTTCGTTTGAATGAGCATTTGCGGGCAAAACACGGATACGAAAAGTTCAAATGCAGCGAGTGCGGGTTCCTCAGTGCGAGCAGTATGGCTATGCGGGTAAGACAGCTACATGAAGCACAGAATCCATAATCCATTAATTACCTGCTTGAGACACGTGAGCTCAAATGAGGAGGGGGGGCGGTGATCCAAAAAAAAAAACTCATTTAAACCGAGGGGGCGTAATCGAAGATCTCATTGTATTTTTTGTTTCATAATCTGTGAATGCATGTGAAAGTGTCGTTTCTGGCGTGTCAGACTTTGGCCTAATATTAATTTCTTTCTCTTTTTAAATAAGAACATGAGAAAAGGATGGAATATATTTTAGACTTTTTTTTTACTTGATAGGCTTTCGTTTGACCGCAATCTCACCTGATGGTAGGCGACGATGCGGTCGACGATGTATCACTCTTGCCAAGAAGAGTACCTGTTCACTCTTGTCTTGAAGACTCCCAAATTGTAGTATTCAGGAAAAACAGATGCCGGCAAAGAATTCCATTCTTTCGCTGGAGACTTGTCAAATTAATCCTTTTTTATGCTATTTGAGAAGTCGAGCTGGTCGTTTGCCTAATGGTAAGCATAACGCCAGCCCATAACAATTGCAGTGCCACTCAGAACTAAGGAACACAAAGGCCTGCACGGTTTTTATGTAAACTGCTCATTTTCTTACCAACTGTTTCTATATTTTTTCTAAAATCTGTGAGTGCAGATCAAAATGTCCACAAAAGAAGTGGATTTTCTAAGAAAGTTTCCCTGCAGCTACAACAAAAGGTACATAACTTTACTGAATACGGCCCTGTCCAAAAAATACACCTGTATAGAGTGTATAGTAAAAGTAAACGGAATAAGTACTTGTACTTCGAAATGTAATAAAACCCGGTTGTGTTTAGAACCACGAGCGGCGCCACCGCGGTGAGAAACCATTCGTGTGTGAGACTTGCGGCGCCAAGTTCCACGCACCGCACTTGCTGGCGCAGCACCGCCAGTCGCACCGCACTGAGAAACTCATGAAGGTATACTACACTACACGACAATTTTCTATACAAATGTGTTTTCTCTTCCTAATGATCTCAATGGGGAGCCACACTGCTTACTTATCCCGCTAGGTGGCGCATTATCGCTGGTGTTGTTTCACTATGAAACTTTACAAATTATGTAAATACATGTGGGATAGCATGATTTAAATTGTATTTCACCAGCTACATTCTTTTGATTTTCACACAGTTTATGTTTAGAGCTATAGTTAAAAAAAACATTCTTATTAACTGACATCACTGTCATAATGACATTGACAGTTTTGACGTAAAGGTCTTAATGTTGCTAACAATACAAAAATATTTTGCCCCGAAAATTCTTTTGTAGAATTTTGACGTAAACTTTAAATGCCATTTCTTGAAAAATTCCAATTTACAAAAACTCGTAAAACAAATGTTGACAACCAGAATTATATTGACCCCCATTCGGAGTAACATACTAATTCAAACTGAGGGCGTATAAACAAGAATTGGTCGTTTAGTTTTATCCATTTTTCCATTGGTTGCAGTGCGACCTCTGCCCAGCTTCGTTCAAAGCGAATAACACTCTGCACATGCATAAGATAACCTGCCACAATGCACACACGTACCAGGTATGATAGCACACAGGTTTAAGTTATATGCCCTCACTTCCTCTTGCAAGAACAGGTAGGTACTACATAAATAAACACTACATCTAGCCTAGGTACAAAACCAGTTGGATAATCTACAAACCAATATAGGCCCAAATTATAAATAGTAGCTTTAAAATAGCGACGAACCGACTTCAGTGACTAACTACTGAACCGATTATGATAACATTTCTATGGGAGCAATCTGAAAGTATGTCCTTACAAATAAAAAAAAAGAATTTTACAAATCGGTTTATAAATGACTGAAATCTGAGGAAACAAACATAAAAAAATACCCACCGAATTGAGAATCTTCTCCTTTTTTGGAAATCGGTTAAAAATAAAGAAGAAACATAATCAAATCCAATAAGTTTAACTTTTTTAAACTTAGAAACTAGCAGCTTCGCGGTGTAATAGTTTAAGTATTAACTTACGTTAGCCCTTAGACCCCCATAGTTCGACCCTGTCAGAAAAATCTTTGATGAGTGGAACCGTTATGTGATTTATTATACATTTCAGTGCAGTATGTGCCCTCGGACATACAGCTGTCGTCACTATGCAGTGAAACATCTTAGGAATGTGCACCGCTACACAGGCGCTGTTGGGCCGCTCCGCACTGCAGACCGAGCGGTGCCGGTCCACCCCGACCGAGTGGTGCCTGGAGACGTGGCGCTGGTACCGGCGGCAGGAGAGGATAATAAATGAGTCTAAATGTGTTACGGTGTTTTGTTTTGCGGAATTTCTTTTCCAATGTACGCAGTACTCGTAGGTATTAGGTACATTGATGAAAAACCTGAATAAGTTCTCCTTAGATTCATTTTGGACTGAATGGATTATTGTTTTGGTGTTGATATGGCAACATTTGACTACTTTCTCACTGTTGGTTTACACACTTGATTTCAATAGTAATCTGGGATTAGAATCGTGTTTGTACAGTTGGTACTCTTTAATGCGATACTAGCGCACGATTGGAACAGATTTCAGTGGATATTTTTGGAACTAAATTATCTCTATTCTGTTACTGTTGACGTGATTTTGACATTGACGTATATTGAAATTGAAACTGTGAAAAGTAAGCCAAGCTGGTAAATTTAAAAAGTAATAAAAAAGTAATCGTCCGTACAAAATATATACAATATTTATTGAGTCAGTTCCAGGTAGCGTTCAACTACTAAACACTTGGCTGAAGTTCGCGAGCTCGCTGTCTCGAGGGTCGTACAGCTCTGACAGCAATCTGTAGATGTACGAGGGAGAACTGCCGCCACTGGGAAATAATCAAATAGGGATGTTGCATGAAACAAAACATACATAATTACTGTCTATATACAGGTTGGACATCACATTAACACAAAAATTAAATTCACAAAAAAATACATAATTTCCACAAAAATATTTCCAGAACTCAAACGTTTTTTTTTATATGCAAAAGTAATTTAAGTGACGCCATCAGATTTTTTACATTGCAATGAAAAAAAAATACGTCAATTATGTACATAAACGCAGTTTTTTAGGGCCAAATCTACAAAATGCATGTTTTTTTTAACGAAAAGAAGAGAAGAGTGAAGGAACACCGCTCAGAAACAGAAAAATGGATTAAATTAAAAATATCGCAATATTTTCGTAGAGATCGGTCCAGCTTTTTTAAAAGCAACTATACTTATACTAATGTATGTACTTACAGATTTGTGATGAACAGCGTTATAAGGTCAGGCGGGAGGAAATCATGAAGCGGAGAGTACACGTGCGTCACATCCGTGTCACCGTGTCTGAAATAACACGAGAAACATGACTATGGAAGAAAAGTTATACAGGGTACCTATATTATGTCAACGAGCTCAATATTCGAACATAGTCGTATTGTGTTCTTAAAATATAAAGGAACTAATTATAAATCTATATCAGTAAAAACATCTACTAAAATGTCATTAGACTTTGCAAGGTAATAGGTAACGAGCAGCGCCCCGCGGGCGGGGTAGCGGTCGCGGGGGGAGCGCGCAGTAGGCTTGAGTGAGTAATAATACCTACCAAGGGAGCGGCAGACTAGGTAGGTTGATGCGGTGACTGCTTTGTAATTATTATAGATATTTTGATGGTATTAAACATAAAAAAAAATGTTTTCTGTTGATTCGTGTCTTATATCACTTGCATATTTACCGCTTTACAAATTGATACCGTTTACGTATACACCTTGTATAAATAAACAAGTTTTTTGTGGAAAGATATAGGTTTCGAGACAAGTTTACGGACCGGAGAGTAACATAGGCTACTTTTTATCCCGGAAAATGGACGGTATCTGTGGGAACGCGGGCAGAACCTACTATACCCTGTTCCAAAATCTTAGATATTTTATGTAAACAAAAGGGGTTGACAGAACGAAAAAATTTATAGAAAACTGTGCAATCCGTGACATGATAGACATTATTATTAATTGATTTTAAATTATAACATGTTAACTTGAATTATTAAAAAATCGTGAATGGATCGTTTTTGGAAGATTGTTATTTTAAACACTATAATAAAAGGAAGTTCTTTTTCGTGCAGTTACTTTTCTTAGACTGGGAACAAAGCAGAGATTTGAAACATTTTGTGCAATCGCCGCCATTTTCTTTTTCTATCAGTTGATCTGACCAATCTCTGAACTCGAGTGTCTATCTTGCTGCATATGTGTTGTTGTTAAAGATCTTGTTATTTTTGTAGTGGTTTTGTTTAAGTTTTTGTCATTGGTTCTTGTTATTTGTTTTTTGTTACGTTATAATTGTGCCGCCCGAGAGCAAAGCCGGGGGAAATAGAAACAAAAATATTTTTTACAAGTGAAAAATGTTTTGAGCAACTGGCATGTCACATTGACAGTGACTTTTCGTGACATTTGTTTGTTTACAAAAAAATTCTAAGATTATGGTACAGGGTATAGACAAGACTCACTGGTAGTCGTGTGTGAGCAGAGGGGATGTGAGCGCTGTGTACTGCGGGTCGGCGGCATGCAGCGGCATTAGCTTGTAAAGCGGCGCCAGCGCCAGCACCTGCAAGCGAGATACAGGCTCCTGCATCAGGAAACTCATTTTTTTTTATTGATGGAACCAGAAGGTGGTGTGTGGTGCTCTTTAGTAGATACTATAAATTTTGAACCCGCGACGCAAAAAAGAATGTACATACCACGGGCAACCGCGTTGCTCGTGTAGTCTGCCACCAAGCAGTAATGTGCAAGCATTACTGTGTTCCGGTTTTATGAGCAAAGTAGTCAGTGAAATTACTGGGCTTATGAGACTCCTAATGTGTCAGGGTACCGAGCGCACTGCAGTGCCGCGCGGGCCTTTGTATTTCAAAGTCCTGAGTGGCACTGCAATTGTTATGGGCCGGCGGTATGCTTACCATCAGGCAAACGACCAGCTTTGTCTCGTTATCAAATAGTATAAAAAAGAACTTACCGGCACATTGTAGAATTTAGCGGCGGCAGTCAGAGCGTGGCTACCGGGCGGGGCGATCACAGCGCCCCCGCCGAGTGCGGCGCGGATGCTAAATACAACCTATAAACAATTTATTTTTCACTCCTCTTGCTGCGAAAGTTCGTCATTGTAGCGTGCCAGAGCGGGGATGAAATAGAATATTTTCCTCTGTATGGTATTAGATTTGTTTGCATGTTCAATATTGGGAGATTGAACAAAAATGTGCCAACTAACACGTGAACTCAAGGGTCACAGTCATTACATTTAATTTAAATCATATAGTCGATAAAACCCACTTTATCGATTTGAACTGTCAATTTTATCGATCGGAAAGATCCGGCCTTGCGCTGCAGGCCCTATAGACAAATGCCGCACGCTTCTTTTTTCACTCACGCTAATACCAAAACCATAGAGTAATAAGCCAATACGACCAATCACCATCTACCAATGGGGAGGGGCACAGGCAAAGCTAATCTCAGATGGCGCGAAACCTCCAGAAACCCACCGTGCCCGTTCCAAATTGGTATAGGCCAAGAAACTCGTCTCAGCATTCTTTTTATAAGTAGTTTTCAAAATTATTCTAATGCTAACAATCATGTTTAAAATTTAAGTCTAAGCATAACAGTAGTAAGTATTGCATATTTCATATAAAATCAAGAGTCCAGATATCATGCGTTGCTTGCGTACTTTGCGTACGTGGGACCAGTTTGTCCCTCGTTAAATTGTGTTGGCGTTAACATGAGCGAAAAAAAAAGCTTGGGCCTAGAGGGGCTGGTCAGCATTAGAAAAAGAAAGAAAGAAAATACATTTATATCAGGGCATTTCTAATGTCTTACCTTGTTGACTCGCGACATGACAGCGAAGATAGCTCCATTACTTATGACAGTGACAGTGGCGCCACTCACGCTAAGACGAGCGGCCAGCGCGTGACTCTGCAACCAAAAAACCGACCAGGCTTTATTTAACGACTATCTGTGCCCCGTGGCTTCGCCCCCGTAGCCTAAGTTACTCCTAATAACATCAGCTATCTGCCAGTGAAAGTCCCTTCAAAATCGGTCCAACCATTTCGGAGAATAGCCGGTTCAAACAAATAGACAAAAAAATTTAAAAACTTGGTTTTTGTTATGAGTACCGTACATTCATATGCATTTAGTTAAAAGCTGTAATTTTAACATTACAGACACTTCAATTGTATTAATTTGTATAGACTACTGCCCGCGGCTTCGCACGCATTGTATCTGTTAATGTAGCCCGTAGCACTCAGGGATATCGTAGCTTTATATTAGTGAAAAAATCAAATCGGAATCGAATCGGAAAAATCGAATTGAATCGGATCTGTGGTGGTAGAGATAAACGCTAAGAAACAAACGAACTTTATCTCTTTATAATAGTTTGTCTCATGTCATTGTCATATGTCTCCAATCTCAGGGTAACAATATGTCTCAAATCTCAGGGTAACGGGCGTAATGCAGTGCCACGCTGCCCTTTGTGTTTCTAAGTTTTGAATGGCATTGCATTTGTTATGGGCCGGCGTTTTGCTTATCATTAATTATGCAAAAGACGAGCTCGTCTCATACTGTGATAGTACAACTCGCAGAAGTGTTAGTCTATTTCGCATTAGGCAGCACTCTAGCGCCATCTAGCGGCACCACAACTCACCTCCCTCGTGTTGTCTCCCTCGGCCACAATGAGGCGGTAGTGGTGCGCCCTGGCAGCGGCGCGGAGGAAGCTCTCAACGAGCGGGCAGTGTCCCGCGCATAACACCACCTCGTCCGCGTCGATGTGGGACCGAGACTGGGCGCTGATCATGGACTCCGTGGACTCCAGCTCTGCTCTTAGCTGGATACGAAACAAGCATTTTATATAATTTTATTACAATGGACTTCCGCAAAGTAACGCCTGATTCCATCAAATATAAAAATACACTCTTTTTATTTTTGCAAAGCTCACCTCAGCGATCTGGTCCCGTATAGGCTCCCTCAGGTCTTGCTCCGCGGGCCCCAGGGTCGCGCGCCGCGACGGCGCCGCCAGCACTAGCCTCTGAAGAGACTCCCCGGCTACTTCACCACTCTACAAAATAAATAAAAATAATAACGTTTATTCACTACAAATGTTACAATTGGAACTTAAAGTCTAGGTAAATCTAAGATTGAGGATTATCACTAGGTACTTGAAGCAATAAGTTTCTTGTGTTTACTAGTTCCCACACTAGGATACCCTGTGTTGTGGGAGTGTCGTGGGTGGAAATATCAATAGTTAATTACTTGAAAGACATGTAAAATCCCTTTTCAAAAAAGCAGGGACCGACTTTGTTAAAAACATTAAGATGGATGAAATATCATCCCTCATTTTCAACCTTTCAGGGTGGTATTCTTACATACAATTCATAAAAAAGATAAAATAGTATCCAGTGAAATTACTGGACTTAATACCTAATGTCTTAGGGTAACGAGCGCACTGCAGTGGCACACAGGCCTTTGTGTTTCAAAGTTCTGAGTGGCAAAACAATTGTTAAGGACTGTTGTTATGCTTACCTTCGGGTAAACGACCTGGTCATTTCATTATCAAATGAACTATAAAAAAAACAGTATACCGTACCTGATTAGCTTGAGCTCTGTTCTCATCACGGATAGCTCTCAGTACACGGCGAACCATGTTCGCGGCCACTATCTCATGTGGCAATGTGTGGCAGATCTGCTGTCCTACAGCCCGGAGCATGCTGCACAGCTCGCTGCAACACAAGTGACTTTTACGTTTTTTGTAGCAACAATTGATGTGAGTGCCAATTAGCGGCATGTTTCTTTCAGAAAAAATAAACAAAGTAATTTGCATTTATGCTAACCCTCCGGCAAACATCCCGCTTGCCTCGTTATGAATTAGAATAAAAAAGAATATTATCTCAACTCTAATGCAATTGTGAACTTCTCCAGCATTAACTAACATAATTGAAATATGATATATTTTTATATTAATGCATAATTATTTGTTGCTATTTCAACACAAAAGTATAAGCAAAAGAGGAATAGTCATACATAGTAATATATTTTTTCAGATTTTTTAATTGATGGTGAATTTTGTGGTCAAAATATGCAGATTTTAAAGCTGTTTTCTAAGTTTCAACATGTTTCATTAAAACAGGCCTATGTTATCATAATGGTAGTGTGGACGGTATTTTAAAAAAAAAGCTTGCTAAGGTGCTAGAAAAATGCATTGATAAATAATGAAATAAAAAATAATTTACTTACTATGCTGTAGCATTCTGAGACTCGCTTATTAGGTTTTCCAAGAAGGAGATCGTTGCTAGAGCTGTTTTGAGACTTCCTTGTAGTTTTCTGTCAATAAATAGTCAGCTGATGCAATAATACGTATGCACTTTTAGTTTTTCAGTAGACTGTTGTTTATGTGATTTTACTATTAACAATTATGTAAAACGTACTACAGTTTTATGTACGATGGACCTCAAATATTTTAGAACGCGTATTAAATTAAATTGTAACTAAAATTAGTCATTAAAACCGAATTATTGTAAAAATAAAGTCGCTTACCCATTTCGAATATCGGACACAAATTTCCCAATTGATCCAAGGATTTTTTCATCCAATTCCTTTACAGGAATTTCAACCGAAGTCATTTTTACTAGTTATTAATTAAGTAGCAGGTTTAATTACCAGGGAAAACTCTTTTTTTAATAAAAATATTCCTTTACAAAACATAACCTAACCTTACTTTTACCACAGAATATATAACACAAATAGATAACTTATTTGACTTTCAGCAAATCAGCAGTTTGACATTGACATCCGATTCTATTTGTCATTTGACGATATGACTTCTTACTGGCAGTCTTGCCAGCTTAACGGATTTTCGGATAGGATGGGGTAAAAACGGGAGGAAATAATTTTAACGAGGGACAGATTTTTCTAGCGGAAATCTTACGTCCATTATTCAAAGGTGTCTCTTTTTTTTTACAATTTTAGTACGTGTTTTTGGTAGATTTGCGCTAGAGACACACGGTCTTATCACAAAAAAATTTAACACACTAAACATGTGTTAAACTGCGTTTAACTCCTAAGCTAAGGCATGACCAACCTCAATATTTACACTCCAAATTTCCGTAGTCTATGTGTACAGGCAACATACACACAGACTCGGGCAATGGCAAAAGATAATTTATGAAAGATGAATATTCTTGCAATCTTGCAGATACTGCCTGCAAAAAAAAATCCGAGCCCCTGTTGCCTCCTTAACTCTATCCCACTTATGCAACTGTAAACTTATAAGCTGAGCAAATAAAACGATTGTTAACGGTACATAATTTATTTATTGTAAATTAATAAATATATCTAAATATGAATGTGTATCAAGCCACGCGGGTGTCCGTACGGTTTAGGCACACAAGTACTGAAAGCACATGTCTTATATATTATTAACACAATAACTAGCTTTCCTCCCGCGGTTTCTTCTACAATATCACAATACAATTGGCTGTCTGTTAACTTTTGTCGAAAAGTGTAAAAACACGTACAGTATTTAAATAGCGTTCCCCCTACAGTTAAGATTTCCTCAAGAAATTAACTATCTAAATAGAAAAATAAAGTTTTTCTATAATTCGCGCGAAAACAGTCGCGTGACATTTGTGACGTAAACATTCTAATAAAAACAAAACTGAGGCTACAATGCAAGGTTATTTTGTTTGACAGAGCAGTATTTGTTTTAAAATAGTGACTACTGACGTCACGCGGCAATCAATCATGGCCGTGCATCCCGTCTCGCGCCTCGTCTGTCAAAAATGGATACTAATATGAATATGTACTGCGTTGGTAATTTGTCAACTCGTTAATGAAGTCACAGTAATTACAACTATGTGGAGTAGTATATTATAATATAGGAGTCTGACAGGCGTGCCACGACCGGCGCGGCCGGATATTACTACTCTATGACATAATCGTGGTAATAAGCCACGTATAAACACGATGATAATAGACAAGTGCCTGCAATAATCACATTCGTATCTATCACATAATTATACAATATTAATAATTACGTAAAACTAAACGAATAAGTACTATATAGGTACTATAATTTCCAGTAAAAAATGTCAATACAGTTTGCATCATAAATGTAACACGGGCTGCTTTTCAGTTTTATAAGTAGGTATTAAAACTCCATAGATAGTTTGATTAGCTGCCAAGAAGTTCCTTATTTTTACTGTCGTACTTTTTTGGTGGTGAGAGATACTCGTTGGTTTTTACCACAGACTATAAAAACCAGCTGTTCAATCAAGCTATATTTAACAAACTATAGACACTCTAGATACCTATTCACTGGCGCCTTGTAGTAAAGTAGGGTAATTTTAATTCACTCGGAATGATTCCGTGTAGGAAGCGAGTGTTTCTGAGCGTTTATATTTCAAAATCGTATCCCGTCTTCAATCATAACCCTGGGTAATACCAAACGTTTTGTAAATGTGTCTATTCATTGTCTACTGGATAACCTTCACGGCGTTCACCAGAATCGGACACCAATGCTACGAGAACAAAATATATACTTAATACCTTTTAACCATATCCTATAATATTATATCACACTTTTTAAATTTAAATACAAGACTTACCCACATAAAGTAGATTAATATTATGATTATGACCATAATACATGATTAATCTTTATGAGCATTTATATTTAGGTACCCTACGGCTTTTTATATAAACTTTGAAATCCTTAACTCCGAAATGAATGAACCGATCTTATTGAAAATTAAACACACAAAAAAATTATACACACGTTAAACCTGTGCTAAACACTGTTTAATGCCGAAACATGCCTTAGTCGCGCGATTAAATATGAGCAACCACAAATCCTGATTTAAGTAGTGTCTAAACGTTGTCTAACACAATTCTGTTGTGACATTTCTAATCATTTTTGACGTTTAGTTTTAGACGCTGTCTAGCTAAACAGACGACTAAGTGTTTTTTTTTTGTGGTAACACTGTATATACATAATCAAGAGAGATACCTACCCACATAATATAGATACATAGGTATCTAAATAGACGAGAAGATTTGAGAAAACGACTAATTTAAAAAAGGTAATTTTAATATCGGATTTTAAAATAATAAGTACCTATCTACGTACATAAAATTTATACTTATGAGAAGTTGAGAATTGAGTTGATGAAAACTTAAAACTGCTCCAATTTAGTTCCAATGCTGTTTTTTGCAAATTTTTTCTCTACTAAATATTTAAACCTATGTATCTAGCTTGCGCATATAAAGTTACTTTGAAATCGATTTATTCATTTCGGAGATTAAGAACTTGAAATTTTGTATGGAAAGCAGTACGTAAGGTATAAACGCTTTTTTTCCACCTTAGATTAGAACCGACTCTCAGACAGGTGCTTCAGTAGGATTTTCACCTTGAGGATGGTAGCTAGCCCGGTAGGCAGTAGGAAATGTCCTACTTGGTAGTAGGAAAAATGAAAGCATAAGGTAAAGATTGGTACATCCATACTAATATTATAAATGCGAATGTGTGTTTGTTGATTTGTCCTTCTTTCACGCGGTAAAGGAGCAACGGATCTACGTGATTTTTGGCATATATATAGTTTATGGGCCGGAGAGTAACATAGGCTACTTTTTATCCCGGAAAAATGCACGGTTCCTGTGGGAACGCGGGTGAAAACCGCGGGCAAAAGCTAGTATTTTTATATATTGGTATCTAGGTTGGTAGGTATGTTTTCCTTCACGAAATATCAAGTTAATTTTAATATTCAGCGATTCAAATCTAAGCTAATCGAATCTAATATTATGTTTGAATTATACATAATTGAATCACGTATTATTTTCATAATATACTTTAATTTTTCTGCAATGACACGACATTTTAATATATAAGTATATATTTTTATACAACATTTTTATTCGATTTATTTGTATTTGAATAACTATGTGCAATTAAAGCTTATTTCTAAAATAATTAGTGAATACATTAAGGCATATAACCAACACGATTGGTAGATTCTTACGTGCTAAAAATAATTATAAAGTGAATAAAATGAACAATACTTATATTCATAAAATCGGGTATTCGCATGAACGAGCTCGCATATTGGTAGGTATATATCAGATTCTTACACAACGTAGGTGCGCTCCGTGTTTTAAACTTTTCTAATAATGTAAACAAATATGGCGGATCAATGACATTACTGATCTGCCAATCACTGACCATTGATTCGTGATACCTAGGATTTCTATCCGTGTCATTGGTTGGTGTTTTTTTTATGCTATTTTATAACCAGCAGCGCAAGTACGGATCTTTTCGATCGATAAAATTGACAGTTAAAATCGATACAGTGGGTTTTATCGATTTTTTATATAATTTATCGAGCAATGATTCAATCGACAAAAGTTATCGAATAGGTTAGGTCGAATCCAAAGAGAATATAAAGCTACAAGCTACATATAAAGCTACTAGAATACTTTTCGATCAGACTTTGGTACTCGCAACATTCAATAAATTTATCAGTTTTATCGATTCGACAAATTTCCCGAAGTAAACCGTAAACCGGCTTCCGTACTTGCGCCGCTGGTACGTTATGTAATTAACTATACATTCAATTTCCATTCATGGTCACAAATTGTTTGTTACGTTTTTATGAACTTGCATATAGAAACGCCTGAAATAGCAAAAAATTTTGGTTCTCAGTACCTAACCTATATATACAATTAACTATAACAATATATAAATAGCAATATATTTCATTGGCAGCGACCGTTTTGGGAATGTTTATAGGTACGTAAGATCCGTGTTTTTTAACTTGTCTACTAATGTGAACAAATATGGCGGATGCCAACCAATGACATGATATAATGAGATTTCTATCAATGTCATTGGTTGGTGCCCCGACATATTTGTATATTATTAGACAAGTTAAAAAACACGGATTTTACTAATGAATGCGATAGAATGCGCTCGTTCATGAATAATCCATTATGCAGCAAGCTGATGTTGAAATACTTCACTCCGCCCAATCGTCTCCACCGAAATCGACTGATTCTGAAAATGATGCCACTTGCACCTGCGAAACATGCTTTTATTAGCTTCATTTTTTTATGTTATTTGGTAACGAGACGAGCTGGTCGTTTGCCTGATGGTAAGCATAACGCCGGCCCATAACAATTGCAGTGCCACCCAGAACTTTGAAACACAAAGGCCTGCGCGGCACTACAGTGCGCTCGTTACCCTGAGACAATAGGTATCAAGTCTCATAAGCCCAGTAATTTCACTGGATACTCTGCTCATCAAACCGGAACACAGTAATGCTTGCACATTACTGCTTGGCGGCAGGCTTTACGAGCAATGCGGTGGTAACAACCCAGACGGATACTCGTAGAAGAGTTAGTCCTACCACTAACAAAATATAACTAAATAATCAAATCTTAGAAGTCCATTTTAACCTATTTCTAATTGTCGTATCGATATGAAACTTTGCATGTATAGTCTGGAATGGCAATGCAATAACCTAGTATAATACTTTACCGGCTAACAATCTCGTGTTCGTTTTCGTTTCCAAACCGATTAAAACCAGCGATCACTAGTCTTCGTCTGGAAGGAGTTGTCTAGTTTTCGCTTCTTTTCGTTTTGTAAGAACTTGTTTCCTTAACGTTCGTTCTAAAATGATGACCAGCGAAAATTCTAGACTATTCCTTCCAGCCGAAGACCTAGCGACCACTGGTCTTAATCGGGTTGGAGTCGAAAACGAACACGAGATTGTTAGCGGGTAAGGCCTCTGACCTAATGATGGAGCCAGAAGATGGATAGAGGTAAACACCTCGAGTAGCAAATTCACCGAATGCGATTTTACATAATTAGGTATATTAAGTGATTGTTTATCTTCAAAAATGTTGAGATGAGCAAGCGAGAAAGTGGCGAGGAATATGCCTGCCCTTAAACCACCTCTAAGTGACACGAGCGACTTGAAGCAACATTTACCACACCAATACCAAAACTCACCTCTTCCCTGTCGGGGCTGTTGCTGCTGAACCCTCCCCCCAGCGCGTACCCCGCGAGCCCCCCCGCCGCGAGCGCACCCACCCCGAGCCCCACGGCGGCGCCCGTGCCCAGCCCGCGCCTCTGCTCCGTCTGCACGTACGTCGTGCTCTGAGTGTCGTAGGCCTGGACAACACAATCATCATCATCATCAAGAAAGGTGAAGAGATTCCGTCTCTGAGAATAGCGTCGCCTAGCCTTCTTAGTTCCTCTAAACAAAAGCCACGCTTATTTTTCCATTCTCGCTAACGCCGCGGCAATGTGTGGGAATGACATTAGCTTGTGAGATGGCACATGTGACGTGCAGTTTTTTAATTGGTGGCTGAGAAAATAGGAGGCCGCGTGGATAGCAGGGCCCTGGGCACTTGCCCAGAGTGGCCAATGGAAAAGGGGCCTGTCTGAGAAGTGTAGGCAACGCGCTGACAATGGCTCTGGTATTGCAGATGTTCATAAGCGGCGGTAACTACTTAGCATCAGGTGGACCGCTTGCTTGATAATCCTCCCCCTTTGTGCCAATTACTGACTGAAGCAGCGTTTGACCACGATCTATATACCCTAAGGGAAAGCGACGATGTGGCGGAAGTGAAGCACGCTTGCTCAGTAAATATCTATTCACTCTTGAACACATCCAAATGTATTTAGGCACAGACGTCCATTGAACTCTAGTCTATGCCGATCGCAACCAGGTCTGTCCAGTGACTGTTTGGGTGTCCATAGTGCACAACACTGGAACAGCTATAGAAACAATGCTTCAGTTGTTTTGGAGTTCAATTTGAATCGAGCCTCTATCAGTGATTGACCGCACTGCAAGCACGTATTTACTCTGATATCTTCCATAGCCGTTCAATGTAGCAGCACTTGTTCCACAGTGTAGTTTACCTGCGTTAAGCCACGGCTAAGAGAGCTGTCCGTTGCTCCTGTTTTATGCAGGTGAAATGACCTGTGATTAGACCTATCATTGTGCGAAGGTCTTGTCAATTCCAGCAGATTGTTTGTGACTTTATTGTTAAGAGATTGAAACATGGATTGATATCAACAACATTAATTTCTTATTCAACAAACAAGACAAGACTGAGACAAGTCAGATTCATACACATCTGTCGCCAATCTGCTTCTTACTAATAAAGTGTATAGCTGTTGTATAGTTATCAGTGTGTTGTCTTTGTTGTTCTTTGACAATTTTACACCGAATCAAAAGAGACAAAACATTGCGTAGCTATATGTACAATCGTTATACAGTCTCTATTAATAAGGCACCTAGTGTGTTAAGCTAGATGCACTTGAGAGCTACTTCTAATCTAAGGTATTCGCCATTTTCGACGACTATCGGGCGAGATAGCGCTCAAGCGCTAGCCATTGAATGAAAAACATAACTTACCCCTCCAGTGAAACCTGTAACAATATCAAAAACTTGTTGTTAAAAAGGCGTAAATGCTTTGGATTATACAGGATGAGTTTAAATTGGTATGTTATCCGGGGCGATTGGGAGCCATGGTTGTCGACAATTTGTGAGAACCTCCCTTGGAAATACGTCATTAAAAGTTTCCATACCAAAAGTAAATACGCTTCCAACATGAAGTGCGCGGTATTTTTCTAAGTCTCTTCTAATCAATATCATCATTTCATAAAGTTCAAAATAGTTCAAGTTAATCAGCTGATCTAGGGTTGCCCGGAAGTGCTGTAGTAGAATTTTGACTTAAACTTTAAATGCCTTAATTTCTTCAATGATAAAATCCGAATTTCAAAAACCCGCAAAACTAATGTTGTTGACCTGTAGTCAGAGAAATTACTGGGTTTATGAGACTTAATACCTGGATGTCTCAGGGTATCGAGCGCACTGCAGTGCCGCGCAGGCCTTTGTGTTTCAAAGTTCTGAGTGGCACTGCAATTGTTATGGGCCGGCGTTATGCTTACCATCAGGCTAGCAACCAGCTCGTGTCGTTAACAAATAGCATTGCAGTGCCGCGCAGGCCTTTTATTTCATAGTTCTGGGTAGTACGTTATGCATAACATCAGGTAAACGACCCGCCCGTCTCGTTATCCAGTAGTAAAATAATAACATGGCGACGAGTGCTGCAGTGCTGCGGACTTTTTTCCAAGTTCTGACTCCTGTACACCTATTCGTGATACTCGAAATGCGCGCTTGACGCAAAAGCGTTGTTATTCTGACAAGCAAACGTACGTTTGCTTGAGCGTCTAAGGTTCAGTTTAAGGTTTGATTGAAAAACCACTGTCACACGATTATTCCCTACATGTACAATAATAATTGTACACTAAGGAACATATTAATTATTGTCATTTGGTTCCTAACAATGTATTAAGAAGATTTGAGCATGGTGCCCACGAATTCAGGGAGGCTGTACCTACCAAAAGTAAAATTCTATATCGGTATGTACTTAGCGGTTAAATATTACCGCTTAATAGTACTGCTAAATATTTGTATATATTCGAAAATATTTGATTGGTAACCGGCTTGTAGTATTGTCGTTTTTATGGTACCGGTATAGTACCGATACTGATTAGAACGTAATAATTCTGGTACGGGTACCAATGGTACAGGTACGCACAACGTCTGGTCAGATCCAGACGTTGTGATGACAGTACATCACGCCAAGGCCAATGGTACCGGATTCCAAAAATACCGGTTTACCGAGCTTCACGTCTCATCAACGCCACATCCTAGTGTGGTACGCTACTTGCGTCGACAATGACAACGTTACGGCGAACGGCTCAAGCAGCGCAAGCTTGATTTTTTTATCGCTTTTCTTTTGCCGTCATGTAGTGACGCCAAACGGAAACTTTAATAAAATAAAACAACACTTTTCCGATACATATTTTTTTTATTAAAAACATACTGAATAAATATACATAATCTAAAACAATACTCGGTGTTGTAGTTCTTGAATCATTATAAATGCAATTAAAAATGCTATAATATTATAGTCACGAAAAAAACCCATCCTCCTAATATAAATATATGTTAACGTACGTAGATAAGGAGGAAAATTGTTTATGGTATATTGGAATAATAATAATGTATTATTTGGCCATAAAATAACATAAGTATCCATCATTATTATTTTTTTTATGTATAATAGGCCATGAAAAAATTATGTACACAAGGAGATTTTTTTTGTTTATTAATCATTTTCCGTATTTCCATCACATTTCAACAGCAATTATATTATTATTATCAATTCAAAGGCTCCAGATACATTCGCTGTTTGCGAATCTACGATATCAGTTGAAACAAGCTGTCATTTATTTGACTTTTAGATCTATCGAAATCATAGACAATAACCATTCAAATTATTTCAATCCATAGACAAATTGAGAACGAGATTCAACGACAATAACACTGATGATTCATGAATAGAAGTGCCTTGTCTACGACCGTTTTGTAAGACCGTTACTATAGGCTCGGAAATTGCGACATTTTAGTCCCAAAATTAATACATCGATAAGAAAACACGATAGAAGTTATAAACTTCGGAGAAATTTTAAAAGGTTTTTAATACAACATATAAATGAGCAGGTCTCTTACCTGATAGGAAGCGCTACTACATACTAGTTCAATTAACATCGTAGTTTCACAATCGAAATAATTAATTCTAGCGACGAATAATATATTTTTTTAATATCAAAATCAGCGTGTCTAATTTTTTTTGGCATTAATAACAATCTTTTTGAAAATGGTTAACAGGATAAGTGACTGTTTAGTGATCATTTTTAAGTGAATTGCTACGCGATAGGTTTAAAGTCGTGCCTAACGCTTTGAATGTAACTTAAGGCAACTCAATTTGTAATAAAAAAAGGGGAGGTTTTAGTTTCATTTGGTTTCTTTGTGTGTATGGTCTATGCATGATTTCTCCGCAAATTGACTACTGATTTAGTGATTTTTTTTTCATGAGCACGGTATATCTCTCTGGTGGTCACACATTTCATGAAAGAATATCACAACTAAAGGATGAAATGAGGGGAAGATATTTCATATACAGCGGTATCTTCGGCAAAATCTGTTCACGTTTTAAAAGTATTTAATCCTTACGAAAAATGCATGGTGTAAAAGTCGAATTCATACATAATAATCACAAAATAATAGGTCGGGGAAAAAGTTCCTTCGCATTTTTTAAGAAAATTCAAAACATTTTTTAATATAGTTTATTTACATTTAACTAAAGTATGTAGGTACCATTTTGTTCGATAACTTTTTGCCATCTTCTAGGTAGGGACATGATCCCATTGCTATAGAAATTTTGGGACTTCTGATCAAAATACCGCGACAAGTGGTTTTGGCAGTCCTCTCGTGATGTTAACCTGACACTGCCTAAAGAATTCTGAAGAGACCGAAACAGGTGGAAATCTGAAGGTGCAAGGTCAGGACTATACGGCGGATGCATTAACACCTCCCAGCCAAACTCTCTTAATTTTTTCTGAGTGGCTAAAGATGTGTGAGGTCTAGCGTTATCATGAAAAACCATGAAAATGAAAACCACACCCCTTCTGTTGATTAATTCCGGCCGCTTTCTCTCAACTTCTTGCTTTAATCTCATCAGTTGTTCGCAGTAGAGTTCAGAATCGATGGTCCTGCCTGGTGGTAACAGCTCATAATGAATAATGGCCTTCCAATCCCACCACACACACAGCATCACCTTGTTGCGAGTTAACCCGGGTTTCGCCACAGTCTGTGAAGCCTGACCGGTCTTTGACCACGACCTTTTTCGCACGTTCTTGTCGTACGTGATTCACTTTTCATCACCAGTTATCAGCTTCTTCAAAAATGGTTCGGTTTCATTACGTTGTAGTAAAGAATCACAAATGAGTACACGGTTCATTAGGTTTCTTTCAGTGAGCTCGTGAGGTACCCAAATATCGAGCTTTTTTGTGTACCCAGTTTTTTTCAAATGCGCCAAAACTGTTTTGTGGTCAATTCCCAGTTCTTCAGCTACGTCGTAACTACTGATATGCCGATCTTGTTCCACTTTTTCAAAAATGGCATCCATTTTATCCGTAATAGGGCGACCAGAGCGACGTGCATCTTTGAAATCAAAATTTCCGGATTGAAAACGCTTAAACCAAATTTGTGCTACTCTCACAGACATTGCACTAGGTCCATAAACATCGCAAATTTTTTTCGCGGCTTGCGTTGCATTTTTACCTTTTTGGTAGTAAAATTTTAAAATGTATCGAATTTCTTCATTAGATTCACTCATTTTGACAGTACGAAAAACAAATGAAAATCACACATTTTCCTAATTTGAATTTGGAATTATGTTCTTTAAAATTTAAACTTTCATACGATACCAAAACCAGCCAGATACAAATAGTATAGCCAAAGAGATTTTATTACAAGTTCATACATACTATAATGCGAAAAGACTTTTTCCCCAACCTAATATATCTTATCACAACGGATTTGAACCCGTGTTTTTTTAAAGATTAAAATAAATTTTGGTAGACGTTTAAATCACAATCTTAGACGGGTACAAAGGCATTGACCTCGATTGTATGTCACAAAGCTAAACCTAATTTTAGTTTCACTCTCTTTCAAAATAAGAACATAAAAAAAGAATGGAATGTATTTTAGAACTGTCAAATTAACTTGCTTGGAACTAGTGTAAATTTTACAGAATTTAATGGCGTCTAATTAGACCCGGATTAAACATATTTGCCAGCTCTAAAACACTTTAGATTTGTCAAATATTTTGCATCCCTTTCTCAAGTTGAGTTTGAAAGAGAGGGCGAAACTAAAATCAGACTTATCCAGTGAAACAAACTATATAATGTAAATACAAGGTGTATAAGTAAACGGTATAAATTTTGTATGGAGGTGAATAATATACAGATCATATATAACAAGACAAGAGCAAATAGAAAAAAAATTGTTTACCTCTGTTATCATCAAAATATCCTTAATAATTACAAAGCAGTTACCGCGTCTACCTACCTAGTCTGCCGCTCCCTTGGTAGGTATTATTACTCACTCAAGTCTACTGCGCGCTCCCCCCGCGACCGCTACCCCGCCCGCGGGGCGCTGCTCGTAATTACCTTGCAAAGTCTAATGACATTTTAGTAATGTTTTGTTATTGTCATGGATTCTAATATTTTTTAAGAAAATACGACATTGTGTTCGAATATTGAGCCCGTTTACATATACACCTGAATATGAATATATCGTATATGAAAATGTACGAAATAAACCGTGAAAACTTTAGAGAATGATAAAATAGTCGAGTCGCCGAGCCGATGGTATCTCTAACGGGAGGTTAGGTCTGAGTTTTTATACTTGGTCAAATAACGTAAACAAGCTCGTCGGCTCACCAACCAATGACATAGACAGAAATCCGAATTCGAATCATATCATTGGTTGGCGATCGGATTACTATTGATGGCATCGGTTGGCATTTACATTATTGGACATGTATAAAAACGCATACTGTATATGGAATCACTTTAAAAACAGTCAACTACCCTATTTAAAAAATGAATAATATTGAAAGCTATACTCTTAATAATTATAAAATCGTTAAAAGAATAACACAACACTAAAAACTAGTAACAAGTTTAGAAAAATATGTGATTACACCGGTGAAGTTTGTGCTGTTATCGTTCTCCGTTTCCATTTTCACAAGGCACCTGAAAACGAAATGAAAACAATATAATTATATCCTTATTAATTAATAAGTATAGTGCATTCGGGTAATTCCGAAAAGCGGTATATTCCGATAATTACCCATTTCTACCAAACGGTGCAATATTTATTGGTCTGGCAACATTTGCCTGGGAAGCGGATAAAGATGGCGGCTAACTAAACGTTCCCAGACCAACATATATTGCCACATTTACTAGAAATGGATAATTATAGGAATATTTCTCTTTTATGAATTATTGAATTATCCGAATGCACTATTTATTATTTATTATGCAAATGTATTGGTGTGGATGTATAATGTATATGTATTATTAAGTCCGTCTACAGTATCCATAAGGACCTCGTGGGTTTGGTAGTAACCATGTCTGCCAAGTGAGGGGCCCGGGTTCGATCACCAGCCGGTTCTGACTTTTTGCGCTGAGCATAGTTTGTTTTCGGGTCTTCGATGTTGCTTAGTGTACCCATGCCACCTGCGACACGGGGAATTCTAGTGCAGGGGTAAGCTCTAAATATACGTTAATGTGGTATTCCACTCATCAAAGATATAATATACCCAAAAATTTAAAAATTTGCTAAGTAAACTTAGACAAGCATCTCGGACGAGCGGAATGGGCTTTTTGTCAATATGGGACACAGAACTTGGACAAAGATCTTTGACGAGCGTAATATCGGCGTTAAACAGCATGAACTCCTAAACGTGCTTTAGTCGCATGTCGCATATGAGCAACTACAAATCCTGATTTAAGTAGTGTCTAACCATTGTCGAACTTCATTCTGTTATGTTTACTAGGCGGTAGGAGGACTAAGTCTTCTGCGAAAGTCCGCCTGGGTTGGTACCACCGCTTTGCTCGTGTAGTCTGCCGCCAAGCAGTAATGTGCAAACATTACTGTGTTCCGGTTTGATGAGCAGACTAGCCAGTGAAATTACTGGGCTTATGAGACTTAATAAGTAATGTCTCAGGATAACGAGCGCAATGCAGTGGCACGCAGGCCTTTCTGTTTGAAAGTTCTGAGTGGCACTGCAATTTCTATGAACGGCCAGCTCGTCTCGGTATCAAATAGTATAAAAAAATTAACCATCTTAGACAGCTGTGGTCTAAGATGGTGGGTATGCTAAACCTAGGTTAAAACTGACTCTCAAGTACAGCTACCGGAACACCGGTAGGTGCATGAATAAACATTTTTAACTTGATCGTGGTAACTAGCCACCTGATTACTGCGACCATGTCATGGTTGAGCAAGATGTTTCTCTTTGACGAAAACTCCTTGTCAAACTCAGCAAAGCAAAAAACAATTTAAAAACATTTTTTGCCATCAAGTCACGATCTCGGATATTACTACTCTATAATATTATACCCCATCTATTTGTACCACTGTATTTTTTTACCATTTCATAATTATACAAGTTATAATTCTAAATAAAATCAATTTAATACCTTTTTTTATTTACTGCCACGTCTACGAAGCTCGTCAGTAGAAGCCTGCGCCAAACGAAACAAAAAAAAGTAAATCAATGTTGCCGCCAAACAAAAAAATATAAAGTTGCCAATACAAAAAAAAAACTAAATAAATTTTGCCACAAACAACTTTTTACAGCATACCATCACCGAAAGCAGGTTGTTACTGGTTTAATAAAATTAATAATTTTAGTTTTAATTTATTAGTAAAAATGTTAATAATGTTAGTACAGTGGAGTAGGAAAACCAAACGTCCAAGCAAATATTACTATCAGGCCACCGAGCAATTATTATAGACCCCTACAAGATACAAATGAAAAACCCCCGACTAAAACAGCCGATTATCTATAAACGGCTAAACAGATTTTTTTAACCATTTATTTATTTATTTATTTAGGCTTCCCATCGACAATTACACTATAACATACAATATATAATCGAACCTTAGATTATTTACTATACCATAGCTAAGAACACTCTCAATCACCTTTCAAACAAAAAAAAACTAAATCCAAATCGGCCCATCCGTTTACGACCTACGAGCCACAGACAAACACACAGATTCATTTATCATTTGAACTTATAACACCGTTCCTTATTTCCATTGGGGATTGAAAAGAGCTAAATTTAGAGGCAATATTGTATTGCCATACCCTATCAGTTAAGTTTACTTTACTAATAATACGACATCTCCGTATAATGTAAAGTCCTTTTATAGATTTTATACTTGCCTCATAATTTAAACATTGGCGGATACCAACCAATAACACGATATGAATTGGTATTTCATCTATGTCATTGGTTGTTGTATCCATTTTCGCCATATATGTTTATATTATTAGACAAGTGTAAAAAAATGGACTATACATATACAGGGTGAGTTGAAATTGGTATGTTATCCCGGAAGGGGGGACGATCGTTGTCGACCAATTATGAGAACCTCCCTTGGAATTACATCAATCAAAATTTTCTATACGAAAAAATAAATTTACTTCAAACGTGAAGTGCGCGGCATGTTTTGGAATTGTTTCTAAGTCTCTTCTAATCTACATCATCATTTAACAAAGTTCAACATAGTTCAAGTGAATCAGCTTAGTGCTGCTCAGAAGTTCTGTAGTAGAATTTTGACGTAAACTTTAAATGCCTTTTCTTCAATGAAAAATTCAGAATTTCAAAAACTCGTAAATGTTGTTGACCTCCAGGAGTACATTGACCACCTTTTGAGATAACATACCAATTAAAACACAGGCTGTATATGAAAGAATATTTTCATATATCAGAATTACTACTATACTTAAAACTGTAGTGTCCCACTGCAGGGCATCCTTCCACTTTTTTCTCCTCCAGTCAAATATAAGCATCAGATATTTGTAACTTTAAATTTTAAGCCTAAGAAGTGTAATTAAAAATTATTGAATTCCAATTAGTCCTGGTATAATCTGTAACCTATGATTGTTTTTATTATATATTTTACGTTTACATTTTTCACATAATAAATAGATGTCACTGTTTATTATTGTAATATTAATCCTTGAATCAAAATTAAATTAGTCTAGTGATTTAAAAAATTACTTCAAACAATTTTTGTTTTATACAAAATTATTATATAAATAAAAATAAGCAATATAAAGTGTATGTACCGTGTATAGTGTATAAAACGTATACATAAAGACAAACTTACCTTCATGTTATATAAAAAAATATACACTTTGTACATTCACTCGCGAACGTTATAGAATCACCAAACATGAATAATTACCGTTTTATACTGTATAATAATTATTTTAAAAAAGTAGAATTCCGATTTCTTTTTAATGTAGAACCATGACTTTAACAATCCCTATTTTAAAATGTATTATGACTTTAACAATACCGTCTTTATTTATGACGGAATAAATGTTCTTTTTCTTATACTTTTACAGGCACAAAATCAATCCGTTCTAAAACTGACAAGTTGCGATTGTTTTCATAATATACTAGTTATTAAATATTTCGTATGCAATAGAAAATAAATTTCAAAATAAAGCCCAAAATCAGCCAAGCATGCCAATACAAAATCATAAATATATCATGCAATTGTATATTACAAAAATAAATATAAAATAATTAACTACTGTGCGTATCGACTATCATCGATATTGGCACCAATAATTATATTTCTCCCAATTTTACCTTATTATAATAAGACTACATCTCTTTCTAATAAAGGTCATGAAAAAAGGATGGAAGGTATTTGAAACCTGTCCAATATCATTATTTTTTCTTCAGAAGGAAAATAACGAAATATCGATCAATCCAAAAAACGATCAAAGATCGAAAAAATTTACAGGCAATTGTAAAAATGGCGCACCATGCTTGATATTAAACCTTGTCGTTAAGCGAATACCATATTTTTTCCTGTTAGAGTAACCTAGGCACCAGTTTTACTGAACAAATGATTTTGTTGAAAATGATCACTTTAGGCACTTTCGGTATTTTATATGTGCTATACATACCGAAATAAAAAAATGTTTGTTATTTAGAATCTCCATTACATGTCCAAGGTTCATATGGAAGTGTTTTGTTTACTTTTACATTTATGAGAATACAGTGAACGGCCAAAGTCAAGGTAAAATTTGTTTAAAAAGGCTGTTTTTTAAGGCTTTTACTGAATTGGATTTTATTTATAGCACAATCGTTTGTCTATTGTCGTCTATGATATGGCGGTCATCAATAAACCATTGTTCATTTTCGTATGCTCTTCATCAGTGATCATTTTGCGGCGAAACCATTGTGATTTTTAAACCATTAGTTTAGTAGAATCGGGGCCCAGTTCTTATGTCTTTGTAAATAAAGAAATAAAATAAATTATGTTAGTAATTAGTTTAAATTAGAAATTATAAAACTAACTACACAAATTCACCAAAAGAATTCACTTAAAACAATTTATTATAAAATCCATATTTTTTAACTTGTCTAATAATGTTAATTCTGACGTCACAAACCTAATGCTAATTTTAGGTTCACTCTCTTTTTCCAATATAAAAACGAGAAATAGATGGAAGATGTTCGAAAGGTCTAAATTTAGTTTTAGAGCTGCCAAATAACTTCCATGTTTGACAAATTAGACACTACTAAATTCATTGATGTTAAACTTACACTAGACACATGCAAGTGGATTAATTTGACAGTTCTAAAATATATACAATGGTGCCAATTCTGTTGGCACAATTTAAACTAAACTAGACTAAAATTTAGTTTAGTTATGTCAAACGTGGTTTGCTATTCAGGAAAGACAAGATTAAACTAAAATTTAGTTTGACAACACTATAATTATTTTAGTTACTTAATTTAGTCTAAGTGGCCATTAATCTATTCTGTTGTACCAAATTTACGTCTAAAATTAGAGATGTGAAACTAAAATCCGACTAAGTTAGTTGGCATGAAAATGAACGCGGACTAAAATTTATTTAGTTATTTCACCGCTATTCATACGAAATTTTCGAGTAGTTTTATCGTCATACGTGTTTGTGTTGCCTTGGAACAAGTAATTTTATATATTTTGTAATAAGTACCTACTCTACTACACATAATGGAGGAGTATATGATGGTTGTTGGTGGCTCTTGTAGATTCATCGGAAAGATAAACTTTCTTTTACATCTTCACTTCAACTCTTCAAGCGAAAAATTCCTTACCAGGTTGGTAGTTACAGATTATAATATGTACAACAAAATATTTTACTGAAAAGCAATTGTAGATATTAAAAATACAGGAACTTACTCTTCATAGAAACTATCAAGAACGAATTCGAATGGAAGGTTTGCAGGTTTGAGTTCGGAAGTATACCAATCGAGTTGTGTTCAAATTTGTTTTCACAGGTAGGTCTTTTTATAAGAAGTCTTTAGGCCAAGTTTCAAATTGCGAAAACAGATAGTTTTGGAGAAATAATTTTTCAAAAGTTGAAGTTAAAAAAATCATGTTATCTATGGACACAACCCTTCCGTTTTACCTGCTATAACACTCGTAAAAAATTCATATATCGTAAAAAAACAACAAACGAGTACCGACGAGTATACTATGTTAATTAATTTGTGGTAGGTTTTAATAAAAGTAATGCTAAGATTTATTATTGAATCTGCCAATCCTGAATTAGGTTAATTACAGTCACATATTATAACCACGAACGCTAAAAAAATTACACTCCTTTTTCGTTAAATCGTGTAAAAATGTTCGGTCCGTCAAATCCATCAATTATAATGTATAGGTATTAATTAATATTCGACACGCTGGCAACTCTAACAATTCAATTTAGTGTAAATTTGGTGCTGTCAATACGGTGACTAAGTTTAATCAGACCGTTCATCAGAATAGCTTTTAGAACTCTCTAAACTAAATTAAGAAATTTTATAGTTTAGTTTAGTTTAGTCAGGTGAACAAGAGAATTGGCACCAATGCCTTTCTCATGTTCTTATTCAGAAAGAGATAGTGGAACTAAAATTTGGGTTAAGTTTGAAGCGCTAGAATCGACATCAATGTGAATTTGGTGAATGCCAACCAATGACATCAATAGTGATGGGATTTTCTATCTGTTTTTGGTTGATGATCCGTCATAATATTTGTTTACATTATTAGACAAGTTAAAAACGCGGACTACAAAGTATCTACTATGTTTAAATACTAGTGAGGAGGAAAACCAATGAAATCTAAAACCATGAACGCTTGTCACAATTTTAACAGCGCCATCTAGTTGTGTGGTGAACATAAAGTTTGTTCTCAGATCTTGGATATTTGTGTGTGTCCATGCAACTTGCGGTACAAGGAATCCTAGTGGAGGGTTGTAAACTAAGTTATTTCACAGGTTTAACTCCAAACCTTTGTCCAAACTACTTCTACAATATAGTTAAAAGCTTACCTTGAGGCGCGCCGTAGCCGGGCGCTCCGTAGGCCGGGGGCGGAGCCCCGTACGTGCCGTACGCTGGCTGTTGCTGGAAATACAAGATAACATTAAAATAAATGTTTATCACTCAACATGTTGTCTACTAACTACTATTCTTTCCCTTGCCTCTTCTTTAATTAATACCTACCGCCTAAAATAGCCGGTTTGACGAATTACGCAAGCTTTATGCAGTGTTCAAACGTCTCTGAATACTAACTGGAACGTAAATACTAAATTTTGACATATCAAGGCATTGTCTATGTCTATGCTTCGACTCGTCTCATCTTAGCCCTAGTACTGAGGGACCAGTGTGAGCTTTGCAACACGACAGTGATCGCGTTTACGCAGATTTTGATTTGAAAAAATGTACAGCGCCTCTAGCGCCACGTTTATGAACTATAATCGCGCATTTTTTCGGCATATCGGTGTTCCTAGGTGATTTGATGAAGTCATCCAATTTCTTTGATCAAATGCACATGGGACGAAGATCTTTGATGAGTGGAATACCACCCTTAGCCGGGTTAACAGTACCACTTACCATGTATATCTGAGACTGCTGGGGCGGCGACTGCGCACCCTCGAACCCTATGAATTGAATCATAACGTCACCGTCCACCGTCAAGTGCGAGATGCGCTGGAACGGTACCCGGTGAGGGAACTCGCAGAA
The DNA here is from genome assembly GCA_907269065.1 of Crocallis elinguaria. Lineage (NCBI taxonomy): Eukaryota > Metazoa > Arthropoda > Insecta > Lepidoptera > Geometridae > Crocallis > Crocallis elinguaria. Next base: position 12,941,478 of record OU026076.1, on the reverse strand, counting down.
ATGCATGCCGTTGAGCGCGATCTGGAAACGACGGTAGATCACCGTTATTTTTCACTACCTGTGACCGCGGCTTCGCCCAAGCCACATGGCCTAAGTTACTCCTTATAACATCAGCTATCTGCCAGTGAAAGTCCCGTCAACATCGGTCCAGCCGTTTCGGCGATTACCCGGAATAAACATTCAGACAAAAAATTTAAAAATGGTTGTTTTGTTATAGGTACCATATACACTTTCACTTTCATTCAAAAGCTGTTATTTTGATATTAGAAACAGATACTTCAATTTTATTTATTTGTATAGATTCAGTAAAAAGCTGTTGTTTTGATATTACAAACAGACACTGGTATCGATTCTGTCATCTCATACCTAAACCTAATTTTAGTTTCAATCTCTCCTTCTAAATCAGAACAAGGGAAAGAGATGGAGTATATTTTAAACCTGTCGAACAAATCCACTTGCTTGTGTCTAGTACAAATTTAATGGCAATGAATTTAGTAGTCTAATTTATCAAAGATGGAAGACATTTGACAGCTCCAAAACTAAATTTCGATCTGTCAAACATCTTCCATCTCTTTCTTATGTTATTTTTAGGAAAGAGAGAGAGAGAGCGAAACTAAAATTAGGTTTAGATATGAAACGAAAGAATGGACACCACACCATAGATCTCTATCTAGACACGTCAAAAGAGGCGCATTTTAGTCCTATTGGTCTTACCTTCAAAGAGTTGGGCTCACACAGTATCAGCGCTTCGAAGGCCTCCCCCCGGCTCAGCGGCATCCCCCCGCTAGTCTCCTCATTCCCCCACGCCATTGCGGTCAGGTGGTTCCTGACCACACACATCTCCACAAAGCGGAAGTTCAGGTGCAGCGCTATGTCGTCCCGGGGATCCGTGTTGGGACCACATTGCAGGTTAATTGCGAATCTGGGGGTGAATTTACAAATTATTAATTCAATCTAGGTTTAGCATACCCAGCATCAAAGGCTGCATCATCACTTAAGATCAGGCGAGATAGCGGTCAAATGATAATCTAATGAGTGTAAAAAAAAATTAATACATAAATTCAAAAGCTTTTATTTCAAACACCAACCCTTTTACAACAAAACTACTTTTAGACATCTGTTTAGCTAGACAGCCACTGTGTTACCACAAAGAAACAACTTCTAGACATCTGTTTAACTAGACAGTGTCTAAACATAAACATCTAAAATTATTAGAAATGTCACAACAAAATGGAGTAAGACAATGTTTAGACACTACTTAAATCAAGATTTGTGGTTGATAATATTTAAACATGTCACTAAGCCATGTTTAAGAGTTAGACTCTGTTTCAAGTGTGTTTAAGTTTTTTGTGTAGGTGTCTAAAAGTTAAATACTGCAACATAATTTTCCTGTCTAAACTCTACACAGTGTCTAATAGATAAATGTCTAAAACGATTAGAAATGTCACAACAGAATTGAGTTAGACAACATCAGACCATCTGTGACATCATTGTATAGAATTGTAATCCGCTTTACATATTTAATGTAATAATTTGGCTCAATCGAACACCGGTAAGTGGGTCAAATTTAGCTTGCAAGATTTGACACATACTGACAAGGCAAGTTAAAAATAAAAAGTAAAAAGGCAAATAAAAGCTTGTAACGAAGTAGTTGGTTACCTCTGAGCTCCCGGCGGTAGGGTACCCTGGACACGGATCATGCGCCCCGGGTACATGCCGTTGGGGATGGGGTGGATGCATGGTATGACCTAGAACAAAATTATGTGTAATGCTGATATTCAACTCGTCAAAGATATTTGTCCAAGTTATGTCCCATATTTGATCAAAGTTCTTTGACAGAAGCCCATTCCACACATCAAAGATCTTTGTCCATGTTGCATTTGATCAAAGAACATGACTGAGTTCATCAATGTGTGATCAATGATTATGACAACGATAATAGCAGCAAACGATGTAGAAATTTCTCCATTCTTTTCAAAATATGCAAAATTTACAATGAAAACTTGAACAAAGATCTTGGATGAGTGGAATATCAACCTAAGATACATTTTGTGCATTAAAATAAGATTAACTAACCAGATTGAGAGTAACCATTATAGTCTAGCCAAGTAAAGATCATATAGGGTGCAGTCGAGTCTCTTGGAAGAGGCTTACCACAGAAGGTGAAAGACTCTAATGGTGGTGAGAGAATCTGGTTAGTTCTATAATGATAGTAAAAAGCAACATTGTCTTCATTCAATCCTGTGTGCTAAAGATTAGTAGGTAACTAGGTTATGACTGTTACAAGGTATGTAATAAAATGAATTTTTTCTATGCTGGAGGAAGGAAAACTGAGTAAATAATTCTTTGAAAAGTCGTGGGACACCCCAACTCTCTAAATGGAAACACAACCTTGCGGTAATTTGTAGTATAAACTACCGCCTTGGTTATTCTTCACCGGCCCAAATATAGCCTTTGATAAGGCGCAAATCCAACATATCATAGTATTTACATAGCGAGTAACGTAGCTAATTGCTACATTTTGTTCTAGATGCCCTTGAAAATGCCGAATAGATTGGTTTAGGCTAAAATAAAAGATTTACTTACGGGATTGTAGATTGGAGCAGCCATTGTTTACGCAGACGTCTCACAGCGAAATATGCAAAGATATAGATCGAATATAGGCTGTACTACGTTTTTAATGGATAACGCTTGTAAAATAAGCTCCGGCTACGCCTGGCGCATAAAAATATCAATTTCTAAATGAATCGAAGAATGCGTCATACGTCATGCCCTCATGACGTAAGAAATACTAGTGACAACGTTCGAAAGAGACAGATGAGCTAATTAACGTCAGAGCAACAAGGACACATTATTATTGACTTATGCTTTGTTTTGGTTTCAACCTGGAACACAATCAACTTAACAAGAAAGGCCACTTTTCATAAGCTTTATTTACATCACAGATATGTAATATAGATTTACATGAATGTTGACTGACACATTACTCACAGGCAATTTCTTTTCTAAAATTGTTCCTGAATTCTGTGAATAATACAGTGCGTTTTGCATATTCGTGACATCATGTTACATGTAGCTACATGGGAAAAGGCAGTCGAAAATCCGTAAAAAATAGAAATATTGGCGCGGCAATCGTGCAGAAGCCATTTAGAGAAGAAGTTAAAGTTGAAAAAATGTATTTTTTCTTGTTCAACTCCTTTTGACTGAAAAAATTAGCTCTTTTTTATGACTGTACGAGCTCTCTTTGTAAAACGAACATTGGCAACACTTTAAGTTGAATACATACAATTATGTATCCAAGTCAAGAAATAAATTTAAAAAAAGTACAAACACTACTGGACCTACGTATAAAGCAGGGCTGCGTTCACTGCCTACACATCGAAAACCCCTATGTTTATTATACTCTTTGCTGAACACTCTCACGCTATTCAGTAATTTTACACGGTTTTGCTTAGCTATACTAGCACAACTAGTTCTAGTTACTAGACTATCTAGTTTCGAAATTAGTTATGCGTATAGACGAAATTGTTTACTATAGATTACGCGCAAAATACGTTACGACCCACGCCTAGACGCAGTGAACGCAGCCCTGCGCTATTTTGACGCAATACCAGGCTGGCGCAAGTGCCAAGTAAAAAACTGAGATTACAATATGTATGAAATTTGCGCTAGAAATAATGGCGGCTATCGCTGTCTTGCTCTCAAATATATTAAACTACCCCACGCATGCGCAGAAATGTGGCGCCAAAGAGAACTAACTACTCTTTGGCGCCATATTTCTTTTTGCACGAGTGTTTTTCATCAAGATTGTGAATTCGAATATTTTATTGTTATTGTGTGTGGAATGAGTGTGGCGTAATATATATTGTGAAATAATGCCTAATAAACCAGTAATGCATTATAAAACGTGTGAAATATGTAATATAAGGTCCGGCCGTTCAGATAGCCAGAAGCGGGTCTTTATGGCTAAATTTCCATTGAATGAGGATAGGTAAGCAAAAAATAATATTATTTAATGATTTAATTAATTTTGTAAAGCATTTACAGAAAAAGAAGTACGTGATTTACAGTTTTAGCTTAGATAATTTTGAAAATAAGCCATTAATAGTGTTTGACATTTTTTTATCGACTGTCGATATTTAAGAAGGCATGATGGTGGCTAAACTTTCCTTTGTGGACCGTCGATTTGGAAGTTCACGTTTTTATAGTAGTTAGTACTCTTAAATAGAAAGCTTTTTACAAATTTTGAAGTTGCGGAGATTCACGGTTTACGAGATATAATTTTTTAAAGTTTCGATATAAATTGGAAAATAACACGCCATTTGCAAGTTTTTTTATGGATAAATTGTCATGGTAGACGTCAAAGTCGACATTTACGTTCCGTTGATGCTAGAGGTGTATTTTATTAAATTTTATGTCTTATTTTTTCTAAAATATAATTTTATTTTCAATTATTAAATTTGGTGTGTAATTAATGTATACAATAACCGCGCTGTATTACACAATTACAAAATTACGAGTGACCGTGCTTCGGCACGCAAGGGCGGAAGGGCTGCTCTTCCCGCAGCGCCGGAGTTAGGGCGGAGTCAAACTGTATTCTAACCTCAAAACTTTAATCATGGGTATCTTCATAACCATGGGGCTCCGCGGAGTGGGGATGTTACAGGGGGGTAGCCCTCCTCCCCCTCCCCTCCCCCCCCTCACCCCCAAAATCGACGTTCCATGAAGGAAAGTTTACCCGGCATGGTTTTGTAAGGGAGGTGGTCCTTGGAAACTGACATTAATAAAACTTATATTAATGTTAGTAACAGGTTTCAGTTTTTTTTTATGTTATGTTATTTGGTAACGAGACGAGCTGGGTCGTTTGCCTGATGGTAAGCATAACGCCGGCCCATAACAATTGCAGTGCCACCCAGAACTTTGAAACACAAAGGCCTGCGCGGCACTGCAGTGCGCTCGTTACCCTGAGACATTAGGTATTCAGTCTCATAAGCCCAGTAATTTCACTGGATACTCTGCTCATCAAACCGGAACACAGTAATGCTTACACACTACTGCTTGGTGGCAGACTTCACGAGCAAGTTTAATTTTTATTCATCTTCTACACTTAGTAAGTTATAAGTTTTTTATGGAATACCTTCTCTTGTTGTACTCAGTTGAATAATACAATTTATTTTTATTACAGCATCTTCATCATCAAGTGCAGAGGAAATTAAACCAGTCAATTATGTCAAGGATATAGGTAAATTGTCAAAGACAGTAATCCTATCTAATACCAGCTTATTTTGGATGTGCCAAATTCATCAAAATAAAATGACTGATCAGCTGTTGGGCCGACTAAGCCATTTATTAATACGTAACGAATGTGGAATGATTAATAAATCGTTCGCTTTATACGACGAAATGTCTGCAGATGCGGCGAAGAAAGCGCGGCAGCTGACCATATAAAAATAAAGCCCAAAGATTTGTTTTATTTTACCATCATCATAGTGTTCGCGATAGTGTAAGTGGGTCTACCTTGAATTTCAAATGAACAATTACTAGGAATCCTACATTTTTGTAGCTTCATATATTTTATCGACAAATAATGTAAACGCATACATACATCCCTAATTGATGTGATTATGTTGGCAGCTCTGCCGTGACGTCATACGTTTCATTTTTGTTTTGTTTTGTTGGTGTTGAAGTCTAGTGCACGTTTCATACAAGCGTCGTTTTCCAACTTTTTCTATGGCACTCCCGTCTCTTAAACGTAGTGATTATATTCTCTTTGCGCAATACCACAGAATATACAATAGTGCAATTGTACGTCCATTTTAATTTTACGAAAGAGTAAATGGAGATATTAAACGCAATTAAATTCTATTTACTCTAATTAAATTACGCAGAACACTATCACACAGTGTTCTGCGATATCTACCGCGTCATTTACCACCAAGTTCCACCATCTAACAGCGTGACGGGCTCCAAAAATGACGATCGAAGGAAACAAGGATGAAGCGGATAAGTGCATAAATATCGCTCAGGCAGCTTTTTCAGCAGGAAACACTGAAAAAGCTGAAAAGTTTTTGCTGAAGGCTGAGCGTTTATACCCTTCTCCGAGAGCTAAGGAGCTTTTGACGCGCGTACGGGCTGCTGGGCCGTCGGCATCAACACCTAAAAGAAGTAGCCCTGAGTCTTCGACCGAGGATGTTCGTAGGCGAAAAGTTCCTACTCACACGACTCCGCAGCGAGAATTCAGCCAAGATCAAATAGACGCTGTCCGTAGGATCAATACCAAATGCAAGGATTATTACGAAATCCTCGGTAAGATGAATATTTATTAGAATTTGAATGGGGTGTACGTGTTTTTCACTCAAGGTCATTTAACAGTTCTTTTTGTTTATTTTAGTTTCATTGTGACGATGTTTCCTTGTAGAAACGAGCTAGTCTTCAAGGCTAAGCTTTGTGATCTTTGGCCGTGATGACATGTTGTTGCAATATGATTTAAAAATCATTTTACCTACCTATTTGACGATGATAATTTCATTGAGTCATGCTACAAATTTGTCTATTCACCTGTGTTTAGCGCACAATATATTGTCACCAGTGGTTATTCCAGAGATAAAAATAATTTCTAGATATTTCTGAACCCAAGTTTCTAGATAAATAAAAACAATGCATTTGCTATCACTAATTGACACAACATGATGACAGGCAAATTCTAGTACATACTGAGGTTTTCTAATTATATATTAATTTGTTCAGCACACAAAAACAATATGCACAACGAGTAACTTAATGCTAAATGACTGAAGAAATTAATGTTGTATGAATACACACTACACCACCTAAACATACACAAATAGTAAAAACAAATTGATTATTATTATTTGACAAAAAATACTCTGCTCAAGAACTATTATTTGAAATATGCTTGTATTAACAATGTCATATCTCCACAGACAGTAATAAATAATATGACAAAAAAAAATTAAAATAGCACAGAGTGAAGTTGATTCTCCACATCTGCTTTCTAATATAGGCCTTAAGGTCCCAACAAGATCTGTGAGGCAAGCTGTTCATCTACAGGTACCACACAGTTCTACAAATTACAGACAAAACTCCTTTTTTATAAGAACAGCCAGCAGCGTAAACAAATTGGATGGCTTTCCTGAATTAGACATTTTTAACACATCGTCAAGAACATTAAAGGCTACTATTGCAAGGAACTGGTTTGGCGTGACTCCATAGACTGTTTTGCTTGGTATACTAATAGTATTGGTATTAATAATTAATAATTAAGTAAATAAACAATGAGTACTGTATGGATAGCGGTAGGCAAGCAAGTATTTAGTTTAGATGCAATATGCGAAAACGTTGTAAATGGTGTATAGATTTAAGTATATTTATTCATTAAGCTTTATTTCACTGTATGTTTTCCGAATAAAATAAAATAAAATATAATAAAATGACATATGTATGGTTAAGGGCCAAGTTCACCAACCATTTTGAACTGAAGTCCAATTATGAACTTATATAAATATAAACTCTCATAAAACGAGGTTCACTTTGAATTATTTGAAAGATAATTTTGGCATCTGCTGTCAAAGCTAGCTCTTGTGAATATTGTTCTTTTCACATTTGATGTACTCCAACCTTACAATTAAAGATATCACTTTTGTGTAATTACCTAATGAGCTACCAAAAAAAGTAAAAAGTCATGCTATATCTACCTAAATAGGGAGTCCATTAATTACGTGAGGTCTTAGGGAGGGGAGGGGGTCGAGCCGAATCTCACCCAATCTCACTTGGGGAAGAGGGGGGGTCGCAGCAAATATCACATAATTTACACTAAAAGTGAATTTTTATTAAAACATTGCAGGAGTAACAAAAGAAGCAACAGACTCGGATATCAAGAAGGCGTACAAAAAGCTAGCGTTGCAACTCCACCCCGACAAGAACCATGCCCCAGGAGCATCGGAAGCTTTCAAGGTAATTATTTATTTTACTCTGGAAAGCTCAAAATCTGGTTTGTAATGTACTTCATGGGATTATGACCACCTGGTTATTGAGCTCCTGCACTGGCTGATTTCAGTGCAGGATGATTAAGCCTCAGGTGGTCATGAACACCATTCAAGTGGTCATCACTACTACACAATCATGTGGATATTACCACTATGTCAGGTGGGCATGACCACCCTTCATGTGGTCATGTCCATCCCATCATGCTGTCATGATCACCCTCATAGCTGCAGATTTGTTAGTTGGTGGTTCGATTGGCTTGCATTTGATTAGTCTCATCTGACTGTAGGTGGCGATGCTGTCTAAGGGATGGTATATTAATTTTTGCATACCTTTTTACTCAAGTTGCCCTCGACATTATAAACACAAAATTTTTTACTAAAAACGTGTTTGTTCTTTACTTAATTTAAAACAAAATTGTTTACAAACAAAACAAAAATGAAACGAAAAAACTTGTATAAACCGGGTACCCGATTCCGAGCCAGGGGCCTGTTTCATAAAAAATATTAGTCTAATATTATGAGCTTTTTTTTTTATATGTAAAATATGAGGCTAATACTCATAATATTAGTCTAATATTATGAGTATTAGCGTCATATTATATAAGGAAAAAAGAAAAAAAAGCTCATAATATTAGACTAATATTTTTTATGAAATAGGCCCCAGGAAACGGTATCGGAATTTTCGATTCTTCAAAAAGGTCCCATTCTGCATGCCCTACCTACCCTTAGGATGGAAAGACGGAAGTAGGTACATGGCGATATTTTCTTTTTTTTAAAAGTCATTTGTTACTTGTAACAGTCTTATTATGCTGTTGTTAATTTGTGCCTGTTGGTTTTATCTTTATTTTGTCATCCCCAGGCTATCGGCAACGCTGCTGCCATCCTGACAGACCCTGAGAAGCGGAAACAGTATGACATAAGGGGGGATGAGCCGAGCCCCGCGCCCCACCAGCACCACACCTATTACGCGAGGGGCTTCGAGTCAGACCTCACGGCTGAGGAGCTGTTCAATATGTTTTTCGGAGCCGCTGGTATATTATCCAATATTTAATTATGTGTTTTCACATTATTCAGTAATTTATAAACCGATTTTGAAAATTCTTTCTTTTTGGAAAGGATATACTTTCAGATTGGTCCCATAGAAATTTTATCAAAATCGGTTCTGTAGTTTGGTTTTTTTTAAATCAAAATAACTGCAAAAATTAACAAAATTCAATTAAAAAAATAACATTCAGTCAGACTTAGACATACACTACATAGCTACAGACTCTCTCAGACTCAGACTCAGACAGGGCGAGCAATAATTAATTAACGTTGGCTGAACGACCACGATAGTTCACGAACACTCGAGTTTCGGCGCGCCCAAAAGTTTCGGCCATCTTTTGGCCGAAAACGAAACTAATGCCGAAACTGGCCGAAAACGAAACCGAACTTTCAGTCGGTCACTAATAATTACTAATTACTAGAAGAACCCCTCACCCGCTACAGAAGTCGTTTGAAAATAAACCCTGTTGCGCACGTTGTATACCGTAGCGTTCCCAGGCGGCGGCCCCACTGTGTACACGCGGCGGCGCGCCCGCGAGCCCGAGCCGCGCGAGGGTCACGGCGGATTGGTGCAGCTGCTGCCGGTGGCTGTGCTCGTGCTGCTCTCCATGATGTCAGGGTTCTTCATCAACGAGCCCGTGTTCAGCCTCGCGCCGGGACACAAGTACCCCGTGCCGAGGGAGACGGTCAATATGAAGGTACGGTACACTAACACTCCACGTCGACACGAAACGCGCTGACACAACAACACCTTCAACAGACCAACGCTCTCACACCGTCATTAAAACACCAACACATGACATACCAACACTCTTACACTGACACAATATTCTGACACAACTAATTTACACTCTCTTACACCGACTCAAAACATACCATCACTCTCACACAGTCATAAAACTCAATGACACAAGACATACACTCTCACACCAACTCAACACACACAAACACTCTCATACTGACACACTGACCAAATTCAGAATTAATGGGATATTGCCATGAATATTATTTTGGTCAAAAAATAATGTCATAGTCATTGTTAATTCCAGGTGCCATACTATGTCAAAGAAAACTTCCACACGGACTACCAAGGCTCGCTGCGACGACTTGAAATGGCTATAGAGGAAGAGTATATAGGTAAGCGATGTGTTTCAAGGACACACGACTTACCTTTATTATTATTATACTACTAGCTGCTGTCCGCGGTTTCACCCGCGCGGAGATATTGGAAATCGTGGGGTTTTTTTTTCGTAACCCTAATTCTTTTTCTAAAATAAAAGTAGCCTAAGTTACTCCTTATAACATCAGCTATCTGCCAGTGAAAGTCCCGTCCTTTTATCAATAATATAAAAACAAAACTAACCCAATTTCACCCCCCCAGTGGGCCTCCGCCACGCGTGTCAACGCGAGCGTAACTACCGCGACAGTATGGCGTGGAAAGCGCGTAACTTTGGCGACTCCAAGCAATACGCGGAAGCTCAGAAACTACGCACCCCCAGTTGCGAGAAGCTGAACACCTTCCAACGGTAGGTGGCAGTAGTGTGCAGGTATGAAAATACTTATTTATAAATAGATAAACTTGGTGTGGTTCAGTTGAATTTGTAAGTTTTGACGGTTTTTTTGGGAGAGTTGCCTTGTATTGAATAAGAGATGTCGCTGCTAGTTGTATTTATTGAGATAAAGGCATGTAAGGGAGTACAAATTGAGGTGACAGTCCCACTAAGCTGTTATTATTTTTTGTGATGTTTTACATCTAATAGGTTACCATGTGACCGCTATGTTTTAATTAATATTAATATACATGATGAGTGTGAATTGGTATGTTATCCCGGGGTGATGAGAACCATGGTTGTATACAAGTTGCGAGAACCTCACTTGGAAATACGTCATAAAAAAATTCCATACAAAAAATATCACTACAATAGTGAAGTTTTCGGGATTTCTCTGCCTCTTCTAATCAACATTGTCATTTGACAAAGTTCAACATAGTTCAACAAGTGAATCAGCTGATCTAGGGCTGCCCGGAAGTTCTTTAAATGGCAATGAAAAATTCTGAATTGCAAAAACTCGTTAAACAAATGTTGTTGACCTCCAGGGCCCTGTTTAATAAAGCTGACAATTCGACAAATATGTCAAAAAATGACATAATTGTAGAATTAAGCCTAAGAAAATTCGACAATTATGTCAGTTTTTGACATATTTGTCGAATTGTCAGCTTTATAAAATAGGGCCCAGGAGTACATTGACCCCGTTTCGGGATAACATGCCATTTTAAACTCAGGCTGTATATAAGTCATAAGTTTTTTATGATAAATAATTATTTAATAAATAATAACAGTAGGCGCTCGGTAATCCGGACTGCTGGAACTGCCGGATTATTGGCAATTAATATGTTTTCTCATGAGAATCAAATGTGTATATCGAAAAAACTGGAAATCGAACGCTAAAAACATCAAAAATGAAAGTCAATGTCGGGGCGTATCTACTGAGCGCTAAAACGCCCCATACAAATTGGACAGAACATCTTGACTTGTTCAATGCGGGCTGTAACGCTGTCCTAAAAACATGCATTTTGTTGATTTGACCGTGAAAAACTGTGTTTAAGTACATAGATGTCATAAATTTTTTTATTCATTGAAATGTAATGAATCTGATGGTATTATTTAAACTACTATTGGAGGATAAAAAAATCATTGAATTTATGAAACTTTTAGATGCAGTATCTTTGTGGAAATTATATATTTTTTGTGTATTTCATTTTTATCGTGTTAATAATTATGATGTCCTTAAACCTGTATAACAACAGCAATTATGTATTTTGTGTTTCATGCAACATCCCTATTGCTATATAAAAACGGTTGCTGCTTTCTGCGCGTTTGTATAGCTATAAACGCGCGCTTACACGTCTGATGCTCACAACTTGCCGACTGCCTTGCGTTTGCTGAGCATTATAATCGCGTTGAACTCGCGTCGTCAAATCGTTTAAAAAGCATCGTGTGAAAAGGCCATAAGTGCCGGGCTACCGGGCGTGCTGGAATGGCGAACGCCTTCTATAATTATAATTTATTTTGTCGCCAGGGAACGTTATAACTTCTGAGCTGGCTTTTGAGAGATATAACTTCAATTAGTAATATGGGGTAGGTTATTTTTTTTTTTAAATTAGTAACATGTATACAGTGTGATCTATCAGGACGGGTCAGTATGGGAAAATGTGGAACTATAAGAGTTAGTTTGTTTTAAAGAATCATTTTAGATTTATGAAAAACTGCATTCAAAGGTTTTGGAAAAAAAAGCATTACACGACTCTACAACCGAACCAGCCCCCTCTTGTCAAAATAGGCACGGTTCTTTTTCCGCTCACGCTAACCGCTAATACAATCGATTGGAATGACATTAGCTTTTGAGATGTCACGTGACTATATTTGTTTTTTCTTTCTTGGCCAGACACGGTTTGTGTATTTTGCCAATTTCAAGTTGTTTTTAAATTGGTGGATGGTGATTGGTCGTATTGACTTTTTACTCTATGGTATAGTTAGCGTGAGCGGGAAAATAAGTTTGGATTTTGTCTATTTATAGGGCCCGGGTCTTTTTTTAAATGGTGCTAAAGTCGGTACATTTCCAATGGCCGTTTTACCATATTATTTCATGAAAGCATCGCCACCCGTACAAATGCCCAATTTTTACAATTCTATACAAGATGTATTTGTACCCATTTTCTTGCTGACTATATATTTTTCCAAAAGCTATGAATACAGATCAAAACGCCTTTAAAACTTGATGATGGTTTTTTAAGAATGTGTTTTTGTACCTACAGTGGATAAGGTGTTTATCCTAACTACCCCATCCCAAAAATGCACCCTGTATATCATGTTTAATTACATAGATGTTACGATTAATATGTACATAATTATAATGCTAAAATATATGGTGGAGATTTTCTTGGTTGTCCAATAATGTAAACAAACTCATGAACCCAAGGTTTACTGTTGCTGTTGGCATCTGCCGACTTTGTTTACGTTATTGGACAAGTATCGAAAACTAGACCACATACACATTTATTGAAACATCATAATAGGTCAAGCTCTTGGATTCGAACCCTTCACTTCATAACCAATGAGGCATCATCACTGTAACATGAAAAATGCTCTCTCCTTGCGTATCTCTTCTAAGACTAGATAAATAAAAAAAACTATTGCACAGTTTTCCACACGGCGCACCTTCATTGCCTTTTGTCCAGCTAATTTCAGGGGTGTATCTAAGTCAGTTTTAGGAAAACTTTGGCTTGACATAACTCCTTGCTTAAACAACTTTCTGATATTCTGTTTTCATCGAAATGACTACTATGGAAGTCTGTATACGTGGTGTTAGTATCGCCACACTTTTCTGTTACACAATGTATATGTATTCACAACTAGCTGCCGCCCGCGGTTTTACCCGCGCGGAGATTGGATTTCAAGGGATATTTTTTGCGCGGAACCCTAATTCTTTTTCTAAAATAAAAGCCTAAGTTACTCCTTATAACATCAGCTATCTGCAAGTTAAAGTCCCGTCAAAATCGCTCCAGCCGTTTCCGAGATTACCCGGAACAAACAGACAGACAGACAAAAATAGTTGTTTTGCTATCGGTACCGTATATACTTTCATATGCATTTAGAAAAAAGATTACACCTTATTAGCTAGGTTCGTAGTTTTTATATTTTTTATCATTATTAAAATATTTTTTATTAATGTTTAAATTAATTTATGTGTTTTCTTTTTCAGATACTGAAAACATCGATCGAAGAGTGGAATCTAGTATAAATTTAACCTTGTAGTATCACAATTTGTTTATCCAATTAGATGATAGATCGTCGCTATCCCAATAACCTATCGTTCGATGGAGCATTTCGATAGATTTACTTGCGCCAGTCTGCATACCCCGGCTTGAGTAGACTCACACTAGACATATGTAATTAGCACTTTAAGGTGGTTCGATTTTAATACAAACATATTTATTCATTTATGTGCGACTAGAGATGCTGCCCGCGGTTTCACCCGCGCGTAGATATTGGATTTCATGGTTTTTCTTTTTTTACGCGCAACCCGTAATTCTTTTTCTAAAATAAAAGTAGCCTAAGTTACTCCTTGTAACATCAGCTATCTGCCAGTGAAAGTCCCGTCAAAATCGGCCCAGCCGTTTCGGAGATTACCCGGAACAAACAGACAGATAGACAGAAATGATTGATGTTGGCTTTTATAGTGGTCTTTACTTGCTGCATATTATATTTAGTTGTAGAAAACAGTGGTATAATAGCGAAAATCAGCTATTATACCACTTTCTGGACATGTACATCCACAATGTACAGTTTTAAATTCCCGTTTTACTTTTATAAACTTTTGAAAAGGAATGTTCATTCAGTCCTAAACTGTTAATGCACTCCAAAAGCAGATTTACAGTCGTTTTTTTAAAATAGAAGCAATGTTGGTGCAAGTGAGAGGAAAAGTATTTCTCCCTTTCTAAAGCAACCATAGCATGGTGGTAGAGCGTTTTCTAAGGGCTTTAACACTTTAAACTTCGCAATCTGTCGCCACCAATCGGTGTGTTCCGGCGCCTGCGCAAGAGAACGAGTTTTAAAAAGCATGATATAAATACAATACTATAAATTGCGTATAAAAACTAAGTGATACAAATACGTAGTCATATTGGAGGTGGGATATACCAAAAATGGTGTAATTTTTACTAAGGGGCAGAATACGGCGCGCTGCTATCTCGCTCGTGCATCTTAACATTTTTGAAGATAAATTATCACATAATATAATTATAAAAAATCGTATTCGGTGTCGTTGCTGGCAATAACATTACAAAGGTACGGCAAAAGTATCATTTTGATCCGATCAAGTTTTCGTACATGAAAATGGGCAAAACATAAAATCCCATTTTAGATTTGAAAACTTGAATAGATCAAAATGAAATTTATGTTTAACTTTTATAATGTTATTGGCTGCAACTTCACCGAATGCTTTCATAATTATATTAAGTGATTGTTTATCTTCAAGATCATTGAAATGTGCGATTCTGCCCCTTAAATTATTTTAGTAGAGTGTTTAGTAGATATGTGAATAATTTAATGCTATAAAAGACATTTTTTATATACAGGATGAGTTTGAATTGGTATGTCATCCCGGAAGTGGGTAATTAAGACCAGGATTGTCGACAAGTTGTGATAACCTCCCTTTGAAAAGTCCTTGAAAATGTCCAGAAAAAAAAAGTTCATCCTGGATTTTTTTGAAGTCTCTTCTAATAAACATAGTTCAAGTGAATCTAAGCTGATCTAGGGCTGCCCTAAAATTCTTTAGTAGAATTTTAACGTAAACTTTAAATGCCCTTTCTTCTGTGAAAATTTCCGAATTTCAAAAACATGTAAAACAAATGTTATTGACCTCCAGGAGTATATTGACCCCTTCCGGGATAACATACCAATTCAAACTCACCCTGTATATGTTACGGTAATCGTGAACTTATCCGGGATAAAAGTATCCTATCTATGTAATTCTTCGGTCCATTAACTATTTCTATGCAAAAACCAACCAACTCGTTATCCCATTTATAAAATACTTCATAGTAAGGATATCAGGAATTCAGTTTTCACCAAAGAAATGTGGAAAAATATAAACAAATATATTTAAAAAAGTTTTTTTTTTTAAATTTAATTATTTTATTTTTCTGGACTAAATTAATTTAAACGTCTCAGTTGTGGTTACATAAGATGTTAGTTTTTTTTAAAGAACAAAGTAACTTCACCTATAGTTGTCAATAATAAATTGTAATAATATATGGATTACATGTTTATGTAATTATGTAAAAAATGCACATTTACATGAGTAAAATAAATCAAGGTCCTAAATCTAGGTAAATAATTTCTATAAGTAATAAAATTTATATCTAATAGAGCGGAAACTGCAATACAAACTGAGAACATGATGTATAAGGGGCAGTGTAGACGCTTATGCAAACGTACGATTGCTTGTCAGAATAACAACGCTTTTGCGTCAAGCGCGGATTTCGTGATACTCGAAATGCGCGCTTGACGTAAAAGCGTTGTTATTCTGACAAGCAAACGTACGTTTGCATAAGCGTCTACGGTCTGCATAAACCCGCTTGGTGATCGTTGTGTTCACCTTGCATTTTTCCGGGGGAAAGTAGCCCATATCCTATATTATGTCATACTCATATATCTCGTCTCCAGCCTATAACTTTAGTCTATGCAACATCATGTCATATTGTTCCTACTTCCTATTTATTCACGATATATTTTTTTATGTGTACATATACTGTATTTAGGATGTGTAAAGTCCGTGTTTTTAAAAGTGTATAATGTTAACGAATATGGCGGACAACCAATGGCATTTAACCGTGATCTGATCGACAACCAATGGCATGATTCGTGATGTGATTCCTCTCTGTCATTGGTTGGCGGTCCGCCATACCTATATCTGTTTATATTTAAACAGGTTAAAAAAGACGGGCTTTACAGTTTAGCTGCACTAAATTAGTTGATGTGGCGTTCGCTTTGCATTTTGTGTTGAGACGATAAACAAACCTAAGTATTTATTTATTTTCAAATTGTTATTATGTAGGAATAAGTTTCATTAATTTGACCTTTATTAAAGTTATATAAAAATTATGTAATGTTGTTTATTTTTCTAAATCTAAAGAAGTATGTCAGGTGTATCTTTCTATTTTTAACACTTACTCAACAGTATAATATTATTTCTTATGATTCATGATGGTAAATTAGGCGTTTGATTCAAGATATTTATTTGCATAAAATACAGGTATAAAAGGTGTTTACAAAAGAAATGGAAACTTAGCCGTACTTTGCCGGTATAGGCGTGCAAATATTTTATATAATCATAGAATTAGAAATTAGTTCTCTGTATAACGTTAAATGAATCACACATGCAATCAATTATAGATGTATTAATGTCATGTTATAAAAAGGGAATAAAAGTAAAAGTTCTGTCATTTTAAAAAAATCGGAGACAGTAAAACGATTTCTCTATCAACCACAATTTGAGTTTTCTTCCAAAATCTCTTAAAAAAATCTTAAAATCTCGCATAGAAATGTAAACTGCCTCGTAAGAGAGGCAGAATACGACGCGCCGCTATCTCGCTCGCGCATCTTTACATTTACTGGTTAGTAACCCTCAAAGTAAACACTGAGGGTTTTACTAACCAGTAAACTTGCTCGTCATAAATATTCGATTTGAAATGGTTACTATATAATCCAGAAGAATTTGGTTTCCAATCATTTTTGATGTGCAATGCTTTGATCGATAGCTTCCGTTTTAGCTCGTCACGCGGCCGGGCAAAGTGTGGTTACTTGAGCAGTTTGTGATTGGATGTTTTTGTACATATCTGTCCATATGTGTCCATGCCACTTGTGACAAGGCAATCCTAGTATAGCACTGCGAGTGTGTAAGCGTTATAATAAAGTAAAACACTCGTTTTCGACCAATAAATAATTTAATTCTAATATCACAATTTACATTCTTTATAGGCTTATAGTAAAGTACAATCCGAAAGATTTAGACGTTAGGAAACAAGTTACACACTAAAATTATCAAACTTTTAATACTATAAGGTAATGAGATGAGCAGGCCGCTCGTCTGATTGTAATCATAAAAATCTAAACCTAATTTTAGTTTCGCTCTTTTTCCAATAAATAACATGAGAAAAGGATGGAAGATCTTAATTTAGTTTTAGAGCTGTCAAGTATCTTTGACAAATTAGACGCCACTAAATCCATGGCTGTTATATTTACACCAGATACAAGCAAGTGGATTAATTTGACAGGTTAAAAACATATTTCATCCCTTTCTCATGTTCTAAGTTGGAAAGAGAAGTAGTTTTCTGTTTCACTAAAACTAGTTAAGGGTGGCATTCAACTCATCTCATCTTTGCCCAATGTACATTTGATTAAAGAACTTGGATGATTTCATTAAATCACCTAGCAACACCGATATTCATACAACGATAATAGCAACACATAGTCTACGTTCCCTCATTTAAACTACGCCAACTATGTACTAAGAAATCTTGGACATAGATATTGGAAGTGAAATGGGCATCTGTCAAAGAAATTTGACTTAGACATAGATATTTGATGAGTGGAATACCATCCTAAGTTTCTGAGCAGCTATTGCTATGAAACTTGATATTATGCAAGTTTGCGTTGTATATAAAAAAGGTATCTTAACTAAAAAGTTACCTGTTTAACATTCACAAAGTCATATAATAATATTTTATATAAGTTTAATACAGTTTATACAATAATTCTGAGAGATCAATAAGGAATGTATTAAATTTAGCAAAACTTTTTAACAAAAAGTTAAACCAAGTATTAATAATATAGCTCCTGCGTGTCAAGTTCCAACCGAATGAAAATTCCGTGGACGGACACTTAATCATCCACTTTTTTCTAAATTATATACAAATACAAATTATTTATTTTGACATAAAAGTATTTTACATAGTTATGCTGGATCCATAGTATATACACTGTGTTTCAGGATATTTTTCTTAGGTGATCCTTAATTTTTGCGTAGGCTAATAAATAGAACCACAAGCTGCGAACTTAGTTGTACGTCCGTTTTTTGGACAGTGACATGAATAAATTTCGAATTATAAATAAGATCTTTTGTACATGGTTTTAACAACAACAAATACATATTTCATTTCATACAATTTTCTAAGGCCAATCGAGAGCACGCAAAAAAATAGAAACCATGAAATCCAATATCTCCCGCGCGGGTGAAACCGCGGGCAGCAGCTACTAATTAATAAAGCTTGTACGAACATCAACAGTACCAGTTTTACATTAAAACCGGGTAACACGGGACAGTAATGCTTGCACATTACTGCTTGGCGGCAGACTACACGTGCAAGGAGCATCCTTTTAAAGCGGGCCCGATGTGAGTGCTCATGGAATGTTTAGTGACTACAAACTTAGTTGGGGTTTCATTGGAACTTTTCTTAACCGTTGTTCACTTAACGTACCTTTTAGTACCTCTGTAGTCTACCGAATACGTAAATCCATGGGTAGGTAAGTATAATATTGGGAAAGCACAATTCGATTTTTATACGGAAACTGAAAAATGAGATGCCACATATTGCTTGCGCGAAATGCACCTGCCATAATATGGCAGGTGCATTTCCAAATGAACCATATTATGGTTCATTTGGTGGCCTCAAACGCTTGCTTGAAGCTGCCGAGATCCATTGAAGATCTCCCGAGAAACATTGGATCACATTTCAGCCGTAGCCATCAAAGGAAACAAAAATTGGTAGAGATGCAAATTTTGTGAATGTGGAAATCCATAAAATATTGTCACCAGCTAGCTTAGCTAAGCTAGGCTTTCACTAAAAGCATGCGTAGACCGTGTGCTAGAACAGTACATTGCCCTTGAGGCTTATTTCAGAGTCGAGTGCCTCAAAGACCTCTCTAAAGCTACCGCGTCAACAATCAAGTGACTTTAAAAAATGTCTTCACCAAAGTATATTTAGAATTCATGTCCTACGTGCTTGATTTACTAACGTTTTGTTTCAATCAGAAACTCCACTACTTCACAAACTAAAACCGGAAACAGAGAAATTAAAAACACACTGGCTTCTAATATTTCGTTTCAGTATATTAAATCAACAGAAACTCTAAAAATTGAACATAATAATACACGACTTTACGTAGATACTAATTGATAAAATGTACGTTGGTATACAGGCTCAAGCTAAGATTAATTGAATGAGTTTTTTTTTTTTTTTTAAGAGTAGTGTTACTAGATTGCATTAAATTGTATATTGAAGCAATAACACAAATCAAGGCCAGATTTGAATTCACCGAGTTGACCCAGTTGTGGCCGCAAATTATGATTTCCGAGACTAAAACAATACCTAAATGAGAATTGTTTAGGAAAAGAATAGAGAGATTACTGCCTTCTAGACAGGGAAAATATAAATATTCATTCTGCTCTACCATGCAGAAGAATACTGGAAAAAAGTTTCTGAACTTAAAGATGCAGCTGGAAATATTCTGGTGAACCTATCCAATTGGCATGATATTAGTTTTACACACTCAGCAGCTTCTACGAATACTCTACTTTCGGGGGTATCCGAAATAAAAGTCACCCTTGGCCTTGTCGCCCAGGCACAAGACGCGCACGTTGTGCTCTCGGGCAGCCGAAACTCAGGCCAAACCACGCATTCAAATTCTCCAATTATTTCCCCTATCGGAGAGACTGCATCTCTCCCCAGAATCTAGCCTACAAGTTCCTACACCGCCGCAAAGTATCGTCCGTTTGCCCGCAGCGCCACCAGGCGGCAGCATTGGACGGCGCGGCGCATTTTGTTTGCTTGGCTTGGGTTGGGAGCGCTCAGCGTCTTTCGTCGGCCCTCACGCAAGACAGACGCGTCCGTTCTGCGCTGCTCACGCTCGTCGTCGCTTCGATATTTTGTAAACTCACAGACTAGTATAGTAACTACGTTCCGTAAACCTAAGTTCTAAATATAGTGTATAAAGTGTAATCACCGTGTAATGTAAAATAAACAGTGAGTGGAGTTTTCATAGTCGGTGTTTTCTTACGTTGCGAATCTCGGTCGGTAGGTAGGAATAGTGCACGTGCTCAGGCCACCAAATCGAAATCTAGATCTAGATCCGTAATCAGCAATACAGTCCACTAGCGAAGGCCGAAATTGTTTCACGGACGAACAAGCTCATGTTGACTTGTCCGTGACAGATCAGTTTATGTTTTTTCATTATATATTTCTTTTTGTGACGTGCGGTATCATATAGGTTAATAAATGTTACAGAACTACTATTGGTTCTATAGCAAGTACCTAGTTTTAGTATTTTTAAGTAATGTCTTTCGATATCTTATTTTCAGGATTGCAGAGGCGGACGCGACTGTTGGTATTAAATTAAATAAAGCCTTTCCAGAAGCAAATAATCTGCTTTTAAAGAGAAATTTGCAGGCTACGGAAAAGGGAGAAAACCTTTAAAACCATACTTCTAAATGCAGAGAAACTAAATAACACTGCTGCATTTCACAGAGTTATCCAACCGATGACAAATCGAACAAAATTATTCTATACAATTTCGATTAACGGGAAAAGAGCCTAAAGGCAGGCGCTTCACATTAAAAGAAAAAGTTCTTTCACTATCAATGTACAAGAAGAGTCCAAAATCATACGCATTGTTAGCAAAATATTTCACATTGCCAGCAGAAAAGTCGCTGAAAAAACTCCTTGCTGAAATGAAAAATTCAGTTAGGAATAAATAAACCAATATTTGAAAAAATAGAACAGACTGTAGACGAGAAGAACATTGAAGATCGCCTCTGCACCTTTGATGAGATTTCTTTGGCTCTACAAATCCAATATGATGCAGCAAGAGACACACTCAAAGGTTTTGCGAGCCATGGAGCAAATAAGATAGCAGATCATGCTTTGGTTTTTATGGTCAAGGGCATCAAAATCAATTTTAAACATCCTATTGCCTACTACTTGACGAGTAAAATGTACAAAATAGATTTAAAAAATGTTATTAAAGAAGTGATCAAAAAAGTACATGATACTGGCTTGAGAGTTTTAGGTACAGTGTGTGACCAAAGTGCTATAAATGTTGGTGCAGTGAATGAATTGATTGATGAAACGAAGAAGAAGTTTTTAAGAACAGGAAAAGCTTGGCGAAATGACATTTTTCATGTGCAAGGAAAACATGTTATACCAATCTATGATGTGAAACTAAAATTAGGTTATATTATTATATATAGATATATATATATTATATATAGATATTAAAGAACTGGTAGTGGCTACAAGAAAATGGGTAAAGGACGTCGTTTTACGTTGGATGAAAATATTTTTAAGCAAAGCCCTAACTAAAGTGCCGATTTGTGAGGAATATTTTTTACCAGCTCAACAAACGTTAGTCAAGCTTATACAGAGCAGTAACCTAAAGCCAGGCTTCAACAAAAATATATTTTCACAATTGAAACACAAGGCGGACTCTAAGAAACTACAAGAAAAACTGTGTGTGTAAGAGAATTCTGATGCAACTGAAACAATGCATTAAAATCAAGTTGGCATGATAAGAAAGAAATGCAACCGGAGAGAAAACAGATGAGCACTGGAAAAAGGTGCCTTCAAAAATTAACGGACGAACACGTCGCTCCGGAAAAAAATAAAAAAAAATTCGAGTAAAAAATGCAGCTCAAATTTTTAGCCACAGTAATGTAATTGCTACCGAGCA
Source organism: Crocallis elinguaria (assembly GCA_907269065.1). NCBI lineage: Eukaryota > Metazoa > Arthropoda > Insecta > Lepidoptera > Geometridae > Crocallis > Crocallis elinguaria. The sequence goes on along the minus strand of OU026076.1, from coordinate 12,919,142 downwards.
CTTAACTGCTAAGAGTAAATTGCACAACAATTTGTGTTTAGCTGCTTGAACTGTAAAAGCTTAGTAATTTCAAATGGAAAAATTTACAAAGGTCCTGTAAAGAAAAACTCACCTCACCATCAGTTGTGGCAAAAGGCTATAAAATATTTCAAAAGTATGAAATTTGTCTCATCTAAAAAATCAGGCAATATCCGTTTGGCCATGTAACAGAAATTGGGAAAGATTTTGTCGCAAAAATATTGTTTTGACTCTATTCTTGCGCGAAACTTCAATCAGGGGCCTGTTTCATAAAAAATATTAGTCTAATATTATGAGTCTTTTTTTTTCTTTCTTCATACATAATATGACGCTAATACTCATAATATTAGACTAATATTTATTATGAAACAGGCCCCAGGACCCAATTGAAAATTTCTTCGTTAACATCAAAAATTGCGGGGCAAGAAACTGCCCAATGTTTTTGCATTGGATTGCACCACTCTCAACTCAGGAAAATTGAAAAAATGACGTGAATGATTTTTTACAATCGTTGGAATTTTTAGTAACTGAAAAACGAACCGACCCTGTTGCTGATTTTTCAGAAGAAGTCACATTGGAAAATGTTTTTTGTACGACGACAATAAAAAACAAAATGATGTAGATCAGATAATGTATGAACGCGGCTTCGTCGTAAGTAAATGTTTACAAAATGTTGTTAAAAATTGTAAAACTTGTCGAGAAAATGTAACAAACACCGAAAACATAGAGAATAATGAGTACATTAGAGCAAAATAATATGGTCACAACAAAAAGTCTCTTTGTTACTGTGAGATCCTAATAAATGTAGTGACAGATCAACGGCGACGCGACGGCCGCACAACCGATCTGTCAACGGTAGCGGGCGGACTTCCCCTTTGAGCTCTGTGTCTACTTACTGATAATTCGGTTGTTTTACTAAAAACCCAAGCCATTAAATTGGTGAACCTCACAGTTACACTTCCCAGAAATTGGTTAATTGTTTTCAACAAATACAAAATATACGTGTTTCACATTTGAAAAGTGTTGTACAAAAAGTTGGATAAAAAAACTATCAAAATGTTTATAGACATATTTGTAGACTTTCCATTTACGTGGGAAACATTAAGAATTAATTGTTTTCAACAAATACAAAATATACGTGTTTCACATTTGAAAAGTGTTGTACAAAAAGTTGGATAAAAAACTATCAAAATATTTATAGACATATTTGTAGACTTTCCATTTACGTGGGAAACATTAAGAAATTATGTTGAGTAATTTACGTTAAATGTATTGATATATACCTAGTTGGTGTAGATCAAGATTATATCTATTATAATAAACATCGACACAACAAAATTAATAAAGAAACTTGTTATACAATATATTTTCTTTTTTTTATTACTTTTACTAAAAAAATAAACCGGGGAAGGACAGCATCACAGCAGTCCTCATTGAACTACGAGCGATAATACACGTGCCAATTATCCAAACCGAGTTGTCTCATTTCTGGACTTAACATTATGTAACTTATTACTCATAACAATTTAGATAAATACTTTATTCTTTGAATTCTTTGATAGTTTCTTAAATTAACCAAAATTCACAGAATATTAAAATTAAAATTTAAACACTGAACACTTAATTTAAATACTGAACTAGGGAAAAAACAAGTATTTATCAGATTTTGAAAAAAATGTTTTCAATTTGATGATCAATTCAGTATTTAGAAAAACAATGGAATATGTTGAAAAACGAGTAAATGTAAAATAACTAACCCACTAGGAAAATCACGATAAAAGTTTTGCAAGTTCTAGATTTGATTGCGAAACTTGGAGAACTTGCGAAATTTAGAAGTCTTTTCATTTTTTCAGAGTAGCAGACTAGCTGCAGTACAACAACTATCTTGAGCAAGATGTTACAAATAACTGCTTACCAAATGTCCCTATCGGACAGATTATCCAGATTATTGAACATGACCATTTTGACAGGGATACCTCACTCATTGTACAATTAGAAAATAGCTTATGTATACTTAAGAGAGATTTAAATAAGCTAATTGACATGTTAACTGTTAAGTTAGAGTCTGATATGAGGTAGATAATTTTATGTGCTTTCCCATACTCATCTGAATTGACCGACAAACAAAATAATGACATTTTTAATCTAAATATGCATTTGTATAATTTGACATATAGTCATAGCGACATATTGTATTTTGACACTAATTACACTATTTATTAGTGAATTTACTTTGACTCAGGATACATTGTATACTTGACAAAATTTAATAAAATTATAAAGCGTATCTATTGTTCACAGTATTGTGTAATTATGTATTGGTTGCATTATAAATCAAAGTCAAAAATGTGTGTTTCTTTTAAGACAATCTCGAAGACGTAGCAGAGGTTAGTGAAATATTGCAAACAATTAAAAGGCTAACTAATTTAGAAGAAAGAGATAAAATAAAACTCAGGACCGGGAAGAAATATCTTCACTCACTGGTAAGATTTTATTTAACATTTGCATGTTATTTCATGGTATTAACTATCTATATATTTTATGCCTGAATTAAAGACATATTTTTATTTTACTCATCCTAATAAACCTAGCTGGAATTTTCTTCAAGTAAAAACAAACATTCACAAACTCACTTTTGTATAGTCATAATAGGTACGCTGAAAACATGAACTTAAAACACAATTTTAATCGGTTTTCTAAAATGGCTGGTCGTGACTGGTTGACATCATTTATGGCCAGAAATGATATATCTGTTAGAAAACCAGAAGCCACCAGCATAAATCGGATCACGGCATTCAATAAAACAGAAGTGAAGTTATTTTATCAGCTGCTGGACGAACTGATGGCAAAACATAAATTTGTAGCCAAAAACATCTATAATTGCGATGAAACGGGAATGACTACCGTCCAACCACCTGAAAAAATACTAGCAGCTAAAGGTCAAAGAAGAGTAGGTTCAATCACAAGCTGGGAGAGAGGAAAGAATATTACGCTAATATGTGCAATGAACGCTGCTAGTTGATTTGATTTTGTTGATTATAACTTTTTTATTTGAATTCTTGCTTAAGTGACTCCCATTACCCCTTTCTACCCTATTGAAAATGACAAGCTACATTTTACATTTGCTGCGTGTGAAAATGTATTTATTATCTGTTTTGTGAAAATAATATCATAACCATGATATAAATAGATTTATTACTTATACTTATTTATCACATACCTACATTTCATTGTATTTTACAGAAGTATTGCAACTTTGAAGAGGATTAAAAAGGAAGGTGCGGTGAATGAAAGAGTCTGGAGAACTCCAGGCTAAAAAGACCCCATGAACCAAAAGTGTCAAACATGGATAGCTTTGACATTGATGCTATTCATACTAAGAACTTTGTTGGCAGAATTAAAAGACAGCATCGAGTTTAGTGGATGTTGTGAGTTGTGAAAAAGTCATAACAAACTCCTTTGAAAATATAACAACAGATTTGAAAAAAATTACTGACCATGTTTTGCACATTTGAGAGTAAATACAAAAAAAGAGATAGAATTATGGAAAATAATGAGTACACCACCAACCAAATCAAACACACCAAAAACACCACCAACACGCATCATCACTAGGAAAATACCGGCGCCTACGCGAGTTGCCCGAAACTACCGAAACTTAGAAGAGAAAGCCGAAATCTTACTAAAGAAACCGAACGTAGCGGACGACGTAATTTAAATCGAAGTAATCCGCCTTAAGGATATCGTCAGCCACATCGTCATCCTCCGGCAGGACCGTCAACGCCCTGACGAGGATGACCATAGGCACGACTTCACGTCCTATGGAGAAGTAGCCAACACACGCAGCATCAGTACCACGGCCTGCATCACCAACACCAGAAGTGATGATCATATCGTACGCGGAAGTAGCGGCATCGCTAACGCAACTGGCAACAGTGAAGCATGGAACCTGGTGTGCTGTGACTTAGCGCACGAGACGCAATTATCAGCGCCTGAGTGCGATGTAGCCTCTAGCTCCCCTGACTCCTCGGCCATCCCCGATACGTCATCAGGGATGCGGCGACATCAACATCGACAGAGCGCCGCGCCCAACACGCTCGTAACGTAGAGTATGTTCGAGAATTGAAAAGATTCTGTTGACGACGCGCACGCATGTTTTTTACTTATGTTTTTTTATTGCATATCTAGTTTAGTTCAATAAAAACAAGGGAGATGGCGCGATAGGGGTGTTTGTGCAGGCAAGGGGTGGTGAAGGCGGCAGGGCGGGGCAGGCAACCGGAGGCTCACCCGCACGCCGCACGAGTAGTCGTTGTCGATTGCGCAAGCACCACCGCTGCTGTCACAAAATCCCGCTCGCGATACCGCCCTTTTTTTTTCTCTCCATATTCTGTATTTTTATTTCTGGCTTCTACAAGTTGGTCCTTCGAGCCGAATCTGTTAATGTTTCGAACGCCACCGCGAACTATGGTGAATACACGGAGCACACATCGGAATATGGAACTTCATGGTGAAGTGGCTGCGAGTGCGGATGCTGTTGCTCAGGGCAGTTCCAGAGCGGCGAACATTGAAACTGAACGTGATGAACAAGTGGAACAGATATGGCCTCTCTGGAGCTCATCACGTCCTTTTATAAGGGACCTCATTCCCGCCAGAGCGTAGGTCATCAATCGTCCAAAGTATCGGGCCGATGACTGCATGGCTATGTATGTTGAGCGACGGAGTGAGGAAAAAGCATCACAAATTGTATTTCACAGTATCTTCGGGAATTCGGGACATACAAAGATGACCTTACGATATTGGAGAATATCACGAACGTGTCAAACTGGTTTACAAGGGAAGACATGGGTGGTTGTTTCAGGCAGCAGGGAACAGCAGTTAAGATAACCAAAATACAATTGCCCCGTGTCAGCCATTATGCAAAAATGTCCTGTGCGAATCAGACCGGTTTGCTCTCAGAGGTTTATAATCAAGTGGCAACGGTACCCTGCTTCAGCGGTGCACGAATTCATATATTTGATTCCGGCTTCTTCGACCATATAGAGAAACGGCGGTCTATCGGAGCTTCTGGCAAAAGTCTCTCTCAGATTATAAACGTACTGACGAGCACACTGGAGGAACTGCATGACATGTTAAGGAAAAAGGAAGGTCGTTTTTTTTATTTCTGGCTCCTACAGATTCGTTGCGAAAGGTGTCAAATCAATCAGGGTTCACAAATTTCTCATTATGCATCTCAGATCCATATCTGGCACGGTGAAAATACTCAATGCACCTATTGCAGTCGAAAACAATACTCATTCGGACGAGAATTGCACAACAAATCAGTCACTGAATGGAAAATATTAAATCGGCAAAGATAGTGACTGTTGTTCCGTCGCTTTAGTGGTATTGGATTCCGTTGCGGAAACCGATAATTATATTGCGATGGAAAAAGTGGCTCTCCTTAACGAAAATGGGACATGGAGAACGTCTAAACCTTATTCGGAGAAAAAGGAGCAAAAATATTTAACGCCGTGCTCCGATATTGAAAGAATGCACCAGAGGCCAATATTTGACTGGGAAGTACCGGTCATACACCGGACAGGAATACTACCAAAATAGCGTGTGTGCTCTTCCTAAGTGACCAGTGATGCTGTGGGATATTATATATCCAGCTGTGGGACCTGATAGATGGTATGTCTGCTTGTATTGTTATTGTCTTCTGTCTTTAACGAACAAGGCTCTCGCAATCGCTTTGGAAATAAATTTATTCCATCCCTTATGTTACCTGGGAAGTAATCTGTGCACGACGTGAACGGAGTGATAAAGTTTAAAATAAATGATAACGGGGGCGGTGTCGCAGAGTGGGAACGCCTTTTTTTTTGTTTGTACGTGTTGCATCTGTGCCGGCAACACCAGCCGGCACTAGCTTGCACCGCTGTTGCATATAATATAGTCTTTTTTTTGTTGTCTATGAGTCGTAAGAAAAGTAACTAAAGAATTCATAAAAAGAAAAAATCGATCGGTAATTTATAAAACAAGGCGAAACAAGGTTTAAAAAAGAGTTCTCGCGCAGCCGCCGCCCACGCTCATATAATAAAAGTTTCATATCATTCAATCGATTCGTCACATAATCGTTCTCGTAACACCTTCCTTATGTCGTACGAAACAAATTTGGATGGGATAGATGGGAACCCTATTCAGGGTAGATAAATGTCTCATCATGCACCTCAGGTCGATATCTGGCAAGGTGAAAATACTAAATGCTGTACCTATCACAGGCGAAAACAATACTCATTCGGACGAGAATTTGATTTCGCTATCTGCAACAAATCAACGACCGAATGGAAAAAATACAGTTGACAAAAAGAGTGACTGTCGTTCCATCGCTTTGCGAATTGCGACGAAAAAGTTACTCTCCTTAACGAAATGAAGACGTGGAGAATGCCTAAACCTTTCTCCGAGAAAATGGGGCAAATACTTAACGCCGTGCTCCTATATCGAAAGAATTCACCAGAGGCCGATATTTGACTGGGCAGCACCGGTCTTACGGTAGTCCATCCGTCCTGTCCGTCATGTTATCGACAGGTCGTCGTGGATTTCCCATTTTTTTTTTATGTTATTTGGTAACGAGACTAGCCTGTCGTTTGCCTGATGGTAAGCATAACGCCGGCCCATAACAATTGCAGTGCCACCCAGAACTTTGCAACACAAAGGCCTGCGCGGCACTGCAATGCGCTCGTTACCCTGAGACATTAGGTATTAAGTCTCATAAGCCCAGTAATTTCACTGGAAACTCTGCTCATCAAACCGGAACACAGTAATGCTTGCACACTACTGCTTGGCGGCAGACTTCCGAGCAAAGCGGTGGTAACAACCCAGACGGACACTCGCAGAAGAGTTAGTCCTCCCACTAACAAACCACATTTTCCAGCAATCCTACGGTTGGACGGGTAGTAAAGGCCCTTTCTGCTTTTTTTCTTTTGAAAATTTTCATCTTCTAAATGTGGGTCAGGAAGAGTCAGAATGTATTACAAATAGTGGTTACCTGTCAGTTCAGAGCATTCTAGCAGCTTATCGTGACTGGTCGGGATTCCATGACTCAGTAATCGCAATGTTTGAACTAGTCAAAACATCCGTAAATGGAATCTCAACAAAAGTGACCTTTGGCACAACTGGTAGTGCTTAAAAGAATAGCTTACCAAGGCATTAATGGTAGTGCCACGGGTAAGAAACGGTGATTTCGGTTAGTGGACCTCATATATTTGTATATGTTGAGTGCTTCAATTGTTCTGAATTAGCAACAAGATTAGGGTTCTCACCTCGAAACATGGACTTCACTGTAAGTGAACAACCGATTTAAAAGTTTGTAACATAAATTACAAGCTATTAGCTGCAATTAACTACAGCGGTGGAACAGGAAAAAGCGGAAAGGGACATTACTACCCGTCCATCCGTAGGATTACTGGAAAATGGGAAATCCAAGACGACCTGTCGACGACATGACGGTTGCCGTATACAGTCTTGCAAAAATTTCAAAAGAAAAAGCGGAAAGGGACATTTCTACCCGTCTATCCGTAGGATTAGTGGAAAATGGAAAATTGACGACGACATGACGGTTGCCATCTAGAGACTTTTGCAAAATTTTCAAAAAACGGATAGGGACATTACTACCCGTCCATCCGTAGGGTTACTGGAAAATCGGAATTCCACGACGACCTGTCCGTGACAAAGTACTAAACCGATTATGATAAAATTTCAACGGGACCAATCTGAAAGTATATCCTTTCAAATAAAAAGATTTTTCCAAATCGGTTTACACCGTTTACAAATGACGGAGATCTGAGGTAACTTTTACTTTGAGATTCTCTTTTTTTGGAAGTCGGTTAAAAAGTTAATATAGTACAGACACCCAATTATTACGAATCGGATGCCGTTGAAAAAGTGTAGAATTTACAAAGTTAGTCAAATTATGAAAACGCTCTAATTTTTAAACGGTAAACGGGTACTTTCGTAGTAAAAAGGTCCAAGCAGTACCGTGCTAGCTATTACTGTGTTCCGATAAGTAGTTAGTGAAAATACTGGGCTTAACGAGCGCAATGCAGTCCATAATAATTTTAATTGATAATAGTATTATTATTTTGTTAGTGGTAGGACTAACTTTTCTGCGAGTGTCCGTCTGGGTTGTTACCACCGCTTTGTGAGTGAAGTCTGCCGCCAAGCAGTAATGTGCGAGCATTACTGTGTTCCGATTTGATGAGTAAAGTAGTCAGTGAAATTACTGGGCTTATGAGACTACCGCATGTCGCAGGTTAACGAGCGCACTGCATTGCCGCGCAGGCCTTTATGTTTCAAAGTTCCGGATGGCACTGCAATTGTTACGGGTTGGCGTTAACCTTACCATCAGGCAAAGGATCAGCTCGTCTTGTGATTCAGTAGAATAAAAAAAAAGAAGAGAAATTTAAAAAAGTTTAGTCTGGTCCCAAGTTCACAAAGGTAGGAAAGACCTACTAGAATAATATGTTCAGTGTTATTATTCAGCCACTTTTTAAATGACTGCACAGCAACACGACTGCACAAACTGCACATGTATGTATGTGAGTTTAATTCACCATAACTTTTAAATGCCTGAGCAGATTTGTATGTATGGGGTATCGTTAGCATCCTTACATCATCCCGAGTGACACAGGCTAGGGCAGTTATGTTTTCTTATGTAACTTTTGTTTGCAAACCTAGACTCCGCATAATCCAAGTTTTGCATGAGAACACATTCGTCAAATGTTGGCGGGGACGAGGGAAGACGGCGCGTTGTGATTGGTCAGTTCAAAACTCATACATCAGACGAGTGAAGACGGTGTGTTGTGGTTGGTTCGTCTGGGCGGCGTTGCAGTGATAATGCTTAACCTTGACGCGCAACATTTCACTTACAACATGTTGTCGCGCAACATTTCAATGCCAACATTTTTTCCCAGCAACATATCAAATGATATATTTCGTCACGCAACATTTAGCTGCGCAACATTTCACTTACAATATTTTGTGGCACAACATTTCAATGCCAACATTTTTTCCCTGCAACATATCAAATGATAAATTTTGCCGTGCAACATTTCACTTACAACATTTTTTCGCGCAATATTTCACTACACGCACTTAGTCCGGTGTATATGGTCGCTCTCCGGCTGCAGCGAGTGTATCCGCGACAAATGTCGCACGACGTTCCGTCGCCGCGCGAAGCTGTTCCCGCACACTCGACACTTGTACGTGTACTGCGGCGCTCTGTGACGGTTGCGGTGGATCCTCATCAGAGTCACGGACTTGAAGCGAGCGGAGCATTGGTCGCACTGCAACAAAGCAGAAGGAACAATAAATAAAATAATAATAAATAAAACAAAATACTAGTTCTTTTTTTTATGCTATTTGGTAACGGGACAAAGTGGTCGTTTGCCTGATGGTAAGCAAACGCCAGCCCATAACATTGCAGTGCCACTCAGAACTTTGAAACACAAAGGCCTGCGCGGCTCTGCAGTGCGCTCGTTACCCTGAGACATTAGATAGTCTCATAAGCCCAGTGATTTTACTGACTACTTTACTCATCACATCGGAACACAGTAATGCTTGCACATTACTGCTTGGCGGCAGACTTCAGTCACAAAGCGGTGGTAACAACCCAGAGGGACACTCGCAGAAGAGTTAGTCTTACCTAGTAAGTCTGTATAGAAACTTGTTAGTCACCTGCACAGTCTTCTCCGGCAGGTGTATAGCCACGTGCTGTAAGTAGCTGCTCTTCCGGTGGAAGCCAGCGCCACACTCCGCGCACACATACGGCTTTTCGCCGGTGTGGAGCCGCTCGTGAATCTGGAACATTTATTTATTCATACATAAAACAGAACAGTCAATAATATGTTAGTGGTAGGACTAACTCTTCTGAGAGTGTCTATCTGGGTTGTTACCACCGCTTTGTGTCCCATAGCCTAGTTGGTTAAGGGGTCTGGCCCAGCTTGCCAGGAGATGCAGGTTCGAATCAGGCTGGGTTTCTTCACCTCACAAAGAGTCTCACCTTGACTTGTTCCGCGTTGGACGCTCGGTAGTCACAGAACGAGCATTTATCAGTCTTCTCATAACCGTGCTTTGCTTTGCAGTGCATCAGGAGCAGCCGACGGGTTATGAACTTCTTGCCACAGTGCTGGAACACAGTTACTGTTATAAAATAAATTTAGTAATAGCAACATAGGTATTTATTTACCTCAATGTTTCAATCAAGTTGCATTGATCATGATCACAAGAGTCTTCTTGTGACCACATTCCGTTCTCAAAAGTAAAATTATTGCGACATTGCCAAAAGTCAAGCAATAATCACATTGAAAAAACAATCTTACCTCGCACACAACATCAAAGCCTGTGTGTATCTTATAATGGTTTCTCAACGACAACTTAGATGTTAAAATCTTATGGCACAGTTCACACTGTATCTCCACTTTAACTCGCTCCTTCTTCTCCTTTGTTCTTTTCTCTTCTTTATTCTCCTTTTTCGTCCTACCTCTTTTCTTAGCGGGCTTATCTTGAACCTTCTTTGGAGATTTTTCTTTAACCTTCATTTTGACTTCTTTGTTATGGTTTGTTTCAGACTCTATGCTATGTTTCATCTCTATTCCTTCATTGTATTCACTAAGGGTTATATTGTCATCGTAGTCTTTAAAATCGTTATCTATCAATAAATCGTTAATATTTATAGCTGTTACGATGTCAGACTTAATAATGCTAGATTCAATTTTGATTTCATACACCAGTTTTTTATTAAGCTGGTGTAGTAACGTTTTTTGAGATTCTTCACATAGTTTCCTGTACTTGTATGTATCGTTTACAATGTTGATGCATGTTGAACACATTTGTTGTGGAAGGGAATCGTTCAGCTGCACCTATAAGAAGAGAGTATGTTACTATCAACCCAGTAGCTCTGTAATTCAAAGAGTAAGGGCTATAGTATTGTGATGAAATGGCTCTGCCATTACTCTGGGTCGAAGGATGTGTAAGCACAGAACATATAATAATACTAACTCCACCGGTAAATAGATAGTGAGCTTGGTTCAGTGGTGCAGATACACAAATACATGTATATACAACACCTTAACTTGGTAAGCCAGACTCCAAACATGCCTCCAGAGCTTTAACAGTCATTATTTTCTTTGATCTAGGTCTGACTGCGAGTCTATGGAGTTGATACTTGATTCACTTGATTTATCTAGCTAAATATTTATAGTGTTACCACAAAAAAAAACATTTTTAGTTGCCTGTTTAGCTAGACAGTGTTTAAAGATAAACATCAAAAATGATTAGAAATGTCACAACTGAATAGTGTTAGACAACGGTTAGACACTACTTAAATCAGGATTTGTGGTTGCTCATATAAAAGCGCGACTCCAAGTATGTTTAGACGTTAAACAGTGATTATCAGAGGTTTATGTGAGTTTAATTTTTTTGTGGTAAGACCCTTATTGTGTTATCACAAAAAACTAGATGCCTGCTTAGCTAGGCAGTTTCTAAAGATAAACATTTAAAATGATTAGGAATGTGAAATGTCACAACAGAATGGAGTTTGAATAAGGTTACTTACTTATCAACATTTGTGGCACGCGACTAATGCATGTTTAATTGTTTAGCTGTCACAGGTAGGTATGTTTATTGTTTTTGTGGTAAGCCATAAATCCGTTAGAATTTGTGTTTTTTGCCAAGAAAAACCCAAGATGGCGCGGCGCTAGTTTGTATGAAAATTAAAAACGATTTCCTCTCTATATTATTATTCACCGCGTTTTGTGCTTTTGGAATTTGACTGCTTTTAGGCAAGGCTATCTGTGAAAAAAAACTGAATGCGCAACGGCAAAATAGGGGGAGCTGAGTCCATCCCCCTCCCAAGCCCCAAGTACACGGGAAAATTATTTCTTAGCAGCTAACATGTAATATTACAGCATTACCTTAATTCCTGTAACAGTAAATATGACATCAGAATACTTTTCATTGTGTTCAGGCATAGGAAAGATGAGGTTTAAGTTTTGACCACATAAACACATTCTACAACATTGCCAATATTCCATTTTAGTGTTTTATAAATTAATTGTAATATTTCATAAGCTTTTATATCACATTAGATGAATTAGGACATATTAAATACAATTAATTATTGTAAACATTTCTATGCATATATATATCTAAAATTGTTTAGTGACGTCGTGTATTAAAAAAATACTGAGTCATTTGCTCGTTTCTTTTTTTCTTAACCCATGTCCATCTTTATTTACTCTTCTATAGTGTAGGAAGTAGGAACTAGCACAGAATAGATAATATTACAAATAGAACTAGTAGGAAAATATCAAGGTACGATAAACATACCTATGAAAATGTATACAAATATGTATATATAGCACGGTTTCAACTGTCATCTTCTAACTTTGCAACGATACATCGTCGATGTAGGTAACATGACCGTCTGATACGTAGTATCCCGTAGTATCCCTCAGTAGTTTGTGAAAATAATATTAAAGTCTGACAGTATGAAGTAGTATGAACTATGATTATATTCTCTTTGGTAGTATGAACAAAGAGAATAATAAAATAATATGACTATGGTCGAAAACCTTTTTTGTTATTTATTTTTTACCAGTATACAGAGTCACAATGTTAGAATAATATTAAACCTTAGATGAAGGATAGGTATAGATGAGTCCTCAGCGTATACAGTATGAAATAGCGATAGTTCGACATACCTGCCTATATAAATATAACATGCAATTAATATTGCTGCACTCACACTTTTACCACTTTTTGTGGGTAAACTCGTATTGGTTTCACTACGAGTCAGTCATGTAACAGTAGCATGGCGAGTGGTAACTTGTTGTAAAAAATTGTTATAATTTTATAGGAGACATATTAAAAAACGCGATTGATTTAGTATAGTTTAATTAAGACCTTCAAAGACACAGATTAAAAACACACAAAACAAAACAACACACATAAACCGAAACACACACATTTTGTTTTTATAGAGAATAAAATGTGGTAGTCATCGAATTTTGTAGTTCTGGAACATGCCGGTGTCGTCACGATGTTTTCCTTCACCGTTTAGAGCGAGTGCGAATAATCCGTACATAACTTGATATAAGTCATTGGTGCCGCCGAGTCGAGATTCGAACTATGGTGCGTCGGATTGAAAGTCACACAAGTTCCCGCAAGCGAAATTTTTAGGAGTATAGTATACTAGCTACTGCCCGCGGTTTCACCCGCGTTCGCACGGAACCGTGCATTTTTCCGGGATAAAAAGTAGCCTATGTTACTCTCCGGTCAATAAACTATATCCATGGCAAAAATCACGTCGATCCGTTGCTCCGTTACTGTGTGAAAGAAGGACAAATCAACAAACAAACTTTCGCATTTATAATATTATTGTAGGATTTACTTGAACATCACAATACTCCGTAATTCCTTCAGAATAGTTCTGTTCCGTATACTAACACTATCTTGAGGTCGTATCTTTGACAGCCACGCATACACACAATGCTGGTAAGCGACAAAAAAAAGTTTATTGTGGAAAAATATATTTTGCCAGGCAAGCTTTAAAATACGTACCTTATCGGTGCAGGATCCTGGACATCATCAGACCAGTTCTGTGACATTATTATATTGCACTGTCATCCAATTTACATATAGTATGTATGCAAGATTTAACCGAAACAAATAAACATATACATTTCGAGTTCGAGTACATAGGCAGAACTGTCTCTATAATTTCATACTTATAATTTCATTAAATCAATAGAAGGTACGAAGAAGTTATAATTTTGAAACAGCTTTTTACAACTTAAAGCAGCTGTCCATTTACAAATTGATTCGGTTGGGTGGTAAAATTAATCAAGTCCTGGTATCCCCATCAACATATTATCCGACTATTGAAAATAACACGAAGTAACATGTAATTCGTTGACTTTAGTATCCATCACAATTTGGTCGGTTAGCTTAGCACTAAAAACAATTAAAATTTAACGTAGTTTGTCGAAATTATCATTGATTCTTGCTTATTGATGACAGAAAATAGGATTTATACTAATAATTCTTTAATTTACTAGCTGTATCAGCTAAAAAAGTTACTCACCGATGAAAGGTTATGTTGAGTTGATTTCGTTCACTACGGCTTTTACAGCCCGTTACACAGCAATTCACCATAACTACACAACGAAATACACTCGCTCGGAATATCGGAAAGTTACAAATAACACAAAATAATGGTTTCAAAGGTATTTTTAACAAAACAGCTCTTGACGCCACAACTTGTCTGCCACCATAGACAACGATGGCAAACAAGAAAAAACCAATACGCAAATAGAGACAAATAATTTTTCTTTATCCTGCTCACACTTAGACATTTTTACATAACGTCATCTCATTTTCGTTATTATTATTATTTTAAGAGCCCATCTATACCTATCCTTTCATCTATGTATTAAACCAATTCATTTTAAAAATAAAATATGGTGATTGAAGTAAAATATCATAAAACATTATTTTTATACACTATCCCACAAAACTTAAAAATAGATTTAAAAAAAGTTAGGTCGAATATACTGATCTGTGGGTCGAATCCAAAGAGAATTTTCGACAAAAGCTTACGACGACTTCGGTACTCGCAACTTTCGATAAAATTATCGAGTTTTTCGGTTCGACATTTTTATCGAACCGAGTTCCGTACTCGCGCCGCTGTTCAGATAGACAGGTTCTAAAGATAAACATTAAAATGGATTAGATTTGTCACAACAGAATTATGTTAAACAACGGTAAGACGCTTCTTAAATCAGGATTTGTGGTTGCTCATATTTGAGTTGATAAATATCAAACGTCAATATGTCCACTATTGATAAAAAAACTGTTTTTTTATACTAACATATTTTAATCACTCTATTAAGGGATGTTTAGGAGTTAATTACTGTTTAACACAGGTTTAAAGTGTCTTTAATTGTTTTGTGGTAAGACCGTTAGTGTTTCTAGCTCTTATATTTAAACTAAGAATCAGGATATAACTTAGTGTCACTACGATGCCTACTATATTTAGATACGTAACAAAATTCATCAAAATCCGTTCAATAATTACGAATGTAATAAATAACGCAACGCACACTTAGCAGTGGGTGGAAGCTAGTTAGGCTAAGATTCAGAGACGATTCTAAGCGTAGACTTTGCCTTCCATATGTCAAAACTGTATATAATTTTGACGTATGGAAGCGTGAGTCGACGCTTAGATTCGTCTCTGAATCTCAGCCTAAGTATCATAATAAAACTTAGCCCATATCGCTTAGGGAAAGAATTTTCAGAATCGGAAAAGTGATTTCTGAGATTTTGACCTCCGCAGTGTGGGCACAGAGTAGTAACTTACTTAAATTAATGAAACTAGATTCAAAAGTAAATGTAAGTAGTGCTTTTTTGGTAAACGCTCAGTCAAGATGTCTGATGTTTGCATTATTTTGCTAGATATAGGGTCAGAAAAAAGTATTAAGCCATAGAGAAGTCTGGATTACCCCCAAAAATATAATGCACCTAAAAATCCCATTCCACTTATTTTCCTCCTAAATTTAGAGGAAAAACCCCTAAGCTGGGAACCCTGAACATACACCCCACAGAGAAAGTAATCACCACCGACTAGTAATTAGTATTTTGAGGTCTGTTGTATAGTAATTATAAGAAAAAAAGGAAACAAAAAAAAAGTAAACCACCACCACCGAGCATATAATACCAAAACCAAAGATTTTTTACGGACACCCGTGGCCGGTTCAATCACAAAATACCAAGGAATTTCTATACTACGTAACTGGAAGGATCACTAATACCAAAAACGCGGTACGAAAGAGACTAACTATTAAGGTGTCTCTTTCTAAAAGGGCGAACTTACTTTATGAACTAAACGGGACAGATTTTAGACGATTTGCTGTAATAAATTTGATTCCATTTCATTTGAATTATTTAGTACAGTCAGAAATATCTACCGAGAAAAATAATCACTGTTCGTAAGAAGCACTAATACCAGTGAATCAGAGATAATATTGCAATCTTGTTGATCAGAAATTACTTTCTCTTTGTTGAATCTTTAGGTCACATATTATATATACGCCTATACGGGTAATGAGTCAAATAATTGCACTTTTTTTTACAAAAAATAGTTTTATTAATAAACCTTGCTTTCTTAAAATGTCTCTATCAATAACATCACACTTATCATATCCTACTAATATTATGAACGCAAAAACTTGCGAGAATGGATACATGGATGGACGTTTGTTAGTCATTACTCATTGACCTTAAATCTACTGAACGGATTTTTAATGGAACTATTACAGAACAAGAGCTTATACCTACATCAGAATAACACATAGACTACAATTTATACAGGTATATACCACCCGGCCGAGGCCGCGGGCGGAAACTATTACCATAAATACGAGAGTTTGCGGTGTGTGTTTGTTACTCCTTCACACTGAAACGGCTGAACGGATTTGAAGAACATTGCCATTTTTTTTGTAATAGGCTTACGTTTGACCACGATCTCACCTGATGTTAAGCGACGATGCATTTGACGAAGTAGCACGCTTGCCTAGAAGAAGCCAATTCAAGACGAGAGGTCCAAAATTATAGCTATTAGGAAACACAGAGGCCGGTTAAGAATTTCATTTCTTAGCCGTCCATATAATGAAGGTAGAAGCAAAACACTTGGAACGGACAGGATGCATATAAACCATAAACGGGTGACGCAGTGCCGTGCCTCTAGTCGTCTGTTGGTAAAATGGAGATGCGGAAATCAAGTTGTGTAACTCTGTCGCGCACTCTCCAAAATGTATACTGTAAAACACTAGAGACATGCAACTTTGCGTCGATGTTCAAGACTAAGGCTGAGATTCAGAGACGATTCTAAGCGCAGACTTTGGCTTCCATATGTCAAAATTGTATAGAATTTTGACGTATGGAAGCGTGAGTCCACGCTTAGATTCGTCTCTGAATCTCAGCCTAAGAAGCCTAGTCTCAAACAACCTATCGTTACTAATGAGATAGATCGTACCCTGGATTAACACATATACTTCTTTTCATCATCAGTCTTAGTCTTTGAAATGTACATTGTACACTGCATACTGCATACCACCGAGTACTAAGACAAGTTTCCAGAATTTTGAAATGCCTCCATCAATTTATTTCTCAAATCAAACAGGCAATCTGTAACGCAATTGAACAGGGTGGAAATGAGTTGAAACTTATGAACGTCACAAAATGAAATACAGAGAATATCCAAAAAAATTAAACGAAATGGAGTCACTACTGTTCCATATCTCAACTAAAAAATGAGCTGCGTGCAAGAAATGCTTCTACAGCTAGAAAAAATTACGCTTCTCTTTTTGCACAGACGAAATAGCTCATGTGACGAATGGCAATCCATACCGTTCATTTATTTTTAGTTGCCAGATATTAAAATCCTAACTTGCCAGGATATTAAAATATAGAAAATATATAACTTGACACAGGCTAAATACGCAAATCACGTGGAGCCAAAATTGAAATAAAAAAATATAGAAAATAAAAAACTGGATTACATTTACAAGTAGATTTAATGATAGGAGTGAATCTATATATAAAACTATATACAATACAGCTATATATATACGCGAAAAGTAACAAAAAATATTAGGATTTATGACAGATTAAACAAATACATACATTTAAAAAACATTTCATATGTTTTCTATACAAATAAATAAAATTGAAGTGTCTGTTTGTAATATAAAAATAACAGCTTTTTACTAAATGCATATAAAAGTATATGCGGTACCTATAACGAAACAACCATTTTTAAAATTTGTGTCTGTCTGTTTCTTCCGGGTGATCTCCGAAACGGCTGGACCGATTTTGACGGGAGTTTCACTGGCGGATAGCTGATGCTACAAGGAGTAACTAAGGCTACGCGGGCGAAGCCGCGCGGCACAGCTAGTTACAAATATATTCTCACACAGCGTTGGTATTAAACACAGGGCCAGGCGGCTGGTCCGGGCGGTATCCCTCCTGCTCGTACTGGTAGGGTACCGGCCGGTATCCCTCCTTGTCCCCGTTCTCTATGAGTATCCTCTCGATGGGTGGATGGTCGGCGCGCGGGAGGTGGTGCACCCGCGCCAGGTGGCGGTGGGTGTGCTCGTTGCGTTGGAACAGTTTGTGGCAGCGGGGGCATTTGTAGCTGGAAAGTGGTTTGTTTTTTAAATTGTAAAATGGAACCACAGATACGTGAACCGTACTCCGTATAATTTATGTTTTATACCCTGTTCTGTGTGTGACTCTTCGTGAGATTTCTTTGTTTACAAAAAATATCTAAGATTTTGGAACAGGGTACAGCTGATGTTACTCCTAACTTAAGCGACGTGGGCGAAGCCGCGTGGCACAGCTAGTTATTATATTTCCTGGAGATCTGTTTATAATTTGTGATAAAAATCGATGCTAAAGTTTCAATTGCCTTCATGGCTAATTTGGTTTATTCTCGATTTATTTAATCTCCGATTTGTTCTCGAGTCGAATGTTTGTGTAGCAAATGTTGCAATATGTATCTGTGTGTTTCCATGCCACCTACCCCCTAGTGCTGGGGAGTATGTAAGCGTACAAGTACTCTGCGGCGCAAGTACGGATCTATTCGGGTCGATAATATTCGACAAAATTCGATAAAAATGACAGTTCAAATCGACAACGTGGGATTTATCGAGCCTCGAAACAATCGACAAAAGTTATCGAAACGCTAGGTCGAATCCAATGAGAATATAGAGCTACTACAATACTTTACGATCAGACTTCGGTACTCGCAAAATTCGATAAATTTGTCGAGTTTTTCGGTTCGACAAATTTATCGAACCGACTTCCGTACTCGCGCCGCTTATCCTAGATGATGGAGCCACAAAGGTGGCACAAGATTACAGCACCAATTACGTATTTTATAAAGAACTTGTCCGATGATAAACATATTGTTCCACGTGTGGAAAACGTGTTTATTATACGAGGAAGCATAAAGTTTGTTCTTGACTCTTGAATGTTTGTGTTGCAAATGTTGCAATGTATATCTATGTGTGTCCATGCCACCTGCGGCACAGGGAATCCTAGTGCAGCGGTATGAGTGTGTACCTAAGCGTTTTTAGCGTATAATTGAAAAAACATAAGTAGCTACATACAGGTACCTGTATCGTCTAACTCTGTGAGTCTTCGATATGTGGATTTGAAGGCGCTTCTTAGATTTTTCACGCGTCGGGCAAAACGTGCACTGCAATATTAAAAAAAAAAACACATTCAATAATCTTGTCTATATAATTAAGACATAATTTTAGTTTGAGTCCCTCTTTAAATATGAACATGAGAAAGGAATGGAATATAATTTAGGCCTGTCAAATGAATTCACTTGCTTGTGTCTACTGTAAATTCTTTTTCAGATTATGGCTTTTAACCTTACATTGAAATTTCGTAGTACAATTTTCAATGTAAGGTTAAAGTAATACTGCTCTAAGAGATGGTGGTAGTCCTTCAAGTTTGACTCCCGTTTGTAGAGAGATTTTTGAGACGTTTGCTGATGTGATCTACTAATATTATTATTAGAAATTTTTCACACTTGGTAGGCTAGTAATTGATCATTATCTTTTTTTTTTTTTTTTTAATGTTTGTTGGTAACGAGACGAGCTGGTAATTTGCCTGATGGTAAGCATAACGCCGACCCATAACAATTGCAGTGCCACCCAGAACTTTGAAACACAAAGGCCTGCGCGGCACTGCAGTGCGCTCGTTACCCTGAGACATTAGGTATTAAGTCTCATAAGCCCAGTAATTTCACTGGATACTCTGCTCATCAAACCGGAACACAGTAATGCTTGCACATTACTGCTTGGCGGCAGACTTCACGAGCAAAGAGGTGGTAACAACCCAGAGGGACACTCGCAGAAGAGTTAGTCCTCCCACTAACAAATCTCAAGCCTGGTGCAAGATGGCGAACGTGCTATAAACATAAATTAGAACTAGCTCTCAAGCGCTGCTGCCGGAACAGATTATCATTTTCAGATTGGTAGCTAGCCAGGAGAGTACTAGAAATTGATCCACCACCATGCTAGCGTTAATATCACGATGTTTTGAAGGATTCGAACCATCGATATTTCGATTGGTGTCATCGAGATACTAACGCCGAGAGATGACTGACTGAGAATACTGTACTATCCGATCTCACAACAATGTATTGATTTTGCTATAAGTAATATCAGCGCACGGGGAATCGGCGCGAGGCGGTGGCTTAGCCATCAGAGCGCATAGGCAAAAATGGTGGAATTTATTTAATGCAAACCAAGTCACTGCATCTCTAGGGGGTAAAATAAAACTGCTCTATGAAATAGTGGTAGGCCTCCAACACTTTGGGCTCTGCGGGCCAAGCACTCTTTCAACTAAGCTATTATAATCAAACACTTAAACTTAAGGTAAAGGGCACTAGTGTTTGACAATAACTAGTCGTTGACCATAAAATAACTAATTTTGTTATAATTGAAAAAAAAACTGCATTTTATTATCTGTATTTTAAATGCCAACCACTAGCGCACATTACGTATATTATTAATTATAAATATTTAAAAATATTGTTGCTAAAGGACGCTACTACGATCAAAGTTGCCATGATGGAAAATTAAAAAAAAAATGTTGCCTCTACTTTGCTACTTTTTTTTATTTAAATGCGGAAGTATGTTTGTCCTTCTTTCACGCAGCAACGGATCGAAGTGATTTTTTTGTATAGAGACACTTTATGGGCTGGATATACAGTGAGATAGGACAGTTTATGGGCTGGATATACAGTGAGATAGGACATTTTATGGGCCGGATATACAGTGACATAGGACACTTCATGGACCGGATATACAGTGACATAGAGAACACTTTTTATTGCGTGAAAATGCACGGTTTTTGTGGGATTTAAGAAAGGATTTTCAACTGCAGGATGCAGATATGGTTAAAAATACATATGGCAACTTGTAATAAATTTTCATTGTGTTTAACCACTATGTCACCTGATTTCATGCAAAGATTGGTGTGCTGGAGCAACTTTCACGATTCAAAAACATACACGAGTAAAATTCTAGCGTTCTTTATACTGAAACTCAGAGAACTGCCTATCCCTTTCTCACAATACAAGATACATAGGCAACTGAAAGGAGACAACGGTCTCTAAATTAAAGTTGTAATTCAAGAAGCCATCATAATTACATCCATAATTTAGTTTATGGCAAATATTTTTTCGCGCGATTTTATCCTTTGTTCTACATTAAAAAAAAATGTTTTGTGAATGGCATTAAAGGAGTTTAAGATTTCAAATTCTAATTTTGTTTATTCACATGGACTCTAAGAAAACGCTTATTAGATGACAAGATGCCCGTCCCATATAAACAGGCGTTGTTAAGAATAAAGGCTATAGACTTATAATGATAGCAGCCTTTTTTATACATTAATTTTACATATCAAATTGTTTTTTTCTCAAACTAACTGTAAGATGATAAGAAACGGCGAAGGAGTAACACACCTTTAGCAACAATTTCAATTTTACGTTGTCAAAACTAGTGCCCTTTACCTTACCTTAGATGTTATCTTCTATGCAACCGCAGGGGCCAATACCTGCAGTGGGCTTGGAGATAATAATATAGATGTCTATACTCATTGAAATAAACAAAGAAAGAAAAATAATTTTAGTTGACGCTCATAAATAACATAAACTGTACAAAACTACTTCTAAACCTAATATAATACAAGTAAAATTTTACGAACAGACTTCTATGACAAATTACTGAATCGATTTGATGAAATTTCTATGGGACCAATCTGAAAGTATCCTTTCAAATAAAGGATTTGCAAATCGGTTTATAAATAACGGAGATCTGAAGTAACAAACATAAAAAAATACAACGAAATAGAGAACATCCTCATTTTTTTGAAGTCTAAAAAGACTAATGGGAGCCACACTGCTTACTTATCCCGCTAGGTGGCGCATTATCGCTGATGTTGTTTCACTATGAAACTTCATTATAAAATATTAGTAAGTAAACAAAAAATCGTCTTTGCAATAAAGTATGCCTCTGTAAAGTGCAATTTAATGTAAAATTAAGGTTACGCTTCCCTTCTGACGAGAAAAAACAGAAATTGTGGAGCATTGCTCATCAAAAATAGAAACCAATTATTCTTCTAGGTTATATAGTGACCATTTCAAATCTAATGATTTCTAAGACGCGAGCATGTTTACTTGTTATAGTTTAATTCATTATCCCTCAAAGTAAACGTCAATGACAAGCACCAGCGATGGTGGCGCCATCTGAGATTAGCTTTCCCTGTGCCTCCCCATTGAAAAGAGGTGACGTTATTAATTGTAAGTTTGTAATTTGTTTGTGCAACGATTTCTGGCACCAGTATCACTACAATAGCGACATGGGTTATGATTGATTGTGATACTAGCTCACACCACGACTATACTCGCGTTATGTTAAGTACCATTGAACTCGGTAATGATTGAATGATTTCCTCCCGATTTTTTTAAAGTACGACTTATTTTATCCTGATCCCACGAATGTAAAGCCACGGGCAAAAGCTAGTTATAAGTAAAACGAAAATAAAAATGTGTATCTGTGTGTTACCAGCTAAGCTATCAGCTTAGCAATCGACTGAGTTTGAAGTTGAATTTAAAAATGACATTTTACCCATTCTAAAGTTCTATTTTACAGTATAGATATACTGAATGGCATAGTACTCATTATCAATTACTCAAATTATCTATGAACATACATTGTATGGCTATATTAAGTAATTATTATTGCATTTATTGCTAAAGTTAAAATTTCATTTTCAAATCAAAATTTTTGTCTACTTTTATTGCATTTTACAAATATTTATTTAACACTAACCATAATACTGCTAAAGCTATAAAAATATTCATAATAATATACAAGTCTATACATAATCATGCAATTATTTTAATAGCATTATTTAGTAAAAAATAAAATCATAATGGAATAATATAAACAGTAAACACTTATTCCCTAATTTTAACAGTACATCCAAAAAGGCGTTTTAAGATCACAGAGAAAAATAAAGGAATAATTCCTATTATAGCTTTACACTTCACTTATCCTGACTATAGACTCCACCTATCCTAACTATACACTCCATCTATACCAGCTCTACACCCCATCTATCCTAACTATACACTCCTCTTTTCCCAACTGTATACTTAGTAGGTTATAAAAATAAAATAAACGTGTTATTTTGAGCAGTCTAATAAAATAACATATGACTCTAGATTAAAATAAATAGTATGAAATCCTGATTTAACAATCTAGCTAGCTTTACACTAATTTAATTCCAGCTGCACACGCCTACGTACTCTAGCTTTACAGTCCATCAATCATGATTCATGACTATAAACTCTACCTGTCTTTTAAATTCCCCCTATAATTGCTAGCTCTACATTCAACCTATCCTAGATTTACACTTCGCCTTATCTAGTTTTATACTCTGCCTATCCTGTCTTTAAACCCGAGCTATATTAGCTCTACACTTTACCTATTCTTTACACCCTACCTAAGCTAACTTTACACTCCACATATGCTGACTTAAAACTCGAGCTCTATTAGCTCTACATTTCAGTCCTATGTATGTGTCCTATCCTACCTCTATACTCCATCTATCCTAGCTTTACACTCCACATATCCTAGCGTTACACTCCACATATCCTAGCTTTACACTCCGCCTGTTTTAGCTTTACATTCAACCTATCCTAACTTTCCAGTCCTAAATCTCCACCCTCTGTATCGGCCCCTGCTGGTCGTCTGGTACTCCGTGCACGCGCCTCGTGTGCGCTCGCACTTTGTTCGGCTTCTCGAACCGATGCTCGCAGACGCCGCAGAGGTAACCGTAGCGTTTGCCGGTGTGGGCGTTGTGTTTGTGGATTTGAAGGAACTTTTTTGATTTCAGCCTTTTGAGGCACAAATCACACTGCAACGGTCACAAATAGAAGATAGGGCCTTCTTTTTTATATTACAAACGAGACGGTCAGGTCGTTTGTCTGGGGATAAGCGTAACGCCTGGCAATAATAATTGCAGTGTCCATTAAGAAATCGAGTATTAAGTGTAACACTCTACACATCATACATAGTATATCACTACATTGGTTATAAGAACTGAAACACAGCAGTGCACGCAAAAGCTACTGTTTTGCAGACTACACGAGCAAAGCTGTGGTACCTACACACGGATGTCCATGTGTTGGCAGAAGAGTTCGTCCTACCATGTTATTTTCATCATAGCTAAATCTATGCTTGATCACGTGGTGACGCTATGGTACAGTGCTCGCTAATGCTCAGAAAAGTTAAGTACCTAATAAGATTCAGAGAAGAATCTAAGCACTGATTCATACTTCTAAATTATGTCAAATTCGCGCAGGTTTATGTATTTCAAAGTTCTGAGTGGCGCTGTAATTGTTATGGGCCGGCGTTAAGCTAAATATATGTTATGGCAAATAGTATACAAAAATATATAACAAGTTTCTCGAAGTAAAAAAATATAACAACCGAAAGGTCAATGCACTTTATTGGTAGTCTTTATGGCTCGAACTATAGTAGTTTGTTAATTGTTGGATGTTTCTGTTGTGTATCTGTATGTATCCACCCAACCTGCGGCACAGGGTGTCCTAGTGCAGGGGCGTGTGTGTGTGTTTAGTAAGTTTAGTAACACACTCACCTGGAAGTTCTTCTCTGGTAAATGTATGGCTATGTGCTGGACGAGATTGGAGCGGCGGTGGAAGGAGGCGCCGCAGTGGTCGCATATGTATGGTCTCTCGCCAGTGTGGCGCCGCTCGTGGATCTGTACAACAGGTAGATAAATATCATTGGATGACTGCTATAACAAATGTAGACCTGCCTAATTTGTGCTCGTTAATTAAGGCTCGATGTAGTGATTTGATCAAAATTATTGATAATGAAGTGAAGATTACTTAAACGAGTGACAGAATTCAGAATTACTGATGTAAATAATTTGCTTGAGGTGTTAGAAGTCCATTTTTATCAACTAAAGCTGGTAAGTTGTAGGATATCTATTAAATAAACCTTTTTCTTCTTTAAAATTAGTAATTTCAACCCAAAACTAGCATTTTCAAAGTTTGGTCCAACAAAACCCTGCTTTTATTACAATAAATTTTGGTCCTTCGAGCCATATCCTATATTTTTTTCACTGTGCATTCTGATCCTTCGAGCCGGATACTCACAATCAGGGCTTCTTTGGTGGCGGAGCTGTACTCGCAGTAAGCACACTTGTGTATCCGCCCGAGGCCGTGCCGCGCCCGCTTGTGCTCTTGCAGCTGGTTGTTGTTACGACAGCGCTTACCGCACGACTGTGAGCCACATACAATAAGATAAGCACAACTACACAAGCAAAGCGGTGGTCTTACACAAGAGTTAGTCCTATCCTATCACATGGTAAACCTGGTGGCCTGATGGTAAGCACAACATATATATCAGGAGGGATTGTGGAATCAGAAATGAAATTCCTTCTTCTGGTATATACCGTGTAATGGGATACATGTCCCGCCAAATACAATTCTACACTAATGCAGTTACGATATTTAACAATTATTAGTGAAATACCAGGAGACGTTATTAAGCGCGTGCGTGCGAGACCAGCGAGCGGCAGCGAGAGAGCAAATATCGCATCTTGTCCTGCATGTTTACTTTGGTCGCATTCGCATTTTACTCTAACAATATATTATAGTGGCATTCAGTTAACGCCAATTTAAACAACTTTACCTGTTCATAATATTAGTGTAGATGTCGATAATGAATTAATCTCTCTCACTCAATAGACTCACCTCACAAACACAGTAGTTAGTATGAAACCTCATGTGCGCCTTAAAAGTGGCCTTCATCCTAAACTCCTTGTTACAAGAATTGCACTTGTAGGAGGACGCATTTGGTATCTTCATTGGTTTTTGTCGGGGATACGGCCCTAATGGACGAGGGGGTTTCTGCTGTAAATAAAATTAAAAAATCTTATCATCCGCCTTTTACGCCCACTGCTGCAATGCCGACCTTCTCTTAGAGAAAGAGTATTGGCCATGATCCACCTTGCAAGCCCGGTGTGGCTTGGTGGATGTAACATGTCCCCAAATTTTGTGGTTAACATATTGTGGTTTCCTCACAATCTTTTCCTACACCATTTTAAAGTGAGTGTGATAAATCCGCAAGTAACTTGATATAAGTCATTAGAGCTGGCCGAGCTGACATCCGAATTACGGTGCATCAGATTTAATGTTGCATAAGTTCTGCTCAGCCACGCTTGCTTTTTATACAATATTAGTAAAGCAGTGACTTACTTCCTTCATCACATAAATAGGCTTCACATCCTCCTTGCAATCAAAATCATCATCATTCTGAAAGTCATCAGCATATGACATGTCTTCATACTCATAGTCCTCTTGTTCGACTTTCGCTTTCTTCATCTTTGGTTTGGTGTCCGTTTCAATGTTTACCGAGTACTCCCTTGACTTGAGATTTCCTGATAGGCTGAGTAAGGTCTTCTCCGCTTGTTTGCTTTTACGTCTGAACTGGAGGGAGAGATTGAACACGTCGAGGCATTTGGTGCATATCTTTTGGGATAAACCATCGTTGATTTTTATCTGTAATGGAAAATATACACTGTCTTAGTTTGATGCAGTGTGGTTCCTAAAGTAATGAGGACCATGATGCCGTGGAATACACTTTCTCGTTAATACGAGAATCTCGTTGAATCTATGTGAGCCACTTTTGCACCTTTTTTTTTATTTATTAAACAATCAATTGCAAACTTACAGCTACATCAGCCAAAACATTCACAATGATAAATATATACAGATTTACAACACAGAACTTAAATATTTTTTATTTTTTTTACGTTATTTGGTAACGAGACGAGCTGGTCGTTTGCCTGATATAACGCCAGCCCATAACAATTGCAGTGCCACCCAGAACTTTGAAACACAAAGGCCTGCGCGGCACTGCAGTGCGCTCGTTACCCTGAGACATTAGGTATTAAGTCTCATAAGCCCAGTAATTTCACTGGATACTCTGCTCATCAAACCGGAACACAGTAATGCTTGCACACTACTGCTTGGCAGCAGATTTCACGAGCAAAGCGGTGGTAACAACCCAGACAGACACTCGCAGAAGAGTTAGTCCTCCCACTAACAAAAATAAAAGATAAGTATACTTATACGGCAAATGGGGTTAAAAATTTTGATTCATTCTATCTTTTCATTCGGCTACTGCATTGAATCATTGAAGTGTAGCTACGTAATAAAACAACTTGTTAATCATTCGACTCGAAACTAGCTGATCCGTTACATGCCCTTTGCCAGTCATTGTAATAATAGCGATGAGAAATAACATCCACACCTAGTACTCTGAAATGCCATACTATTATTACTGTATCTGTACGCTTCAGAGGTAATTGTATATATATATATACATGTATACATATGTATATATATATACATATTATGTACAAACCTGTAAACCAGTAACCAACTTCAAATTACTAGT
The DNA here is from genome assembly GCA_907269065.1 of Crocallis elinguaria. Taxonomy (NCBI): domain Eukaryota; kingdom Metazoa; phylum Arthropoda; class Insecta; order Lepidoptera; family Geometridae; genus Crocallis; species Crocallis elinguaria. The sequence continues at coordinate 12,891,513 of OU026076.1, read as the reverse complement.
CATTTTTTCCTCAGAATCGGAATTGTAAAAAATCGATACCAAATTCTCCGTATTTAAGCAAGTCCGACAATAAATACTTTCGGGACTCTTCTGATCACATTTTTCTAGATTTGCCGCCCGTTTTTGAGAAGCTCTACGGCGTTTTGTGTTCATTCTGTGTAGGAATAACACAGCCAGCATTTTAAAATATTTTTCGCGATAAATACTACTTTAACTACATCTGGATATGAGTCAAACTGTCATTAATATTACTGTTCGTATCTTAGTAATTGTATTTCCCACTAATAATGCGAATTTATTACAAAATTCTAAACTTGAGATACGCTAATAAAAATAAACAAAACAGCACACAGCAACCATTTTGAATAGTTTCGTTTGACACTATTGTATTTTGACATAAATTACATGACACTTGACAGTCTGAGCCTGCGCTCTTACCAGTGTTGCATACCAAGATATATATTTTTTTTATTCAATTTCACTTTAGCATTTGTGCGGGAATTTTAAACCGCAAAAAATTTTAGTCATTACTTTTGTGGAGAACATGTACAGACAAAAGTTCGCATTCATCTTCACCATGATAATTGCAAACTCTAATCACTACAGGGCAAAACAATAAAACACAGACGAAAAATCAACTTATTTTATTAGTACATAATGTTCTACTTGTGCAGTGATCGTTTGTACAAAATTTAAATAAATGCTACAATGTTGCGCTTTGGTTTTGTATCTTAAAATTAATTATAACCTAATTTTAGAAACCAATAAACAATTCTTTTTACTGGACGAGTATATATTGCAAATTTAGGCATTGAATTGGGAATTTGTTTTAAGTTATCCATTGTGCGAAGCCATGTTCTCTTCGTAGAAAATAAAGCAAACCAATATGCCCTGCTTTACATAAGTTACACAGTATTAGTACTATGGTCGGCTGCAATATACACTATGTATACACTTTCAGGTTTTCAAATGTATTCCATAATATAAAAAAATTGGAATACACAAAAAAAATTGAAACTCGAGTGTATGTATTCATAATTTTACCATCGCAGCCGACACTACAAGAGTGTGTCGGTATACCTAGTAGATACCTACACAAGTAAGATTACAAATTACAGAACCTTTTTACTTTATATAAATATATTTATACATCTCAAAAAGTTCACCACCATCACCAACGGGATTCAAAGTTGCGTCATCTAGTAACTTATGGCCTGGACTACTTTGGACCAGACAATTTAACCAACTATAGTTTGTTAATTATACCTTGACACAAGGGACAGCTGACAACTGTCATCGTGAGCATGAAGTTTCATAATTTTTACAGTGAAAATGTACGCAACTTAATTGGTGGTGGATATATATAACCACAGACTATAAAAACCAGCTGTTACGCCTATCAAACTATATATTTAACAAACCATCAGCCATGGAGATGAAATTCTTGAGATAATAACTTTCTTTCGGCTTATCCCTAATCCACTTACTTAACATTTTATATTGCTTCATTACATGCACTCTCAATCTCTTAAAGACTGTTTATTCAGTTCGATGGCAATATCGTTTATGGCAAAATATTTTTTGGCATAATTTTATAGAAAAATATATAGACAGCGCTGACTGCGGCTCCACGCATATAACTAACTTCCAAGTAAATTTCATCGTAAAAACATGCACAAACCTAAAATCAATAAAAACAATTTGAGTTATTACATTTGTGTTGATATAATAACGCATTTCCTGTTTTTCTGTAGCAAACCAGTGACAATTGGTACCTAATTTAATAAATACAATAATTCTAATCTGACAACATTAGAATTACTCTTTCTCTTTAGAAATGTCTAATAATTATTTACATTGCCTACACTTCTCAGAACGATGGCAGCTCGCCTGGCTAGCTACCATTGTCGAGTAGAAAATATACCACCAAGCGTTTATCGGTGTGATCCCATTTATCGTTTTACCATCTTAGACTACATATCGCACTCTTAATAAAATACTGACCTAATTCAAAATCACTAACTTTTGGCAATTGAAGTGTAACTATCAATTTTTTTAAATTGCTGTAGAATTAAAACTAAATATAATAATAAAATAAAATACCTTACAAGCAAATTAGGGTTGTTTTTTTATTAGACTAGGTTATCGGACTTGCTTTTTTAGGTCGCTATTTCACTATAACTCATTTTGGCCAAATTTTGAGTTTGGTCGATGTTTTACTAAGGGTGCGATATATCATAATCACCATCATCATCATCAGCCGGAAGACGTCCACTGCTGAACATAGGCCTCCCCCATAGAACGCCACTTGGATCGACTACTCGCCTCTTGCATCCAACGGTTCCCCGCGGTTTTGACCACGGTCCACATTGTATCACCACTTAACATCAAATAAAAAGACTCTTATACCCGTTTTCACCAACAACGAATAAGGCGACGCCTAAGTAACTCCTAATGTAAGCAGAGTGTCCACTAGGATAGGTGATAATGGGCATTAAGCTACCAAAACTACAAGAGAAGTATAAAAAAGTAAACTATGATATTTTCACTAGCTAATAGGATGATTATTTTACAAAATTATAGGAATATAATAAAAAAACGCGGCTCGCCTTGCCGGTTCCTGTCAACTTAGCTATAGTAATTTGACTAAATAAATATTATGTAGTTAGCCACAGTAATTTGACTAAGTATCTAAGCCACAGTAATTTAACTAAGTTCCTTAGCCACAGTAATTTGACTAAGTACATTAGCCACAGTAATTTGACAAAGTACCTTAGCCACAGTAATTTGACTTTTTACCTTAGCCACAGTAATTTGACTAAGTTCCTTAGCCACAGTAATTTGACTAAGTACCTAAGCCACAGTAATTTGACTAAGTTCCTTAGCCACAGTAATTTGACTAAGTACATTAGCCACAGTAATTTGACTTTGTACCTTAGCCACAGTAATTTGACTTTGTACCTTAGCCACAGTAATTTGACTTTGTACCTTAGCTACAGTAATTTGACTAAGTACATTAGCCACAGTAATTTGACTAAGTACCTTAGCCACAGTAATTTGACTAAGTTCCTTAGCCACATTAATTTAACTAAGTACCTTAGCCACAGTAATTTGACTAACTACATAATATGTACTTAGCCACAGTAATTTCACTGACGACACGTTAAGTTGTAGAGTGTATGCTAAGCCCCGAGCAGGCCCCTCGTGCGATGGTCATCATCGCGAAAGCTTAGACACCAGTCTGTTCATACTGCTGTTGCTCATATCATCAAAGAGACTCTTCACGAAGAATACCTGGAATTAGAGAAAGTAATATTAAATTAAGTTTTGAAATATATTGTTTACTATTTTGTAACGAGATGAGCGAGTCGTTTGCTTGATGGTAAGCACAACGCCAATTGACAATAATTGGAGGGCCACTAAGAATTTTGAAAAATAAAGGCCTGCGCGGCACTGCAGTGCGCTCATTATCCTGAGACATTAGGTATTAAGTCTCATAAGCCCAGTAAAATCACTGACTTATTCAGTGAGGAGTTCAGACCCCCGCTTGAGGGTGATAAGATATACAGCCGTGAGCCGTGAGCCGTAAAAGCTCTGCCATCAGGCAGCTATTATTTAGTAACGACATGCTAGTAGACATGAACCTAATTTGGTTATAGGTAGAGGAGAAAATCTCTACTAGATAAGGTCAGCATTAGTTTTAGTCTGTGATTGGGGTAAACAAAGGTTACAGATACCCCCCGCTAGAGACATTTATTGGCCTATATGCATAAAGCATTTTGAATGCGAAATCCTACTAATATTATAAACTAGCTGCTGCCCGCGGCTTCACCCGCGCGGAGATATTGGATTTCATGGTTTTTATTTTTTGGGTGGAACCCTAATTCTTTTTCTAAAATAAAAGTAGCCTATGTTTTTCCTTATAACATCAGCTATCTGCCAGTGAGTCCCGTCAAAATCGGCACAGCCATTTCGGAGATTACCCGGAACAAACAGACAGACATACAGACAGACAAATATTTAAAAAATGGTTGTTTTGTTATTGGTACGGACCGGAGAGTAATATAGGCTACTTTTTATCCCGGAAAAGGTCATGGTTCCTGTGGGAACGCGGGTGAAACCGCGGACAGAAGCTAGTACGTTTATAAATCCTACCTGCAGGACACCAACCACCGCCATGAGGCAAATCATCCATATCGACCAGTAGAGGACACTGGAACAGAGAAATCACAAAATTTTTGCCAACACTATCATAGACACCATCATAATCAGCTGAAAGACTTCCACCACTGCACATCAGCCTTCACCATGAAGGGGTGATTGTGTCTTACGCAGCACGCTTGGCAGACATCGCTGTTCGCTGTGATCACAGTAGATTATGATATTGATCGAGGAGAATGCTGCTCATTCCTTGTATTATCTTAGGCTTACGGCACCCACAGGGAGAGATGGTATCATCAAGATACTAAGCTCAAGACATGCTGTGACATATTTTGATTTGCATGAAATAAATTCCACCATTTTTTCCTAGACATAATGCACTCTGATTGGCTAAGCCACCGCCATATAAATAAAGAATTTAAAATAAGAAAATGTCGCCCCAAACTATCCAACCAGAGCCATACTTACACAGTGTACATACTCAGTAGTTATTTGAAAGCTATTGATTTGAAAAATAAAAATTTATGTTCACTTGTAATATTCATATCTCCAGACAACAACCAGAAAATCCAGACATTTTGTAATTTTGCCCAGATATATGGCAACCCTAGGGCCCATGTTAATGAAGACTATTGAATTTGAACATGTTTAAATCTATGCAATTTTCAATACAATAAAAGCTTTTAAAAATACCTGGTGCAGATCCCCTCGGCCTGGTTCCGGTCGCGCGCCTCGTGCGCCGAGTGCATCTCTTGCAGCCTCCTCGCAGCCGACATGTTGTCTTGCACGCGAGATATGGACTCTGATATATCACGGACTTTCATCATGTAGCTTTCGGCCGAGTTACCTAAATAATTAGATAGTTGAATTTTATACATTTCATTGCACCACCTTCATACAATTTATAATGGACAAAACTACTTTGCTGGCTCACACTAGATTGCAACGGATTTATAAGTCGGATTGGGCCATCAGTAGGGGCTTATATTATCAGCCATCTCTTTCGTACAACATCTTTTAAAGCCGCATGCACGCGGCCTGTCACGTTACGCCCGTAAGCGGCGCGTGGACTCCCTTTTCAAATAGGCATGTGGCCTGCCCTGGTGTTAGAATTTGTAAGCCACCAGAAGGCTATTCTTAATCCACGCGAAGGCTATTTTATTCCACGCGAAGACTATTTTATACTGCTCGAAGGCTAATTTAAGCTGCTCAGCCTTTTTTTAAACCATTCGAAGGCAAGGTTTAAGCCACTCAAAGGCTAATTTTCAAACCACTCGAAGGCTATTGTAGTCCACACGAAGACTATTTTTACACCACTTGAAGGCTATTTTTTAGCCTCTCTAAGGCTATTTTTAAAGCCATCCAAAGGCTAGTGACAGTGTAAGAACTTACTCTGACTTACCCAGTTCCATCTCCTTGTCATCATCATAATTGATATCTTCGGCATCCTCATTCTGGATCAGCAAGTCAAAGAATACCTGAAAAGTGATAATGTAACAATTTTGATATGTCTGTAATATTTTATATGTTGCTGTCTAATAATAGCCTTAGCCACCTCTTACAACATCCACGGGGAAAGATGAGGTGGTACTAAACATACATCCAGACAACATGGCCTATACCAAAACATAATTATCTGTCTGTTACACTCCTACTGCTGGGATACTGGCCTTCTCTCAGAAAGAAGAGTATGGGTCATAATCAACCATGCGGGTCACATGTCCTCGAATGTTGTGGTTCTTGAACTTGCAGGTTTTCTCACAATGTTTTCCTTTACCTAATTTTTAGAATTGGATCAGCAGCGGTTCCATAGTTCAGCAGTAACAAACAAGCAAAAAACTTACAAATTTCACTGCTTTTTGATATTAGTAATATATTTGGTACTGTAATCTTGTAGTCACCTTACAACTCCATCATTAGACCACTGAACAACATCTAGGGACAGAGTACTTGTAAAGACAAATCAAACAAGCCCCAGCTCTATGGAGTTACGTCATTTTGTTACAGAGTTCCTGGGACCACCTTTAGCTCTGTGACATCATTATATTGCATTGTCATCCGATTTACATATGTATGTGAAATTTAGACTCAATCTTCTTTTACCTATTCTCCTTTTATCATGATAAAAGCTTGTAAAAAATATTAAAGAAGTCACATATTATACTCACTGTTTTCTTACTAAATGTACTAAAGCTGTTGTCGAAGCAGAACCTATAGTCCCCCTGTAGAGTGGATGTGTGTCGGTGCGAATTCTCACCCTTCTTGTAGTCGGCTACTATGACCAGCCCCACCGGGTCCGCCATTTGGAACGATATGTCTAGATCGCCGTGTGTCGCATCTATTACCTGGAAATAAAAATAATGTTAAACAAGTAAACTTGCTTTAGAAAAGCGACGAACTTCAGTTACAAACTACTGAACCGATTTTGATGATATTTCTATGGGACTAGTTACGAGCTTATCAGAAAAATACTAAAGCTGAGCCAAAGATTTTCAAAAATTAGAGGTTATGTCCAAGCTCTGTAAACCCTGAATTTATACTTACCTGGTACTCAATATCGACCACATCGTTGGGCATGACTGACTGGTAGATACAGTCAATCTTCCCCGCTTGAACAGTGATTGTCATATCCTGTTCATATGCGAAAACCACACTGAATATTGTAACCAAGAATAAGTACAGCATCTTGACTAGAATAAAACTGCTGTAGTAACAAAAGTCAATTCAGACGTTCCTTAAGTGGTTGCAGATGTTATTTATAGTTGATGCGTGAGTAAATTGTATTTATAAATAGAAAAAAAACATTGGTAAAATACAACAAACAAAATACATTTTCTACGGATCCGGGCGACTTCGTCGAGTCGTTTTGACATATTGTCTTGTCATTTGACATTGACATTTATAATTGTATAAATGAAATTGGTTCAAAAATTAAAATGAGAAAAAATAAATTTTTTTTAGCCTATAATTCTGTCTTCGTTTCACTTATCTTCGTAAAGTAAACAGAGATGTAGTATGTACTACATATTTTCATGCTTTAAGTATCGCTGACTAATGCAAAAACTACAAAAACGGAACGTGATCTAATTAAAAAAACATGTCTGTAATCGCCAGCTGAGCAGAATAACCGTATTTCTTTGTTTACTTTTGGCTTTTTGATATGTTTATAGCATAGAATCGTGAAAGAAGACAGTTATGTCAGGTACAAGCAATGCGGGTGCTCCGCCCCCTGCGGGAGTTGTGTGTAATAGCGCTTTAAGTTTCGTTGGGTCTGCCCAGCCGTTGCAGCCAGCCGAAAATGAGAATGCTCAGGGAAACCTGCAAGAGACGAGTGCGGAGCAAATGGAACAAGCAGGTACGATCGGAAACTTTCAGAGCCCTATTATTCAGAGTGTTTAATTTTGTATGACGAGTATGTCATAATTATGTAGGTAAGCGTCACGGTATCACAGAACAAATAATAATACTATATAAACATATGCACCAGAGCTGCATTGGACTACACTTTTCACCCCGATAAATCAGATTGAATTAAAAGGCAAAAAATGAGTTTTTGCCTTTTAAGTTCTTTATGACTAAAAATTAAATTACCCAGAGATATTCTCAAGAGAGTAAGTTTCAACCCAAGTAAGGCAAAAGTGCAAGCATGCTGCACGCTATATCTATGCACCTGGAGTTTTGCCTGCGATTCAAGGCTTCACTATGTTACATAGAAGAGTTGAGCTGTCTTGGGAAAATGCTGGCAGGACGAAATGCACAATACAGCCCTAGCGAGATATCAGTGCCGGCCTTATCACAGTTTCTTTTTTTATCGCGGAATTAAAACTATACTATATTACCCACATTATATAATCTTATTTAAGAAAGTTTCTATTTAACTACAGAAGACCTAGAAGTGGAAGAAATTTGAATTCTTAGATTTTCTTACAGGCAAGGAAGTGAAGAATGATGATCATTCTGCAGTGTGATGCTTATTGGACAAGGCCTATGTCATGCTGTCGATTGATACAGGCTGATGATGATGAAGGAAGTGAATACCTATTATCAGGTTAAAAACATATGTTAAAGTACCTGGGATCACTATTCACTACCATTGTAATATGCATTAAGTTATGTTTCAGATAGAATGGTGCCGGTAGGATTGAAGTCTCTTTGCGAAGCATGCTCTAAGCTGTACCCTGACCAACCAAACCCACTTCAAGTTACCACTAGACTAAAATATTGGTAAGTAATTCTCGACTTGTGTATTTCTGGATAAAACATATAAAGAACAGTGAATTGTCGCATTATTCTTCAAAAACCTACAACATTATTATCATATAATACAAGAATGTACATTATTATACAAGTATACAACAAAAATGCAAAAAGTATGTCACCTTAACACAAATAAGAAACACAACGGGAATGCACAAGCAGCTGATGCAACAAAAACAAACAATTAATATTCCCGCAAGTACAACATCTTTGCTACTTGAGCAGCCTTGCCTATAACCCAAGGTTACACTCCGCTACACAAAGGAGTTGGGTTGGCTTGGGGAAACACACAATACAACCCGTGGGAGACACCAGAGCTTTATGCAGATGGGCCGTGCTACCTCACTGCTGCTCCTAACTAAGCTGTAGCTATATCAGATGCCTTTATTATGCCTATCCTAATGAATTGATTGCTTTAGCTGATGAATCTATTCCTCTTTCAGGCTGGGGGGAGAGGACCCTTTAGATTATATCAGCATGTACTGGAACCCTGGGAAATTAGAGGAGCGCATTCCTCCGCACTGGCATTATATCAGGTATGAAAAGTAGTCTATATGTTACTCCATTAACTATATCTATGCAAAAAAATCATGTCGATCCGGTGCTCCATTTGCTGTGTGAAATGAGAACAAACGAACAAACACACTTTCGCGTTTATAATAGTTTATGCACGAAGCGTTTTGCTTCTACGTTCATTTGGCGTACCGCTAAAGAGTGGAATGCCTTGCCTGAGTCTGTGTTTCCTGATCGCTATAACCTGGGTGTCTTCAAGTCACGAGTTAATAGGTATCTTCTAGGTAAGCGTGCTCCATCTTCGACCGCATCGTCACTTACCATCAGGTGAGATAGTGGTCAAACGCAAACCTATTGTTTACATAAAAAAAAAAAAAAAATAGTACTGATAGTATTAGGTTAGTTAGTGGAAAAGTGTTATAAAAACCTGAGAAGGGTTAAACAAAATAAATTCATATTGGACAGGATTTGAACCTGCGCCTTCCGCTAACTGGTCAGAGGCTCTACCAACTGAGCTACAGACACTAATGACTTTAGCTCGCGAAATTGTTGAGATCTCTCTACTTTTTCGGCCAACAAGTGGCTCCATCTAGTAGAACCGGTTTACAGCGATTAGATACGCGGGTGGTAAGGTCTGCACTGTGTGTGGTTGTGGCTAAGAATAGAACCACCCCATCTCGCCTCGAAACGATGGTAAATCCCCCCTTAATGGGAGAGGCCTATATTCAGTAGTGGAGGTTTTTAGGCTGCATGATGATAAGAAGGAAGATCGGGACGTCCTGCTTGTCGTATTATCCATAACCTAAACTGGATATATTTACATAAGCTTTCTGTAAGTGTGGGTGTTGTAGTAACTCAATTCGTCGTCACCCAGTTTTGGCCTATCAGACCTGCACGGCGACGGGCGAGTGCACCCGCCGCCCGGCCTGGAGTCCGGCTACGGCTTCGAGTTGACCTTCCGGCTCGCGCGTGACGACTCGCGGCCCGCGCAGCCGCCGCTGTGGCCCGCGGCGCTTTGCCAAGCGCTCGCGAGATATGTCTTCACTACTGGTATGTCACACACACACCACACCCTTTCTCTCCCACAGCTCTCTCACACACACCTTTCCCATTCATACCTTCTCTCATACGCATATCTCCTACACACACACCTTTTCTCCCATGTCACACTCATATACACTTTATCTCACACACACCTCTTCCATATACACTTCTCACACACACGTCTCCCACCAAACACCTTCTCTCCCACACACACACACACACACACACACCTTCTCTCCTACCCACACACCTCTTCCCCACACACACCTTCTCTCTTCTCTCTCACGCACAGACACACACACACACACACACACCTCTAATAAAAACAAAAACAACATCACAAAACCTAAACACCCAACCCATAACAAAATCTAAATTCAATAATTTCACTATTACAATTAAGGTCTGTCTTTGTATACTTGAACTCGGCGGATGCCAACCAACGATATGATACGAGTTAGGATTTGTATCTATGCCGTTGGTTGATCTATCGAGTTATGAGAGGATGAGTACGAAAACAGAAATCTTACGTCCGCAGGCAACAAGTTCTGCGCCGGGGACCACATATCGTGGCACCGCGCGTTGGACGGGGGCCCACACCGGGCCCGGGTCCGGCACTTACTAGTCGCGCGGGACCCCACGCTGGCCCCCGCACACACGCCCCATGGAAAGGTCGAGTTCCTGCAGGTACCAAATATCTTTAGTCACATAGGCCTTAGGAGAAAGCTCATAAAGTTAGTTTAGTCTTCTATACAGGGTCTATATGGAAATGGTATCAATTTTTAAGGTGGTGAATATACATGTGTCACACGACACGAAAAACAGAAAAAAAAAAATTTTTTATTCTAATTAATTGTTTGTCAAAGAATTTTTTAATGTTTTATATATATTCATTTAGATTGTAGGTTGTACGGGGAGAGAGTTGAAAGCAGCGCAGCGAGGCTCCGGCTTTGAAGTGCTGAAGCTTATGAGGGAAGATGCCAAGTAAGTTTTAAAACTCTAATGTTTATTATTCCTACTAATGTTATATACATATTATACAACTTGAGTTTGAATTGGTATGATATCCCAAAAGAGGGTCAATGTACTCCTGGAGGTCAACAACATTTGTTTTACGAGTTTTGGAAATTCGGAATTTTTCAATGAAGTTTTTTCATTTAAAGTTTACGTCAAAATTCTACTACAGAACTTCCGGGCAGCCCTAGATCAGCTGATTCACTTGAACTATGTTGAACTTTGTTAAATGATGACGTTGATTAGAAGAGACAGAAAAAATATGCAGATAATGCCGCTCACTTCACGTTTGAAGTTTTTTCTTTTGGGTCCTCACAACCTGTCATACCAGGGGCGTGTTTATCCTAGGGCCAAAAGGGCCATTGCCCAGGGTGGCAGGGTGCGAGGGGCGGCGCAAGCAAAAAAAAATTTAAAAAAACCTACCTAACTAAGGCTCTTATTAATAAACAGTGTTAAACGGTTGAATACTTAGTTCAACTGTGTTTTGTCTCTTTCGATGGAGTTTAAAATTGTCAAGTAACAACAAAGACAAAACATAGTTTAACTAAACCACCGTTTAATACTATTTACCAATAAGAGGGGGGGTCTAGTGGGTGTAAAGGGCTATCGTATATGCTGTCTGAAAGAAGGACAAACCAATGTTGGTTGGTTCCCGCTAACGCCAAAACCATAAAGTAAAAAGTCAACGGGAAGCCACACTAGCCAAGCTATGATGTCATTCCCATACATTGTTATTGTATTGGTGTTAGCGTGAACAGAAAAAGAAGTGTGTTCCTTTTGTCCAGGGGCTTGATACCACGTGTGCGAAACCGCGGGCAGCAGCTAGTAAGCAAATAAAATCAATCAACAATACGATTGTGTGATTGTGTTATTTCCCGCAGTTGTGGCGGCGCACTGCTGGTAACTCTCCCGCGCCGGCGCCATTCAGCGCGCGGCACTGGAGCGCGGCGCTGCGGTGCCGCGCACGCACCGCTCGCCGGCGTGTCGTGCGCAGTGCGGTGGTTGCCGGCGCATACACAGGTAAAGTTCACCATACACGAGCCTTCCATATCCATCTTCTCGTCGTGGATTGAGTAGAACCTCAGATCAGACAAACAAGGGAGATATGCTCATTGAATGACATCATAAAAAAAAATTGAGTCAACAACTCAACATCCCTATTCCAGAAGACTGAAGACCAGCCAGCATCCCCCTCGCACCTCTCCGCGGGGGTGGAACAGCAGATCAAGGACACACTGCAGCGGGGACTTAGTGCTATGAGCACTGAGTCTGTTACTGCTAAAGGTAAGGCCTTAACTGACTACAAAAATGGAGGAGTGGAGGGTTGTTACCAGCGCTTTGCTCGTGAAGTCCGCCGCCAAGCAGTAATGTGCAAGCATTACTGTGTTCTGGTTTGATGAGCAGAGCAGCCAGTGAAATTATTGGGCTTATGAGACTTAATACCTAATGTCTCTGGGTAGCGGGCGCACTGCAGTGACGTGGGCCTTTGTGTTTCAAAATTAGGATTTGTCAGTTTGTCTGTCAGCAGGGTTTATCTCAAGGGAGATCCTTTAGTTTTATGAAAGAACAATAACACTTCTTCTGGTGGGGAAATAGGGGATGAAACTTCATATATCGTGATACCTTCGCAGAAGTCTGTTCTCGCTTTTTAAAAGCAATTTTTGTATTATATTGTATTTTTTTAGGTCAAGCGGTGGGACATATGTCGACCGACAGCTTCGAAATGTCCAGCATGGAGAGAGCTCTTCCGCAAATAACAGATACCGTGGTAAATACACAAATATTTTAACTACACACCAAATAACAGACACTGTGGTATATACACAAATATTTTAACTTCACACCAAATAACAGACACTGTGGTAAATACACAAATATTTTAACTTCACACCAAATAACAAACACTGTGGTAAATACACAAATATTTTAACTTCACACCAAATAACAGACACTGTGGTAGATAGATATATAGATAACTCTTTATTGTACACCAACATAATACAAAAGAGAAAATAACGAAATTAGGTATAGTAAGCACAATGGGTGGTCTTATCGCTAAATAGCGATCTCTTCCAGACAGCCTTTGAAGAGCAATTAAGAAAGGGTACACGACCGTAAATACACACATATTTAACTACACACCAAATAACAGACACCGTGCTAAAAACATAAATATTTTAAATACACACCAAATAACAGACACTGGTAAATACACAAATATTTAACTACACACCAAATAACACACCGTTTACCAGGTGGTCGGACTAATACTTTTCTGCGAGTGTCCGTCTGGGTGGGTACCATTGCTTTCCTCGTGAAGTTAGTCGCTAAGCAGTAATGTGCAAGCATGAATGCGTTCCGGTTTGAGGAACAGAGTATGACGTTATGAGACTTATGTACCTAATGTATCAGCCAGTGTTATGGTAAGCGCGGCACTGCAATGCGCTCGTTACTAACTTATTTATTTACTTAATCCACAGCTCTTAGTAAAACTTAGAATATCTTATTACATGCTTAACTTACAGCCAAAAAGGATTAACATTAACTTGACGTGTTATGAGGGTGATCGTATTATTGCAGAGTTCGTGGCGAGACGAGGACAGCGTGCAGTTTTTCGACGCGGTACATATATTTATGAATGCAGAAGGTGCCAGCTTACTACCCTTGGCAATCGAGTGAGTAACATATAATAGACTATTTTACGCCCAAACAGCGGCGCAAGTACGGAAGTCCAAACGATAAATTTGTCGAATCGAAAAAACATAAATTTATCGAATGTTGCGAGTACCGAAGTCTGAGCGTAAAGTATTATAGTAGCTTTATATTCTCTTTGGATTCGACCTAGCTATTCGATAACTTTTGTCGATTGTATCAAGGCTCGATAAATTATATAAAAAATCGATAAAACCTACTTTATCGATTTGAACTGTCAATTTTAGCGATGGAAAAGATCCGTACTTGCGCTGCAGATAAGAGAAAAAAAAAATCAGGTGGTTTTTTAGGAGCGATTGTAGCGGAACGGAAATTTAATTGCTACTTTCAATCCGACGCATCATATTTCGAATCTCGGAACCCTAAACATATTACACTTCTTTTTTGTACAGTTGTGTAATAAAATAGGTCGCCATAGAAAAATTATCTATGGTGCATGGTAGGTTAAACATCAATAGTGTTACATACAAAAATACCATTTTTAGTCGCCTTTTTAGCTAGACAGCGTCTAAAGACAAACGTCAAAAATGATTAGAAATGTCACAACAGAATTGTGTTAGACGATGGTTAGACACTACTTAAATCACGATTTGTGGTTGCTTATATTTAATCACACGACTAAGGCATGTTTAGGCGTTAACAGTGATTACCACAGGTTTAACGTGTGTTTATTTTTTTTGTGGTAAGACCCCAAAGATCTAACAGATCACCTGATGGAACTTTAGCAACAGAGTGTTAGTTGTTGTTTTCGGGCAAAAATTAAAAGCAAAACGTCAATTTACTACACAATAAAAGTTAAGATCATTCGTTTCTAAATGAAATATCTCGTTAATTATAACTTAACGATATAAGCATCGGCAAAGTTTTGTCACGACGCGCATGTTAGCATGGCTAGAATTTGAAAATCCACAAATCATTTAACTTTTGTGTCTTTTCCAGCGGTAGAATAAAGCATGGTGCTCACTTCACGTGGCGTGAAGGCGGGTGCGCCGTCACGCTGCTCCCACCCACCGTGAGCGGGGCCTTCGCCACCGCCACCCGCCCCTACGCAGCCCGAGGGGACTGGTTACAGGTAAATTACTTACTAGGTGGTAGGACTAACTCTTCTGCTAGTGTCCGTCTGGGTTGGTACCACCGCTTTGTGACTGAAGTCTGCCGCCAAGCAGTAATGTGTGGAAATTCTGGGCTTATGAGACTTAATACCTAATGTTTCAGGGTAGCGAGCGCGCTGTAGTGCCGCGCAGGTTTGTGTTTCAAAGTTCTGAGTGGCACTGCAATTGTTCTGGGTCGGCGTTATGCTTACCATCAGGGAAGCGACCAGCTCGTCACGCTACCAAAATAAAAATGGGCCTAAGTAATATTCCAAAATCTGAGAGTGTAATTATTATTTCAGATGACTGTACACTCTCTAACTGGAGTTTATTTCGTTTCCAGGTGGTGGTATCCAAAGAGACAGCAGAAGAACTGTCAGCGCAAGTGTCGACCTTCTCATCTCTCTGCCAGTCGGACTCCGAGTCGGACACGGAGGGGCCACGCCCGGCGCCCCCGCCGCTACCCCTTGCCGTGTCAATTAGGGGCCTCAATATAACTGTACTGTGATAGTGTCAATAATTATTACGAATATTATATACGGAAGTCGGTTCGATAAATTTGTCGAACCGAAAAACTCGATAAATGTATCGAATGTTGCGAGTACCGAAGTCTTATCGTAAAGTATTGTAGTAGCTCTATATTCTCTTTGGATTCGACCTAGCTATTCGACAACTTTTGTCGAAAGTATTGAGGTTCGATAAATGTCGAAACCAGCCACTTTATCGATTTGAACTGTCAATTTTATCGAATTTTATCGATCAAAAAGATCCGTACTTGCGCCGCTGTACTCGCAACATTCGATAAATTTTTTAAAGTTTTTCGATTCGACTTTATTTTTGTATAACTACATAATATGTACATAAATATTATTTTCATAAAACAATAAATAATGTCACTGCATGTATGCCAATTTCACTAGCTGACAACATAAGAACATAACCTCGCACTCGGTTAACTCTGTTTTGACTCAGGTTATAACGAATCGTACACCGTTGTACTCCGTCGTTATATCGAATATCTATTTATTTGGTTATAACGGCGATGAATAACTGTTATAATCGGTGGTGATTACCATGGGTGAAAGTGATATTCCGGACGTTTGGGACTACTACAGAATCATCGACGATGAGCATAAGAGAGCCCAGTGAATCTTCTGCAACAATACGTACTCATATTCAGCTACAACGAATAACTTGAAATGTCACCTACGGATAAAACATGCACATCATTTAGGAAAAGAGCTTGATTCTGTTATGATTTTCGCGCAACGAACCGCTCTGACAAGTATGATGTCTCCTCATTTCACTATAGAGTCGCAGGGAACAAGTGCAAGATGCAAACACTGTCAATCTCTAGTTTTTTTTTATAATTTATTTCTTGACCTGGATACATAGTCCTTAAGAGCCTACTAGTCCATGGAGCGAACTCATCGGTGGGCGGGGCTAAAATGCATGCTATTTCATCTAACATTCGTGGGACAAGGTAAGACTCTGCTACTCAGCGATGAGTAGTATGAGGCTAATGCTCGCACATACACAATTACACACTCTCGTAAAGTCGCGACGAAAACCGAAAAGTCGAAAACCGGCGCGCAAAAATGTACGAATTGGCGTCTCGTGCTTGGGGTTTTACGACAAAACCACTGAATGTATTTAGTCAGACCAAAGTTATTTGAAATGTCAATAAACTAAAGCTTGTTAGTATGTACATTATTTTGGAGTTTTCGTAATCCTTTTGTAATTTATTATGTCCAAACTTGCGTTAAAATACGTGC
Organism: Crocallis elinguaria; assembly: GCA_907269065.1. NCBI lineage: Eukaryota > Metazoa > Arthropoda > Insecta > Lepidoptera > Geometridae > Crocallis > Crocallis elinguaria. The sequence goes on along the minus strand of OU026076.1, from coordinate 12,874,946 downwards.
TAAAATACAGATGTTTGAAGGCTCATTACTTTTAAGCCACTTATTTTTTTTTGTATAATTAGCAGGCTGACCTAGATAACGAAGAGATAAATCGATATAATCCTTAATTTTGGACTTAAAACGTCAAGTAGTGGAGTAATCACCCAAGTACAGTTGTATGGAGAAATGAACGACTAGTTCGTCCTTAAGTCGCAATATTAGAAACAATTTTCGAGTCGAAGTGACGCTTCAGTAAAGCGGTGGATACTTTACTGAAGCTTCTATGGAGTTTTGGATAGCATACGAAAATACACGTTTTTCGCCTTTGTACTATTTGCCTTTCACTCATGCACGTTTACGAACACTTAATGGTTAATAATCCACCATTATTACACATTAACACTCGAAGAAACATAGGTTTTAGTAAATAACACAAAATCAACAACAGCATATTTTCGCATTCCCGCCAAACCTCATCTCTAGTGTTTAATAATTAATAAGACGATCGCATTGCGAAAGCATTTGAAACGAAAACACGCTGATGATTACGATGAGTTTTGTGTGGCCAAAGAAGTCACAAGCAACAGAAAGGAAGTAGGTATTATATGTTGAAGAAGTTGGATTTTTTTTTTATATTATTGGTAACGAGCCGAGCTGGTCGTTTGCCTGATGGTAAGCATAACGCCGGCCCATAACAATTGCAGTGCCACTCAGAACTTTTAAACACAAAGGCCTGCGCGGCACTGCAGTGCGCTCGTTACCCTGAGACATTAGGTATTAAGTCTCATAAACCCAGTAATTTCACTGACTACTTTGCTCATCAAACCGGAACACAGTAATGCTTGCACATTACTGCTTGGCGGCAGACTTCACGAGCAAAGCGGTGGTACTAACCCAGACGGACACTCGCAGAAGAGTTAGTCCTCCCACTAACAAAGTAAGTCGAAAAATGCTTTTTTATTAGTCAACTGCTATTTTAATAATGAAAATACCTCAACGCAATTCTATGTACACATCGAATGTAGCGCTGAAACAAAAATATCGATATAACATTTATAAAATATGTCTACTATATTTCGTTATGTTGCTCATCGTTATTTATTATTTGAAACTTACGCGACGGAGACCTGAATTGGGTACCGGTGCTGACCGCTATCCGTCTAGATGTGTATCATTATTTTTCTCTATGATGTGTATCCAAATACCGGAACGCCAATAGTATCGATACCTACAGAATACAGAAGTGGGGAGATCTGTTATATTATTCAGCTATACTTTAACTTCGTAAGTAAAGCGTAACTTTAAATACGTACTTACTAACTCCGAAATAACTCAGTGCTATTAGGTATGTACTCGAATCTATATTTTTATTGAACTTTCGAGTTAGGCTTGGTTCTGCTAATCACCCCATCTGAGACGTTTCGGAGATAAACTCGCTTAGTCACTTAGCACTAAATCGAGTTATGTTGGAGTTATTTAGCACTTAACTATTTGAAGGCTAGTAATTATTATAATAAAAGAATAACAATAAATGTAATGATAATGATTTTCGATACTTTAATGGAACGTAAATAGCGCGTGGTCGTCAAATGACTTTTTTATCTATGTAAAATAATTGCTCTTTTGGTTGTGGCTCCGTGGAAGGAAGGTCGCTACTACCTACAAGGATAAGATCTACTATTTCTACTTATACATAGGTAACTATAAAATTATTAATATCCGTAATCAAACTTTGTCCGAGTATATACCTACTTACCTAGACAAAGTTTGTAAATGGGAACTGTCGAATTGTCCATTGTCTTTACTTCAAAGCTACGCAGTTTATTACATGATTATTCTTAAGCAAGTGCATATTATCTGTCTATTGAATTTTAATTAAGTAGGTGCTTGTGATATGATAGCGTTTGACAACTACCTCGCATAATCACGTTCGACAACTACCTCGCCTGATCGTAACGTAAGATTCAATGTAACGGTTGGTTTTCCACTTCCAGCTTTATAATTTAATTTTGTTCAATGGATCATTACGTGTTTGGTTCATGCCGCTCCCGCTAGATGGCGTTAGGAGTTAGGTTATGCATTGTATCGCGTTTTGTAATCGTGTATTGAAGAACTTTATTTAACATTAAATTATTATTAATTCATCAAACTGTAGAATCGGAACACTATTAATAATAATATCATATAAAAACATAGGGATGAGGTAGGTATACCTAAGTATTGCCAATATACTCAACTCAGGTCCTTAGTTTAAAAATTTGTGTCGTTTTAGTATAAAATAAGCAAGTTTTTTATCCGAATGAACATCAATTTAATTTTATTTATACAAAATTTGATGTCTACGTGATTTCCTTCAAGCTCGCTGCAGGCTGTATCACACCATAACAATCTTGAACCAAATAACATTCACACAAAAAGCACTAGTTCCTCTAACAATTTAAAGCACAAAATCGTCTGAACTAAAATCTTGTTTACATGCTAAAAACGTTCTCGAAAACCACATATTGGTGCACTACTATATCGTTTGTAACCTTCTTCGTTTGATATAACGTTTAAAATTGCTTAGCAAAGTCGTTGTGTTATTAAATGTGGCAAGAAAGGTTACGTAGAGAGCCAGTGTTGTCAATGGCGAGCTGGCAACGCCGCGCGCTTGTTTATTGATCAGTAAGTCTATAAATGGAATGAGGCTGTAATGTAACTATGCCTGCCTTACCTGGATTTCTGGAGCCCGGGAGAGTTTCGTTTCAATTTTCATGTTGCTTCATCTATTTTAATAATCAAAGTAGGTACCTGCGATAAGATATAGATCGATACTTTAAGTAGATGTTGGAACATTTTTTTTTCTGCCCTGCATGGTGCTAATTTTAAAAATCGAACAAAAAGAAAATTAAAATATAATTTGTTTTTAGCCGACTTTCAAAAAAGAAAGGTTCCCAATTCTGCTGTTTTTTTTGTTACTTCATATCTCCGTCATTTATAAACCGATTTGGAAAATTATTACTTTATTTGAAAGGATATAGGTACTTTCAGGTTGGACCCATACAAATTTCATCAAATTTCTTTCAGTACCTAGTTTGTAATTGAAGTTGGTTCGTCGCTTTTTTAGAGGAACTTTTTACGTTCTTCAATGCGCCGTTCGCAAATAATTAGGATACCTATATGACTGTAGCAGAAAACCTATCAACTACGCTAAAATTCTACATCTCATTTACATTCGTTAATTCCAGGTTAACTAAATGAAAAAAATCACTGACTAAGTAGGTATACTTCCATTAACTGACAGGAAGAATAGCCATAAAACATGTCTGCCACGGCAGCGGCACAGACTTGTGTTTAAAATTTAAAGAGTTACGAAATCGTTTAGCTGTGCACATGTTTCACATTCCACATGTCATTATTGTCATGTCGTAATCCTCCTAAAGGTTATCGTGCACTAGAACCTCAGACTGCGACATAATGATCGCATTTCCATTCTTATGAAATCCTTAGGGAGATATAATATGCGACGGACATATTATTACTGCCGGTGTCAGAACGCAGTATAGTATAAAACATTTTTATATAATTATATAGGGTGATTAATTGTTTTAATACAATGCTTACGAAAAAACGAAACGAAGTCTATTCATGAAATATTTAATACCACATCCAGCCAACTGAAAAAGCGGCTAACTGATCTTATCTATTTAGTAAGTTTTTCTCTTCAGATAATTATTTATTGTTAAGGTTACATTGAGTTCTTGTATATTATGCTGGTTATTTTTATATATCTGTACGTGTAAGTGGAAAATTAACTGGCCGTCTGCTAGCTGTAACTTTTCTGTAAAGTAAATAAAATTAAAATTATTATTACCGCATTCTCATTCTAAGATTACTGGTGCGATATTGAAATAACAGACATTAAAAAATGGGGTGGTTCTCAATTCGTTTTTGTTCCAGTAAAAACAGTCCAGTGGTTTCAGCATTTAAAAAAGCTGGAACCGATCGCAATCGTAAACTACTGAACAGATTTTTTTGAAATTTCTATGGGACCAATATAAAATATATTCTTTAAAGTCAAGACAGAATGTTCCAAATCGGTTTATAAATGACGGAATTCTGAAGTAACAAACATAAACAAACAATGCAACCTAATTGAGAACCTCCTTCTTTTTTGTTAAAACAACAAATTTAACATTTTTAAACTATTAGTAATAGGTATAAGATATAGACTAGCCTAGAAGTAGGTAAGTCTAGATAAATACAGTAAATACTACACTATATCCTACACACTACTACGCATAGTGCGCGTTTACCATGGCAACTCATAACCATAAACATAGGTACTACACCAGACGAGCCCCGGACGTCAGCCGGCGAGTGGTGGGTCAGATTCCTGCAACACATGTGATTATGCTGTTAATTTCGCAAGAGGCCGGAAAGGATGACGTCATGGCGTGCTGGGTGGCTATTAGGCTACCTGCTCGCCACATCCTGCGATTTGCAAAGTCCATAGTTTAATAAATTTAGAACACAGTTCACTGTATAACACGCAGAAGAGTTAGTCCACCTAGTTTAACTGTTTATTAATAAGAGCCCAAATCATAAGCAATTAATAAAAAAGCTTAACAACGCGATGCACAACGGCACAGTTATTTTATTTTATCTTTATCAGCCACCACTCCCACTGCTGGGATACCGGCCGTTTTTCATAGAGAGAAGTATGGGCCAAAATCCACCACGCGGACCCAGTGAGGCTTGGTGAATGTCATATGTCCTCGAATTTTGTGGTTCTTGAACATGCGGGTTTCCTCACGATGTTTTCTTTCACCGTTTTAGAGCGAGTGTGATTAATCCGCACATAACTTGATATAAGTCATTGGTGCGGGCCGAGTCGAGATTCGAACTATGGTGCATCGGATTGAAAGTCGCACAAGTTCCCGCTCGGCCACACTAGCATTTTATTTTATGTTATCTGATAAAAAAATAACGATCATAGCAACCTAACCAACACCAACCACTAGCTTTAACAACCACTAGGTTTGTCTATTAAACGTTTAAACGGTTTTTGAAAACTGCTATGCTATGAAAAGCCGCCAACAGTGCGATGCTGTAGTGGTTTTTTACGTGACTACCTGTCATTATCAGTCGTAGGATGAAACAAATTGATTGATAATAATTGTTAAAGCCGATATTTATTAGGTTTAGGATAGGTATGCTGGAAGACGACCGATAAAATGCAAATTGATTAATGCCGATATTTATCTGCTAAGACTAGTATAGGTATTAAAAAGTCGTTGTAACAAAAAGTTACATAAGTAAAAAACACGACTGCCCTAGCCAGTGTCACTCGGGATGATGTAAGGATTCTAACGATACCCCACTCATCCAAATCTGTTTAGGCATTTAAAATTTATGGTGGAATAAAGATACTCACATACATACATGAACCCTAAAAAATATTACACTTCTTTTTTGTGCAGTCGTGTAATACCTCGTTTAACTGAGTATGTTCTTCGTATTGAGGTATGTAGATTATATTATTACATGACTGGATTAATGTCATAAACCTAGACATAAAAGCCCTTATCGCTACGAGTAGTACACCTACTTGACCTATTTACCTAGGTTTGTGTACCAATTACCAAAGAGAATATAACCCGTATTACCACTGATTAGGTAATAGTTGCTTTTACTATGCCATCTAGCCTTCTCTTTCAATACTATACAACATGGCCACAGATGGCGCTGCTTTCCATATAACGTAAATATATATGTTATCCGACTAATTGAAGAAGTTATATATTTGTTTTTTTTTACCTTAGAGCTTTTACCTTCGTTATTCGGCCGCATTATAATAACAGGCCACGTTTCAGTAGTTTGCCGACGTTGTCACTTTTCTACTATATAGTTATCTGTTACTTTGTTTCGTTGCAAAACGTTGTGAACCTACAAAATAATTCTGGTGTTTTCAGTTAAATTTGTGTTTTGAATTTGCAATTTGACTTTCTTGTTTGTTACGATAAAAATGAAAGCGGCCAGGGGCCCCACTGCGCTCGTGTGGGATTATTTTGACAGAAATCATGATAATAAAACTGGTGGATGTCACTTTTGCGGAAATATACTATCGTACAAAACTACGATTACAAACTTAAAACATCATCTAAAACTTAAACATTTGAATGTTTATGAAGAAATGTTGCGACGAATGGCAGGTTTTTCTGAAGATGGTCTTCGTTCAACTGGCCAGACTAGTCAGCAATACTCGGGTAAGTATAACTAACGTGATTAAAAACATCACTTAACTCCTATTTTATATTATTATAAACAGTTATTACAACGATTACTGTTAAAATTATTACACACAACGTAAAGTAAAGCGTTAGTGTCGTTGTGGAAACAAATTACAAAGCAAGCATGAAGCAGCAACCAATCCGTTATTTCCACCAAGTCTACGCAACGCGCGTTCGACTTGACCAGCCGTCACCTCTTGTTTACGCGGCGCACGGAACGGCAACGTCGCCTTTCTCCGACCGGTTACGGTTGGGACTTGGGCTTGTTGTAAAGTGCCACAGACCCAGCCTAGATCAGTCATTGTGTGGGTGTGTGATACGTGCGTACTTGGTCGCGGTGGTTCGGGGGTCTATTAGCTGGTTGAGGCATAAGGTTACGCAGTCTATAGTACTTTTGGTACCTATGTCACAGAATAGGGCCTATTCTTGTTATATACCTGGTAATGATGCAGGACTGTACCTCAAAGGACAAGGTATACCTACCTACTTAGGTAATATGTGAAATTTCGAAAACTTTCCACCTCAGAAATTGAAAATTGGCATTCTTCTTGGATAGGTAGGTTTAGGCTTTAGGTTCTATCACTAAGAAGGTGGATTTTAAGGATTATTGGAATATTTTTTATGAAAGCAGCAAACTAGGGTGCGGGGAAGGGTTGATGCACTGCAAAGCCGGGGCGGGCTGCTACTCTTGCCTGTATCAAGGAAAGCGGTAGGTACCTACCATAGAGATAGATAGAGAGAGAGAGATCTGTGGTACCTACCTACTAACTTCTTATCTAAATAGTTACTTCCGGAACTCTTTATTATTTTAATAATTAGGTAGGAACACCTACATTAACGTATTACTATATTCTGTATTTCCTTATTCTGTGACGATTCGTTATTATTTAAAGAACACGGAACTACTACTGCTTAGTGCGTACCTGTACATACCTACGCTCTACCACAAAAAAAAACCGAGAATAGTTTTGTGGCTCTACTTTGTAATACGAGCTAAAACTCTTCCTTTTTTCTTGGTATTTTTTACTAAGTACATTAAAACAAGATACAAATACCTACAATTTTTAAAAGCCCACGACTGAAAAGGCCGATTATCTTCAAACGGCTGAACCGATTTTTGAAAACTAAATCACTATCGGTCCATCCGTTTCCCTGTGAGTCTGTTTGATTGCTGTGGTTGCTACGCTCCTTTTAACGCGACTGCACAAAAATGGAGTGTTATGTTTTTAGGGTTATTAAAAAAAAAGAAAGAAAAACATTTATTTGGCACACTCACAAAGTAAGTAAAACATAAAAAGAACAGAACAATAGCTCCTCGTATAATCTGTGTTTCCCAATAGCTATAATTTGGGAGTTTTCAAGACCAGAGTAAATAGGTTTCTTCTAGGCAAGCGTGCTACATCGTCGACCGCATCGTCGCTTAACATCACCTGAGATCGTGGTGAAACGTAAGCCTATTAAAGATTAAAAAAAAAACACGCTTCATAAAAGGACACAACCACAGAGAACCACGTATAAACCAACAGAATATAAAAACACTCGTCAACCCTGCGGATGATGGCAGAGGGTCGAGTCGAGGTATACTTAAAACGCATAATTAAACACATCACTAAGGTAGATATGTATGTAGTATGTGAGTTTCTTTATTCCAATTCCATCTTACCGGCTAACAATCTCGTATTCGTTTTCGACACCAACCCGATTAAGACCAGCGGCGGTCGCTAGGTCTTCGGCTAGAAGCAATAGTCTACAATTTTCGCTGGTTATGAAACAAGTTCTTACAAAACCAAAAGAAGCGAAAACTCTAGACAACTCCTTCTACACGAAGACTAGTGACCGCCGCTGGTTATAATCGGTGTGGAATCGAAAACGAACACGAGATTTTTAGCCGGTAAGGCCCCAGATTTGGAGAGTAACATAGGCTACTTTTTATCCCGGACAATGCATTGTTACTTTGGGAATCACCACCCAGGCGAAGCCGCGGGCAGAAGCTAGTAATAAATATGACACACAAGGAACAAAAATTCCAGAACAAGACAATGCTCGAATAATCTTGCTCGATTATCCAAAACAATAATAGCAATTAGCAGTTTCATTCCTTGGCTCCCATCACTTGTTGTATTATTAGTATAGCAGTTACAAAAATAACTGCTAAATAACGAGTGCATGAATCATCCCTAGTACGTCAGAGTTTATTTATCAATGACTATAGCTTCTGCCCGTAGTTTTTGCCCGCGTTCTCACGGGAACCGTGCATTTTTCCGGGATAAAAAGTAGCCTATGTTACTCTCAGGTCCATAAACTATATCTATGCCAACGATCACGTCGATCCGTTGCTCCGTTACTGCGTGAAAGAAAGACAAACCAATAAACTAACAAACACGCTTTCGCATTTAATTTGTCATTTTATATTAGTTTAATATTATTAGTAGGATTACCACATTTCTATAATCCAAAAACTGGTAATACCAGGTATTGCAAAATAAATACTACATGTTAAACGACCTAGTTGTCTTTGATGTGCTTTGATAATATAGTTAGATGATAAAGCGTAAAAGGCTTAGGCAGCCCACACACCTAATCTAATTCATGATTGATTGATAAGATGAGAAAACCATTGAAAATCCACGATTCCGGCTTGACGCATATCGTATCGTTTATTGTGGTTGAGGCTTGATGGAAAACTAGTCCGAGCACGGCACCAGCTTCTACATAAGCTTCTACGATCTCTATTTAAAAAAATGGTTCACAACCACTGCGTGCTCAGTGCAGACACCGCAGTAATCAAGCGGTGGTGCGCAAGTATATGTAGCGTAAAGCGGAGCAGTCGTAGCTTTGAGCCCAGGCAGGGCTTTGAAACAACACTATCTGGCCGTATTGCCGTTTTTGTCTATTTCGTGGTTTTTTGATGGTTTTGCATCAAGACGTGCTTGTGCGTGTATTATCCGCGCCTGATGCAAAAGCATAGTTATTTTGACAGCAAAACGCATACTTGCATAAGTAACTGTCTGCATTACGATTACTGATTAGTTTGATCTACCTACTAGTTTTACTACCCGTGTATAGAGAGGGCAGGTCTGCAGGAGCTCTTCAAACGTTTATGCAATAATTATTTGGACGCTTGCCATGTTATTTTTTTATATTGTTTACAAGTTACCTACCCAAACCCAGAATAGATTTGAAGGAAACTGGTTTATTAGGTAATGTGGTTTTAATCAATTCTAGATTGTATCTCATGTAGTTTTCGATGAATCAATAACACCTAACACGTAAAATTTATGTATTACCAAAGTCCAAACCTTCCTTTTATTATACTTAGTACTATTCTATGACAAAACCTGTTGTGCTAGGTTTTCAAACGTTCTGGTATAGTCGCAGGTGTGACATGTAATGATTATTATTTTTGTTTAGTATTATCACAGATCTCTAAGTATTATCAAAATCTCTGTGAGTAATATTGATTTTATATAATTTTTTAATTAATTTAATTTTTATAGACATTTGATTAAACTGACACTAATGTATACTAACAACTTAGCCTATTATTTTATTTTTACTAACTATGCACCTTGTTGATCGAATTAAATGATTATGATTATAGTAGTGAACTAACTCGATTCATATCAGGATTCACAGGAACCGTGCATTTTTTCGGAATGAAAAGTAACTACTTACCTGAACTATGTTACTCTCCGGCCCATAAACTATATTATATATTATGCAAAAAAGCACGTCGATCCGTTGCCCCGATAGTAGGCAGGGCAGGCCGCTCTCGCCAATTGGTTACGTTGGGCAAATTCCCAGGCCCCGCAGTCCATGGATCGTGACAGATTTGACAGATTTTCTACTTTGTTTTGGTAGCTAGCCAGCGATGCTCTACCAAGCTATAGGTTCACCAGCTCCACCTCAATCAAGGTTCTAACCATCGGCAACGACTTTTTAAGAATATTACTATCATTTTTTTTCGTCGAAGAATCTGGCGTTGCTTTGGTTGCGTTTTATCTAAAACCAGATTAGAAAAGTATTCACAGATGCGCTTTCTAATATCAAATTTTTAGTCACCCCTCATAGAAGGGGCGTTGACCGCTTTACCAACGCAAGGGTAGGTGCGTTCACAGCTTTGTCAATAGAGCGAGGGTTGAAAAAAATACCAATTACCAAGTAAAAAATATTGTTGATGGCTTAGAGGTGTGGGAGTTGGGGACACTCCCGAGTCGTCGGATTGGAAACACCATATACGTGAAATGTAGTGTAATGAACTAAGACATAGATTGAGACATGCCGGGCTTATTTTCTACATATAACAGTTTCTAATTCTAGCACAGGATAATCGTACTACTAGCCTAGACAAGTTTTCGCGTCATCTGTCAAAATCCTGGCAGCAAGCTAGAGATGGGACACAGTTGCATTTTTACACTAGTGATGAGCCACTGAATAGCGTGGACGATTTAATCGCCACACCACCCCCCCACGGAGAAAGATACTCCAAGCCAAAAGACACAACACATGTATACAAACAAAATACAAATCAAAATATAAAATTAAATACACAACAAAAAATCAATAAAATTTCTTAAACTTAACGTGCCTGCCAGAGCGTGTGGTATATGGTTGTTTGACTGGCGAGTTATCTTGCACCGGCTGTCGCGGAACCGAAGGCCCAGGTAGCAACCCATCTTGGATGGTTGGGCGTGGAGACGGAGCAGATGGAGTACATGATTGCTCAGCTCGTATCGGCTGATGATCTGTCTTATCAATGAATGCCGGTTTAAGCCTGTCGACACTTACAACAATTCTGTTGCCTCTTATATCAAGAGTAAATGTCTTGCCGTCATGTGAGCGTTCTAATACCTTGAATGGACCGGTATAAGGCGGCTGCAGTGACCGACGGACAGTGTCATCCCTCAGGAAAACATGTGACGCAGTCGCTAAGTCCTTAAATATAAATGAGGATGTTTCGCCATGACGGGTAGCCGGCAGTGGGCGAATGGTCGTCATTTTGTGTCGCAGCTGAGCCACAAAATCTGCAGGGTCTTGAAAGCTTCCCGATGAGGAAGAAGGAACTAATAACTCTCCAGGGAGCCGAAGAGGCTCGCCGTAAAGAAGTTCAGCGGCCGTCGCTTCGAGATCTTCTTTGAACGCTGACCGCATTCCCAGTAGGACCATCGGAAGTGATCTTACCCAAGATTCATTATGGCACATTAAAGCCGCCTTAAGTTGCCGATGCACCCGCTCAATCATCCCGTTTGCACATGGGTGGTACGAGGTAGTCCTAATTCGCTTCGTAGCGAATTGAAGCAGTAGTCGACGGAACAGATCGGATTCGAATTGAGAACCCTGGTCCGTAGTTATGACTGTTGGCACGCCGAAACGAGGAATCCATTCTCTGGTAAAGGTTTCAGCTACCTCTTCTGCTGTAATAGAGCGCATAGGCCAGACTTCGGGCCACCTAGATACTCTATCTATTGCCGTCATACAGTAACGGTACTCGTTGCAAATGGGCAAGGGTCCAACAATGTCAATGTGGACATGCATGAAACGACCGGATGGTAAATCAAATTTGCCCGGAGGAGCGGAGTTATGTCTCGAAATCTTGCTGCGCTGGCACGCATCACAAGATCGAGACCAGGCTCGGCAATCCTTCCTAACTGAAGGCCAGACGAAACGATCAACCACAAGGCGAGTAGTAGCACGGGCACCAGGGTGGCTTAAATTGTGCAACTTATTGAAAACCGCCCTGCGAAAGGAAGGGGTCAGATAGAGACGTGGTTTACCTGTCGAAATGTCACAAAAAACGGGCGTGTTTGTTCCAGGTACATTGATTTTGGTAAGATTTAGGCTGGAATCGCTTTGTATTAAAATAGCCAGTTCTTGGTCTGAGGCCTGCGACTTAGCCAGCTCTTCGTAATCTTCTTCCATGGAAATAGCGTCAATGTCGATGCGCGACATTGCGTCCGCTACAACATTATCTTCACCCTTGATGTATTGTATATCAGTCGTAAATTGGCTAATAAAGGATAGTTGATTTAATTGCGGAGGTGGCAGTTTCTCTCGTCGCTGTAGGAACGCATACAACAGCGGTTTATGGTCAGTGAAAATTGTGGCGTGCTGGACTTCTAAGATATATCGAAAATGTTGGACACTTTCATATACCGCCAGCAATTCCCTATAGTAAGCCGGCCACTGCGCTTGCTGTGGTGTCAACTTCTTACTAAAAAACGAAAGAGGAAACCATTGGTCATTTACCTTTTGCTGAAGGCAAGCACCGACATGAACACTGGATGCATCAGTAAAGAGTCCCAAACCAGCATTGCCAACTGGGTGTTGTAGTAACGTTGAGTTGGAGAGGCTCTTTTTGCAGGCTTCAAATTGCTGGAGCAGCTCGGGAGACCAAGGAAATGGTTTAGCACCCTTACTGTTAGTAGAAACCAAAGCATCAATCAATGGGGCCTGAAACTGGGCCGCCCGCGGGACAAAACGTCTGTAATAATTAAGCATTCCAAGAAATCGGCGCATACCTTGTACTGTTTGAGGTGGTGGGAAATCCAAAAGGGCTTGGATGCGATCCTCAGGAGGGCGAGTACCATTACTGCTGATGTGGTGGCCCAGAAAAATAACCTCATTGACACCAAGAACGCATTTGGAGGGGTTTATTACAACCCCATAGTCTTGCAAGCGCTTAAAAAGTATCCGTAAGTGTTCAAGGTGGGTACTCTCATTTTTTGAAAACACGAGAATATCATCCACGTACGGAAAACAAAATTCGAGACCCCGTGTGACCTCATCGATGAAACGCTGGAAAGTTTGTCCAGCGTTCCGTAATCCGAAAGTCATGTACGGAAATTCGAAAAGGCCAAACGGGGTCACGATGGCAGTTTTTGAAATATCCTCTTGATGTACCGGGATTTGGTGATAGGCTTTAACAAGGTCTAAAGTACTAAATACCTGGGCACCAGCAAGGTTATGGGCGAAATCATTTATGTGTCTGACTGGGTACCGGTCCGGTACGGTCCGAGCGTTTAAGGCACGGTAATCACCACAGGGACGCCAAGTATTATCCTTTTTAATGGTCATATGCAAGGGTGATGACCATGCGCTTTTGGATGGCTGAGCGGTCCCACATCTTACCATTTCCTCGAATTCCTTCTTAGCCGTTACGAGTTTCTGCGGCGCCAGGCGTCGAGGACGACAGGCTACGGGAGGGCCCTCTGTGGTCTTTATATAGTGCACTGTATCATGCTTTACTACTCGAGGGAGGCCGGGGGGTCGAGCTATGTCGGGAAATTCCGCTAAAAGCTGAGTAAAAATTGACTTACCAGAAACTACAGCTCGCACGCTGGGCTGGTCAATATTGGCAGCAGAAGCAGTGGATGTCAATCCCGTAGTGCCATCGACCAATTTATTATTGCGACAGTCAGGCAAAAGATGATAAAATGCCAAAAAATCAGACCCAATAATGGCTGTGCTAACATCAGCTATAACAAACTGCCAGGAAAAATCGCGACGTAAACCAAAATTTAACTTAAGATGGACTGTACCAAATGTTTGTATACGACTACCATTAGCTGCGCTCAGTTCATAGTCAGTAGCTTGTCTACGTGATTGTAGCCAGCGATGCGGAAAACAGCATAGGTCCGATCCGGTATCGATAAGAAATCGCCGCTTGGTCGTTTGGTCCGTAACAAAAAGACGGCGGCCAATGTTTTGACAATCAGTTGCCGCCGCTACTGATTGCTTGAGGGGTTTTCCGACTTCCAAGTACATGGGTTTACACACCTAGTCGCCTTACTACCCCATTTTCCGTGGTACCAACACAGCTTGGATCTATTCTCAGATCTATTTGATGAAACAGACCTGTCGCGTGAGGTTCGGCGTTGTTGTCTAGAAAGTGCGGCTACTTGGTTGCTGACTTCTTCTAATTGATTAGCTAATGTGGCCAAAGTTAAAGTTGATGTTGTAGATGTGGAACATACGGCCGGTGTAGGAGCCAATTCTACTATTTTGTCAGCTAACTCAGAAACTTTATCTAAATTGAGGTCAGCCTGTGCCGCTAGGATTGCCTGGGCTTGTTGAGGCAAGCGGCGTAACCATAATTGGCGTATGATGTTATCATCCGAGAGGGCAGTACCAGCCAGTGAACGGAGATGGCGGAGGAACTGAGAAGGTTTTCGATCACCAAGTTCCTCATCGCTTAAAAGCTGACGTACCCTGTTCTCTTGGGAAACTGAAAGGCGCTGTATAAGAACCTCCTTTAATTTGTCATACTTACCAACATCTGGGGGGTTGGTTATAATGTCTTCAACCTCTCCTGCTAGCTTTTGGTCGAGGTGGCTAATCACATAATTATATTTTGTAGTATCTCCAACAATATTAGCAATTTGGAATTGGGCCTCCACTTGTGCGAACCAAATGGCTGGCTTATCAGCCCAAAATGTGGGCAATTTCACTGCTACTCTACATACCTTGGCCTCTACATTGCTCTGACCCAAACGTTGTTGTAATGCTGCATTTTCTGCCATGAGTTGCTGGAGCTGTACCCTAAGATCGGCATCAGCCATGTTGCAAGTTTTAGTATAATATATAATACCACACACCCGAGCAAAGCAGAACACACACACAATAATAAAAAATATAAATCAATCAGCCACCCGGTTAAAACACAATTGTTAGTAATAGTATGGCACTCATGTAATTTTTACGACCCATTAGTTAAACCAAGCATTGTCAATTAACTAAAAAACATCAATATTTAAGATTGAAAGAAATTAAAAAAATAAAACAAAAGAAAATCTATGGTGCCAGCTAGTAACTTGTTGCAGTATACATAATATGGTGTAAAGCATAACTTGACCAATAGGCAAACCAAATCCCTTATAAGATTAAAATATATTAGCAATGCCTAAATAATAATATGTAATATAGCAACGATGTTAATATTGCTAGAACATAACACAACCTAGAAAAATATCCCAATGCTTAGTAAGTAAATAAACATTATAACAAATAATTTAGATAAATACCTTTGCTATGAAACCAGTATTAGTCAAAAATAATATAGGTAGTATGTTATAAGTCATGCACTTAACTAAATGTGTGGATTCCGTTCTTGCAGTCACTTTTTAACACAGATCACAGTCTCAGTGATATTTGCAGTTGTTTGTCACTGTTAAAACCAGAATTGCAACAATTATATAGTTAGGTGTTACTTGATATTGGCATGCACTGTACAGAACACAACCAAGTTAGTGCAAATTGCGGGCACTGTTCACGATTGAGTAATACATGAAATCGCCTGTGGTACGATGATATCTCACTAAAACACGAAATGCACATGCACACGGTTGCAGAATACTCCTGGTTCGTAGCGGCACGGCATTGCCTGGCTGCGACTTATGGTCACGTAGGCTCGTGTTGACAGATTTCTACGGTTTTGGTACCGAAATTGTCAGCCGAGATGTGCGGCTAGTTGTGGACTGTAGATCTTGCATCAGCATCTAAACTGTAGATGCATATATTGCCACCCAAATGTCTTCATGTTCGTTGAACGTCGTAGGTCACCAATGTGGGAGTTGGGGACACTCCCGAGTCGTCGGATTGGAAACACCATATACGTGAAATGTAGTGTAATGAACTAAGACATAGATTGAGACATGCCGGGCTTATTTTCTACATATAACAGTTTCTAATTCTAGCACAGGATAATCGTACTACTAGCCTAGACAAGTTTTCGCGTCATCTGTCAAAATCCTGGCGGCAAGCTAGAGATGGGACACAGTTGCATTTTTACACTAGTGATGAGCCACTGAATAGCGTGGACGATTTAATCGCCACAGAGGTACAAGCTGCTGCAGGTCGATGGTTCAAATCCTAAGTTGGGCTTAGTGTTCTCTTGGTTCTCAAGTGCAACTGCCGAATTTAGTCTCTTAACTTTCATATGCGCTCTCCTGTTGTTGTTGCACCCAAATACAAAAAATAATTATACAGTAAGTAAGTACTTAACAAATATTATTTTATTTTTATGTATTTTTTTATGTTAGTAACTTAGAGAAAAATATTCTCCTTAATCAAAGCGGTGGTAATAACCCAGACGGACACTCGCAGAAGAGTTAGTCCTACAACTAACAAATTTTTAAAAACACAATTGGTTAAAATCACTGTGCTATGCTATAACTCTAAATACAATGGCTGTACCATCGCGCTATTTTTACATCGCGTGAGAGGAACGACGCCCAAATTAGACTCCGTGGGAGGGAGACTGAGTCATATTTGGTAACGAACTTTCTAGTTAAATGATTATTCAGTTTGAAATCTTCAGAGAGGTTTAGAATAAATTTAAATTTAAAAGCTTTGTTTATGTCTACAACTTGTACCCAGGGCCGTCCTCAAACTATTGGACCGGGTGGACACTATGATAATGGGGCCCCTATTATTAGTGATTCATTATCAGCCAAATTACACTCCCACAGCTGATACGTTTATTGCCCGTTTTACTACTGGCTCCACTAGCAGTAGTAACACGGGTAATAAATTTTTCTCGTATTACTACCGGCAGGCCCAGTAGTAAGACGACGCGACCTTCTTTCAGGGCCACAATCCAGCTGTCAACTGCCGTGCTAACATGCGCGTCGTGACAAAATTTTGTCGATGCTTATATCGTGCATATTATGAGATAAATGCACGATATAAGCATCGACAAAATTTGTACGAGAAAGAGCGAGACAAAACGGTAGACAAAATTTTGTCTTGGTGCATGCTTGGTGCGCATGTTAGTCTGGCTGGGGCCCTAGGTAACGCGAGGCCCTGCCTGGGCACTTGCACAGAGTGGGCAGTGGAAAAGGGGAGCCTGCGGGTACCTACTACCTATATGAAACTGTCATTGTGCCGGATTTAATGTTCCACAGATTTAACTGACTATAGGTACCCTCAGAACGCATTGCAGTTAGGGTTACCATGTCACAGAATTTGTCCTGATATTACAGGATTTTGAGGCTATTGACAGGGTTGCAGCCGGATTTTGAAAATCTCAGAATTTTTCAATTTTTCAAAAAAAATATTACTTAGATCACTTTTTTATTAAATAGTTACACTCAACATAAACAAAATCATATCGTCTATTGCAGGGCAGCGTAGGCCCTAGTACTAGGCCCGTAGTCATTAATTAGTGTTTCAAAGTTCTGATTGGCACTGCAATTGTTCTGAGCAAAGTAACTCTAAAGTAACTCTGAGTAAACTAACTCAACATTCTGGGTAAGATACGCTTGTAAGCTTACCATCATACAAACGACTTGCTCGTGTCGTTCAGACACAATCAGCCTAAAGATTTATTTTATTGTTCTCGGCCGTGTACAATATAACTAGTAACAACCTTCATAATATACCTATCCTTCGTCGAAGACAAAAGAAGTCATTTTCAATCCTACTCAATTTAGATTCAAGGTATACAACACTAGTTTCGATGAACCTTGTATTCTCTCATCGTAAAATGACGCTTATGGGGTAACATTACAGTCTGTGTTGCAGTGAATCAAAATCGTTCGATAGTTTATCATGTTTGACGTTTAGTTCTTGCTGCGCTGCGTTTGAAGATATGATTGCGTATCGATTATTATGACGTGTCCGGTGTCACAACTTTTTGGGCCGTGCGATCTCTTCCCGCGGACACAGAATACATAATAGTACACATACTGCGGGTGCCGTAATGCAGACCGTAGACGCTTATGCAAGTATGCGTTTTGCTGTCAAAATAAAAATGCTTTTGCATCAAGCGCGGATTACGAGATAATACACGCGCGAGCGCGGGTTGATGGCAAACCATCAAAAAACTATGAAATAGACAAGAAAGGCAATACGGCTAGAAAGTGCTGTCTCGAAATCCTTAAGCGATGACTGCTCCCTTTTACGCTACGTCACTTGCGCGCCGCCGTTTATTTACCGCGGCGGTAGCACTGAGCACGCAGTGGTTGTGAAACATTTTTTTAAATGGAGGTCGTATATAAGCATATATTAGGGAGTGGGTGCCGTGCTCGGACTAGATTTCCATCAAGCCACAGCCACAATAGACGATACGATATGCGTCAAGCCAAGATCGTGGTTTTTCCATGACTTTCTCATGGTCCGCGATTGATGCTTATCCATCAATCATGAATTAGGTGTGAGTGCTGCCTTAAAGCCGGCCAAGGAAATATCTAGGGAACGGGCACCAGCATATTCCTCGAGCAACATCATAGTCTATATTGCGAAGTGCGATCACCAGACAACGCCTGCCGAGCGTGGTATGTTATCCCTCTGGTTTATAGGAGAAGCCAATATGTTCAGCAGTGGACGTCTTCCGGCTTATAATGATTAAAATAGTTGTTTTTGTTTCAATATACTATGACAATCGTTTCGTTATTTTAGTTCAGTTATTTTATATTTTATATAGTTATTTTAGTTACTAATTTCAGTTGCTTTGTCAAGACTGGAAGACCATTAATAAAAATACAATTTGTTAGTGGTAGGACTAACTCTTCTGCGAGTGTCCGTCTGGGTTGGCCGCGCAGGCCTTTGTGTTTCAAATTGCTGAGTGGCACTAAAATTGTTATGGGCCGGCGTTATGCTTACCATCAGGCAAACGACCAGCTCGTCTCGTTACCAAATAGCATAAAAAAACAATTGATATTGAATAATATTCAATATCAATTGGTTTATTTTTTGTCCAATAAGACTATGTTGTTTTTGATTTACTAGTTTATAAGAGGTTCATAAAATCGCGACTGTCAAAATAATGCCCATTATATTTGTGCCCATTGTCGATACTTCTCTGACGTCAAAATTACGTATTCTCAAAATGTATTCGTGTATTGATCACTGTTATTGTAATCGTGACGTTATTTATTATAACGTGAAACATGGTGTGGTGACGTCAACTGGCATATTTGGGAATGTGTGTGCAGTCAACACAGCTAGTGTTGCTAGGTCCAGTGTGGCAAATTTCCGAACGTAAGGTTATAAAATTGCTTTGAGAGAAGTGGGAATCGACTTCTTTGAAAATATCGCGATTTTTTTTGTACTGTTTGATAACGAGACGAGTAGGTCGTTTGCCTGATGGTAAAGATAACGCCCATAATAATTGCAGTGTCACTCAGGATTTTGAAACATAAAAGCCTGCGCGGCACTGTAGTGCGCTCGTTACACTGAGACGTTAGGTATTAATTCTCATAAGCCCAGTAATTTCACTGGCTATTCTGCTCATCAAACCGGAACACAGTAATGCTTACATTTTACTGCTTGGCGGCAGACGTCACGAGTAAAGTTTTTTTTTTTCATTAAAATAAAAAAAAAAAGTAAAGTGGTGGTGCCAACAACAGATTACTATATATGTAGCTAGCTATGGTGCCAACCCAGACGGACACCCGCCAAAGAGTTAGTCCTACGACCTAGTAAGAAATAAGAAACATGAAATTTTTCCAACTTTAGGGGTGGAATTAATTTATAAAATTATATGATTTCTTATTTTTCATGACGTACTCATAAAAAAAGACATAATTATTCATTGATGGCCACAAAAAAAAACACGTATATTCTGAGCTTTTTATACATTTTGTGTATTATTTTTTTAACTGAAAACCTCCTTTTTTTGAAGTCGGTTAAAAAATAATCGTGGCTTTGGTTTTCAAATCGGCACAGTAATTTGGTCCGAAGTTTTATGAGAAAATGTTATGAAAATAAAAAGCAAGAATATATTTATGTACAACGTACAGATTATTCGTTTTTCTTGTCAACATTTTTCAATAAAGTGCAATAACTAAGAAAGTTAGAGTAAAATTGGGACACTTGGCGACACGATCAAGTGAAATCGGCACGTGTCACCAGAACCCTGGAATATGGGACGCCCCGCGTAAATCGGTACTCGTGGCAACACTAGACTACGTCTGTGCTTATTACTTACACAGCTGGGTTAAGGATGGAGTGCGCAAGACTGTTTTCGATTTTGTGAAAAATTATACAAATAAACTCTGTTTTGGACGTGAGCGAATGTTATTATGTTTTCAAATCGGCTTATTTATACAAAATAGGTTGGCGTCACTATCTCACCTTTAAATAATAATATTAGATAATATGATCGAAGGTATAATTAGAATAGAACACATCGATACATCCTTGGCGATACATTGTATACTCTAGGTTGGCGTCACTATCTCATCTATAATAATATGAGATAATATGGTCGAAGGTATAATTAGAATAAAACATCTATACATGCTTGGCGATACATTGTATACTCTAGGTTGGCGTCACTATCTCACCTATAATAATATGAGATAATATGGTCGAAGGTATAATTAGAATAGAACATCTATACATGCTTGGCGATACATTGTATACTCTAGGTTGGCGTCACTATCTCACCTATAATAATATGAGATAATATGGTCGAAGGTATAATTAGAATAGAACATCAATACATGATTGGCGATAAATTGTATACTCTCAAATACTCTGCCACCTTTGAAAATATAACCTGTTTTTAGTATGGACTCGCTGTGCCCCGCGGCTTCGTGCACTTAAAAGTAGCCTAAGTAACCCCTTATAACATCAGCTATATTTCAGTGAAAGTCCGATCAAAATCGGTCTAGCCCTTTTGGAGATTAACTGGAACAAACAGACAGACAGACATCAATATAACAAAAAAATGTTTTTATGCTGTGGGTACCATAAATACTTTCATATGCATTTAGTAAAAAGCTATAATTTTTACATGACAAACAGACACAACAGACAATTTTATTTGTTTGTACCTATAGATAACAAGAAATAAAGAGTTCGGTTTTTTGCTTGATGATAAGTGCCAGTGCCACTCAAAACTGAAACACAAAGGTCTGCGCGGCACTGCATTTCGCCCATTGGCCATTACCCTTAGACATCAGGTATCAAGTCACATAAGCCCAGTAATTTCACTGATTACTTTGCTCATCAAACCGTAATGCTTGCACATAACTGCTTGGCGGCGGACTACATAAGCAAAGCGAGGTGGTATAACAGATTTCCCTGAACTACCAACTGGTAATTTTTTTGTATATTTAATATAATTATTATCTCTTCACTTGCACCTAATAACGTCGAATGATTTCAGTCAGCGCAGCGTTATCATTTTTATCACGATAAAGAAATTTTTGGACAGATAAATAATAATAATAAAAGTACCCAGCGTCGTCTCTAAATAACGCCAAAACAAGGGCCACTGACTTCGACGCTTCAAGCGATTTCACAACACGTCACAAGTGCCAGCGTAGAACGATGAATACAAAAGTATCAATATAAATGTATTAATCCTACTAATATTATAAATGCGAAAGTGTGTTTGTTGGTTTGTCCTTCTTTCGCCCAGTAACATAGCAAAGGATCGACGTGATTTTGAGCATAGATATAGTTTATGGACCGGAGAATAACATAGGCTACTTTTTATCCCGGAAAAATGCACGGTTCCTGTGGGAACGCGGGTGAAAACCGCGGGCAGAAGCTAGTACAATGATAAAAGAAAAGTATAAACTCCTTGATGTAATATTATCACATTTCACAGTCACATTTACACACACACACACACACACCACGCACGCACGCACGCACGCACATACACACACATATATAATTTAAATAAGACCATATTTACACTTTTTTTTCGAAAAAAATAGAAAACTAAAAAAAAATTCCTTCACTAACTATTTAGATCTATGTATCTTGCGTGTATAGTAGGTACATATAGAGATTTCTTCCTTTCGAACTAATTAAATAGATTTATTTATTAATAGAATTTATTAGCAGCTTTCCATGTACAATACAAAAATTTACAGATACAGCGCACTACACAACGTCGCATGGGACTAAAAATGCTGATTAATGAAAATACGGAACATTGAACTATCCCGTAGGTATTGATTTTGGTGAAATAAGGGATACGACCCATCACCCAATTCATAGCTTAAAAACGGGATTTCCCTTAAAACACGGGACATCTGGATTCTCGCCACGGCCATGTGAGACGTAAGCGCTCTCAAACCGATGATTTCGTGGCTCACGTGTAAGGCCGATCACGGTATTAATTCGGTAAACATGTAATTTGGGTCAAGTACGTTTTATTGAAGATTGCCTTCGTGGTGTGTTTGACAGATCGAATGAATGTAACGCGTTATGTTTTTGGGTTTGATTCCTGTAACGAGACAGTATAAAGGGCACAAACTAAAGATCTGTGGCACAAACAGTGCACTTATTGCGATATAATATTCTAGGATTCGAACCACCGACCTACAAATCGGTGGCTGACTTCACCACCAGTGAGCTATTATCGCTTTAAATCTACATACAACATACCATACTAACATCTTACTCTAGAGATAAATAGTGATGTAATAATATTTTTGTCATATCAGTAATATTAATAACAAGGTACCTATTATAATATAGTTGGTTTCAATTATTATTATTTTGTTGTGGAACATCCATGATCCGCCCTACACCGTACGCTTCACAAACTACTAAGGGATACTACGTATACGCTTCTGGGGCGTCGTAATAGTTAAGTAATCAAATCTACCCAAAAGAAGTTTTAAATTAACTCATTTTATTTTATTAACAAACACAAATAATACACTCGTACCATGTAAACACAGGTTTTGGCTTATTATATATTCTGTGGCTTGAGAGAATACAAGGCCGGTTCCGGCCCAGTTTCCTACAAAACGGGCGTCCCTGCGCCGTTCATCGCTGTTTTATGGGCTCTGGCCGGCTCGATAATATCAAACCGCTTCAGTCCCGCGTACTAGTTCTTAGAGGAAACTATTATAATTTCTATCCATATTTAATTGTAATAATAATTATGAAATAGTTAAAAATAGTACTGAAATATTTTAGAAGGTTTATTTTTCAATAATGGCAATTCTGACTCTGCCTCCGCGTCACGCATGTCAGGTTGTTTGGTCCTGTCAAAATTGTCAAACCAGAAACCACAAGATGGCGGACCGCGTACCTATTATTTCACAATGAATCGGATTGCTACGTTACATGTGAATACGAGTAAATAGTGATATTTTAAATAACACGTAACAATTAAATACCTAGTTGTCTTTTGCTATTCTATGCATTCAGTTAACAAGGTTAGTGACCTGTGAAAGTGATAATCGCGTGTGTAAGATAAAAATACCACGATGGATTTGGATCATTTGGAAAACGAGGATGATGCCACCGACTCGGAATATGTACCCGATAAAGATGAAGAAAAAGATGAAGAAAAAGACGAAGAACCAGACGAAGAACCAGATACTGAGTTAGTATTTTTATTATATTTGTAACGTAGTACGACTCTAGAAATTGATATTTCTCAGCTCGAATTTACGTGAGGATTAGTAAAAACTATAATGTTGCTCTCCGATAGCAATAATTGTTAGAATTTATAGGTTAAGTGCTATAATTATAATAAATACTGACCATTGCATTACATTTCAACTAAGAATTTGAGATTATTTCGGAGTTGAATATGTCAGGAAAATAAGTACATACATTATTGTAAGGAAGGATGGTTATATAGAGATGAGAAAGTAAAAAGTCGATTACGCGGGAATATATAATTTACTTCTATGATGTATGGCTGTGCCACAAAACCGTATTTTGTGGCTGTGCTCTACGAGTTACGTTAGACAGGGCCTGAGTAGGTAGATACCTAATCAGTATTCGGTATCGAGGTAATAGGTACCTAATCGTGAACGTAAGCGAGTTTTGAATCAGAAATACTCATTATACATAATATTCAGTTAACTTGAAGATTGAATGAATATCTCTCTATTATTAATTGGGTGTGATACATATTAAGTCAAAATGTTATATATAACTATAGTACCTATGTATTTTTGATACAAACATCGCTCGTTTCGAATTCGATTCGACAACATTATTACTAGGCCTGCAGTGCAAGTACCGATCTTTTCGATAAATAAAATTGACAATTCGAATGGTTAAACATTTAAATTAGAGCTGGTACCTAGCTAGTTCTTGATTTTTTCGAAAACGAAACGAAGCCGAATCTCCTATTTTCAACATGAAGTGAATATTCGCATCTCATAATTCGAAGAATGGTTTTATCGTCGTTCGCCACGGCTTTCACACGAAAATCGCTTCGCGAAATTAGTTATTCGGTAAATGCAATGAAAATTGAACTTCATTGTGTAGGAAATGCAATCGATAACAGATTACAAGTAAAACTTGTCGTCATCGCAAAACTAGTTTCGGAGATTAGTTTTCGCTCTCGGGAAAAAGGTGTTTCGTTTTAAAAAAAACTAACATCATCCTACCTATTTCTAATAATAATTTTAACTTATCGACCGCTATGGATCGCAAAGTTCCGTACTTGCATCACTGCTGAGATAGTCTTTAAGTAGGTAACAGGTGAAATGCTAACGTGTCGAGAAAAAGGATATCATACCTACTTGTCCAATAATATAAGTATTCAAGTTTAACGAATGCCAACCAAAGACATAAATAGATAAGTGATCGTTAACTAATGTAGCATGATTCGATTTGCGATTTCTATACTTATTTCTGTCATTGGTGGTGATCCGCCATATTTGTTTCTTATAAGACAAGTGTAAAAACGTGAACTGTAGTATAAATTAGCTTATTTAATTGTAGGGAAGGTACTACAAAAGGGCACCGACGCACGAGCCCGCTCTGGAACCACTTTAGCGTCGTGACGTCTAACGCGGCGACCTGCAACTACTGCAGCCAACGTCTGTCTTATAGGACCTCCTCCTCGAACCTCAGGAAACATCTCCATTCGAAACACCCTCAAACAGCTGGCTCTACTAAATTCGCCGGATCCCCGGACGGATCTGGTTATGCAAGAGAGCGGCCTCCTCGCGCGTAAGTGATATAAGTTATGTATAAACCCATAGATATTACTAAAAAGAGGAAGACGGGATATACGCGAAGTCACGTAAATAAAAATTGCTTTAAGAACAGCGGGAACCGACTTCGGAAGAAAATATCACGAGACCTGCAGCTGTGCAGTACCCTGTTCCAGAATCTTAGATATTTTTTGTAAACAAGGAAATGTCACGGAAAGTCACTGTCAAAGTTACATGCCAGTTGCCCAAAACATTTTTCACTTGTGTAAAATATTTTTGTTTCTATTTCACCCGGCTTTGCTCTCGCGCGGCACAATTATAAGGTAACAAGAAACAAATAACAAGAACCATCAACAAAAACTTAAACAAAACCACTAAAAATAACAAGATCTTTAACAACAACACATACACAGCAAGATTAGACTCGAGAGTTCGGAGATTGGAACAGATCAACATACAAAACAAAATGGCGGTGATTGCACAAAATGTTTCAAATCTCTGCTGTAAGTGTATTCCCAAGAGGCAGCTTAGACGCACAAGCAAACGTACGTTTGCAGAATAACAACGCAAACAACGCAGTCGCAAAAGCGTTGTTATTCTGACAAGCAAAAATACGTTTGCTTTAGCGTCTAAGCTGCCCTTAAGAAAAATAACTGCATTTGATCGCCTATTTTCCTACCCTTAGAGGTGGTATTCTTTCGTGAAAATTAAAAACCCACCTAGCTTGAAAAAATAATTATTTTAATCTGTTTTCTACTGGCAGAGCAATCGAGTAAGATCGACACAAAGAAAGAACAAACAGACATAAACACAAGTTACGAGGCTAATTATTAGTGAAAAGTAATGCCATGGAAGTTGGCACTTTGCTTTTGGATTTTGAACTAATTGTACTCTTTTTGAAAAGACCGGAAGATATTATTGATGTTTATTTAGAAAGATACGAACGCTAGTTCGACCGTGGTCCGTGACTGTCGAATTAGGCCCATGCGTCTATAATTTGTATGGTCCACGTTGTGGAGAACATACCCAATCGTCCTCATTTTAGGTATTATCTATGTTTAAAAAGCGTACATACTTATAAAATTTTCATTTACCGTGGCGCCACCCGGCCCCGCTCTATTTCAGGGTCTTCAGGATATAGTGAGATTGTCTTTCAGCGCCCTTTCAGATCAATTTTAATTCTATTTTTGGTAACTTAGTACCTAATAGCATATAACATACTATATATAGTATATATAACATACTATATATAGCATATAACATACTAAAGTTATACCGGATTTTTCAACATTATGATTTTTATCGAATCTAAATCCGAAATGTAAAAGAATTCTCTCACAATCTGGCGCCACTTGGCGCCTAGACCTGTCGCTCACCCCCTTCCGTGATACAAACTCAACCTATATATCGGATGCGTCCGCATTCCGCGACTGACGGACGTGTCCGATTGTAACCCTGCTTTACTAATTATATACAGTTACGCCCTTATTCATAAGAGCTCAATAAAGTAATCTATGCTTCTGTTAACTTCTCGTTGACGGAAGCTGTTACGCGTGAAAACGAGACTAAAACACTTTCTAGTAATTAAGTAAGTTACGGAACGTTTATGAATAAGGGGGGTAGTCATTTATTTTTCATGAGTTCTCCTTGGGGCCCATGTCAGTAAGGAATTCTGAATTTGTATCAACAAATTAAATGTATTTCCTTTTTGTAGACCTAGAAAGCAACGTTATCAGCTCAAAAACAATCGCCAGAAGAGGTTCCGGAGCGCAACCTGGAAATACTTCAAAGTGGAAGATAAGGACGGCAGGATAGCCAAGTGCAATTTGTGCACGCAAGTCTTCTCCTACAGTTGCGTATCGAACTTGAAGAAGCACTTGCATAGGAAGCACGGCGGCGTAACGTTCAACAGCTCGTCTGATGAAGAGGTGGTTGAAAAGAATAACTCGGAGGTGGAGTGAGTATTATTTTTTTTGTAGCGGCTAACGGCTCTTTTTTTTTAATTTCAAACCTACATTGCCAAACCTTAATCTAAATTCTGCCAAACTACTGATTAGTTTGTACTAGTTTGTAGGCATCTCAATATCTTTGATGATGTGGTCGGAGGCTCAACAGTCACCAGACAAAGTTATTTGAGTAACACACAGGAGTCGATTCTGGCGTTTCGACCCTAACTTAACTAGCTAAAAAATACTAATTGTTGGTTTTACAGTCGATCGTTGCGAGCGTTTTTTTTTTATAACAAACTAACCCAGGTTTCGTTGTCCAGCGTCGCGCGTTACGTTTCAATATAGATCGAACTTAGGCTATTAGACGTTCTTTATCGCGGAATTAAAACTATAAATTAATTACCCATATTATATAATCTATACAAATAAATAAAATTTAAGTGTCTGTTTGTTACATCAAAATAACAGCTTTTTACCAAATGCATATGAAAGTATATTATATATGTATATTATATACAGACAAAAAATTTTGTCTGTCTGTTTGTTCCGGGTAAACTCCGAAACGGCAGGGCCGAATTTGGCGGGACTTTCACTGGCAGATAGCTGATATTATAAGGAGTAACTTAGGCTACTTTTATTTTAGAATTAGGGTTCCGCGCAAAAAAATAAAAACCATGAAATCAAATATCTCCGCGCGGGTGAAACCGCGGGCAGCAGCTAGTCTTATTTAAAATGTATTTCCGCAAAGTAACGCCTGATTCCATCAAATATCCTATACCTTTAGTTACATTTTCTTCTCTTTTTCATTCAACATGAGATAATATATTTTAGAACTGTCAAACGTATCGACTTGCTTGTCTAGTGTACATTTAACGCCCATGTATTTAGTGGCGCTGAATTTGCCATGGATGGAAGATATTTGTCTGTTCTAAGCCTAAATTTAGACCTTGTAGGGTTAGTTTGGAAAACAGAAAAGATACGTGTTTTATGTACTGGTCTGGTAGTCAGAATACGTGTTTATTTATCAATTAAGCGATTGTGGCGGAGCGGGAATTAGTGAGACGTCCAATCTGACGCACCTGAGTTCGAATCCCATCGGCCAATGACTATATATCAAGTTATGCGCGCATGTATCAGACTTGCTCTAAAACGGTAAAGGAAAACATCGTGAGGAAACCGGCATGTTCAAGAACCACAAAATTCGAGGACATATGACATCCACCAAGCACTGGGCCCGCGTGGTCTTCTCGATTATGGGAGCAGCAGTGGGAGCGTAATTAGCTGACATCGAGGAACATCTAGATGTTAGCTGATGATGATTTTGTGTCTAAATAAATAATTTGTATTTTGTATGATGATTTATTGATTCAATTCTATCTCTCTCTAGACCGAATTCCCCGGTGTGGGCGTACTTCAAATGCTTAGACGAGGCACTTAAGATCGCCTCGTGTCTGATCTGCAA
This sequence comes from Crocallis elinguaria, assembly GCA_907269065.1. NCBI lineage: Eukaryota > Metazoa > Arthropoda > Insecta > Lepidoptera > Geometridae > Crocallis > Crocallis elinguaria. The sequence continues at coordinate 12,846,412 of OU026076.1, read as the reverse complement.
GAAGAGGGTGGATTACAATGGGAACGGCGATCTCATCAGACATATGAGTAGGAAACACCCGGGAGTGGACTTGGACGAGTCGAGGAACTCGGTAAGAATAACAACACACAAAATGCTTTAAAAAAGCGACGAAACGACTTCAGTGACTAACTACTGAACCGATTTTGATGAAATTTCTATGACCAATCTGAAAGTATATCCTTTCAAATAAATAAAGAATTTTGCAAATCGGTTTATAAATGACAGAGATCTGAGGTAACAAACATATAAAAAACCCACCGAATTGATAACCTTCTCCATTTTTCGAAGTCGGTTAAAAACGCCCGCAAACTGTTTTTCGGCACAGTATAGATAATAGTTTACGTTTATCTTTAGTCACTGGCTAAACAGGCGTTTAAAAGTCGTTTTGCGTGGTAACACGGCTCGTGTTCCCGCGTGGGTTTACATTCAAAATATGTAACTGATCTGCTTATAACTCATCAATCAGCAATTTATAATGTTACCATTGATTTCAGCCAAAACGGTTGATGATAACAGATAACGGTGATATATACGAAATAGACGATGATGTGGCGAAAGCAGAGCCGGATACCAACCAAGAGGACAACGGGGAAGAAAGTGACGACGGCTGGCCTTACCAGAACGAGGTATACTTTTTACAGCTTTTATTTTAATATCAAATTCATAATGCTTTATTCGTATAAGCCCCAAGGGAGCATTCATGAAGGTTAACATAAATGACTAACAGCGGGTCTCTGTAACGTTCGTCTACCTGAATCACAGACTAAAACTAATGATGTCTTACATTTAACTTGTAATGTTAGTTTAGGTCAAATCTTGCAAGCTAATTTAACCCATTTCCCGGTGTTGATTTGAGCCGGAATTTTACAAACATAATATGTTAATTTTTTTTATCATCCTATTGATTTATTAAAATATGTAAATCGGATGACATTACAATATAATCATGTCACAGAGCTGGTCTGATGATAGCGCTGGAGGCGGCTATAGGAACTCTGTAGAAACGACGTAACACCATCTAGTTTGGGCTCTTTGGATTTGTCTTTACCAGTACTCTAATACAAGACGTCGACATCAGCAAATGACCTGTTCGTCTCGTAATAGTTTCGAGAAATCAACTGTGTCACGAGTCATCACTCACCTTTGTCACAACTCTTCTAGGTCTCCCCCAGTATAAGAAAAGCTTACTTTTTGTTCTTATTTGTGACTGGTGTAAATGAAATAATTTAGGGATATAATTATTATTATGTTTTAATTTCATATATTATTTTATTATACATATTGTATCTTTTATTTTCTTAATATTTAATCAATTAATTGATTAATATTGTATCATTTGACTTTTTTTTTGTAACTGGGTGCTAAAGACCTGAAATAAATGAATTTGAATTTGATGTAGGTACTCAATGTTATTAAATCTAATAATATAATTTGTTTTCAGAGCGACGCGTTACGCGACACGTCGGAATACTTAGACGAAAAAATATTTGACGCGCCTCAACCGACGCCAGCTAAAAGACAACGGATCCAGCTCCCACCACCCCACACACAACAACAAATACCAAAAGATGACACCTTAGACATATTCGGGAAATACTTGATTTCGCTACTAAAAACAGTTCCAAAACACAAAGCGAATCTATTACAAGTCGATTTTATTAGGCAAATCATGGAGGTGCAAAATGGCGGGCAAAATAAACCACAGATAAAAAATAGGCGTTACTCGTCACGGATTGTTAATAACGATGACAATCGCGTCTCCAGTAACAGTGAGTCGCAACGAGTGATTACTAGTGACGGGAATATTCGATTGGTATCTGCTACCGATCAAGTAATCGTTGGTAATCTGGTCGGTGATGTCACGACTGAATAGAGAATAGTTTTTTTTTTAATAAAGTTTTTTAGAACAAAGTTGTGTTTTTTTGAGTTGGTCTGGATGTTTACAAAAAAAAAGTATATAAGTATTATTATATGCAGTGTCTATTAGTACTCGTAGTCCTGACTAATACCCGTAATTAATGTCCCGAAATATGTAAATATGTATTTATGTATTTTAAACTTTCATAAACACCAAGAGCACATTCATAATTAAAAATTAAATAATGTCCATGCACATGGTAAATATCTCGTTATTTGTGAGACTGTCTGCAGTTTACTTTATTGTATAGTTTTCAAAACAGGGTCTAGGCTAGACAAAGATGCTTTCTACAGTCGTTATCGAAACACCGGTGCAAGTACATACGGGTCTTTTCGATCGATAAATTTCGATAAAATTGATAGTTCAAATCGATAAAGTGGGTATTATCGACTTTTTATATAATTAATCGAGCCTCGATACAATCGACAAAAGTTATCAAATAGCTAGGTCGAATCCAAAGAGAATATAAAGCTACTACAATACTTTACGATCAGACTTCGGTACTCGCAACATTTGATAAATTTATCACTTTTTTCGATTCGACAAATTTATCGAACCAACTTCCGTACTTACGCGCGCCGCGGTAAAGTTAAAAATATATGGAACTGACTGAACCATGTGATTTGTCGATTCGTTATATCAATTCCGTACATATTTAACTTTTCATTATAATTTTTTGCGGTATTCTAAAATAAAATTTTAACTGCGGAACTCCACACCCAATTTATCCCACAACAATTTACAAATATGCAGAAAAAACATAACCCTGATTGTTAAAGTGATAGATTGCATGGTGTTGGCGGTAGATATTTATCTAGTGCTTCTAGGGGTTGCCTGGCTAGAGAGGTACTACACTCAAAATGAAAGCGACCAGCTCACTTTCATTGGAATTACATTTGCTAAGTTTCAAATAGATACGACCACTATTTATAAGGGTGAAATTGTGATAATTATATCGATATTCCCAACCTCCCCGCCAGTTGGAATTGGGGACGTTGGAAATTTAAATTCCCATCGGCCTCACTATGTTAATTAGGACTAGAGTGAATTTAAATTCCCATAAGTCCCACTGTAAATTTGTAGAGCAATGGGAATCTATATTCCCATCGTCCCCCCGGTGGGGAGGTTAGTGGGGAGTTAGAAATATACCTAAGAAAATCGATAAATTTTCACTTAAATTAATAGATTTATATCTCACTTATCACCTAGTCATAACAATAACAATATTGTTAGGAACGTCTCTTTTACATCACAACGGACCTACCGTCATCTATAAAAGCCGAGCGCCTCGATAAGAACGGACACTTATCTTTCTGCGCTCGAAGCGAACGGACGGCTGCTAGAATCCTTGTCGATCGTTATAAAAGGTCACGTCAGTCATTTTATCGTGATTAGTGTTGGTTTTACAAGTGTGCAATCGTTATTTGAATTATGTGAACTGTGAGTACTTTTCCTTGGTTTAAATGTTTGATTTAATTCGTGTAATAAACGGAATTCTTGTTCTAACTTGTTTTTCTTAAGCAAATTCCATTTCTGATTCTAACATCAGAAGTGGGATAAAGGACTAGTTCGCCCACTTAAAACAAAACAAGGAAACTTGTTGAATTTTCGAGGGAACAAGAAAACCGTTGTTTTTTTAATTGCGTAACGATTGCTAACCTTGTTATTCGATCTTGTGATTCTTATTATGGGGCGTACGTCACGTAGTCCTAAAAGACAAACCACTCGAGATGGTCGCGTAACCAAGAGTGACGTAAATCTCGGAGTAGGAGAGATACGTGAAGTAGGTCGCATGGTCATGGTGATTCGCGGCGCATCTTGAGCGATAAAAGTCGTGCCTCGCGAATAGTGTCATGTGTCCGGGATCGACGGGATTCTCGCAGTACTGAAGGGCGTCGACTGCGTGATAGGATTAGGCGTAACGATTCTCATCAGCGTAGTCGCTCGCGAAACAATAGGTCACGGTCCCGTCTGCGTAGGGATTCGCCTAGTTGGGGGCATCCTACCCTCATCGTATACGAGCCCGCACCCGTGACTCCAATTGCTGTACTTCTTGGTGCCAGTACACAGTATTCTGTGGAGTCGGGTACTCCCTGTTCTGAGTTACTTGTGTTTGTCCAGGTATTCTAATAAGCGACGACTGTTAGGCATTTGTGAGCATGTCCAGGGTCTCTTAACGCGTGGACAACAGTGGATGCAGCCAGCGGGCGCGAGGTGCGCGATGTGCGGCGTGCCCCACGGCGCGTAGCAACGTGCCGGAGAGCACACGTAAAGCGTACAGCGTGCCTGGCGGCATGTCCGGCATGCCAGACCGCGTGCAGCGCCCCAGAGTGCGTGCAGCGCGCCAAGCAGCGTGCAGACGCGCGCCAGACCGCGTGCAGCGCGGCATACCGCGTGCAGACGCGCGCCAGAGTGCGTGCAGCGCGCCAGGCAGCGTGTAGACGCGCGCCATACCGCGTGCAGACGCGCGCCAGACCGCGTGCAGCGCGCGACAGACGGCGTGCAGACGCGCAACAGACTTCGTGCAGTGCGCGACAGACTTCGTGCAGCGCGCGCCAGAGTGCGTGCAGCGCGCGCCAGACAGCACGCCTGCAGCGGGTCAGCAGCGCGCGTACCAGGCCACGAAGTCAAAACACGAGTGTTTATCTCGCGCGGCTTCTTGCTTAAAGGGTTAAGGTTCTTCTGCGCATTTTAGTGACTGAGGTTGAGTATTTGGGAAATTAGTAAGTCAGGGTCAGGTTAGACCGAGTCCGTGAAAAGTAGTCTTAGTAGCCTTAGTGAACACTTCATCTCCAGAAAATGTGAATCAGGTACGCCAACTTCTGGACTTAGCTAGCTACTTTAGGAGATGCATAAAAGATTACGCCACAAAAACTACCCCATTGCTCATCCGACCCACAATGAGGTAAAATTCAATCGGACTAGTAAACCAGTTCTTGCCATTTTTGATCCAAGTCTTCCCACCAAGGTTCATACAGACGCTAGTAGTGCCGGCTATGGTGCTGTCCTTTTTCATGTCTACCCCGATTCCTTAGTCTTACTCGAGAGTTTCTAGAGTTTTGGTTGACTAACGTCGCTTTGATGTGAGAGTATTTGATTTTCTGAAAATAATCGTTCTATGGTACTTGGACTCTGAGCTTTTTAGTTTGATGCGCGGTACCTTCCAGTACTTGGACTGTGAAGTTTTTAGTTTGATGCGCGGTACCTTCCAGTACTTGGACTGTGAAGTTTTTAGTTTGACGCGTGGTACCTTACAGTACTTGAACTCTGAGGTTTTTAGTCTGACGTGTGGTATCTTGTGATACAGTTGAATCTTTGCGTTCCTGTAGGGAAGCGCGTGTGCAGCAATTGTATTTGCTGTAGCTATAGCAATAGCTGTTGAAGACGAATGATGTAGCTGGGGTTTTGTTAGACTAAAATTATTTTGATGTGAAACTTATTTTGTTCTTTAACGATAGTCAATGGTACTTAAGTTCGGAAGTTTTGAGTTTCATGCGTGATATGGTAACACAGCTGCTGCTGTAACTGAGGTAGTTTATACTCTGCTTTTCACGTTGTGGTACAATTGGATCTTATAGCTAAGACCATAGTCAGGTTTAGCCGAGCGGAAACTGTGCTGTGTTTTCATGTTTTTCATATACGAGGACGTGTGTCATCGTAGGATGGCCGTGTTGTAGACAGCCATATTTAGATAGTCTGTGGTAGTGGCTGGTTGTCTATTAATTTAATGAAATGGCAACGCAGTGACATTAGAGAGTAAATGTCAGGTTAGCTAGCTGTCAGAAGCGATCTGTTATGTTTACAAGCTGTCTTAGTTGCGAGGTATATAGTCGGTGGCATTATGGTGTCGAGCTCTCTTGGCGCTCGGTTCTCAAGCTGAGCGGACCTCTCCTACAACTGCTCTTAGCTCTCGGCTCTCAAGCCGAACAGACCTCTCCTATAGCTGGAGGTATTTGGTGATGTTGTGTTGTCTTGAGTTGGCTCTTTAGTGCAACGGACGTCTCCTGCTGTGCTGGCCGCTATGCTGCGCGGTTAGTCCCACGTGATGAAGTGCTGGGATTTGCTGGGCGAGAGGCGCATGGAGCGCCGCGAGCTGCGTGTTCGCTGTTCGCTGTTCAGTGTGGTTGTGGAAGAGACGAGGCGACGAGGGTGTCGCTGCTAAGAAAACTATACTCTTCGCCTGCTTAGCGGTGGCTATGGCAAGACCATGCAGGCCACAGCCCAGTGTATGGTGCCGCCGAAGGGAGAGTGGTGTCCCGACACTTGCGCTGCATTCTTTGAGCGTGAGTATTACTTTCATGTAGAGGACGGACTGCGGGACGATCCTTTTGGCAACAGACTGCGGGATGTTTGCCCTACATGAACATTTGGTGAGATGAACTGCGGGGCATCTCAAGGACGGACTGCGGGACGATCCTAGTGGCAGCAGACTGCGGGATGCTTGCCTTACTTGTTTAGTGATAATGTTATGTGAGATGAACTGCGGGGCATCTCAAGGACGGACTGCGGGACGATCCTAGTGGCAGCAGACTGCGGGATGCTTGCCTTACATGTTTACTGATAATGTTATGTGAGATGAACTGCGGGGCATCTCAAGGACGGACTGCGGGACGATCCTAGTGGCAGCAGACTGCGGGATGCTTGCCTTACTTGTTTAGTGATAATGTTATGTGAGATGAACTGCGGGGCATCTCAAGGACGGACTGCGGGACGATCCTAGTGGCAGCAGACTGCGGGATGCTTGCCTTACATGTTTACTGATAATGTTGTGTCATGTGTGTGATAAACTAAAAATGGTGAAAGTATGAAGACGGTCTGCGTCAAGTGTCTGTGTTTCAGATCATGCTACTGGTGGTGGACGGACTGCGGGACGTTCCTATGGCAAACAGACTGCGGGATGTTTGCCCTACATGATGTGTGATGATGAATGTCACTTAGTAGACGAACTGCGGGACGCTCTACGAAGTGAGTGGTGGACGGACTGCGGGACGTTCCACGTCGGGTTGACAGCATCAAGGGAGGACGGACTGCGGGACGCTCCTATGGCAGACAGACTGCGGGATGTTTGTCCTACATGATGTGTGATGATGAATGATTAATGTGAGGACCTGTGCAAGTGATGAAGTATGTGCAAAAATCTATGGAAAGTTAAGATTATGTTCTAGCGTCTCATGGAATCAACCTATCGGGTGTGTTTGTGAAAGAGGAGCACGAAATATTGTCTAGACCAGGACAGTACTGAAGCATCAACGTCACGTCGCGGTGACGTCACGGCGCCCCCTTCGCGTCGTGGAGATGTCACGCCGCGCCGTGCCAGCAACGTCGCGGTGCCCTGTGAAGAGGATGTTGCTGCCGGTGCTGCTCCGTCGGTCTTCGAGTTGGCTGCGAGGACGCCGCCGTGTCAGGAGAGGCCGTGTTAGGAACGTCTCTTTTACATCACAACGGACCTACCGTCATCTATAAAAGCCGAGCGCCTCGATAAGAACGGACACTTATCTTTCTGCGCTCGAAGCGAACGGACGGCTGCTAGAATCCTTGTCGATCGTTATAAAAGGTCACGTCAGTCATTTTATCGTGATTAGTGTTGGTTTTACAAGTGTGCAATCGTTATTTGAATTATGTGAACTGTGAGTACTTTTCCTTGGTTTAAATGTTTGATTTAATTCGTGTAATAAACGGAATTCTTGTTCTAACTTGTTTTTCTTAAGCAAATTCCATTTCTGATTCTAACAATATAGTATTTTAATTTTTTATTGATTATTTGCTTTACAATAGTATAGTAAAAATAGTGTGACCAGAGTTTGTTTACGATAACCCGACACCCAACTAACTGCGCAATTCACGAGAAACCTTGTTAGAACTGATAAGTAGTACCTACGGCTATTTGTGTACGCGGAGATTAACAAAAAAGTGTAGACAGAGCGGTTGCGGCCCTTCGTGAACATATCATAGTAAGCCAGTATAATTATAAGTATCGTTTATTTTTGTGAGGTTATACTGAACGAAAAAGACATTATTATTTGACAATTTAATTTGAGAGCGAGTTTGGCCGAGCCGTAATTTGTGCGACTTTCAATCCGACGCACCATTGTTCGAATCTCAGCTCGTCACCGCCCTATTGAAGTGGTATCAAGTTATGTGTAGATTTATTACAATCGTTTAAAATGGTGAAGGAAAATATCATTAGGAAACCCGCATGTACAATAACCACAAAATTCGGGGACATGTGACATCCACCAAGCCGCACCAGGCCTTATGACCCATTCTCTCTCTCTCTGATACAAAGTGAGAGGGTAATAAGGCTGTCGATAATTTAATAATTTACAGCATGCAAGCCGACATGCAAATCGGAACATTTATAAATACGAAAGTGTGTTTTTAGTTTGTCATCTTTCACGCAGTAACGGAATCGACGTGATAGTTTATAGGCCAGAGAGTAACAGAGGCTACTTTAAAAAGTCCTGTTTAAAAAGTTTGTAAAGGAAAATGGAAATATGCAGCTAGTATGAAATAATTATATACTTCATTTATTCATAATATTAAATCATAAGTTTTTTACAATATTCCTATAACAATACAAAATATTATAAAAAAAACCCGCTGGCAGTGGGGCAGGGCCCAAGCTACCGGTGGTCAGGGCTGCAGAGTGAGAAACCTCCTGACAATACGCGCCGTGTCAAGGAGCACTGTCTTCTGCATCTGACCCTTGATCTAACCGTCTAGCGAGAGCCTCTCTAGATGTTAAATAATTATTATGATTAAAACTTACCGCTAATCTCTGGAAACATGCAGATTCTAAAATTTCTTACACTAATCGGAAGCTACATTATCCTCGTGTGATATAGCTACTTTTTACTCTGTTTCCACGCGTGCTAAGCTTGGGTGGCGGGCGGAAGCTAGTACTGTATAAACAAGCTGGCGTACTTTGGCGGCTTCACTTGCCGATTCCAAGCACTACGTCCATATTATTTTCATCATTCTACTGCTACACTATTAACTTCAATAAACAACTGAGCGGCCTCTGCAGGTCAAAGCCCTTTACGGTGATAGCCTTGTTGTTATTGGAGTAGGTATTAATAGTTTTGTTTACTGAAATCGCGATGCAACCATACCACAGTGGGAGCGTATTCTCAAGTTTTCAAAGGGCTGGGTTTTTATAGTTACCAAGTGCGGTTGCCTAAACGCACATATAGGCTCGAGACAGATTTTTAACATGAGAGTGGTAGGTAGCAAGGCGGACACTACAAAATGTCGTATCACCACGCAGTGGCTGCATCATGATGTTTTCATTCACCGGAAGCTCAAGCTCATTCTAGGATTTGAACCCTAGACCTACGGATTGGTGATATCACTACATCGTGGCTTTATTTGCATGCTATTTGTAGTTAGTATTTTATCTATACAGATAAATAAAATTGAAGTGTCTATGTCACGCAGTTCTATGTGTTTACAAAGTTCTGGGTGGTACTGAAATCGTTATGGGCCGGCGTTATGCTGACCATCAGGCAAACGACACCCAATAGTATAATATAAAAAAAGAGATAGTATTCTACGGGCTACTTTTTATCGCGGCACGTGGGAATCTCTGCTTGCTATTGTAACAACTCAGGTTTTTTTCTTTTTTTGTCCGGGCGCTTTTGGCCCGGCCCGCGACTACCTGCGCCGCAAGTACGGATCTATTTGGGTCGATAAAATTCGATAAAATTGACAGTTCAAATCGATAAAGTGGGTTTTATCGATTTGAACTGTCAATTTTATCGAATTTCATCGAATATTATCGACCGAAAACATCCGTACTTGCGCCGCAGTTGCTATGGTTTTTGCAACGACCTTTACGCAACTACCGTTCTGTTTGCAGATGACACTGAAGGTACCGCAGTCAAGTTCTCATCAGAGATATGGCGACATTTCGAGCACGAAGACGAGGAGGCGAAGTGCAAGCTATGCAAGGAGACAATGAACAACGGCATCGATGACATGAAGGATCACCTAGAAGAGAACCACACCAGCTTGCTGGACGAAATAATTGCGAAGGCGCAGAAGGTAAGGTCCTGTTTTTCAGCAGCTGATAAGGAGACTAGTTCTGCGAAACTAGGTCGATTTCGAATGGTGGGTGTCTTCTTCTCTCTTCTTCGCATGTAATATCTTACTAATAAGTAATAGGTTTACTGGTCTGTGAATTTTAAGAGTGTTTTATAGTGTTACCACAAAAACCCATTTTTAGTCGTCTGTTTAGACAGTGTCTAAAGATAAGCCTCAGAAATGATTATGTCACAACAGAATTATGTTAGAAAATGGTTAGATACTACTTAAATCAGAATTTGTGGTTGCTCATATTTAATCGCGCGACTAAGGCATGTTTAGGCGTTAAACAGTGATTAACATAGGTTTAACGTGTGTTTAATTTTTTTGTGGTAAGGCCCGTTTTGACGTCCATGAATTTAGATTTGTCAAAGATGGAAGATATTTGATATTGATAGCTCCAAACTAAAATTTAGACCTGTCTAACATCTTCCATCCCTTTCTCGTGTTTAGAGACTTAAGTTACGTTAAGGTTTTTGATGTCGAATAAGTGATTGTATAATAATGAAACCGTTCTCTCATCCAGGGGCTAGACGCAGATTCAGACGACAACAACGCTTTGGAAGATGACAACGACGTTTACACAGAAGTAGTGTATCTAGAAGACGAATCAAGAAACAAGATTCACACGTCGACGCCATCGAAGAAACGAAAAAGACCGGTCCGTTTCGAACCAACTGCCAAAAGTAGAGCTAAGAAAGACAGACGAGTCAGCGATTCCTCTGAAGAGTACGTAAAAGCGAAAAAAGATATGAATCCGGACGAACTAGAGATGTTCATAAATTATATCCGGTGTTTGTTAAAAAAAGTTCCTAAAGAAAACACTTCAAAATTACACTTGGACATAATAAATCTGATAATGACAGCGCAGTGCAGGACACAACCCAACGTTATTTTTGAAACCGTTAATTTAGACAACGTTAATTCCGACGTCGCGTCCTCACTGGATAAGAACGCGAGCGTTCTTGTCACCCAAAATGGAACTTGTAACTTGAATAATTTGAATAGTCAGCGGGTTATAACGGTTCCTATACAGAATTTGATGTCAGTTGTTAGTAATTCTGGTAACGTTTCGACGTCAATGAAAGCTGCTCAAGCGGTTCAGGCGGCTCAAGCTGCTAATACTTCGTTATCGATGCCTGTGATACCGATACCGAGTTTGACTAGAATAACAGGATCAGATAAAAATAATTAAATACTTTTTGAGTATTTTATTTGAAGCGGTGATAAATGGTTTGTCAGCGTTTTCACAAAGCGGTGTTGCCAACCCAGATGGGACACTCGCAGAAGAGTTAGTCATACCACCTGGTAAAATGATTAGAAACTCAACTGAATTGAGTTAGAAAACGGTAGGTACGACATTAAAATCAAGATTTGTGGTTATATATATTTAAACACACGACTAAGGCATGCTTACGAGTTCGACGCTGTTTAACACATGCTTAGAGTGTGTTTGAATTTTTTGTGGTAAGAGTTAAGACCGATAGTTTTTAAATTTTCTTTAAATTCGTCTCCAAGCTGTTTATGTTCAAAACAGACATATTGTATAAAGTTATATAATGTTGATTTGGTCACCAAAGTGTCGTTAGTAAAATAAGGTTATTATAATTAGTTAAGTACATAACTTTCTTATTAAAACGTTTAGTAAATGGAAGTACATTTGATTAATTACGGTGTGTTTTTTTATATTACCTACAGATAGGTCAAAATACTCTTGAGATATCTTACTTCCTACTATATTGTTAACTAGCTTTTGCCCGCGGTTTTCACCCGCGTTCCCACAGGAGCCGTGCATATTTCAGGGACAAAAAGTAGCCTATGTTACTCTCCGGTCCATAAACTATATTTATGCCAAAAATCACGTCGATCCGTTGCTCCGTTACTGCGTGAAAGAAGGACAAATCAACAAACACTTTTTCGCATTTATAATATTAGTAGGATTTATTAATATTATAAATGCGAAAGTGTGCTTGTTGGTTTGTCCTTTCACGCAGTAACGGAGCAACGGATCGACGTGTTAGACAGGTATGTTAGTGGTAGGACTAACTCTTCTGCGAGTGTCCGTCTGGGTTGTTGCCACCGCTTTGCTCGTGAAGCCTGCCGCCAAGCAGTAGTGTGCAAGCATTACTGTGTTCCGGTTTGTTGAGCAGAGTAGCCAGTGAAATTACCTAATGTCTCAGCGCACTGCAGTGCCGCGCAGGCCTTTGTGTTTCAAAGTTCTGGATGGTATTGCCATTGCTATGAACCGGCGTTATGCTTACCATCAGGCAAACGACCAGCTCGTCTCGTTACCAAATAACATAAAAAAACAGGTATTTCAAAAGATTCTATTGTAATCACATGACGAACAAACAAGTAACTACCGACTAACATGTAGGTAGGTACCTACCTATTTCACTGGATATAGTACACCTTATTGAAAACTGGGTGGTACCGGTTTCTATTAAGACCTGTTATTTGATACGAGCTTTTAGAATGGCCTAGGATTTACGTACCTGAACTACACAAACACGCACACGCAAGCTGAAAGTCTAGTTTGATGAAAGCCTGAATCAGAATGATAAGTACTTAGTTTAATAAACTGAGTCTATACCCTTCAAAAAGCTTAGCGTGTTATTTTTGCAAGCTTTTATAATCTGATAGTTTGTTTAGGTTAAATCTTGAAAGCTAAATTAGAACAAGTTCCTTCTAACCGGTTCTGCTGAAATTTTAACCTATAAAATTAACGTATGCAATAGGTAGGTAGGTACCCAATATTGTAATAAGTATTTTGTTAATAGTTACTGTACCTTTACGATTACGTATTTATTTAGATCGACTAACTTGTTTGGATCGTGAGGCCTACCTCCATCTCTTAGAGCGGTACCTATTACTTTAACCTTCATTGAAAGGCTGCTCATATTATTTATATAAAACTATATGTATAAATGAACGTCACTTAGTTAGGCCTTTGGAGAAGTATACTTTTGTTAAATTGATGATATGTTGCGTGTAAGGAATTATAAAATGTATCACCGATTTCTCCGTCAATTGCAGATATTGAAAGTTCTTTTTTTGTTACAAAGGGGTACCTACCTATACTCTCGATGTGGTCCTATTTTATAAAAGAACGTCTAAAGATGAAGAAATTTAGTTGATTTTTCAACATCGCTATATTTTCATCGAAGTACTTTCCTTCTTTTTTAAAAGCAATTCTACTTGTTCTTATCTGGTTTACGATTTTTTTATAAAATAAAAAGCTACCACCCATTATAATGAGGAGGTTTATCCTAATACTATACTTACCTCAGTCATGTTTATGCTCGCCTAGTACCAATATCTCTTTATATAAAAAGTACAAACATTTTTGGGCAGAACCGATAATATTTTATAGTAAAACCGGTGCGGTGCATAGATCGACAAAACGATTCATAGTGGTGATCGACAAAAAATATGGCGTCGATCGTTTGTTGCCTAGTAGTATTTGACTTTATGCAAATATATCGATATTATTCGACTCCAAACATATTATAAGAATTCCAACTTGCACGGTCTGGAATTGTAACTTATTGTTAAGTAGGTATCTAGTTAGTTTTAGTCTAAAACTTGATACGTGAGGCCCGTGTGCAGCAAGGGCTAGAATAAGAAATGACTAAAAAATAGCGGTTTAATAACCCGTTATTCTGAAGCTACCGGGCTTTCCGTATTAGGAAGTCATTTGTATTCTATTTCTCAACAACGTTAAATCGGCAATAAGGCTTGCGTCACACAATCTCGGTAATTCCTTGTGACGTACTGAATCATGTAACAATTCAGTATAATGCGTTATTTGCCAACGATATATATAATTTACGATATTTTAACGTGTATCGCCATAATTACGCTAAATTAAATATTTATTTCCTCGTTCGCAACTGTCCTGTACTCGTAGTGTATGGTGGTAATCATTATAATATTATACTTATTGTATTGCTGCTGCCCGCTGTTTCACCAGAGTGGAGATTTTGGATTTCATAGGTTTTATTTTATTGCGCGGAACCCTAATTCTTTTTCTAAAATGAAAGTAGCCTTAGTTACTCCTTGTAACATCAGCTATCTACCAATGAAAGTCCCGTCGCAATCGGTCCAGCCGTTTCGGAGATTACCCGGAACAAACAGACAGACAAAAATTAAAAAAATGGTGATTTTGTTAAAGCTGTTATTTTGATATTACAAACAGACACTTTTATTTATTTGTATAGATTTAACCCTATATGTTATACGGGCTTCTTCACTTCGGGAACATTAACCAAATGAGAAGAGATGAACAGACACGTACGTATCTAAGAAAAACAAATTACTGTAGGTAATAATGCGAGCAGGATGCGGTCTAGCTTTTTTATTAGTACTTCATAAGTTTTTTTGGGCCAATCATCTTTTTTATCAAATCACGAAGGAAATTAGTACCACAGCTAAATACACCTATGAGTATGACATAACTATAATGTTCAAAAACAGTTGGGTAATGGTTGTGTAGGCCTATAACCTATAAGTAATCCAGATGTTTCAATTTCAACACATTAGCAGTTGGCAGCATACGTACCCAGCATGCTGGTGGCATTGCGTCGTTTTATCGCAATGCTATTTGAGCCAAATAATTAGGTACATTTTGTTTTTTAGATATCGTCGAGAGAGGTATTTTTGGTCTTATTGTGTTTTGTTCACTATTGCGAGCCAATGGAAAGCAGTAAGAAACCCATGCCCACAGATTTTACTGTCGTGGACTTTTGTACCTATATGAAAGTAAGTGTTGTAAGGCATTTTGTTGCAAAAGAGTTAGTCATTATTGGTTTCAACATTTTGACTGCTATTAGAGCAGTCATACTTACATTCGTCACTATTTATCAGTACAAAAACCAGTCATTTCGCGTAAGCTGATTCAATATTAACAGTTAATTTGCTTTTCCTTGTTTTATTTGAAGAATTATTTTATTTTATTTTATTTTATTCTACATGGAAAACAAACAGCTGTCAATAAATACAATAGTTACAAGGTAATGGATACTTAAAAGCCTAAATAGTTTCCGCTTATGAAACAATATGTATGTGTAAATGTGAATCCTGCTGTAACATGCTACAAAACTATAAAACTATCGTTATTATAATTATACAACAGATAGTAGTAGGTACAATGAGAATAAAAAGTAAAGAGTAAATAAAAGGTAAACAAAACAAATGCCACATAAAACCAAGAAATATAAATGCTAGAGTAAAGAAATGGATAATATTATAAGTAAAATTTTAATTGGTAAAGAACTGATCATTAAACAAAGCTTTAAATTTATTCTGCTTCATCGTAAATAGGTCCACATTTTCAGAGAACTCTGAGTTATACAGATTGACAGTACGTATAAGGAAAGAATTTTGTCGGTAGTTCGAGAGACAGGGAGGAGCATACAGTAGTTTCTGCGACAGATCGGCCTTGTCGGAGCGCACAGCTTGACCTGCGCCAGTAACGATGGAGAATCGATCAAATTTAAGGTAATGTTGTGCAGTAAAGTGAGGTCAGCCGCTTGTCTTCTTTTTAAGAGAGGCAACAAATGGTGCCGTTTACAGCTCTCAGCATAATCCGGGCTTTGAATCTTATGCTTGAAATTGATGAATCGTAGAAATTTCTTTTGCGGTTTTTCCAACATATTAACATATTTATCATAGCGAGGGTTCCAGACTTGCGAGGCATATTCAAGCTGACTTCGAACTAAGGAGCAAAATAGAATTTTTAGCGATTTTACAGAATGGAAATCCTTAGTGACACGAAATAAAAAACCTAGAGTTTTCATTGCTTTCGTTGAGATATTCTCGATGTGCTTATCAAAGACAAGTTTAGAATCGAGGGTTACCCCTAAGTCAACCACAGTATCAGTTCTTGTAAGGGACTGACCATTAATATTATAATTAAAAGGTAGGGTCCTATTAGATCTACTAAAAGATATGCAAAAACATTTCAGTACATTTAGATCAAGCTTGTTTAAGGTACAATATGTATGAAGATTATCAAGGTCCCTTTGCAGCAACTCCAGATCATTGCTGTTACGAATTACTTTAAAAATTTTCATGTCGTCGGCAAAAAGGAGAAAATCAGAATGATGAAAGCATGAGTCAATGTCGTTAATGAACAGAATAAAGAGAAGAGGGCCAAGGATTGATCCTTGAGGCACGCCAGATGGAATAGGTGAAGAAGCTGACGCAAATCCATTTAGGACCACAGTTTGGCAACGATTATTGACATAAGAGGTAAACCACCTTAGCAAGTCACCTCGTATGCCAGCTGCATGGAGTTTGGCAAGCAGGATTACATGATCGATGCGATCAAAAGCCTTGCTGTAATCAGTATAGACCGCGTCAACTTGACCCCCCGCATCCATACCAGCAGTGACACAATTAGTAAATGTGATCAAGTTGGTTGTAGTCGATCTTCCTCTCAAGAAGCCATGCTGCTGCGGTAAGAAAGTATGTTTAAGAACGGCGTATAATTGATCATGAATCAACTTCTCAAAAATTTTAGCTAGTACACACAGTTTAGAGATCGGTCGATAGTTAGATATATCACGCTTTGACCCTTTTTTATGAATTGGTGTGATAGTTGCTGTCTTCCATACTTTGGGCATTACGCCTTCACTAATGGAGCGCTCAAAAAGCAAAATAATGGGGTATACCAAACTATTGGCGCAGCTAGCAATTAAGTGTGGGTGAAGGCCATCCGGTCCAGCTGATTTTTTACAGTCAAGATGTTTTAAAAGATGTAGAACCTTGCAATCCAATATTTCAATAGTATTTATATCAGCCGTAGTATCAGGCTGTTTAAAATTCATTGAGTAAGATGAAGGAAGAGCTGAAGCTTGAGAGGGTGTACTTGATAAATAATTTGAGTTAAAAAACTCTGAAAAGGCGTTACAAATACTGATACCGGAAACAATATTGGTGTTCATGTAAGACATAGTCGATGGATATGCATTGTGCTGTTTGTTCGACTGAATATATGACCAGAACGCATTAGGATCGGCAATAATTGAGTTTTCTACGCTTTTTATATAACTATCATAGCATTCACTTTCTACTTTTTTAGCTCGTTCACGCAGAACCCTAAAATCGTTGTGGTCATTTTTATTATTATATATTTTATACTTTCGATGATGTTTATTTTTTTCTTTTAAAATTTTGAGTAGTGCAGGAGAATACCACACAGGATTTTGGCTGGGTAGAACATATTTAGATGGTACAAATTTATCCCTCAATTCGGACAGTATTTTATTGAATTTGTCTACCGCTTCATCCACACTACCACAAGAAAGAAGTGTCAGCCAGTCCTGACCATCAAGCTCACTGCAAATTGACGAATAATCCCCTTTAGCATAAAAGAACTTAGGTCTAGGGCTAGGGGTGAGAAAAGTTATGTGTACGAAAAGTGGTCTACAGACAAGTGCCGGGTGGTAATTGTCTTCCGGCACCAAAGGATCCAAGCATCGAGAAACAGATACGTCGTCATTACATAGAACAAGATCAAGGACATTGTTTTGATGGTTCAAAATGCTATTGAACTGGCCCAAATTAATTAGGTTTAAAAGATCTAAAAGTTCAGTATGATTACTATTACTACTGTTACATGTAGGTTGCAAGAAAGTATGGTCACAAGAAGCTGCCCAGGTTATGTCACTCAAATTGAAATCGCCTAGAATTAGCAGTTTATCACTGGGATTGTTAACCGAAATTGTAAGTACTTTTTCGCAAAAATTAGAAAGTTGAGACGAGAAAGATAACCCTTGATGTTGTGGACAGAGATAAATACAACCTATGTGCAGGTTTACAGGCGGTTCAGTTCGATTCCCATTGAATTTAATAGAAACCCACAAGTCCTCCGCTGTGGAATGCCAGTCGGGCCGCGCGAGCGCTGCCAGGTCCCGGCGCGCGGCGATAAGAACGCCCCCACCGCGCGCCTGCCCGCGCAGCGCGTAGTCCCGGTCGCGCCGCCATACCGTGTACACATCACTAAATAGTTCCTCAGTTTTTATTCCGTCGAGAAGCCACGTCTCCGTTAACACGATTATATCGTAATTACATAATAATAAGTTCCTCTTAAATTGAAGTGATTTCGTTCGCAAACCCCTAACATTTTGATAATAAATGTTAGGAATCATAATCACAATCCAGCCAAGTATGTGCTTGGCTGGAAAGTGCATCGTTAAATGATGTACAATTGTTACACGGGTAATTGATGTTAGTTGTTTGCGAACAAAACACTGTGCGAGTAAAACTGATTAAAAGTAAGCGTGTTATAAGACGAGACTTCACGGCCCAATAGGTAATATAGAAAATATGTGTTCCGACAGGAGTGTATAGTAAATGTAAAGTGCTTGTAAGTGAGACGAGGTTATATTTAGTTGTAAAGCGAAATGGCGGCGCGCAAAACGTACTGAAACTCTTATACCATAGTAAAATATGTAAATACGATGGCAATCTATGTATGATAATTATTATTAGAGTGCGATATTGTAAGTATAATTTGAATAAATAATAATAATAAATTAAGTAGGTTATTGTAGGTTCGACTAACACAATTAAAAAACAGAATAGATTAGTAGTTATGTACGATATGAGTATATATTTGTTAGGTTTACGTGGCACGAAATAAGACAAGAAAATACATGAAAATAACAATGAACGATAAATGCGGCAATAGCACTTAATAAATAGTCACTTGATTTTAGCGAGGTCATCCTCGTTATGAACATGTAATATCGGCGAAGTGTCATTTTTTCTCACTAAGATCTTGCATTTTTGGACCCATGTGTACTTGTAGTTCATCTCAAGTGCCATCTTCTTGACTCTAGTCAGGAGCAGCTTGTTCTCCCGTGTGAGGTGATCATTGACAAAGATTCTGGCGGCGGCTCCGGTGAAGCCTACGTCCTCGGCCGTCAGGTTTTTGTAAGATCTAGCAGAGGCAACAAAATTCTCCTTCATGTACCTTCCAAGGAATCCAACGATGATTGGTTTAATATTCGACGAAGAGCGGGCTCTAGTAACAAAATTAATATCTGAGAGTTCAACAGGCTGCCCAATTACATCACCGAGCTTACGAACAATAGAAATTAGGTTTTCGTTCTTCTTGAGGGGCACCCCTTTGATTTCAACGTTGTTACTTCGCTCCCTTTGGTCTTTCGACGATAGATCAGCGGCCAACTGAGTTAGTTTAAGTTGAAGCTGGGGGTAGTCATCGCCGCCGCTGGGCCTAGATTCCAAGCTAGTGAGTCTAGAATCGATCTCTAACGTCTTAGCTTTGTTGGCATTCACTTCATTTTTAATATCGAGCATAGAATTCTCAAAATGATGGAACTTTTCCTTGATAACTTTAACTTCTTGTACTAATGTAGGTAGTTGCTCCAGGCGAACGTTGATACCTCTAATCCCATCACGCAGTTCCTGCAGCACTAGATCCAAGGTAGCATTCGGAGATAATCCAGGCTGAGTGACCGAAGAGTCAGTGGTAATCACTTGAGGCTGGCTGGATTTACAACTGGGACAAAGCAGAGCAGCCTGCCTCACAGGCCCGAGTTTCCTGTAGTTCCTTTCAGATATGTTCGCACAGGAAAAACAATAATGGGTAGAACAATTTGAGCATCTAACACCATCTGAGTGCTCACTGTTACACGCAGGACACGAAAACATCATTATATAATAATAACCGTTCTGCGAATTATAAAAAAGGCACAGCGCAGGTGGTCGGTATGTGCTTGCTGCGTAGCGGCGCGGAGCGGACTGAGGAGAATAAAAATTATGAGGAGAATAAAATAATTATGCTACCTACTTAATGCAATAATCCTGCTTTAGTACCTATATTTTTTTATAATACAAAACGATCCACGGAACTTGTGGCCAAGGCAGAAGATCGCCTATAAAGAAAAATTTTGAGAAAGGCCTTTGTCCATAAATAGCCGCTAAAACGCTGAAGAATGAACCTTCGGATGGACAGGGAATTTTCAGTTTATTCACCTCGATAAACTTTGTAGAGAAGAAGGGAAGAATCGCTTTGTAGTTTTTGCACATTTGGTTTCCTTGGTTTGCGATATTACCACCTTGAGAAATGATGGAATTATGATAATTTATAATTTGCGCCTTAGGAGAGACTTATATCCAGTAATGGACTGATAGGCTGATGATATTTACCACATTCGATCACCCCTATGACGATTAAGCCCTAATACTACTAAACAAGTGGTTTGGTTAAAAATGACATTGGTTTCGACCAAAATGATCACTTTAGACACTTTCAGTGTATTAATACACTTCGTGTCCAATACAACAATGCGTTTAGGGCGATGTTGGGGCTGCCGCGGCACTGCAGTGCGTCAGAGATGTTCGCGAAGGCGCATGTTGACAACTTTGACGCCATCATAAGGAAGAGAGTCGCCTCTCTGATGCAGCGGGTGCGGGGCAGCAACAACAGCCTCCTGGCGACTGTGGCGGACAGGGTCGATGGACCAATTTTGAGGCACTGGATCGCAACGCATACAGTGCTGCGAGCTACTGTCTCGAAATAGAATAAATTTTTATTTTTGTGTATGTATACTAATATAGTTTTAAGTTTGTTACTAATACCTATATGGAAATGTGAATCAGTTTTATTTCCGAAATAAAAATCTATTATTATTATTATTATTATTAATTAGTATGACTATCTCAATCGTTTTCTATTGTCGCCTATGTCAAAGGCCGAAAGGCGGTCATAAATAAACCATTGTTAATTTTCGTGTGCTCTTCATCAAAGTGATCATTTTGGGACGAAACCATTGTTATTTTTAAACCATTTGTTTAGTAGGATTGAGGCCAGGGCAGATAGTGGTCAACCCTGTGGGTCAAACGCTAATCTATCTAAAACTTAGAGAGGCGAATGTGTGTTCGTTGTTTTGTTCTACTTTCAAGGAGCAACGGATCGACGGGATTTTTGCATAGATATAGTTTATGGACCGGAGAGTAACATAGGCTACTTTTTATTCTGGAAAGATGCACAGTTCCTGTGGAAATTTCCGCGTGGGTGAAACCGCGTGTAGCAGCCAGAAAAACGACAGAACAGCAGTTAATTAAACAACTCTATATTTAGAGTATTCTTAGTTATAACACTACAGTAAATAGGTCTTTCATATAGCAAACTTGTTAAATATAAGTACTGAGTCAAAAGTGCAAATAATTTTTGTTTCTCAACGTAAGTAGGCCGGACCGGGCGAACTGTTACTCACGTTAGGTCTTGCAAGAAACCTTGACTCTATTTGCCTAAGAATATTAAGTTTTGGGGGACGGCTGTGGCATATCAATCGATGTCTTTTATGTAACTGTAGAGGTCAGCTGATATAATTTAGGCAACGTTCGCCACGGTCAGTTCAAATTCAAAAGTCTTGAGTGGACGAGATCCCACTAGCAGCACCCGTTTATGAGTGTGACGCATGTGCCAGCCATCGCTCTCGTCAACCATTTTCGAGGGGAGAGGGCGACCCGCCACACGACGTCGCTGCAGCAGGGTCATTCCAGTGGCCATGGCCACTCCGGTTTTCACTTTTCCTATGTCAACTCTCCGTCTCCGCCCGGCTGCTGTACTTGAAAGCCAAGTACTAATGGAAACGGTTCCGCCATCTTCGCCCACATCAGGCGAGATAGAGGTCAAATGCTATACAAACAAGGTAAAAAAACGAAAAAAGCGATGAAAGGACTTTAATGATAAACTACTGAACCGATTTTAATGAAATTTCTATGGGACCATTCTGAAATTATATCCTTTCAAATCCGTACTTCCGTACTACAATAAATGCGACAGTGTGTTTGTTTGTTTATTAGTTTGTCTTTTCACGCAGCAACGGATCGACGTGGTATTTGGCATATATGTAGTTTAAGGACCGGAGAGTAACATAGGCTACTTTGTATCCCGGAAAAATGGACGGTTCCTGTGGGAAAGCGGGGGAAACCGCGGGCAAGTAAAGAAATAATTTTTCAAATCTATACAAATAAAATGAAATTGTAGTATCTGTTTGTAATATTAAAATTTCTGTCTGTCTGTCGGTCTGTTTGTTCCGTGTAATCTCCGAAATGGCTGGGCCGATTTTCACGGGACTTTCACTGGCAGATAGCTGATGTTACCTACAAAGAGTAACTTAGGCTACTTTAATTTTAGAAAAAGAACTAGGGTTCCGAGCAAAAAAATAAAAACCATGAAATCCAATATCTCCGCGGGCAGCAGCTAGTCGGTTTATAAATGACGGAGATCTGAGGTAAAAAATTAAAATAAAAAAACAAATTGAGAACCTCTTCCTTTTTTGGTAGGTGGTTAAAAAGACAACAGTAGTCGATTGACTCTTATCTCAAGTGCAGCATGCGGAATACCTTCGCGATTTTCAACTTGCACCTAAGGGCCTCTAACATGTTATTGAAGCATCACGATATTTTCACTGAAAGCTGATATGTATGATTCGAACCACCATCCATCGACCTACAGATCGCTGGAAGACGTCACTAGCAACTAGAAAAAAAAATGCAAATCATTGCGAGTTCTAAAATTCGCACAGCTCAAATGTCATTTTCAGATAACATTATGTTAATATCAACTTTGACCTAGTTATCGCAATAACGGTTACATAAAAAATACTTTTATGTATCTCTAGCAGATTGTATTGGGGTTGTACTATTACTAATTCTGTGGTTGAGGTTAGCTGAAAAGCTGTGTGAACATCCGCTAGTGTCGGTTAACACTATAAAATATATTTCATAATAGCTGAAAAGGGTTATAAAAATAACGAAAGGAGTTAAAAAAATAATTTATATTGATTAATGATCCATAATTATGATGTATTCAATAATTATATCCAAACATCATCACAAAATATAGAGAATTATGCTGCCTATAAGTATTCCCAAACAGTCACCGCCTCAAGGAAACCTACATACTAGTGTGTCAGTCTGTCTAGGTTTTTTACCTCAAAAAGACCTATCAGATTCAAATTATCGCGTACATATGTAATTTATTATGTAAGTAATTAGGTATCTATAATGGTCCAAAACCCGTATATTATGGTATAAGAACATTTGGGTAGAATAAGCGTTACACAATTACGCTAGGAACAACGAGTGCTGAGCAATTATAACTAAACTTTTAATAACCCAATATGGCCTAATTTTAACATCACGTGACATTAAGCTAAAAGTGACATTCACAACTCGTTACTAAAAATAGCAGATACGAATAACACGTTATTTATAACGCGTTGTGCAATTAGAAAGTTTTGCAATGCCTATATCACGTGAGATAGCGAAGGAAAGCTAAGGTTTCTCTTGTGAAAAGTTGCCAGTATTTTATGAAATGATATGATTTATTTATTTGATATATGTACATAAAGATCTTTGATATAATATTTTAATTAATAACCTGTTGACCTATTAACTTTTTTATTTTGTTCGTACCTACAATAACACCTACTATTATTTGAAAGAATATAATTTCACTATTTTTGTTAGGCACCTACTTATTGAATGTAATAAATGTTATTTGCAAGAGTATAGATCCCTAATTTTATACAAGAATCATATAATGAAACTAGCTTCTGCCCGCGGTTTCACCCGCGTTCCCACAGAAACTGTGCATTTTCCGGGATAAAAACTAGCCTATGTCTCCAGTCCACGCCAAAAATCACGTCGATCCATTGCTGCGTGAATTAAGGACAAAACAAACCAAGAAACGTACAAACACACCTTCGCATTTATCTATAAGTACAAATAAATAAAATTGAAGTGTCTGTGTGTAATATCAAAATAACAGCTTTTTACCAAATGCATAATATGATATATATACGGTACCTATAACAAAACAACCATTTTTTTAATTTTTGTCTCTCTGTTTGTTCTGGGTAATCTTCGAACCGGCTGGACCGATTTTGACGGGACATTCATTGGCTGATAGCTGATGTTATAAGGAGTAACTTAGGCAAATTTTATTTTAGATAAAGAATTAGGGTTCCGCACTAAAAAATAAAAACCATGAAATCCAATATCTCCGCGCGGGTGAAACCGCGGGCAGCAGCTAGTAAGTACCTATGGATAAAGCTATAATGAGAAAAGATGCGATCAACTTCGAATTACTTAGGTAGGCTATACTCGTAGTTTATGCGTATAGAACCTACTAGACCCAACGGTGTCGATGACTGCCACCGTCCGTGAGTCACAATCACATGTATTTTACAACGTATCACCTAAAGTCAACAACGGATTTCCCGGTCGACCACGTGGTTAATACACATTTTAAAAGATAAATACCACGTGTTTTTGTGACTTCCAAAAACGACGAGATTCTCATCTGGTATTTTTGTGGCGATGTTAGTAGATTGATTGCTCCCGATTTAAATGATTGCGTTGGGTACCTGTATTTCTAGGGAGGTCCCTTTATAAATATTATTACGGAACTAGCTGTGTCCCGCGGCTTCACCCACGTAGTCCACGTAGTTCACCTATGAAGTTACTCCATGTAACATCAGCTATCTGCCAGTGAAAGTCCCGTCAAAATCGGTCCAGCCATTTCGGAGATTACCCGGAACAAACAGCAGACAGACAAAAATTTTTAAACCACCTAGTATTATGCAGACCGTAGACGCTTATGCAAACGTGCGTTTGCTTGTCAGAATAACAACTTTGCATCAAGCGCGGATTTAGTGGGAGGACTAACTCTTCTGCGAGTGTCCGTCTGGGTTGTTACCACCGTTTTGCTCGTGAAGTCTGCCGCCAAGCAGTGATGTGCAAGCATTACTGTTTTCCTGTTTGATGAGCAGAGTATCCAGTGAAATTACTGGGCTTATGAGACTTAATACCCAATGTCTCAGGGTAACGAGCGCACTGCAGTGCAGGCCTTTGCATTTCAAAGTTCTGGGTGGCACTGCAATTGTTATGGGCCGGCGTTATGCTCACCATCAGGCAAACGACCAGCTCGTCTCGTTACCAGAAAACATAAAAAAAATTCTAGTATCTCGTAATCGACACTTGATGCTAAAGCGTTGGTATTTTGACAAGCAAACGCACGTTTGCAATTTAAAGCGTCTACGGTCTGCATTAGACTGCATTGCATGTTATTTAGCTATTAATCTTCATATACACATTCACATTTCATATTCATCGATGTACACACCCAGCGATAAACTATCTCCTAGATAACTGATAGATTATAACATTTCCTCATGATGACGTCAACTGGTAGCAGGACCGATGCACTTGGTGTGATTTTTCATAATACGGATGTTGCATGAAACAAAATACATAATTACTGTTAACGTTATACACGTTTAAGAACATCACATTAACTACTATAAAAATGGAAATTCACAGAAAATATTTATAATATTTCTACAATGATACATCATAGTAATTTAAATGATACCATCAGATTCTTTATATTTCCATGAATAAATAAATGTATGACATCTTTGTACTTAAACGCAGTTTTTCACGGCCAAATCAACAAAATGCATGTTTTTAGTACAGCTTTACGGCCCGTGTAGAACAAGTGACGTCAAATGTTCTGTCCAATTTGTATGAACTATTATGAGTTTTAGCGCTCAGTAGATACTCCCGACATCTTGTTTTTGAAGTTTCTAGCTTTGTATTTCCAGACATTTGACTCTCATGAGAAAACGAATTGATTGACATCATAAAAAAATGGAATCAGCATCCCTATTATAACGATTGTACATAGTATAAAACCAATGTAACTATTTGAGCCAGGATGCCTGATGGTAAGCAAAACGCCTGCCGATAATTGAATTGATTCGGCTAGCTACTGCCGTCAAGATGAATATTATATCCGGTTGTCATTAAAATTTAACTTATTTTCATAATATTTCTGCTACTATTATGTATTCTGTGGCAATAGTTCAAAAAGGTGTTTTCTTGTAAAATTCAGTTATGAATTATCAAAGAAAAATCAATTCCCTTCCATCTAAATTCAATAATAATAATCCTTTTGTACCTACTTGAATGAATTCAGAAAAACCAAAGGAGTATACAATCTTTCAAGATTTGAAAGTGCTATTAATAATACAACTGGTTCGTAGGTGTCTTGGTGATTGCAATAGATTTTGGTCGAAGAGAATGCAGCTGCCATTACCTGGATGTTCCCTTGGCCAGCTCTAATAACACCCACAGAGATATGGGGTTGAAAGTGCTAAATATTGCCTAATCAAAATCAAATCTAATTCTTGAATTCAGTTTAAAAAATGTACATGCATGTGAAAAAACAGGAAATAGTCACAAGAATGCGCTCAAAAATACAGGTGCAGTAACTCACCACTAATCCTAATTCTTCTCCTTTTCTTTCTTCAGTTCTCATAGAGGATAAATCTTTTGCAGTCTTGATTTTCTTGCTTCTTTTAGTCCGAGAACATTCTTCTTTTGGGCATCTTTCTTCACCTGGCTGCATTAAGAACCATCTTCTTTCTTCTTTGGTTCCAATTAGAACCACCTTCTTGAAATAGATGTTTGCTCCACTCATGAAGAGTGACGAGCAAGTTACGTTTGAATTTGTTTGAACATTCTGCTTGAAACATTTGAACCATTTGGCGGGCTCCGAAGAGCCCTAGGAAGGGAAAGGACCAGGGATGGGACTAGGGGGGACAAGGAACGCTGCGGACATCTCCGGCGCTGGGGCGCCGACATCTTCACTTAAAAAGTATACTTTACAAACTAATTATAAAAAACTTGTAAATTCCAAATATACTCGTTTTTTTTTGTACATCACAGAAGCTCCTCCTGACCAAGACGGCCGCAGCTTGAGATCAATATACTATCTGTACAAACATATATCTTTCCAATTGTTAACATCGGCTCGACACCGTATCGTTAAATTTTAAAATCTACAACTAGAATTAGGAACATGGGCCCACCGCTCATATAAATTTTTTTAAAGCTCTGTTCTGGCGAGGTGCTTGATGATGATTTTTTCCATTTTTTTTTTGTCCCTCTCGCCGGAGCGGGGTCGCCACGTTTACAAATAAAAATACATTGGTCTCGAGATAAATAAAACGATACGACTAGCGGAGCGGCGCTCCGGGCCCGGCGTGGGAGCCTCACCACTCTTCATGTAAAATATAATCAGAACGCCTCATTCCAAAACAAATGCAACGTGAGCGGCTCGCTGCATGACTTCGCCGCGCCCGTAACAATAATAATCGCGGGGCGGCGCGCCTCCGCCTCGGCCGCGGCGGGACACGAGCCCCACCGCGCTCGGGGGCGGAGGCCTAATACAAATCGCAGTGGCACCGCGGGCGACGCCACGCAGCGCGCCGCGAGCGTCGAGGGTCGCGCGCCGGGCGCCGCAGCCCCCGCACTCCGCCACTGGCACACACTCCCAACTCCACTATTTTTTTGGGTTTTTCGTCATTATTTTGTCCGGGAGAGGGCGCGGTCCCGGCGGCAGCGTGCGGAGGCTACGGCCGTACACTTATCTACTAAAATTTTCACAAAATAATACCTAACGCCGGAATTTGATCGGCGGCGGGGCGCAGGCTCCGGGCTGCCCGAGGGCTGCGCACCGCGCGCCCGTCTCACGCGCATCGCGTTACAAAATAAAAAACTTAGCACGAGAGAGCGCGAGCGCCGCGTCCCGGGTGGGGGCGAAGCGCCCGCGCGGCACTACACTAATGGATAGAGTCTCGAGGCCTACGCGACAACGTTGAGGAGCAGCTTGAGAGGCAGCGCGCGGTCTGGCTCCGGCCTGCAGCGGCCGTCGCGGCGCCAGTGCGTAGGCGGCGGCGGCAACGACGTCGCGGACGGCGCGGCGCCCCACTTACTGCCTGCGTAGCGCTCCTCACGGGCCGCGCGGTCGCGGCGCCCGAGCGCCGGCAGCGGAGTCCGCGCGGACCGCCGGCGGGCGCGCCCCGGCTGCGGGGTGCAGTTCATGGCTGGCGCCGTGGGACGCGAGATCTCTTCTCTGGCTGACTGACCTTCACTTGATGGTTGAGCTAGTTGAGTTTGACTGTTCGCTTATCGTGCGTAAGTGCGATGTTCACAAAATGGTTGCCGTCGCACGGGAGCGGTGGACGTTCGCGATCCGCCTCTCGGGCTCGAGCCGCTGTCGATCTTCTTGGATGACACGTCGAAACACTTCACTACTTCACTTTCACGACTATCGTCGGCGGACGCGCTGCTAGCTCCAATGAGAATCGATTTCTAGCACACAATATAGACGCCACCTCTCCATTATTCGCACCTTCACCTCTCGATTTCGACTACGTGACGTCGGCGGGGCGCACGGTATTTAAAGCGTAATGGCGGCTGCGCGACGCAGGTTGCGCAGTGGGGATTTAAAGCGGCCTATTCATGGCACTTTTTTTTTAATCCCACTAGAATATTCTTGGATTCCTTTTGAATACCAAATTACCAATAGAAGTTAGGACGCATAGGTAGGTAAAACACATTTCCCAGCATCAATATTCATTCATCATTCAGATATATTTATTATATTATGGTTTTTTTTATAAACTATTTTGCTCTGCAAGCTCCAGGGGGTCGCACCATTTGCTTGATAATTAAAGTATTGTGTACAGAAAAATTTCTTACTTATCATCAATTTAACAAAACAATTTTATATTATGGTTATAATTGGTGTCACGACTTTACGAAGCAAATAGCAAAATAGGGCGAGAGGAGGAAAAATAACATAAAAATTATAGCTTGTTACGCAGGATAGCTGACAGCTGTCATCATGAGCATGAAATTTCGTATTTTTTTGCAGTGAAAATGTAAGCAAGTCATTTTTTTATATGTTAACTGTGCTCGTTTGTCTCGGCTGATATATATCTAACTAGCTGATACCCGCAGTTTTACCCACGCGGAGATATTAGATTTCATGGGTTTTATTTTTTAGCAATCATTTATTAGAATTTACTTACGATTAGATAATGTATCTTGATGATTATGATAACAATTACATTCGCTAGAGGAGTTTCTTGTATTCACTATTCATCAAGTAAAACCTCTTCTACCATCCCGTTTATTATTCTCTTCATCATCATCACTACATATTCCGCACCGCTGAGATCGTGTTTGCTCGGAGTAATCTCAAAAACTGCTGAATGGATTTTTACCAATAGAAATAAGGGTTTTCTAAGATGATTATAGGTTATAATATATGAACATTTTTCGACAGCTACCCATATGATGATAGTATTTGTTAATTAAAGGATATCGTTAGTGGTAGGACTAACTCTTCTGCGAGTGTCCGTCTGGGTTGTTACCACTGCTTTGCTCGTGAAGTCTGCCGCCAAGCAGTAATGTGCAAGATTTACTCTGTTCCGGTTTGATGAGCAGAGAAGCCAGTGAAGTTACTGGACTTATGAGACTTAATACCCGATGTCTCAGGGTAACGAGCGCACTGCAGTGCCGCGCAGGCCTTTGTTATTCAAATTTCAGGGTGGCACTGCAATTGTTATGGGCCGGCGTTATGCTTACCATCAGGCAAATGACTATATCGTCTCGTTACCAAATAACATTAAAAAAAAGTCGCACTATAAAACAATATCTCGAAAGCGTGCGACGCGGGCGTGGGCAGTGGCAAGGGAGGCAAGGCGCGGGCGGGGTGGGTCCATGTATCCACCAAACCAGAACTACAGAACACAGAAGTCAATGTCATCCGACTATACATGATCAGTGCTACCCGTACGAAGTGGGGACGGGTCGACAGATATTAACAAAAAAATTAGAAACATACCAAACGTGAGCAACCCGTACGTAACACGCAAAGAGAATTATAACGCTACGCTAGAGTAACATGAACACGCGTTCAAACGCTTCATGCATAGCAATCTTTATTCATGCCGAGCACGAGTACCAATCGGGTAACAGCGTTGAAAAAAAACATCGAAGAAAACAAGGAGGTTGAATTATAACCTGACTAAATAAAGTAGGTTGCAAACACAAAGAATGGGCTCACGTTGCTACGATTACGCAATTTGGTAGTTTTTCTGACAAAATGGCTGCCCGTTTTATTTTAGTATTTGTATCCATCGCTCGCTTCGCATGATAATGCGATGTTTGTTTTTGTTGAGTTAACTGAGTACGCCGTCCGCGTTATCGGAATTAATAGAATCTCTCAATTCAATCATTTTCGTTGTTGACATAAATTTGGACTATTTCGTAATTTGGCTAGATTAAGACAAAGAGGTCGGATAACTTTTGATGACACTGAACTTTCCAATTTTCCATACCTACTGTACATACGTACGGTATGTACCTACGTACGGTACGTTCATACGTAAGGTATGTATGTACACGTAATTTGATTCTCCCTTGTTGAGCAAATCTGCTCTGTAGATTCTACTTTCTGGCGTCAAAAAAGTAGGTTCTATACTTTGATTATACACCTAATAAAATTCTATGGTTCTATAACCTACCTACTTTTATAATCTACCCTATGTAGATTAGACAGATGAACGAAAATAACGAAATGGACTAAAATATTGGCTCAGTTTTATAAAACTGTGATATTGGCTTTGATCTGGGTTTGGTAGGTATAGGTACCTACACTTCCTGTCTGCATTACCACAGTTTTACAAAATGATACACATACACATCTTTGATTATAAACCTTTCTATGACATACATAAAGAAAATAATTAAAGTAAAAAAAGTTATTTTTAAAAATAGTTTAAAATCCATGTACGGATCTATGGTCTGAAATAATTTATTTGAAAAAGCAATGAATTAAAGCTAAACTATAATAAATCCAAGGCCCATGACTGTTGTTTTATTTACATCACAAAACATTACGTGCCTTATAGCACGTTCATTGAATTTTGCGTGCCTTTTTTGACGTTTCAAGAAGGTACAAATTAGTTATGTATAGATAGGCACAGTTTTTAGTAAAACTGTGGTATAGGTCGGTGAGTGCCTTACCTACTGGTATTACATACATGTATTCTGTGCCTGTATAGTAAAATAACATACCTATAGATAATATATATTATTACCTACCCGTATTAGTATTATATAACCGTTCCGAGACAAACACATGAATTTGTTATTCCAAAATGCATAATATTATGTCATTGTTACCGTATTATGTTTTTGATGATATTCAAATAATAATATTTTTGTAAGATCGTGTAGGTAATTGCACTGATGACCGGTGTCATCCTATCTGCGACGTTAAAATATAATGGAACTATCTAGAATACCTACTTACATAAAATATGATCAAGCAAAAAAACAAACATAATATGGTACGTATAATAATAGTCATTCTTAAAAAAAATTAGACCACCGTGATAAGACGATTTTTATTTGTCAATAATATGAAATGACGTGAGTTCATCAATATAATATTTTGAAAGTTTGTTTTTTAGTTCAACTAGTTATCCGTCTATTAAAAAACCAAGGTACTTTACGAAATATTTTTTAGAATACGTTAATTGCATACCAATTGCATCCCGCTCGTCCCGTTACCCAATAGTATAAAAAAGTAGCTTTTCCTAAGATTTATGTTTGTAAAAATCTGTCATACCTATACGTAGGATCATTTTTCATAACTTAACTACTACATTTCTTGGTACTGTATATGAATAAGTAATGTACCCTGAGATTAGGCAGTAATTTCACTGGCTACTCTGCTCATCAAGCCAGAACACAGTAATGCTTGCACATCACTGCTTGGCAGCAGACTTCACGAACAAGGCAACCGAGACGGACACTCGCAGAAGAAACTATAACTACCTACCTACTATCAGTCTTTTTAAAAATTAGAAGAACAAAGAAAATGTAGGCCCGACTCGCGACGCCCAAACCAAACCAGCAACAGCTGTCTGTCTGGCGGAGAGGTGCTTACTTGCGTATTCCGGCCCAACCTGTCGACGTGGAAAAAACGTCTTTCGTCCTTTTCTAACAATAGAGAGGGGAGAGAGAAAGTAAATTAGCGTGGGAGAGCCTACCTGCGGGGGCGGATGATAGGGAATTCTAACGGTGCCTAATGGATAAAGACATAGTTAAAACAGAAAAGTAAGTCATCAAGCGGTATTACAGAACTCAGCTTGTACGAATGAAACGACAAATATTTCTCATTTCATTCGTAACGCAGTCTTGGCAGTACAAAATTTTGCCCTTGTAGTAATGCCACAGAATATATTATACTAGATGCAGTGGGTGCACAAACAAGCGGCATTTGGTACATCTCTATGGCAGGCAATGCACGATGGTTATGATGTAAGTTTTGCCATGGCTTTGCCACACTCACGGCCATGACAACCATTAAACGCTTATTCATAACTGATGGAAATACATCCAACCACAATCCATAGAAGTACCATAATCATCGTCAGTCAGAGCTCGCACATTGAAATTATGCAGATTTTCATCATGCAACCATCAATCACCGTCATTCACCATGACGTTAGACGGTAGGTTATGCGCCAATCGGTGATCGTGTTATTACCATATTCGGCGCGTGGTTCATGACTGATTGATTATTGATTTCCATCTCACGAGTCACGAATCAGACTGTAATGCTTGCGTATGAAGATAATTTACTCTTCTGTCTCCACTATAGTACAAACTACAAATGTTTGTATAAAGTCAGGTAGCTTATAACAAAGAATATCGATTTATTGTAGTGTACACAGGCGTTCTTTTCATTTTATGACGTAGGTAATAATATTACTAACTTCACTACGCGTTTTTGTCTGCAGCTACTTTTTGTGGATGTGAGGAGGGTTGGGTAGCGTTTAGTCCATACAAATGAAATCCCCTCTTTCCTTCCTGAATAATGTCAATAGACTAGAGCAATCATTTTTATCCATAAAATCTAAGTCTACTATTGTCGTGGTTTTCACAAATTAATTATTAACAGAAATATGAACCTTTAAAAACCCCAACCTGGGGGAAACAGGGGAATACGAAACTTTGATTTTGTCTTCTTTTTCGGAGGTATAATCGGTTCGAGCTGCTGTTGGCAATATATTTTTTAAATATCTATTCTCTAGCTTGGGTATCCTTTTAAGGGGACTACCTCCCATTGGTTTAACGGTTTTCACGATATCACATAGAGGTAATTTTTACCCACTATAATCTCATCCCTAATACTTTGTGAGTTAAAAACTTTAAAAGTTATGTACAATATGCACAGAAACTAAAAAAAAAAACACGCAAACCAAAGAAATTACTAGATATTACATAAAAAAAATCGATTTTCTTTTCCCAATTTTATACGCATGAAAAGATATAAGTAAGTATTGTAGTTGTAGGATAACGAATTATCAAGATAAGATTTTTTCAAAACAAGTGACGTAAAACGCGCATTGATAAGAACCTCCATTGTGTGTGGTTGCACGGCGTACAAATGGGTTAACAATGATAAAAAAAAAACAGTGTTTAAATAAAGTTATACGATAACGAGCAAAGCTCTTATTAATAAACTGTGTTTAACCGTGGTTTAGATAAGCTATGTTTTGTCTTTGAGGTTCTTTTACAATTTTAAACTAAATCGATAGAGCAAAACAAAACACTTTTTAACATCAAACTATTCAATCGTTTTTTAACCATTAACACCGTAATAAGAGCCCAAGTGTGTCCCTTTTTTGGCAAAATACAGCAAGACACACATTACACATATTCTTATGTCTGGCCAGAAAAGAAAAAAAAGTAATGCGTCACTGCCAGTCTCTGACCATAAAAGGAAAAAAAGGAATGTCCCATTTCGATGAAGTATTTTTTTTATTTCCGACTTGCAGCAGTACTACATTTTTGCAGCGCTTGACGACGATATCACCTGATGAGAAGTGTAGTAGCTACGCTTGCCCCCCAGGTGTTTCCCGTATATAACTAAATACTCTTTGCCCATGTGGCTATCCCAAGTTACACTGTTTTTTAAATAATTAAAAAACGGACTTATCTCAAAATAATGTACTCTACTAACTCTGCATCCAACTGTGGTAGTGAAACTAGCTAAAGAAACTCACATAACCTGGCTGCACCAGGTGATGGGTCTTATGCAGACCGTAGACGCTTATGCAAGTATGCGTTTTGCTGTTAAAATAATCATGCTTTTGCATCAAGCGCGGATTACGAGATAGCGCGGCTAGATGAAAACCATCAAAAAACCACGAAATAGACAAGAACGGCAATACGGCCAGATAGTGACACCACTATCTGGCCTACGCTACGTACATCACTTTCGCACCACCGCTTATTTACCGCGGCGATATAGTTTGTGCCGCGGCGTCTGCACTGAGCACACAGTGGTTGTGAAAATATATTTTTTAATAGAGGTTGTAAATGCATAGGTTTATCAAATTGTGTAAAAAAACCTAGCGCTCAGGTATAATGTAGCATTCTATTAGTGTAAAAAATTTTAGTATCGGATCAGTGGTTCCAGAGTTTATATCGGTACCTAGCATAAAAGAAACTATACCTCTATTCACAGATCAATAACCAATATTAAACTCTTTTTCAAATAGCAAGTCACCTGACACCTGTCACCTGACATCTGTGACAGGTACATAGAACGTAAAATACTACGTAAACATTTCTTGTGACGGCACACCAATGGCCGATATATTTTCTATTTAGCAGTGAAAACATTAAGCAAACTTACAAGAAAAACTACTAAAATAAACGGCAGAAGACACAATAAATAGAATAAACGTTATTAATTTGCGTATAAATGTTCGCGTTCACTTTTCAATATAATCAATACTAAATTCGTTATAACTTGTAATGTTACGTACTACTGCCGATCTCGACGGCATGACAGTAGGGGTGGGAAATCGATTATTGTTTGAATTGAAAAATATCGAAAACAAAACGTATTAATCGACTTGATTTATGAAAGGGCCGCCGGCCGTCGTTAATCTGTACCCAAACATAATAAGCAATAGGAAAATTTGTAATGAACTTACTTTTCAAAGAGGCGCTGTTCCATTTTGCTATCGAATACGTACTACTACTACGTATTTTATATATGGGCAGTCAGGCATGGAAAATAACATGGTCCACGCCGAACAAAAAAACAACACACACACGGATGTAGATACATTTGACGTAGACGCAACGTAGAATTAATCTTATTCATAATGTTATCCTTCATATAATATTCTCTTTTTCTTTTGGAAGAGTAGGGATAGCAATAATTATTCAACAAACTTAGAAGACACGTAATGACGATGATCAATAATTATTATTACTGTTTAATTCACATGCTATGTTCAAATCAAATTTGTATTATTAGTGTGATTTAAAGATTAATAGGAGTGATACAAATCTTGTGTAAAAAAAATGATAAATTTCTTTTCTTTCAAAAGATTTATTTTACGCATCCGCATTTTGCTACCTATCACTGTTTCTTTTTTAATTTCTTTAGGATTCCTCTGAAACTCATCAGTAGGACTTATAGACAGATAGTTGTTCACAAAACACTTAGAAATAGATACAAAAATTGTTCGATAAGTACCTAAAGTCGATGATAATCGTTAGTTGAAAAATCGAATATACCTAGGTGCGGCACATCCTTAAAATTGACAATGCATGTTTGACAGCTGACATTTCGAATGGGTGTCAGGTGCCTTGCTATTTGAAAAAGACTATAGTATAGATACGTATATTTACATAATTATTTTACTCTACCTATTAATAATTGGATGTTTTTATGACCTCTAAATAACCTCATTTAAATGTGCCTTTATTATACGTATGTAATTACAATTATTATCTGTTGTTTTTATTGACGTCAAGAATAGTCAAGGTACGATTGCATTATTATCATAACATAAACAAAAGATTTCGCTATCTGACTGATTAGTAACTCGTGATTAAGTGACTAATCAATGACAGTTTTTAAATTTGTATATGTCATCAAATTTGATTATAGTGTTTTAGGATTGTGTAACAATCCGCGGTTGTAATCGTGATATGGCAAGAAATGTAGGAAATTCTTTAATGAATTTATCTATTCCTATCTTTTGCTCATGAGACACAGTTATGACTCAGGATTAGGGTAACGAGCGCACTGCAGAGCGGTGCAGGCCTTTGTGTTTCAAAATTCTGAATGGCACTCCAAATGTTTATGGGCTGGTCTTATGCTTACCATCAGGCAAACGACCTGCTAGTCTCGTTACTTATATGTAATAGTATAAAAAATTGAATAATATCTTTTTCCAATTTATATCTCGAAAGTTATCATACACACCCTAAACTTGTGATAAACAGCGCTTAACTCCTAAACATGCCTTAGTCGCGTGTTTAAGTATAATGAGCAATCACAAATCTTGGTAAGTATGTGTTTAATCTTATCTAAGTCCATTCTGTACTGACATTTCTAATCCTT
Organism: Crocallis elinguaria; assembly: GCA_907269065.1. Taxonomy (NCBI): domain Eukaryota; kingdom Metazoa; phylum Arthropoda; class Insecta; order Lepidoptera; family Geometridae; genus Crocallis; species Crocallis elinguaria. The sequence continues at coordinate 12,810,047 of OU026076.1, read as the reverse complement.
TTAAGACGTACCTATATCTTTAGACACCGTCTAGCTAAACAGGCGTGTAAAAGTGCTTTTTTTTGTGATAACACGATTTGGCTCTTATTAATAAAAACAGTGTTAAACGGTTGAACAGTTAAACTATGTTTAGCCTCTTTCGATTCAGATTCAAATTATCAAAGAATAACAAAAACGACTCACATAGTTCACTCGATTAACACTTATAAAAGAGGTATAAATTGCTGTTATAAACTGACTGATGTGAGATTGAATAAAATTAATAAAAAAAATTCTACAACAAAAGTTCAGTCAAGTACAGGGCACCATTACACGGTCATGCATGTTTGCGTTTTGCTGGTATAAAATAACCATGTTTTTGTAACAATCGCTGTATTACGAAGCATAACACGCTCAGGAGGGCAATCGCGTTAAAAATTATCAACCAAACCGCTACTAAACCACGACCGCATCACAGCTTTTTGACCGTTTCGTATCGCGCTAATAGTTTTACCAAAAGTTGAGACGTTTCTCGACAACAACTGACAGTTAACGCTGTCAAATGAACGGCAATATCGAATTCCACACGCCTGAACCGAAACTAAACAATAGTTGGTATCAAACCGCAATCAAACCATAACTGTACGCTGTCATTTCAAAGTAGCGCGATCGGGCCCCAGGCATGGTTTGAACTCTTGAAGTAAATCCGACAAAAATCTATGAAACAGACAAGAATTGCAAAAAGGCCAGATAATTCTGACTCTCGAAGTCCTGCCGGACTACTCCGCGCTATGTATTATTATAATATAACGTGGCCTACATATTACTCATCTGTGAACGCGACCTTAACTTCAAAAATCTTTCAATAGCCAATGCTGTCAATTATACTATAATTATGTCAAATGCATAGAGTAGTACTATAATAAAGTCAGATGCACGTCAAATGTCAGTACGGGAGATTGTGATATTTGTGTACAATTAATTTCAAATAAAGCTTTTGAAAAAGAATTAAAGCGTTTTTCTAGAAAAATGCGCCGAGAATTCATAATAATGCTATTAGGCATCATCTGCATGTCAACAATATCTTCGTTATTATCAGGATACGTGCAGATAAACAACGAAAAAGTACTTTTAGATACTGTTGTTGGTGCGGTCGGCGCTGGTAACTTTTCTTACTGGCAATTGGGGCATACAGGGCCTTTATTAGTGGAACTGACTTCGCTAACAGGTGACGCAGACCTCTACGTGTCGGATTCAATCAGGTTTGTGCCAGAAAATTGTGCAGTAAAGCTGGTAAATAATATGTACTGTTATGGTTAGAAACTCAAGAAAATTGACAGTGAAAACTACCGATTTGTCTGTAGATACTATAATCAGATGAAATGGTGTGACAGTAATGCATCTAAATACAGTTCTTCCAAATATCACATAAATTCCATTGTAAACTTTCTAAAAGTGGTATATACTTTAGAGTATTGAATATATTTGTTGTTTGCCTCATGATAATCATAACGCCTGCCCATAACAATTGCAGTGCCACTCAGAACTTTGAAACACAAATGCCTGCGCGGCTCTGCAGTGCACTCGTTACCCTGAGATACTAACTATAAAGTCTCATTAGCCAAGTAATGTCACTGACTTGTCCAATAATGTAAACAATCCAATAGTAATCCGATCGCCAACAAATGATTTGAATTTCTATCTATATCATAGGTTGGTAATCTGCCGAGTTTCTTTACAATAAGAGATAACTAACAAAATCTCCACTATAGGTACACAAGTCACCTATTAGGTTAATAAATAAACTGCCTTCTACCTGCAGCTTCGCACACATAGAATCCGGCTAATAAGTAATCTTAGCACTTATAGGTAATGTAGAATGTAGAGCTTCTATTAGTAAAAGCATTTTTAGAAACAAACTAGTGGTTCCAGAAATTAGAGGTTACTAACAAACATGGCCCCAATTCTGCTAAACAAATTGTTTAAAAAGTGACAATTGATTTTGTTACAAAATGATGCAAAAGTTAACACTGGTTTTTTGATGACCGCCATGGACATAGATGTGATAGATGACCATAGAGAAACAATTGTGCTATAAAGTACCGAAAGTACCTAGAGTGATCATTTTGCGAAGAACCCATTGTCATGTTTAAACAGTTTGTTTAGTTGTTTATAACGCTGGGTGGTGCAACTATTTATTTTCCATCTTATACTTTAAGAGCCTACTAGTCCACGCCGCGAACTAACGGGTGGGCGCGGCTAAAATGCATGCTATTTCGTCTAACATTCATGGGACAAGGTAAGACTCTGCAACGATGAGTAGTACGAAGCTAATGCTCGCGCATACACCATTGCACACTCTCGTAAAGTCACGACGAAAACCGAAAAGTCGAAAACTGGCGCGCAAAAATGTACGAATTGGCTTCTGGTGCTTGGGGTTTTACGATAAAACTACTGAATGTATTAGTCAAACCAAAGTTATTTGAAATGTCAACAAACTAAAGCTTGTTAATATGTACATTATTTTGGAGTTTTCGTAATCCTTTTGTAATTTATTTACCTCCAAACTTGCGTTAAAATACAGATGTTTGAAGGCTCATTACTTTTAAGCCAGTTATTTTTTTTCTGTATAATTTGCATACGAACCTAGATAACGAAGAGATAAATCGATATTATTCTTAATTTTAGACTTAAAACGTCAAGTAGTGGAGTAATCACCCAAGTATGGTTGTATGGAGAAATGAACGGCTAGTTCCTTCTTAACTTATCGTTATGGTTCATCAGATGGAAATGCCCTATATGGTAAAAATGTTTACAGCTAGTTTTTTTTATTCACAATAGGCTTGCGCTTGACCACTATCTCACTTGTGACGATGTGAAGTGACGATGTGGTTGAGGGTGGAACATGCTTCCCTAGAAGACGCTCGAGACTAGAAGAAGCTTAGGTTATAGCGATTGGGAAACACAGTCTCAGGCAGGGAGTTCCACTCCATAGCGGTATGCATAACGCTAGCTGTAGTGGTAGAGGGGAAACAAAAACAAACTGCAATCACATTAACTTGCACCTAACTTCATTTCAGGCCCAGTTATGAAGTTGACAAAAACAACTTCAGTTCAGCGACCTGCGGGCATGACCTAGTCAACATACCTTCCAGCTTCCCTCGACCTATTGGTAAAAGTACTTTTATTATACAGTTACAACTAATAACTCCCTCAGATGTATCAATAGACCCTCGGGAAACTTCGATCTACCAATGTCAAAGTAGCTAGAGTACTATGTGTGCTAAAACCTTGCACTGTTATTGGTCAATCGATTTCGGAAAAAATCGCGGCCGGTTAGATTATTTACACGTTCAGCTACTGTCGGAAACCGGTCCGCGGTTTGGTAGCCAGTGAAATTGCTGGGCTTATGAGACTTAATATCTAATATCTCAGAGCAACAAGCGCACTGCAGCGCAGGCCTTTGTGTTTCAAAGTTCTGAGTGGTATCGCAATTGTTACGGGACGGCTTTATGTTTACCATCAGACAAACGACCAGCGTGACTTGTTTTCAAATAGCATAAAAAAAGACTATGCTCATCAAACTGGAACACATTAATGCTTGCACATTACTGCTTGGCGGCAGACTACACGAGCAAAGACTGTGATGCAAGACTGTGACGAGCAAAGAATGAGAAAGTGTTGGCCTGGGTCCACCCAGGCCAACACTCGCAGAAGAGCTAGTCCTGCCACTAAGTATACTAGGTTTACAAAAGCTTTATTCAAAGCATCATTCGTTCTGTTACCAGGTATTGCAGTGTTCGGTCACTGGTCTTCCTCCCTCTCCGAGTACAGCATCCAGGTGTTCCTGGACACCAGCTCGGCGCTGCAGTACGCGCACCAGCAGCTGTTCCAGCACGGACAGGCCGAGGAGAAAAACGGTGAGGAGTGTGTGGCCTAGTCATTTTTTTAACCACACTTTTAAGACTTAACTCTTCTGCGAGTGTCCTTTTGGGTTGGTACCACCGCTTTGCTCTTGTAGTCTGCCTCCAAGCAGTAATGTGTAAGCATTACTGTGTTCCGTTTTGATGAGCAGAGTAGCCAGTGAAATATTGGGCTTATGATATTTAATACCTAGGGTGTTACTACAAAAAAATTAAACACACGTTAAACCTGTGTTAATCACTGTTTAACGCCTAAACATGCCATTTGCAATTTGTGTTTGATGTGTATTAATTGTTTTAGTTAATTTTGTTTGACCTAATTTGACATTTGTATAGTTTCATAATGATAACATTAATTTGGTTTTAAAATTATGTTTACTATTTTATTTATTGATGTAATTGGATTGTCCATGTCAATTGATTGAATAAATAATAATCATTAAGTTATATAGTAACTTTTCACACACATCGACTTGTATTTCTCGAAAAATACAGATAAAAGAAAAACTGCAGAAAGCTGCGCGCGGGTGAAACCGTGGGCAGCGGCTAGCTCTTCTTTATAACATTCTAAAAGCATAATTATTTTTTCCAGACGTGGACAAAAGCAAGAAAACCAAAGACAAGAGCTCAAGAAAACCCGAAGAGGGTGAGAAAAAGCCAAGGTTTCTGAAACTTATCAACATTCTGGACATGGTCTTTGAAATGTTCGTTCTATAATGTTTAATTATACTGCTTGGCTATTGCGTTGTGCGTATGACAGCCTGGGATTGAATATGAGGGTAGTTTGACGAACGAGAGGGGTGAACGGCGCCCTTTTTTATACGATTGGGTAGCAAGACGAGGTCGTTTGCCTGATGGTAAGCATAACGCCGGGCCATAACAATTGCAGTGCCACTCAGGTATTTGAAACACAGGCCTGCGCGGCACTGCATTGCGCTCGTTACCCTGAGACATTAGGTCTCATAAGACCAGTAATTTCACTGGCTACTTTTTTATGGAGCTCATGAGATTTTTCCAATGATATATCGCGCTACAAATCTATACCTTATTTTAGTTTTTAAATAAGGTGTTGAGAAAGGGATGTCTCGTCACTTATGCGTGAGATTTGTTGATGATAAATTTAAATCTTAATTTTTCACCGACCGAAAAATAGGAGTTTCTCAATTCGGTTGGTATTTTTTTATTAATTTATTTGCAATACTGATATTGCTTAAGCAGTTGTGAATTTTTCTATTTTTTTGTGACAGTTAATTTCATCTGAGGTTAGCTTTGCCTGTGCCTCCATTATTCAAGCATCAAGCGTTAGTGGCATTGGCATTACATTTAAAACTAAAATGTTGAGATGGCCATCCCTCTCACACGTCATTTTAACTATAAACGTGTGAAAAGGATAGCACTATATCCATTTCAATTCATGCAAGTAGTAGGTACATTTTTGAAGTGTCAACTGTCAACCCACACTTTTACAAAGCATCAAACTATTTTTTGTATGAAAGTGTATGGAACACGATTTCCCGTGTAGCTGAGCAGTATATATTCGTATTATGAGGTGTATACGTAAAGTGTATTAATTTTATGATTATACAAAAGACTATTAAGTAACTGTGCAATTTAGAATGTTGTACCTAATATTAAGTTATTATGTTATGTGTCACATTGGCTCTTATTAACAAACAGTGTTAAACGTTGGTTTAGTTGAACTATGTTTTGTCTCTTTCGATTAAGTTTAAAATTGTCAAAGAACAACAAAGACAAAACATAGTTTAACTAAACCACCGCTACCCCGGTTTATTAATAAGAGCCAATGGTGTTGATTCTGTCATGTCGTACTTCTAAATAAAAACATAAAAAAGAGATGGAATATATTTTAGACCTGTCAAATTAATCCACTTTCTTATAACTAGTGTAAATTTGTATTTTACAGCACTAAAACTAAATTTAGATTTGTCAAACATCTTCTATCTCTTTCTCATGTTATGTATTGGAGCGAGAGAGCGAATTTAAAATTCGGTTTAGGTATGAAATGACAGAATCGACTCCAATGTGTTTGTGTATTGTTGACTCTCCCAAACCGGCGGGTAAATGAAAATGGCAGCGGACTTTTTTTTTCTTCTATGGCAATGACAGTTTTCGTTTATTGTGCCAAATTGACATTTACGATCCTACCTCACTGCCAGCTAGAGTCCGCGCCACGACTGAAGTCCTGCGGAATAAAGAGGAACTAAAATTGCCCATCTTCGCATTTATTCATATATCTTGAGATTATGTAAGTACATAACTTCAAGATATATGTTGAAACGAATGAAAGTAATGAATGAATGAAAGTATTCCAAGTGTCAAAGAAGTCGTTAACACTTGGAATACTTTAATATAATATGGAAGGGAAAATAGGAAATATCATTGGCCTTATATTTCTGAGCTACTACAGCGCCGCGCCTATCGGACTTCAGTGGTGGCGCGGACTCTACGTATCCAAACAATTTGTATTGAAATTACAAATTGGCGACGTAGCAAAGTGAGAGCTACACATTAGCACTGCAGTACGCTCGTTACCCTGAGACATTAGGTATTAAGTCTCATAAACCCAGTAATTTCATTGGAGCCTATACTTCCTACCACCAGCGGCGCAAGTACGGAAGTCAGTTCGATAAATTTATCGAATCGAAAAAACTGATAAATTTATTGAACGTTGCGAGTACCGAAGTCTGATCGAAAATTATTGTAGTAGCTCTATATTCTCTTTGGATTCGACTTAGCTATGCGATAACTTTTGTCGATTGTATTTTAGCTCGATAAATTATATAAAGAATAGATAAAATCCACTTTATCGATTTGAATTGTCAATTTTATAGAATTTTATCGATTGAACAGATCCGTCCTTGCGCTGCTGCTGAATTTAACATAGATACGACACTGTGATAACCAATATTTTACAACAGATGTAAAAGTTGTCAGATAGGGCCAAGCATAACAATTATTCAAATAAAAATCAATACAAAATCAACTTCAGTTAATACTTACTTTTATAAGTTTTCAAGGTTCAGGTGCTTTACCGCCGCCATCCGCCAAATTGGGCCGCGTCTTATGCGCAGTTCAGACTACGCTAAACTATTTCACTATAGTTGCAAGGAATATCTCGTATTTCTAATCATCCTGTATAATCATACCTGATAATGTTGGTTCTGTCGTCACAAATTTAAACCTGATTTTAGTTTTCTTTCCAATACATTACAATATGAGAAAGGCAAGGAAGATGTTTATTTATTTATTAAAAGAAAAACAGCACAAATGATAAATACATATAAAGTTTCAAAATGCTCCACACTGTGAAACGGCAAGAGCGCTTTACAGAATGGTGTTTGATTTAGTTAAGGGTAGCAATTAAGAATGATTGTATACAATGGTGCTGGTATAATTGCTAAGCGACAAAAGCACCTTAAAAAATACAATCAATATTTATAGGTCCCGATAACAGTTTTTTTTAAAATATATTTTATGGCGTTAACCGACACTAGCGGATGTTCACACACAGTTTTTTTTGTTGAACATTTAGAAAGGGACAAAAAAAAAACTAAAATAAAAACGTGCATGTTTTTATCCGTGAATGTGTGTGGCTGTGTTTATGCGTGTGTGTGTAAATGGAAGGAGGTGTGGTAAAATATTTACAATAATTTAACAGGTCTAAAATATTCCACTTTGACCTTTCTCTTGCTCTTATTTATATAGAGAGCGAAACTTAAATTAGATTTAAGTTTGAGACGCCAGAATCAACTCCATTATCTACCTAAGCTTAGATATTATGTTTATAAATGTAGTTCATTGAACATGTTATCAAGTGATGAAGAAGTTATTGTAATACAGCTGTTTGTTAATTGTGGATGTATATAATTGGTATTAATTTATTGTTTGTGTAGCTATTTTTAAAAATATTTTGTGTCAAACATTGTTTTCTATTTTTGCTGATTGCAACTCCGAACATATTTTGTAATTGCAACTCTTTACTCAAATCTAATGATAACTTTTTTGTGTGGTGTTGAATGATTGTAATTTATTTTATGCATTAAGGGACAGAATCCGGCGCGCCGCTATCTCGCTCGCGCATATCAAAAATTACAACGTTAATGATATAATACAGATATGTAACAATATAACTTTGTACTTTATATTATTAAACGTGACTTAACGCTTTGACAAATAAAAGAAGTTACTTTTGATCCAGCAAGTTTCATCTCTGTGTATTTAATAGTTTTTATATCTTTACATAAAATTGAAATATTATCGGAAATTGTTTATTTCTAGTCATTAAAATTAAGTAAAAAAAATGTTTTGTTTGCATTCCAATTGCGTTAACTCTGTATGGGTGGTAGGTACCACCGCACTGGTCGTGTAGTCTGCCGCCAAGCAGTAATGTGCTAGCATTACTGTGTTCCGGTTTGATGAGCAAAGTAGCCAGTGAAATTACTGGGCTTATGAGACTTAAGGGAAAACGAGTCGTTCATTTCTCCATACAACCGTATTTGGGTTATTACTCCACTACTTGACGTTTTAAGTCCAAAATTAAGAATAATATCGATTTATCTCTTCATTATCTAGGTTGATCTGCTAATTATACAGAAAAAAAATAAGTGGCTTAAAAGTAATGAGCCTTCAAACATCTGTATTTTAGCACATATTTTAACGCAAGTTTGGACGTAAATAAATTACAAAAGAACTAAGAAAACTCAAAAATAAAGAACATAGTAACAAGCTTTAGTTTGTCGACATTTCAAATAACTTTGGTTTGACTAAATACATTTAGTAGTTTTGCCGTAACACCCCAAGTACCAGAAGCCAATTCGTACATTTTTGCGCGCCGATTTTCGAGTCGAACCATCGCGCGTCTCACGGAAATTTTACCACCCTGGCGGGGAGAGGAGGGAATTGTCTCACGCACACTACAGTGCCCGCTGTGTGCTGCTGTGCCATTTCAAAGTCACGAAACACCGCGATGTTTGTGACAAAGTACTGTCTCGCACCAGACGCGGTCGACCGGCCGGTGCGTGCGGCGGCATCCTATATAATTTGTGGGCGGCATTACGAACAAGCAAAGGTCAAGGTGATCGACCGAAGACGTAAAACGATATGCGTATTATCATAATTGTGTTCTATGATAATGCCACCGCCCGCTATATTGGATTCAGATTTCTTTGCCTAAATTGGATGTTTACCTATGCTTGTGAATTTGGACTTTGCTGCGTTAGAGAAGTGTTCTGTGTTTATTTTTGACTTCAGTACAACAATGGCTAAATCGTATTTTTGTAATAATATTACCTACCTATATCTTTTTCAAATACTAATAAATAGAAATCTATTAATAGAATTTAAGTAAATAGATACTTATCTATTTACGTAGAAACCTACCTATTATTATTCGATTTGTTATTATTACATATTGTGTTAGCACAAAACCAACTTTTAGACTCATGTTTAGCTAGACAGTGTCTAAATAAAAACGTCTATAAAATGATCTATACAAATAAATAAAATTGAAGTGTCTGTTTGTAATATCAAAAATATAGCTTTTTTTACTAAATGCATTTGAAAGTATACACGATACCTACCAACAAAAACACAATTTTTAATATTTTTGTCTGTCTGTCTGTTTGTTTGTTCCGGGTAATATCCGAAACGACTGGACCGATTTTGACGGGACTTTCACTGGCAGATAGCTGATGTTATAAGGTACTCCTACTTTATTTTGGAAAAACAACTAGGGTTCCGCGCAAAAAAAACCCATGAACCCAAAAAGTCCGCGCGGGTGAAACCGCGGGCAGCAGCTAGTTATGATATAAAATGATTGTGGTTGCTCATATTTAAACACGTGAGTAAGCCATGATTGGGAGTTAGACGCTGTTTAACACATGTTTAGGGTGTGTTTTTAGTAAGACTAAGACCGATATACGGTGTTATGTTGTAAGTACTTAGGTAGGTACTTATGTACTTACTGATAACTGAGTAGGTACGTACCTACTTATAACCACAGAATAGATAATAGCACAAGTCTATAACCTACCTAGTAAGTACATACGTACCTACTTGAACTAAAACCGCGTTACCACAAAAACTATTTTTAGACGCTGTTTAGCTAAACAGGCGTCTAAAAATAGTTTTTGGTGGTTTTGTCTAGCCAGACAGTGTCTAAAAGTTAAACAACGCTACACAACTTTCACGAGCAAAATGTTTAGAAATAATCATAACGGCTTGTACGATGAGTATTTATTCTATGATAAGGTCACCGTTATCTTCTAAAATGATTAGAAATGTCACATCAGCGGCGCAAGTACGGATCCTTTCGGTCGATAAAATTCGATAAAATTGACAGTTCAAATCGATAAAGTGGGATTTATCGAGCCTCGAAACAATCGACAAAAGTTATCGAAAAGCTAGGTCGAATCCAAAGAGAATATACAGCTACTACAATACTTTATGATCAGACTTCGGTACTCGCAACATTCGATAAATTTGTCGAACCGACTTCCGTACTCGCGCCGCAGAATTGAGGTAGATAATGGTTAGACACTTCTTAAATCAAGGTTTGTGGTTAATTACTTATTTAAACATGCGACTAAGGCATGTTTAAGAGTTAAACGCTGTTTAATACTTGTTTACGGTGTGTTAAACAGAGTTTAACTCCTAAACATGCCGTAGTCGCGTGTTTAAATATGAACCACAAATCGAGATTTAAGTAGTGTCTAACCATTGTCTAACTCCACTCTGTTGTGACTTTTCTAATCAGTTTAGAGGTTTATCTTTAGGCACTGTCGAGTTAAACAGGCGTCTAAAAGTTAGTTTTTGTGGTTACACGGCTTATGTTGAAATATAAATAAAAAACCAAAATAACCATGGTTTTGCAACAATTACACATATACGAGGTAAGTATTTACACGCGCATCGCAGTTTGAAGAAAAAAACATCTAAAAAAACCTCTAAAATCCACTAAACGGACGAGACCGGCACTACGGCCAGACGGTCTGGTTTCAAAGCGACGACTGCTCCGCTTTACGCTACATACATCACTTGCGTACCACCGCTTATTTACCGCAGCGTCTGTACTGAGTACGCAGTGGTTGTGAAATAATTTTTATCTTTCGTAGAAGCGAGAGTGAATCGAGAGCGGTAACTTGTGCGACTTTCAATCCGACGCACCATAGTTCTTATCTCTACTCGTCCCGCACCAATAACTTATATCAAGTTATGTGCGGATTATTGACACTCGCTCTAAAACGGTGAGGAAAACATCGTGAGGAAACCGGCATGTTCAAGAACCACAAAATTCGAGGTCATGCGACATCCACCAAGCCGAACTGGGCCCGCGTGGTGGATTATGGCCCATCTCTCTAGAAAGAAAGAAAGAAAGAAAATACATTTATTTCTCTTTCTCTGAGAGAAGGCCGGTATCCCAGCAGTGGGAACGTAAGAGGCTGACAATAATAACAATAATAATAGTAGGTAGAAGCGGGTGTTGTACTCGGACTAGATTTCCATCAAGCGGCAAGCCCCAGCCACAACCTCAATAGACGATACGATATGCGTCAAGCGGAGATCGTGGTTTTTCCATGTTTTCTCGTGGTTCGCGATTGATGCTTATCCATCAATCATGAATTAGGTGTGAGGACTGCCTTAGCGTTCGGACTAGATTTCTACCAGGCACCACCTTAGGCAGTACGTTATGCGTCAAGATCACCATTTTGGTTTTTCCATGGTTTGCGCGTGGTCCGTGATTATGCTTTGCGTCAATTCATTGCGTCTAATATTATAGCCCTTTAGACCACTTATTTTATATACATATACGTTTTTTTGCCGTAAAAAAACTACGGTTATTTCGCCGTGAGTAGATAGATAACTTTATTGTACACGTTATATAAAAAAGCTTTATATATTCATAAAAGTTCATAAACTAGCTGCTGCCCGCGGTTTCACCCGCGTGGATATATTGGATTTTCTTGGTTTTTATTTTTTTGCACGGAACCCCAATTATTTTTCTAAAATAAAAGTAGCCTAAGTTACTCCTTATAACATCAGATATCTGCCAGTGAATGTCCCGTCAAAATCGGCCCAACCGTTTCGGAGATTACCCAGAACAAACAGACAGACAAAAATTTAAAAAATGGTTGTTTTGTTATAATAGGTACCGTATATATATACTCTCATATGCATTTGGAAAAAGCTGTTATTTTGATATAACAAATTTTTTTTCTGAAGAGATAGGGTGATCTTATCCGTGTTACCCGCACGGCCACACGGCCCTTCCTGTGATGATGATGGTGATGAATAATAAAAATGAATGAAATGAATAATATAACTCTGTAGGTAGGTCGATACGAGTAGGTATCTACTAAAATTCAATACAGCAAATTATTTGAATTTACTAGCTGCGTCACGTGATAGAACAGAATAGGTAACAGTTAGTACTACGGCGCGCTGAATTCGTGTTTGTTTTTGTGTTTGTTTTCTCGGAAACTACTGCATGATTTTCATAGCATTTTCACGAAATGGAAGAGAGATCATCCGAGAATGTGATAGGCTATAATCTAGAATTTTTAATTAGCTTTAAAAGCCGTCTGGCGCTCATGTTTTGTGTTTGTTCGGGGTAATCTATAATAATTCAGAAAAAATCGTCCCGTTGTATAGTTTCCGATGCTTGCGCTGGCCATATATTTATAGCTATAGGTATGAAAATTATGTATGGAAGAAATGCCTATAATATCTAACTTGGTGTTCCAAAAAAGAGTTTAGGTAGGTACCTTTATTATATTTAATTACTCATTTATCGGTCGCTCTGGCAATTGAATTACAGTAGGTATGAACCTATGTCTTCTATAGCTAGGTATAAGAAGTAGGTGAGTATGATAAAATACGTACTAAGCAATCAGTAAAACACAAAGGTGAAAGCATAGGTAAGCAAAGCATAAGTAGGTAAGGCTTTAGGCTACCCACCGATCTTTCTAGAACATTTTCTGTGAGAGTCCATTTGGATGAGTACCTAGGTACCTATTTTACCTCCGCTTTACTTGAAATCCTCCGGCGACGACGGCGGCGCCCGGCTGCGCGGCGCCACAGAATAGGTAAGAGTTAGTGCTTGGGCCCGCTGAATTCTACTTATTATAGTTATACCTTATCACCTATATTTACTACTCATTTATTGGTCAGTACAGTGGCATGTAGGTATGTACACTACCTATGTCTCGTATACTAAAATACCAGCCATAGTCAGTCAACTTTTTCAAAAATGTAAAATAAAAAGCATGACCGACTGAGATATTCTTCTTAGAAGATATTCTGCGAGAATTCGTCTGGATGGGTGTAGGTATACGGTCTATTATAATAGGTACATAGGTACCTCCGGCCCGCAGCGCAAGTACGGATCTTGTCGATCGATAAAATTGTCAATTCAAATCGATAAATTGGGTTTAATCAACTTTTTATATAATTTATCGAGCCTCGATACAATCGACAAAAGTTATCGAATAGCTAGGTCGAATCCAAACGAAATATAAAGCTACTACAATACTTTACGATAATACTTCGGTACTCGCAACATTCGATAAATTTGTCAGTTGTTACGATTCGACAAATTTATCGAACCGACTTCCACACTTGCGCCACTGCACCGCCCGGACTCCGGTTCGGCGCGCGGCCGGCGGTAGTCCGGCAACGCCGCGCGCCGGCGCGCGCCTGGCATGCAACGCCGCGCGCCGGCGGGCGGTAATGCCGGTAACCCGGCATGCAACGCCGCGCGCCGGCGGCGGTGGCCCGGCTACCTAACCTTTGCTTTGATTATAATTCTATGCGGCGGCTTGGACCGGCTAGCTGCTACTCGCCTCGCGCATCCAACGGTTTCCCGCGCTTTTGACAAGGTCATCGGTCCACCTAGTGGGGCCGGCCTTTGTGCTTAGAAGTTTGAGTAGGTACTGCAATCGTTATGGGCGGGCGTTATTCTATCAGAGTAATATAATTATATGTGTTATACCATCAAGAAAATGACCAGCTCGTCTCGTTATTCAATTAGGCGTGTGTCGTTTCGTGTTTTTCGCGAAACGAAACGTAACGCGTTACGTCGGTGCGTCACGTGTTTTGCAAACAAGTTATTTTTGTAGCTAGTTTTTTTTACACTTTGGAATGCCGTTTCTGTCAAAGCGTTACAGTTATTTACGAAACGAAACGAGTGGATAGTTTTTTTTACACTCTGTAATGCCGTTATCAAAAAAGGCGTTTCTGTCAAAGCGTTACGGTTACTTACGAAACGAGTGGCCATGTTACATGTTATAAAAGGCTTAATGTTTTTTTAGACTGGATATGTTTTTTGTATCTATGCAGTTACATAAATAGGTAAATCTAGCTGCGCATGTATCGTTTTAGTTGTTTGTAATATTGACACCACTTGGGTAGTAATTGGTAGGTGGTAGGACTAACCCTTTTGCGAGCGTGCATCTGGGTGGGTACCACCGCTTTTCTCGTATAGTCTGCCGCCAAGCAGTAGTGTGCAAACAATACGTTGTGTTCCGATTTGATGAGCAAAGTAGTCAGTGAAATTACTGGGCTTATGTAACTTTGCTTTTATAGTCTGCCGCCAAGCAGTAAGATGCAAGCAATATGTTATATTCCTATTTGATGAGCAAAGTAGTCAGTGAAATTACAGGGCTTTAAATGTGACTTGGTACCTAATGTACCAGGGTATCGAGCGAAATGCAGTGCCGCGCAGGCCGTTTTTGCTTGAAAAATCTGAGTGGCACTGCAATTGTTATTAGGCTGGCGTTATGCTTATCAAGTGGATGGAGACTTACCATCAGGATCTGCTCGTCTCCTTAACGTAATCCACAAGTAAATAAAATATTTTATAACCATAGTAGCTGCTGCCCACGGTTTTACCCGCCCGGATATATTGCATTTCATGGGTTTTATTTTTTTGCGCGGAACCCTTATTCTTTTTCTAAAATAAAAGTAGCCGTTTCGGAGATTACCCGGAACAAACAGACAGACCGACAAAAAATTTAAAAATGGTTGTTTTGTTATAGGTACCGTATATACTAAATATACTTTCATATGCATTAAGTAAACAGCTGTTATTTTGATATTATAGATACTTCAATTTCTTTATTTGTATAGATTTACCACTAATCACCAACATAATCATAATGGCACGAATGCCACGAATAACTTTTTGATACGTTTCTCTCTTTTCTTTCGGTCACTGCATTGTATCATCGAAGTGTAACTGTAAAAACACTCGATTACACTTCGCGAAGGGCTGTTATAAATAAAACCTCTAGAAGACTAAAACTCATTAATTTAAAAAATATAGCAGTCATTCCTGCAAATCTTGTCACCGCGATTCAGCTTTTTGCGAGTCAATTATGTGAGCCATCTCTTAGCAGTTTTACGAACTAATTTACACCAACATCACAAACATAACGTTAGCAGTAACTTTGTTAGAAAATCACTTGTTTACAAAAATAACTTATTTACAAAAAACACTTGTTTACAAAAATAACTTGTTCACAAAAATCACTTGTTTATCATTCGCTACGAAACAAGCTATTGCGTTACATGCCCTGTAGCTAGTTATTGTAACTAGCGACGTGAAATAACGTCCACACCTATATTCAATAGTATAAAAAATATGGTCGGTTACATAATACAGTGTACGTGATAATAAATATATACCAGCTACTGAGTACGTTTCTATCGTACTAATATTATAAACTCGAAAATTTTTGAGGATGTTTGGATGGATGTTCATTACTCTTTCACGCAAAAATTACTGAACGGATTTTGATGAAACTACAGTACGTAATATAGAGGTTATACATCAGAATAACACAGACTATAATTTATAAAGATATTGTATTTGTACCTAAGCCAGGCGGGCGAAGCCACGGCCGGAAGCCAAGTAGGCTATATAACGTACTTACTAGAACTATAAATGTTGAAAAGTACCTTTATGTAAACAAGTCCATGTAACAAAAGTTACATCGATCATGAAAAAAACCACGACAGTCCTAGCTAGTGTCGCTCGGGATTATGTAAGGATTCTAGCGATACCCCATACATCGAAATCTCACCGAATCACGTATGTACGTGAGTTTCTTTATTCCACCAAAACTTTTGTGCAGTTTTTTGTGTTATGTTTTTAGGGTTCACGTATGTTTGTATGTATGTATATACAATCACACTCATTACATTACTCATCACACTCATTACTCATTACACTCCTTTTTTGTGCAGTCGTGTAATAAAATACCTACTTATCTAAACGAAAGGTCATCCTGGCAGGAGTATGGGTGAGACATTTTTTGTGTAGAAATGAGTGATGAGATGTAGGTACCAATGTGTGTGGGGTCGCTGACCCGCGCATTATATATTATAATGACTTGGAGGACTGTTATAATACTCGTAGGAATCACCTAAAATTATTAAGTTATGTAGGTACTTAGGTAGGTAGGTAGTTACCTACCTTACAAATATACCGCCTGACGTAGGTAACTACTCCCGCGCTGGCAGTTTTCATTCGGAAGTTATCGTCGAACACATAGGTAGGGTACTGTCTGTTACCTATAATATACAAACTTGTTATTGTCTATAGTGTACAAGTTTGATTGTTGAGAATAAAACATGAAGAACTATTAGATATTACTACCCCTGTACAGTACAGTTACTATACCCCGCGGTTTCGCTCACGTAGCCTAAGTTACTCCTTGTAACGTCAGCTATCTGCCAGTGAAAGTCCTGTCAAAATAGGTTCAGCCATTTCGGAGATTACACGGAACAAAGAGACTAAATTTTTAAAAATGGTTTTGTTTTATGTACCGTATATACTTTCATATGCATTTAGTAAAAAGCTGTTATTTTGATAATACAAACAGACACTTCAATTTTATTTATTTGCATACTTAGATAAATTTGTTTCCGAAAATAACTTCTGCAGATTTCTACGCTGTCCAAATGCACGATTATTTTATTATGTGATGATGAGGTTGAAAATTACACTGCTTTCTTTCTCAGACTTCAAACTATTTCCATACCAAATTTCTATAAAATCCGTTCAAATGATTGACAATGATGAAAAGTATCCTGTGTTCTTTCACAGGCTTCAAGCTATCTCGAAACCAAATTTCTTCCGTTCTATAGATCGACAATTATGAAAAGTGATGATGTTGTTGAAAAGTACCCTGTGTGTTTTCTCGCGCTTCTAGCTATTTTCACACCAAATTTCATTGGAATCTATACACATACATACATATATATACATAAATCCTGTCCTACTCTTCCTACTTCCTATCCTACTAATATTATAAATGCGAAAGTTTGTGAGGATGGATGGATGGATATATGGATAGATGTTTGTCACGCAAAATCTACTGAGTGGATTTTGATGAAACTTTATTTACTTACAGTAGATAATATAGCTTATTACTATGTTTGCAGCGGACTGTAGGCAAACCAAACAATTTACAATTTATACTCAAAGAAGCAAACAATGAAAAATGGCGCGCGCGGCGCGATGACCAAACGAGAGCTCAGAATAGATAATAGTACAAGTAACAAAAGCGAGCGCCATCACACGAATATTCACGAAATTTCTTTGAATGAAGAATCGCCATTCATAAGATCACGCATGTGTGCGTAGAAGCGGCAGGTCGCGACTTTACGAGAGTGTGTAACTGTGTATGCGCGAGCATTAGCTTCGTACTACTCATAGCTGCAGAGCCTTACCTTGTCCCACGAATGTTAGACGAAATAGCATGCATTTTAGCCGCGCCCACCGATGAGTTGGAGGGTTCGGCTCGTAGGCTCTTAATATCTAATGTTTCAGGGTAACAGCAGTGCAGTGTAGTGCAGTGCAGTAATTGTAGCAGTGCAGTGCCGCGCAGGCCTTTGTGTTTCAACGTTTTGAGTGGCGCTGCAATTATGGGCCGGCGTTATGCTTACCATCAGGCAAACGCTCGTCACGTTACTCAATAGCAAAAAAGGTGTTTTTTTACAGTAAAACAAAACTCGCATATTGACAGATTTTATTCACACAACGCAAAACAATAAATTATTATAAAAAACAACATTACAAGACTTAGCAAAACAATTTTTAAACCTAAACAAATGCAAATATTTTGATTTATTCATTCCGGTTGCAAGAGCCAAGTTCACTACTTAGCAACGGCCACAAAATGCCGCCACATGTGGTGTGAAGTCAGCGTCTACTTTTTGTGGTGGGCGTCGCCTACACAAAGCGAGAAACTGTCTTTCGTGGCGTCACGCCACTGGCGTGTAGCGACCACACCTCAGGAGTCTCTGAGCTCATGTAAAATATATGAAAACTACAGCACTTTAGCGGCGTTTTGTGGCTCGCGTGCGAGCAGGGTTACTAGTCACGGAAGTACGACTGCTAATCGATGATGTTGATGTCATCGTCACATTATGTACATAGTCAATCAGAAAGGTAGAGGAGGGCCTACGGAAAGGCTTTCGCATCATCATCAAATCATCAGTGATCAGTGATATTGCAGTGAAAAAAGTTTCGTCAGTTCGGTCATAAAGAAAAAATCGGCCATCTTGAATGAACGATCAGAGTACGCGTTCATTCGTCAGAAAGTCGAAACAATCAGTCAATGGTCTCTGTCAAATCAAACGTCAGTTACGTCGAACAATTTAACGTCAGAGTCAGTCAACGTGAAATGTCATTACTGTCAGCTGTTCAGAAAAGTGAAGTTGGAACCACAAATTATGTTGGAACATTTTAGCCATAATCTGAAGAAGAAGAAGAAGTTGGAACATTTTATTGGACTTTAATTTAGTTTAATTTCAGATCATAGATTAAGTGTTAAATCTGTAAAAATTTCGAAGGTTTAGGCGGTTAAGGCTCAGTTTAAGATGAAGTACCGCATGCGGAAAGACTTCAGTGAGACCATATTTCTTGATGCAAGCTCGGTAGCATCATCCGTGTCAATTCGTTATTTCAGAAAATATTATGAGGAAGCTATCGAATGTTTCCAGACTTTGCTTGAGCATCAGGATGATTTAGAAGAATCAGAGATAGAAACGTTTAAGACGCAGTTCAGCGATATAAACAAATTGGTAGTAAGCGTGGACTCCGCGCAGGATGATCATCAATCAAAGGTAAAGCCTGGAGGCTCCCAAGGCAAAATGTCAGACCAGGTATGGGAATTGAATTTCTACCTACAACTAAAGAAGCGGACTCTCTCATACCCGAACCATCGGCCCAGCTTAAAATTGAAGGCATCGAGTGTCAAAGATTAGGCACTAAAGGTGGAGCCGAATTCACTATCGCTATAAGGAAGTAAAAAAACACTTGCACGCGGCATCAGTTTTCAGCGCACTTAAAGTGAATACTGAGCTCTCCAGCTCTAGCCTCGCGACCCCCCTTTTGATAAACAAACATGAGGGGATGTTAGGCACCATCACACATTTTGCAGGGCTATTGCAGAGGGTTTGGACGCCTTAAAAGTGTCCTGGCGTCAGCGCGGATTTGAGGCTGTTTTTGTCAGAGGAGTCCAAGTTCAAATCGATATCAGAACAACTACTGCAGTTCGTGTGCACTTATCTGTCCAAAACAATCGATCTTCGTCGTAAGGCTTTTAAAACAAGGAATGAGGTCCTTGGAAATGAGGACCTTTGGAAGATAACAAAATTGTTTTTATTATTTTTGACAAATGTTCGCGTCGCGGTTCATGCTAGGAAAAGCCAGTGGATATAGTTAGTGTGGTGTCCCACCTGAAAAGCAAGGAGAAAGACTTACGGAACGCAGCTATAAATCAAAACAAACATTATTTTGGGAAAGCAATTAGAAAATATGAAATTCGTTGACCCTACGACAGGCAAACAATCAACAGCGCCAAGTTTAAAAAATTGGATTACAACCCTTGAAAGTTTCAAGAAACTGAGGCAATTCTTCAAAAAGTAAAATATCAAAATTATGCGGCCACGGTTGTACTTTAATTCCAATACCATCGAAAACTTTTTTGGGCAGGTGAAAGCCTATAATTTTAGAAGTAACAATCCAGATTGCCTGTATCTTTAAAGTTTCAAGTCATGGTTGATTACAGGTTTTATAAAATGCTTCTTTTAATTGTGAAAAGGAAGATTATGATCAATTGTTAAGATTGGAAAATATGTGTACAAATACTTCACCTGACCATAATAACGTCATTTGCGACGAAAAAAATACCGCAAATGTTTGTACCGGAGTTGAAGAAGCTAGAAGAGAAAGAATCAGTGTGCATTCTCGTGCTTATACGGCGTAGTGAGGAATAAAGTCTTTATAAAAATGCTTCTTTTAATAATTGTGAAAAGGAATATTTTGATCAATCGTTAAGATCTTAAGATTGGAAAATATGTTTACAAATACTTCACCTGACCCTAATAACGTCATTTCCGACTAAAAAAATAGCGCAAATGTTTGTACGGGAGTTGAAGAAGCTAGAAGAGAAAGAATCAGTGTGCATTCTCGTGCTTATACCGCATAGTGAGGAATACATGCTCTATAAAATGCTTCTTTTAATTGTGAAAAGGAAGATTTTGATCAATCGTTAAGATTGGAAAATATGTTTACAAATACTTCACCTGACCAGAATAACGTCATTTTCGACGAAAAAAATACCGCAAATGTTTGTACCGGAGTTGAAGAAGCTAGAAGAGAATGAATCAGTGTGCATTCTCGTGCTTATACGGCGTAGTGAGGAATAAAGGCTTTATAAAAATGCTTCTTTTAATAATTGTGAAAAGGAATATTTTGATCAATCGTTAAGATCTTAAGATTGGATAATATGTTTACAAATACTTCACCTGACCATAATAACGTCATTTGCGACGAAAAAAATACCGCAAATGTTTGTACCGGAGTTGAAGAAGCTAGAAGAGAAAGAATCAGTGTGCATTCTCGTGCTTATACGGCATAGTGAGGAAAATATTTATAAATAAAAAAGGAAAAGATTGCAGGGAAAATTTGACGACGAAACAGGGAGAAGACATCCACAATTATTGGATAAGCCATAAAGAATTTTAAAAAATGACGGAAAAAACTGACCTACCCATCCGAGCAAACCGTTTGGTGTAATAGTCAAAGAAACCAATAATTATGGAAAATAATGGGCATCAACCAAATGTGGCAGAGAAAAATAAAAACATGTCCTAAGAGATATCATCAGATGTCAATCTGAACTAAACAAAAACCTGTAAAACATATCAAAACATCTTGACTGACATGTTTCTTCTATACACCATAAAATTAAGAATATTTAATTGGTGCAACATATTAAATAAAATTCTTCGTGGTGATGTTATTAGATTAGAAAGAAGGAACCTGCCTATGATGCAAAGTAAGGCTTTATTGAAATACAACAAAAAAATTTAAATTCTATACTTATAACTTATTGTTTTATTTCTTGTTTGCCGAAATCATTTTAATTGTAAGGTTATTTATTCCTTTTTGTTATAAATAAACATTTTTATTTTCATTAAAATAAGCCAAAATGGGATGTAGGAATTCCACCCGAAAATATTTGGCAGTGTACTTGACGCACTTGCTTCTAATAGATTATTACAGTTTAAAACGTGTAAAATATGTGGTATGAGATCCGGACGGTCAGATGGGCACAAGCGAATCTTCATGGCTAAATTTTCTTTGAATGAAGATAGCACTAAGCAAAAAACCAACTTTGCAACTTTGTCAGCCTAGACGATGCATCATGCAACGATGACTTTTGAACGGGAAATAAAACCTATCAAATACATCAAAGAAGTTAGTTGCAAAGACAGTAATTGTTGTGGAGGAGTGTCCCATCAGTATGGATACGGCACATCCCTAATAATGGTGGGCTTGATATAGTTAGGTTAGTTGTAACGTAGTAATTAAATAAGTGTATCCTTTTAGACTTGAGTTATCATTAGAACAACCTTCCATTACTACATGGTGGCAGCGGGGGCCAGACGGATATACTGGATAATCAAGAACACCGTACTTACTGTAATTCAGGACAATGGACAAAATAAAACCGCCTGAGGAATACGATTTTGCTCCCGCCAACTGGGAAAAATGGAGGTGCCGCTTCTCCAGGTACTTAAATCTAAGTGGTAATGAAGGTCGAGGAGACAAAGAAAAAATAGATTTATTATTATACGACATGGGGGAGAAATCGGAGCAGCTGCTCAAACAATTACACTTAGAAGGTTGTAAAACATTTACAAAAGTATTAGAAGAGTTTGACAAATATTTTAAACCCAAAAAGAACGTGGTATATGAAAGAGCAAAGTTTAATGCTAGAAACCAAAAGGATACTGAAACTACTAGAGGTTATATACAGGAGCTTCATGCAATAATAGTCGAATACTGGTGGCCCGCCGACAGCAAAAATAATACTCTCGTACATTCGAAAAATATTGAATTATGTTAAGATCAATCTTAACATAAAAAGTAAAGAACAAATAAATGTATTTTTTATAATTTAAAATTTAGCTTTAGTTATTTTTTTGTGTTTTTGAATGGCCACATGAAGAGTTCGCCAATTTTATTTTTTGCAATAGCAACTTTCTTCCTTCCTTTTTTCTACGTCTGCCCAAGTGGATGTGGCTCGAAAATAATAGTTGTAAAAACGTTATTAAACGCATAATTATTAATATTTCCACGCATTTTTAATATACAAATTCTATTCCAGAATAAAACCAAAAATGTGTTCGAAAAGTAATTTGAATCTCAAGCGCGCGCTCTTAATCACGCAGCCAATACTCCTAAGGTAGCTGGAGTTGAACTGTCCTAGAAAGAAAGAAGGAAAGAAAAATCATTTATTTGACGCACAAAGATTAGAGTCATACTGGAACAAAACATTTATTCATTTGTAAAAGGTTCGCGGTGACGCGACGTCTGACCGAAAACTTAGAACATACAAAACACAGCATGAATTGAATTAATAGTAAATATTTCCCAAGTTATTTTATTTAGTTACTAGTGATAATGTAAAAGTGGCCCTCCTTATTCTATTACATAGTAGTATCCTTGGTTGTTCCGTTTTGTTGGTGTCTTTGTCATTTATTATGTTCTGATAAAGACAGCATTAGTTTGGTCTGTGATTCGGGTAGATGAATGTTGCAGAGGCCCGCTGTTAGAGTCATTTTAACTTTCATAAGTGCTCCTTTGGGGCCTATTTGAATGAGGACTTTTGAATTTGAATTTGTATTACTATCGTCATTATATTTCAACGCAATCGAATATTCGACTATTAAAATGATCCGTCGAGTATTGTTTACTTATCATTATTGCGTTTCTTTTGTGCGAAAAGTGTTAGTCTTAGAGAAATCATCTCGAAAGTTTTAAATTATATTTATGCATTCGAAATTTAAAACTTTCGAATGCATAAATATCTTTAACTGGATTTAGGTAGGGCATTTTATTTTTACAAACGTCATGACAATCGATTATAACGACCGGCTAATTTTAGAAAATGGTTTAATGGGATACCACCTTTAAATTTAATTCGCAGTTAAGCGGAAGGCAATAAGCATAGACAATATAATCCTACCGAAGTAGGAGGTGACCAAAATTGCGATTTTCCATTACGATCGAAATTTGTCTAAGTGAATTTTAATTTGGTCTGGTAATAATTTGACCTAGTTTAGTTCTAATTATAGAAATACGTGACCTCCATCTTTTTCCCACCGGCGTCCTTCGGCACCGATTATCATTGTTAACTATTTTGAGTCTCTGTAAGTTCTTAAAAATAGATTGATAAGAAAGTGAAATTGTTGAATACCTTGATTAGGAAACAGTACAATCTTAATTGCATGGCAAATAGCAGTAAATAGCCGAGTTGTAACCGGGAACGCGGTGCGCTGGGAAGTACACAGATTCCAAAGCGGATCGCAAAAACCCTATAAGGTAAGCTAAACTTTCTCTTTACGGTCAGCCAATATCAATCAAAGATTTTAAATGGTACCTACTCAGTATTATATGGTTTCCAGGCTTTAAAATTATGA
The DNA here is from genome assembly GCA_907269065.1 of Crocallis elinguaria. Classification (NCBI taxonomy): domain Eukaryota; kingdom Metazoa; phylum Arthropoda; class Insecta; order Lepidoptera; family Geometridae; genus Crocallis; species Crocallis elinguaria. The sequence goes on along the minus strand of OU026076.1, from coordinate 12,786,126 downwards.
ACCATAACGTTTTGTTAAATGAGTACAATTGTAATCATGGCATGCACTAAGATGGCGCCACGAACATGAATTTAATTTAACTTTAAATAGTATTATTGTAATATAATATAACTTGAATTGATTCATCGAAGTATCGATCACTATAAATGACGAGGTTTTGTGTTTGGGAATTCCAGTTTGCGTCAAAATGGAAGAAGCCTACCGCGCCCGCATCCAAATCTTAGAAAATAATTTAAAATCTATTAAAACTCAAGCACTTAGCACACTGGAAAGCGTTGACAATGGCGAGGTGACATATGAGGAGCTGATTCTCATAAAATTAAAATTGAAGGAAGGTTCGGACCGTTATTCTCACAGCATTAATCATTATTTGGAAAAGAGCACATCCCCCTCCTGCAATCTAATAACGACATGCACCGAGAATCAACTGGAGGTGGACGATGTTATGGCCAAGGTGGAGGCTATATTACAGGTACACGCAAACAACAAACCAGTCATATCAGTTCCAACGCAGCATACTAGCAAGTTACCAACTCTTCAACCTCCCAGATTCTCCGGTGACATTCTCACCTTCCACCAATTTTGGGACAAATTTGAAGCTACCATAGATAGGAGAAACCTCGAAGATGTCGACAAACTTTCATACCTAATGGCCTCACTGGAAGGTAAAGCTTTGGAAGTGGTTGACGGTTTGGGGGTAACCAACCACAATTACAAAATTGCTGTTGAGGCCTTAAAACATCAATTTGGAAATAAAGACGTTCTCATTGATGCACATTATGAGGCGCTCAAACACCTACCGACAGCGCAAGGCCCTGATAACTGCCGTCGCACGCTCAACACTATTGAGCATCACCTCCGTGTACTACAGACTCTCGGAGAAAATATTGAAGGTAATCATTTAAGAACCACCATAACAAGCAAATTTCCCGATCAAGTTCTATATGAATTAAATCTTGCAATATCACCGGAACAAAATACTGTGCCTGTTATCAGGAGTACGTTAGACAAAATCATCAAGGCCTTGGAGCGAACCCAACCAAGCATCATGGTGCATGATTCCGAGACCCCTGAAGCTACCTCTTCCACACAGGCATTGCTGCACAGAGAAGCACGAACGAGAACAAGCTTTAAAAACAAATTCATGTCAGGTGGACATGATTCTAGATATGTACCAGCAGAAACCCCGAATTCTAGAAAGAGGAAACCTGAATTTGAAAACACATTCAACAGTAATACTAAGAAACCAAAAGTGAATTGCATCTTCTGTGAAAACAGCCATTACAGTAGTGAGTGCCTGAAATTCAAGACAATATCTGAGCGAAAGGAAAAATTAGGATACAGGTGCTACAAATGTTTCCGTACGGGTCACCAGGTAAAGGACTGTCGGAACAAGAAGAAATGCTACCATTGCAAGGAGGAACATCACCAGGCCTTATGCCCTAAGAAGACACCAGGTAGGATAAAAGGAACTAATACTGAAATTTGTGAGACAGCCTGCAATGTCCATAATGTAATGTCATACTTACAGACGGCAACAGTGAACGCCAGCAACAACAATAACAAGAAGAAGTGCAGAATCCTCCTTGATAGTGGCAGCCAACGTAGCTACCTTACCAACCGAATGGCAAAGAAACTGAAGCTCGTCGCTGACAGCGAGGATCTGCTAATGATTTACACCTTCGGATCGGACACACCCAATGAGACTTCAAGCCCATCAGCCGAAATTGTTATTGAAACCAAGCGAGGTACCACTAGAAAAATACGAATTAACATTGTTCCCCACATAACAGAACGAGTTCCTATACCAAAGCTCCAACCCACTCCGGAGATAGACATAATAGCTGATGATGACACAATAGGTGAAGGAATCGACCTGCTCATAGGCAATGATTATTGCACATCCTTCTATTATGTAGTGTTTGCTAATAATATGGCACGAATGTTGTTGTTTGAAGCAAGCTCGAAGTGCCAGGCTTGCGGTGGCTTGGGCAGGACTATATGGGGTGTTGGGAGGTCCTGTGGGCTTCGGCCCAAAAACTGTTGGATTTTGGTCCCGAATTAAAGGAACGTGGATATAATTGAAGTACACGTTCCTATACTAAGAATTTGTTTAGAAATGCCTTATTTCCTGGTCAACCTTGAATGTAGTGTGAATTCTTGTCGCTAATTTAAATATACCTATGTGAACCTAGGCCTTAGAATATACACTTGGCGACAGACACGATTGGCAAATTGTAAAATAATATTATCATATTATAACAGTATGTTTTTAATAATTATGATCTATAAATAGACTGCCAACAAATCTATACAAATAAATAAAATTGAAGTTTGTAATATCAAAATAACAGCTTTTTACCAAATCCATATGAAAGTATGTATGTACCATATTAACAATTTATTTTATTTATTATAACAAAACAACTGTCACAGATTGGTAAAAAATAAAATGACAATTGTATTTTACACAAGGGCAACACTGTTGCAAATAAAACGTGCTTCTCACGTTCTTCTAGAATAAAGATGGATAACATTATTTGAAAATAGTAAAACAAGGTTTTATTATACCCTATATAATTTGTGGTTTTATAACATTTGGCGACCGTGACCGCGACCGTCGTGGAAAATGGATAAAAATACCAAACTGCGAGGCGTCATGCGCGGCCAATTTACCAAGAAGGTGAAAACGTTTGAAACATTGTTGGAACCGGCAGACGCAGACCAAGTCGCAATAATAACTGCATTTAAGACCATCAAAGGTATTTACAAAGAAATATCAGCCCTGGATGAAAAAATCATCGACTTCGTGATATCGAACGACTCTAAAGAAGATGTCGTCAATAAAGAAGTAGAGGACGCTGACAATTATAAGGAAATATTTTACCAAATCGAAACTAAGTTCGAATTGTTAACAAAACAGCCACCTGCATCGGCGACGAGTTCGGATATTAGAAACAGAATAAATCTTCCCAAACTGGGGATTCCGAGTTTCGGCGGCGAACTTAAGCAATGGCTGCCATTTTGGGCACAATTTAAAAAGATTCATGAAGACAACGGCCTGAGCCTTGAAGATAAATTTGGCTACCTTCTGCAATCAGTTACCGAAGGCACCGAAGCGCGGGAGTTAGTGGAAAGCTATCCTATTTCGGCTTTAAACTATACAAAGTGTATAGAACACTTGAAATCTAGATATGCCCGAGAAGATCTGCAAACACAACTTTATGTACGTGAACTGTTGTCAATCGTCATAAACAGAGATGCAAACCGCAGCTTAACAGCACTCTTTGATAAAATTAGCGCACAACTGCGCTCTCTTGAGACACTGGGAGTGACTAAGAAGAATGCTGCATTCATTTTGCCAAAGGTAGAATCAGCTTTGCCTGAAGAAAATTTAAAAGCTTGGCAAAGAGCTGGTTGCCATAGCAATGACATAGAAGTGGAACTTAACAGCCTTTTGGAGTTTCTTCGCACAGAGGTAGAAAATGAGCAACGAATGAAAATGGCCCAAGCGAACACAATATTTAAGGTAGATTCACCACAGGAAAAGCAAACTACTTTGAAGGAAGGTGATATTGTCCTAATAGAGACCGCTGAGAAGAGAATAAAATGGCCTCTTGGCCTAATTCAGAAGCTTATCCCTGGGAAGGATGGTGTAGAAAGGACAGCTGAGATAAAAACTGCCCTAGGCACAAAGATCAGACCGATACAGCGACTGTACAGGTACCAAATAACAACATTTCACCACCCATGCTTACACCTAAATTAGATTCATCTGATCTAGATTCTGTAGATCAGACAGATCAGGTATCCAGTAACACTAAAAATGATGAGAAGTTGGTTGATTTATCAGCGCAACCAAAATCTTCCCGATGTGGCAGGCAGGTAAAAATTCCTAGTAAATTCAACATTTACCAAAGATATTGAAAGGCCATAATCTTACTGTGTTTCTTGCTAAGATCTGTCAAACCTGTAATTAGTTACGTTATATGTTTTAGGATTTACCACATACATATACGGTGATTTTTATGTTCAAATTTGTATTTGTTAGTCAAAGTTAAATAAAATTCTCATAGTGATAAGATAGATCTGTATTTGTATTTGTGTGTCTAATAATAGTTTCATAAAATTCTCACAGTAATAAAATAATCTGTATTTGCAGTTTTTTAAGATTTTAGAAATAAGAATTCATGTATATATAATTGATATAATTTTGTTAATTGTATAATCACGCCATCCATGGGCGAGTAGCGGAACTTTTAAGATTATTACCGATGGCTAATTTTTTTTTGTTCGGATACTGTTTTTAGTTTCGTTCAGATATTTTTTTTTTTTGTGAATTCATGTAAAACTAGAGATGTATCAATTGTCTTTTTGTTCTTTCGCGTTGGAGGATGTCACAGATTGGTAAAAAATAAAATGACAATTGTATTTTACACAAGGGCAACACTGTTGCAAATAAAACGTGCTTCTCACGTTCTTCTAGAATAAAGATGGATAACATTATTTTAAAATAGTAAAACAAGGTTTTATTATACCCTATATAATTTGTGGTTTTATAACAACAACCATTTTTAACATTTTTGTCTCTCTGTTTGTTTCGGGTAATCACCGAAACGGCTAGGCGGATTTTGACGGGATTTTCACTGGCAGATAGCTGATGTTATAAGGAGTAACTTAGGCTACTTTTATTTTAGAAAAATAATTAGGTTTCGGCGCAAAAAAATAAAAACCATGAAATCCAATATATCCGCGCGGGTGAAACCGCGGGCAGCAGCTAGTCTAAAATAATATGAATGCAGCCATATTCTTGTAACTATTGTTTTTGTTAACAGCTCTTTGTTCTTCATGTTGAGTAAAATAAAAAAAACATGGCATACAAAAACGAGATTCATTCTCCATTTGTTACTTAATTTCTATATTAAATATTAATATTTTTGGTGCTAAAATCCTTAAACTAACTACAGTCAAGTTGGGTAACTTTGAATACTGTTTTCAGATTTTTACAGATATCAAAATATAAATGTATCAGTCTAACTATGTCTTATTGATTAATGAGTGTGCTTTCATAACCAAATTTAGAATAATTTAATTAAAATGTAAATTTTAGAAGAAAGGTAGGAGAAAATTACGTTTTATTGGCCGTTCAAAGTTAACATAATTATTGGGTATCAATGAACATAGATATTTTGGACAGCGAAAACTGTTTTTATCGGCAATTTAAATGACTGGGGTAAGATTCTTCTTCTTTCTTTATTTCCTGGCTTCTGTGGAATGTTAACCACAATTTCGCCAATGTGAAGTAGGTACTATGATAGACGATCAAACAAAGGAGATTCTGTGCTTGGAGAGAATAATTTGGTTGAACTCATATTTTGAATGAAAAAACATAGATCTGTCAAATGAAATCAACTTGTCAACTTCAAACTTTATTGACAGGCCGCCGTGCAAGTGTCGTCACAGCACCGAAAGAGACAAATGCCGAAACACCGATACGCTCAATTGTTTTATCTTGGCACGCTGTAAATGCTGCTACAAAGACACCAGCGGCGCAAGTACGGATCTTTTCGATAAAAATGACAGTTAAAATCGATAAAACTCACTTTATCGATTTTAGCAAATTTTATTTATCGAAAAGATCCGTACTTGCGCCTCTGTAGGGCTAAGATGTGCACCGTGACAAAATTTTGTTATGTAGTGCATTTGTCTCATGTTTGCGAGAGAGAGGTTGTTACCTACAATCACTTTTGTATTAGTATAGTTTCTGCTAATGTAATATTAATCATGTTGTATACACATATTTAGGAATATGGTCTGGTTCATAAATGTAAACTTTATCTAACTATAATATTATTGACTGTATTCTGTTTTGTGTATGAATAAATAAATAAATAGAAAGAGCGAGACAAAACAGTAGACAAAATTTTGTCGTGGCTCGCATGTTAGCTGCAGCAGTAGAGAAGTCTACACGTGCAGTAGCCCAACGTGCACGCTCAAGACAACGCCCCGCTGCACGTGCCGCCTTTCCGAATTTGCGGCCTTAGTCACTAATTTTAACTTTCCTGAGCGCTCTCCTGGGACTGATTTGGATAAAGAATTTTGAGTTTCAATTAACTTCTGCGCTCTGTAGCATGCTGGATGCAGGCTTGATTCCCTTAACTGAACAAGTATTTGTGCACAAAAAGCTTTAGTATTTGCCCCGTGCCAGCATATTCTGTAAGCATGGTCCTTGGCAGTTCTGATTCCCTACAAACAGGGAGTCAGGGGGAGTGTGTGAGAGTGCTGAACATTTTTTTATAGTACATATTCTAGTGTCTATAGAAGACACTTTCCGAGCATTTGAAGTTAAGTATAAGTGATAATTGAAATATAAGCGACCTTGAGTGATGAAGCCATCTAACGGTGACTCTGCATTACTTATGACTTGGTATTGTCTTTGGATCTCCTCCCTCCAGCAGCGGCTGGTGAGCCTGTCTACTCGGTCTTCTTGCTGTTTTTAGCTGTGGCAAGTTGCTTCTTGCACTCCTCGTGCATGGCATCCAAGTCAAGAGCCGCTTTCAAGTTGTCGGTTGAGAAGAGGAATCTGGAAAAATTTATATATTTGTATTAATTTTGTCTGTCTGTTTGTTCCGGGTAATATCCGAAACGGCTAAACCTATTTTGACGGGAATTTCACTGGCAGATAGCTGACGTTACAAGGAGTAACTGGGCACTCACTTCTGCAGCTTCCCAGTGGAGTCCGCCTGCGGCCTCCTCATCAGCTCGCGGCCCTCGCGCAGCACCAGCACGGTGGGCAGCTGGCGGCTGGTCGGCCCGTCCTGGACCCTGAACTTGGCGGCTGCTTCCGGATACCTGGTATAGGGATGTTGACTTCATTTTTTAACCGACTTAAAAAAAAGGAGGAGGTTCTTAATTCAGTTGGTATTTTTTTTTTGTTTTTGTTACCTCATTACTCCGTCACTTATAAACCGATTTTGAAAATTCTTTCTTTAATAGAAAGGACATACTTTCAGATTGGTCCCTTAGAAATTTTATCAAAATCGGTTCAGTAGTTTGGTTTTTCAATCAAAATAACTGAAAAAATTATGTCATCCAAGTAAACAAAATGGCTATTTTACTTTTTAGTGCATTTTTTTAATAGCTGATTTTTCTAAGTCGGTTTTTTATGTAACTTTTGTTACGTCGACCTGTTTATGAAGTCATTCAGTTCGTTCTCATGAGAATCGAATGTCTATATCGAAAAAACTGGAAAGCGAACGCTAGAAACGTCAAAAATGAGAGACAAAGTCGGGCGTATCTGACTGAGCGCTAAAACGCCCCATACAAAATGGACAGAACATATGACGTCACTTGTTCAACAGGGGCCATACAGCTGTACTAAAAATATGTAGTTTGTTGATCTGGTCCTAATAAACTGCTATTTAGTAGACAGCTCTTTTACATTTTTATATTCATTGAAATGTAACGAAGATGACGGTATCATATAAATTCCTATTGGGTGATAAAAAAAATCGTTGAATTGGGAATCTTTCAGATGAAGTCTTTTTGGAAATTATATATTTTTTGTGAATTTAATTTTTATTGTGTTAATGTGATGTTCTTAAATCTGTATAACGACAGTAATTATATATTTTGTGTTTTATGCAACATCCCTTAATTGTAATCTATATGTTACCAAATGAACATGATGATACAGGGCACCAACTCAACATAAGGAAAAGAAAAAAAAATGCTTTAAGAAAAACGAAGAACCGACTTCAGTGACAAACTATAGAACCGATTTTGATAACATTTCTATGGGACCACTCGTAAGTCGGGTAAAAACCGGCCAAGTGCGAGTCGCGCACCGAGGGTTCCGTACCGGCCTGTAGGTATGTAATTATTTCGTCCATCACGGGATTCGTTAGGTTATTAAAGCTACATTCACAAAATATAATTATTAAAAAAATTTATGAACTTTGCCATTGCATTCACCAGATGAAACTACCAATCTTGGACCGAAGTGAAATTACTGTGCATATGAAACTCAATACTCTGTCTATAAGCAGGTGTTTTGATTACCATTAGGCAAACCTCCAAAAAACTGACCTTCCAACATCAAGCTTCCCAAACTTCAAGTTGTCCAAGCTGTAGCTGTTGGACAGCTCAGCAAACACGGGTGCAAAGGTGACACAAGCTGGATGCCACGCAGCATACAGGCACACCAGCCAAGTGACATTCTTGTGATGTTTTTGTTCCTGGAAGTGGAGAAAAGAGTTGTTCCGTTTTGGTACTAAAATTTAACCAGGTCATCAGTTGGTTTTTTGGAATGAGCTCTCAAAATCTAGATATTCTGAAATTCAATTATAATTTTATAGGCCTGCGATTTCTTGAAAATACATAAAGTTTTTTTAGTACGTAATGTGAAACGGAACGCTATTTCACGAAACGGAACGGTTTTTTCAGCTTCTTTTTGGCTGAATGTGATAAAGAGCAAACCCAATCAAACAAAATTAGACAGAACAGATGAGAACACAGCAAAACTGTCAAAAATGACGTGACGATGATAATAATGTTGCTGCTTTTTGGATATTTATAGGAATGCAGAATTTCTACTACGCTTTTCTTTAAAACTAGTTTAAATTAAAATGCAGGCCTCATTTTATTATTTTGCTTGGTTCTTCATTTCAAGCACATAACTAGAAAAAAAATTTGATGCTAGTTATTTTTTTCTGGGAATAAAGTACCAAGCTCATACAAATTTGGTACAAGTTCTTTATTGTTATCATTTACCATTAATCACCACCATCAGCCAGATACCATCCAGCTGCCTTACCGGTTAGTAAAATTGTCTTTGATTAAAACCAGCGATTGCTAGTCTCCAGCTGGAAGGAATTGTCTAGAGCTCTCGCTAGTTTTTATTTTGGAACAACTTGTTCCCATGGAGCTGGCATAATCAATCTGTGACTAAAGCCCCTAAAAGCTTATAAGTTAAAAAAGCTTGTTCCCATAACATTGTTCATTCCAGATGGAAAACTAACGAAAACAGTAGACAATTCCTTTCAGTTGAAGACTAGCAAGCTCTGTATTTAAACAAGTTTGAGTTGAAAACCGCCTTACCAACTAGTGCCGGCTGTTGGTGATTGCAGTATATTATGATAGAGACTGAGGAGCTGCAACCCATTCCTTAGCCGGCTCTTATGGCACCCACAGGGAGAGAAGGGGTCTATCATCTATCATGCCATGACCATACAGCATAGTATAAAGTGGTATTATCCTATTTGTACTAATGTTATTAGGGTCTTACTAATAAACGGCATACACCAGTTGTATATTTAAAAAATGTTTTCTTTGTTTTTTTAAAATTTGAAACAGAATTGAAAGAGACGAAACATTGAATAACTATGCAGCCTTTATACATTGTTTATTAGTTGTGAAAGTTTGTATATGTGTGAGAATGTTTGTTACAATGTATCTTGGTAACAACTAAACCGATTTTTATGAAATTTGGAATTTAGATAGTTTAGGCTCCGGAATGACACATAGGCTCTAAATACAAATTTATACTATATTTACAACACGGGCGAAAGTTGGATATAGTGCAATAAACAAAGTTAGCAACTTACATAATAAACATATATGCCTAGTTAATTAAACATTGAACAAGCAAGATTGCACCTTATTTTTTTGCAGCATAACAACACCATTAGTCCGCTGTTCCTATAGTTGCTAATTCAGTTTGACATGTTACCTGCTCGAGTATCTCAAGGCCTCGGAAGTATGTGACATTCTCTGGACCAGAATATGTCGGCTCTGGTAGCAGCAGTGCCAGGAGGATGAAGACAGCACCATATGGAAGGCCGTATCTGAATTGTTTAATAACTATTAGTATGATAAAGTAATAGATATTTGAAGTGTCCACACTTACAGGATATTTATTTAGTGGCAGTGTTTTTTCCCGAATTCTTAATTTTCTGAATTCTTTTTTTTCCACATTTTTAATTCTACAGTCTTATTTTTCCCAGTTTTTCGAATTATAGAAAGTACAGCGTTTTTTTTTCAAAATCGTACAATTGTTATTATTATTTATTTAATTATAGACGAGCAGCACATGTGCTGATATGTCTATATTACACAGTGTTGAAAGTCACGATTGTTCACTTTTGTAGTAAGGAAGTATTGTTTGTTTGTAACCAGTTGTCAAGTTTATTCTTAAAGCAGTTTATTGAGGATGCAGACACCACATCCTCTGGTAGTCGGTTCCAGTTGTGGACCACTCTGGAAGCAAGGAAGTGGTGTGCAGTGTTGGTTTTTGATGGGGCACGTATTATTTTCGTCTGATTTCCTCTAGAGGATTTTATGGTTTCCTTCAATATATATAAATATTGCAAATCTGGTAGATTGTAAAAGCCATTTAGAATCTTGAAAGTCTCAATAAGGTCACCACGAAGGCGTCTTTCTTCGAGAGTAGTGAGGCGTAATGCGCGGAGTCTGTTTTCATAGGATTTACGTCGTAGTACCTGCGGTACCTTAGTAGCTTTTCGTTGTACACTTTCTAGTAGGTTGATATCCTTGTGGAAGTAAGGACTCCAGATTTGAAAACCGTACTCCAGCAGTGGTCTTATATAGGTTTTATAGATCTTCAGGAAAACTTCAATTGTCATTGTCGTGAAGGATCTGCATATGACATATAAAAAAGAGTTAGCCTTTTTAACTATTGAGGTAATGTGTTCTTCCCACTTTAAGTTTGATGTGATTAATATACCAAGATCTTTTTGGACATTTACGTTTTCTATAATATTCCCATCCAGACTATATACAACTTTGGGGTTTGTATTACCCAGGTGAAGGACACTGCATTTCGATATATTTAGTTTGATGACCCAATCTTTGGTCCAGTTTTGTATGCGATTTAGATCTTCTTGCAGCAGACCAGAATTGATAAGAGGGTTAGCAAAAAATTTACCATCATCAGCAAAAAAGGCTGATTGACATTCAATAATATCAATCAAGTCGGTTACATAAATTCCAAACAAGTGAGCAGAGAGCACAGATCCCTGTGGTACCCCACTTAGAACTGGTTTCAGTGATGACAGTGAGCAATTGCATAAACAAAGTTAAAAAAAATTGAGATGTTATTAAAGTTATGCTGTTCAACGGATCAGCATTGTGGTTGAACGAGGCCAGCATGGTGGGTACGCTTCCAACTGGTAGTGGGCTACATCATTTGGATTATCTATAGGCCTAATTGGGCTTGTAGATTATCTAACAGTTTTTGTAGCTAGGTTAGATAAACCTAACCTAGCTACATGTTTATTCATGTATTTAGTTAATTAATAAAGGAAATTAGCCTGTTAAAAAAAATGTTATAAATTTGAAGTGATTATTATCATCAAAAGATTTAGAATTCAGTACAAAAATAATTGATGTGTACCTACTTATAGTACAAATAAACACACCATCTAACCTACCTATCTGTCTGATTTGTATTTCTTGGGTGAACTTTATTTCAGTTCCATTTAGAGAATGTCGATGAAATGTTTTTTATCATGATAGTAGGTACCATATTTATATTTGGAAAATTCTGAAGGTGGAAAAATAAAAAATTACAAAAATAAGAATCTGGAAAAATATGTATTCGGAAATTTCACAATTCAGAAAAATAAGAACTTGGAAAAAAATACTAAAACCATGTTATTTCAAATTCTTAAAAAATTGTTTTTGCTGCTAAAAGGGCGCCAGGTTGAGAGCTAACCTAGGTTTGACGTGTTTACTATCTTTCAATCAAGTCAGTTTTCAGTCAAGATAGTATTGTAGTCTAACGGTGACTTGTCTGAATTAAATTCTACTACTAAATAAAAATTTGATCATAATTATCAGCCAGAAGATACCTAATGGCGGACATAGGCCTCCTTCATAATATCCTCCATGTTTTCCAGGTCTCTTGATGATCACAGTAGATTTTTGGTGAAAACCGAGGAGAATAATTCTACCAAAACCCACACTATGAGATTTGAATAATAATAAACTATTTTTTAAATTCTATTCACACAAAAAACGTAGCAATATATTACTTTACCTGATATCAGCATAGAACCAGAGAATGAGGTTAGCAATCTTGGTATAAATGAATGAAGACGATAAGTAGTTCACCATTGTAACACTTCCCGCCTTCTTTGTCCTCAGCATCACCACGATAATTAGGAAAAATAGAATTTCCGTCTCTCGGCTGTCTAGATCGCAGTCTGACTCCGGAAATAGATAATTGCAAATTAAATTTGTACGTTTGCATGTTACGTACGAAACGCTCATTAGGATGTTCACCCAGTAGTAGGGCTTTAATAATTGCCGCAAATCTGCTTTGAAATTGAACATTTTCTGTTATTTCTCTTCAAAAATTAACACAATCATAGAACAGTGAAATAACCACTCTCACTCCACAAAAAGCAAAATGCAAATGTCAGAACCACGGGCTGTAATCACGTATAGACCGACATCTGTTGAACTTTTCGTTGGACCTTCTGGGATCTGCTCAAATGATACATGACAGATGTCATGTGGACGGAGGTCTGTGACGTCATGACTTTTTTTTTAATCGGGACGATCAGTTTTAGGCAAGGGCAGTACCCCAAATATTTTCAGGTGGAATTCCTACATCCTACTTTTGCTTATTTTAAAGTTGTGGGTGAGAAATAAAACAACAAATCATATTGAATTATTTATTTTTTTACTTTAAATCTTTTATTATATTTTAATAAAGCCTTACTTTGCTTTCTGATGCAAGGAACCTGCCTCTGGGGGAGGTTCCTTCTTTCTAATCTAATAATATCAGTACCACGAAGAATTTTATTTAATATGTTAATGCTGTCCAGCCACCTTTTTGATCTCGTCTTACAGAAAGGGAATACAGTGGTGGCCATATAATTAGAAACACAAGAGTCACTTGGTAATGTTAATTACTTTTATGTTGTTATTGCAATTAATTGGAGGTCAAAGATTCATTTATCACACATGTACATTTGTAACTCGTAGTTTAAAAACCATCATTAACATTCACTCAATTAATTAAAAATTATTAAAAAAATGACTTTCATAAAAGTATCAATATCTTTAGTAGTGGCAGACGGACAACTAATCAAAAACAAACCGTGACTTACATTCTAAAATTGACTACAATACATCTTTTATAATGTCATCGCTTAAGCTGTTTGTCTCCTTTTCTCATTCACTTAGTTAGGCAACATTCTGAGTAATTTAATTATTAAAAATGGGTAAAAAATATGACCTGTGATGCAGCATGAAGAAAAATTATAGTGAATTTTCATTTCAAACGAAAATAGACTTACCTAAAAAATAACCACTCACTTAGAGTGTTCAATAAAGATGGTATTTAACGCCATTGCATACTACAAATAGCATGGTACATCAGATAATGTGGCTAGAAAAGCTCGGCCAAGGAAGACCACAATTCAAGAAGACAGACTTATGGTTCCGTTTGCTAAGGCGGACCCCTTTAAAGGTTCTAATGTTATTCGAAAAGAAGTATTTTCCCAGGGCAACCTGGAGTTTTGTTTCAAGTTTTAAGTGTTGATTTCTGGTGTTTTTAATTAGTTGTCCGACTCAGCTCATTGTATTGTAATGCTATTTTAATAAAATATTTTTATATTTTTAAACTACCACTTTGTGTATTTACTTAACCTATATTTTTATGCAATAAAAGAATAGGTACATCCATATAAAGAATTGTGAACCCTCTTTTACAATCCAAAAAATGGTTAACAAGTTAGTCTTTAATGAAGCTGGAATTGAAGGCTGGTGTTTCTAATTATATTACCACCACTGTATATGCAATTTAACGTCCTGTTGTTTACTATTGCACTTGGGTACACTATGTAGTGGTTATATTCTCTTTGGGTACACTGCACTGCAATACATTGTCAGTATTTCCGCACACAATACACCACACCAGAATCCGGGAGATTTCTAGATTTTCTAGAATTCAGCACATCTACCAGCTTGAAGCGGAAAGAAAAGTACGCTACCAAACAAGTAAATAAAAAATAAATTAAAATATCAAAGACATTGACTTTATTTATTTCACAACACAGATTACTATATATGGCTTTAATTTACCACAAAATGGGAACAGACGAAAAAGCGGCGCGCATGAAGTGAGGGCATGAATGAATGAACGTTCGCACAGATTAGTAAAAACAATGTATCATTTGAGCGCCTCATTTCAAGAAGGTTTATTTTTTTTTTTTTTTTTCTATGAAGATTACAGCCCGTGGTTGTGAAATAAAGTCAATGTCTTTGACATTTCAATATCGTTATTGATATTTTAATTTATTTTTTTTTTTTTTTTTTTTTTTTTTGACTGAAGACAATTACATAGACTATCAGAGAACTGCGGCTAAAACTAGGAAACTGCTCATTTCAAAGAAAAGATCAGGATGGCTAAAGTTTTGTGAATGTTTATCCCCAACAACTCCTCCAAGTATAGTATGGAAGCTGATTCGCAGGTATAGAGGCTATTGCAACTATTCTAATGTAACATCTAACGATCCCATGTCTTGGTTAGAAGAGTTTGCAAACAAGCTTGCTCCTCCATTTGTCCATATGACTATACCCTTTAATATCCCTAGCTCTTCACTCCCCTCTTCTAGTAATTTTGATACCCCATTTTCCTTTGATGAGCTACAGCTGGTCTTAAGTGGTTTGGTAGATTCTTCCCCTGGTTTGGATGGAATCCCTTACTCATTCATTATAAAATCCTCAGAAAAAACTAAACGCTTCCTATTAGGTCTTATCAATACTTTTTACGATCAAGGTTTCATCCCAGAGTCTTGGAATACACAAATCATTATTCCATTACTAAAGCCGGGCAAAAATCCATCTGACCCTAACTCCCGTAGACCCATAGCTTTATCTAGTGTTTTAGCCAAAATTTCTGAACACCTCATCAAGAATAGATTAGAATGGTTTGTAGAAAGTAAAGATCTGCTTGCAAAATCTCAATTTGGCTTCAGAAAGGGAATGAGTATCATTGACAGTCTCGGCATCCTCACAACTGAAATCCAACACACTTTTTTAAAAAAAGAGTACCTTGTAGGGGTATTTCTTGATGTAGCATCTGCATATGACAATGTTCTCCTTCCAGAACTCAGAAACAAATTGTTACAGCTGAGTATCTCTGAGAAGATGACCCGTTTTATATGTTGTTTCCTAACACAAAGAAATATCTTAATTAGAACCCAAAATTCATATCTATCACCTAGGACTGTGTGGAAGGGCCTCCCTCAAGGCTCTGTCCTTAGTCCGCTTCTGTATAACCTTTATACCCGAGACTTGGAACTATCCGTAAACTCTTTCTGTCATGTTTTACAATATGCTGATGATCTGACTCTGTATTTGCCAGTTAAGTCTATATTGGAAGCAGAAAATAAACTTAACTCTGCCCTGGGATATTTGAGAGATTGGCTATTTGAGCACGGACTAACCATATCAACTGGAAAAAGTAATGTTGTAGTCTTTTCGAAGAAGAGGAACATCCCAGATATAAATTTAATCTATGATAGTCAAACCATTCCTCAAAAAACTTCAGTCAAATTCCTAGGAGTTTGGTTGGACACAAAATTGACAGGAGTCCCCCACTTCAATCACATAATTGCAAAATGTGAGAAAAATATTAATATCCTCCGTGCCCTATCTGGGGTTTGGTGGGGTTCCCATCCATATTCCCAAAAATTATTATATAATGCAATTATACGCAGTCATTTAGATTATGGTTCGTTTTTGTTGAATATGGGTAACAAAGCTGCTTTGGATAAATTAAATAAAATTCAGTCAAAGTGTCTCCGCATTATTCTAGGAGCTATGAAATCGTCTCCAATTAATGCC
Organism: Crocallis elinguaria; assembly: GCA_907269065.1. Taxonomy (NCBI): domain Eukaryota; kingdom Metazoa; phylum Arthropoda; class Insecta; order Lepidoptera; family Geometridae; genus Crocallis; species Crocallis elinguaria. The sequence continues at coordinate 12,770,247 of OU026076.1, read as the reverse complement.
ATGCAGGTAGAATGTGTCGAACCTCCCCTTCACCTCCGTAGACAATTTTTATCAGACAGATTTCTGTTCAAACTTGTGCAAAATTCTACTCACCCTATCTTACATAAAATTGAAACACTCTACAATCTTTTTAATGCTCAAGGTTGCAGGTCTCAGGAAAAATTACCTTGTATCATCCGTAGCTTCATTAAATATTGTAAACTTCCTTGCCCTATTGATCAATACCAAATTAACCCTCTTTATTGTATAAGTTACCAGTCTTTAATTTTCCAACCCTCAATTATGCTTAACTTCGGTATAAACAAAGACTCTTTAGAACCCAGTAAAATATTCGCTGACAAAATTGATACCAGTTGGAGAGATTGGCTCACAATATATACTGACGCATCCAAATTGAGCAATGACAGTGATGTGGGAGCTGCTGTTTGGATACCGAAATATAGAATTATTCTGAGCAATAGATGCCCTTACATTACTTCTGTTTTCACAGGAGAATCCATAGCAGTTTTAGAAGCTATTTTATTTGTAACCTCTCATAACATACCTCAATCAATTATTTTTACTGACTCAATAAGTTGCCTGCAGGCTATTTTGTCTAACCAATTCAAGTCAAGGTCAAAATTCCCTATTATTTTAAAAATTAAAGAAGCACTTCATAATTGCCACCTACATGGCTTACAGGTAGTGTTGGCCTGGATCCCAGGACACGTTGGCATTCCAGGAAACGAAACTGCTGACTCGTGTGCTAAGAATGCTGCCCAACATGGAAATAGAGACTATTATAAAATTTATTCACATGATCTCTCTTCCTCTTGCCAGACTCAAATGTTTCTTGAATGGGATAAACTCTGGCAAAGATCTAGAACCAGCAAGGGAAAACATTATGGCCAATTACAACCGACCATCCCTCCAAAGCCTTGGTTTTTTAAATTTAAGAAAATAAATAAAATTGCTACATCCATTATATGTCGCTTGCGACTGGGTCATTCCTGCACACCGGTCTTCTTAGCTAAACTAAGAATACGTAATCACTCAATCTGTGAATGTGGTCTCGAAGAGGGTACCGCTGATCACATCTTTTTCAGTTGTTCGACGCTCCGCTGCTCTTTGTACGATATGTTACCTCCCGATATACCCTTCCCTACTAACCTTAGTTATTTACTGTCTCTTGTATTTACCCCATTTGTGCATGTCCTATATAAATGTATTATAATTAATAAGATTAAATTGTAGTTGTAGTTTTTATTTTTAAACACGTATTATTATTATCTATATACTTATTACAATATTTTTAATTAAGTATGTATTAATATTTGTGATGTCTTGTGAAAGTCTGTATTTGTTTCAGGTAAACAGTAAACACATATATACTCAGATGCAAGATAGGTCCATATATTAACAATAATTTTTTTTTTCTTTTTTCTATCTTCTCTTCCACCGATCAACCTCCTTCGTTTATCCCCCGATCTATCCACGCGACATTGGCGAAATTGCGGCAACCCTGCAGAAGCCATTCAAAGAAGAAGTTGAAGTTGAATTTATTTTTTATTTACTTGTTTGCTAGCGTACTTTTCTTTCCGCTTCAAGCTGGTAGATGTGCTGAATTCTAGAAAATCTAGAAATCTCCCGGATTCTGGTGTGGTGTATTGTGTGCGGAAATACTGACAATGTATTGCAGTGCAGTGTACCCAAAGAGAATATAACCACTACATAGTGTACCCAAGTGCAATAGTAAACAACAGGACGTTAAATTGCATATACAGTGGTGGTAATATAATTAGAAACACCAGCCTTCAATTCCAGCTTCATTAAAGACTAACTTGTTAACCATTTTTTGGATTGTAAAAGAGGGTTCACAATTGTTTATATGGATGTACCTATTCTTTTATTGCATAAAAATATAGGTTAAGTAAATACACAAAGTGGTAGTGTAAAAATATAAAAATATTTTATTAAAATAGCATTACAATACAATGAGCTGAGTCGGACAACTAATTAAAAACACCGGAAATCAACACTTAAAACTTGAAACAAAACTCCAGGTCGCCATGGGAAAATACTTCTTTTCGATTAACATTAGAACCTTTAAAGGGGTCCGCCTTAGCAAACGGAACCATAAGTCTGTCTTCTTGAATTGTGGTCTTCCTTGACCGAGCTTCTCTAGCCACATTATCTGATGTACCATGCTATTTGTAGTGTGCAATGGCGTTAAATACCATCTTTATTGAACACTCTAAGTGAGTGGTTATTTTTCTGTAAGTCCATTTTCGTTTGAAATGAAAATTCACTATAATTTTTCTTCTTGCTGCATCACAGGTCATATTTTTTACCCATTTTTAATAATTAAATTACTCAGAATGTTGTCTAACTAAGTGAATGAGAAAAGGAGACAAACAGCTTAAGCGATGACATTATAAAAGATGTATTGTAGTCAATTTTAGAATGTAAGTCACGGTTTGTTTTTGATTAGTTGTCCGTCTGCCACTACTAAAGATATTGATACTTTTATGAAAGTCATTTTTTTAATAATTTTTAATTAATTGAGTGAATGTTAATGATGGTTTTTAAACTACGAGTTACAAATGTACATGTGTGATAAATGAATCTTTGACCTCCAATTAATTGCAATAACAACATAAAAGTAATTAACATTACCAAGTGACTCTTGTGTTTCTAATTATATGACCACCACTGTATTCCCTTTCTGTAAGACGAGATCAAAAAGGTGGCTGGACAGCATTAACATATTAAATAAAATTCTTCGTGGTACTGATGTTATTAGATTAGAAAGAAGGAACCTCCCCAGAGGCAGGTTCCTTGCATCAGAAAGCAAAGTAAGGCTTTATTAAAATATAATAAAAGATTTAAAGTAAAAAAATAAATAATTCAATATGATTTGTTGTTTTATTTCTCATCCACAACTTTAAAATAAGCAAAAGTAGGATGTAGGAATTCCACCCGAAAATATTTGGGGTACTGCCCTTGCCTAAAACTGATCGTCCCGATTAAAAAAAAAAGTCATGACGTCACAGACCTCCGTTCACATGACATCTGTCATGTATCATTTGAGCAGCAGCCTTATCACGTAAGAACCCAGACTCGCAAGCCTGAACTCAGACAGATCCCAGAAGGCCCAACGAAAAGTTCCACAGATGTCGGTCTATACGTAGTATACTACTTAGTCTATGGTCAGAACTCAGCAGAACTGAGAAATCTCAACCACAGATTAGATCTCAACTGTGAATCTCAATCTGAAATAGTGTTGGTGGGGTACGTTTACGGGATCGATGATTTATCTAAAGCGATTATGATAGTCCTCACGAATGGTCGCGGCCGGCAGGCGGCGTCTTCTTCTTCAGATTATGGCTTTTAAACGTTGCTTGACGTTTTTCTGCCAGTGTCAAAGTGAGGCCAGTGTACGGTATTAATAATTGCCCGGTTACAAAATATGGAACATTGAAATATAATTATAGAAAAAAAGGTTTAAAGACATAACATTTGTTTATAAACGAATATTATTAGACTTAATAAAATTACTTAAAATATATAAAAATGGAGTAAAGACATATGAGAGAAGAAATTTAAAATTAAAAGGACGAGGGACGTCAGAACTTATGATATCATAAAGAGAAAATGATAACTTAGGACAGCAGAAGAAAATATGGTCTAAGGTTCCATCATCTAGACCGCACTCACAGCGAGAATGGTCCCTGACCCTAATTTTGGCTAGAAAAACTGGAGTGCAAACATGACCCAAACGGGAACGAATTATAGTTGAACAAACCCATTTATCAACTTTTTTATATTTAAAAAACCACGGCCTAACTGGGATATTAGGCTGAATGTCACTGTAATGCCTACCTTTGATGATTTTGGACCTGTTCCAAACGTTGGACCACTTTTCATAGAGGAGTTTTTTCGCTAAAGAACGTAGATCATTTGAAAACCCTTTGGAGTAGGTGTCCAGACCAATTTCAACGGCTTGTTTGGCATAATTGTCAACAGTTTCGTTACCGTCAATTCCGCAGTGACTGGGGATCCAGGCGAGAGGCCGGCGGCGTCTTATCGCGTCAAATTAAATTGGAGTTATGTCAAAAATGTTTCGAAAAAGCCAAAATCTGAAGAAGAAGAAGGTTTCGAAATCGTCAAAGTAAGAAGTTGTCTGTCGAACTTGTTTTCGTAAAAGCCATAATCTGAAGAAGAAGAAGAAGAAGGTTTCGAAATCGTAGAAGTTGTCTGTCGAACTTGTTTTCGTTTTACAAATTTCCTAAGCCGTGTAAAATTAAAATTGTTTAATCCTTATTTATTATATTTGATGGAATCAGGCGTTACTTAGCGGAAATGCATTTAAATAAGATTATATAAAGTGAGAAATTTATAGTTTCAATTCCGCGATAAAGAATGTCTAATGGCCTAAGTTCGATCTATACTGAATGATGGCTTTGCCAACCCTTACTGGTTATACCCAGTTACTGATGGCTTTGCCAACCCTTACTGGTTATTCCCAGTTACTGATGGCTTTGCCAACCCTTACTGGTTATTCCCAGTTACTGATGGCTTTGCCAACCCTTACTGGTTATTCTCAGTTACTGATGGCTTTGCCAACTCTTACTGGTTATTCCCAGTTACTGATGGCAAATAACCAGTAAGGGTTGGCAAAGCCATCAGTAACTGGGAACAAACCAGTAAGGGTTGGCAAAGCCATCAGTAACTGGGAACAAACCAGTAAGGGTTGGCAAAGCCATCAGTAACTGGGAATAACCAGCAAAGCCATCAGTAACTGGGAATAACCAGTAAGGGTTGGCAAAGCCATCAGTAACTGGGTATAACCAGTAAGGGTTGGCAAAGCCATCATTCAGTATAGATCGAACTTAGGCCATTAGACATTCTTTATCGCGGAATTGAAACTAAAAATTACTCACTTTATATAATCTCCTTATTTATTACTGGTAAACATGGTCCGAAACACAAGACATGAATTAGCGGGTGTTATATTCCAATTGATAATGCATAATCTTCAGAAAACATAAACCAAAATTCACCAATAACATCTTCATCGACATCAACTCATCAAGAGTTAATACTCCTTTCAATATTGTTTACCCATTCATTTCAACCAAAATAAATACCTCATAGTATGCCCATACATATTAAACACAAATACTACTAATAATAATTACTTCACTGAATTTAATGTACTCTGTGAATACACTATTACATGCTAACAAATATCTCACAATTAACAGCTTTCAACTTTCAGTCTGACAACAGGGGAAAAGTTCACTTTTATCCTACTTGGGTGAAATCTTATACTAACCGACATACGTAAACGGGCACTTTAAAAGCGATATCGCCGAGCGGAGGCGCGAAACGAGGTTTTTCACTTTTCACCAGATTAAATTTTATCAATGACAACGCCCGTAAACGTACCCCGGAATTGGTATAGGGATGAGCGATATGTGTACAATTATCGATAACGACAACTTATTATCGAAGTATCGACATTACACGAAGACATCGCGATATCGATGTTTTGAGCAGGATTTCGTAAATTGCTAATTTACTTTACGATTGACAGAATTGGGATGTTGACTGATTTTGGGAAAGTGTTTAAAACGATGCGTATGGGCCTAATATAACCCAAAATATTTAAATTTACTCTTTAAAACAAATAATATTTTAATTATCATGTATTTAAAATGCCGTTTTAAATTTTGCTCCAAAACGGCAGTGACGTCACGTGTTCAATTACCACAGAGTAATTTTCTATAACACTGTAAAGTGACAAGCAAAGAGAATATAACCACTACTACCTAGTCTGTGCTACGTTTAGTGACAAGTTCATTCGATGCTTTCTGTGTATGTATTGTTATGTATTAAAATATGAGTTCTAAACTTTTTTGAGCTTATTGATTTATATATATGCTTTGGTTAATTAATACACTTTGGATCTTAGAATCTACGATTACTGTTATATATTCATTGTTGGTTATAGAAATAATGATTTTTGGTATAATAAGTAGGTACTTACACGGAGGTCTTCACATTTCTAAATTCAGCAGAGCAGAAATTATCGTTTGTCGAGAAGAAATTGGCCACCGTAAAACAATCAATTCTCGGCAAATTGGAATTATTTGCCTTTATGAAGCCACTTTCCATCATAGGAGAATATTCAAGAGTCGAAATAAATTTAGAAAAATAGGCGCGGAATTCACAGCACAGATAAATAATCACAGAAATCACTCTAAAATACTAAGCAGTTAAGCGCAACGAGCTATATACTCATTGGAGTTTTGGCGGGAATGCGAAAATGTGCTTTTGTTGATTTTGTGTTATTTACTAAAACCTTTGTTTTATAGAGTGTTAATGTGTAATAATAGTGGATTATTAACCATTAAGTGTTCGTAAACTTGCATGAGTGAAAGGCAAATAGTACAAAGACGAAAAACGTGTATTTTCGTATTCTATCCAAAACTCCATAGAAGCTTCAGTAAACTATCCACCAATTTACTGAAGCGTCACTTCGACTCGACTGCGCCTAGACTAAACTTTAACGTGACTTTGACGACTTTCATGCACCAAAACTAGAGATTTATTTATATTATTATTTATATAACTTGACACTAGTTAAATGCGCAAATCACGTGGAGTCAAAAACAAAACAAAAAAAAAATATATACTCATTCCGATTGAAACCGTGACGTCACGGGCGTTTTAGGTCACGTGACTTCGGATTGATGTGATTACATTTTGATTATTTAATTTAAATTCCTTAAAAATAAACAAAAATATTGTGTTTAATAGGATTTCTGTCACAAAAACTACCGATTCGCGGCAAAATTATATTTTTATTTGAATACAGTCAACAACCCAATTAGGTACTTAACAAAATATTTCGTAATTGTAAGATCGTCTGTAGGGAATTAATGCCTAGCTACCTGTCTAAAGAAATTCTAGTGCTGTCATTGCCAACCCGTACGATAATCATGGGCGATACGTTAGCCGTTTGGAAATTGGAACGAAGTACACCATATAAACTGTACATGGTATTCATTAATGTCACTAATACTAAGTCTGCAACTCTTATAGGCCACAGCGTTGCAGACAATCGTCTCGTCCAGTAGTACCTATATAAAAACACCATAGATTACTTTGTGTAATTTTTGGTTGTGGATTTTAGTATACAGGATGCAAGCACAGATGAAAGTTTTAAATGTTTCATGAAAAAAATGCAGTAAGACCACAAAAAAACTGTTTAAATCAGATCATAAATGACGAAGACACAGAGATTTCAGTGTGTTGGTCCTAGGACCTAAACGATATTACTGAATGCATGATGCATCGCCATTGGACACGATTTTCGTCACAAACTACTCAGAGTAAATAATTGTATGAATGTGTTCAAAGGAAAAAGAAATGAAACGCAAAAAAGTTGTTTAGTAATTTATTTATAATAACTAAAATAACTTATTAGCTAGCGTTTGTGAAAGCGTTCAGAATATAATACCATAAAATAGTAATGTTACCGTCCTGGCACGACCAGCCGATCTCTGCTCAAGGTGCCTCTGCACCAAAGAAAATTTCAATTTTTGTGTTTGCAACCTGCCTCAGTTATAGAAACTAGTCACCGGCCCTTGCGCCAGTGTAACATACCTACTATGATAGATGATCAAACGAAGGAGGTTGGACAATGATTCAGTTACATAACATAATAGCTATAAAATAAATAATACATATAAAAGCTTACAAACTTATACCATGCTCACCACTCAAAGACTGACCCATCCCGGGATCCTTTACCTATTTTTCCTCTAAGCCGGGATCAAACCTGGGGCTTTCAAACTTCGAATTCTGTGCAGGTTACTAGCAACTTAGCTTTGGAGCCGAATAATATTATCAACTTCAACTCTTTATTTCCAGGCTTCTGTGGAATGTTCACCACAATTTTGTCAATGACACATACTATGCCTATGATAGACAACCAAACGAAGGAGATTGTTCGGTCATAATAATAACTGGCTGGTGTATATGAGAACTAGGTATAAATTTTACACTGAAACAACCCACACAACATAAACAAAGTATTATAAATTATTGACTTGATTTAATTTGGCATGGACAAAAGAGCAACCACTTTTTTAAGTTGCAAACACAGAAATTGCCAACTATTTGAATGGAATCACCACCTTTATGGTCACTGGTCTCGCGATATGCGAATAAATCAAGGAGCGACGCGTGTAGTTCTAACTAGCTCCGATTCTCTTACAAACTTGACTGATTTCTATATTACTGTCTTTTCCCGATTAAAAACATGAGAGAAGGAATAGGAAATTCATGTTCTTTTGTTATAGATTCACTCTCTTTGCGGCCTTTGCGGAGTTGCCACATCACATGAGCATCGTTCATTTCACTATTTGATGAAATTCTCACAACTCTACCAATGTCCGTTCATACTAGTTTCACAAACCATATAGATATTGAGAGTAGGATAAATAACATAATCAATATTTCTCTGGGAGAATCAACCAGACTTGAAAACCACAATGATGTATTGAACATTAAAACACCAGATACAGGCTAGTGGATAAATTTGATAGGTCGAATATATATCCTATCCCTTTTTCATGTACTTATTTAGAAAGAGTGAAACTAATATCAGATTTAGGTTTGAGATGCCAAAATCGACACCAGTGTTATTAAAATTAGTTAAGTTTGTTATCAATAGAATCGGGACTATATTCTGTTTAAATGCAACATACGACTGCACCGTCTGTCTCGTTCACTTTTCTGTCCGTATTCACAAGACAGCTTGATAGGGTACACTCAGTCCATGCTATATATTATCCACTGTCTGGACCTGTTATAAGAGTGTTAAAACACTGTTTTAGTATTTAGAATGCGTGCTTCGGAGCAGCGTGCAGCAAATCTTGACCGCTTTGAATTTCTCTCATTGTCTCATCTATCAGTCACTGTTTTGTGTCACGGCGATGTCTCAAGACGGCCCAGTCCACAGCGCACTCCAGACGTGCAGTGAAGTGCAGTGCGCAGCCAGCAAAGCTCGCGCCATGCACTTCACGTGCAGTGCAGTGCACGCAGTCCTCTGCGCGGCCGGCCGAGCTACCGCTCGCACCGCACGTGCAGTGCAGCGCAGTGCAGTGCAGCGCGTTATCCCATACGCGGCCGGCCCATACCGCGTCCCATCCCGCCGGCGGTGGGCATGTCGCTGCCCTTCACGTTCTTTATCGTCTCATCCACTGACAAAATCTGAAAGTAATAACGGCGCAATGTCGTAAGCCAAGCAGTAGTGCGCAAAGTAATCTGTGAAATTTGTCATTATTCATATAGGCCCAAACGGAGCATTTATGAAGGTAAAAATAAATGTCTCCAATAGCAAGTCTCTATAACATTCGTCCACCCGAATCACAGACTAAAACTAATGCTGCCATTATCAGAACATAATAAATGACAAAGACATCAACAGACCCAATCCGTGCTCAAAGTCAACAAACCTTGTAGACACCCACCGTGCCCTTTCCAAATTGGTATAGGCCACGCAAAAAGAAGGGCAAGAAACTTGTCTCAGCATAATTGATATGTTCAATATTATTTCATAACATATGACCATTATTCTAAGACTAGCTTTTGCTTGTGGCTTCCCCTACATGGTATCAGTATAAAAAGTAGCATATTATAGCACTCAGGGATAACATTATTTTAGTAAAAGAATTTTTGAGATCAGCGGTAACAAACAAAAAATGAACTTTGCATCCTTATATCTGTTTCTCTGGTGGAGAAAAACACAGATTTGAACTGTGACAATGGTAGGTTGCTACCTCAGTGACCACAGTCCTACAGTAAATAAATAAACAGTATCATACCTGTGCTGCGGCTTCACAGGCAGCTGAGATGGCGTTGATCTTGACGACTGCAGGCTCCCACACGCACGCAGCGAAGTTATCAGACACGTCCTCCTTCATTATATCCACGCCAAACCACACGCCGCCTGTGAGAGAAACCAGAGGGGAAATCAGTCAACTACTACTGAAAACAGATAACTGCGGCCAGGTTTACCAGCTGAGCTAACATGCGGGCCGCACCTATATTTTGGCGATGCTTATATCGTGAATTTGTCTGGTATTCGCGGGAGAAAGAGCGAGACAAAACAGTAGACAAAAGTCGTGGTGCTCATGTTAGTCTGGCAATAAGTGGTAGTAATAACTCTTCTGCAAGTGTCAAGTGTTCCAAATAATTAAACATCGTTTGAAATATCTATATATACAACAAAATGGACTAAAGATAGTTCAAACGATCCTTAATATCAGGCACAGTTCCCAAAATGCTGGCCACGTTGCGCCACTGGATGGCAAGGCATCACCCTTAGGATCACCTTTTGCACATTACTGCTTGGCAGTACACTTCACGAGCCAAGCCGTGGTACCAACCCAGACAGATACTCGCAGAAGAGTTAGTCCTACCACCTAGTAGATTTGCGCCATTTGAGGAATTTTGACGCTGTAGCAGCACCGCTCGCCATAAGTGCCAGTTTATTATCAAATTGATTTACAAATGACAGAGTTCTGAGTTAACAAGTATAAATAAATTACAGATGAACGGAGAACCTCCTCCTTTTTAGGAAGGTGGTTAAAATAACCTCACTTAGTATGTAGTTGGTAATGGTAGCTAGCCCAGACCTGTGTGGTGCTTCTGTCGCAGCTTGTTGAGCAGACTGGTGGCGTCGAGGCCGGCGTTGTCAGCGAGTTGGCGCGGCACTGCTTCGAAGGCGCGCGCCGCCGCGCCGATCAGAAGCTGCTCCTTACCCGCCACGGACTTAGAGTACTGGCGGAGGTGGGCCGAGATCTCCATGTCGATGGCACCGCCACCTATAAGCATTTAAATTTTATGAGCGCACTCCTGGGACACCATAAGCAAAGTAATTTGACATTACGTTATATGATTTAAAAAAGCAGGAACCGATTTCAACGAATACATCGCGATTTACGAAATTTCGTCCTCCTTTTTTTACCTTTAAAGGGGACCACCTCTTCACTCTTCTTTTATAAGAAAATAATTATAAAGTCAAGTAAGCCCTTACTCATGAAAACAAATAAACATTTAAAAAGTCGAGTAACATCGCCTGCAAAAAAAATACAGATGAAATTGCAAACTCCCCCTTTATCAAAGTGTGTCACTCCACGTAATCCATTTGCGATTCCTCACACGCGGGCGGTTCTTGGAACATTGGAGTATTTGGAGTGGTCGTGATCGGGGTGTTTGGAGTGGTCGTGTATGGGGTGTTTCGAGTGGTCGTATATGGACAGTGTTTGGAGTGGTCGTGAATGGGGGGCGTGTTTGGAGTGGTCGTGTATGGGGCGTGTTAGAGACTCACCGGCCACGACGGCGTCGTTCTTGATGGTGCGGCGCACGATCATAATGGCGTCGTGCAGCGAGCGCTGCGTCTCCTCCAGGAACTGCTCCGCGCCTCCGCGCAGGATCAGCGTGCACGTCTGCGCCGCGGGGCAGCCTGCGTTCGGGGGAAGAGGTCAACAGGGAACATAATATTGGACCCAGAAGTACTCCTAGTCAGCGAAACTTTTGAGATGTATTTATTTGTAAAGAACAGTTGAGTTTCTTAGTAAATCTTTGAACATCAGTCTTGCTGCTTGCAATCTTTTAATAGAGACTATAACAATAATAATAATAAAGTCGAAGTGAGAGAGACATTTATACTTACCATACTTATATGATAAATGCGAAAGTGTGTTTGTATTGTACGTTTGTTGGTTTGTCCTTCTTTCACGTAGCAACAGGGCAACGGATCAACGTGATTTTTGCATAGATATAGTTTATGGGCCGGAGAGTAACATAGGCTACTTTTTATCCCGGGAAAATGCATGGTTCCTGTGGGAACGCGGGTGAAGCCGCGAGCAGAAGCTAGTACAATATAAATCCGAGTAAATTCAAAAAATAGAACTACAATTTATCACATCTAAAATAGTTAAGTAGTATACCTACACAATTTTACGATAACGTGTATTCCAATATACACTACAATAATACAGTAAAGGACGAAAACTATTTACGTCAGAAAAGCTTGCCAGAAATTATGATTGTTCCTGTCAAATGCCAGGAATAATTCCTCATCATATTTCTAACATCCCCAAAGAACAAGATTGCCTACTTACATTAATCTTTACTCATCAACCTGTGTTGTCTTCTATAGTGGAGATTTTCTTACTTGTCCAATAATGTAAACAAACTCGGCCGCTCACCAACCAATGACAGAAATTCAAATTCGAATCATGTCACTGGTTTGGTTTACAACCCCCCGTGTTCGTTTACATTAGTGGACACTGGACAAGTATAGAAAACCAGACAGCACGTTCAAGTTTTTATCATTTTATTATACTCAATGTGTTAATTACTATAATTGGTCTGCGGCTGTTCTAATTATAATCAATAAATAGAATAAAAAAAAAACCAGTCGGAAGTAGTTGCCATAATTGCCATAGTTGATTACTAACGTTAATTTTTACTCTATGAACCTGTGTTGTTTTCTAAATACACTACGCTACGTTCAACTTTAAATATCATACCGTCCGCAGCATTTTCTCTATTATAACCTGAGAAGGAAAGATACATACTCATTCTCAAATTACAAATCTGTTTCCATACACTGATATACAGGCTGAGTTTGTTGAATTGGTATGTTATCCAGGGGTGATTAGGACCGTGTTGGTCCACAAGTTGTCAGAGCCTCCCTTGGAAATTTCCATACAAAAAATAAACTCAACTTGGGCGCGGCATTTTATGAAATTGTTTCTAACGCTCGCTCAATTCGTTTTCTCGTGAGAATCATATGTCTATATAAAAAAAACTGGAAATTGAACGACAGAAACATCAAAAACGAGAGTCAGAGACTTGCGTATCTACTGTACGCTAACACCCCATACAAATTGGACAGAACATCTGACGTCACTAGTTCTACGCGGGCCGTAAAACTGTACGAAAAACATGCATTTTGTTACTTGGCCTTGAAAAACTGCGTTTAAGTACATAATTGTCATACATTTTCTGATTTTTTTTGTTGATTTTTGGTTACGAGTTGATGATTTTTTGTATAGATATAGTTTATGGCCCAGAGATTAACTTTGTATCCAGCGAAAATGTACTGTTCCCGTGGGAATCACTCGGGTGAAACCACGAGCAGTAGCTAGTATTATACAGGTGTACATTTTAGATGAGGCAGTACAGGTAAGTCTAAGTATCCTAGACGTTGTAGATACAAGAAAACTTTCTGAGAACATCGATTCTACTTTTTGAAGACATTTCAATCTGCATTCACAGTTTTTGAATAAAATTACAGTTTGCAAGAAAACGGAATTTTTATACCAAAACATTTTTTGATGTCAATCGATCCGCTTTTTCATGAAGATCAGGACTCTACGAGATAAACAGAGCGCTTAAAATGTTAGAAATCGCAAGAAAAGCTCTTACTGCCGCCTCTAGAAAATACATCCTGTATATACTCTTTCTGCCCCACGTCTAAAAAATACAGCTTGTATATACACTCACCGGTGAAGATGTTGTACCGCTCGCCGCCGACCTGCCGCTCCGTGAAGTGCTCACAGCGGCCCAGCGCTCCGGGCTCCAGCTCGCGCACTGAGCTCAGCACCGCTCCACCGCACGCGCGCTGCGTTCTACGGAGGTCCTCCTCGGGCACGCGGCCCGCACAGAACATGTCACTGGAACACGAAAAAACCTTTCAAAAACTATAACTAGACTGTCACATAATCATAGCTTATTTGCTGACCACACAAACTGCATCGATCGAATTTATTTGACACAATTTGTTGAGAGCACATCACTAGCTCATCCTTGTTTTACCACCGTAGCCCTCCCTATTTCCTCCTTAAAAAATCAGCTTCGATCGTACGACAGCTCCGCAACAAATTAACATGTTTTAGCATTTGAAACAAGTTCCCGGATGAATTCAATTCATAACACCATCTATGAAAAAAATAAAGTTCAAAACCAAAACTCATTATTCCCAGGAGAATCAATGATCCAGAAGAGCATTAACTACTGTCTGAAACCATTTTTTAACCCTTCTCCACACTGATTTCTATACCGGATAGCAATGGTAAAACGTAGGAACAAGCCGATTTCCATCGACTTACTTATGGCATCCACTATAAATAATATGTACGTATAATTATGTCAACTTGTTTCTACATTGATTTATTTACTTTCTCAATACCTCTAAACAGTGTATGCTTAAACGTTTTTCAATTAAAAATAGCAAAGAACTAACATTTTGCAATAGCAAAGGTCATAAAGTATAACTCGATTCTGTAACGGATTTACAACAAATATATCAACACCACAGCTTGGGGGCATAGCCACTATGAGATTCAATATCAATCGACTATATTATGTCGATGATGTGTCATGCAGTGTCTCGTCTCTATCACATCACTGTGTACTGGAGACATTTTGCGCTTTCTCACTTACTTGCCGCAAATTTACCGGCATATTGAACTTCCTATTATAGCAGATTATTAACGAGCACAACACTTCCAGTCCGTCAAATTTAAATGAATAAAGAACTGAAAAAATAAAAATAAAAAAATAAACGGAACTCAAAAGACTTTACACAGCACTTTTTAACAACCCCCATTATTCCCACTTCCTCTCACTCCACTGTCGCACACAGCCATTTCCTATGGTACAACTGGGCATGTAGTAGTGTGCACTCACCGGTCAGCGAAGTACTGTGTGGCCACATCTCCGATGGGTAGTTTACTGAGGACGACCTGCGCCCCGCTGGCGTGCAGAGCCGCTAGTTTCTCGTATAAGATCGTCCACTCAGCATCCACCACTTTTTGGTACTCCTGGACATTGTTTACTCGGACCTGGGTTGGAAGAGATATATTGAGAATCAAATTTAAAAACCCCCAACAAAGATCTGATGATGGCCAGCTGGTAGGACATTGCATTGTCCAGATAAATTTTAACATAATGTATTGTTTATGATAATTTTAATAATTCAATTTTAGCTTAATTTTCAAAGTTAATTTTTTTGTGTTTAAAGTGGTGTAACGGTGTTTCGCGATGCCATAGATAATTTGAATACTGGGCTCATAAGCCCATAGAGCCAATAAGTGTCATAACACTTAGTACCTAATGTCTCAGGATAAAGAGCACTCTGCAGTGCCGTGCAGGCCTGTGTTTCAAAGTTTTGAGTAGCACTGCAATTATTATGGGCCGGCGTTATGCTTACCATCAGACAAAGAATCGGTTCATCTAGTTATCAATTTGTAAAAAAAAGGTACAAAACCAACCTCAGCGTTGTCCCTCTCAGCCTTGAGCTCAAGCTCTATATTGAGTAGGGCAATCTTGCAGCCTTCGTAGCTCTTAGGCTGCATCTCAAATCCAGCATACGAGAAGGTCTTCTTGAAAGCCACTCCGTCTACCAGGAATGAGTCCTCAAGTGCACCACCGGCCACTTTCTTGATGCCTGGTAACAAATCAGAGTAACTTAAAGGTATCAGCATCATACTGAAGACATCCACTGCTTAACATCACTTAGTAGGTGTAGTGGTGATCGAGCGATTATGATATTGACCGAGGAGAATGCTTCCTATTTGATTTCATTAATTCCCTTGATATTCCCTTAGCTCGTTCTTATGGCACCCGCGGGGACAGATGTGGTGGTATAACTATTCTACAGTGTTGTAAGAGTCCCTTTTTTGTGACATGCCCCTTTTTATTGCCTAACCTGATAATTTAAACTGAACAAAATGCGAGAGTAAAACTCCTAGGTATCAAAAGTATCTAGTTCCAGAAATATGATATTTTGAAAATCGTCCCAGTTTGATCTGGAAAATCGCAAAAATAAATATATATCACAAAATAGTTCAAATTAAATGTTTAGAAAGTAGTAAAACCTATGTTTTAAAGCAATCAGCAAAGTCCTATGATCGCTTGTTGCCGTGTTATTACGAAGCAAAACATTTTTTTTTTCTCGAAAAGTCGGCCGTATTCTTAAAAGATATTGCGCATAGGGCAGAGTCGTAGAGACATCGGCAATTGATCTGTAGTCGGACTAGTTGTGGGTTCGAAATGAATTAACATATTTCCTGTATCAAATATAAGCCTCATACTATTTTAACAATGACACTCAATAACAATTCAGAAATTGGATCCGTTATTTATAATCATTGGCTCAAATTGTTTACAGGGTTCGACTACAGTCTAGTTTTCTGTAACTGACCAATAATGTAAACAAACTCGTAGGATGCCAACCAATGACATGAATCAAATTGGAATTTCTATCTATGTCATTGGTTGGTGAGCCGTCAAGTTTGTTTACGTTATTGGACAACTAAGAAAATCTCCATAATATAAATTCTCCAACTTGTATTTAAAAGCGCTTTTTTCTTTATTTTAAGTATAATATAGCTCACCAATCATATCCAAGGGTAGGAGGGGTGCGTCTAGCGACAGCACAGCATCCACCACCATCTTGGAGAAGTGATCCTTCTGCTGGTGGATGAGCTTCGAAGACATCGCGGTTGCAGCGCATTTCATCAGCAGCTCTCTGTAACAACAAGCAAAATCATTATAATTATATTGCCATTCATGCATCAATATAAACAAGTCGATGTAACAAAAGTTACATAAAAAAACACGACTGCCCTAGCCAGTGTCACTCGCGATGATGTAAGTATTCTAACAATACCCTATACATCCAAATCTGCGTCGCAAGTACGGAAGTCGGTTTGATAAATTTGTCGAACCGAAAAAATCGATAAATTTATCGAATGTTGCGAGTACCGAAGTCTGATCGTAAAGTATTGTAGGAGCTCCATATTCTCTTTGGATTCGACCTAGCTTTTCGATAACTTTTGTCGATTGTTTCGAGGCTCGATAAAACCCACTTTATCGATTTGAACTGTCAATTTTATCGAATATTATCGAATTTTTTCGACCGAAAAGATTCGTACTTGCGCCGCTGTTCAGGTATTTAAAAGTTGCTGAAGAAACTCATTTACATACATGAACTTTAAAAACATTACACTCCTTTTTTGTGCAGTCATGTAAAAAATGCCTGCATAGTAAAAATTTAAATGAATATTTTAAAACCATAAAATATTTTTCAGTCCGCTCCACTGGCTATGTTGTTACAAACCCTGCCTGCAAAATGAGGTGCCACAGGTTCTATTCCTGGCCCCAGCAAACTATGTCAGCTTAAAGCTTGTTCTCAAGTCTTGGATGTTTTACATTGTGTACTTATTCGTACTAAGCACTTTGCTTCAACCTTCATCATGCGGCAGCTAGAGTGGAACTCTTTGCCAGCAGCTGTTTTTTCTGAACACTACAATATGAGAGTCTTCAAGTCATCTTCTAGGCAAGCGTTCTACATCGTCGACCGCGTCGTCGCTTAACATCACGTGAGATAGCAGACTAATGCAAGCTTAAGGTGTGTCCCCGTGTTCCGTGTTTATGCAGCTGAGTTGTCGAATCTAAACAGGAAAATTGTCTGACGGGATGCGATTCCGAAATATAAACGATCAAGACAGTCGCGTCCTACACGGAATCATTACGAGTGAATTAAAATCACCCCGCAGATCACTATTGCCTGTCGGCTGTCATCGGTTGCTATAAGTTTGTTTCGTTATTGGACAAGTATATGAAACCAGAGCATTGTGTCGTTACCTCTGTTCCTCGGGTGTCTTGTTGTCGATCTTGACGGCTAGTTCCTTGACGCGGTCCACGGCCAGCTTGGCCGCCGTGCGCACCGCGCGGACTATAATGCGCGGGTGGACGCCTACGGATACAACACATACATTAACCGTGTTACCACGAAAACAACATTTAGACGCCTGTTTAGCTAGACAGCTAACGACGGGACCTTAAACTTTATTTAATACTTTATTGTACTAAGAAAAGTACAAAAGGCGGACATAATGCTAAACTGATAAGACTTATGTGGTTTAAGAATTTATTTCTCAGAAGAATTATACATTAACTTAAAGAGAAACACAATTTTCAACTAAAATTAAATTAAATATTTAAGTAGCTGCATTATAACTATTTATAATAATTTACATTACAATCATTACATAGCCCCTGAAGGGGGTATTTTGTCACAATACAGCACACTTGGCACATCATGGCAATTTTTTGTCTGCCTGTTTGTATCAGCTAATCTCCGAAACGGCTTGACCGATTTTAACGGGACTTTTACTGGTAGATAGCTGATGTAAAGTAGTAGTTAAAATAATAATACAGCCTCATATTACAGTAATCCTCAAAAACAATTCAGAAATTGGATCCGTTGTTTATAATCATTGGCTCAAATATTAAGTGCGCAAATCAAAAAGGTTTTTAATTCCTAGATGGCAAATGGCCCTCACCAACCTGTAAATGACAGGCTCGTCTCATGTAGATGTCTAAGGACAAATTGAAAAGTATTTTACTAATCAATTAATAGCATAAGTGTGTTTGTTGGTCAGTTGGTTTGTCCTTCTTACATGCAGCAACGAAACAACCGATCAATGTGATTTTTGATATAGATATAGTTTATGGACCAGAATAACATAGGCTACTTTTTATCCCAGAAAATGCACGGTTCACATAGGAACGCGGGTGAAACCGCAGGTAGAAGCTAGTTACACACCCCTGGACTAGTCTTTCCTGTGTTGCACATACAACACAGGTAACTACATAGCATGGGCAGACAGACATTGCAGGCCTTTGTGTTTCAAAGTTTTGGACGGCACTGCAATTGTTACGGGCCGGCGTTATGCTTACCAAGCAAACATCCAGCTTGTCTTTTATCCAATAGTATAAAAAAATACCTCACCTTCCTCCACGAAAGGCTTCAGCATCTTCAAAAGCTCCCCAGCCAGGATCACCACCGATGTGGTCCCATCACCAACCTGCAAGCCATCAAAATGTTACACCTCACGGGAACGGTGAGTATTTGCCAGGGAGTAATGCATTCCTCTCATAGTATATTGTGTGTCCTCAAAGAGAATCAGAAATTGGATCCGTGTTTATAATCATAGAAGTTTTGAACTTTGAATTTAATAAGTAGTAATAACTACTAACACATTTTGTCTTTGATCAAATTGTTGCTCAAGCAATGAGAAACTTACCTGACTGATACCTATGTTTTTTTATTTTTCCCAGTACTTGTTACATTTACTGGTCTTATGAGACTTAATACTTAATGTCTCAAGCTAACGAGCGCACTGCAGTGCCGCAGGCCTTTACATTTCAAAATTCTGTGTGGCTCTGCAATTGGGATGTTGACTGATTTTGGGAAAGTGTTTAAAACGATGCGTATGGGCCTAATATAACCCAAAATATTTAAATTTACTTTTTAAAACAACTAATATTTTAATTATCATGTATTTAAAATGCCGTTTTAAATTTTGCTCCAAAACGGCAGTGACGTCACGTGTTCAATTACCACAGAGTAATTTTCTATAACACTGTAAAGTGACAAGCAAAGAGAATATAACCACTACTACCTAGTCTGTGCTACGTTTAGTGACAAGTTCATTCGATGCTTTCTGTGTATGTATTGTTATGTATTAAAATATGAGTTCTAAGTTTTTTGAGCTTATTGATTTATATATATATGCTTTGGTTAATTAATACACTTTGGATCTTAGAATCTACGATTACTGTTATATATTCATTGTTGGTTATAGAAATAATGATTTTTGGTATAATAAGTAGGTACTTACACGGAGGTCTTCACATTTCTAAATTCAGCAGAGCAGAAATTATCGTTTGTCGAGAAGAAATTGGCCACCGTAAAACAATCAATTCTCGGCAAATTGGAATTATTTGCCTTTATGAAGCCACTTTCCATCATGGGAGAATATTCAAGAGTCGAAATAAATTTAGAAAAATAGGCGCGGAATTCACAGCACAGATAAATAATCACAGAAATCACTCTAAAATACTAAGCAGTTAAGCGCAACGAGCTATATACTCATTGGAGTTTTGGCGGGAATGCGAAAATGTGCTGTTGTTGATTTTGTGTTATTTACTAAAACCTTTATTTTATAGAGTGTTAATGTGTAATAATAGTGGATTATTAACCATTAAGTGTTCGTAAACTTGCATGAGTGAAAGGCAAATAGTACAAAGACGAAAAACGTGTATTTTCGTATTGTATCCAAAACTCCATAGAAGCTTCAGTAAACTATCCACCAATTTACTGAAGCGTCACTTCGATTCGACCGCGCCTAGACTAAGACTTTCATGCACCAAAACTAGAGATTTATTTATATAACTTGACACTAGTTAAATGCGCAAATCACGTGGAGCCAAAAACAAAACAAAAAAAATATATACTCATTCCGATTGAAACCGTGACGTCACGGGCGTTTTAGGTCACGTGACTTCGGATTGATGTGATTACATTTTGATTATTTAATTTAAATTAAATTCCTTAAAAATAAACAAAAATATTGTGTTTAATAGGATTTCTGTCACAAAAACTACCGTTTCGCGGCAAAATTATATTTTTATTTGAATACAGTCAACAACCCAATTGTTATGGACCAACGTTATGCTTACCATCAGGCACACGACCGGCTCGACTCGTTATCAAACAGCAATAGTAATATATAAACAAAAATTATCACGAACATCTTTTTTTTTACACGCTTACACTCATACCCCTGCACTAGGATTCCCTGTGTCACAGGTGGCATGGACACACACAGATACACGTCACAAACATCCAAGACCCGATAACAAACTTTATGCTTACACAAAATCTGCCCCGGCCGGGAATCGAACCCGGGACCCCTCGCTTTGCAGGCAGGGTTACTACCAACTTAGCTACGGAGCCGTCGAATTTTTTACAAATAAATGATTTGATTTGAAGGTCAGGGCCCCAATTCTACTAAACAAATGGTTTAGTAGAAAACAAATTGACCATGGTTTGTCAATTCAATAGGGATGTTGCATGAAGCACAAAATACATTGCATACGAAACACGCGTTTTGAATCCTGGCCTGGCATACGAAAGATTAAACCGTACATTGGTTAAGTTGTGTCCGAGAAATTGGTTAGAAAAGTAGGTTAAGCACCCGTTCTGTTCTATTTTGTAACAATGGCTTCGACTACAGGCCACACCCAACCACTGTTCGCTGCATCTAGTGGCTGCATTTTTTTTTTATTATTTCATTTGGTAACGAGACGAGCTGGTCGTTTGCCTGATGGTAAGCATAACGCCGGCCCATAACAATTGCAGTGCCACCCAGAACTTTGTAACACCAAGGCCTGCGCGGCACTGCAGTGCGCTCGTTACCCTGAGACGTTAGGTATTAAGTCTCATAAGCCCAGTAATTTCACTGAATACTCTGCTCATCAAACCGGAACACAGTAATGCTTGCACACTACTGTTTGGCGGCAGACTTCACGAGCAAAGCGGTGGTAACAACCCAGACGGACACTCGCAGAAAAGTTAGTCCTCCCACTAACAAAGTAAGTGGCTATGTCTAGTAGCTGCATCCGGTGACGAGATATGCAGACACGCTAA
The DNA here is from genome assembly GCA_907269065.1 of Crocallis elinguaria. NCBI lineage: Eukaryota > Metazoa > Arthropoda > Insecta > Lepidoptera > Geometridae > Crocallis > Crocallis elinguaria. The sequence continues at coordinate 12,748,676 of OU026076.1, read as the reverse complement.
TTGTTTTATTTATCAGAATACACATACCTCAGCATCCTGTGACTTGGCAATGTCGACCAGTGTCTTTGCAGCCGGATGTACAATGTCCAAAAGCTGGAACACAATCAAAAATAATTTTGTTTAGAATTATCTTTATAATCTCATAGTAGTAAAATGTGTATTAAAAAATCAACTCTTTTTGTTTGGTTCAGTTTTCTGCCTCATATCTACTATAAGTCCACATGTCTGTTCAGAAATTGGATCCGTTGTTTATAATCATCGGCTAAATACAAATATTTTCTTTCTGTGTTAAGAATCAGGTTTTCGTGGAAAAATATATTTTTCCATTAAATATGTAATTGATACCACCATCTTGTGACCACCTTCTGTCCATCAGGACCCTGGACATCATCTAGGATCAGAAGACTTGTTAAGGTTAATCAAACAAATCCAAACTTGATGGGGTTACATCCTTCGTTACAGAGTTCCTGTAGCCACCTGGCTCAATCATCAGACCAGCTCTGTGACATCATCATATTACATTATCAGCAGATTTACATGTGTATGTAAAATTTCAGCTCAATAGATCACCAGGAAGTGGGTCAAATTTAGCTTGCAAGGTTTGACCTAAACAAACTAATATACAAACAAACATTGCAAGTTAATACCTTCATAATAGTGGCACCATCGTTGGATATGACCGCCTTGCCCTGGTGGTCCACAATGAGCTTGTCCATGCCACGAGGGCCCAGAGTAGTGCGGACCTGGAACAAAGAATTATTTAAGTATGAAATAAAAACCGTCCAATAGTCAGTTTCTGTTTCCTTTTCTTCTCGAAATTTGCATACCTATGTAGCAAGTGTAATTTAATTTTAAACTTGACCGTGATGGTAGCTAGCCAGGTGAGCAATAGAAAATATTAAGCCATAAACATTAATTGGGTTGCTGGCAGTGACTGGAGAAGAGCCGAAGTTTGGTCACAGTGGTGCGGCTTAGGAGAAGCCTTTGTCTAGCAGTGTACTGATACAGGCTGATTATGAAGATTCTACAAACCAGGAGTCTTCAAGAGACGAGTGAAAAGGTCTCTTCTGAGCAAGCATGCTACATCGTCACCCGCATCATTGCTTAACATAAGGTGAGATAGAGATCAAACGCAAGCCTATTTGCAGTAAAAAAAATGATGAACCAAATTAGAAAGCTCAATTTTGTAAAAATAAAAAATATATTTACTGCATCTACAACAAGCTGGCAGGCGTTGATGTTGGAGATCAGCTGCGGCTTGCCCTGCGTCTGGTCCGTGCCGTCCTTCAGTACTAGGATCTGTGGTTGCTGGAAATTAAGACATCAATTCTAGTAAGTACACACACAAACACAATGCACGAGTAGTATATCGGTGCAGGTTTGTTATGAATGTATTTTCATTTGTTAACATAATGGCAAATAAAATGGCTGTAGATTACGAGACAAAATATATTCATACACAATATAATATACCTATACTGAAGCAGTGCATAAGGTCTCCTAGAGAAAATCAGACCAAAATAATATACTTTTTTCCTCTACCATTGGAACATTTTACCAAAAGATATTGTGTCTGCAAACTCAATCAATTCTTAATAAAAATTGACAACTTATTATATTATTTATTAATGATATCATAACCAAACTAATAGTGCTTTCGAAAAAAAGAAAGAATCAATCACTTGATAGTTTTTTTAGCTCTTTCTAAATATAGATTATTTTTATAACTGAACTATTGAAAACATAAAACATAGCACTAGCAAAAGACAAGGACTATATCTGCACAATCAAAATTTCGGAGAATGAGCTGAGGTCATAAAAAAAATATTTTATTTTCATTTAATCTGGTGATTGTGAGCAGTTTAATATAGCAACTGATGAGACTGTCTTGCCATTCAGTTTCTAAACATTTGTCTGAACTCTGGTTTGGTGTGAACTTGATAAGAATGTCTTGCCATTCAGCTTCTAAACATTGGCCTGAACTCTGGTCTGGTGTGAACTGACTGATTAATTGTTTGTTAAAAAAGATTATTATTGTATAATTTTTGACATCATTATCTTTATAATGTCAAAACACTTTTTGACATTGTAAACATAATGATATAATGAAGACTATTGTGCTGGGGTGTGTTGTCATGCAACAGAATGACACTGAATTCATATAAAAGAAAAGGACAAGAGTCAAGACTCAAGACACAAGGCACTCCAACATTCACAGTGTGAATTTGATCATACAAAATGTATGAATTCGGTAGTGTTCTGTCGGCCACAGAACAGTAATCCGAATATGCTTAACACATGTACTGTTATTATTTACAGTAGCAAATTAAATAGCATGTTTAACTTGCAGCAAATTTAATGATTAGTAAGTACTGTGTTAGTAGGTACGAGGGACTTTCAAAACGGTCAGAAATGAGATATTTTTATCACGACTTAGTTCTGCTCCAGTGATTTCATACACGGTATTTATTTTTATTTAAATTACTATTTTTTTCATAGAAGAATGTTAAAAACAAGTGTTAATTCTTGCAATTTACATTGAAAGGAACTAGATAACAGAGCTTATATAAAAAATAAAGGTTATTTTAACTCAAGAAATCGAAGTCATGTGAACATTTGGTGAAGAGTGAGATCACCTGACAGACAATTGACTATCGGCATCTATACACCGCATAGTTTTCACGAATAAAATAACGAAACTAGTAACCCAGCTTGGGAATAATCGGCAATATCAAAGCTTTCATACCCATCGTGTCACTAATTCACTTGTGTAAGGGAAAAATCTATTAAAAACGAAAACTTCTAGAATTATAACCCGGAAAATTCAATCAAAATTTATATGAAAAATACACAAAGGAAACACGAAATACAAATACCACAGCGTAATTTACAAATCACAGTTTCTTTATGTAAATAGAAATGTGTGAAAAAGTAAAGGATTACTCTAGAAATTTAAAATTAAATTACCATTTTGCTTTTTTACTTCTAGTTTCAACAAACAAATGATTTTGTCAAATATTAATTTTGACTTTTGACTGACATTTGACATATGAATGCCATAATTGCCCTGTTCTAAATACACACACTCTCGAAAAACATTACCCTCTTTTCCTTCGACAGTTGGGTAAAAAAAGATATTGTAAGTCTTTTTTACTTATTTCGTCTCATGAAACTTGTTCATTTAAAATTAAATATTCAATTGTATACTGTTTACATTTGAATTTTTCGTAAAAATCATTAAAGATCTTTGAATATACAGTCATGTTAGGTGTATAATTATATTTTAAAAGCGAAAAGTCACTGGTGTCGGTACTGTCGTTTCATACATAAATTTAATTTTAGTTTCGCTCTCTCTCTCTCTCTTTCTTTCCAATACATAACAAGATAAAGAAATGGAAGATGTTAGCCAGATCTAAATTTAGTTTTAAAGCTGTCAGATATTTGCTATCCTTGATATATAAGATGCCACAAAAATTTATTGTTGTTAAATTTACATTAAACACAAGCAAGTGGATTAATATGACAGGTCTAAAATATAAAAAAGAGATGGAATCATTTCTTTTTCATGTTCTCTAAAATTTTTGTGTCTGTTTGTTCCAGGTACTCTCCAAAACGGCTGGACTGATTTTGACAAGACTTTCACTGGCAGATATCTAATATTGTAAGGAGTAACATAGGCTACTTTTATTTTAGAAAAATAATTTGGGTTCGACGCAAAAAAAAACCCTTGAAATATAATATATCCACGCGGGTAAAACCGCGGGCAGCACCTAGTAGAATATATCATCTGAAATATACATGCTTTCTTAGGCGGTGGACCCCCGCAGTGACGCCCGTACAGAAGCCTATTTTCAGCCGTAAATTAAAATTATAAATAATTGAGATAAAATTCCGCAAATCAGGAATTATTGTTGGTTTCCTTGAGAGTTCAAATCCCGAAATGTGTTCGGGATGTGATTGAATGAAAAAAGTGATGAAGTTCTGGGAAGGAGGAAGGGGCGGCATAAATAATGTGGCCTATACTGAAAAGTATAAATCCAGCACTGTTCACACCTCTGTTAGATATTTACCATGTGCAAAATATTGAACTAAACCAAGACTTACAGGGCTATTACATATTGAGAGTCGCTTGTGATGCCAATGCCTATATTGATTCTGAGGATGGCCAATCAACATCAAAAGCACAAGCAACGAACATATAATTTGATTTGAATGATTAAAACTTAAAACAAGCACTGCGGTTTTTTAATTAGGTACTGACATTTATTTTCATTTCTTATTAAATTGAACAAGACTTGGGAGTTGGCATTTTTTTAGTAGATTCGCAAATTTTTTTAGCATGGTATCAATATTAAAACGGCAGCACTGGGGGGTTTTGACCATAGCTTATGGGAAATATTTTTGGGGTTTAGCAACATTGATCTAAAACGTCAATGTTGTCAATTTGATAAAGTTCGTGAATCGTGAACGAATGAAGTTATTTTATTAATTTTTACACTTAATAAAATAACAAGCTGGCGCAGAACGGCTGGAAAACTTACAAAAATGAACCGGCAAGTCGATGTAAAAGCCCTTGTGTCGCATATAGTCCGAGGAGATGGCTTGGAAAAATGCCGAATTTGCATGGGCGACACATCACAAGGACAAGTGCACCTTGGAGACACTGTAATGATGGATGGAGACAAGCCCGTCACGCTCTCTGAGCTCCTCGAAGTGATCACGGGAGTTGAGGTATGACATCTTTATGATTATCGAAAGTGTACTTGTAGCATCGAGCAGTTTGTTTATTTTCTGTGAAAAATGGAACGGCGTCCTTCCCGCGCTGCAAAACAAAATGGCGGTGATTGTAAAAGTCTCAAATATTCTGAATTCCAATTATTTAATATTCATCACAAATGGAGAATACGCTCCCCTTTTGCTGCAGATTTATGATAGTTTTTCTTCTAGATGTATTCGCGATCAAAATCGCATCAATAAGTTTTTGAAATCTTACGTCAGTCGATCCGTTTACGAAGGGCGTTTTGACGTCGCGTCGTTTAGATTTACATTACATATTAAAATAATTTTTAGTATACATACCTGCTAGGTACCATTGTTGACATTTCTTAAATTATAAAGTTAAAACGAACATAGTTATCTTTTTCAATTAGTGTTTATAACTCTCTTCATAAATACATAACATGGAAGAAAGAGAAAGAAATATAGAACAAAATGAAAGTGGCGGTTTGACTCAAATGGTGGTTGCAGGTGGTGATTGAAGAAACTCTACCTCAAGCGATATGCTTAGAATGTTCAGCATTGGCTATCCAGGCAGCTGGCTTCCGTACCCTGGTCCACAATGCTGATCACCAATGGACCAACATTCTTCAACTTTTGGATCAACTATCCAAACACAAATACTCTAAAACAAGTGATAAACTCTTTGCCCTCCTTGGGAATAATGGTATTTATTTAACAGAAGATTGCACAAAACCTGCCCCTGTACATATAAGAGGTATTCAGGAAGAACTAAAATTTCCTCTAAGGAGAGTAGGAAAACAGCATGATTGTGTATGCCTAAAGTGTGGAAAGAAATTCTTGTATCCACAGCAATTGTATAAACATTTGAAAGAGTCTGTTGATAGCATACGAGCATGTCACATTTGTGCACAGATCATGAGCAGAGATGATTTAGTAAAGCACTTGACTGAGGAACATGAAACCAAACCGTATAATTGTAAAAAATGCCCTGCTTTGTTCCTGAACAGCAAACAGTATAAAGAACACTTGCTTAAAGCGCATGCGCCAGGAGCTTGCACTTGTGGAGACTGTGGTCGTAGTTTCCAATCTAAACCAGCATTCCGTGCGCATCAATCTGTACATACTCTGCGTATTTGTCCAAACTGTGACACTCGATTCCAAAACCAAACTTGTTATTTTTACCATGTTAAGAAATGCTGCAATTTGGACCCAGCAAAGGCATCAAAATCTAAAATCACTGTGACCCTGCGAAACAAACAGAATAAGAAAGTCAAGATTGGGTTACGAGGTAGCGCTAATAAAGAATGCATCTGCGATTATTGTAAAAAGAAATTTGCTGCAAAAAAGTTTGTTGCATCTCATATCAAAATTGTACACACAAAAGATACGCATGGACCATGCATTTACTGCGGGAAACAATTTGCAGCAGCCCACATGGGCTCACATTTAAGAAGTCATGAGAACCAGAGCTTTGAATGCCATCATTGTGGTGTTATGCTGAAATCTAAGCTTGGGTTTAGTCAACATTTGAGGTTACACACGGGAGAAAAACCATATCCATGTCAATACTGTGATGAAACATTCTCTGGATCATCGAGAAGGTCGGAGCATGTACGCAATGTCCATAAGAAGTCTGAAATAGTTTTAAAGCACACATGCAAACATTGCCCGGCCAGGTTCAGGCGTCCATATAAGCTGAAGCGGCATATAAATGCGGTACACAGAGGTGTTGATGAGTCATGGTATGAGTGTGGAGAGTGTAAAGCGAAGTTTGCCAGCTGTCGGAGTCTTTTGAACCATAGCAGGAAACACAAGCCTGTATAAAGTATGATAATTAACTTTTAAAAAAGTTGTAACTATGTTACCCCATAGTGTTGCATTTGATTGATATTATGTATTCTGAAATGTAGTTTTGTAAGATAAATTTAATGTCATTATGAATGTTTCGGTTTGTGATAACCATAAATAAAGTTTTTTATGCAGAGTAATAGGTATTTTATCTAAAATCCAGCAATTCGCATATGATATTAGCAGGAAATTGTAACTCTTGGTTATAAAAATAAATTCAGGACATGTGACATAATTACCAGCCTGCACTGTATGAGTGTATGGTATTATACTTCTTACTCTCCGATATTACTGCGTATAGACTTGTACAAGAATCTATATGTAGTAGTACTCACGAAGAAATGATTGTTATAGATGGAATCAAGCCCCTACCTGCCGAACCAAGTATGCCAAGCCTGCTCCTCATCTATCACGGACTTTGTACCTTTCTTCAAACTCTGCAAAGAGTCTGTCGCCAAATGGAGTCAGATAGCTAACTATTTGGACACTATATCTATCCACAAAAAAGCTACCACAGCTTACGTATTACTTAACGACGACCCTAAAACTGTGGCTGATAGAAGCAGTGGAAACAAAACCCCTAAAGAAATCATAAGGAACATGAGGTTTCGCCTCAACCACGTCCGTTACGAAAACAAATGCAAGCTAAAAAGGGCTAAAAGTAAAGCGCAGAACGTGGAAGAGGAGAAGAATTTCGCTTGTCCAGAGTGTAAAAAATGTTTTAAAGAACTATTCAAATTCAACAGGCATATAAGCAATATAAAGAAAAATTGTTGCGAGTTTTGCTACTCTATCGTTGATAATAAATCGTTCGGGAAGCATCTTCTAAAACATAACATAACTAGCTATAGATGTGGCGTTTGCTTTTTGCATTTTGAAACGGAGGATCGTTTATTCAGGCACAGATCCGTTCACGACGGGAAGTTTATGTGCCCGGAATGTAAAGTGACTTTTCCCACCATGGAAAGCCAAACCATACATACTAACTACAGACACGCAAACATTCACTGCGTTTGCAACCAGATCTTCACCAACAAAGGCTGCTATTTTATACACAAAAAGACGTGTGGCGAGAAACTGTCGCAAATGTATATCTGTGATTATTGCTCGAAACAATTTAATAGTAAGAGTATCATAGCGGCGCATATTACGTATTTCCACCGGAAAAAGAGGACGCACCAATGTGACCAATGCGGCAAGCAATTTTACAACTCGCATTCTTTGATAGAGCATAGTTATTCCCATGATAAAGTCCTCGATAGGTTCTCGTGCGAATTTTGCGGCCAGAATTATACCACTAACGGGGGTTATAGGAGGCATATGAGGAAGAAGCATTACAGAGCCGATCCCGAGTTGTACAAGAAAATGCGGTACCAGTGCCACGTTTGTGAAAAGATTTTGATCAGCGAGACGAATTTAAAGAGACATTTGATAGCTAAACATAAAGTAGTTTTAAATTAATTTGATGTATTCTTTAAAAACAATCGACTAAATAAATTTTACCTTACGAAGGTATTTGTTTTTAACTTATATTTAGTTTCCAAGAAGATGACTTACGAATTTTTAGTGACGGACCAAATTTACATTAGTCGTGAATCCCACTTGAGTTTGTTTTTATAGTCTCGCTTTAAGATACAGAAGTTTCCAGAAGAACGGACTGATGGTAGACCTGGTTTCAGGTAGAGGATGAGCCAACGTTGCCGCCGAGTCTTTGCCGCTATTGCACCGAAGGCGTCATATCCACTGCAGGCTTCAAGCAATACTGTCAGCAGTCTGCTCAATTATGGAACGAAGCTTCCACTTACCTAACGACCATAGAAGATCCTGCAGAAAACGTTAAAACATTTTTCATTTTCTACCCCAAGGATAAAACAATTTGCGACAGCTCTGACGTTATCACGACTGCAGAAAACGCGGTGACGATCTTGAACGATCCGAAGAACCTGAGAAAGAAGAAGAAAAGACGTCCGTTTTCTTGCTGCTGTCCTTATTGTAATAAAAATTTTAGTGCTTTGGAATACCTTAATGATCATTTGAAGTATACGCTGAAGAGATTCTGTCTGGTATGCGGCGTTGCCTTCAATAAGAAAGATTTAGCGCAACATATGACCAAACATGAGGTGGCAGCTATCGACTGCAAGAACTGCCACGAACTCTTCGAGAATTACGCCGAATCTCGGGCTCATTGGATGAAGTACCACGGTCCGAATACCCACGCCTGTAAAGTTTGCGGAAGCGGGTTCTTAAACGAACGGGGTCTTAGAGCCCACTACTATCTGCACACCCTCTTCCACTGTTCCTGCGGCGAAAGTTTCGAAAACAGCCGATGTTACAAACATCACCTAACTAAATGCAAGCCGGAGAACAATAAATCGGTCGGCAGCGTCTTCGAATGCGACCATTGCGGTGTGAAATATGACAAAAAACCCTCATTACGTATCCATATAGTTCAGAAACATCTTAACGTTCTTCCTTTCGTTTGCCAAACTTGTGGGAAACGTACTTCCACTTTAGCTCATCTAAGATCTCACGCGAAAACTCACCAGAAAGAAAGGAAGATTTTGGACTGCCATTGCGGAGCTAAATTCCGCACTGATTTAGGGTACAAGCTGCATTTGAGGATTCATAGTGGAGATAGACCTTATAAATGTGATTTATGCGAAGAGAGCTTCCTCTCCGCGTCTCGGCGCTTGGATCACGTGAAGAGACGTCACCAGAGCACGAAAGAGATGCCTCACGGCTGCACTAAATGCGGTGCGAAGTTCATAAGACCTTGGGAGCTGAAAAAGCATTATTTATCCGTGCACAGTTCCGTTGTAGAAGTGCAGCCGTGCCAGAGATCTCTGGATACGCCGCATAGACGCACGAAGGCTTTGAAATCTACATGGTAGGTTGTTTTACGGAATTATTATCACAATATTTAGCATTTTCTTTTTAATAAAAAAAATTATTTGTGGCTCCACACAGTAGACCAGCTGCCTTGCCGGCTAATAAGAATCCTCTTCGTTTTCGAAACCGACCCGATTAAAACCAGCGATCGTTAGTCTTCGGCTGGAAGGAATTTTCCAAGTTAGTTTAGTTTTTGTTGTGGAACGAACGAAGGGAACGAACAAGTTGTTCCAAAACTAGCGAGAACAATAGACAATTTCTTCCAGTCGCAGACTAGCGACTGCTGGTTTTATTCGGGTTGGTGTCGATAACAATGCCACCAACCCGACTTCTGCTTCACAAATCACAAGAGACGACTTGTTGTATGTAGTATTTCGGTAACAATAAAATCTTTTGCGCAACTTATTTTTATTCTGTGATATTTCCATTCATCTGAATGAAATGGTACAAAGGGTAAATTTTGGTCTAAATTAAATACTTAAGATGACTAACTTGTTTCTTTAGATATGGATTAATACCATGTCGGTTAAAACACCTTCGCAAATAAAGCATTCTTTTAGACCAAATTTCAAAATCATAAAAAAATGAATCAACCTGAAAAGATATGATACTATCTCGAACTTTTTTTAGAACTTTTATTCCACCATATATTGTTTGCATATAACTATTTATGCAGCGCATGCCACGGAGATTCTCAAGTGGGACGATTATATCCGATTTAATTCACATTATCGGTATCATCATTATAGTGGTAGATTCTTTTCGCAAAATGTTCATAAATTATAGACCATGTCCTTCTTAGGGAATCCTCATTCTTTTGTTGAAAACAGTATAAAAATCCTTACAGTAATCTGAGATCCCTAACCCCGTACAGACACGTACTCAGCGTATGCAGTGACAACATTTAATTATTTTTATTACTCGTATTATGGCAACTTATACAAACAACTGATGTTTCCCATTTGAAGCACACATCTTTAAATTCAAATTTATTTATTACAGTTATTCTGTATTTTTTATAATTTCGTTTTCGTGAACCAGTCCCCAGTCAATGCATTAATCTTATTACTACCACCATCGAAACTAATAATGAGGCAAGATTGATCCCAATATATATTAACCCAAGCATAGTCAAAACTGATCCCTAAATAAGATTCCCAGTATCTAACCAGGAGCTGCGAAGTCCCCGATTCCGCAACCGCAAGGTGGTCCACGAGAAAAAAAGCCGGTATGACTTAACTCTTCTGCGAGTGTCCGTCCGTCTGGGTGGGTACCACCGAAGCAGTAATGTGCAGGCGTTAATGTGTTTCACTTTCATGAGCAAATTAGTCAGGGAAATTGCTGGGCGTATGACACTTAATACCTAATGTCTCAGGGTAACGAACGCATTGCAGTGACGTAGGCCTTTGTGTTTAAAATTTCCAGATGGCACTGCAATTTCTAAGGGATGGCGTTATTGCTTACCATCAAGCAAATGACCCGCTCGTCTCGTTATCCAAAAGTATAAAATAATACAGACTAACATTTAGACAGGAAATAAACTTTGGTGTCTTTGGCCAATACACAATCTATACAAATAAATAAAATTGAAGTGTCTGATTGTAATATCAAAATAACAGCTTTTTACCAAATGCATATGAAAGTATATACGGTAAAAGCTCTTTATTCGCGGGGGATACGTTACAAAAATATGCCGCGAATACAGAAACCGTGAATACGGAATGGTAATTTTTATGGGATTATAGGGGTTACGTTCCTAGGTGACAAAATAAAAAAAAAACAAAAGTATAAAAAATCAATTTAATTGAAGTATTTGAACATTTTGATTAATTATCTTAAGGCTTAGGCAATGGTTTGAAGAATTTTGTAATTTTCTCTTGCTTGGCAGTTTGTTTTAGTGTCGAAACTAGTTTCTCATTTTTTTAGTTGATATTATAAATTAGAAAAAGAGCGGTAGAGCCCAATTTTGTAATGAATGTGAAAGACGGAACAATGAAACACGCAAAGCGGCTTTTACCATAGAATGGAACAGGAACATTTAAAAATATACTTTATTCATTGAGTAATAAAGGTTGCTTTCATTCTGTTTGTTTTCATTCTCAAAAACACCGATCGCGGCGAAGGCGGCCGACAAAGTCCTCGGAGATATCATTAATTTAACAACATACTTTAGGCAAAGTTGTAATAAGATCTATTTTACTTTTTTTATTAGTCCATTTGACTGCATTTACAAAGGATATTGGGTTGGATACCTATTAGAAGCCTTTTATTATTATGTATGTACTTATTAGATCCGCGAATAAAGAAATTTTTAGCCGCGAATATAGGAATTGGGTCGCAATTTTTTAATCCGCGAATAGTGAAAACGCGAATAAACGAAGCGCGAATAAGGAGCTTTTACTGTACAACCATTTTTAAATTTTTTGTCTGTCTGTCTGTCTGTCTGTCCGTTTGTTCCGGGTAATCTCTGAAAGGGCTGGGCCGATTTTGACGGGACTTTCACTGGCAGATAGCTGATGTTACAAGGAGTAACATAGGCTATTTTAATTTTAGAAAAAGAATTAGGGTTCCGCGCAAAAAAATAAAATCCAATATCTCCACGCGGGTGAAACCGCGGGCAGTAACTAGTATAAAATATTTTTATACACTTCATATTATATTGTTACAGATAACGGAAGAAACAGTATGTCCGCTAGGCGTGTGCGTGTCTTGTGCCAGCGCTGCCCTCGCTGCCCAAGAGTTCCGAATATTTGTCAGAAACTCCGAGAAACTCTGGTTCAAAGCCATCTCCAGCCTGGCAAATTTAGAATACGATGAAGACACAGAACGAGCCAAGTCAATATGCGCTTTCCTCACCCAAGACGACCTCTCTATCCGAACAACCAAAGATTATAAAGGCGGTGAGCCGAAAGTAGTCGTTAATCGCTCAAAAACCAAAGTCAAAAAGACTGAACGCAAACCTAGAACCATCCGGGGTAGAACTATGGCCACGTGCCCCGATTGCAACAAAGCTTTCTCGAGCTTTTATTTCCTTCACGACCATTTGAAGAACAACGCTGAGAAAGACGTTTGTCAGATATGCGGGGTTATAACAGGTCGAGGACTTGCGATGAAGGGCCACTTGATAGATGTTCACAATGAAACGCCGTCAATGTGTCAGCGGTGCCCGGCTCTGTTCCCGAATGAAAGCGAGCTGAAAAAACACCAGAGCGAAGCTCACAAGTCGGGGGTCCACACTTGCACAGACTGCGGCAGAACTTTCCCGAGAAAGTCCACTTTCGAGCATCATTTCCAAATGCACGTGGTCAGCACTTGCCGTACATGCAAAGCGCAGTTCACCAACAGAAGTTGCTACAGAGAACATAGATCGCAATGCGAGCCTGACGCGAGGCCTGACACGAAAAGCGTACCTCGAAACCGGAGGTCGAACAATCGAGATCCCGCTTTATTCATTTGCGATTATTGCGAGAAGAAGTATACTACTCGGCAGCAATTGAAAAATCATATACTCTGGATACATATGGATGTCCGACCTCATCAGTGCCAGTGGTGCGGGAAGAGGTTTTATACTGTCGCAAGACTGGCTGAACACACAGTAGTGCATACGCGCGTTCGGAATTTCGAATGCGATATATGTGGCGCGAAACTCGTTTCCAAAATGGCCGCCGTGTACCATAGACGACGACATACGGGAGAGAAGCCTTACAAATGCGATGATTGTGATGCTAGCTTCATTTCTTCATCGCGTAGGCTGGAGCACGCTAAAAGAAAACATAATAAAGGCACTAGAGTGCAATGCCCCCTGTGTCCGGCTAGTTTCGTTAGGAAGGGTGAACTCAAAAAGCATACAGAGAAAGCCCATAGTGAACCTGATGATAAAAATGATGTTATGGTTGTTGAGAGTCAAAAAGATTGGGAAATAGATGTGAAGCCGAGCTTGGAAATAGATGTGAAGCCGAGCTTAAGTGTTGCAAGTTAAAAAATGTGACTAAGACACCATAACGCACTGTGCCAACCAAAACACATCGTGCGACCGTAGCTTGTCGCACGGGAACAAAAACTGAGGTTGAGTGGTGACGGAAAATATCTTGATGCAACCATTTTTGGCATTTTCTATAGCTCACCTGGCTGTTACGGATTACCAGAAGACCTGCGGCGCAAGTGCGGATTTTTTCGGTCGATAAAATTGACAGTTCAAAACGATTAAGTGGGTTTTATCGATTTTTTTTTATAATTTATCGAGCCTTTATACAACCGACAAAAGTTATCGAATAGCTATAAGGTCGGATCCAAAGAGAATATAGAACTACTACAATACTTTACGATCAGACTTCGGTACTCGCAACATTCGATTAATTTATCAGTTTTTTCGATTCGATAAATTTATCGTTTGGACTTCCGTACTTACGCCGCTGTTGCGTGAATGTGTTGCCTGAATGTGTTTATGCAAGGTTGATGTCGAAAAATAGAAATGTTTTAAATATGATGTTTCTCCTCCAGCCATATTATACTAATACAGATTTTTATATTAAAAGACTGCTTCGTAATTTCTTGTGTTATTTAGATAATGAATAATTTTTTTAGAATTTTAACAGTAATTATGTGTATAAATATGTTCGATGTAATATTTAATTAAGTGCCTACGTTTTTTGACATTGTTACGTAAATTTCTATAAAATTGATACGGTTGCTTTATTTAAAAAAGCGAATAGAAAGAACGTAACTGAAAATAGTACTTTTATATTATACTAATATACTACTATATTATATTATACACAAAAAAAAATTGAAGTGTCTGTTTGTCATATCAAAATACTTAACAGCTTTTCATTAAATGCATATGAAAATATATACGGTACCTCTAACAAAAACACAATTTTTAAAATTTTTGTCTGTCTGTCCGTCCGTCCGTCTGTCTGTCTGTCTGTTTGTTCTGGGTAATCTCCGAAATGGCTCGACCGATTTTGACCGGTCTTTCACTGGCAGATAGCTGATGTTATAAGGTGTAACTTGGGCTACTTTTATTTTAGAAAAATAACTAGGGTTCCGCGCAAAAAAATAAAACCCATGAAATCCAATATTCCCGCGCGGGTGGCACCGCGGGTAGCAGCTAGTTAATTAATATTTTATCATTTGTTTCCTAAAACTTGTTCCAGGAAATACGTGTTTTTGAAAATGCCTTACAAGTTAGTGAAAAAAATGTTGGTCATTTAGAATCTCCATTACATGTGCTATGATTCTATGGAGATTTTTTTCTTTATTTTTATATTTATGAGAACACTGTGAACGGCCATAGTCAAGGTAAAATTTGTCCAAAAAAGCTGATTTTTTAAGGCTTGTACTGAGTTGGAATCTCATATTTTTACATTTTTGCTCCCATGGAATACTAGATATAGAGCACATGATACCTATTTGCTCAAAACATTTATTAGGACACTATAATCACGTACTAGCGTTTGTATGGAAAGTATGGGGAGCAGTAGCCTCTTAAGGCAGGACAAGTTTGATATTAACGATAATGTTAAATTACCAAAAAAAATAGGTTTATGTTCGATTCATGTAGGTACTTAGGTATATAATGTAACAGATAAAATATTCATAATTGTGTACATAACCGTTTCAGAATTACTGTTACGAAATTATTATGCGCAATAAAATGTTCCTTTTTATTTTTTCCTTTATTTAATTTAATTTCTCATTGCCCGTCTGACCCGTGTTCGTACCTTTAGTACTTTTTAAGGAGAAATCATTTCGTTCACTCACGTTGGTACCTTCTAGGCAAGCGCACCTTCGACCGCATCGTCACTTACCATCAGGTGAGAATGCGGAAAAACATGAGCCAAAAAATCATAAAAAAATATTGGAACCAACTACCTGTTGATCACATATGATCTAATAGGGCTTCCAAACAAATATACAATACCTGTTATAGGTATATTATTTATATTTCGCCCAAACTATTAATCGGATTGTGAGCAGTAGGTATTCCGAGTGAAAGAAATAATCTCAAGATATATGAATAACTGCGTAGATAGGGTGATTTTAGGTCCTATTTATTCCGCAGGACTTCGGTGGTGTGGTGGACTCGAGTACGTATTCCAAATGGTTAGGTAATTATTATCTTGCAAGTCTTGCAACGAATGCAAATGAGATGTGTGAATATTGTTGAACACAGGGCCTACCTACACGTTACTTGCTCATTGCGGTCAAGGCTTGACAGAAGATTAATGAATAAAGGGCTGTTACTAATAATTATTAAAATCAATGCAAGGTTAGACAGGCATAAACATTGTCCGTTGTGAATATTGGAGTGACGTGACGGTGCGAAGTACTGCGCTCAGCGTTGTAGCTACTTAGCTAGGGCCTCACCACCTGTGTTTTCTAATAACTACTATAATTTGGGAGTTTTCAAGACGAGATTGTGAATAGATTTCTTCTAGGCAAGCGTGCTACATAGTCGGCCGCATCATCGCGTGAGATCGCGGTCAAAAATAAGCGTTTTTAATTTAAAAAAAACCGCGGGCGTCTGCCATTGATTACAAACATTATGCAAAATTCAAATCTTGCCAGAGACACTCATGATTGACGCTGACTGCCCGGTGTGCATAGTGCAATTTTAGGCGCCTGTTTAGCTAGACAGTGTCTAAAGACAAACTTCTAAAATGATTAGAAATGTCACAACAGAATTGAGTTAGACAAAGTTTAGACACTACTTAAATCAGGATATGTGGTTCATATTTAAACACGCGACTAAGGTATGTTTAGGAATTAAACAGTGTTTAACACTGGTTTACGTGTGTTTAATTTTGTTGTGGTAAGACCGGAAGCTTTTTAGAATGTAGGTAGGTAACTATGTAGCATAGGTAGTTACTGGACCCTGAAGATGTGTTATCAAGCGAGCGTGAAAAAGAGACCAAATTACATCATTTTGACTTTTAATCACTTAGCTAACATCAGTGTTAAACGATGTGGTTTAGTTAAACAGTTAACAGTGTTTTTTCTTTGTAGTTTTTTTGACAATTTTAAATTGAATCCAAAGAGACAAAACATAGTTCAATTATTCAACCGTTTAACTCTGTTGATTAAAAAGACCTACAATTTTTAAACACACATTCTGATTGATCATTAATTTTTAACCGACTTAAAAAGGAGGTGGGTTTCATTTCGTCTATTTTTTGTGTGTTTCCCCGCAAATTGTCAACCATACTCTTTTCAACAATATCTTTTTTTCATAAAGGTATAATATCAAGAGTGGTTCTTTAATAAAATGAAAGAATTACCCTTGTAAGGGTAAAAAATTGTTTCACACTTTTTTAAAAGCAATTTTTGTGCCGACATTAGCTGTTTCCACTTTCCTCGTTTTCCTTTAACAGACAAATAAAAATTGGGAATTAATTAATTAACAAGTAAAATCGTAAAGTAGTTACAACTAAGTTGCACAATATTCAGCCTTGAGCATTGAACGCGCGGGAAACAATAGTAATTACATAAAAAACGCACCATCCTTCTGTTAGGTAGTTTCTCAATTCTTAGTTCTTTATTGGATTCTATTCGTTATTCACGTGTGTTTTGCTTACTGTGTTTATTAAGTGTAGTAATTATAACTTTCTGATTCAAGGTTTCTGTTAAGAATTAAATAGGTACCTATTGTGTTTGTTCAAAGGTGCTATAAAGCTGGCTGGTTTAAAAAAAAATGACGTTTTCGAAGTGCGTTCGTTAAATTTTGGCTTTTTTAAAACAACTTCGGTTGCAATTTGCAGATAGCGTTATTAGTTACAAAAATATTGATATCAGCCAAGTGACGATTTATTTCCTAAAAATAGTCATAATAGATAATAGTTCTTTGCTGTTATTTGCAAAGGGAAATATCATGGGCCCAAGCACACCATGATGGTAATGATTTGCCGACGAGTTTCTTGCCCTTCTTCTTGATCGGCCTATCTATACCAACTTGGAACAGGCACTTAGCATTAGGGGGCTTGAGCCCCCTAATGGATGTACCCCCCATACGCATCTGAGTCCACTCGTGAAAAATCACGAATTAAAAGTACTAACTTGAGATACTGCTGGAATACGCTATACTTACTACTTTTTTGTTTTTCAATTGGGTTGTTGACTGTATTCAAATAAAAATATAATTTTGCCGCGAATCGGTAGTTTTTGTGACAGAAATCCTATTAAACACAATATTTTTGTTTATTTTTAAGGAATTTAATTTAAATTAAATAATCAAAATGTAATCACATCAATCCGAAGTCACGTGACCTAAAACGCCCGTGACGTCACGGTTTCAATCGGAATGAGTATATATATATGTTTTTTTGTTTTTATTGGCTCCACGTGATTTACGCATTTAACTAGTGTCAAGTTGGAGTTTTGGATAGAATACGAAAATACACGTTTTTCGTCTTTGTACTATTTGCCTTTCAATCATGCAAGTTTACGAACACTTAATGGTTAATAATCCACTATTATTACACATTAAAACTCGATAAAACAAAGGTTTTAGTAAATAACACAAAATCAACAACAGCACATTTTCGCATTCCCGCCAAAACTCCAATGAGTATATAGCTCGTTGCGCTTAACTGCTTAGTATTTTAGAGTGATTTCTGTGATTATTTATCTGTGCTGTGAATTCCGCGCCTATTTTTCTAAATTTATTTCGACTCTTGAATATTCTCCTATGATGGAAAGTGGCTTCATAAAGGCAAATAATTCCAATTTGCCGAGAATTGATCGACTTCTCGACAAACGATAATAGAAACGTTTTACCTGAAATAAAACGATTATTATATACTTACCTTAGTAGAAGCTTATATATATTGAGATAGGCGACTCCATTTCCCGTAATAGCAGTCCTCTCTTTCTCTTCTACCCGTATACGTCTGTCTCTTTCGCACACCTCCCCCATCCACCGGGCGGGCGAGGTTGGCGATGCCTCCGAGCTTGTTCGTCATTGCGTCGAAATACCACCAGGCAGAAATAAAAAGTAAGCTTCTACTAAGGTAAGTATATAATAATCGTTTTATTTCAGGTAAAACGTTTCTATTATACACTTGACCGTTAGTAGAAGCTTATATATATTGAGACCTGTTTGTTATCGCCTGGTGAGTTAAAGAAAAACGCCAATGTGATTGTGTAGGTATGGTACCTATTAGATATCTGCCTGTAGTATGTAGGTACATAATACGTTAGCTGCCAAATAAATAGCATGTGTGAAGAAAGAGACTAATTTTTACTATAAGTAAATTTAACAATAAATTATATATTATCCAAAAAATTTACGGATGGGATTGCTTACAAAGTTCCTGACAAAGTTTAGATGATCAGTTTCTGTCCTTTAGTAAATATGCAATATAATACAATAAAGTTCTTACTATCAAAATAATAATTGTAACCCGAATTTAATAACTTTTGCAATAATTGTACTTAATAGTGTCGATGTCAACGGACCGGAACAAAAACTATAGAAATATCATTAAGTACCAGCCTTATTATTAGCTGAAGATATCATAACTTCACGGAGATAACATTTTTGAAAAGTTTTTACTGATTTACAGTTGACTTTTTCTAAATATATTCTAGCGGAAAGTTGTCAATCCAATCCGAGTCCTCCTAGACTAGGTGGCTTCAAAGCCACTGCGGAGCGTACACTTCTCGGCGCTGCCGAAATGCCTGCTGCCTTCAGAAGTGACTTGAACCAACCAGCAATGATTGTACTGGACGCAGGTAATGTTATAAATAAATTTGATGTACCGGAGCTCCTCCGTCTCACTCTAGAGTAGTTATAGTTTTATTTAACATTGGATAAATAAAACTTACGTATTTCCATAGGATTAAAATATTGGTTTTCAGAGTTAGCTAGAAGCTTCCACCCTGATTGTTTGTATTTTCTACGATTGTAGAGAATAGACAGATTTGTCTTTGACCCAAACTGAGGCTATAAAATAATAGAGTCATCTTTGATAATGCATTAATCACTGTTAACGGACAAAAGAGTCAAATCGTTAATTCTGCACCCTGAACAAAGACTCAACTGGGCTACTGTATGTCTAAAGGTTTGAAAAATATTTGCACTGTCTACAGAGTAATTACTAATAACATAAGTCGGAATGTTAATGTCCCAGACAGGGGGTTTTGGAGCTTTCGGATTTTTTAAAAACGATATTGCTTATAAAATATGTTTTACACACTTCACTTCACTTAATTTACCAGACATGTTACAGAGTGTAGAAATTACAGATTTGTGAAGAAGGGTTGTGTTATAAGACAGATGCATTTTCATATATAGATGGGCTAAAAATTGTGCCAAATCTGATCCTTCGTGTCAAAAGTACCCACATTGGATTTATTTTATGCTGTTTTGCCCATGACCTCCAACGATTCCATGGTACCTACCTTGTAGGTTTTTCATGTGGAAGGCCGCCATGAAGATTTACATAAACTAACCTGACTAGAACGACATGCTTTAAATTTGTCCTGCAACCCCACATTTCCAGATCTCTAGAACCATGTTCTGAACCCTGGGAGGTGGTAGCCCTGTCGTCGTGTCGGCCAGGAATCATTTCAGATTCCTTAAAGTGAAGGGCACCGAGTGATTTCAAGTCTGCGGGCCTACGATCAGATACACTCCTGTTGCCTGATTGCGTCAACATTCTGGGATTGAGGAACGGTGGCGGGAATATCCATGTCAGAGGGAAATTCCAAGACACGCTGAATGCATCGTGAAACATTGCTTCGTGATCGTTCAAATCTAAGGTTGCAGAGTTCGCTACTACCCGTGCGGTCTCTGATGTAAATAGATCGATCATGGGCGTTCCCATCTTAGCATTAATCATTTTCGTAAGTCTTGGAGTTAAATACCACTCCGAGTTCCTTCGATGTCTGGATAAAAACAATCCAAGTGATTGTTGAACCTCCCGGGAATGTGATAAATCTTGATTTGAATCTTATGAGTGTATAGTATCTGTAGGATCTGATGTTACATTCATGAGTGATTGGGATTTGGTCCCACCCTCCTTGCGCAGGTAGGCTACTGCAGACCGATTGTCAATCTGAATGAGAACTGATCCCCGACATGCCGGCCGCTTGTAAGTCTAGTACTCTCAGAATGGCCAATACATCTTTATGTTGCTGAAGTACCGTTCCTCTGTGTTCAAAGCCACTGTGATTATTGAGTTGCTCTCCCCAAGCTATACCCGAGGTATCCATTGTTAGGAAATGTTGGTGGAATATAAATCGGGGACGAAAGATGACAATTTTGAAGCCACCAATAAATTTCCTCTAACACTAAGCAAGGTAGAACGTATGTGGTCGGAGTTGCATACTCAGGTAGAGTTAAGGAATTTCAAAGTAGTCCGATAGTTTAACCGGCCTCTGGGGACAGTGAAGCCGGCAAAATTCAGTAGTCCTACTAGGCTTTCGAGTTCTTTTAGTGAAGCTTTGCCTGTTTTCAGAGCTTGAGCCACTTTTTTGACTGCAGCGGATGACTTTTCTGCTGGTAGTTGCTTGCGATTTATCCAGGGGTTCCGTAAGTGATACGTTTTTGTGGGACAAGAACAGACTTTCCGTAATTTACTTGAGAGCCGAGGATTTCCATAGGGTATCTAACAGCAGATCCACCTGCTGGACTAATATCTCTGTCTGGATCTTGATGTGCCAGCAGAACTCAGGCCCTTTTCTCAAATTTATAAAACATTTGCACGTCTGCTTGCAGACCAAATTGACATTGTACCAACAATTAATTTATGGATCCTATTTTCATGTATTTTGGCAAATAAATTATTTGATTTGATTGAAGGATTTGCGCAATCCATTCGTAAGGCACGCGAAAACTTTCGGGCCTGTGCTTATCCCAAACGGAAGGCAAGTCATCTCGAGTAATTCGTCCTTGTAGAAAAGACGTAAAAATCGCCTTTGTGACTGGGATATCGGTAAATTGAAGTACGCCTGCCAGGTCGACTTTGATCATCCAATCCTGAGTTTGGAGAAAGTCGGGACTTAAAACATTAATCGAAACCCTTCTGTTAGCACATAGTTGTTGAGTGACCGTAGGTTGAGTACGGGTCGATATGATCCATCGCTTTTTGCACTACAAACAGGGAGGATATAAAGCTCGGCGTGAGAGGTGCTACTTTTAACACGCCTTGCTGTTTCATTTGATGAATGAGTAGAGACATCTCTTTGGACTTTACGTGCGATGACGATCGCTTTTTAGGCCCGGTTTTACTAAGGGTAGTCTTTGCAGATTAGGTATGCGATACCCAGCTCTTATCCACAATATAAAATATGGAGCTACCATCCCCTTCCACTGACAGGTGCAATGTGCTAACTAACCTGCCTGGAAAGGCTGCCAGTCATTGTCATTCTATTTTATTATTGCCCCTGTAGCCAGACGGCGACGAGTGGTGGCGTTTCTGTTCTCTTTGTGAGGATCTCGACCCTGAGATCGAAAGTTAAAACTCCTATTGTTATAGCTGTACTGCTCTGGGCCAGCATTATTTTGTGCCCTCAAATTATTATGATAGGCTTGATAGTTGCCCTGCGAGGGCTGGGTGTGATGGCAACGTATGTTGCTAGGCGCATAACCGCCGTAACTTGAGTGACCATAAGATGGCCCCTTATTACGTACTTGCCCCTGCGAGGGGAGACGTGTAGCAGTATTAGATGGTCTTGCTCGCGAAGCATTCCCACTGCTATACCTATTTACTGGCCAGAAAGCCTTCCTAACACCACTTCCTAAAACTAAAACTGATGTGAGAGACTCCAGTTTAAAAATATGTATATTCGACGGAGGAATTTTATTCACAGCCGCTTTCACTAAGGGTTTCTAATAGACCACAGATCAGTATATATGTAGCTAGCTATAATAGAATTAAGGATACCGTCTCTTCTCGTTTCAATAGTTTCTTCTCTATGGCTACAGGACATTTGTAAAAAGGTTTTGGGAGACTTTCTGTATATCACCTTTCAGAAATATTTTGTCGACTTTTTCTTTTAATTTAGCAAGAACAGCTTCTGGGGTTTTAGCACAGATTTGTAATTAAGTCTGTGGGTTTTAGACCATGCAATTAAATTGCGTAAACAGTCTGATTAAAACCTCTATCTGCTTTAAGATGCAGAATGCAATGGCCACGTAGGATTTGTCGGAATAAGCTAGTTGGCGTATATTATTATACGCCCTTACCTCCTCGTTTGTTTCCATTTCCGTAAATCCTGATGAAAACTTATATAGTTTTTGGGTTTCTACGTACTTAATATCTGCCCACGTGCGTCTAACATGTTTAAAAAATTTCAAAGGTGTTTTTGGAATCGCGGATTCTTTTAAAACAAAGGATAAATCTAGTACAGCGTCCTGGTTCTCCAAGCACTGCGATGGACGCCTACGAGGGGCAATATTCGTTATAATTTCATTACCTACATCGCGGCTAACACCAGAAATAAAAGATGTAATCATAATACGCCCGAGGACATTCGTAACTTTGAACGGGTTTTTGTAATATTTCTACATCTTTCGCACGTATTCTAAAAGAAATTCAACTACTTAAATTATCTGAGGGTAGAAAAATATTAAAATTTTCTGGAATCGGAAAGTACCGAAATCCAATTATAAAAACGAACGATAATATCGTTACAATATAGCTATAAAGACTTGTGCACTTACGTGGAATTTTCCTTGGTAATCACTGAATTTAGTTAGTAAAGTATATTTTTTCTTAGCACAAGTGAACTGCGCGGGAAATGTCACGCCAATGACGAACAAGCTCGGAGGCATCGCCAACCTCGCCCGCCCGGTGAGTGGGGGAGGTGTGCGAAAGAGACAGACGTATACGGGTAGAAAGAGAGGACTGCTATTACGGGAAATGGAGTCGCCTATCTCAATATATATAAGCTTCTACTAACGGTCAAGTGTATAATTTCTGCTCTGCTGAATTTAGAACTGTGAAGACCTCCGTGTAAGTACCTACTTATTATACCAAAAATCATTATTTCTATAACCAACAATGAATATATAACAGTAATCGTAGATTCTAAGATCCAAAGTGTATTAATTAACCAAAGCATATACGTATATAAATCAATAAGCTCAAAAAAGTTTAGAACTCATATTTTAATACATAACAATACATACACAGAAAGCATCGAATGAACTTGTCACTAAACGTAGCACAGACTAGGTAGTAGTGGTTATATTCTCTTTGCTTGTCACTTTACAGTGTTATAGAAAATTACTCTGTGGTAATTGAACACGTGACGTCACTGCCGTTTTGGAGCAAAATATAAAACGGCATTTTAAATACATGATAATTAAAATATTAGTTGTTTTAAAAAGTAAATTTAAATATTTTGGGTTATATTAGGCCCATACGCATCGTTTTAAACACTTTCCCAAAATCAGTCAACATCCCAATTGTTATCGCAGCGGTAATTCTGTTTCTGTCAAATTTTAAAAATAAAACTATTTTAAACCGTAAACGTTCATGTATATCCGAATGAACAAACGGATACTCTCATAAAATCACTCCTGTAGTCGGTGTAGCGGTCAGTCACAGTCAATTTGTTCCGATTTTACTTTTTTTTGTAATTAACCAGACGAGAGAGAGGATGCAATGATTGCACATTACTGCTTGGCGGCAGACTACGCGAGCAAAGCGGTCTTACCCACACGACGGACACCAACGAATGAGTCCGACCACCTGGTAGGATCGTCTTGACCGATGATGGAATGTTAAAATTTGGCACACATGGATTTCTGTTACCCAAATATGCTCCGTCTTAGACCGCACCGTCCCTTAACATCAGGTGAGATAATGGTGAAAGGTACGCCTATACAGTATAAAAAAATGGAGATTTAGTGCAAATAAATGAATTTTGAATATGGAGTTCACATATGGGAGTAAATTTAAAAAATCTTTTACAAACTGTACAGTGTGAAATATAATATAATTTATATAATTTCATGTCGAACGAAAGGGCTCATTGTGAGTCTCAAATCATTTTTAATATATTTTTTTTTACGAAAACAGGTATATAATTCCATTCCATAACATTACCGTTGTACTTTAAATGACTCAAGTCATTGAACCTATCACTGAAAATTAAATTTAATGTAGGTAGCTAGGTATCTACTCGAAGATGTGTGATTTCGCATCATTACAAGCGCAAGATGAAGACCATCTAAGGGAGGTCATGGGTTGTTTGAACTTCCTCTCTACAATGCACCCATATCGTATTCCAATAACTCCAACTACGTACTCGCATGACTGAAAGGAAAGCCGTTATTGCAGAGGGAAGTGCCAATCCGGGAGCCGTTATAAATAGTGCATGCACGTATGTTCAAACCAAATTAAATTTAAAGTTATTAGTGTCGACATGAATGGGTTGATTCTCGCACAAACTAAATAAGGTTTAGTCCAAAGCGCGTTTTTCGGTCAAGTTGCTAATGCAACTCTATTATCGACTATCGTGGACCATAATGATTCTATACTAATATAATTATTCCATAGCGATTTATCTGTTGCAAGACTGCATACTTTCATATGCATTTAGTAAAAAGCCGTTATTTTGATATTACAAACAGACACTTCAATTTTATTTATTTGTATAGATAATGTATTGTGCATGTGTTATAATTATCATATCATTCCTCAATTTTATAGTAGTATCATATTTGTCTATGGTATTATCTAACGCAATCCGTTTTTACTTTAATGAATTCATTGCAGTAATTCTAATCTATGTTAATTTCTCCAACTTCACATAATTGACTGATAAGTGATTTAATATTGTGCATTTTTGTACTAAATAAAAAGTGCAACATCTCTAGTAAATCTGTGAATGCAACTAAACAATGACCGCCGAAAATGTTTCGTTCGGAAACTGCATAATTTTCGCGCTAGCTTTAGCGGAAGTCACATCTTGGACCGTAGATTTGCCCGAAGTACGGAAATACTTTTTCGAGAAACACGAAAGGGAGAAGAAGTATGAAGAGTACAAAAACCCCGAAGAAATAGACGGCCAGGTTTTCTACAGTAATATAGAGGGAAATAGTAAACATAATTCAAAACACTATGGAGATACATACGATGACACGGCCTATGCTGGAGAGTATGGGTACCAATCTTATATGGAGAAAAAAGTAAGTACAATAGACCATTTTTTATATTCAAAGGTTCTCTACGATACACCTAAAATAGGAGTGGCTGATGGAAAACATCGTCAAGTGCCTATTAATAATGGTCAAATAGTGACCGATTTACAAAGCTCTAGAAAATATTCAAACACCATGCTATATAACTGCCCTGCTACCATGTTAAATGCACCCAACCACAATGTTAAATACCATACCAATTTGCTAAATGCCACAACGTTAAAGCAATACGTAATTGCTAATGATGATTGTCAGGTCCACGGCATAGTGTACGAAGGCAGCGTGTACCTGGAGGGGCTGCGGAGGGCGCTCGAGAACTACACGGATTTCTTGGAGAGTTGTAACAGGACTTCTTTGAGTTCTCGTAATGAGGTAAACATACAATAAAATTTACTTTAAAAAAAGCTGGAACCAACTTCCATCGTCTAGATTGGCAAGAAATATATAGGACCACCTCGGGATCTACCTTAATAGAATAACTACAGGTAAACCATCCAAATCGGTTTAGCCGTTTCCGAGAAATCGCGTAGCTTACACATAATAAAATACAGACGAATTGATAACCTCCTCCGATGAGATCCAAACGATGTTTTTAAAATGTTCTTAATTTACATTTCCTCTCTTATTTTATTTCGCCTAACACATACTGAAAACATTCTTTCATAACATTTAGCCCGAAATACGCAAAAAAACTAACTTCCTTCAAATAATTTCAGAGCTCATCCCAAAGCAACTCGACCTCCTGGCGTCCGCCAATAGAATCGTCTTATAATTCTACGACTCAGAGAGATTCACGAAACTCTACAAACTCGGACAGAAGTATCCAGAACGACGACAGACGAGTCGAAAACTCTACAAACTCTGGTAACTCTGGCCAAGATGCTGAAGTTATAACCCTGTTTCGTATAGATATTTTAAGAGTTAAGGCTGAAAAATGCCGACTTGCTCTCAAGGGTGCAAAACTTCATAACTCCCAAAATGCTTCAACACAACGTTATATACATAATATATATACTAAAGTATTTGCAACTCTTTAAAAATGAATAGTTTTAGTTTTTTCTTAATTCAAAGTTATTGAATACAATAAAAAATGCACATGGCTCTCTATGACAATTGAACGCGCCAAGCGGAAGCCTTGTTATTTTTTCAGAAACTATAATTTCTGACTTTGATTATAAATGTGAAGTCATATAGTAAAACTATTTTTATCAGTATTTAACCGACGCCACTCCTGGTGCCGGGATAATGTAGCTACCTACAAATGAAAAAAAAATAATTTATTTCTTACTTTGTTTTATTAAGTTTAAAAAATATATTTTTTTGTAATTTGTAGGTAACTCTTCGAATATAGAGCGGTGTAGAGAGGCGACACGGTCCAGTGAACACGTCCGGCGTCTCTCCGCCCTGGCCACGTGGGCCACGCGAGAGCTGCAGGACATAGCCTATGCGAGGAAATATAAAAAGGTATGTCCATCAACCAGAAAAAGCCCACTGCTGAACATTCGGCCTCCCCCATGAAGCGAGGATTTTGATATATCACAGTACGCTTGGCAGACGTAGCGGTGATCGCAGTAGATTATGATGTTGGCTTAAATGGTCCATGGATATTCCCTTAGCGGACTTTCAAGGTGTCCATGGTAAGAGACGGGGTGGTAGTACTATACTCCACCGGGACCACACGGCCAAGGTTTGTCCACACGGTCGTATTTATGCGCCATCATTGTTGCAGGGCGACTATCACCGGATGAGCGAGGAGGAGAACGAGCTTATCCTGAAGCTGGCGTGGTTCCTGGACCGCCTGGCGCACTACACGGGCTACGAGCCGCGGCCGATGGACTTCGTGGACGAGGGGGATGGTACAACATTACTTAGGCGCAGATTCAGAGACGAATCTAAACATTTCCATAATTATTTCAAAGAGTGCACATTGAGTCTTTTGTTTTTCAAAGTTCTGAGTGACACTGTAATTGTCATCGTCAGGCGTTATGCTACTATCAGGCAAAATATCCGCAGGTCTCGTTATCCAATAGAATAAATAAGTTTGGTTTAGATCTGTATGACTTCTGATATCTTGTGTTGGCGACATTAAGGCAGCTTCGCTTGCCAAGGACGGAGCCAAAATGAGTATTGATCCAGATGCAGAAAGGCTCTGCAAACCTACCGCGATGGAAGTAAGAAATCTACTCCGTCATCACGCTGAAAAGAAGCAACAAAACTCGTGGGAAAAGAGAACAGACTGTAAAGCAGGCGACATCCATGTCTCCGTTTCTTAAAAATAATATCACAATTTGCTGAAATTGACAAGGCAGGACCTTCGCATAATGATAGGTCTAATCACAGGTCATTGCGACCTAAATTATCACCTGCATAACACTGGTGCAGCAGACAGCTCTCTCTGTCGTGGCTGCATGCAAGGACATGATTGTGGAGCATGTGCTGCTACATTGTACGGCCACAGAAGATTAATAGAGTAGATAAGGGCTTGCTGCAAGACGGACAATCAGTCAGAGACTCGACTGAAATCGAACTCCAACGAATTCTCAATAACTAAAGTAACAACACTGAAACAGCTATGCCAGCGACCCAAGACTGTACTCCGTTACGTCAAGGAGTTGGGATGGCTTGGGTAGATGCTGGCAGGGGGAATGCACAACCCCAAGCGGCGTCAGTGTACGCCTTATCGCCCCCATATTAATAAGAATATCTGTATGAAGTAGACTGTATACATATTATATCCTAATTTTCCAGAGCCCACGACCCCGCCCATCACCACGACCGCCTCCACGTCTTTAATGAGTCCATCGGAGGAGGTGGAGCGCGCTATGATGGACTGCCTCAAAGGCAACTCCTCG
Organism: Crocallis elinguaria; assembly: GCA_907269065.1. NCBI lineage: Eukaryota > Metazoa > Arthropoda > Insecta > Lepidoptera > Geometridae > Crocallis > Crocallis elinguaria. The sequence continues at coordinate 12,720,194 of OU026076.1, read as the reverse complement.
ACGCCGGCAGACGAGCGGTGCCGGTACCCCGAGCCGCTGCCACCCGTCGTGCAGATGATGATGGAAATGAACAGTAAGTACTCGGTACCTATGTAAAAGTGGATGCAAATCGCTTAGCGCGGATTGGTAGTATCTACAAATGTTTATGATATCGACAGTGTTTCGTGTGAAATGATTCCATAACTTGCAATGCAAAAATCGGCATCGTATATCTCACTAATATTATAAATGCGAAAGTGTGTTTGTTTACCCTTCTTCACTCAGCAACGGAGCAACGGAACGACGCGACGTAATTTTTGCCATAGTTATAGTTTATGGACTGGCGAGTAACATAGGCTACTTTTTATCCCGGAAAATGCACGGTTCCTGTGGGAACGCCGGTGAAAATCGCGGGCAGAAGCTTGTGTATATATATAACTAGCTTCTGCCCGCAGTTTTCAGCCTCGTTACCACAGGAACCTTGCATTTTTCCGGGATAAAAGTAAACTATGTTACTCTCTGGGCGCTAAACTATATTTATGCCAAAAATCACGTTGATCCGTTGCTTGGTTACTGCTTGAAAGAACAAACCAACCATGGTACAAGATATTTCAACGTACGTCGCATTTATTATATAAGTAGGAAGTAGGATTATGTCATCGACTGCGTTTACTTATTTCTGATATTCTGATACAATTTTGCAGGTAATATCAGCGGTATACCGATGCCTGCATCGTCATCAAACCAAAACGAGCAAGTTCTACCGATCACAAGCGAATCTCGATCTGTTCCCGTATCGGAACAATCGATGGAACTTCTTATTGCATCTGACAACCGGATGCCGAATCTCCCGCCATATTCCAACTTCCGACACATTCAAAAACGCTCCGTTTCGTCTATGCCCAAGCCGGAAGTGATAAACGCGCCAAAATTTAAACGGTCTATCGAAGACGATCCAGCAATAAATTTTCTGAAATACTACGCAAAGCACAAAGTCTGGGAGGGTGCTAATTTAAAAAATGCTGACGCCAAAAGGTTCGAAGTATACGAAGTCAAAAATCATTTAGCAACGCACAAAATCCAGAAGCGCGCCATAGACAAAAAATCAAAACATCTACAGTTGCCTGAAAACCCGTTCCAAGACCTAAGCAAGTATTTAAAACACAAACCTGGCGTTAATTACGTTAAAGATGAAATGCAAGCAGAAAAAATACGAGCTGCCATAGAAAAAATTAGAAATAGCAAGCCTTTATCATCTAAAGATCTACTCCGCAAACTGACCAAAATTCATAGACAAAAGAGGGCCATAGAGTATGAGAAAATTGAGAAAGACGTTGATTTGCCCCGTGAATCCGTCGATCCTCAGAAAGACATAAGTTATTATGTGAAAAACAAGCCTGGAAGGACGTATGAAAATGATTTAGTCCAGGCTGTGCAGGTTAGAGCCGGTTTACAGCAAATTTTTAACACGCCTAACTCTGAAGTTGTGAGGAGATTTGGTGCTAATTATAATCCACTGATTCCAGCGCCATTTTTCTTCGGAATAGTGAAGAGCATGGCTGATTTTTAATGTTGAATAAAAATTTCGGATTTGCTTCACTTTTAGTTTTTTGTGTTTCAATGGTACAGCACCTTCTAAGTTCTAGCGTCGTGTTGAAGACAGCTAAGAAGCTGAACTAAACAAACAATGCACTTCTTCTTTGATTATTATTAGGTGCGATGCTATCAACTAGGTATCAGCTAAATAAGACAGATTTAGCAGCTATACGTAAGCTGTTTCTGCGATTTTGTTCATATTTTTTTTAATGATTAACCTTTCATTCCATAGCAGTTCGCACAAATCATAGTACGACCACTTGCCATACACTCAACAAAGATTAGAAAGTTAACTTTAATTTGGTAGATAAATTTAATTATTTCCATAGATATCAAAGAGTATAGATATGAAGCAAGAACTGCGCGTTCCAGCTTTCAACTAAATGTGGGCAGAAAAGTGTGAAAAAGATAAAGTGACTGTCACGTATAGTTGTCTTTTTCTAGTATTTTGATTGGTCCACGTTACAGGCTAGCAGAAATGGATGAGTTCCGATATGACATAGAGACAGGTATTGGCCACATAGCCCACATAGTCGCTTTGTCTCTTTCTACAGAGTGGTCAATTTTGTGAATAGATAAATATAACTCGGTTCGTCTATGGTCCATGCTCTTTATCTATGATCACAAGTATGTATCTCTGTAGACTCTACGTCTGTTATTATCCCGTAGGATCCCAATTAGAATGACGGTTTCTTTCGACCGGCTCTTTAAATAAAAGTCACAATTATTACACAAAAATATATTCATAATTACGTTGGAAGCTTGCATTGATTAAACAATTTTTGACACGAATAAATCACTTCATTATTATTGTCACTGCTAACAATCAGGCCAATTGCAAAATTTAAATACAATCAAAACTGTCAACAAAATTAAAAACTAATAAAATAAAGCGGGAAAAGGTTAACATACTTTTATAGCCGAGATTAAGTCAAAAAAGAAATCACTGTTTTATCATCTCTGATTTTAAATATAACATTTCAATAAACTAAGCAAAATCAACGATAACTATATTAAAAATGGTTTAGGTGGCGTTTGTTGTACTTTGAGAATATTAATTGAAAGCTGTATCGGATATAATCTGCCTATTGCGTATAATAATATAATTATTTAGAAAATAGATTTAAAAAAAGTTTCATTTGGTTCCAAAGATGAATTTTCATGTTGGCTAGTGAAAGAACTTCTTTGCTATCTATGCTTCAATATTTGTCTGTGGAGCGTTATCGTTCTTTTTTATTTTGGCGGGAATTTGTCTTTTTTTCCTAATGAAAATACATTTAAAAAAATATATGATAAGTTTTTACAAGGCAGATTTATAACTCTTACAACTTAATCAACGGCAAAACAAGGTTCAGAGATGACAAAAAGGGATATTATAGACACCTATGTATTGTTATTCACTAATATTATAATAATTGAGATAAAATTAGTGTTAGTGACAACGAATAATTTTTAACATACTTATTTTTTTAACAAATGGCCTTGAGAAAGAAACAACATATTAAAACTACATTTAAAAAAAACGCTAAATAAAATACAGGCAAAAAATACCTGATAATAATAAAAGTAAAAACAGCAAGTATATGTTGTTATAATGTCGCATATAAGATATTAAGATACGATTGATTATGTACGACTTACGATCTATAAAACGGGGTATATTCTAATTTCAATATTATTGCTTTATTATTCATCGATAAAGATCTTAGGCATTATAAAATGGTTAGAGTATTAAAATGTATTTAAAATTAAAAATGTTTCATTCATTGCATTTGAAAATGCATATTTTTTTCAGTTAATACCTAAGACCTGTGTAATACAGTTATAGCACGTTATTACTAAAAATATTGGCCCCAATAAATACTTTGTGACAATTTGCTTATGGAATGTGTCCACTATACATATATACGTTTATGAAATAGTGTCTTAATACCTACCACATAAATATTATTATGTACTTACTAATGTAAGGCAAAAATCTTTAAAAGGCACAAATTTTAACAACTCAGAAATCTCAAGGTCAAGGCACATTTTAATCCATTTGAAAAAATCTGTTAAACTACAAGTTTTATTTTAAAAGTACCACTACTGTGACATTTTTTAAAAATATTTTATATCGTTTATAATTGTCGGTTGACTTGATACATATTATGCTTCATACGGAAAAAGCATGAAGCTACAATAAAACAGAAAAAAAAACGATTGATTGATTTTCAATGTGACATTTGACAATTGTTTATAACAGTTTATATTGTCTGTAACAGACATTCTAAAGATCCCGTTACATTACATGTGACTCTGCGGCCGCTTCTTCCTGCTGAAGAGACCGCCGAACACACCCTTCTTGTCTTTCTTCTCCTTGGAGACTCCGCTGACTGACACCTCGGATTCACCCGACGACCTGGAGCAGATAGGAAATAAAATGTGTGAAAAACGTGTAACATAATAATTATAGATTTTTGATTATAGCTTGATTCGCGGCACAGCTGTCATCATGAATATGGAACTTCAGGCATTTTCCATATTTTTTACAGTCAAAATGTACGCAAGACAATCAATCTCATACGGTGTCAGCATATTTTTCTGAATTCGTTTTTTTTCATATTCTTATTTTTGTAATTTCTTATTTTTCCACATTCTTACTTTATTGTTGGATGGTCATTGTGTTTTCTTGACCACAGACTAAAGAACCAGCCGTCACGCGTATCAAGCTATATTTGACAAGCTATATAATAATTTTTTTAAATGTTAATACATTTAAGGCATCTAGTATTTATCCAATAATCATTTCTAAAGGTGTTTGTCGCGTCTATTTTTTTTTAATTCTCGTCATTTCCCTCAGTTGCAAAGGGAACAAAATAGTAGATAAAATATAATATATGCTACATATAATAAACCTTATGTAATTCAACAGAAAATATCTGCCAAAATATCCTACATAGTAACACCAATGTTACATGAGTAGGTACATAAAAAGTAGGCGGGTTGATACTTTAATGTCCAAAACAAATCACATTGGTATATAGCAACCTCTAACAAAGAAACTATCATTAGATCTTGCCTGGATTGCAACTCAAAAATATATACAAACAGCAAAAATTAAGAATGTTCATAAACGTTCCGTAACTTAATTCATTACTAGAAAGTGTTTTGTCTCGTTTTCACGTGTAACAAACACCTTTCGTCAACCAGAAGTTGACAGAGCAGTTTATAGAATAAATTAGTTAGATTTAGCATTTATGAATAAGGGGGTAATGTTTCCTAAGAAGATAAAGCTTACCTAGAAGCCGGTCGTTGGTCTAGAGCCGGGGAGCCGCCGCCGCCGCCGCTGCCGGCCACGGACGCCGGCCGCGTGCTGCCACCACTGCCAGCGCCGTACGCTGCAGGAAACAACGCGCCGTTACAGCCGAGAAACATGGACAAATATCGGCTATACCAGACCAATTTACATACAGGCATCGTACAGTGCAACGAATTTCCATAAAAAGTTGAGAAATTATTCTTGAATGGGGAGGCATAGGTAAACCTAATCTCAGATGGCGCCACTATCGCTGGTGCTTGACAGTGATGTTTACTTTGGGGGTTAATGAATTAAACTAACCAGTGCGCTTGCTCGCGTAAAAAAAATCATTAGATTTGAAATGGTCACACATGACCGAGAAGAATTTGGTTTCCAATATTTTTGATGCGAAATGCTTTGACCCATAGATTCTAGATTTTCCTCGTCAGAATGTAAACGTTACCTTTAGTTTTACACTGAAATGCACTACACAGAGGCGTACTTTGTTGCAGAGGTGTTTTTTTTTGTTTATTTAAAGAAGTGAATTTAACGAAGTTTGACAGCGAAACATCAGCGGTAATGCGCTAGCGGGATAAATAAGCAGTGTCCCCATTGAGCATCTTTTAACTGTTTTTATCGCTTGCACTTTACAATATTTTTATATATATATATTTCTAACTCTTTACTGTGTTGTGGTCACGTGGTAGACATCTATGACCATGACCAAAGCTAGATAATGTAAAATATACGCGAGAAAATTCGTAAACATTTGTCAATTCTATGCTAATGACGAAAATGTAAGAGATGATCCTTCTTTAATTCAAGGTCCGTGCACAACAAAATGAAACATATGTAAATCGGTCGGATATACCAAAAACATATCAGAAACAGACACCATCACCAGAAATAACAAGGAAGTTCAACAATAGAAAGCAAAAAGTAATGATAAAAAACGAAAGACAGTTTAATATTTAATACATTCACAATACAAATAAGCTATCTAATTGTTCAATGTCAAATGTATTATCCCTCTTATTCATAAAAAAGGTACACGTCTAAATTTCCAGTAGATAAAACGCAAGCGGCCTTATTACAAAAAACTCGTTAAACTCGACTTTGGTCGACAACCAATTTGTCTTCAACTATCTTTAGAGTCGACCTATAAACCAAACCTTATTACAAAAGATGAATAAAGCCAAGACAACTTAATACCAAACTGTAGCTATGGTAGAAATTATTTCCACAGATAATAAATGTCTTTATGCTACGGATACACGAAATGTAGAATTGACACAATGTACTAATTTTTATTTTGGAATATAAGTAGCTATTTTGTCACACAATACTATTTTCTAATATCGAAAAATATTGTAGGTAATTTTTAAATGACTTTTGATCATTGCGAGTAATTCAAAACATCCTAATTAGGTATTTACGTATATGAAATAAATGTTAAGGAGATACTCCTTATATATTATCCAACCTATACAATGGCACACTATGGCTAAGTAACCATAGCAACATGTTTTGTTGATTGTGTGTACTGTCAATTCTTGTAATATATTCTGTTTTTACTATGTATACTTTCGATATTATAAGTATTTCCTATATATTTTGCTAAAAGCGATTATTCTACTCATCCACGCTTCCTAATACCTCACCACCCCTTCTTACTTTAATACAAAATATATGAATTTTTTTACGATTTGACAAGTAGAATACGTGGCCGCCATTAAAATAAATTCTTAAACCGTCGCTAAACTAGGTGCCCGGCAAGACTAACTTTGACACCATAGTCAACCAAGACCTAAGTGCTAATCTGCTTTTTGTAATAAGAAATTTGACAAAACTACGGTTTAATCTCCAGTTTAGCGTTAAAACTCGTTTTGTAATAAGGCCGAATGAGTTTAACTTGTTTATTTTCTTTCTCGATGACATGAAGTATGTCGTACAAAAACGGAATACAGGATGGTTTGGTAGATGTCTTATTTTTTATGAATAGGAAAGTTAATTTTCTTAGGAGCCATGACCCTAAATCGTTTTTGACATTAACATTTATAAGAATTAAAATACAACGACAAAAATGTAAAAGAAATTACACATTACATAGTAAAGCGAAAAATAAAGCTAGTAGTACATAATGCACATAACTCTCAAATAAAGCATAGTAAGAAGCCATTCCAAAATCTCAAGAAAAAATTGTGGCACGTAGCCAATATAATAATCGTCAGTTTGCCCCATTAAAACTGTCAAAAAATCCTGTAAAAGTAAACAAAACAACACCCCGAAAGCGAAGCTACATACATACAGACATACACAAAAACATATAGACATACATTGAAGGCGATGTAGTACATATAGTAGGTGGCTGGATCCTGAACGCATGTTCGAAATAAAGTTTTTGATGATATAAATAAATAAACAAATAAATAAGATATTTAATAATTTTGCTGCAATGATAATTGATTATATCACTAGTATACAAGTAGTATTCTGATCTAAAATAATTTATAAGGAAATAAATAATACAAACTAATTTCGGATTTCGCGATTAGTATATAGGTACGAAAACATTGAATTGAATTAAACAAATTTCATCGGTTTTTTCCTACCACTAACAAAATATAAAATATACCTACAACAAAAATTTCGATAAAATTTGTTTAAGTAATATGCAAACAACCAAAACATTAAAGTGCACAACAAAGTATTATAAATTCCCTTTATGCACGTGCTTATGTAATAAAATAATATAATTTTGTAAAGAGCCTGCGAAATAGAAGCGTGAAATACAAAAAGGCACTAATAATATGTATTATTAACCTTACGCATAGTTTAGCTTTGGTAAATTCTACAGAAAGCTACAAATATAACTACTTATATAACAGTCAAGACGATAATAACTCTATCGGTCTTACCACAAAAAAATTAAACACACTAAACCTGTGTTAAACAGTGTTTAACTCGTAAACATGCCTGAGTCGCGAGCGACTAGTCTAACACAATTCTGTTGTGACATTTCTAATAATTTTTGACGTTTCTCTTTAGACACTGTCCAGCTAAACAGGCGTCGAAAAAGTGTTTTTTTTTTTTGTGGTAACACTGTATATATTTCTAAAGTAAGCAGTAATGTAGGACAAATAAAGAAAAAAAATAGCGTGGTATAAATAATTTAAGGCATAAATAGCAGTGTTTCATGAGAATTTCTAGTTGCATGCTGGTAGGGCATTTTTTAGTCGCTAGCTACCAACCTCGAGTTGAAAATCGGTCGGTGTGTTCATCGCCATGTCACCACTAAAATTCAGGTAAGATAGTGATCAAATACTCACCCTTCAAGAGTAAAAAGAGTAGGTATGTTTAGATAGAATTTATACGTAGCCCAATTTAATTTAAAAAAAATATCTCTAGTACTTTCTAGTACACTATTATAAATATGCGATTCATTTCTGTAAGTTTATGAGTTTTATAGCCTTTGTATCTTAGATTTTCTTTTTTTATATCCGCACTCTAATAAATGCGAAAGTATGTTTTTAGATTTGTTGGTTTGTAAGTTTGTCCTTCATTCACGCAGCAACGGAGGAACGGATCGACGTGATTTTTGGCATAGATATAGTTTATGAACCGGAGAATGTTAGCCTATGTTATGTTATATGAAGCCTATGTTATTACATAGGCTTTCTTTTTATTCCGGAATAGTGCACTGTTCCTGTGGGAACGCGGGTGAAACCGCGGGCAAAAGCTAGTAGATAATAATAAAGAAAATCTGAGTTTATACAAATTTTGGTGCTTTGCGACAAAACTGCAAGCTGAATAGGCTGCAAGGTTTTTTAATTGACCATAAAAGCTTTCGAAGCAACGAAATGAAGCCAAATGTATTGTTGCGTGTTAACGCCATCTAGCGACTAAAAAGAAAGACTGTAAAATTACAACTAACAAAATTAGATACCTGTCGATTCTAGCTAATTCTAGCTAATTTCGCCCTCTCTTTTCAATTTATAACATGGGAAAGGGATGGAAGATGTCTGATAAGTGTAAATTTAGTTTTACAGCTGTCAAATTTCTTCCATCTTAAACTTTCAGTAGATAAAAGCATGTGAACTAATTTAACAGGTATAAAATATATTCTATCCATTTCACATGTTCATATTTAAATAGAGAGAGTAGAACTAAAATGAGGTTTAGGTTTGCAACACCAGCGGCGCAAGTACGGAAGTCGGTTCGATAAATTTGTCGAATGAAAAAAACTGATAAATTGATCGAATGTTGCGAGTACCGAAGTCTGGTCGTAAAGTATTGTAGTAGCTCTATATTCTCTATGGATTCGACCTAGCTATTCGATAACTTTAGTGGATTGTATAAAGGATCGATAAATTATATAAAAAATCGATAAAACCCACTATGTCGAAATTAACTGTCAATTTTATCGAATTTTATCGAACGAAAAGATCAGTACTTGCACTGCAGAATCTACACATGATAATTAGATAATTTTTAATTGACTCTATTCTCGTGATATAAAAGAGAAGGAAAATAATGCAGAAATACACTTCTATAGGTATAACAAAACTTGTTGTCCGGTCGCGAGTCCTGCGCAGTAGTTAATTGTAGGTCCAGGGCCTTACCGGCTAACAATCTAGTGTTCGTTTTCAACTCCAAACCGATTAAGACCAGCGGTCGCTAGGTCTTCGGCTGGAAGGAATAGTCTAGAATTTTCGCTGGTCATCATTTTAGAACGAACCTTATTAAGGAAACACGTTCTTACAGAACGAAAAGAAGCGAAAACTCTAGACAACTCCTTCTACACGAAGACTAGCGACCGCTGGTTTTAATCGTTTTGGAATCGAAAACGAACACTAGATTATTAGTCGGTAAGGCAGCAGTTTGGGACCGGAGTGAGAGGGACGAAGCGAGCACACTCGGACCGGACCGGACATAAAGTTAGGTGATAATTATATCTAGCTTGTTAGTATTCTACTATCCAACCACCAAATATGAATCCATTGCATCCACTGACCCACGTCGCCTGTACTGTAGTAGGTCGTTTCTACATTTTGATAGTTGTTATTTTGTCTCTCGTGCCAAGAAGACGCATTTCGGTTCACGTCTCTTCCTTGAGACGTTCCCGACATCCTTTGCTGGTAGCTGTTGACTAAAGCAGTCACCGATTTCTCAGCCTGACCTCTTTCGTTGCCGATCATTCGTTCGGTCACGGTCGGGTTGCGTTCGGTCACGGTCTGGTTGCGTTCGGTCAGGTGTAGGTTGCGTTCGGTCAAGTTCGGGTTGCGTTCGGTTATGGTCGTCATGCGTTCGGAGTATTGCCTTTCGGTTGTTTGAGGATGAGCTCTTTCGATGTGTTGTCCTCTTTCGTACTGGCTTCGCTCGGGCATGTGCGGGCCAGTCATGCGTTCGGGTAGGTTCGGGCCACGTTCGGGTAACGTCGGCGGACGATCGGGTACGATCGGGGGCCGGTCCGGCGGCCCGGATTGCGGGAGTGGGGGCATTCCACCGTCGGCTTCAAGAGGGAAGACAGTTGATGAAAAATGTCGGTGTAGATGGGCTTTTGTAATGTTGCTACCTATTTTTTTTTATGTTTACATATAAATAGTTTCAAAAATGCAGACTGTACTAAACTATTTAGTAAATAACCTTTCTAAAATACATACTGTACTACATGCTGTATGTTGAACTTGCAAATTAAATTCTCAATTTTTACTTTACCTTTTACTCAAATTACAAAAACCCATTAAACATAATGATAAACAAATACAAACAGTAAAAATGCAGACAAGACACAAATCATCACATCACAAATTCCCAGTTTTATCATAATAAATACTTCTTAAAAAGTAATTTAATAAAAATAATTATTGATCCACACAAAATATTTTAAAAATGTGGATAAGAGAAAGAAATATCTTTTTGGATTATTTAGTATTTTGATCTTAGCGTCATCCTTTTCCAGCTTCAAGTCTTAATCTTAGATTTCATGGCGGCAGCAGTAATCTGCTGTGACGCTTTGGATGTGTGCAATTATCAAAGCCAGAAAAACTTTGGCGGAGTACCTACTTCAAATTTCAATATTGAGTGTGAAGTATTTCTCTTTGTCGAGTAGTATTTTAATAAGTTCTATATTTGATTAGAAGTTTTTCGTTTTTATCTGAAAACCAGAGTCAAGTGTTTCTTGTACTCTGCTTATATGCTAAAAGGAATCCTTTTTGGCGTCTAACAAAAGTATGTTTTATTTATTTTGTGAGCGTATTTGACACTCACAGTTTTGTAAGGGAATTTGACTCTCACAAAATAAATCATTTTTTCTATATTTCGTTCTATATTTGACTTTTACGTTTAGTCGCAAATGTCCAATCCGCAAATTGTCCAATTTTAGTGTACTTTTTGTGAGTGAGACTTTCAGTTTTGTGAGTGTATTTGAAAATCACAAATAAAGTAGAGAGTTTTATGTTAGCTTTCATCTCTTACCGGTTTGCTGCGACCTAATAAACTCCGCGTTGATGTCTCGTCCGTTTGAGAATCTCGATCTGCCCCACGCAGCCTGCGACTCTTGGTTCCTGCAATATTATTATTTATATAATATTGTATTGTAATATGTGAATCTCCTCCTTTTTTGGAAGTCAGCTAACAAAAAAATAATGGCGGTACAAAGTAGAACTGACCTGAGTACAACTTCAGCTTCATCTTCAGGTGTGGGCGGCTGCCGCGGCGGTAACGACGGGAGCACTTGCGATTCTGAAAATAACCAGGGAAAAATACAGTTCAGCAGGCAGCTGTGAAGTACTGTCAGGTTAATAAGTCTGCCATTGCTGAACATGAACATCTTGAATCGGGTTCTAACCATTGGATTGAGCTCCATGCGCCGAAAATCCTCTCCACTGAACGACATTACTACTCCAGGATTGTACGTGAAGCGGTTGAAATTAAGAAGTGCACCAATTTCAACCGGGAAGATGGATTCAGATTGCCGGCGTCATGGAATCCAGTGATTGACAAATGTTCGCGTCGCGGTTCATACAAGGAAAAGCCAGTAGATACAGTTAGTGTGGTGTGTCGTGACAAGCCTAGACTTTTATAACGAGTTGGTGACAACGCTCACATTTTATTGATACTGACACCCGCATTCTTCAGTCTTCTCGTGACCACGATCAATGCAACTTGATCGAAATGTGGAGGTAAATAAAAACCTGAGTTTTTATAGTATAGTATTATTAGCAAGCCGTGCATGTCCTCACCGATGCTCCTGTCCTTCTGCGCGGCTGGCTCGGGGGAGGAGAGGCGCTGGCTGGCGCGGTGCTGGTGCAGGATCTCCGCCTGCGTGCGGGGGCGCCGCGGGGGCTCCGGGGACGACGCGGGGGAGGACGAGCTGGACGCGTTCCTGGGGGGGAGGGGGGTCACTCACGACATTGAAGATATACACGATCAGCTACCTGCCCTTCTCTATCATCATCATCAGCCTATGACGGGATTGTAACAGGCTTTTCACCGCCCAGTTCACAAAGTCTATCACGAATTCGGGGATGCGTATTTACATAGACAGTTCAGAGGTTCTAGCTCCACACTGTCTGATTTTGGAGAATTTTTTTTTCAAGTAAGTATCAATCCTTTTCGCTAGTACTTTACGGGATAGGGACACCTCGTGTCTTGAGTCAGAATTGGTTTTGAAGAAACCAGACGTCAACACAATCACATAAAGTCGGTAGACGATCCAAAACATTTGTCACTTATGAAAAATATTTTTGTTTCTATTTCGCCTGGCTTTGCTCTCGCGCGGCACAATTATAACGTAACAAGAAACAAATAACAGGAACCAACAACAAAAACTTAAACAAAACCACTACACAATAACAAGATCTTTAACAACAACACATACGCAGCAAGATTAGACTCGAGTTCGGACATTGGAACAGATCAACAGACAGAAAAAGGAAATGGCGGCGATTGTAAAAAACGTTTCAAATCTCTGCTGTGTTCAGAAAAATAAGTGCACGAAAAAAACTTCCTTTTAGTATAGTTTTGTTTGAAATGACAATCTTGCAAAAACGATCTATTCACGATTTTAAAAAAAAATCAAGTTTATCATGTTATAGTTTAAAATCAATTAATAATAATGTCTCTCTTCAAATTATTGATTGCACAGTTTTCTATCAATTTTTTCGTTCTGTCAACTCCTTTGTTTGCATAAAATATCTAAGATTATGGAACAGGGTGTAGTAGTACGACTCACTGCGTGAGGCGGCGCCTCAGCTCGGCGGTGGGCGACTCCCCGGCGGCAGTGTACGGTGTCAGCTGCAGCTCCGGTGGCAAGCTCGCGTGGAACGAGATCTTCGCCACCCACTCCTGGAACATCACACATGGAGGTCCTTTGTTTATATATTTACTATGTAAGTACTAGACTAGAGCGACTAAAGAGCGTGTGTGTCCGAGCGGGAACTTGTGCGACTTTCAATCCGACGCACCATAGTTCGAATCTCGACTCGACCGCACCCAGTGACTTTATCAAGTTATGTGCGGATTATTGACACTCGCTCTAAAACGGTGAAGGAAAACATCGTGAGGAAACTCGCATGTTCAAGATACACAATAATTTTAAGACATGTGACATCCACCAAGCACTGGGCCTGCGTGGTGGATTATGGCCCAAACCTCTCTGTCTCTGAGAGAAGGCCGGTATCCCAGCAGTGGGAGCGTAAGAAGCTGATAATGTAACAGGCTGTAAGTGACTATGGGTTCTGACTGAACGTCAGCAGTTATTAAGGAACTTGGACATTCATTGCAAGCTGAGTCGGAGCCTATATCATGGCACCATGGAACATTACATCTTTTTGTTCTTTGTATTTAATTGTTATCTTTTGTGTTTTATCAAATATAACCATGTACGAACAGATATGTTGTGTGATGTCATGACATCACACAACAGTGTGATGTCAGTTCTTTTCTTTCTCAGTTTTCCTACAGAAATTACACAAAAATAAAGTAGTATTGTTTTTCAAGTAATTGTTATTCAAACCTGCATCAATTGTCGGCTGTTAGCAAAGAACAGGTACTCGGCTCCGTCGGCGCAAGCGAGACGGAACACATGCGGACGCTTCGTGTAGTCACTCGCGGGGGAGCAGCTCGCCTGCGGGGGAGAGGGGAGTTAGTGACGGAGTTGTACGGAGCTACAACTAGATGGCGCTGTTTAGAATTGTGCTACTAGTGTATTTTCAGTAAGTAGAGTAATAAAAAAACTTGTTCTTCAAATAGTTATCGGGTCTGTATTTAGGCCTTTATTTTAAAACTGTATTGCACTAAGTAGAGAGAAAATAAAAAAAATAAATGATTAAGGATCACGTTCACATGTGCTTTTAATTAAAACTATAGCTAAGTTATTGAAGCTAGCGTTGAGCCATAACTCATAACATGTATATTTTAAGATTACACGAAGTATTTCCTAATCCCTGCAGCTATGTCATTAGTGTCACTTTGTATCGATACATTGCGATTTACCAATTAATTCCTTATTACTAGAGGATGGTCGATCGATTATATAGAAATAAACAAAAACAATAACGCAGTTCAACGGCAAGAAATGTTGCACTTTTTGCCACTAGATGGCGTTATTTTCAATTTTACAAACAGTAATTTGCATGCTAATAAACGGCACCTTATACCACATTTACTGGGCTTATGGGACTTAATATCTAATGTCTCAGGGTAACGAGCGCCATGCAGTGCTACGCAGGCCGTTGTGTTTCAAAGATTTGAGTGACACTGCGATTATTTCGAGCTGGCGATGGAGTTATGCTTACCGTTAGGCAAACGCCCCACTCGTATCTTCCCTTTTTAACATAGATCAAAATATATGTTTTTACTTACCAGTAGGATAGCCACGGGCGGAGCGGCGGCCTTAGCGCTCGCGAAATCTATCTCATCCTTGAAGAAGCACAGTAACTGCCCGCACAGTACGGAGTAGTACGCGCGCCAAGAACGCACTGTGGCGCGCTTACCGCCCACGCCGGTCTCCTGTTTGCGCTCTAGATACCCTGGGGAGGAAAAGATTGGGTTAAAACGTGGCGTTAAGTTTCAATAAAATATAAATAAACAGCGGGTCTCTGTAATGTTCGTCTACCCAATCACAGACTAAAACTAATGCTGTCTTTATCAGAACATAATAAATCACAAAGACTTCAACAGACCTAATCCGTGCTCAAAGTCACCGATCTGTAAGTCAATGGTTGGACTCCTATCATTGTAAAGTGAATATATTTTAAGTTTAAGGCCCCAGCGGAATGTTCTCGTAAAAAAAATTTCAAAAATTCTTTGCCAACGGGATTCGAACCCGTTCCTCTGGTTATACTAATTCCGGTTAGCTGTTCTGGTAGACCAAACCTTCTAAGTTATGAGAGCAATCGATGCTAACCCCGAAATTCTTACTTAAATAAAGCGAAATCTCTCGTTTTTGTTTTTGGTTCTTCTTATTTGTTTCTTGTTACGTTATAATTGTGCCGCGCGAGAGCAAAGCCGGAGAAAATAGAAACAAAAATTTTTTTCACAAGTGAAAACTGTTTTGGGCAACTGGCATGTCATTTTGACAGTGACTTTTCTTGACATTTCTTTGTTTACAAAAAATATCTAAGATTATGGAACAGGGTATAGTCGAATTTTGAACCTCATTATTTTGTGAATTAATTTTTATAGATCTCTCGGCCATTAGCGGTGGTTACCTTCTATCTCGACGGGCGGTAGCTCCGCAATGTCCCCGCGGCGGTGGCGGCGGAAGCTCTGCGTGCGGCGCCGAGTTGTGAACGACGGAGTGCGCTTGGGAGTCTTTACCACCTGCAGATAACACGATCAATAAATAAAATAAAAGTTATTTGTATTTATTCAACTAGGTTCTACTAGGTTAAAAAACATTCAGTCAGACATAGACATACACTACATAGCTACTAAAAATGCAGTCAACATCCCTATTGGATCTTGCAGTTCTCCAATAAAACTAGTTTGTGGTAGCACTAACTATTCTGCGAGTGTCCGTCTGGGTCGGTACAACCGCTTTGCTCGTGTAGTCTGCTGCCAAGCAGTAATGTGTAAGCGTTACTGTGTTCCGGTTTGATGAGCAGAGTAGTCAGTGAAATTACTGGGCTTATGAGACTTATTACCCAATGTGCCAGGTACATAATGACGCTAGTATGTTATATAAGTAGTGCGCAGTACTCACACTCATGCTCTCGGCTCGTTTGACGTGCGGCTCGTTCTTGGGGAGGCGGTCGAACTGAGGCGCGGGGGAGAGGGTCTCCTCAGAGGACGCGGGGGCGGGGGCGGCCGCCAGTCGGTCCTTCTGGGGATGAAATAAAAAATACATAATTGGGATGTTGCATGAAACACTAAATTCATAATTTCTGTCGTTATACAGTTTTAAGAACACATTAACATTATAAAAATGAAATTTACAAAAAATATATTATTTCCACAAAGATAGTGCCCACCTAATAGTTTCCCGAATTCATCAATTTTTTTTTCGTCCAAATGGACCAACTCCAACTCTTTACAAATGTAAAGAGTTGTTCCGTTTTGGTACTAAAATAAATGTAAAATTTAGCCAACATCTTGAAAAAAAACGCATTTGTTGTGGGTATTAATTCTCAAAAATTGACCGCCATTTTTGTTTGTGCAATAGATCATTTTCAAACCTCTCTAGGCGCAGGCGCGGGCGCTTGCGGCACGTCCTCCTTCCTCCTCTCTTCTGTGATCCTCTCCATCTCTCTTCTCCTGTACTGCTGCAGCCGCTCCTGTTCCTGCTTCTCCGCGGAGACGCGTCTCGCGGCTTCTTCTTGATCCTGCTGTTGTTTGAACGCTTTCTCTACCTGCCGGGAAAATATTTTTAGGCTCTCATGTAAATTCCTGTTCTTAAGGCAAATTTAAATTTCCGTTAATGAAATGTATGCCTTGAACTGTTTATATTACTTTACTATTAGTCAGTGTACTCACTAGAGTGATCCTCTTCAGCGCGTGGAACTTGTCCCGCTGCGCGTCGATGGTCTCCTCCAAGTCGCGGTGCCGGTTGAGGAGCTGTTCCACCTGGGAGACGCTCTCGCCGTACTTGCCGTCGCGGACCAGCGGCACCCTTGGGGCCAAGAACAGCTGTGATGCACCAGAAACGTACGAAGAGACGGAAGGTGTTCCCTTTTGAGGAACCAAATTACTGGGCTTTTGAGACTAATACCTATGTGTAACGAGCACTGTTTAAAGAAGTTCATATTTTGTATCTAGGTGGCGTTGCACGTCTCTGCATCGCGCAAGCACTTCACGTACGTCTCGTTTTTGACAGTTGTATGAAACATTCGGAAGTTTTAAAGATAAAAGCCAGCGCGGTACTGCTGTCTGCTTAGTTACGGAGACGGTAGTGAAAAAACTATTGACCACTAAAAACTTTCACAGACGGCTAAAAACTTTTTCAGACTGCTAAAAACTTTCTCAGACCGCTAAAAACTTTCTCAGACCGCTAAAAACTTACTCAGACCGCTAAAAACCTTTTCAGACTGCTAAAAACTTTCTCAGATCGCTAAAAACTTTTTCAGACTGCTAAAAACTTTCTCAGACAGCTACAAACTTTCTCAGTCCGCTAAAAACTTTAATAGTAATCGTTTGCCTGATTGTAAGAATAACGCCGGCCGATAACAATTGCAGTGCCGCTCAGGACTTTGAAACACAAAGACGATGAATGTAGTTACCGGTTGGTGATCCAGGCGTCGAGTGCGTCGGCGTCCCGTTTGAACACGAGAGCGTCCAGATGCTGCGTGTAGATGACATCTCGGTTGGTCCACGCAGCATCCAGGGCAGCGCGGCGCGCTCGCAGGGTGGACATGCGCTCCTCTATCTCTTGGGACATTATGTGACCTTCCTTTACCAGCTTCTCGCCTAAGGAAGAGAGGGAGTTTCAATGGTGGTCTTAAGTATACTCTACGGTCTAAACACTATCTCTGTGCAAAAAATCACGTCGATCTGTTGCTTTGTTGCTGCGTTAAAGATGGACAAACTCCAGTCGCAGCCACTCTCTACTTTGTGGCTACCCACATAAATAGAGAGAACAGAAGGTACGCTCGGGCGCTTTTTGACGGTCTAAGCGCCCTTCTGTTCTCTCTCGATTCTGTGTGTGCGGTGTGTGCGTGAGGCGAGCCACAAACGCGGCCATTGTCTCAGCTTGTGGATCAGTGGCTCAAATGCTCAGCCTGCGCTTATGCCATACAAAATGTATGAAAAATCTTATCTGCAGCTTGTGGTCGCGTTAGTGGACGCGATAGGTGGCTCAATGTGCGCCAGCGAACAGGCGAGGTAGTGGTCAACCGCTAACCTGTCAAATGAATAAAACGATACTAAATAAGCGCTTACCATCAGCGTACAGCGTCTGGAAAGCGTCTTCTTTGGCCTGGATCTCCGCCTGGATGTCCTGGTGCCGCGCCAGGAGCTGTTCCGCAGCCCTCACGTCCACGCCCAGCTCGGGGGCTGTCACGCGAGCCAGGGTCTCGTTGGTCCATGCTCTGCGAACAGAAGGACCATTATGAGGTATTTGGAGGACAAGGATGACCAGGCTCGCAAAATGGCGTAGGGGGATAGGAAATTAATTTTTAACGGAATATTTTTATACTGCATAGAACTACAATAAGAGTAGGACGATTCCAAAAGTTAAAAACACAAGGATCTCCGCGGCACTGCAGTGCGCTCGTTACCCAGAGACATCATGTATTAGGTCGACCGCAACACCATTTACCATCAATGTAGCTTGAAAGTAGCAGGCATACACAGAAACCCTACTAGAGGTAACTCGTAACGCAGTCAACAATCGACCGTGATCATGACTCTGTAATACTAGGCGATCATAACTCACAAAGGTCAAATCATGTTTAATTATATCTAAATGTTTATTTTTGTTAGTTTATTATTTTTTGCAGTTATTTTTATTTTGAACAGTTTTATTTTTGGCTCGGTAGTCGACACGTATGTTTATGTTCTATAATCTGTATTGTGCACCTAATAAATAAATAAAAGACACTTACAGAAGTTCTTGATAAGCCGCGAAGTAGGCCTGCAGCTGAGACGCCAGCTCCAGCTGCTGCGTGCAGTGCGAGGTGCGCTGAGACAGCGCGTCTAGGGCTTCACTGACGTCCTCCAGTTTGGCGGTCACGTGCTCCTTTGCGTCGGGGAATGCCGTGCCCAGTCTGGGGAGAGAAGGTTACATTTACAACTACATTGTACTCGACAGTCAATCGAGCAAGGTGTTTTAAACGTCGGTGTAGAATAATAAATAAATTATATCAGGGTGTGTGGCTTCATTGGGCCTGCGTGGTGAATAAGCCCATACTCACAGAACTCCCAAGGTTGGTCGTTGGATTCCAGCAGGCTAAGTACCAGGCTCACATAAGTTCCCAAGAGCTCACCTCTCAGCCCCGGCGGACAGATTCTCATGCTGGGGGCAACCAGAGTACCTAATACACAGTTCCAAGTACCAGGCTCACATAAGTGTCCAAGAGCTCACCTCTCAGCCTCGGCAGCAGCTTCTCATGCAGGGGGCAATAGTGTCCAGATCCAGAGTACCTAACACACAGTTCCAACTCCTAAGTACCAGGCTCACATAAGTGTCCAAGAGCTCACCACTCAGCCTCGGCAGCCAGCTTCTCATGCAGGGGGCAATAGCGTCCAGCGGCGCAAGTACGGAAGTCGGTTCGATAAATTTGTCGAACCGAAAAACTCGGTAAATTTATCGAATGTTGCGAGTACCGAAGTCTGATCGTAAAGTATTGTAGTAGCTCTATATTCTCTTTGAATTCGACTTAGCTTTTCGATAACTTTTGTCGATTGTTTTAAGGCTCGATAAAACCCACTTTATCGATTTGAACTGTCAATTTTATCGACCGAAAAGATCCGTACTTGCGCCGCAGATCCAGGTCCAGGGTACCTAACATACAGCTCCGCCTCCTAAGTACCAGGCACTCATAAGTGTGTACGAGCTCACCTGTCGGCCTCGGCGGCCAGCTTGTCATGCTGCGCGGCGATGGCGTCCAGGTCGGCGCGCAGCGCGTGCAGCGCCCTGGTCTGCGCGTGCAGCTCGTGCTGCGAGCGCGGCGGCGCGGCGGCGGCGCCGGCGAGCGCGGACTCCTTCTCCGCGATCCAGGCCGCGGTCTCGTCGGCGGTGCGGTCGAACTCGTGCACCTGCCGCGCGCCCGCGAGCGCCTGGAACACGGATAACGATGTGAAGCGATGTGAAATTGGGTCTGTTGGTGTCTTTGTCATTTATTATGTTCTGATAAAGACAGCATTAGTTTTAGTCCGTGATTCGGGTAGATGAATGTTGCGGAGGCCCGCTGTTAGGGTCATTTTAATTTTCATAAGTGCTCCTTTAGGGCCTATTTGAATAAAGACTTGAATTTTTGAATTTTTTTTTGAAAAGCTTCAAAATGTTATCTAGAAGTTTTTTGTAATTTTTTTTATACGGCTTGCGTTTGACCGTTGTCACTTGGCATTGAGATACTAACCTCGAGAGATGCAGTGACGTTTGGTTTGCACGAAATAAATTACACCAGTTTTGAAATATATTTTTATAGTGTTTACCGACACTAGCGGAGGTTCACACAAATATATACATCTAGTGTCGGTAAACATTGTAAAAAATATATTTCATAAAGTTTAAATAAAGCAAAATCTCTCGCCATTTGATTGGTACTGTAAAGTATCACAATGGAGTAGGCAATCGCTACAAAGCGAGGTCTGCTAGATGGAGCTACGGCTTGTAAGCCGGAGAGAAAACAACATCTCAAGAATTTCGCAGTCCACATCGATTGCTCCCATAGCCTAGTTGGTTAAGGCGTCTGGTCTGGATACCGAGAAGACGCAAGTTCGAATCCTGTTGGAAGCGAAATTTTTGTGATGTACTATATATTTGTGTACACCATTTTAGCCTAGACATAATGCGCTCTGATTGGCTAAGCCACCGCCTCGCGCCGATTCCCCGTGCGCTGATACGTTGAAAGCTGATATGTTTTAGCAAAATCAATACATATTTGTGAGATCGGATAGTGCAGTATTTCATCTCTCGAGGTTAGTATCGAGATGCTTGTTGGTAAGTAACGCGGCGGTCTACGATGCACGCTTGTTTAAAAGATACCTTTTCACTCGTGACTCGAAAAATCTTAGGTTATAGCGATCGGGAACGCAGACTCAGGAAGACGACAGTCAGAATTAATTAGTTATGTTTAATTATAATTTTATACCACAATTATACATTTACTGCGTTATTATTACATATTTGTGACATTTGTAACAAATATGAATAAGCCGTGTGTAGCGCATTCCATAATTGTAATTCATACGGTAAGACGTATCATTTTGACTTCGACATACCTCTTGCCTGGCCAGTGCCAGCTCCTTCAGGTCGTCCCAGAGTCCTCTGATATCGTCTATCCTCTGCTTCACTTTGTCTGCCTCTGGCGTGTTCTCTTCTAGAAGTACGTTGCCCGACTCGCAGACGGCTTCGATGCGACCTTCGTTGGCTGCAGACAATCAATCAGGACTCGTCAGTAAAGGAAAGTTTCCTTCAAATCGAGCGGCCGACGTCCGGCACCGATTCACATGGATGGTGAACGTGGTGACGATGATGATGAGGGTACCTTGCAGCTGCGTGAGGAAGTTGTCGAAGGCCTGCTGCAGCGTGTCCACGTGCTCCACGTCCTGTCCGTACTCCTCGCTGGCTGCCAGCGACATCTGCTCACCGATCCACTCCGTGGCCTCCGAGCACTCTTGGACGAACCTGGGGGAGAAACCACGAGTGAGCCTGTCGCCTCAGATGTGTTTCCACAGACATACACAATACACATGTAAGCAATACAACGCTTGAAGCCAGCAAAAATCTTCATTTATTTTCGCCCTCTCACAAATATACGAAGCTAAACTAAGTAGCCACACCCAAGCACGGGTTTCGGCCTATATTGGTGGCTAACTGGCTACAAGTCAAAACACCTGTTATTCGATTCCTTGCAATATGGTATATGTTAATCTTTTGGCTTCAAAGTAAGGTACACCTTCCTTTTAATAATAAATTTGAAAATTTAAATTATTGTGATAAATAAATAAACAAATGATGATTTGTGTCACGATCGCTGAATGCAGCGATATGCATGAGGTTTACGGACTACAAATGTAGTGCCAAAAGCGTTTTTGGGTATAAATAATTAACGAAAGGTATTTTCACGAAATCCATAATAAAATCGGTAATTAGCTAATTAGTTATCCAACCGTTGTTCTAATTTGCGCGTATAGAGTATTTATTGAAAAAAAATATGAAAATCTATACAAATAAATAAAATTGAAGTGTTAGTTTGTAATATCAAAATAACATTTCACCAAAAGCATATAAAAGTATATACGGTACCTATAACAAAAACACAATTTTTACAATTTATGTCTGTCTGTTCCGGGTATTCTCCGAAACGCCTCGATTTTGACGGGACTTTCACTGGCAGATAGCTGATGTTACAAGGAGTAACTTAGGCTACGTGAGCAAAGCCGCGGGGCGCGGCTGTAAACACAATAGATCTGCAGGAAATATTAACGCAGTCCTATTAACTATGGTGTTTCTATCTTTACTTACTTGAAGTACTTGAGGCTCTGCTGCAGCCTCTGCTGCCTCTTGGCAGAGAGCAGCTTCATCTCCTCGTACAGCTCTTTGAGTTCTTCAACCTTCTTTAGGGTCTCCTCGTCGGATGACGCTCGTTCCTATAGGAATGGACTCATTCATTAGAAATATTGTTAAAATAATGTAAACAATCATGGCGGATCAACAACCAATGACACAGACAGAAATCACATCACGATTGGTTGGCATCCGCCTAATTGTTTGTACAAGTAGAAAAACACGGAATTAAAAAGAATGCCGAAGAGTTTCTTGTCTTTCTCAAATTGTTTTCTTTTCTTTTTCAAAGTGGAACGGTGGAACCACAGATTTGCAAAGTCTGTGGGTGGAACTCATTTAACTTTCATGAGTGCTCTCTTTCATCCTAGATATATCAGTTTTTAACCACTATTATACCAGATAACGAAGAGATGACGTGGTCAAAGGCTGAAAGGCAAATTCAAATTGCAAATTCTAATTTCAAATTCAAATTTCAATTTCAAATTCATATTTCAAATTCAAATTTCAAATCATTATTCTTCTTACCCACATGGGCCCCAGGAGAGCAATCATGAAAGTTATATAAGATTTTTATTGCTGTTACAATCTACTATATTACAAATCTGTGGTTACAATTGAAAAGTCCCAATTCTCACCGCTAGTTTAGCGAGCCGGCCGTCCTGCCCCGCGAGGTCCCTCTGCAGCCCCTCGAGCCGGCGCGCCAGCCCCCGCGCCGACTCCTCGTCGCGGCCCACGTCCGCCGACACCAGCTGCGCGCGCCGCTCCAGCAGCCACGCCTCCGCCTCCGACACCTCCGACACCAGCTGGACGCCCACACACACATTACATATCATCACTACAAACGGGATGTTGACCATGTCTATTGTTTTTTTTAACGGGCTAAATGCCTTTATCATCTAGCTAAATCCATACAGATAAATAAAATTGAAGTGTCTGTTTGTAATATCAAAATAACAGCTTTTTACTAAATGCATAATTATGAAAGTCTATACGGGACCTACACCAAAACAGCCATTTTTTAAATTTTTGTCTGTCTGTCTGTCTGTCTCTTCCGGGTAATCTCCGAAACGGCTGGGCCAATTTTGACCGGACTTTCACTGGCAGATAGCTGATGTTAGAAGGAGTAACATAGGCAACTTTTATTTTGGTAAAAGAATTAGGGTCCCGTCCCGCACAAAAAAATAAAAACCATGAAATACAATATCTCCTCGCGGGTGAAACCGCAGGGCAGCAGCTAGTACATAAATAAACACTACGTCTAACCTAGCTACAAAAACAGTTGGATAATCTACAAGCCCTAGTAGGCCTATAGATACTCCCAAATGTTCTAGCCCACTACCAGTTGGAAGCGTACCCAGCATGCTGGCGGCATTGCCTCGTTGAACCGCAATGCTGATCCGTTGAGACAAATAAGTACCAGCATTTTGGTTAAGTGTCGCATCAATCAAACGCTCTTTTTGTTTCATTTGAATTTCCGATTGTTGATGACTATGACAGATTAAATACTTGTTCAGTATAAAAGATCAAAATGTTAGGATATAAAGTTTCCGACGTGTGAATTGACGAGTTTTGGGAGAAATAATGAGTTCGTTGTGTGTTTCTTCACGTTTAAAAGTTGATCATTTCCTATGTGTGACCCGTACTCTTGTACGTACCTGTAACAGCTCACACTTCCTCTGTATGGCGCGGGTTCTCTTCGCCGCGGCGTCATTTAGCGCTTGCAGCGCTGCAGTGAGATCCCTCGCACGCGCTTCCAGCGCTGCAGACGCGAAGTGCCCACGACGGGACAGCGCTGCAGCGCGTGCGCACAGAGCCTTCACTGTCGGCTCTCTGGAGGGGAGAATGAAACAATTACTAGTGGGTACCGCCACGTCGGCTCGTGCCTAGTCTGCCGCCAAGCTGTACTGTGCAAGCATTACTCTGTTCCGGTTTGATTAGCTAAAATTTCACATTTCATTCATCCATTCATTTTAGCTTTATTTCACTAATTACTGGGCTTTTTTGATTTCTCACTGTAACAAGCGCAATGCAGTGCCGTTTGTGTTTCAATGTTCTGAGTGGCATTGCAACTGTTACGGGCAACGTTACGCTGACCATCAGGCAAATGACCAGCTCGTTTCGCTATCGAACAAAAT
The DNA here is from genome assembly GCA_907269065.1 of Crocallis elinguaria. Lineage (NCBI taxonomy): Eukaryota > Metazoa > Arthropoda > Insecta > Lepidoptera > Geometridae > Crocallis > Crocallis elinguaria. The sequence continues at coordinate 12,695,530 of OU026076.1, read as the reverse complement.
TAAAAAAACCTAGAATAGGAGTCTCAAATCCAAGCTGCAAGTGTCAATGCCGGGTGACCGACCTGGCGATCAGCTCGGCCTCCAGCGCCAGATGTTTGTTGAGCAGCGCCTGCGCCTCCGCCAGCGAACTGCCCGTCTCCTCCGCCAGCACGGCCGCCTCGCGCTCCTGCAGCCTGCGCACAACACAATACACAACTCAAAATCTATACTTAATTGGTTACGGGTCACATCAATCAAACGCTCTGACAAAATTTAGAAAATAAAGGCATTTACTGTCTCTAATAAGCGGAAGACACTTTGTTCACGTGTTCTTTACAGATTACTACATGGCACTATAAACTACAATAATTTGAACGGTTTTGCTCTTTAGTGTTCTATCTACTTCCCTGTGGTCGAGAAGCTGGATATTGCTTCGACGTTCACATGGTGAGAAAGTCTGTGCTGACGAGCTTCTGCGGTAAGGTTTCCGAGCCACTAATTAACCCATTTCTGGCCAGAAACCCAGATCTACTGCGAATAATTTGGTCTCGTTCACAGATGCGATTTCTGTTGACTTGGATATGTGTGCACTGTGCATCTGTGGATACAGTTTTTACCGATTTCCATGAATTTTACCGCTAATATTTTTTAGAGGTTTCTCTAGAAAAAAAATAATTATTATGAAGTAATTAGACTTACCATTTGTACTCTTCGTCGGCATCTCTGTCCCAGCGGTGCAGCAGTGCCGCATCCTCCAGGTTGTCTCGACGGTTCTGCATCGGTTCTTGCAGCTGGCGATATCTGTTAATCGTAGGAGTACATGTTTAAATCAAGTCATTTATTTGCTGGCATCGCTGACTATATTTTTTTCCACGATCTATGAATGCTGAAGAAAATATCTTCGAAAATTAAGGACCTCTTATCAGGTTTTCAGGGAGATACAATAAATTCTATGTATATGGGAAACTTAGTCTTGTTTAATGGGCGGTAAAGCCTGCACTGACGTTTTGCTTGAGGTGTATTATCCATTTCCCCCTGTTAGTATCTAGTATCTACTCAAACCATCCCAACTCCTTGATGTACGGCCTTGGGTCTCTGGCACAGCTGTTCCAGTTTGTTGCTGTAGCTGTTAACAATTTGTTAGAGTTCGATTTCGATAGAGCCTTTATCAGTGACCGGTTTGCGAGCCAATAGTTAGTTTGACATCTTATGTTGCCGTACAATGAATGAGATACGTTTCTTTCTGTGATTAGTAATATTTGACGTCATCATATAAACAAAGCAGGATAGATTGACATTAAAAAATGTTTCCAAGTGGGGAAATTTTTGTTGCTGAATAGGACGCCCCCACGCCAAACAACGAACGTACCAGATGACATTGACAAACCAGCAAGGACCCCTTGGGATGGCCACCACGGACATCACAGCACAATGGACCTGCTGCTGCAGCCGCGCGTGGCACTGTACCGTGGAGCAGTGCTCACCTGTTGAGCTGATGCTGCTGGCGGGAGATGATCTCCTCCCGCATGAAGTGGTCGGCGGCGAGCTGGCGCGCCGTGTCGGCCAGCTGCGAGCACGTGTCCGCCTTCTGCGCCACCTGCTGCTCCAGCCGCGTGTGCCGCTTCAGCAGAGCCGTCACGGACGACAGGTCCTTGCCTGGGGGGAAGGAAATTATAAACTAAAACTTGTATCAATTGTGCGTTTACATGAGTCGATGGATTTGAATCAAATTCTGTAACCCTGCTGTGCACCTTCAGAGAGACAAACAGAAAAAGCAACGACCTTAAGCTTTTCGTGAAAGAAATCATGACGGAACCAAAGTTTGGTGGTAGGGCATTTTTAAGGCCAAGAAGTAACGGAGACAACTGTGTCTCCGTCTCTCTCTCTGTCTGCCTCTGTCTCCGCCGCACGCGGCTCGTCCGCCGGCCCGTACCGTGGTCCTCGCTGAGCAGCTGCGCCTCCACGTCGTCCAGCCAGGCGGTGAAGTCGTCCAGGCCGCGCAGGTACACGCGCGCCTGGTACGCCTCCGCCAGCCGCTCGCGCCGCAGCTGGGCTGCCGCCTGGTCGAAGAGTAGGGGCCATCAGTACAGTAATACACGAAAGAAACAAGAGAAAGAAAAAAGAAAGGAAAGAGAAGAAAGAAAGAGAGAAAGAAAAGAAAGAAAAGGAAGAAAAGAGAGAAAGAAAATAAATAAAAGAGAAAGACAAGAAAGAAAGAAAAGAAAATAAAGGCAACAAACTAAAGAAAGAAAAGGCAAGTAATAATTTACTATTAAAAGATGAATTATGTAGGTGCTTATATCATAATTCTTCTTTTAATTTCTTTTGGAGTGTAAAGGGAAATGTTTTCTTTTAATAATAAATTATTTCTTTCTTTTCTTTCCTTTGTTCCGTTTTGTTTTCTATGTTAGTTTTATAATTTAGAAGAATTTGCAAATTAAATACAAGGTAGTAAACAAATAAAAGTGACAAAAATAGGAAATAAATAAAATCATTTGTCGTTGCAAACGACCGCGACCTAGCCACCGTCAGATATGGACATAAATGTTACCTGCAGCTCTCTCCATTGGTTTTCCAAATCCTCGACATTTCTAGCGATCTCCTGGGACGCGTAGTGGTTGGCTTCTGCAAAGTGACAATATTAATTTATATCAGATATTATTTACTGGGTAGGATAATTCTCTTACGGATGTCTGTCTGGGTTGGTACCACCGATTTGCTCGTGAAGTCTGCCGCGTCTATGATTATTAACAGGCAACCAATGGTCACTATATGACCTAGAAGAATTATTGGTTTCCAATAATTTTTGATGAGCAATGCTTTGATCCACGATTTCCGTTTTTTCTCGTCAGAACGGAAACGTGTGTACCTTAATTTTACATTGAATTGCACTTTACAGAGGCATACTTTATTGCAATGACGACTTTTTGGTTAATTTCTAATATTGTATAATGATGTTTCATAGTGAAACCACACCAGCGATAATGCGCCACCTAGCGGGATAAGGAAGCAGTGTGGCTCCCCATTTAAAGGATTATTTCGAGAGACATTGTTATTGGTTAAATAGTTACCAATAAGCGCCTCTCCAGTGTTGACAACATCGTCGATGCGTCCCTTGCTGGCGGCCAGCTCCGACTCGAAGGCCGTGTGCTTCTGGATCTTGCTTTGAAGGTTTGACAGCTCTCTGAAATTAAATTCAAATTTATATTTGTTTATTCAACACGGGCCCCAATTTATCGAGCCTTGATACCTACAAAAGTTATCGAATTGCTAGGTCGAATCCAAAGACAATATAAAGCTACTACAATACTTTACGATCAGACTTCGGTACTCGCAACGTTCGATAAATTTATCAGTTTTTTCGATTCGACAAATTTATCGTTTGGACTTCCGTACTTGCACCGCAGAATTGAGATAGATATCAAATTTCTATACAATTTTGACGTATGGAAGCATGTGCGGGTACATGCTTCCCATACGTCAAATTTGTTGTTGTGTAATTAAAAAGAGGACTCTCTCTCTGACCTGTAGTTCTGGTCGCTGGCGACTTGCATCTTGAGCGCGATCCACTCCCGCTCGTGGTACAGGTTGCGCAGGAACTGGTGCAGCTGCCGCGACTGGACCAGCATCTGTCCTCGGTGCGCGCACGACTCCTGAGAGAGAACGGAGAGGAGAGGTAAGATGCCGTCGCACAACACAAAATGACGAGTCACAGTGCAGTCTTTGGATCACTATTGTACGCGGGGATGCTAGTGCGCAAATGAATTCCCCTCAGGATAAAAAAGTATTCGAGCTTCCAGATCGGCGAACGATTTCACTACCATTGAGGTATCATACCTCCTGTCCATACCACATCAAGCGTTTTGCTCTGGTCCTTAATCATATCATATAATTTATTTAAATTTTACGTTGTTTCTAAATCATGCGGAATGCTCATGTTTGCATGCATCTGTTTTACACGACAGCTAAAATCTGGTAGTTTTGAAGACGCCAATAAACAGTGGTGTCATCTCACACCTATACCTAATTTAAGTTTCAATCTCTCTTTCTAAAAGAGAACACGAGTGAGAGTGGTTTACATCTGTCAAATTAATCCACTTGTTTGTATCTAGTGTCAAAGAGTTGTTCCGTTTTGGTACTAAAATTGAACCAGGCTATCAGTTGGTTTTTTGGAATGAGCTCTCAAAATCAAGATATTCTGAAATGAAATTTCCTGAAAATACATAAAGATTTTTTTGTTACGTAATGTGAAACAGAACGCAATTTCTCGAAACGGAACGGTTTTTTCAGCTTCTTTTTGGCTGAATGTGCTAAAGAGCAAAGACAATAAAAAAAATTGACAGAACAGATGACAACACAGCTTAATATTTGTCAAAACTGTCATAAATGACGTGACGATAACGCCATACTTTTATAATGTTGCTGCTTTTTGGATATTTTTAGGAACGCAGTGTTGCTGTTAATTAATTTTGCATTTCTACTACGCTTTTCTTTAAAACAAGTTTTAAAAAATTCGCAGGGCCCCTCAAAAATTTTTTTATTATTCTGCTAGGTTCTTTATTTCAGGCACATATCTAGAAAATAATTTGAGGCTAGTTCCTTTTTGCCTGGGAATAAAGTACAAAGGTCCATACAAATTTGGTACAAGTCCTTTGACGGCCATGAATTTAGTGGCGTCTAATTTATCAAGTATAGAAGATATTTGCCTAGTCTAAAACTTAAAGTAGATCTGTCAAACATCTTTATCTTCGTTTTTTCGACATCAAATGTGTCAGGTCGAGTGATGGTGTCTGACCACTGACCTTGAGCTTATCCCTCCTGGCGAGCACGGCGGCGACCCTCTCCTCGATGTACCCACCACGCTGGTGCCCCCCCGCGAGCAGCCCCTCCGCCACTCGCTGCAGCTCCTCCACGCGGCCCAGCTGTCCCTCCAGCAGCTTGGAGAACTCCGAGTGCTTCCGGGTCAGCGCCTCCACGGCTGACGACGGACATTACTACTTTTAGTATTCAGACAACAAGTACGACAATTGCTTGAATATGATATTTTACGAGACCAAATGCGGGTAGTTGGTGACAACACCCAGACACCCGCTTCCCTCAATCTTCTCGTGACCACGATCAATGCAAAATGATCGTAACGGAATCAGAAGACTGAACAATGCGGGGTTCAGCATCAATAACCTGTGAGTATTGTCAAATTTGGTGTTATGTCAAAGTCTGTGGAAGTTTTCTTGAGAGATAATTATTTTTACGCTTTATACTGGTTAATAATGAACAAAAAATTTTACATATGCCTGCGCAGTACTCATGTAAAAGCACCTCAAGTCGAGTGCAGTCGTCCATTGGTTTGTTCGTTTTCGTTCGTTAGTCTTCGCTCGCTCTCGTCTGTACTCGGCATTAGATTTTGATACAGATTAAGATATAAAAGAAAATCTAAACAAATTCATTCAGTCAATTATTGTAAAAAAGATTTGGACAGTTGGACGGTGGATCAGATACATGCGCAACTCCACAATTCCATAAAAGTTTGTCGTATGGAATCATGAGTCCACGCTAATGCCCGTTCTCACTAATGACGAATAAGGCACCACCTAACTTCTAATGTAAGCAAATCCCTAAGTACCAACTTCACAAAGCCTCTAGAACTCCTAAAGGACGGTGAACCGTTTTTTTGCCCTAAGCAACTCCTAAATATTTCGGCATCTCCTAGGGTTGGTAAAAAAGGGTATAGTCTCGTCTCTGTCGTTGCACTGTTGCTGGTGGTGTGTGCAGTGGTTACCGTCGAGGTTCTCCCCCAGGTCGTCGTTGTGCAGGAAGGCCTCCTTGCTGGCGAGCCAGTCCTCCGTCTGCCGCGCCTGCTCCTTCAGCAGCTGCAGCTCGTGCGCCTGACAACAATCACCAACACTGTTGTTCATTTGCATACGTATTTTTCCATTTATCCGCGAAGACATTATAACTTTACACTGAAATGATTGTTGTTGGTATTGTATACAGCTAGTATACAATACAAATGCATACTAACAGGCAGCTCCAAAGCGCTCGCAATTGTCACACAAAATAAATCAGCTGCCTTATCAGCTAACAATCTCGTGTTCGTTTTCAATACCAGACCGATTAAAACCAGTGGTCACTAGTCTTCGTGTGGAAGGAATAGTCTAGAATTTTCGCTGGTTACTAAAGAAATAAGCTCTTACAAAACGAAAAGAAGCGAAAACTATTGACAACTCCTTCCACACGATGACTAGTGACCGCTGGTTTTAATCGGTCTGGTATTGAAAACGAACACGAGATTGTTAGCTGATAAGGCAGCTGGACACAGTTAAACTAATCGAATGAAACACAAAATAACAGATACAAGGAAATAAGGCTAATAGGGTCAGTATCTATGTCAACATCCTGGACCTCCTTCAGAAGATGGTTGATGCATTATACGCATATAGTGTTCGCAGTTGTGTTAGTGGTAGGACTAACTCTTCTGCTAGTGTCCGTCTGGGTAGTTACCATCGCTTTGTGAGTGCAGTCTGGCGGCAAGCAGAGTAATGTGCGAGCATTACTGTGTTCCGATTTGATGAGCAGTAGCCAGTGAAATTACTGGGCGTATGAGACTTAATACCTAATATCTCAGGGTAGCGGACGCACTACAGTGCCGCGCAGGAGTGTTTCAAAATTCTGAGTGGCGCTGCAATTGTTATGGGCCAGCGTTATGCTTCCCATCAGGCAACGACCAGCTCGTCTCGCTATCAAATAACATAAAAAAATTATACAGGCGTTAGGCGCAGTATGATCAGCAGTGGACGTCTTCCGGCTCTGATGATGAATGTATGTATGTATGATGAGTGTACCTGCGTGAGATCCTGCTTCCTCTGCAGCCAGGCGCGGTCCAGCGTGGCCGACAGCGCCGCCACCTTGTGCCGCATGTCGGGCTCCGGCGCCGGCTCCGCGCCCGCCAGCAGGGCTGCGACCGCCTTTTGACGACCATCGATCTCCGCCTGTCACAGACAACAATACTCTTCATTTGCACAATACCTTCTTTCCTCTTGGCACAGGCATCGTAGAGTTGGGCACATGTGCCCAACTCTACTAAACAAATGGTTCAAAAACTGACAATAGTTTCTTCGTTAAATAATCACTTTGATGAAGACGGTACGAAAATTATCAATGGTTTTTTGATGACCGCCATTGTTACAGGCGACCATAGACAAAAGATTGTGCTATAAAATATCGAGTGATCATTTTGCGACAAAACCATTGTCATTTTTAAATCATCAGTTTATTAGAATTGGGACTGAGTCATCGTCACTTCGGTTGTATGGGTTCACATACAAAGAAAGTTGTACGTAATATATACAGGTATCATTAGCTACACAACTAATTTTAAAACTTTACAATCCCCCGATTTTTTTTAATCTTAGCTAAGAAGCTTTTGTTAGTGGTAGGACAAACTCTTCTGCGAGTGTCCGTCTGGGTTGTTACCACCGCTTTGTGAGTGAAGTCTGCCGCCAAGCAGTAACGTGCAAGCATTACTGTGTTCCGGTTTAATGAGCAGAGTAGCCAGTGAAATTACTGGGCTTATGAGACTTAATACCTAATGTCTCAGTGTAACGAGCGCACTGCAGTGCCGCGCAAGCCTTTGTGTTTCAAAGTTCTGGGTGGCACTGCAATTGTTATGGGCCGGCGTTATGCTTACCATCAGGCAAACGACCAGCTCGTCTCGTTACCAAATAACATAAAAAACAACACAGATACCGCAGATAGACACACGTTAAACTTATAACATCCCTTCTTTTTTAAGCCGGGGGTCAAAAAGTCAAAAGTAATGTGAACTGACCTTGCGCTCATCGTGCAGCTCGAGCAAGGCCTTGGCGTCCGCCGCGGTCTCCGGCTCCTCGGTGCCGTCCATCCGCTTCACTGTCTCCGTCACCCACAACTCTAGTTCCTGTTGAGAGAAAGAGACAACGTTATTAATGGAAATATTCAAATCACTGCAATTCCGTTGCTAAAGGGAGTTGGGATGTTTCATGAAACACAAACAAATAAAATAATAAATATAAGTCACCTAGAAATTTAAATATTCACCTATGTTATAGAAAAAAAAATTGTCAGAGCTAACTTGTACAGTTTTGTTTTAAATTGATTGCCATTTAATATTTTGAAGATCTATACTTCTAGAATGTTCTAGAACTTACCTTCAGACTGTCAGAGAACTTGTGCTGGGCTATAGCTTCGTCCAAAGCTGCGGTACGTTCCTCGGCCAACTTCGAGAGGCGCGCCCATCCTTCTTTGAGACTTTGGACGCTGGACTCGATTTCTTTAGCTCGTTCAGGGTGACTGGAAAACATATGGAAATATATTTAACATAATTTTAGGTACTTACTTAAATTGTACATTTATGATTTAGTGTGTTATCACTAGTTTACCTGATCTTAAGATGCTGACAATAGCTTCTATTCTGCTTTCATGTATACAAATAAATAAAATTGAAGTGTCTGTTTGTAATATCAAAATAACATCTTTTTACTAAATGCATATGAAAGTACCTATACTTTCATATTGTACCTATACAATAGTACCTGTAACAAAACAACCATTTTTAAATTTTTTGTCTGTCTGTCTGTTTGTTCCGGTAAATATCAGTACTTATTTAAAACGTGTGACAGTTCTTACATTTATGGTACCGATATTTAAATTTGATTTAGTTTAAAAGTCAAACTAAACCATGAAAAGTAGTCTTAACTGTTTGCTATTTACGCAAATTACAAAATATACTCAAAATTTTTATCCTGACCTGGTAAAAATTATAAAAGAACATATTTTTTTTTCAAATTTCCTGCCTCCTCACGGACAATCCACCTTAAACAAAAGTTTGTAAGGACATACCTGTTGGCCAGCGCCGCCCCCTCGGCCTCCAGCGCGTGTATCTTGTCCCGCACGGCGCCCGCCTCCGCGACCCTCGCCAGGTGGCGCTTGTGCAGCTCCTCGGCGGCGCTCAGCTCGCGGCCGCGCTCCGTGCTGCTGAACAGAGCCGCCTTCTTCGATATGCGCTCCGCAGTGTCCTCCACGTCCCTGCAAGTGAGACAGTACAGTATCCATTATCTATACCGATAAATAGCTGTTACCATTAGTGGTAGGGCTAACTCTTCTGCGAATGTCCGTCTGGGTTGTTACCACCGCTTTGTGAGTGAAGTCTGCCGCCAAGCAGTAGTGTGCAAGCATTACTGTGTTCCGGTTCGATGAGCAGAGTAGCCAGTGAAATTACTGGGCTTATGAGAATTAATACCTAATATCACTGCAGTGCCGCGTAGGCCTTTGTGTTTCAAAGTTCTGGGTGGCACTGCAATTGTTATGGGCCAGCGTTATGCTTACCATCAGGAAAACGACCAGCTCGTCTCGTTACTAGTTGGTTAAAAAAAAGAAAAAAAGTAAAACTGAAGTGTCTGTTTGTAATGTCAAAATAACAACTTACTAAATGCATATGAAGGTATATACGGTATACTAAAGAAAATCATATTTTTTAAGTTTCTTTCTAAAAAGAGGTTGTCCTGAAATCTGGGTTGCCAGGAATGCAATCTGCTACTGTCAAGCAGGCGGTGTAAAGTCCAGTGTTACCTGTTGAAGGAGTGTATTTCCAGCGCGGCGGCGAGGTTGTCGCGGTAGCTCTGTAGCGCTCCGGTGAGCGCCGTCCACTTGGATAGTACGGCGTCCCGCCGCGACGACACGGAGGCCGCCTGGGCGGTCGGGCCCTGGGGATCGGGACGAACACGCTACATTACAAAACTGCTTTTAAAAAAGCGTGAACCGGCGAAAATAACGATATATGAAATTTGATTCCCCTTTTTTAAACCCTATGTAGCATGGTGCGTGTGAACATTACACGAACCGTTCCTTTTCAATCTAGATCATTGCCGATCTACAATCGTAGATATTGTATAATCTTAATAATCGCTTAAACGTAGTGGCTATATTCTCTTTTTCTACGCTAGTACTGACGCTACGCTGCATATGATTTGCACGGGTAAACAAAATGGCTGCCGATTCAAAAAGCCACAAAGCAAAAATGTTGCCATGAAAAAATAGATCCCATTTTTTTTTCTTCTAAATATCGGTTGTGCGTAAATGGGTTTAATTTCCTTGTCCTTTTTAAAAATGTTTTGTATTATGTAATAGTGTAGCTGTAGGGGGTGGTATTCTTTCATAAAATCACCCTTGAGATATACCCTACTCAAAAAGAATCATTCAAATAGGTTGATAATTGGCAGAGAAAATTTATTTAGGACATCACTCGTTCCTCCCAACTCCCCTCCCCCAGCCCCTCACCTGCTGCAGCAGCTTGTCAGCCAGCGCGCAGATGCTCTTGACTCTCTTGTCGTCGACCTTCATGTCACTGTCGACGTCATCCAGCTTCCTCAGCAGAGCACTGCAGTGCTCGTAGTCGCGGCCCAGTTCGTGGGCTTGCACCTGGGGAATTGTGTCACTTGGTAAACAGGAAAAATTGTTATTTGTTTTGGTACTTTGTAATCTAATACAATTAAAAAACTTATTTTTTCTACTGTTCTGGCCAGACGCGATTTGTGATTTTGACATTTGATGAAAACGCCGTCAGCTGGCCAGCACATATATTATATTTTGAATTTGAATCAAAATCCATCAATGTGTTTCAATGCTGCAATACACAACCCATGGTCGTTCTGGGACACATTTCTTTTTTAACTTACCATCATCTCCTTGTCCCTGATCCAGGCCTCGATCTTGTCCAGGTGCTGGTTGAACTCGAGGATGTCCTGGGCTTCTTCCAATCCGCGACCTGTGAGAATTGGTCAGAGTGATAATGTGAAGACTGTGCAATAAGAGGCGATGAGGCTTATTGAGCCAGCAACGCTTTACTATATGGATACAGTAGTATTCATATAGTGCTTCCATACATGGATACCAGAGTATCCATATTTTTATTATTGTTATTTAACTCAATATAGGCGAAACTCGTCAGCATGGATACAGCAGTATTCTACCGACCTCTCGTGTCGGTGGCGTCCTCCAGGCGCGCCCAGTCGGCGCGCAGCTGTTCCAGCTGCTGCTCCACCTCTGGGTCGGGGCGCAGCTGCTCGGCCAGCGCCTGCACCTCCTGCAGCCGCGCGCGGTTGGCGGCCAGCTCCGCCGTGAAGGCCTGGTGCTTCTGCAACTTCTTGATCTTGTCTTCTAGGTTGGTCACTTCGCCTGGGGAACATCGTACATTTAAAGCCGTATTCTAAATCAGTACTCGAGCGTCGTTTGATCTCGGAACCCTTGCAGGGTGATTTTAATTCACTCGGAATGCTTCCGTGTAGGAAGCGACTTTTTCTGATAGTTTATGGCTCGGAATCTCATCCTGGCAGAGAAATATTGTCGGGATTACATCCATGTTCATGCTGAGTTGTCGAATCTAAACGGGAAGTTTATCTGACGGGATGAGAATCCAATATATAAACGATCAAGACAGTCGATTCCGACACGGATTTCATTCCGAGTGAATTAAAATAACCCTGCTAGTTATTGCTTGAGCGAAGAATCTATGCTCAGCTAACGTTCTAATTCCAAAATTTAACTTTATCGAGAATTTTAGTTTACGTACGTCATGAAAATTGTCTTCATCCATGAAATTAAGTTTTGATTTTCTATTAAAATAACTATTTTTTAAGACTTTTCTCGAGGATTTTCCAAAACTTATCTTTCATACCAACCTTCCTATCTAAATACGAACACAAGAAAAAAAAAATGGCCAATGATATAGAAAATAGATGCCCTGACGGAGCATACGTGTGTCAATTAATTATATTAACTAAAAAGTATATATTCAGAGTGATCCCATAGAAATTTCATCAAAATCGGTTCAGTAGTTTGTATACAAAGTCGGTTCCGGCTTTTTTAAACTCAATTTTTTCTTATTATTTCTATAGATTCTTCTAACAAATACACAAATAGTTCATTGTAATAGTTCGTTAGTTCTCACCCTGGCTCTGCTCGGCGTTCAGTTTGGCCAGCTTGTCAGCCACCCACCCGCGCGCCTCCGCCGCGTCCCGCGCGAACTGCGCGCGCGCGCGCGTGCGAAGCAGTACTGCGCGCCGCCGACCAGACGACTCGTACAACTGGGGAGCACAAGTACTCGGTAGGGATATCGCACAATGTAATAAATACATAATTACTGTGGTTAAACCTTAGTAACTATCCAGATTGTGACATTTTTTGTGATAAGTGGCCTACTGTCTCAAACTTATTATTGACGTTTTGTGAGTCCTATGACCATAAATCAAATATTAATCTTAAAATTTGACTTAGCTACTGTAACCTAGACTTAAAATTATTTGGTAATGACATGATGAATTTTTCTTGATTGATTTGATGAACTTTTTGTTAGTTTGGTAATATGTATAATTGCAATTGCGTTCATATTATTATAAATAAATAAATAAGAACATCACAACTTAAATTCACAAAGAATATATAATTTCTACTAAGATATCAGATCTTAAAATTTCAATGAAACGATTTTTTTATCATCCAATAGTAATTTTAATGATACTATCAGACTCTTTATGTTGATTCCCTGTATGTTGAGATAGTAAATAGTACCTACCTTCTTCCTGCGGTCGTTGATCAGTTTGAGCTCGTCTGCGATGCGTTGACTCTCGACGTGGTTCTGTTGGAGCAGTTTGTCTCCGTGGCTGTTCAGAGTTGTCAGTTTTTCGTCCTGAGGAAATTAAACATATACATACAGTATAATAACCAATGACTTGAAAGAGATTGAAAGTAAAAAGAGTGCATACAAGGAATAAGGATTCTTTTAAGTAATTGATAAAAACACTTTTTATTTGTACAGCTCGACTCGTTATCTATACAAATAAATAAAATTAAACTGTCTGTTTGTAATATCAAAATAACATCTTTTTACTAAATGCATATGAAAGTATACGGTACCTATAACGAAAACACCATTTTTATATTTTTTGTCTCTGTCTGCTTGTTCCGGGTAATCTCCGTAACGGCTGGACCGATTTTGGCGGGACTTTCACTGTCAGATAGCTGATGTTATAAGGAGTAACTTAGGCTACTTTTATTTTAGAAAAAGAATTAGGGTTCCGCGCAAAAAAATCAAAGCCATGAAATCCAATATCTCCGCGCGGGTGAAACCGCGGGCAGCAGCTAGTTTTATGTATAATTAACCTTATTGTGGCTCATGCCGCTTTAATTCAAGGAAATAAATCAGATCCGTACTACAATAAATAAGAAAGTATGTCTGTACGTTTGATAGTTTGTCCTTTTTTCACACAGCAACGGAGCAACGGATCGACATGATTTTCGGCATAGATACAGTTTATGGACCGGAGAGTAACATAGGCTGCTTTTTATCCCGGAAAAATGCACGGTTCCAGTGGGAACGCGGGTGAAACCGCGGGCCGTAGAAAGTATATAAATAAAATTTAAAAAAATCGTACTTGAGTGGCCAACAGTTTCTCGAAGGCTTCGTGCTTCTTCAGCTGGTTGTCGACTTCCTCCACGCTGCTGGTTGGAGAGATCTCTGTACCTGCGGGAGATGTATCTAATTAGATATTGTGTTGTGGTGATACTGTATACAGGGAAAGTTTGAAAAGGTATCTTAACTCAGAAAGGGGCGATTAGGACCGTGGTGGTCGATAAGTCGTGAAAACCTCTTTTAGAAAAAGGTCATAAAAAATTACAAAAAAAATTCATACCGGAACTCCGCGGCATTTTCTTATTTTTTAAGTCTGGAAGTGTATGCGTTGTGTGTGCTTGTGTGTGTGTGTGTGCGTGCGTGCGTGTGTGCGTGTGTGCGTGTGGTCGTGCTGTTATACGGGATCCGTGAAATTGGTTTAAAAAAAAAAGATTACAATGCACTAAAATAAAGTTTGTAATTTATACGATATAGAAATAAGAAATATAAAAATATACTCTAGCTGTTGAAGCCACATAATTATTGAAAATAAAATTACTACCTACTTCTGTTTGACGAGTCGAAGACTTTTTTATTACTACTGACAACTTCTACAGCGCCGGCGTGAATGCGCGCGCTTGCTGTCTGACAATATTTGAAGTCCCCGTCAAGACGGTCACTGAGCACTTTCGATGATCCGACACGATTGTCGGATCACGTGCGTTTCTTTAAACCGTACGATAATGCCACAATACGAAATAGAAATTAAAATTATAGAATGACCGACGCGGATAGAAGGCGGAGACGGACTGACATGAGTGAGTGAGGAGCACAGGAAAGTATAAAATGCTGACTTAGTTGAATGAGGTGGATTTAGGGAAGGTAAGCAAAATAGTAAAGGGTAGTGGGGTATGACAGTGCGTGTACTCACTGAGCGCGGCCTCCTGCGCCGAGCACAGCTCGTGCAGCTGCTTGTCGTCCCGCAGGAAGCAGTGCAGGTCGATGAGCTGGTCCAGCGCCACCTGCCGCGCCGCCCACGCGCCGTGCAGCCGCGAGCGCTCCTCCAGCAGCGCCGCGCACTTGTCCTCAACCTCCTGGGGGGAGATCAGCACGGTTCAGGACCGTAGTTCACTCCTCCTTTACACCAATTTAACAGATCCTGCCGATTCATCATCAGGCGAAGAAGTTCTACGAACTTTGTTCACTGTAGAACCGTGGCTCTTCATAATGAACGGGTTGCCATAGTTCACCACGATCGGCAGACGTTAGTGGGAGGACTAACTCTTCTGCGAGTGTCCGTCTGGGTTGTTACCACCGCTTTGCTCGTGAAGTCTGCCGCCAAGCAGTAGTGTGCAAGCATTACTGTGTTCCGGTTTGATGAGCAGAGTAGGCAGTGAAATTACTGAGCTTATGAGACTTAATACATAATGTTTCAGGGTATCGAGCGCACTGCAGTGCCGCGCAGGCCTTTGTGTTTCAAAGTTCTGGGTGGCACTGCAAATGTTATGGGCCGGCGTTATGCTTACCATCAGGCAAAAGACCAGCTCGTCTCGTTACCAAATAACATAAAAAAGACGTCTTTGTAAATCGCACTGATCGAGGAGAATGCTGCTGCACTACCTGGATGTTCCATGGGCGCAGATGGTGCGGTCCTCACACACGTGACCGGAGCCACACGGGCTCCTTTAACTAAACGCCATTTATGAGCACTGTGTACATACCGTCGCGGCGGGGTGCGCGCTCGCCACCAGCGCCCCGCCCTGCTCGAGCACGGTGTGGAAGCTGTCGTCGCGCGCGTCCAGCTCGGCGCGCACGGCGTCGTGCTCCGCGCGCGCCGCCTGCGCAGACACGGCGTCGCGCACGCGCAGCGGCGCCGACATCGACGAGCGCAGGGCGGCGGACCAGGACGTCAGGTCGCGGACCTAACGGGAGAACAAACCATTCGAAAATGTACGAAACGATTCCATCCTACGTTGTACGAAACAGATTGTTGAAAGAGCGAACATAAAACTAAATACAGAATTGCTAAAGAGACTAAAACACACTAAGGCCCGCTTGCGCCAGCGCGAGTTATCTTTCTTCACTCGAATTAGTTGCTAACATTGGAATTAATTACCATTTTGCCTTACGTCATTTGGTTCTTTATTAATTATCAATTAGGATTAGTTTATTCTAGCTTTTGGCTCAAGCGGGCCTAACAATGACAAAACACTAAATATTACCGAAATACAGAACTATGATATATAATGATATAGGAAACTAAGAATAAATATAATCTTTCTAAAATGTAGGGAAATTAACAATTTTTATAATGTAGGAAACGTATTCCTTTTCTATAGTGCTAGAAACAGAATTTGCCTAAAATATAGTATAATAAAATCAAACTAAAATGCAGAGTAACATAGAACGAATATTAGAGTAATAAAATTAGAAAGGAATATGGTATAGAATAGGAACTAAATGCGACCCTTGTGGAACGCCAGAACAAACATTAAACCCTCGATGAATATTAATAATGGAGATCCGTGTTTTAAATAGGATTCGAAACCATCATAAAACTCCCATTGTCCCATGAATGTTTACTGAGTTTCGCTTGTGGTTAGTCGTCACTGACTAAGTTAAACGCTTTACTAAAATGTTTTCTTAGACATCATATAAACTTACGATATCCCTAGACACCTTTAACTCGACCGTATCGCCAAATCCATTCTTACCTGACGTCTCCTACCTATAAACTACCCACCCACCTGTCAAATTTGAGTTTCATAGGTCTAATAGTTTTCAAGATTTCGTGTTTAGTCAGAGAGGCAGTGATTTTTAGCTTTTATATATCGACGACGAAGTACCAAAATCTTCTATCTTGTTTGTTGTCGATTTTTAGATTCTTATGTCGTTCGACATAAAATCCCATTTCGCATGCACTGAAGACAACTCCTAAAACAATATTATATAGAGTAGAGAAGGAAGCAGTTCCATCACCTGCGTCAAGAACTGGTGCAGCGCGAGGTGCTGCAGCAGCCCCGCGCGCGTGTCCGCGGCGCCTTGCTGCAGCAGCGCCCAGGCGTCCGCCAGCGCGCGCTGCTGCAGCGAGATCTGCTGCACGTTGTCTCCAGGGTACAGCTTCTGCAGCCGCCCGCCTTCTTCTTGCAGCACCTGCCGGAAGACACTGCTATTGAGGCTTTGACTTACAATAGGGGATTTTAATTCCTTAACTACATTCTATCATCACATGACCAGACGCTCAGCAATGCACCACCAACCTTTTATGGTTGATATGGTCTTGAAGGTACCAGTTCACTTTCGTTTTGAAGACTCCCAGATTATATTTATCGGGAAATAGATGATAGCAACGAATTCCACTCCTTAGCAGTGCTTATTATAAAGATGAAGTAAAACGCATAGTGCGGACAACCATGGTCATAATCACACCATTCCGGGATAATATATCAATTCAAACTCACTCTGTATAGAAATTCCAATTCGAATCCTAACATTGTTTGGCGTACAGATATCAGTATTGATGTCATTGGTTGGCATCTGCCGAGTTTATTTACATTATTGGACAATTACAGAAACTCTGTGCCCAGGTTTCGTGTATACATACCTGCATTTGAGCATCGATAGCTACAAGGTCATTTTGGATCGCGTCATGGTTCCTCAGAGCCGCAGTCGTAGCCCTCAGGTCTCTGTAACGAAAAATAAAATGAGTTTTTTGTTACCTGTCAGTAACAAAAAACTCACTATCTCTCTCCTCTCTTTTCCTATGTTCACCAACTAAATCGATTCCAGATTTTACGGGTTTTGACGAAGACATTATAGTTGGTACTAGCGTGACATACAAAACTAGGCGAGCGTTATTCTTACCAAGCAAACGCGTGCTAGCTACCACACTAAAATTAAAATCTGTTGTCGCATACATCTTGCTAGGCGAGGAAAAAACAACTTAGATTATTATAAAGCGAATAAAATCAGGTCTTAAAAAACTATTATAGTTGTTTGATAAGATGTATGTAAGATCCTATAGACTGCGCCAAGGATCTTTAGTGAGGCGGTCATTGACCTGGGCGGCTGCGGCAGCGTCAGCGCCGCTCGCTTGTCAGCCACTCGCGCCAGTAGCTCGCCCACGTCGCGGTGGAAGCGGTGGATCTCTCCGGCTGCGTGCAGTCGGGAGCCGCGCGACTGGATCTGGTCCACCAGCCGCTGCCATGACTCGCTGCGATGTACAAAAACACAAAACACTGAAAAATTGTTGAATAGTGAATAATAAAAGATTGGATTTAATTTTTTCTATTTTCAAATCCTTAATAAGACCTATCGTCATGATCGGAATACTGGCTTTTAAAATGGATGAAAAAAGATTGCATGTAGCGGAGATGGGATTGTTGAGATCGATATCTGGAGTAACGAGAATGGATAAAATAAGGAACGAGTATATTAAAGGGAGTCTGAAAGTAGCATCAGTGACAGAGAAGTTGAAAGGGAATCTTTTGACTTGGTACGGGCATGTTATGAGGAGGGATGAATTGCATATTAATAAGAGAGTGATGAATATGAATGTTGAGGGATGGAAGTGTAGAGGAAGATCCAAGAAAAGATGTACGGGTTGTGTAAAAGCGAATATGGATGACTTGGAAGTCTGTGAAACACTGACGGTTGACAGGGGAGAGTGGAAGAAATAGACTTACTGCACCGACCCCAAATGGGATTAGGGTAAGGAGACGATAATGTATTTTTCATATCCACCAAAGTTTTAACATTTCTCAATATTTTCACTGTTAAAGTGAATCGTACCCACATTCTCTTAGTGAGAGTTTCGTAGAATTTCTTATCTTGCTCCTATAACTGGCATTGTCTGAGACATTATGAAATCTAAATAGGAAGAGGTTCTCAAGTCAACAAAGAAACCCAGTCTTAAGATTAGAAAAAAGGGATAACTGATCACTCACTGAAACTTCATCTGTGAATCTGGTGAAACTTGGCATACATATGAAAATCGTTGGTTAAATTTTTTGTTGTACAAGTTTTCTTGCTTGACGATAAATGTATCAGCACTCACCCCAACGCCTCCTGCCGTTTCTCAATATCCTCGATGTAAGGACTCTCCGACGCGAGCAGTTTCTTGGCGAGCTCCTCGCACTGGTTGAACCGCTCGGCACCGCTCTCCACGCGGTGGCGGAGCTCGTCGAACTTGGAGCGGAGGATCTTTTGGGATACATTAGAATAGATTTTTTTAACACGATTTTTAGCTATAAGCTTTGCTCGGCTCCCTGCTCGGCACTGAAACCCTGCGGTCTCTTACCACAAAAAAAAAGTTAAACAGTGTTTAACTCCTAAACATGCCTTAGTCGCGTGTTTAAATATGAGCAACCACAAATCCTGATTTAAGTAGTGTTTAACCGTTGTCTCACTCAATTCTGTTGTGACATTTCTAATTATTTTAGACGTATATCTTTAGACACTGTCTAGCTAAACAGGCGTCTAAAAGGTTTTTTTGTGGTAACACGGTTTATGTTTAAATATAAAAAGAATTAAAGGGCCCACGTTCCACGTTTGTCCTTCTATCGAATGAGTAGATACTGTTTTATATAAGTAAATTTTCTTCGACGTACTTTTTTACTTTTATTTTTTACATAATATCAAAATGTTACATACTTCAATTTTGTATACGATTTCAATTAATTTATCCTGTTTATCATCATTGTCATGTTTATCAATGTCAAGTTTATCAATGTCAAGTTTATCATCTTAGCTATAGGCACAACTTTAATGTTGTAATGTAGGAGGCGTCACCACGTCAACACCACGCCCCCACACTGACGCGACTCGAGACGGTGTGCACACACTCCACAGAAGCGCATTATTACTTATATATTGAATGTTGTGCTTTCCTATCATTGGACTAGTTACGGTGGTATATTGCTTAAAATGCATAAAATTACGGATGTTTTTGGTGGTCCAAGGATTTTGTACTGTTACACAACAACATGATAAGAGCCCTCGTTAGACTATATAGTTATTGGGATTGTAGGATAGATAAGATCTTTGAACTTTATCATCATTCTCACCAGTAGATGCTCATAATCCTGTCCGTAGTCCTCGCTGGAGGCTGCGGCGTACTGTTCCTGGATCCAGCTCTCCAGCTCGGCGCTCTCCGCCAGATACTCGTGTCTGGAAACCAATGTACAGTTTGATAAGATGATCTTAGTTATGAAAAATTAACATAAGCAATTACACACTTATGCCCTTGCACAAGGTTTCCTTGTGCAAGAGTTTCAGATGGCATTGACACGCACAGATACACAAACATACAGGACCTGAGAACAAACTTTGTGTTCACCACACAAAGTTTGCCTCGGTATCGAACCCGGTCATACAAGGAAATCCTATAAAAAGATGAAATAAAAGAAGTATTTTAGGGCATTGTGGAGAGTTTTTTTTTTTAATACTTACTGGTGACTAAATTGTGGAATGCCTTGCCTGAGTCTGTGTTCCCTGATCGCTTTAACCTGGGTGTTCAAGTCACGAGTGCATAAATATGTATCTTCTAGGTAAGCCTGCTCCATTTTCGACCGCATCGTCACTTATCATCAGGCGAAATAGTGGTCAAACGCAAGCCTATAGTATATAAAAAAAATAATACTAGCTGGTCGTTTTCCTGATGTTACCATCATAACGCCGACCCGTAACAAACGCAGTCACTCATAGCTTTGTAACACAAAGTTGTTGAGCAGTGCCGCGCAGGCGCGCAGCACTATGAAAAAAAATGGAAACTATGGATCAAAGCATTACTCATCAAAAAATATTGGAAACCAATTATTCTTCTAGGTTATGTAGTGACCGTTTCAAATCTAATGATTATTAAGACGCGAGCATGTTTATTATCCCTCAAAGTAAACATCAATGACAAGCACCAGCGATGGTGGCACCATTTGAGATTAGCTTTGCCTGTGCCCATTGGTCCCTTGGCCCGCCCCGCAGGTCCCCGCGCCCACCTGCAGACGCTCTCGACGAGCGCGTGCTGCCGCATGGCGGCGCGGCGCTGCAGGCGCTGCAGGCTGTCGGCCAGCAGCGCGTGCCGCGCCGCCAGCGGGCCGCCCGCCGCGCCGTCCAGCGACGCCGCCACGTGGCCCATCTCGGAAATGATGGCCGCATACGTGTCCAGCTCCAGTTCCACGGCCTGAGGAGAAGGGCAACTCATATAACAACATCCTCAACGCAAATAATACCCCTGCAATAGGATTCCCTGTGAGTAAGTGGCATGGACACACACATGCCGTTGAGTGACACAACATGAGTTTTCCCGTGATCATGCCGTTTGCAACAGCGCCGAAATATCGGAAACTTAGTTTCTAGTGATAATTGTGTGTACCTGTGTGTGTCTAAGTGGACACACACAGGTATACAACACAAACATCCAAGACCCTGGAGCAACTTTTATGCTCACCACACACAATCTGCCGAGATCGAACCCGGGGGTTCTCACTTTGCATGCAGGGTTACTATACTAACTCAGCTACGGAGCAGTCAGCTGGAATGCACGATCAGCTGATTCAACATCAGCCAACGTTCACCCGTGTACAACGTCTACCCCTCTGCAGCAGCTATACCAACGACCCAAAGCCACACTCATCTACGTAAAGGATTTGGACTGGCTTGGGGCAATCATGCCAGGGAAAATGGACAAAAAAATAGGATTAATGCTCCGTCGCTGCGTGAAAGAAATAACACACCAAGAATAGATAGAAGAAACCACTAACTTGATACAACATTTTTCTTTTATTTTTTTACTATTCAAATTCAAAATGCTTTTTTGATATAGGACCCAAGACACATATGAAGGTTAAAATAATTGACTGTAACTGCGGGCCTCTGTGACGCTCGTCTATCCGAATCACCGACTAAAACTAATGCTGTCTTTCATCAGAACATAATAAATGACAAAGACATCAACAGACCCAAATCCATACTCAAAGTCAACGAACCTTCCAGAAACCCACCGTGCCCGTTCCAAATTGGTATAGGCCGAGCAAGAAGAAGGGCAAGAAACTCGTCTTGGCATTGTATCGTATTGGATATTTAGGTGAACTGGTCGTTTGCCTGACGGTAAGCATAACGGCAGCCCATACCAAAAGTAGTCCGTACCTTGTGTCTGGTCAGCAGCTGCGTGGCCCTGTGCCTGTCCCGGCCCACGTCCGCGCTGGCGAGCGCCGCGTCCTTGTCCGCCAGCCACGAGTCCACCTCCACGGCGTCGTGGTAGAACTGCTGCGCCTTCAGAGCCGCCTCCAGGGCGGAGGCCCGGGCTTCGGCCGCCATAGACACCGAGGAATAGGCTTGCTCCAGCTCCTGGCAGAGGGATTGGATCTGTGGGGGAAAGGTCGATATATACCAGCTTTAAAGTCATACGTTTCATAGCAGCCTGAAAGAGATCGCTGCATAATCCGCCGATTATTTTTTGAGTAAATAAAAATGCCTTTCTACCAATAATAGTATCACAATGTTTTCCTTCAAATTTCAAGCTCATTTCTCTCAGGCACTCGCATTGTTGTTTTCAACTTTCGCAGAACTTGTCTACAAGTCTTAGAATGAAGAGTTTCTGTGCTGCCCCAAGGTGACGAAAAGCTAGCATATTTCAGAAAAACAACCAAGAGAAATAGCAGTTCTTTTCTCCTTAAACTGAAGAAGAACCCACCTTCTCCTTCTGAGGATGTCCTTCTTGTAGCGTATCCCCTTGCGTCAGCAGCCGCTCGATGATAGGGCGCCGCCCCACCAGCTCCGCACGCAGCTTCCCGTGCTTCTTCTGAGCCGACTGTGCCGCGTGGAGGTCACCGGGGGCGGCGTCCGAGGTGGCGGCGGCCTGACGCTCCGCCAACCAGTCCAGTTCACCTGCCACTTCTGCTGCGAACTTGTGTAGTCTGTGGGAGGGATGGGGAAGGGCGGTGTTAGCGGTTGTCTAAGACAGCGTATGAATTATCGGTAGATTTTTGGAACTTTCCAGCAACCAGCTCGAGGGTTTGGAGTCGATTGAACGGCGTACCGAAAGACTCCTTAATGAAGACGCTCTTGTTGCGACTAAACTGCAGGGCCTGGCACATTACTGTAAAGTCACAAGCCTGTATGTCTTCTACAGAACAAACCACGTTGAATGTGCGTCGGAACTTCACCTCCTAATATCGCATCACAAGAGGTGCGGCCCAGCGCCCCCCCTTTATAATGAAAATCCCACCGAAACTCACGAAGCGTTTTGCTCCCTGCTACAGAACAAGACCTGCAAGGAAGTGGAAATCTTTGCCGACGCGACGTCTGTGTTCCCTGAACGTTAAAATCGGATTCCTACCGCAACAATTCTTATAACCGCAACAATTCTTATAATCTGGGTGGATTGAAAAATATAATGAATCTACTATAAGGTATCTACGGGAATTGGGAGACCTTCGAACATCGTAACTTCACTTCAGGTGAGATTGTGGGCAAACAACATCCCAATCCAATGTAAAGAAAAACTTAACCACCGATTCAGTCATTGACAGGAACAGATTTAATCTACGATTTTAGAGTTAACAACATTTTAGACATCCTTCGGTGATCTGGCATTCTTAGACGTACGGAACTCTAAACTGTTGCCACTGTTAGTAACAAAGGATTGAAAAGTGGCTAGCAACTCTTCAACCGTTTCAAAGTTCTAAATCGGTAGACAACTCACTGCATGCTGGTCTCAAGCGCTTCCCTCCTCGCGTGCGCGGGCCCCCGCAGCGCTTGCAGCGCTTGCAGCAGCGCCTGGCTGTCGCGCTCGATGGCGGGCGCGTCGAAGTGTCCCCCGGAGACGAGGTCGGCGCCCTGCGCTGCGAGGCTGTTGGCCTTCTGCTCCCACTGGGACAGCTCCTGCTCTAAGGCCTGGAGGGGGGAAGGAGGGGTCGAGTTTTGGCGAAAATGTGATGTTGTTGATTTACTAAAACCTATGTTTTATCGAGTGTTAGTGAGCAATAATGGTGGATTATTAACAATTAAGTGTTCGTAAACGTGCATTAGTGAAAGGCAAATAGTACAACGACGAAAAACGTGTATTTTCGTATTCTATCCAAAACTCCATAGAAGCTTCAGTAAAGTATCCACCGCTTTACTGAAGCGTCACTTTGACTCGACCGCGCTTAGACTAAACTTTAACGTGACTTTGACGACTTTCATGTACCAAAACTTTTATTATAACTTGAGACTGGAAAAATACGCAAACCACGTGGAGCCAAAAACAAAAAAAAGGAGGGGTCGAATTGGTAATCTCTTGAAAATTAAAGCTAAAACCGTTACATTTCCGTTAAAAGAAGTGGATATTCTCACGTATAGTCTGTGTTTTTATACTTGTCCCATAAAGTAAACAAATTCAGCAGATCACCAATCAGCTCAGCGGAACATCCGAATTAGAATCGTATCGTATCATTGGTTGGCATCCACCCAGTTTGTTAACATTGTAAACATAAAAAATTGGTACTTGACCTAACCTATACTAATATTATAAAGCGGTACAGTTTGTTTTTGTGTTTATTACAGCTAATCCCTGTAACAGCTGGTCTTTTAAAAATGATTTCCCTAATAGAACACTACCTACATTATCCACGCGATAAAATCTCAAGCAACAGCTAGTATAGTATTAAAAAAAGTTTCTATTCTAGAGGCCCTTAGGCCACCAAACATTTTGTATACTGTCTTTAAAAATTTGTGTTTCAAAATTAGCTCTTTTAGCTGTGTGGTGGTGTCGAAAATGAGACAATTAATATTGACCTGGTGTTGATTCACCAGCCGCTTGCAGCTCCGGAGGTCCGTGCCGACCTCCTCGCTCTTCAGAGAACGTTCCAGGTCCAGGAGGCGAGCCTTGGCGTCTTCCACGGATCTGTTGGACGATGGGGCAGATTGGAAAATGTTATATACCCTGTTCCATAATCTTAGATATTTTTTGTTAACAAGGAAATGTCACGAAAAGTCACTGTCAAAGTGACATGCCAGTTGCCCAAAACATTTTTCACTTGTGAAAAATATTTTTGTTTCTATTTCCCTCGGCTTTGCTCTCGCGCGGCAGAATTATAACGTAACAAGAAACAAATAACAAGAACTAACAACAAAAACTTAAACAAAACAACTACAAAATAATAAGATCTTTAACAACAACACATACGCAGCAAGATACACACTCGAGTTCTGAGATTGGAACAGATCAACAGACAGAAAAAGAAAATGGCGGCGATTGCACAAAATGTTTTAAATTTCTGCGGTGTTCCCAGTCTAAGAAAAATAACTGCACGAAAAAAAACTTCCTTTTATTATAGTTTTGTTTAAAATAACAATCTTGCAAAAACGATCAATTCACTATTTTTCAATAATTCAAGTGTATCATGTTATAATTTAAAATCAATTAATAATAATGTCTATCATCAAATTATGGATTGCACAGTTTTCTATCAATTTTTTCGTTCTGTCAACCCCTTTGTTTACATAGAATATCTAAGATTTTGGAACAGGGTATAGTAAGTATACAGGGTAAAATGATAACGGTACCAATCAAATGCTGCTTGATATTTTCTATTGTCCGCTATTAGAACCAAATATTTTTAGCTTGTTACAAGAATTGAAACTTAGCTCTCCTCTGGATCATAATTATTCCAAGTCCCACCCACTCCCGCCCACTACGCCCCCCGTCGAAACTAACCGTTTGTATTTCCGTTGCTGCGCGGCCTGCCGCAGCTTGCTCCCTTTGTCTCGTGAGGCCGCAACCAGACCTTCCCACGCCGAGTGGAGGTTGTCCAGACGTTCAGATACTTCCGTCGCACGAGCAGGGTCCGATTTTTGGAGAGATTGGCCGACCTGCGTGAGACAAAGTAATAAAAAATAGGACGATTCTTTCGACCGCTTCTTACAGTAATCCTCACCAGACACTTTTAACTAACCAAAAAAAAATTTCTAATTACTTATCGTGTACTAATTATCTTATATATTATTATTCTTTCTCCCACTTCTCGGTGAGGCTCAAGATCGCTAGCCCTTAAAAAACATAAAAGTTGGTTTAAAACTTTATTTCTCGTTGATATTCTTACACTCTCCACGTTTCTGAGTTGTTTCTCATTCGCTTGCAGCTCTCTCTCGAACGCTTCATGTTTCTGCAGCTTTCTTTCCAAATTGGCAAGGTCCCTAGAAAGAAAATGATTTCATTAATTCAAATTCAAAAAGTTTTATTTCAGATACCATAAATTAGGTAATATACTTTTTTTCTAACTTCTTTCTGCTTTTCATCTTTTTATCGCCAGAAAAAAGTAAATTTCAGAGTTTTGATGGGAATGCGAAAATGTGTTGTTGTCGATTTTTTGTTATTTACTAAAACCAGTAAGTAAGTAATAGTAAAAAGACAAAAAACGTGTATTTTCGTATTCTATCCAAAACTCCATAGAAGCATTCAGTAAGTATCCACCGCTTTACTGAAGTATCACTTTGACTCAACCGCGCCTAGACTAAACTTTAACGTGACTTTGACAACTTTCATGCAGCAAAATTAGAGATTTATTTAAACTTGACACTGGCTAAATACGCAAATCGCATGGAGCCAAAAAAAAAGTAAATTTCTAGTTACCTGTAGCTTTGGTCCTTGGCTGTTCTAGTTTTGTCCTGGATCCAAGTCTGTAGTTCCTCCGTGGCTGATACGAACTGAAATGAGGTGGAACTAGTTAAAAAAATATATATAAGTAGCTTCTGCCCGCGGTTTTCACCCGCGTTCCCACAGGGACCGTCCATTTTTCCGGGATAAAAAGTATATCTACGTCAAAAACCACGTCGATCCGTTGCTCCGTTGCTGCGTGAAAGAAGGATAAACCAACAAACTAACAAACACACTTTAACTAACAAAAACACATTTATAATATTAGTAGGATTTCTAGACTCTGACGAGGCTTTTTTTTTAATGTTATTTGGTAACGAGACGAGCTGGTCGTTTGCCTGATGGTAAGCATAACGCCGGCCCATAACAATTGCAGTGCCACCCAGAACTTTGAAACACAAAGGCCTGCGCGGCACTGCAATGCGCTCGTTACCCTGAGACATTAGGTATTAAGTCTCATAAGCCCAGTAATTTCACTGGCTATTCTGCTCATCAAACCGGAACACAGTAAAGCTTGCACATTACTTGGATTCACTCACAAAGCGGTGGTAACAACCCAGACGGACACTCGCAGAAGAGTTAGTACTACCAGTAACAAAACACACAAACCAATACATTTTATTATTTAGTTACCTGTTGGTGCGCCAGACTAGCGTGCAGCGCGCGGCGGCGCTCGGTGGCGGCGTGCCTCACGTCCTCGCGGCGCTGCAGCACCGCGGCGCGCCGGGCCGCGATACTGAGAGGGAATACATCTCTATTAGTCGCTATAGATGTTAAATATGTTTTGTGTGATATATTTTTTCCAGATTATCTTTTATAAAGTACTTAATTGGTATTGGAACCTTGTGGCCACATTCCGGCTCGATCATCAGGACTAGGGCATGCAACCGATTTTAACCGATTCCAAAATAACCGGGAAAAACTGTTTCTTTTTGTCGTGTGAGAACCGATTCTTAAATCAGTAGGAATCGATTCCCGAATCCTTTCGATTGCCGTTTAAAAATATCCCAATTCTAAGCAACAGCAGGCTGTTGAGATGGCAGCGCCATCTCAACTTAATAATATCAAGATCAAGAATCATAATAACATCCGATTAGGCTGCATGGTATTAGATTTGTTTGCCTGGTAATTATTGGGAGATTGAACGAAAAATTTGTCAACTATCACGTGAACTCAAGTGAAAAAGTCAATTAATTCATTTCTAAAAAAAAATACTAAAAAACGCGTTTCTTATTTATTTAACTTAAAGCAAAATTATTGTATAAAAAACAAAAAAATCTAAAAAACCCGGTACCCGATTGCGAGTCAGGAATCGGAATCGAAATTTTCGATACTTCAAAATGCTCCGATTCTGCATGCCCTAATCAGGACATCGTCTCGGATCAGAATACTTGTAAAGACAAATCAGTCGAGCACAAACTCGATAGGGTTACGTCGTTTCGTTAAGAGTTCCAGTGGCCATCCAGCTCCATCATCAGACCAGCTCTGTGACATCATTATATTGCATTGTCATCCGATTTACATAATATGTATATATAATTTCAGCTCAATCGAACACCGGGAAGTGAGTCAAATTTAACTTGCAAGATTTGATCTAAACAAAATAAAAACTTGTAAAATAACATTTATTTTTTTATCACTAAACGCAAATATTTTCCTGAGTGATCTGACACTAGTTTTTTTTTCTTCTTCCTTTGCCAGACACAGTTTGTGTATTTTGCCAATTTCAAGTTTAATTGACTCTAGTTACGGAAACGGTAGTGAAACAACTATTTGACCTTGTGGCTGACATTCCACAGAAGCCAGGAAATAAAGAAAGAAGAAGAACTATTTTACCGCTAAAAACTTTATCAATTTATTATGTGTCATGCAACTGTCAAAAACGAGACATGCGTGAAGTGCTTGCACGATGCAGAGACGTGTAACGGCCATCTAGTTACAAAATCTGAACTTCTTTAAATAGACTCACTGTTCCTTGGCGTAGTGCGGCTTGTGCTCGAGCGCCAGCGCGCGCTGCGCGAAGGCCGCGAGGCGCTCGTCCTGCGCGCCCAGCCGCGCCTCCAGCTCCTCGTGCCGCTTCACTAGGGCTTCGGCCTCGTCCACCGACGACTGTGCACACAACATACACTATTTAAACAAGATCACATACATTCGACATACTAGACGTGTGTACATACTAGATGTACCTTCCTATAATTTGGGCAATGGCAGATGTCGCTCGTAGTATCAAATGTTTGTTACTAAACATTTCGCTGCTGACAGGATTCAAACCCGCGATTTTTAGTTGTCTATATCAGATGCTTTAACCAACTAGGCTATGGGAGCGATCGATGGAGAAAACTACGATGTGTAATAATCGCGAAAACTTAAGAAAATACAATAATTAGTAGTTTTCTTTGCCTATCAACAGATGGCATCACCACAAGTCAGGCACGTTAGTTACCGCACTCGTCTACAGATGAGGCCACCACAAGCTAGACACATCGTAGTTTTTTGCACTCCCTACAGACGGCACTATCACATCGCAGTGTCCCCCGCTCGTCCACAGATGGCACCACCACGAGCCAACACATCGCAGTTCCCCCGTTGATCCACAGATGGCGCTATCCCAACCACACGACACGTGCAGTGTACTGACCCCTAGCGGCGCGTAGTCCAAGTAGGCGCGGTGTGCGCCGCTGGACGCGTCGAGCTGGTCTGCCTCGCGGTTGAAGCTCTGCAGCTGTACCAGCTGCTTCAGGAATGCGTCCTTCTCCGCCCAATCTGTGAAGAATGTCACAACACAAGCTTGAACCTCACCGAACCACTAGTTCACTAAACATACTCGAATAGTCAAGAGGATTGTTAATTTCGCAAGCCGTTCCTGATACTTCGATAATGGTGTGGATTCTGTCGCTTCATACCTAAAACTAATTTTAGTTTCGCTCTCTCTCTTTCCAATACATAACGCGAGAAAGAGATGAAAGATGTTTGAGACATCTAAATTTAGTTTTAGAGCTGTCAAATATCTTCAATCCTAATTCAACAACTTCTTTTATCCCATCACATTCCTGACATTTTAATGAATAAAAAAACGTACTACAACTATTTGCAGTTTTTCACGGCCAAATCAACAAAATGCATGTTTTTAGTAAGGTTTTACGGCCCGCGTTGAAAAAATGACATCAAATGTTCTATACAATTTGTATGAAGCGTTTTAGCGCTCACTAGATACGCCCGACTTTGACTCATTTTTGACGTTTCTAACGTCCGATTTCCAGTTTATTCGATTTAGACATTTGATTCTCATGAGAAAACGAATTGATTGTCATCACAAAAAAATGGAGTCAACATCCTTATAGTTTATAACTACGCATATAATATCAGTCGTCGTACCTTTGTGCACTTGCTTCTGGTCCGCCTCGAGCGCCCTGATCCTGTCAGCGACGTCTGTCAGTGCCGGGTTGCTCGCCAGCAACTGCTTGCCCAGCGCTATCACTTCTTTGAACCTGAGGGGGAGAGGCAGGGGGGGGGGCGGTTACATGATGTCACTAATGCGACTGGTAGCTGTTCAAAATACTGATATTTTTAACCCTCGAAGCAAAAAAGACGGGGTATTACAAGTTTAACGAGTGTTCCTGCGTGTCTATCTGTGGCATCTTCACACTAGCCTGTATAGTTAATTTCATCTGTTATATCTTGTTGTGTGAGTTAATATCTTGTACGTCACGAATAAATGTAACTATTTTTCTATTTTTCAGCGCCACGCAGAGATTTGAGAGTCACAGTCCGGCGTGGCATTGCTCTGCGACAAGGTAAGATGAAAGGCTGACTCACTCGTCGTCGTGCGTCTTGATATCGTCGGCTAGCTCCTGGTGCTGCTTATGGAGCGCCTCAGCCGTCGCCACGTCCTTGGCCGTTGACTCTTGGGCTAGCTGCTCGCGGACTTTCTGTTACGACACAGAACAAATAACTATATAAATACCAGACAAAATTACGTTCACCTAATTTTAATTTCTACCTCTCTTTCTAAATAAGAACATGAGAAAAGTATGGAATATTATATTATTTTAGACGTGTCAAATTAATCCACTTTTTCGTGTCTAGTGTAAATTTAACGGCAATGAATTTAGAGGCGGCTAATTTATCAAGGATGGGATACATTTGACAGCTCTAAAATTAAATTTAGATCTGACAAACATTTTCCATCTGGGTCTCATGTTATGTATTGGAAAGAGAGAGCGAAACTAAAATTAGGTTTAGGTATGAAACGACAGGATCGGCACCATTGTATTGCAAAATAAACTACCTAATACCAAAAATATAAATACAAACAACAAACAAATACGAGGTTTTCCCCTCACGTGTACAATCTGGACTATTTTCAGAAGCGTGAAGAGATTCCTTTCAGAGAAAGGTAGGCAACGCGCTGACAGTGCTTTGGTATTGCAGATGTGCATAGGCTGTGGTGACCACATAAAATCTGTTGGGCCTCTAGCTCATAAACTATAAAAAATACCTAATCTGATAAACATATGCTAGACTCGGGAATTGTTACATAAATGTATCTGTGACATTACAAGACACACTGCTTATTTATCCCGCTAGGTGGCGCATTATCGCTGGTGTTGTTTCGTTTCGTTGTCAAACTTTATTATAGAATTTTAGTACGTAAACAAAAAAAAACGTCTCAGCAATAAAGTATGCCTTCTGTGTATAAATAAAGGTACACACGTTCCCCTTCTGATGTAAAAAAAAAACTGGAACTTGGGGAAACACATTCTTTTCTAGTTTTAGCAGTGACCATTTCAATTGAAATATTTTTATATGACGCGATCAAATTTACTGGTTAGTTTATTTCATGAACCCCCAAAGTAAACATCAATGACAAGCACCAGCGATGGTGGCACCAGCGATGGTGGCGCCATCTGACATTAGGTTTGCCTGTGTCTTTCAAGTAGTACAGTATACCGTATACACTAGTATAAGCTGGTAAATCATGTTGGATACGCTGAAAACTGGTATAGTATCTCGTAGTGGTCTTATATTAGCGTAGGTCGTACTAACCTGGAGCCAGCTGTGCAGCTGCGCACTACTGCTTCCAAAGATTTGGTGTCCCACGGCGCTCTCGAGGCGGCTGCGGCGCTCGGCGGCCTGCGCCTGGCACCGCTCCCACATGGAGTGGATCTCGCGCTGTCGTCCGTCGATGTTGCTCTTCTCACTTGGGTACTGGGACTTCACGCTGGAACGGTGGGATGGCAAAATCAGACGGAGAGATCATAATCATCAAAAAAAATCACAAGCTGTGTTTTTGTGCAGGTTTCAAACTAAACCGTCAAAATCGACCTACCGGTTTCGGACATTACCCGGAACAAACATACAGACAGACCGACAAAAAATTTAAAAATGGTTGTTTTGTTGTAGGTATCGTATATACTTTCATATGCATTTGGTAAAAAGCTGTTATTTTGACATTAACAGACACTTCAATTTTATTTATTTGTATAGATTACAAGAGATTTAAAGATATTCAAATTAAATAGCTACAAAACACAAATAATTAACTTACCTATGATTTTTATACCATTTAAGAACGCTGCGTGTAACAAATACAGAAGTGAAAAGTATAATGTAAGTTGTAACCTATTATGTTTTTAGTTAATAATTCTATTACAGTGAAGCCGTCCAGCACTCCGAAGGTCGAAGATTCGAATCGTAAGAGCGTAAGATTTCAGCAAAGAATAACACTAATTCAACCATAGCATAGTAATTTACATGCTCACGTTTGATCGCAATCTCACACGGAGAATAATAAGTATAAGGCGGGGTACCAAGTTGTGTGCGTCGCAGCGAGAAACGCTAAGAGCAGCTCCAGCTCCCGCTCCAGCTGCTGCTCCTTGTAACTAGTGACCTCGTACTCACAAGTCCGCCAACAGACTGACAGTGTTGACCTTCCCCCGCAGCGGTTCCAGCTCCCGCTCCAGCTGCTGCTCCTTGTAACTAGTGACCTCGTACTCACGAGTCCGCCAGCAGACTGACAGTGTTGACCTTCTCCCGCAGCGGCTCCAGCTCCCGCTCCAGCTGCGCGTGTCTCCGCTGCAGCGCGCGCACGGTGCGCAGGTCGGCGGCAGGCGCGGAGCTGGCCGCCAGCTGCTGCTCCTTCTCCGCCATCCAGTCCAGCGCCTCGTCGCAAGTGCGGCTGAACAGCTCCACGCTGCAATAGAGATTAGAACAGTAAGAAGAGACCGGGAAATTGAAGAGCTGCTGCCCGCGTCAGACATCGTATCGGTGACACCAAATCCCAGACTTCGCTGGTTCGGCCGCTTGTTTCTATGATTTTCATGAATGGAAGAGAATCAAGCGAGCGATCTGGAACGACCGAGTGGTCGGTTCCTTGGCAAGAATTTTGTGTCTTAATATTTACGTCTGTACTCTATGTTTTCCTTATATGGACTGGTTTTTTTTGTTGTTGTTTTATTTACTGTGTCGTGAAAGTGTTTAATAAATGTTTTTGCTTTCATTTTCCTATGTACCTACAATTTTATTAGTGCAATAGAGATCCTAAATCTATCTTCTCCTTCGGGATGTTTTTAAATCTATGTAGTTTCACATGTTTGAAAGAATATCAAATAGACAGATGACCTTGAGAGAAAGCTTATTGTTAAAAACCTAGCATCAGACCCATATCGGCGCAAGGGGCCTAGACAAAAACCACTTGCCGTAAGCGTTCACACCTGCGGAAAAGAAAAAATGTATGGGAATAACATTAGCTTGTAAGATATTGTTCGTTTTTAAATTGGTGGATGGTGATTGGTCGTATTGGCTTTTTACTCTATGGTATTAAAAGAAACGTGTGGCTTTTGTTTAGAGGGCATGTTATGATGAGAACGAAAGAGAGATAAATGTGATCTGGGCCTCTGGAAACCATATGGAAACAGATGTATGATTCAGACTGACAGAAGTGAACGGAGTGAGTGAAGGAGATATCATAGAGTAGACCTGTAAACAGGGGAGATATATGCGACGCATTCCTGCTAGGACAAGCATACGCAAAATTTTAAGAAAAGTAAATAAATTTTAACGAAGATTCAAGTGTTTTCTCTCTACAACCGCCTATCCTACAAGTGTATCCATTGTCTACGTTCTCACCTGGAAGCTCCTTCCAAGCTCTTCTCCTTCTGCTCTTTCTGTCTCAGAAGTCTGTCCCACTGCTGCCTCAACTGCTGCCTTCTGGCAGTGGCCTGGAAAAGAGGTAGCATTTTACGTCACAAACTACGCAGAGTTTTACAACCTGCCTTCATATGTCTTAAATTTGAATTTTTGAAAATTTAAGTGCCTTTGAAAATAACAACCAAAAATATATTCATGCAAACTAAATTTCTTGTCTTGGTTAATGATGATTATTGTTGGGTTCTGTGACTAATATTTAATTTTGCTTTGTTTTTAGCAGTAACATTTTATTCTCGATTCTGGCGTCTCATACCTAATCTTAGTTTAGCTCTCTTTTTCCAATACGTAATATGAGGAAGAAATGGAAGAAGTTTGACAGGTCTAAATTTAGTTTTAGGGCTGTCAACTATCTCCACAATAAGTGAGCAGCAGTGTGTAGTGACGTCACAAACCTTGGCGGCCTGTCCGTGCTGCGCGGCCGCCAGCTGCTCGGCCGCCGCCTCGATGTGTTCCAAGCGACGGGACGCCGCTGACAGATCCGTCACGAATTTCTGCAACAAAAATAATAATAATAACGTTTATTCACTAAAATAGTCACAATTGGAACTTAAAGTATAGGTAAATCTAAGATTGAGGATTATCACTAGGTACTTGAAGCAATAAGTTTCTTGTGTGTACTACCACACTAGGATACCCTGTGTCGTGGGAAATTTAGTCTCTTTCGGAGGTATAAAATCGTGGGGTTGCAACCTGCTTAATAATATTGTGCCTAATATTTATATATATATGCATATTCTATTTATTTTTATTGAAACCGCCAAATTAGACTCAATTTGCAAGGAACCAAAAACAAACAAAATGGAATAATATAATAAACGAATATACGAACATATAGGTACGTCTGTACATTTTCTGAAATGGTGTTTATCAAGCTAGCTTCTGCCCGCGGTTTCATCTGCGTTCCAAGAGAAACCGTGCATTTTTCTGGGATAAAAAGTAAATGTTAATCTCCGGTCCATAAATTATATTTATGCAAAAGATCACCTCGATCCGTTGTTTAATTTTTGCGTGAAAGGACAAACCAACAAAGCAACACACTTTCGTATTTATAACACTACGGATTAAGACTTCTTTACTCATACGTGTGTGTATTCCGGTTTGATGAGAGAAGTAGTCAGTAAAATTACTGGCCTTATACCGGCAAGCGCACTGCAGTGCCACGCAGGCCTTTGTGGTTCAAATGCAAATGTTAATCAAACAATACGCTTGTCGATACTCGGTAATACACAACGGCAATTCACACCACTATTTTTTCCACAATACCGCTAAAATAATGTCAATTTTTTCGTTCACCTCATACTATCGATCTCTACTCATCCATTATAGCTTCGAAAACGACGATGATATTATCAACTCACCTCGTACTTCCTCTTGGCAGTATCCACGCTGTCCTCCGCCTCTTCAGTCCGCAGCATCTTCTCCTTGTCTTTCATCCACTTGTCAAAGTCATCGCACTCAGCAAAGAAGCTGTACAGTTTGATCGCATCTTCTAATTGAGCTCGACGAGCGGCCGAGAGAGTCAGGAGCTCATCTGAAACAAGAAGCTTAATAATAACATTGACTAACATACAAAGAACCTGACGTCTAATAAGGATGTGGCATACAAAATACATAATTACCGTCGTTATACAGGTTTAAGATCATCACTTTGACACAATAAACATCACAAAAAATATAGGATTATTTACATTTCAATAAAAAACTAAGAATTTATCAATTAAAAACAAAATTAAAGAAAACCTTATAAATAAAAAACAGCATTAAGGTCGCCTTCTGCAGGTAGGGTGCCCAAAAAATATATAGTTTCCAAAAAGATACTGCATTTAAAAGTTTCTAGAATTCAACGATTTTTTATCATCTAATAATAATTTAAATAGAACTATCAAATTATTTACATTTCAACGAATAATAAAATGTATGACAACGCACTTAAATGCAGTTTTTCACGCTAAATGCATGTTTTTAGTAGAGCTTTACGGGCCTAGAACATGTGACATCATATATTATGAGAAATTTGTAAGGAGCGTTTTAGCGCTCAATAGATACGCCCGACTTTGACTCTCATTTTTAGCGTTTCTTGCGTCCGATATCCAGTTTTTTCGGTATAGACATTTGATTCTCATGAGAAAATGAATTGAAATCTTAAAAAGAATAGTCTACATGCCTTGAGCTAACTATACAAATAAATAATATTTAAGTGTCTGTCTGTAATATCAAAATAATAGCTTTTTACAAGTCATATGAAATTATATACGTTACATAACAAAACAACCATTTTTAAAATTTTTGTTTATCTGTCTGTTTGTTCCGGGTAATCTCCGAAACGGCTGGACCGAACTTGACGGGACTTTCACTGACAGGTAGCTGATATTATAAGGAGTAACTTAGGCTACTTTAATTTTTTTTAAATAATTAGGGTTCCGCGCAGAAAAATAAAACCCATGAAATCCAATATCTCCACGCGGGTGAAACCACAGGCAGCAGCTAGTTTAAAATAAATTAATAATAATGTCTATCATCAAGTTATAAATTGCACAGTTTTCTATCAACTTTTTCGTTCTATCAACCCCTTTGTTTACATATTATATCTAAGATTCTGGAACAGGGTATATTGTGTGATATAAGCTCACCGTAGTCCTTCTGTATGTCCCGCATGCGCGCGTCGACGCTGACGGCGGGCGCGGCGGGCGCGGCGCGCGAGGCGCGGCGCGCGCTGGGCTTGTTCCTCTTGACGGGCACCACTTGCTTCACGAGCACCGTCTTCTTGACGCGCTGCACGGTGCGGACCTTCTCCGGACGACGCACCTGCACCTGCCGCGGGGAGAACGCATTCAGCGCTATTAGAGAGTACCGACCGACGCTAGACATCGTTTCAGCGCTAAAACATGGCTGGTTAGCAACTTTAAACTGATTTTAAGAGCGTATATACGTTTTCCGCACCGTTTGGGTAAGATACCGTACTTTTCGGACCTGTAAATATCCATGACTATATGTCTTAAGCGAGCGAGTGTGTCCGAGCGGGAACTTGTGCGACTTCCAATCCGACGCACCATAGTTCGAATCTCGACTCGGCCGCACCAATGACTTACATCAAGTTATGTGCGGATTATTCACACTCGCTCTAAAACGGTGAAGGATAACATCGTGAGGAAACACGCATGTACAAGATACACATAATTCGAGGATATGTGACATCCACCAAGCACTGGGCCCGCGTGGTGGATTATGGACCATTATTTCTGACAGGAGGCCGGTATCCCAGCAGTGGGCGCGTAAGAGGCTGATAGTACTCACAGGCACGACTCTAGGCTCGATCTCGCGCACGTAGTTGGCGGGCACGAACCCGTCGGTGCGGTCGGCCTTGCGCACCGACCACCAGTCGGGGTTGGTCTTGTTGATCAGGAACATTACTTCCCCCTTCGACATGGAGATGCCCTGACCCGTGAATGCGTACAGGGCCTTCACCTGGGAGGGAGGGGGTTAATAAAAATAACATATATTTTCCAGACCAGCAGCGCAAGTACGGATCTTTTCGATCGATAAAATTGACAGTTCAAATCGATAAAGTGGGTTTTACCGATTTTTTATATAATTTATCGAGGCTTGATACAACTGACAAAAGTTATCGAATAGCTAGGTCGAATTCAAAGAGAATATAAAGCTACTACAATAATTTACGATCAGACGTCGGTACTCGCAACATTCGATAAATCTATCAGTTTTTTCGATTTCCGTATCGACTTCCGTACTTGCGGCCCCAGCTTTTATAAAGTACGTAATTAATGATATGTATCTAAAATGTCGGCTCAATCGAACACCGGGAAGTGGGTCAAATTTATCTTGCATGATTTGACACATACTTAAAAAGCAAATTAAATAAAACATTGCAATAATGATTTTGGACCAATGCTAATAATTCACGCCGCATCCGCCCGCCAGTACATGCGCGGCGACCAGTCGGATCGCGTGCTGGTAGCTCAGTAATGAAAAGGTACCGAACACTAAGGAACCGGTCGAGCGATCGCAGCAAAACTCGGCTGTTGTAGTAACTAAGTTCCATAAATCTTACTTGCGGCACGCTCCTCTCTTCAGTGACGGTTCTATGCTCGAGTCGTTCGACGGGCTCCTCTTCCCACACCTCGGTGGGCACCAGGCGGGACTCGTTCACCCACTCTTCTTCTTCTATCGCGCCGCTCGACTCGACTTCTGTCGGGAGCTGGAGAGAAGAATCAGTTACAATCGAACCATGATATAAGCTAGTTAGTAATTTAAATGATAAGATTGGAAGTTTAAATTGATTTCTAGACTAACTTTTTTTTTATTAGCTTTGCTATACGAGGCAATGCAGCCAAGCTCCTAATATACTGCCAATTGGTATATGGATTTCTTTTTTTTATTTTTTATTTCAAATGGGTTTGCGTTTGACCGCTGTCTCACCCGATGTGAAGCGACGACGCGGTCGACAATGTAGCACGCTTGCCCAGAACACCTGTTCACTCGTCTCTTGAAGACTCCCAGATTGTAGTGTTCAGGAAAAACAGATGCTAGCAATGAGTTCCACTCTTTAGCTGTCCGCATGAGGAAGGTGGAAGCGTAACGCTTAGTACAGATAGGAGGAATGTCAACCATAAGCGGATGTCGCATTGTCGTACGTCTGGTCGTCCGATGATGGAAAGGGGGAAGGGGGAATCAAGTCATGCGGTATCATTGCACAATCCAAAATGTATCATGTAGAAGACATAAAGACTAGCAAGCTTGCGTCGAATGCTTTGCGTCGATGCTCGAGGCTCTGGAGCCTGGCATCAGATCATCATATGGTTATAGAATAGGTTATTAGGATAAGTAATCTATAGGCACAGACATATGCATAAATGCACGCACGCACACGCACGGCGCACACGCACACTTAAGACGTCAGTGCTGGCACACACAGTCAGGGCCGGATTAACCATGTCGGAGCCCCTATGCAATGCACGTCTCGGGCCCCCTTTTCTAACCCTAATAATATTACCCTATAATAATTTGAAATGCGTTCTGAATTATGACGATATAATATAAAAAACAACGCAATATTAGTAATATTGTCATTGAGGGTTTGTTACGTAAAAATCTTCAATATTAATTTTCACCCGCAGAAACAATTTAATTTTTTTTTCTCGTGGTGCGGGCCCCTATTCGTTGCTGGGCCCCTAGGCAGTTGCCTACTTTGCCTTATGGATAATCCGGCCCTGCATACAGTAAGGCTGATATTCAGAGACGACAGCTTAAAACGATCTAAGAACTGTCTTAGCCAAGCATCGGCTAAGCCGCTCAATCGAATTCGTATTCAGAAACAAAGTTCGTGCACGGTCTAAGCTAAGATCACACTCTCGTTATCTATGGCTGTTAAGTTTTTAATTTTTTCACCGGAACGTTTACCGGTTTTATCATTTATGTATGAATAGCAATACAACAAAGATAGCGATATACAAAATGTCACTGGAGTGAGTGAAACAACAATATTAATGCTATAAATCTATTTTGATATTATAATAAATGAAACATGTTAGTTTTGAAGTTTGACATTTCAATGTTTGGTTATTATGGTTTCTACCGTTATCATTTGGTGGCGCCACTTCTGTTTTGAGAGCGGCTCAAGTAGTCGATATTGCCTACTCAGGCTTTGCTTAGCATACGCTAAGTTTAAGTAGTGTTCCAAATGTCTCTGAATACAAATTAGAGCGTAAGCACTACTTTTTGACATAAGGAAGACAAAGTCCACGCTTAGACTCGTCTCTGAATATCAGCCTAAGAGCCCTCGTGTCGTCGTGTGACCGACCTGCAGCTCGCGGATGCCGGCGCGGCGCAGGCGGTCGGCGTGCGCGTCGAGCGCGGCGAGCTCCGCACTGTGCGCGCGGATCTCGTCGTGCAGTGCGCGGTGCCGCGCCAGCAGCGCCGCCGCCGTGTGCGCGTCGCGCCCCGTGTCCGCCGTCGCCACCAGGGGGCGTTTCTCCTTCATCCACGACTCCGCCTCGTTCGCGTCGCCGTAGAACTGGAAATTAAATTAGTTTACTAGGTGGTAGGACTAACTCTTCTGCGAGTGTCCGTCTAGGATGGTTGGTACCACCGCTTTGTGAGTGAAGTCTGCTGCCAAGCAGTAATGTGCGCACATTACTTTGTTCCGGTTTGATGAGCAGAGTAGCCAGTGAAATTACTGGGCTTATGAGACTTAATACCTAATGTCTCAGTGTAACGAGCGCACTGCAGTGCCGCACAGGACTTTGTGTTTCAAAGTTCTGAGTGGCACTGCAATTGTTATGGGCGTTATGCTTACCATCAAGCAAACGACCAGCTCGTCTCGTTATCAAATAATATATAAAAAAACACAGTATTCGCATTTCCAATAGTATGGACCGGCTCATGTGGAACGTTTAGTTACCTGGTGAGCGTCAGCCGCGTCAGAGAGCTGGCGCTCGCGGGCGGCGGCCAGCTCAGTGAGTGCGGCCCACTGCTGGGACAGCGCCTGCAGGCGCCGCGAGATCTCGGCCTGCTTCGGGTGCTTCGCGTCTATCAAGCTGTAGTAGGAAGAACGCACTTGTAACTTGGTGGTGTAGAGATGGTGCTAAGAAGTTCTGTTTTTAGACACGACTGCACAAAAAAAAGGAGTGTAATGTTTTTTATAACGGGCACGGTGGGTTTCTGGAAGGTTCGTTGACCTTGAGCGCGGATTGAGTCTGTTGATGTCTTTGTCAATTATTATGATAAAGACAGCATTAGTTTTAGTCTGTGATTCGGGTACACGAGCATTACAGAGACCCGCTATTAGAGTCAGTTATTTTAACCTTCGTAAGTGCTCTCTTGGTGCCTATATGAATAAAGCATTTTGAATTTGAATTATAGGTAGCGTTTAATATTTCATTTGATCTTTATTTCATATATTTCATTTACTCTGAGGTTATGAATAATAAATAAATAAAAATAAAAAAATCTATTAAGTCATAATATAAAAACACGACTGCCCAAAACAGGGTCAAAAAAAATTTCATATATGAAACCTTGTAAACATTACCCTCACCAGGACAACCGAACACACCAACAAACACTTTCTCATTTATTATAGTAGGTGTAGTAATGACCTCTGTCCCTTGGCGCGGTGCCGCTGCGACACGTGTTCGCGGGCGCGCAGCTCGCTGAGCAGTGCCGTGTGCTTCTGCTTCAGCGCCAGCACCGCTCGCAGGTCCTTGGCCGCCACCTCGGCGCGGCAGATGCGCTGCTTCTCAGTCACCCAGCCTGGGGCACGAGATAATACAAATGAACTATGTTTACTGCCTACTTAACTTTAAAAGGGGAGCGACTAAAGCCCAAGACAGGTATTTTTAGGGTTCAGGGTTCATTTTTAGCTACCTAGGAAGTTTCTTTAAATTGTATACTTGTTCTTCAATGTATTTGAGAGACACAATACTCATATTTTACTGTTAAAAAAAGTTCTGAATTTTGTTAACAGATGGCGCTAAAAACAAATAGTGAAAATCAAAACAGCTACTTTTATTTTGTAGGTTTTATAATAAAATCCCTGTAATAATAACTGAAAGTTTAATTTTTCTAGCTATAATGGACTCGTGCTAATGTAAGACCGAAACATTATTATTAGAAAAGTGGTTTGAAGTTGAATACTTTTGGCGTAGTACAGATCTGACATTTCAATAGCTCTTTTGCAAAACGCGTTGAAAAATGAAACTTGTATACATACTTATGTGTTTAAATAAAGAAGATGGACCAACAAAAATAAGCCGTAAAGCCCTCTATAGTGGGAACAGACGTAATGGATATAAACCTAACTATTGCTAATTATTTTATCAAACTACCTTTGAAATAGCTTAGTGGTCTGTACTTTTGAATTCTTTTAACATTGTTTTCATTCTCTTACCTTCCTCTTCATCATGGTCTTCTAAGAACTGGTACAGATTGCGCGCGTCCTCTAAACGCGCCTTGCGGTCCTTCGCGGCCTCCACGAGGCTGAAAAAATGAAAAGGAAATAGATAAATATATTATTCAATCCATCATTCTTTTGTGGGCTAGTGCCCTACATACCAAACTAAAACTAACAACTTAAAATCCCATCAAAGGTTTGACATCAACTAATTACAGCTCTACACAGCCAGATTGAACTTAGATCAGCTTTGCTAGTTTTCGCTCGCTTCGCTCACACAACTATTTTTAGCACCGTCCTAATACCA
This sequence comes from Crocallis elinguaria, assembly GCA_907269065.1. Taxonomy (NCBI): domain Eukaryota; kingdom Metazoa; phylum Arthropoda; class Insecta; order Lepidoptera; family Geometridae; genus Crocallis; species Crocallis elinguaria. Next base: position 12,654,069 of record OU026076.1, on the reverse strand, counting down.
TTTTCTTACAATCCCATCTAGCGCATTACGTCAACTAAGTGGCATCTTCCGTCGTTTGGTTTCAACTGGGTCAGCATTAATACTTTTCGCTCGCTTCGCTCACACAAACCATAAACTGACCTCTTATAATCCGCTTCCAGCGCATCCAGCTTCCCCTGCAGCTGTTCCCCGCCCCCCGCGGCCGCGCTGCCCCGCAACAGGCGACGGATGCTGTCGTCGATAGCGCCGAGCTGCAGCTCTTGTAACGCGTGAGCTTGTAACAGACGCTCTACGTCTACTAGATGGCGCCCTACGTCCACTGACTGGAACTGGGTCTAGGGAGACAAAATGTGTTGTTTATTTATTTGTTTGTTTATTTATTTATAGACGATACATCTTACTACGAATCTTTACAGATAACAACTTAATGCAATGGTCTATAATTCAAGCCTTTACGTTTTACAGCTGCACGCAGTCGCCAGCCCGGCCTGCTCCTTACCTTCATCTCTCCGAGCGTGTGCCCGACGGCGTCCGCCTCCCGGAGCAGCGCCATGAGCTGCGCGAGCCGCGCCAGCGAGGCGCGGTGCCGCTCGAGCAGCTCGAGCAGCTCGCGCCAGCGCGCCAGCACGGCCTGCTCCGTGCGCGACACTCCCTCCGCCCCGTGGTACTGCTCGCGAACCAGCTCCGCCGCCATGGCCGACAGGTCCTCGAAGCGTTCCGTTCTGGGAACGATCATACGTGACATGATTCATACATGACTCTGAAGGTTTAGCGGCTTTTAGCAGCTTTAACATTAAAAAGCACGCAAATAAATCATAAATACTGGATGAGAATGCTAACCAGAATACGAAAAATAAGTCCCTCTTGTACGTATTTGTGCTGACGAATAAATAATTCTAAAACAATCTAGTGCGATAATTGTGTCGATTCTGTCATCTCATAAACCTAATTTTAGTTTTGTTTATGTCGTAGGTGGCAAACAAGCAGACGGTCCGCCTGATGGCAATCAGCTACCGTCGCCTGCATCCCACCTGCCTATCTGCAACACTCGCGGTATTACTCAAATTTAACGGCAGTGAATTTAGCGGCCTGTAATTGATCATGAATAGAAGATATTTGGCAGTTCTTCTATATATAGATCTGAAAAATATCTTCCATTTCTTTCTCATGTTATATTTTGGAACGAGAGAGAGTGAAACTTAAAATTAGACGAAACGGCACAACCGACACCAATATCCCGTATACATCTCTCCTAAACAACTACATAGCTTAGGATGAGCAAAATAATTTATTTTAATTATTTTAAGTTATGCAGAATTGGATGACTACTTTTGGTTTTATTAAACTTACCAACCCCTCCCCCACTTCCACTTCCTAAATTGACAATTCTCTTCTTCACAGACTTCTCTATGGTTCAGGTCACCATTTTAAATATACTTTCAAACACCTACACGGTAATTAAATTTTTTCGCTCGCTTCGCTCACTACATTTATACTTCGAAGGGCTAATGTTACCAGTCCAACATTTTGTACAGATAGCCACTCACCTAGCTAATATATCAGCCGAGATGGCCTCGTGCTTCTTGACGGTGGCGTCCACCTGCGCCAGGTTGGACCCGTAGCGGGGGTCAGAGAGCACTTGGATCATCTCCTTCAGGTAACCTTTGCGGAGGACGGACTGTGGAGGAAGACATATATTCTTACCGCCTTACCACAAACAAATTAAACAAGCTTTAGACCTATGTTAAACAGTATTTGACTCCTAAACATGCCTTTGGAGTCGAAATATGAAAAAAAAAACCTTTTATTATTTTACTTTTAAAAAAGCGGGGGCCGACTTCAATTACAACCTACTGAACCCAGTTTGATCAAATTTCTATAGGTCCTATAATAATATGAAAGTATATCATTTCCTTTGATTATAATAAAATTCTATGATCATTTCAAATAAAGAAAGAATTTTGCAAATCGGTTTATAAATGACGGAGACCTGAGGTAAGAAACGTACAAAAAGAAATATAACCAAATTGAGAACCTCCTTCTTTTTTGAAGTCCGTTAAAAGCGGCCTCACTTGAGACGTACCTTTGTGTTGAACTTGTAGTTGAGTTGTTCCAGCCTCTGTTGCCGGAGCAGTTCTGTCCTCAGAGCGATCTCACGCGCGTGTTCAGCCTGAGTGGAAAGGAAATACCAATTACATATCGTGTTCCAAAATCTTAGATATTTTATGTAAACAAAGGTGTTGACAGAACGAAAAAATTGATAGAAAACGGTGCAATCCATAATTTATTGATAGACATTATTATTAATTGATTTTAAATTATAACATGATACACTTGAATTATTGAAAAATCGTTAATGAATCGTTTTTGCAAGATGGTTATTTTAAACAAAATTATAATAAAAGGAAGTTTTTTTCATTCAGTTATTTTTTTTAGACTAGGAACACAGCAGAGATTTGAAACATTTTGTGCAATCGCCGCCATTTTCTTTTTCTGTCTGTTGATTTGTTCCAATCTCCGAACTCGAGTCTAATCTTGCTGCGTATGTGTTGTTGTTAAAGATCTTGTTATTTTGTAGTAGTTTTGTTTAATTTTTTGTTGTTGGTTCTTGTTATTTATTTTTTGTTACGTTATAATTTTGCCGCGCAAGGGCAAAGCCGGGGGAAATAGAAACAAAAACATTTGTCACAAGTGAAAAATGTTTTGGGCAACTGGCATGTCACTTTGACAGTGACTTTTCGTGACTTTTTTTACAAAAAATGTCTAAGATTATGGAACAGGGTATATAGGTACACATTTACTTTGTTTTTTATACTAATGAATAAAGAGTCGAGCTGGTCGTTTGCCAGATGGCATAACACTAGCTCATAGCTATTGTAGTACCCAGAATTTTGAAACACAAGGCCTGCGCTCTTTACCCTGAAACATTATAGACAGAGTGGAGCAGCTGACCTGTTCCAGCTTCTGCCAGGCGCGCTCCAGGTCGTGCGGCAGCTGTCCCTCCAGCGGGCTCCACGGCTCGCCCGTGAGGCTCTTCTGCATCGTGTTGATGTCGAAGTATAGGGCTTCGATCTCCGAACGTTCTTTGTATCTGTGGACGAAGGACATTAGGTTAATGTTTTGCTTCTAATTTCTTTCAAATTTTTTACGCTAGCTTCGCTTGGGTTTCTCTAAGCTCTATCAATTTTTTTTACACTCGCTTCGCTCGTGCTCTCTAAGTTCTATCAAATTTTTTACGCTCGCTTCTCTCGAGATTTATTAAAAAGGACGAAGAATTTCTTGTAGTCATCGAGAGGTAGAAGCCCGACTTATGTTGATACTTTATTCATAGGCCCCACTGGATCTCTCATGAAATTTAAAATAAATGACTCTAACGGGAAATCAATCTAAAAAAGGTGATGATATAGTGGACTGACTTGGGCGGCTTCTCGACCGTGCGGTACTGCTTAAAGGCCAGCAGCAGCCGCTGGATGCCGTCCAGCGCGTTGGGCAGCTCGCGCCCGTTCAGCTCCTCGATCTTGCGCCGGATCCACTCCAGCAGCGCCGTCACCAGCCGGGAGTACTCCGTCTTGCGGTCGTCGCAGTCCATCATCTGACCGATTATCTGCAGAGGAAGATAAAGATTAAGTTTATCTATACAAATAAATAAAATTGTCTGTATGTAATATCAAAATAGCAGCTTTTTACCAAATGCATATGAAAGTATATACGGTACCTGTAACAAAACAACCATTTTGACAATTTTTGTCTATCTGTCTGTTTGTTCCGAGTAATCTCCGAAACAGCTGGGCCGATCTTGACGGGATTTTCACTGTCAGATAGCTAATGTTACAAGGAGTAACTTAGGCTACTTTTATTTTAGAAAAAGAATTAGGGTTCCGCGCAAAAAAAAACAAAACCATGAAATCAAAATAATGCGTGTCAAAAAGAACGTAGTTCACTTTGCTCGCTCAGTGAGCAAAATGCGATTTTGCACACTGGTTTCTCGTAGCAAAGAGTGCCTGTTCGAGCTACAGAGGAGAAAATAACTATTTCATTTCAAAAGGAAACCTCGGAAAGGTCTATTAATCGAAATCTTCGCGCAAAAGTGTTGTTTATCCGCTAACGTGGAAAAGGTGCCTTTTCCAAAGGTAGCAAAGGTTACATTGGACGCTACGCTACGAGTGTTACTCTCGCCCAGTACTGACATTAGCGATTCTTCTCCCGCTCTTCTGCTCGTTCTTCATCCTCGCGAACGTGTGGTAGTAGGACGCCACATAAGTCATCACGGACTTCTCGTCGGGCCGCGTCGTGTCCACGTCTGTAATGTACAAATTAAATTAAAATAAATTATTTGTATGTCAGAATTTTGGTGTTTGCAAGGCTTGGTTGGGTTGGTTGACTAATCAAGCGTAAACAATGCTGGTGACTGTACCTTCTGCGTCAAGCAGTTTGGGTATCCCGAGGTGTTTGTGCGCCACGTCGAAGGCGTGGTTGAGGGTCTCCACCGGCTCTGACACCGGCAGGTCATTCCAGCGGAACAGGTCAGGTCTGCAAGAAAACTTGGGGTATTAGAATCACACAGAGGAAACTTGGGTTATTAGAAGCACACAGAGGAAACTTGGGTTATTAGAAGCACACAGGGGAAACTTGGGTATTTGAAGTACACAGGGGAAACTTGGGTTATTAGAAGTACACAGGGGAAAGTTGGGTATTTGAAGTACACAGGGGAAACTTGGGTTATTAGAAGTACACAGGGGAAAGTTGGGTATTTGAAGTACACAGGGGAAACTTGGGTTATTAGAAGTACACAGGGGAAAGTTGGGTATTTGAAGTACACAGGGGAAACTTGGGTTATTAGAATCACACAGAGGAAACTTGGGTTATTAGAAGCACACAGGGGAAACTTGGGTTGTTAAAATCACACAGAGGAAATTTGGGTATTAGAAGTACACAGGGGAAACTTGGGGTATTAGAATCACACAGAGGAAATTTGGGGGAACATGTCGATGATTGGATGAGTGAATGAGACAATGATCTTGAACTTGTGGTTAAGGAAAATAGAATTTAATATTTAAAATTTTAACTGTTACTGGCACTACAGATGTTATGGACAAGCTTGGATTCAGACGAATAGCAGGTAAGTATCACGTTTTTATATAAAAAAAATATGCAGCGACGCCACCTCGCTTCTGGTACCCTAAATAGGACTTTATGTCATTTGTGGGGTAGGTTTAGACACAAGTTTCCTTAACAGAGTCCATTTTGTTTAAAGTTTCAGCTTAGATTTTATGACCACCCTTGCGCTTGCTTGACGCCAACCTTCTTCGGGGTTTCTCGTTAATGTTTCTAGTTTAATATACTTGTCTAGAAGGTAGTAGTGAGCAGCTACCTGTGTGCGTGTATAAGCGCGTTGAACCCAAGCCCTGAGCGCCAAGAGTCGGAGAAGTTGTGGATGTGCACTCCATGGTAGCCGCTGGTCTTCCGCTGGCACCACAGCAGTAAGGCATCCTTGGCAGATTTCTTCTCCGAGGAGACGTTTTCTTCATCCTGGGCGAGAGGGGGGGGGGGGGGTATTAATTTAGGTTTTCCCTTTTCGTTTTTACATAAAGACATCCGATGTCCTCGCAGTTTTTAATCATTCTAGTATCAGTGTTTAAGAAGAATTTAAATAAGCGCCATCTATCGGACAACTACTCACAACATCGATCTCGATCTCCTGGATCTGGAAGCGCAGGATGATAGTCCAGATCAGGCCGAGGATCAGGCGCGGGTTGCCGTCCACGATGTCTTCCGCGCCTATAGACTCCAACCGCACCTGAAAAATGGACAAAGGTTATGAGTATACAGACTTTAATAAGGCCGGCTGACTAGCGGCACGGAAGGGTATTATATGGAGTAATTGAGGGAATCCACGGGTCTGTAGAAAAGTCAGGTAAGGGATGTCACGGCATGTCACAGCCTGCCGCGGCGTCCCGGGTATGCCTTGTGACAATATCAACGAAATGTGACTTTAATAGATTGGCTGTGATGTGACTGATAAGATAAGATTCAAACTAATTTTCTCTTGCAAAAACCCTTTGTGATGCCGTCCCGCTGTCGAGCACCGGCCTGTAACTAGCAACCACATAAATACTACGGCATTTACACCTAATTAATACATCCCGACTCCCGGTGTATAAATAAGACCGCCTCATCTCTACCCCGACCGCGGGTAAGAGGAAAAAAAATAATTACAATGGTTTCGTTGCATCATGATCACTTTACGCATTTTCGGTATTTTACAGCACAATCGTTTGTCTATGGTCGCCTATGACATGGCGGTCATCAATAAACCATTGTTCATTTTCGTATGCTCTTCATCAGTGATCATTTAGCGACGAAACTGTTGTCATTTTTAATTACTTTTTAGTTGAATTAGGGCTGTGTTATGGTGTATTAGAACAAACTGTTAGTGGGAGGACTAACTCTTCTGCGAGTGTCCGTCTGGGTTGTTACCACCGCTTTGCTCGTGAAGTCTGCCGCCAAGCAGTAGTGTGCACGAATTACTGTGTTCCGGTTTGATGAGCAGAGTATCCAGTGAAATTACAGGGTTTATGAGATACCTAATGTCTCAGGGTAACGAGCGCACTGCAGTGCCGCGCAGGCCTTTGTGTTTAAAAGTTCTGGGTGGCACTGCAATTGTTATGGGCCGGCGTTATGCTTACCATCAGGCAAACGACCAGCACGTCCCGTTACCAAATAACATAAAAAAAAAAACGCTATCTATCCAGAGAAAGATGGCAAGAATGCGACTGAAATTCCTGTACGGTAAGCTAACAGTGGTAGAATAGAAACTAGCCCGCCGCGCTCAGTCGTAGGGCTTCAGTAAGCAGGTTTGAAAGGCAGCAGGTCAGTATGAACAGGAGAAAATTTACGCCTACGCTTGAAGAAAAAGGTGCAATGGAGTGGTCACATTATGAAATGGAACGAGCACACTCGAATCCCTCAAAAGAAACGTTCCGCGACACATAATAGTTACTTTATATTTTCCTTATCACTGATAATGGCGACGCTACCAATATCTCTGCTATCAGTATTTATACCAGTAGCCTGTTATTATGGTTTCGCGGGAGTTTACAGTTTTGATAAATTGAGGACATTGAAAGAAAGTTAAAACTCAATTTTTTTACGGATAAGCATTGCGGTTCAACGAGGCAATGCCGCCAGCACGTAGTACGCTTCCAACTGGTAGTGTGCTAGAACATTTGCATCATCTATATGCCTACGTTGGCTTGTAGATTATCCAACTGTTTTTGTAGCTAGGTTAGATGTAGTGTTTATTTATGCTGTTTTTTATGTTTATTTATGTTTATTTTTATTTATAACTAAGGGGAATTTCTATACATCATTACCAAAAGATTAGACCAATATACCAATCTGAAAGTATATCCTTTCAAATAAAGAAAGAATTTTCAAATTCGGTTTATACAGAAATCTGAGGTAATAAAAATAAAAGAAATACACACCGAATTGAGAACCTTATCCTTTTTTGCAAGTCGGTTAAAAAGTCTTTTTTTTATTTTAGGCTTACTTTTGTAGTAATAATTCTCGCCTGATCACATACCTACAGGTTAACTAACTACATTTCCAGGTCGACACATTTCATCGTCAGGTCAACTCATGACATTTATTTCTAGGTCAACAAGCTACATAAGCACATTGCCAAGTGAACTCACTTCACTGCCAGGTCAACTCATCTCATTTATTTCTAGGTCAACAAGCTACATAAGTACATTGCCAAGTGAACTCACTTCACTGCCAGGTCAACTCATCTCACATCTAACTCACCTTAGTATGCAAGAAGCTCAAGCTTTTGTTAACATTTTCGATCTTGTGCACGCGCATGCGTCCAGAGTTGGGTCTAGGGAGACGCTCGCCACTGATGATCTCCAGGAGCTTGAGGAGTCGCCGGCCGTCCGCCAGGTCCGCGAACAGGTCCTCCACTTCCATGCGGGCCTAGGGAAGACGAGCAGGGTTAGAAGGTGGGGGTTTGACGCAAATATCTACCGAAGATTCGGGTAGACGAACGTTACAGAGACCCGCTGTTTAGATGCAACTATTGCGCGTCTATTGCATTGAATCAAATACTTTTTTATTCTTTCAATTTATTTAGACTAGTAGTCATGGAGCACTATCTCTCTTGATCTCAAGCGATGAGATCACACACACACTTAGAACAATTTGTAATATTATACCCCCAAGACCGGCCATACACGCTTATACAAGTTTGCGTTTTGCTATCAAAATAACCATGTTTTTGTAACAAGCGCGGATTCCGAGCTAATAAACGCGCAAGCGCGGCTTGATGTAACAACCACCATCAAAAATCCACGAAATAGACAAGAACAGCAATACAGCCAGGTAATGCTCTATTTCGCTCCCTGCCTGGGCTCAAAGCGACGACTGCTCCGCTTTACGCTACATACATCACTTGCGCACTACTGCATTTACCGCGGGGTCCGCAATGAACACGCAGTGGTTGTGAAACTATTTTTATTAGCAGAAATCAAAGAAGCAGCTGCAGTGCGACTCTTTCACTACCTCTAATCGTGGTTCAGTTAGCGCTCGGACTAGATTTCTATAACCAAGCTCCAAAGACGCACGGTACGACATGCGTCAAGCGGTGATCGTGGTTTTCGCATGGTCCGTGATTGATGCTTATCATGTACAGGCTGCCTATAGGAGCGAAAGAGTGTTTTAATTTGTATAAAGACCATTATTTTATCTAAGCGTAAAGAAACTTGGAAAATAGACTAAACAAATTAAAATAATCGAAAAGTGTTTCATCGTTTTCTGAAAAAGATGGTGAAAAGGGGTGTAAAGGGGGAAGTCGCGACAGCTAGTCGAGAGATTAAAATCAGACTAAAGACAAACATTTTTATCAACACATTAATTTTAATTCAAAGCGCCGCTGAAATCATTAATTAAATATTTATCTTAATAATGTTTCTAATTATAGTGTATCGTAATATGCTTAGCTATCGGACGACCTCTCGCGTTTATAGATGTGATGTCATTTCACAAGATTGTGCGGTTAGAGGTGAAGCAGATCTTAAAGCCTCGATACCTACTTATGAAGCTGAATAACAGATCTACTCTTACTTTTGGAAGCGTTGAAACCGCTGCCTTTTATTAAGAAACCAATCCTACTAATCCTTCCTACTTATTCTACTTGCTACTAATATTATAAACGCGAAATTTGTGAGGATGGATTGATGGACGGGAATACTCCCGAGTATTCCGCGTGAACATGATGCTTGCAACAGCGTCCCAATATCGGGTGATCATCGCTCAATAATAATCACGGTAAATAGCCCGTTACAATGTGTGAACCATTAAAATGCTTAGATTGACTCTCAAGTTGTAATTATGTAGCCATGAGTCACCAATCACCTATCGGTGTGTCCGGCAGCTATACTTGAGAGCGAGTTCTAATCTAAGTCAGTGGCGTATTTTAGAATTCAGCGCCCTGGGCCTGCAAGCCCCGCCGCCCTGCCATCGCCGCGCCTGTCAGAATATATGAAAGCCCCACGTCTTGATGTGTATCAAACTTACACCCACGAGCACCTTACGAGATTTATACTTATTAATTAACAGTGTCAAACGGTGGTTTAGTTAAACTATGTTTTGTCTTTTTTGTTCTTTGACAGTTTTAAACTGAATCGAAAGAGACAAAACATAGTTGAACTAACTATTCTACCATTTAACACTGTTTATTAATAAGAGCCTTAGTTAGGGTAGGCTTTTTAAATTTCTTCTCCTTACGCCGCCCCTCGCAGCCTGCCGCCCCGGGCCATGGCCCTTTTGGCCCTAGGGTAAATACGCCCCTGATCTAAGTCCAGCATTCTCACTATCTCCGACCAAATCGTCACTTATAGCAGCCCTCTTATGTCGCCATTATTGGCGAAATTAGAGGCAACGATGGCGTGGATGGCTAAAGATTATTGAGAGGTGTGCTGCAGCTGCACTGAGGCGCTACTCCCGTGCATTATGCATTTTATTACTTCCACCCTGGAACACTTGGGAAACTTTTAGAAGTGCCAGTTATCTTTGTGGAAATTTCAACGGCTCCGTAGCTAAGTTGGTAGTAACCCTGCTTGCAAAGCGAGGGGTCCCGGGTTCGATTCCCGGTCGGGGCAGATTTTGTGTAGGCATAAAGTTTGTTCTCGGGTCTTGGATGTTTGTGATGTGTATCTGTGTTTGTCCATGCCACCTGCAACACAGGGAATCCTAGTGTAAGCCTAGTGTAATCCTAGTGTAAGGGTATGAGTGTAAGCGTAAAAAAATAATTAAATAAGTATTTTTTGTGAATTTCATTTTTATTGTGTTAATTTGATGTTCTTAGACCTGCAAAATGACTGTAATTTTGTATTTCATGCAACTACCTTATTACAAAACAGCTGCTCTGTATATCGTATTGGCCGGTACAAACGGACATTACTAAAGAAGTATGTCACAATAGCTTACTTATTAAACGCGTGACGTCATTCGGATGAAATCATCTATATTTTAACTACCTTATTAATCTTCTGAGAAGTTTATAGAATCTTGCTGACGGTGTTTTGACAGATATATCCGTGTTTTTTACAACTTTAGGAAGTTCGAAGCCACGATGATTCATTGCAGTTTATAAAAAAAAAATCAATTTTGGTTTTTTATTTACCGCGTATATGTAATACTAGCGTCTGCCACGGGCTTCGCACGCGTGCAATCAGAATACAATGTAACCTATTATAACACTTAGGGATAATGTAGCTTACTATTAGTGAAGTTTGTTAGTGGTAGGACTAACTAACTCTTCTGCGAGTGTCCGTCTGGGTTGGTACCACCGCTTTGTGAGTGAAGTCTGCCGCCAAGCAGTAACGTGCAAGCATTACTGTGTTCCGGTTTGATGACCAGAGTAGCCAGTGAAAATACTGGGTTTAAGAGACTTAATACCTAATGTCTTAAAGTAACGAGCGCACGGCAGTGCCGCGCAGGCCTTTGTGTTTCAAAGTTCCGAGTGGCACTGCAATTGTTATGGGCCGGGTATGCTTACCATCAGGCAAACGACCCGCTCGTCTCGTTACCAAATAGAATAAAAAAAAACTATTTTTAGAATAGAAACAGCAGTTCTAGAGATTAAAAACAAACAAAACACTTACAAACTTTACTCCTTTACAATACTAGTTTCCGCCTGCAGCTTCGCCCGCGTATTATATATTTTTATATCCCACTAACCCTAATATTATACATGCGAAAGTGTGTTTGATTGTTTGTTGATTGAATGATTTTGTTGGTTTGTCCTTCTTTCACGCAGCAACGGACCGTCGTGATTTTTGGCATAGGTATAGTTTATAGACCGGAGAATAACATAGGCTATTTTTTATCCCGGAAAAATGCACGGTTTCTACGTTCCGTACCGCGTTCCCAACGGTGAAAACCGCGGGCAGAAGCTAGTATTTTTATAAATTGTAATATATATGTTATTTATTTATTTATTTTATTTATTAGTCGTCGTCCTCGCCTTATTAATCGTTGGTGAAAACGGGAATAAGTCAAGAAAACTACGTACCTACAAATGAACTGAATGAGTAATGTTTTTTTAATGACAATGTGTCATCAATTATCGCTCGGGCGAGCGGCTCTTTGTCACGTAACCAGCTAAAAATAATTGATAATAGCCTACGCAGTTGCATGCATTCACATACGCTGGCATTATCTTATCTGTGGGTTATATTTGTGAACTGATTTTATATTTGTGAATGCATCTTGACTCTAATTTGCAGTGATTGATATTTAAAATTCATTAACTTAATTTTTTTTTTATTTCGTACTTGCTGCTTGTCCGCGTTTTCACCCACGCTTTGATGTTGGATTTCAAGGGTTTTAGTTTCTAATTATTTTTCTAAAATAAAAGTAGCCTATGTTACTCCTCATAACATCAGCTACCTGCCAGTGAAAGTTGGGTCAAAATCGGTCCAGCCGTTTCGGAGATTACCCGGAACAAACAGGCAGACAAAAAAATTAAAAATGGTTGTTATGGTTTAGGTTTCATATGCATTTGTAAAAAGCTGTTATTTTGATATTACAAACAGACACTTCAAATTTATTTATTTCTATAGATAAATGCACGGTTCTCCATGTGAGTGCACCGCGCAGGGAAATATTGATTTATGTTGCGACTCTTTTGACCTTCCTTTTGGTTTTTAATTTTCCCTGACTCATGTTAGTTAGATCATCGGTAAACCGTCATCATTTCATTTGGATAAGTGATAAAACTATATGAAAATATACATTCTTATGGACGGTATAACAAGTGCAAATACTTACTTTCTGCAAGAACGAGTTGATCCATTTCGTGAAGGTCTTTTTCTGGATATGAAGGCGCTCCTCCTGCAGCGCCTTGATACGGCCCTGCTCGAACTTGAGGGCATCCTCCCGCTGCGTCATGTTGGTACGCTGCTGCACTGCCTGCGCGAACCCGCCCGGCTCATACTGCGCACCTGGAACGGAGTACCAACGTTAAAAAACGAAAAAATGTACAGAGGTCTTACTCTACATATTTTATAGTCTGTGCAATAAGAGAAGGCGTGCGTGTGCTAATTTACTATTTTTGTTGCGTTGATAAGTTGACAATACTGCTGTCATTGCAGGACGACTAAAGTCAGAGTTGAACAATTATTTTGAACCTAAGTTCATCTATGAATTAGGTTTAAATCATGAACCGAGGTTCATATGTCCAAATTCGGATTATTTTAGTCAAAATAAGAATGTCGTTCATTTTACATTTGGTGAGCTCGGATCTAAAACATGTTTGATACTTCAGTAGATAGTTAGGTACCTACTCAGTTCTCAATAGTACTGGGGTGGTATGGGTAAGAAGGTATATACCTTCTTTCCTGTTTATAAATTTTAATTTACGGTAACGCCTCGAAGGCTGTATTGTATGGCCTCTAGAGACGAGAGTTTGCCGTCGATGTGCTGCGAGATTATATATTATTTACGGCAGCGTGAGCAGCGTCGTTCGCGTAACATGAACGGGGTAAATATTAAATCCTGAAGACATAAATTACCATATTTTCTGGAAGGTTGGTAGTCCTGGTAGGAATGGAAGCTCACGTTGCTGAGCTGGCGCTGCATTCTTGTTATTGTTTCATTAGGTTGGTATCACTGACACTGCACTTTTGTTCTTAACATTTATTGGTTCTTTGGTTTATTTACTAGAATAGGAGTTGAAAACGCTGTAAAATTACTGTTTTTACGAATACTATCTTCTAAAACTATACTATCTACTTAAATTATTTTTGGTAGGTAGAGAGGAAATGCTATGTCACTCAATCCTTCCATAAGCTTCTCATGTATTTTCAGTATTTTCACTGATATATTTTGTCAATAGTAATCTTTACTTCCCTTGTCTCTTTGTTGGTATGTCCTTCATTCATGCAGCAACGGAGCAACAGATCGCTCTTTTGTTCTATGCCCTATAGAAGGACTTTTTACTAATAGGTTGAGTTTAACCATTAATAAGCGTCCCCTTTTTGTGACATTTAAGTTTGTCACCCTACCGTGACGAAATAAGTCACAAGCTCTGCCTTCAGACGAAATGTCACAAAAGCATGCGAAAGTAATTTTGGTAAATTTTTGCACACATTTTGGCCTTTTGTTTTGAAGAATGAGATGAGTAAACTGAGTAAAGTGAGTCTTCAAAGGTCGGCAACGTATCCATAATACCGCGAGTGTTGCAGATATCCATAGGCGACGGTAACTGCTTACCATCAGGTGGGCCGTCTGCTTGTTTGCCACCAATGGCATAAAAAAAAAGAGTACCATCCCAGTTTTCATGTAATTCCTAACATTCAAATTCAAAATGCTTTATTCATATAGGTCCCAAGAGAGTACTTATGAAGATTACTAAACGACTCCAACAGAGGGTCTCTGTAACGCTCGTCTACCCGAATCACAGGCTAAGACTAATGCTGTCTTTATCAGAACATAATAAATGACAGAGACATCAACAGACCCAATCCGTGCTCAAAGTCAACGAAAGGAAGGTCAGAAAGAAAGAAAGAAAATAAATGTATTTTCTTTCTTTCTTTCTAACCTTCCAGAAACCCACCGTGCCCGTTCCAAATTGGTATAGGCCGAGCAAGAAGAAGGGCAAGAAACTCGTATAAGATATGATGACAGTGGTCACACTACTTTTTTTTGGCTAGCTGCGGTTTCGTCACAGTGCAGGTCATCAGCCGGTCACGTTAATAACGTAGTTACATAATAAAGTGACCTGTGCCGTTACGTGACGTACCAGTTTACGTTCACGCGTCGGCGCACGCACGTTACTTGTAGGGCTGCCTTGGAATGCGTTACAATAAATTCCAGATCACAAAATTGGCACAATTTTATTTTCTGTTTTATTACGAGACGAGCCGGTCTTTTGCCGGATGGTAAGCATAACGCCGGCTCTTAACAATTGCAGTGCCTTTCAGAACTTTGAAACACAAAGGTCCGCGCGGCTCTTTAGTGCGCTCGCTACCGTGAGACATTAGCTACTACTTTGCTCATCCAACCGAAACGCAGTGATGATTGCGCATTACTGCTTGGCGGCTGAGCCCCACGAGCAAAGGGATGATACCAACCCAGATAGACAGTAGAAGAGTTAGTCCTAACACCTACTACACAGTAATCGTGACATGGCCAAAGAAAAGAAAAAAGCTGGAAGAATCAAAAATATCTTGACAAAGGAGTTTCAAACGATTTGGCAGATACATCAAAAAATATCATTTTAAAAAGTGGTAATTAATCAAAGCTTATGTATGCCATCCCTATTCCGCCGGACTAGCAACGCTGGCACTGATATGAAATAATGAACATGCCACCACACGGTACTCCGTGGCCTATGAACACGGACCTCGCAGACTGGCTATTACATTTTAACCGTTTTCTTAATTGCCTTTCGATAGACGATTGACTCGTAAGTCGTATGTACATGAATTGATTGTGAAACTGTAGCTTGCTGTCTTTAATTCGGTTGTCTACAAAGATAAGAGGCGAATTTAAAAAAAATTACAATCCAAAAAAAAAAATACTGGGTACAGTTTGACAATGACATGAACGAGGAAGACATTTCTTGTTTGAGGGTTATTATCGTGCCCGCACCACAGGAGGTGGCTAGCTACACATAACTGATCTGTGGGAGGTGGTGCGGTAGAGAGGACGCCAGGAGAGCGGCCCTGGCGTCCAGGAGGGTCGGCTCCTCACGGGGCCTGCACGGAGGGCAGACGGCGCCGTCCGGTTTCTGGAGACGGTCCGTCCCGTACTCGTACTACTCGTACGGTGTGCCCAGCGAGGGAATATAGGGGCCTTCACTTAACGCAGGTCTTCTCGGGACATGGAATATATTTAAATGGAAGCTGAAGATATGGAGTAGCGTAAAACACTTTAAGGCGTGGTCTCTATTTTAGAAGCCTGATAAAAAGGCATGATCAACTTTAGGAACTAGCGGCTAGTCTCAAAATTTGGTGCGAACCGCGACACCGACAGCTCTAATGACTGTCATTACCAATAGTTGTGCAAAAATTAAAGTAATTTTGTATTCAAAAGTTTATCACAAACAGTTTTCCTGGTGGGCAACGCGAGTCGGTCTACAATGGCCGCCGTTTTACGTAGTACCTATTTGTATTCTTTGGGCCGTTCCAATCGGAAATCGAAATGCGCCGCCCATGAAGATGTGAGTTTTTGTAGTTTTCCTAAAGAAAGAGGTCGCAACTCCATTCAACGCAATCAATATCTTCAGCATTTGTATGACAGAGACCTTTTTTATTTATCTCGCACTTAACTTGTTTGTAATGGATTATTATTTGCAGATGATATTGAAGACTTCAACTGTGATGAAATCAAAGCGATTACGATTGCAAGAAAAATATGGCCAAAGTAAAGTTCACCATATAGGTATACTAGCTTCTGCCCAAGGTTTTCACCCGCGTTCCCACAGGAATCGTGTATTTTTTCGGAATAAAAAGTAGCCTATGTTACTCTCCGGTCTATAAACTATAGCAATGCCAAAAATCACGCCGATCCGTTGCACGGTTACTGCGTGAAAGCAGGAAAAACCAACAAACAAACAAACACACTTTCGCCTTTATAATATTAAGTAGGATGAGCGTTCCAAATCCATCGCACCGCGCGTCATAGATTGAGTGGAACAATGGTCCACAAAATTTACATAAAAAACACGCCGGCCCTAGCCAGTGTCACTCGGGATGATGTAAGGATTCTAACGATACTCCATATATCGATATTTGATCAGTCATTTAAAAGTTATGATGGAATAAAGACACATACATACAAACATAGATATACATGAACCCTAATATACACATTACACTCATTTTTGGTGCAGTCGTGTAAAAAATAGTTATTTTTGCAACAAGAGTAGGAAAGTTGATTTTTGCTGCGAGTAGCTGATTTTGGAGCTAGCGAAGGATTCTAGATTTACGAGCGAAACTAGTAGCAACTTGCAACTTTTGGTACGTATATATAGGAGTATGTAAAACACGACGGTGTTCAAAAACAAAAACAGAGTTTAAAATTTTAACAAATGAATTTCAAGTTTAGCTACTATGCGTTTCCAAACACACCAAAAATGACAATTTGCGACAATTGAAATTCAAATTCACTTTGCTCACTCAGTAAGTAAAATGCGATTTTGCACACTGGTTTCCCGCAGCAAAGGGTGCCTGATCGAGCTGCTGAGGTGAAAACGTTATTTTACTAACTGTTACTTCATAAATAGCTCGGTTTTAGTAAGGTAGTGAATCCGTACGTTTAATTGCTGCGTGGGCGGAACGGCTGGTCAATGACCAGCCGTGGTATACTCGTGTGGCTGCATAGCTGTTTTTGCCATTTTGATTTTATCGTAAATAAAGTGTTAAAATAATCAAAAGTACAAAGACCGCTATTTTTAAATCTGCAAAATGTTATTAACGTATTTTAGAAATAAGCGAAATCATATTAATTTGGTGAAAATGTATCACTTGACGTTGTGTTTTTTAAGGAATTACGACTTTGAAACATACATTGCCTGCGCGGCACTGCAGTGCGCTCGTTATCCTGACACCTCAGAATATGTCTATATTCTATAATAAATGCGAAAGTGTGTTTGTAGGTTTGTTAGTCAGTTGGCTTTGGACCGGAGAGTAACATAAGCTACTTATTATCCCGAAAAATGCACGGTGGGAATGCGCCTAGTAATTAGTACTCATCATAAACCTAGTAATTAGTTATATTCAGTAGCCACTTCAGTCGAGAAGACATAAAAGACAGACACGCCTTTCTTTCGCAGATTCTAAAATAATTAGCAAGTCATAGAATACTACGCACTCCACAAAAGTAGGTAATAAAGTAAACACATTCATAGTTGAAGCGAAGTGTAAAATACCTACTGGCAGTGCGTTAACCCCTAGCTGCGCTTGCGCAATTGCGCATATCTTTTGCGCTTGGCCAACCAGCGATAGTAGGAATCTGTACATTGGCAGGACACATTTGCTGACATCAATAAAAAAGTTGCTTGACCATAGACATTAGACTTAGGCAGATTGAGTAGACTTCAATATAAACTGTACAGTTTTGTTTAAAACTATATGTATGTATGAACGTCACTTTAGCTAGGCCTTCGAAGTATACTTTTGTTAATTGATGATATGTTAAGTAAGGAATTGTTATGTTTATAATTGAATAAACAAACAAAAGGTGCGAGCCCTGGAGCTTGCAGAGCATAATTGAAATTAAAAAAAAAGAAAATATAAATTCTATAGTTTTGAAATAATGGATGATGAAGCAAAAGTCAACGCTTTAGAATCGTATCTCAATTTTAGCCTTGCAACTTTGAGTATGAGTACTTATGTACTGACTTTAGATTATAACATAACATTTAATATAAATACAATTACACAAAGGAGAAAAATGGTCACCATTTACGAGAATTAAAACTGTCGAAGGAAGAACATCCAATTAAAAATACTACAAAATCCAATCTTTTTTTACTTGAAATGTGGCACAATATAAACGTAATAATTTCAAAAGTAAATCACATTTTACCATTACACTGCGTACTCAGCATCAAACCCAACGTAATTCGCATCTCAACAGTAATAACGAGAGAAAGTAATGAGAAGCAAGCGCATACAATGCATTATGCATTGTTTTAGAAACAGTATGTTCGCCATTCTATTGTGGATTTTTTATTTAACACCTAATGTTATAGACTTTATAATTTTTTTTATATATTTTTGGTATTTGGGATTAATAAGAAGTACTAGTCTTTACAATTACTTTAAAAAAAAAATAACACATTTATAGGGATGCGACGAAAATACTTCAATGATCTGTTTAAGAACTATATCATTGTTTTTTAAATAACTTTAATTCGATTTTTAGATTATTATCTTTATTTATTTTTTTCACGCGCTATATTAACTAACCTTTTCTTATGTAACTTGATCTTAAATATCATTTTAAATCGGAACCTTTTCTAAACGACATTTCAATACTTGTAGATTATCGAACAGTTTTTGTCGCTAGGTTAGATGTAGTATATTTTATGTAGTCTGTCAAAAAAATATCAATAAAAACAGGGAATAAATAAAACAGCAGTTCCAAGATGGCACCGAGGAGTGGTCACCTACATACAGTACATTATCGGGGGTATTTGCTTTCTCGATAACGTCGAGTGCAGAGTTTTCCAAGCATGTACGACGTCTATTTGTTGAATAAATACTCACGTAGTTGTGTGATACGGTCTACTCATTTAAAATGTAATTATTAGAAATATTGTCATTAATAATAACCTAGAGCTTAAATGACAAAAAGTAGTAATTTTTAATATTATTTAAGAGCGTTTACACCTCACGACTTTTCATATAAAGTTTTAAGTTCACAATCTCAGAAATAAATGAAGCATTTTTATGAAGCTATGCATAAACACAGGATAATAGATCTAAAAAGTATTGTACATAAAGAAATAAAAATCACATTGAAATTAGCTTTAAGGGTTTAACCTTGTTCATCGTTTCTGTTTTCGACCAAAAAATAGGTCGCGGTCCTTTTAGAGCCCGAACGCTACATTTGCCAATTATCGGACACTCGTTGCAAGCACACAACATTTGGCTTTGACGATAATACATAATTTGTGAAGTGACGTCATGCTAAATCCATTTTGATAAAAAACCAAAGGATTAGAGTGATTGATTCTTTCGGGTCTTATATCGAGTGCTTTGTATTTAAAAAATCATCGTCCACGTATCCATGGGGCTCGTGACCAGAAACGCGATAAAATACCTGTCTAAAACTTTGTACAGTAAAAAAAAAGTATACCATTTTCCCAAGGACGCTCAATTCTCCGTATCAAGAACAAACTGCTTGAGACGCATCGGCTGAATAAAAAATGAGGCCAACCAGTCACGCCGGTTCTGATCATTGTTATATGTAAGTTTACTTTGCGACCGATTGTAATTTACATTTATAAGAATTCCTAAAGGTTCCTAAAGGTTGCCTGGTAGAGATGCTTTTGGCTTTAAGGGCGCCCATTGTAACACTTATTATAACATTTTTAAGATTGTTTTGTGTTTTTCTTTGGTGTACATACTAATTACTGGGTGTGTACAATAAAGCGTTTATCTAGATATGTCTATCATTATTAAGTTGTTTACTTACTGGGTTTTAATTACTTAGTTTAATTACTGGCTCGGTGAAATTACGATACTTTATAAGTAGCTACCTGATTTCTCAGGGTAACAAGCGTGCCGTAGTGCAGCGCCGGCGTCACTGCACTGTTATGGGGAAAAAATACCTGTCAGATACTTATCTAAGTATGTGACTTTTTCATGATCTATAATTATTTCTTTGAATGACAAAATATTTGTTTGGTATCGAATTATTATCACTTTATATGCGGAATTAGGTCTCAACTTTGCTAATAAAATATTTACTGGAATATCCAGGCTAGATAATATACCTAGTATTCCGATATATTATATAACCGGTTCTTATAATAAACAAATGTCTGGGATACCAAGCTTCGCTGGGTGTTTTTTGGAATTGTTTTTGTGTATAATTGCGTTTTTACATATACACGAAATTAATTATCTAGAAGACCTAGCTTCGTTATGTTCAAACGCACGAAGGGAGCGAAAAATTTTTTTTGGTGTAAAATAGTATTGTTACAAGAAATACAACTAGTATATAAACTTAAAAAATTATAAAAAACTAAATACAAAATCTTAAATTAATTCTTCGAAATCGTTAGAGCACTTTGTAAAGAATAGCTCGTTTAAAGTTATAAGATAGGGACGGGCTTTCTATTTAGGACGAAAGAATCTGAATATCGGAATTATCTACGGGAGACGTTTATTGTCAAAACTAAAAACATTATTGAGATAATTTAAAAAAAAAATTACTTCGAACCCTAAAATAGTTCGAACTCCGAACCGAACTGTTGCTTTTGCAAGCTGGCAGCACTGACATGTTATATAGGTCGAACGTGGTAGTGCTGTGAACTAATTATTATATCATTATTCTCATAGGTCACATGCTTGTTAAATGAATCGTAGGGATAGAAACGTTATTATCCCAAAAACGTGAGTAACAAAGTTAACTATTAAAGTATGACCTCATAAGGTAAAACTGTACATAAGGAAATACCGGAGTATGAATAGTTCAATCGGTACCTATTAGTTGCACGCTTTTGTAGATTTGATCTTACTGTTTCAATGTTAATAAGACATGCAAGAAGAGAATAAAGATTAAACACGGCATATTCTACTCTTTTTGCTGAGTGAGATAAAAAGAAAAGTAATCTATAGTTCATTTAGTTCTAATTTCAATTTTTCAACTGTTGGAAGAATGTGTGCGGACCAATTAGAAGAAACATGCTTACATAGATCCAACTTTCTTGATATCGATGCATTGTAAACTGTCTTGTCAGCACCACACTGAGAAGCGGCAAGAGCGCTTTCAAGAATGTTGTTTGATTTAATTAAGAATGAGTTTATACAATGGTGCTGGCATAATTGCTAGGAGACTATACAGTATACGTCTGTTAAATTTAGCGATGTTTTTAAGTGTCAGTAATCGAGAATGGACTTTGAACCTTCGGATTAAGGTATAATTTCGAAAAGCTTAGCTAATGGGTTTATGTATACGTCTTAAAAATTTGATTAAAAGAAAACTTCAAAAACGTATTTTTAATGCCGTCTTGCAGTAAGGACAGAATTTATAAAACCCAGAAACAGCAATACAGAAATATTAAATACCTAATAGAGCAATCAATATCAGGGTTTTGATATGATATTAAAATATGGTAAGTATTACTTTCTCCAAATCATTACAACCATAAAGTAAATATAGAGCTATCACCTCTTTGCCAGTATTTTGCCGCTAGGTAATAAGTATACAAAACTTTTCATAAAACCACTATTATAAGCAAACGCTATAACAAAACACCTAAATAAATGCCGAACCAGGACTTCCGGCGTCCATTCTATTCGCGGCTACCCTAATTACTCGCTGACTAAAGCCTTGTTGACACTACCAAAGTGTGCTCGGATCGGGCGCACTCGGATCTCTACAAGGGCGCAACTCGTATTGTGGCAACCGGTAACCCGAGCGTATTCAAATGTAGGAGTCCGATCTGTGTAGACTTGATCCGCGTCCTACTGTCATGAGCTAAGTTCTTTTAAGAACCTTGCTTTTAGTCTAGTGACCTTTACGGCGTCACCGTTCGGAGGGAGAGTACAGAAGAGGCTCATCTCTAAAAAAATAGTGTTACGCTACTATTTAGACGCTACTGCATATGGCAGTGTTTCCCAATTAGTGATACGCGTAGTACCCGCAGGCATACGTGAGACTAATTGAAAAACACCCAGATTTTTCCCTGGAATATCGTAGTAACTACGCAGTAAGAACCTCGGCTTGGCCGGCCGTCGAACAAGGGGGACTGACTGATCAGGAGAGACCATAAGAACGAATGCAGCCGTTTGAAGTGAGCCCTACTCTAGCTAAAGCTCATTCGCATGGGCATGGGCTTCGAGAAGGGTAGGAAAGTCGACAAAGAAGAGGCAAGAATTTAGCATTTGATCACAGCATAAAATTTTGTCCAGCCAATGAATAGCGATTATGAGTTTTTAAGAGCGATTCCGAAGTCGCGCGACTATGTGTCTAGAAAATTAGAAATCGTTGAAGATATTAAATTTAATGCGCTTTCTATCAGTATTCGGTGCACGGCAGTAGAAATTCAATATCAGTGCAGACTGCAGTATACGTAAAATGTCAATGTCGGTAAAAGACGATTTTTTTGGGTTCCTTAACCACGGACCATGGTCCGGGGTTAATACTTTTAAGTCAAATAAAAGATCGGTAATAATTATGCAGCTTGTGTTTAGTCTCTGTTGCTTTTCACCTACAAATTTAAACCTAAAATTTTGAGGTCAACATAATGCAGACCGTAGACGCTTATGCAAACGTGCATTTGCTTGTCAAAATAACAACGATTTTGCATCAAGCGTCGATTACGAGATACTCGAAATCCGCGCTTGATGCAAAAGCGTTGTTATACACGTTTGCATAAGCGTCTACGGTCTGCAATCTGCATAACCCGCACCGAGTGTATTGGAAATTGGAATCGAAGTGTGCGTTAAGCAGTTACACGCAGACATTCTCGCGGTCACTGTGTTTCAAGGTCACGACGTACACGGATAAATTTAAACATGGAATCACACGTTCCATTGTCGTTACGCGATAACAGGCCGGTTATTGAAACGGCCGTTCTGAGTTTGAATTCTGAGAGAGCGTCTTTTTTGTTTGGCGGCTAGGGATGGGACTTATTGGGAAGTTTTTTTAGTGATTTGTCCAATAATTCTATGTTCACCTTTATTATAATTTGTAATGCTTGTTGAGTGAACTATGACTCACTCATCGTTCAGTATGTTTAAGAGTACACTACTTTTGAACACTATATAATTTAATCCTAATTTAAATTTCAACGTGTCAATAAAGAGTATTTCCTAATTATGTCATTTTACTGTATATAGTCTTTGGACAGATTTTGATTTCATTACCTATCTACAATTGTTTTAGTATTTTATTAATGGTTCCTACAATTTCATGTCATCTGTTACTGATCTCGAAGGGAGACTACGTTATGACTGATGGTAGAAGCAATTGTGTTAATTAACCGAACCTTTAAATTGATTACCTATAATGATAAATTCAGGGACTCACTTTGTTTAATCATTAATTTAACATGCTTATGTTAAAACTACTTACATTTTTACTCTCTGAAATACAGAGGCTAAGATCTATCCAGCAAAATTTCTCAATTAGAAATATTTAACTTTTCAGTCCAGCCTTCCTTGCAGCAATGAGATTGTACAAGTAGGTACTTCTACTTTTTCAAGTAGTTAAGAGACATCATACTGACCTTTAATCAAATCCTTTCATCTATTTAAACCTGATTAGCGATTACTGAAGCATTCCACCAAAGAATGATTAATAGCAAAAGTAGTCTCGAACTTTACAACAACAGATAGTCGCTATTTTTACATTAATAAAGTTGAGATAACAGTATGACGTCACTAGATAAGAAAGGTACCTACTGCAATGTCCTCTTGTTATCATTACCTTGCAGTTCGATAAAGCAGTATCTTGATATGGGCACTTACATGATCAAATGCAAGTTGAGTTGAGAAGAAATTAGACAATTTAAGGTAAGTAAGGTAAGGGACTAACAATACAATACTAATAAAAATTTACATATGACAGATAAATATTAAAATGTCCACAAATAAAATAATTATTTAGTTAAATATAGAACTGAAATAATTAATATTTGTATATTATAATTAACGTGTAGTAAACGTAAGTGTGTAAAGATCTGTGCGTGTAATATAACTATTTCAAAAATTCAGTTACTGCATAGAAACATTTCTCCAGCAAGCAGCAACCAATATTTTAATTACTTGTACCACTGAGAGTATTTTTCCTCCAAATATTAACACAGCATTATTTATAAAGGATCTAATATTATTATTAACACTGACACATGCCTGAGTCATCGTTAGATCATCAGTGGACTAAACGGCCATGTGAGCAACTTTATAGGATCTGTTATATTATGAACTACAACAAACTAATAAAGAAATTCTTGTTTACACAAATGTTAATGCATATGACTAGAATTTACTGAATGGAGTAGAGGTCATTGAAACTAATTAGGTTAATTTTGTGTTTAATACGGATAAAATATTTTTAGCATTTATAAATAAAAGTTAAAACTAGGAGACAATTCTGTGATTGACGGCGTTAATAGCCGGACATAAGTTTTAAACCAAATCTAATAAATAATACCATGCGCGGAAGCCAGAATAAATTAAAAGTATTATAATCCCAATAATACTTTATTAACTTTTATCAAAACATTAACGGTATATCCGATTCTAAAGTTGACACCGATGATATAGGAACAAT
The DNA here is from genome assembly GCA_907269065.1 of Crocallis elinguaria. Taxonomy (NCBI): domain Eukaryota; kingdom Metazoa; phylum Arthropoda; class Insecta; order Lepidoptera; family Geometridae; genus Crocallis; species Crocallis elinguaria. Next base: position 12,629,571 of record OU026076.1, on the reverse strand, counting down.
AAAATTTGCCAGCAACTCAATAAAATTGTATCGTATTAGAGAGGAAGTTAATGGAAAATATCAAATGACATTAGTCCAATTTACCCATGACAGTAAAGTGCTCAATAGTGCACTGGAATGCATTTCAGCACTAACATTAATTTACTTTTCTAACCGCTTAGCGGACTTGCCGTTGGTTCACCTATATTTTTACATTTGCTTAATTTATATTTGATTTACAGCCAAAACTAGAAAGTTTATTTTTAAGTACTTGCACACACTATTTTGAACATTTGTTTTAGAAAATGTAATGCAAATATATTTTTTGGAATGCTTCTTTTTAATTCCCTTTTTTAGGAAGTATAATATTCTTGTTATAGGTGATTTCTTGTTATAGGTGGTGTACAACGAAGTATTTATACGATATCATATTATGTTGTAAATTATGGTTCAAGCAATAGTTATAAATTACAGCCAAAACTAGAAAGTTTATATTTAACTTGCACATAAGTACTATTTTGAACATTTCTTTTAGAAAATGCAAAGCAAATATATTTTTTGTAATGCTTCTTTTTAATTCCCCTTTTTTGGGAAGTATAATATTCTTGCTATGGGTGTGTACTACGAAGTATTTGTAGGATATAATATTATGTTGTAAATTATGGTTGAAGCAATAGTTATTTAAAACTATAACATTAGGATAAAGCACGTTTGTTGTTCAGTTTTTGATTATGTATTTGTATAGTTATAAAACCTTTCCTAATAACGAATGTTACAATGTTTTGTATGACGAGCGTTGTATAACAAACATTATTATTATTGTTATTTTTTCAGGGTTCTGACATCATACACTCATTGAATCAATTAGTGTAATTGAATGCTGTTGCAATTAGGTACCTACCATACAATCTGGTAAAATTAAAAACAGTAAAACATCACGATCTCAACAAATCTTTTCAATAATAAAACTACGTTGAAATGGGGTCATCCTTTCATAATAAAGGTAGCGCCCTATGAGACGATAAAAATGTTACGTTTCTCAAACAATACATTCAAATATTTTACTGAGACCAAGAGCTACCAGATGCCTTTTGTTACATCCTGTTATAATTTTCATATCCTGGAGACACTAATCGTAAAAAGTTCAGCAGGAATTCTACGCAAAAGGCCAAAAAGTTATTCGAGAAATCCGATCAGAATGCATCGCGTAGAGGGAAAGCGCTCGCTCAAATATGCGAATAGTGATGTCGCGCGCCGCCGCGCATTGCAAACGCACAATATATCGCTGTTGATAAGCTAACTCAATAACATAAAAGATTTGTATCCGAAATAAAGATTACTTGAAAACTAGTAAATAAACCAAAAAAGACCGGTTTCGATTTTTATATTTGGTACTTTTTCAGGAAGCTAATATTTATCATCATAAATTAATGGTATGAAAATATTTAAGAGAGTCGTCCGTTCAAAAACAACACATTCGCTTGAGATTTCAATTAGTACCTACTTCATAATTTTAGAAAACAAGTTATTAGAGATGCAAGGCTAGTAGATGTTAAAATATAAGTATAAGTAAGAATCGTATGGCAAATTAAAGAGTGAAAACTTTTTCTTCATACTAGAAACTGACAAAAAGCAAAATGAGACATTATAAAATGACACTTTCTATTAAGCAGATGCGATCTGAATACAGTATATAAAATACATGATATTATTTGTAAATTTTACATAATTTAACGCGAAGACTAGGTTCTCGGAGTGCTTGCTTCCATCACTTGAGGAGATATCTACTCATTGATAAGAATATATTATCATCTGTACACGTATATAGATAATGTAAATTATTTAGACACCTATGTACATATTTTAGCAAATAATTTCAAAGAATATCAAAAAAGCAATTGATGATCATTACATCAATGATATGAATAAATAACTTTAATTGCCTTTTTGCTCGAGAACAAGTTATCAATGTCAGCGTTTTAATACTCTTAAAATTAAAATAATGATGATCCATCTAATGACGTGTGTTTTTAATCACCGGCTTAGCAAAGAATCGTTACGAACGGAAAACTCAATTTTATTTCTTTTTTTATAAAGATCGAAATGGTTCACTTTCACTCTCACATCACTAAAAACACATGCACTTTACACTGCTTCCGGGGGTACCACCTTTGAGAAACAAACTCGCGGTTATTTTTTTTTTCGATCGGACAGCGTATGCGCGGCTCAGACACTGATGGCAGACTGACGTTATGCCATACATGGTTGGTTTCCGTCATCGGAGAGATAATGGATTGTAGGGGTCTTGCCGATTTGCCTAATTTTTATCTGACAATTCGGCGTGTGTTAGATATAGGTAACTTTTTTAAATTAAGTCACGTCATTGCTAATTCTTAATATTAACTGTAAACGTCATTAACCTACCCCAGCGATAACGCCAAATATAAGTGAGCGGGATTACTGTTTTTCAATTTAAAAAAAAGCGAAATCAATAGAATAACTAGGCATTTAAGCTAAACTCCAGCCAAAAGTTTTTAGTTCAAGGACTGGGTAGACTTACAATGATTGTATGACCAAGTTAGTGAATTGACCATTAAATTATAAAGCAGACCTTTGTGTTCCAAAGTTCTAGGTGGCAATGAAATTTGAAATTGTTACGGGCTGGCCTGTAAGTCGCCCGTCTATCATTCGGATAAGGTCTAAGGAATACGTCGTGACTTGTGATGCAACTGTGGTAGACTGGTAGCGCATTTTCTTATGTTTGCCTGGCTAGCTACAGCCCTCAAGATGAAAAATCATTAGAAAAGATGGCATGTAAGTTGGCATGAAGTTTTTAAATGCAAAAATAACGGCGAAAATAAGTGGAAATAATAATATGGAAATTCATGTGTGTGTAACCATGAAAAGGTGTGGCGCAAACCAATAATTCTAAAGATAGCTGGACAGCTATTTGAAAGGGAATTATTTAATTGGGGATTATGTAAATGACAAAGATACAAGTAGGCAAATATGAGTAGATCAGGAAGCTCCCGGCGGCTACTCTGATATTTAGACAGCACTAAAAACATTGTAAAAATATTTTAGAAAAAAAAGAACGTCGACCAATTCCTTGCCCTTCTCGATCGCTTAATTATATACGTGGAACAGCCAGAGCGTAATTTAACTTTCATGAGCACTCTTTTGGGGCACCATGTGAATAAGGACATTTGAATTGGAAGTAATTATGACGATTATATAATACGGAACCCTGGCTGCAAGTGTGACCGTGTACAGGCGGCCCCCCGCGGTACCACATGCGCGCGGATAGTCAAAACTACAACACGTGCGCGGCAGCCGGCGGGCGCTATATCGGTAACTTGCGTTTACGACTGGCGATACGACTACGACTAGAATTTAAGCTTCATCCACTATTACCTATTCTGTGCTTGAGGCAAAGTCGTGGCGGTTATAGGGTTACCTGAATACCCGCTGAGTGACTTGAAAATTAAATATAGTGATGTGACATGTGCAGGGCCGAATTATCCAAAGGCAAAGTAGAAAAAATTGAAAATGTTTCGAGTGAAAATTAAATTTGAAGATTTGTATGCAACAAACCCTCAATGGCAATATCATTTACATTGCGTTATATTATATCGTCATATATTCAGAAGGCGTTTCAAATTATTATAGCATAATTTTATTTTAGTTAGAAAAGGGGCCCCGAGACGTGCATAGCCTAGGGGCCCCGACTTGGTTAATTCGGCCCTGGTCTAGTGGATTGAAGTGAATTACAGGTATTTCTAACTTAAATTTTTAACCATTTTAACTGTCAATTTTATTTATCGAAAAGATCGGTACTTGCACTGCTGGTAATTAATACGGATGCTGATCGTATCGTCTTGTGTAAAACTCGTTTTCAGTTGAACGACACGATGAGTAAGACTTCCGAATAATATTTACTGGACTCGTTAACGACAGTTTACTGAATGCTTGAAGTTCAAACGAACTAATGCTTTCTAGTAGGCTTGTTTATGTGCATGAGGGCAGAAGAACATTCCATTACAATACATAAACATAAGCATAGTAGAGGCTGTAGTTTTACTCAGTAGGCCGGCTTTCTATGAGCCCGACAAATCTATGGGAGAACACGTCTTTGCTGTAAATAGCCAAATCTTAAAATCAACCAAAAGCTTTCAAAAATTATAAATAAATATTACTCAAAAGTAGTCGACTCGTAACGAATCTAGACTTTACAATATTACTAGCTTCTGCCCGCGGTTTTCACCCGCGTTCCCACAGGAACCGTGCTTTTTTCGTATTTATAATATTACTAGATACATACTTATAAGAAACGCGTAGTAGATATGCAAAATTAATTAACAGCAACACTGCGTTACTAAAAATATCCAAAAAGCAGCAACATTATAAAAGTATGGCGTCATCGCACGTAATTTTTGACAGTTTTGACAAATAATAAGCTGGGTTGTCATCTGTCAAATATTTTATTCCATACCCGCGGTTTTCACCCACGTTCCCACAGGAACCGTGCATTTTTCCGGGATAAAAAGTAGCCTATGTTACTCTCCGGTCCCTAAACTATATCTATGCCAAAAATCACGTCGATCCATTGCTCCGTTGCTGCGTGAAAGAAGGACAAACCAACAACCACACTTTCGCATTTATAATATTATATATAAGTATAATAGGTATATAATATTATATAAGCGCTAAACTTATCCGAAACATGGTTTATGTCATGGCAAATACGTTTGCTTCCATTGATATCCACTCCTTTGCCCTCGCGGTGTCGCGGCGCGGCGCGGCGGGGTAGAATTCATGAAATTCCCTGACGAAAAAATGGGCTATGTATGGAGAACTAGAGGCTAACATCAGACTCTATCTATAGTTTTTTTCATGGACATAATATAGTGTTCGTTACTTTGATTATGTTCGTTATCGTTATTATAAAATGTTTTTTTACATGCTTCCAATCAAGAGGCTGTTTATTGGTTTCCAAGACCAAAGTCTGCCTTTATTTGTGGCTGATTACTTTGTTATGTTGGTAAACTGTATTCGATGTTTTGTATTCTCGACTAACTTCTGACCGCGGCCTCGCACGCGTGGAATCAGGTTAAAAAGTAGCCTATAGTACTCATGGATGATGGAATCAAGCCAATAGTTCTAGCTGTAACAAACAAAGATACCAAAATTTACCTCATTAATATTAGGAGCATTTATAAATAAGCATTTCATCAATTATCACTATCTCATGATCTTCTCACATCACACGATCTTATAAGCATGTGTTCGAAATCGTAACACGGTGAATTTGTCAAACTACAGTGTGATGACTTACTGAACACGCTTATTTAGCGAGAATAAAAAGAATCATAGAGTAGTACTATATGAAAAGAATCTACCATTATCATCTCCAACCCTGGGCCTTCGTATTCGTATGGGTATATGAAAACGAAGGCCCAGGTACTCTTCTGGAGTACTAGGACAACCCTGTACTACAACATCACAATAGCAGTCTCAATAAAGCTGAGCAGTAAAGTGATGAATGGTTTCCTGTCCGATGACCGCATCGCGCCGGTCCTCGTATTGGACGTTAATCATTTACGTATCCTTGGAAGCATACCTAGTGCTGTATAGGTATGCGAGTGTCCGTCTGTGTGGATACCACCACTTTGCTTAAGTAGTCTGCTGCCAACCACTGGTTTTTTTATAGAAATAAGTGATAAACAAGCTAGCGGCTCAGCCGATTTTAGGTGGTTACTTCCGTCCATCGAGAATTAAACCCATCTCGATGCATCCGCTTATGAACGTCTGCGATACCAGAGTCATTGTCATGCTAGTTGTTAATCTGTGTATATATATTACTGCGTACCAGCTTGATAAGCAAAATTTGAAACTGAAAATAACTAATGTCTCAGTACCGAGCGAACTGCAGTGCCGTGCAGACCTTTGTGTTTCAAAGTTCTGGGTGGTACTGTAATTGTTATAAGCAGGTATTGAGCCAACTCTTCTTATTACCTTACCAAGTAGTATAAAAGAGAACATGTACGTAATATGCACCAACATTAAATTGTTCTAATATGCACATCAATTAAAAACAAATAAAAATAGTATTTTAAAATGTATAAACTTTATTTAGGTTAATTTTTTTATGACATTGTAAAGATTTCTTATTAACAGCCTCAGGGATAATGTGGGTTCCTATTATTGAATTTTTTTTTAAACGGACCAGTTGTGCCCTATTGACAAACAAAGGTTTAAAATCAGAGTATGTGGTCAAACGCAAACTAATCAAACAACATGTAAAAAGCAACGCACACTCAAGAATGAAATTCCAAAATACTACGGGCCTACAATCAATTCGTTCACAAATCCCTAAATCGGATTATATGGATTAGGTACGGTGCGACCGAAGTCACATTTCGGCGGCCTCGCAGAAAAAAAAACAAAACGTGATCTTGAACTTGTATGCCAGTCGCCAGACGCGCCACCTGTGCGTCTCATCGCTCGCCCGGCAGGCTGCATAGTATCTAGAAGTCTTTGCCATTTACAGGAAAGTCTACAGTACTCTAGAGTCTATGGGTTAACGACTGTTGTTTATGGTTTTCGTAAAGCACGTCACTATTTTGAGATGAGACGATTTTATAATATCTTGTAAAAACTTAAATTACATATTATATTATGGCTTTCGAAAATAGAATTCTACTTTAAATATATTATTAACTTTGATATTCATGAAAGCTTTTGATTGGCTTTCTAAAGTTGTGTACCTAGCTTTTTTAAATTAACATAATTAGCTGTTGAATTTCCTTATAAATAAATAAATAAATTGACGGGCGCAGAGTAAGAATTCCTAAATCCTACCGGAACACCGAAATAAGACAGAATGAAGGTATGTACCTATTTCGTATTTTACTGTTTATCACTATGTAGGCCAGAGCTACGTCAGGAAATAAAATATGTTAAAAGTATGTACGCCATTATATTTTTGGCAACAAGTAATAATAACATACATATTACTTAAACAATAACTCTTTTGTGAAACCTAAAACAATATTATCGTGGCCGCTTTGTTAAAAAATAACAATAACGTTCTGGCAATGGAACGAACCCAACTGTATCTCGCGAAGGAAACAAAAAATGGCGGTTAGAAATTACGTCATTAGATTTTTTAGGCATATGAACTGTTTAGGTAGGGAAAATAACTTGATGCGAATCCAGTGGCGCATGATTCATTTAGAAAAATTGTGTAGACTGTACTGACCTATATTTTTATAGTAAGTATTAAGACAAAACGGGTCTATTTGCGCACGAAATACATAACCTATCGGTGTGGAGGTTCAGTACTTTATTCTTTTCTAGGTTTAGGGTGTTCACCACACGAACAGTCAAAATATAGTTGAAACGCTAAATAAATCGAGAAAAATCGTTCAACAACTTTTTCTTTCTTGCTTTACTGACGCTAGAGTTACTTCGCAAAAACAAAGCCGGTTCAACGAAGCGTGCCTGAATGTAAATCGCCGCACATGTTTTGGCGGGAAAAAATAAACATGGCCGACTTTTTATACCGCGAAGTCATGAGGGCATCGATTTAGAAATCAGTTAAATGCGCTTCGAATTTTAATTTACCATTTGTGAAACTAGCAGCTTGATATATTCCAGTTGCATTTATTTATTAGCAGACAGATTAGGGTATGAACTTTGACCACTATCTCGAGCGACGACGTGGCCTAAGATGGAGGATACGCTTAACCTAGATCAGCTGTCGGAATACACCGATAGGTGTCTGCTAGGTGACAGATTTTCGACTTGAGGTTGGTAGCTAGTCAGGCGAGAAGTAGAAAATACTTTACCAACTCTACGTGGCAATAACTTACGACAACGTTAACGCCTACTTAGGGTACATAAATAAATTATACGTAGGGTTGCCAACTCTCCCGGAAAAATCACATTAGATTTTTAAACCCGGTTCCAGGAACGCTGCTAAAATCTCGCGGTTACGGCCTGCTGGCGGCTGGCGAGCAGTGTTTTCAGCGTAGTAAAGCGGTGTGGGCGAAAAGTCGCAATCGGCTGAAAGAAACTCATGTAAAATCTAAAATACAGGTGTGCACAAATTTCAAATGCACATGTAAAGGATTCTATGATTTTATCGTTTGTATACAAAAGGTATAGGTAAAGGTACAAGCTGCCTGTAACTCAACTGTGTAGTCAACTTTAAATATGATTTTTACTAAAAATGTTTCACTTTCCGGATTTCTGATCGACTGAGTTGGCAACATCAACTCTATTCCCGCCCAACAACTTATTCTGTCCAAAAATAGGCCGAAACTAGACGTCCACACTACACAACCATTAGTCTCCTAACTCATCAATTTTTTCTTGAATTTAACAGAATACACAAGCCGTGTATCCATAACAGATAATAAAAAAACTGGACCATTGTTTTTTTTTTAATAAAAAGTATTATGCACCAGAGCTACGCAGAGTTCAGCTTAATAGTTTAACAAAACGAATTGAAGAAAGGCTGCTAAGAAGGATTATTCAAGAACTAAGTCGAATACAAGAGATCATGGCCCAGAGAGACTGTGGGGCTTCCGCCGATTCATATTTTATTATGTCGATGCGATGGTTGGAATCTTGGAATCCTACAAGATTCCACGGGAATCTTTAGGTAATTAGCTACATTCATCAAAATAATTAATTTAAAAAAATAGTTTTCTGTGACGTAACTACATTACGGTTTTTTAATTTTCCCCCTTTACTTCAAGATTTTTATTTATACTTGTGCTTTATAATATTTGTGTTAAGACATTGTTTCTTGCAAAATGTCATGATTCTAGGTCAACTGGAAGTATCCTATAGGTTTTGACTCTCGGTCTTGACAGACAGGCAGACAGACCAACGGACAACGAAGTGATCCGTTCCTTTTTCCTTTTGAGGTATACGGAACCCCAATAAACATCGAACAAGTTACTTGTCTGATGGTAAGCATAACGCCTGCACGTAACCAGAACTTTAAAACATGGAGGACTGCATGGCACGGCAGCAGTGCGCCCGTTACCTGAGATATTAGGTGAGAAGTCTCATAAGCCCAGTAATATCACTGAGCTTGCTCATCAAACCGGAACACAGTAATGATAGCACATTACTGCTTGGCGGTAGACTATACGAGCAAAGGATTACCCCCTGACAATATTAGAAACTCGCAAATCGTTAGTCCTATACCACCAGGTAAACTTATAATATCTTAATATAAATGCTGTACAGGGCTCAAGGCAATTAGCCTTGGCATTATTCAAATATTATACGCTATCTGTCCTCGACGATAAGCGATTAGATCATACAAAGTGCACAATGTTTGAAATTTTAATATATTGTGCAAGAAAGTTGAAATACTCGCTGAAGTCAGATTGATTTTGCAGGTTGGTTAGGTTTTATCGAAAGATTGTACAAACAGCCGTTAATATTACCAGAAATTGTGACAAAATTATATTAATTGGTTTAAATGAAGAGTAGGCGATAAACGCACGTGCTTTTTTATATATTTAATCAGGTGATAAACAGCAAGCGGCCCTCCAGCAGGATGATTTTAATTCACTCGGAATTATATCCGTGTTTATGCTGCTGAGTTTCGAATCTAAACGGGAAATTTCTCTGACGGGATGTGATTCCGAAGTATCCTATTAAGACTGTCGCTTCCGACACGGTTATCATTCCGATAATAACCCTGCTGATGTTAGGTGGTTAATTCTGCCTATGAACATCTGCAATAATAACCAGAGGCGTTGTCTACGCTTCTCTATCACCTTTCTATTATAAATGGCCAAATTTATAGCTTAGATTCTCGGGCGGTAGCCCATTCTACATCTTGCAAGGTGTACGTGGTAGAAATTGTTGTTTGAAACGAGCAGTATGGGACGTCCATGTGTCTACAATATCCGAATGAGCTCACAGAAGAGCCTTCCACTGAACAAATGGTTTAAAAATGACAATGGTTTAATCGCCAAAGGATCACTTTGACGAAAATTAACAATGTTTTATTGATGACCACCATTGTCATTGGCGACCATAGACAAACGACTGTGCTATAAAATGCTGAAAGTGCCTGAAGTGATTACGACGTGAAGTGCATTACGACTTACGATACGTGACTATCGCACTGGTAAAAAAACGAGTGAAACTGTACAAGCATGTTCCAGTTTGTATACTGAAATTACTGGGCATATGGGTTCTCAGTTCTCAGGGTAGTAGTAGCCACTATACACGAGCGTTCCAAATGCATCGCTCCGTGCGTCGTGGATTGAGTGGAAAGATGGTTCAATTTCGAGCCCACAGACGGGCACTGCAGAGCGCGTCATCGCTAGATTTTTTGGTCATTCTGCGTCTCCACTACTGGCAACTGAGTGCAAAATGATTGTCGTATCGGCCTTAGTGGCCGATACGACAATCACGACGATGAGTTGGAACGTTGGATTTGGAACGTTTGGTTTTGAATATTTCTATCACTCAGCGTAATCCATCTGAGATTCCCATCACACGGGTGGTTTTTTGGAACGTTGGATTGTAATGTTGTGGTTTGGAGTGCTCATGTATGTGGGCTTTAAAAAGGTCTCTGCGATAGGCAAGCGTCGGCATTTATATTTAAGTTCTGCTCCCAAAGTACCAATTGGCCTACCATAGTCCTTACCATCAGGCAAACGACATTCTTGTTTCTCTACCTTGTATTAAAAATAAACTAATATAATAATTTAAAATTTCTACATGTAGAGATACTACATTGAGTGTTTGCCAATAGCCATATAAAAGAGGTTGAAACGCAGCATGATCTCATCTGAAAACAAAACCTATGTTTGTACAGCCTCCGCTTATCACGCCCAAGGCCGGAGATTTGTCGCGGAAAATACGATATTATACGAGAGAAAAAGTAGTATTACTTATACGAAGTTGGTTTTTACGAGGCGTAAAGAATAACCAACCTCTTTTGCTTCTTTACGCAAAAAGAAAAAAAATATGACAGTGGCGTTTGTTTTTTCTTCTCTCGAGGATTTGGCGCCACGACTCGTATTTGCCAGGTTCAGGTTCAATTTTCAGCGTGTTAGCACTGCCTAGTTCAGCACCCTCAATGATTGAAACCCGTTTTCAAAAGTCAGTTGAAAACAGGTTTCAATCATCTTATTTTATATACGTCTAGCTGCTGCCCGCGGTTTCACCCGCGCGGATATATTGGATTTCATGGGTTTTATTTTTTTGCGCGGAACCCTAATTGTGTTTCTATAATTAAAGTAGCCTAAGTTACTCCTTGTAACATCAGCTATCTGCCAGTGAAAGTCCCGTCCAAATCGGTCCAACCGTTTTGGAGATTACCCGGAACAAACAGACAGACAGACTCACAAAATTTTTAAAAATGGTTTTTTAGTTATATGTACCGTATATACTTTCATATGCATTTAGTAAAAAGCTATTATTTTGATATTACAAATAGACACTTCAATTTTATTTATTTGTATAGATACCTAACGTAATAACCTTTGATTAGGCATTTACCACACGCCTACAAGAAACTTGGATTGTAGGTATTCTTGATGTTCACTAATATTACATAATGATCAATAGGTACCTCTACCTAGATTTAATAGTGTCAAAATCTTATTGCTCTTTAATTTTAAGTGAAAATATGGTATCACTGATGGAATGCCTCTAATAGTAACTAAAAGCCCCTAGAAGGCTTACAAACAAAGCAAAACGATGTCATAGTTTGTAGTCCACATAGTTATTGGAGGATCGTCGGACTAGCACTACCAACTACCAACGAGTCATTTCTAAACAACTTTGACAATAATTCCACAATTTAGTGACGCATAACTAAGTGTGCGCCAAGAAATCGCAATTTAAAGTTGTCCAGCATTCACAATACTATCATAATTACAATAACAAAGACATTTTCGTCCTTCCTCGTCGTAAAAGGTGGGATTATGACATCATTTGGATATGACATCACATTTCTCGGCAAGGGCGACCGCATTGTAAACTGCAATTAACTGCAATCAGCAATGGGCACTTGGACAGCCAGCAAGCAGGTTTAAATTTAAAGTTTCAACTCTTGATGACCTTTTTAGCGGGAATATATTTTTTTTAATTAACTGTATACGTTCTCTGTAAACCAATTGTTTTTCTTTTTTTTTACCTGCCTGATATTGGCTGTCAACCAGAGGGCACAACGCACAAACCGTGTGTATCGAAGAAAGAAAAAAAATGCTTGTTTTATGTAAGTACATACAACTTTTTAATATTATTTCAAGAAGGGTTTCACTGACTTGACTTCTCAGAAGACGCAGTATTAAAATGTAGGTTAAGTTATCATTGTTGATGCTACAAGGTGACGACCACTCCCAACTGAAAAAGCTGCCAATTTGACAATAATTAATTCATGACCCTTTTTCTCGACAGGTAGGCGTTCAACCTCTACATCTTGATGATGTGACCGGAAGCGGTGAATAGTGGCTAAACGCCGAATAGTGGCTCTCAAGTGCAACTACCTAAACACACCGATAGGTGCTTGGCCACGGATTTTCAACTCGAGAAGCCAGGCGAGGACTAGGAAATGTCCTATTACCGAAAAACAAAATGTCCCTGCCCGACCCCGCAGGCGTATCTTTTTTTTATTCTGTTGATAACGAGACGAGCTGGTCGTTTGTCTGATGGTAAGCATAACGCCGGCCCATAAAAATTGCAGTGCCTCTCAGAACTTTGAAACACAAAGGCCTGCGCGGCACTGCAGTGCGCTCGTTACCCTGAGTCTTTAGGTACCTATTAAGTGCCATAAGCCCAATAATTTCCAACGTTATAGTAAACCTGCACTAGGCATGTCACCCAGTGACCTCACCAGTGCCCATCAGGTTACAGTTAAGAACCGGTTATCAGTCTGGCGGCGGTCGCGTGGAACGCGGTGTCATCGCCTCATTGGGATGATTGGGCGGCTCTTGATATCAGGTCGTTCGGTTAATAGTACCATGTCTAAATAGACAGTAGGTAAATACTCCGTGTTACCACAAAAAATCACTTTAAGATGCCTGTTTAGCTAAAAGCTGTTTGTCTAAAGATAAATGTCTAAAATTATTAGAAACTAGCTTCTGACCGCAGTTTTCACCCGCGCTCCCACAGGAACAAGCATCTTTACGAGATAAAAAGTATGTTACTCTCTGGACCATAAACTAAGTATGCCAAAAATCTCGTCGATCCGTTGCTCCGTGAAAGGAGAAACAAAAACATGTACCTACACACTTTCGCATTTTTTTTTTTTTTTTTTTATAGTTTATTTCTCAAAAACAATTACAAGGTGCTCAAAATTTACAACGGGCCCCAAACTAGGCATAGCCTGTATCTTGGATGCCCAAGTTCCAGTGGTTTCCAAAAATGTTGCTGCGCTAGGTTGCACATATTTTGCATCTTGAAATATTTCCAAACATTAAATTTATTATAATAAAATAACCAATTTATTATAGTACAGATTAGGTAGAGAGACGAGCAGGTCGTTTGCCTGATGGTAAGCATAACGGCAGTCTTCCACATGTATTCCATTCAAAGTTACTTCTCCAATTTGCATTTGAATAAAGACCTTGGATGACATCATCAAAGTTTGATCAAAGATTATGACAATGTCATGCTCACGAAAAAGGTTTTACTCGCGGCGGCATCGTGTGGCGGGTCTCCCTCTCCCTCAGTAATGGTTGAGGAGAACGATGGCTGGCACATGGGCCATACTCGTCAACGGGTGTCGCTTGTGGTATCTGGTCCACTCCAGTTGTAATCCTTCTGTCGTCGTCGTCTGTCGTCTTGTAATTTTGTTCTAACATTATTTTTATTAAGTTTAAGACCATAGTTCCCATCATAATGTTTTTTTACCATGTTTATACTGTTAATTTCTATGAATATATGACCTAATCTTATAAGAGTGACACATGTCCGTAGAGTGTAATGTAACAAAATATAAATAAAAAAGATTATGACAATGATAATGGCAGCGTATGTAAGGTCGAATCAGTGAAATACTGGCCTAATATTAGGGAAGATAATGGTGAAATGCTAACCTAAGAGTATTTAAAAAAAACCTTTGAGTACTGTGTGATTGTTTTGTTTATAGTAATGAAGTCATTCCTTCCCAATGAACATCAATTACATTAATTATCACAAAGTAAACAAACAACCCTGCAAGCGGATGTTCTATCTACAAAACATATTGCATTCTGCAGCGCTGACATTAATACATATTTTATTATATTGTACTAGCCTCTGCCCGCCGTTTCAACCGTGTGGACAATCACACAGAACCGCGCGTTTCTCTAGGATCAAAAGTATATAAGTAGTCTATGTTACTCTCTGGTCCAAAAACTATTTCTGTGCAAAAATCACATCAATATGGCTGTGATCACAAATTATATAGGGCTGTGATGTGGCTCCATTACTGCTTGAAAGACACAAACACACTTTCGCCTTTACAATAATAGTGTATATGGATTGTTATAATATATTAGTAGGCTCTTACAGATAGTGTGATGGTCAGTTGTAAAGTATGTTTGCTGGAGAAATTGAACCATTTTATTCATAAATTTATAGGCTCCATCGGCTGTGACTTAATTGGTAGCACTAGTAACCCTGTCTGCCTGTTCAGCAAGCATTACTGTGTGCTGGTTTGATGAGCAAAGTAGTCAGTGAAATTACTGGGCTTATTTAGAATTAATACCTAGTATTACAACACTGTAGTCTTACCACAAAAAACTTAAACACACTCTAAACATCTATTAAACAGCTTTTAACTCCTAAACATGCATTAGTTGCGTGTTTAAACTGTTGTCTAACTCCACTCTGTTGTGATATTTCTAACAATTTTAGTTTTATCTTTAGACACCGTCTAGCTAAACAGGTGCTTAAAACTTGTTTTTTGTTGTAACAATGTCTCAGAGTAACAAACACTGCAGTGCAGCGCAGGCCTTTGTGTTCCAAAGTTCTGAGACACACTGCAATTGTTATGGGCCAGCATTGTCCTCTAAGGTGCTTACCATCAGGTAAACAACCAGCTTGTCTCGTTGTCAAATAGTATAAAAAAGCTCAAGGCCCAAGGCCGAAACATCCAGTTAATTAAAACCTATATTTTTAACCCAACTACCAGTAATTTTTATTTAATTTTTCCTTACCTGAATATGTTTATTATACATTAATAACATTAGACAGGAAGCAGGGTTGGCAACAACATTTACATCTTATCAATGACATATCCCGTTTGACCACATTTCTAAAAATACAACAGGATAAAAACATGTTCCTGGAATGAATGTGTTGGAACTTGGACCTAAATAAATAACAGTTGTGAGGTCCTGCTCATGTATTTTGCAATTTAATGTAGATTTTCATTTGTTAAATTTGTATAATTGGGATGTTGACTGATTTTGGGAAAGTGTTTAAAACGATGCGTATGGGCCTAATATAACCCAAAATATTTAAATTTACTTTTTAAAACAACTAATATTTTAATTATCATGTATTTAAAATGCCGTTTTAAATTTTGCTCCAAAACGGCAGTGACGTCACGTGTTCAATTACCACAGAGTAATTTTCTATAACACTGTAAAGTGACAAGCAAAGAGAATATAACCACTACTACCTAGTCTGTGCTACGTTTAGTGACAAGTTCATTCGATGCTTTCTGTGTATGTATTGTTATGTATTAAAATATGAGTTCTAAGTTTTTTGAGCTTATTGATTTATATATATGCTTTGGTTAATTAATACACTTTGGATCTTAGAATCTACGATTACTGTTATATATTCATTGTTGGTTATAGAAATAATGATTTTTGGTATAATAAGTAGGTACTTACACGGAGGTCTTCACATTTCTAAATTCAGCAGAGCAGAAATTATTGTTTGTCGAGAAGAAATTGGCCACCGTAAAACAATCAATTCTCGGCAAATTGGAATTATTTGCCTTTATGAAGCCACTTTCCATCATGGGAGAATATTCAAGAGTCGAAATAAATTTAGAAAAATAGGCGCGGAATTCACAGCACAGATAAATAATCACAGAAATCACTCTAAAATACTAAGCAGTTAAGCGCAACGAGCTATATACTCATTGGAGTTTTGGCGGGAATGCGAAAATGTGCTGTTGTTGATTTTGTGTTATTTACTAAAAACCTTTGTTTTATAGAGTGTTAATGTGTAATAATAGTGGATTATTAACCATTAAGTGTTCGTAAACTTGCATGAGTGAAAGGCAAATAGTACAAAGACGAAAAACGTGTATTTTCGTATTCTATCCAAAACTCCATAGAAGCTTCAGTAAACTATCCACCAATTTACTGAAGCGTCACTTCGACTCGACCGCGCCTAGACTAAACTTTAACGTGACTTTGACGACTTTCATGCACCAAAACTAGAGATTTATTTATATTATTATTTATATAACGTGACGCTAGTTAAATGCGCAAATCACGTGGAGCCAAAAACAAAACAAAAAAAAATATATGCTCCTTCCGATTGAAACCGTGACGTCACGGGCGTTTTAGGTCACGTGACTTCGGATTGATGTGATTACATTTTGATTATTTAATTAAAATTAAATTCCTTAAAAATAAACAAAAATATTGTGTTTTATAGGATTTCTGTCACAAAAACTACCGTTTCGCGGCAAAATTATATTTTTATTTGAATACAGTCAACAACCCAATTATAATAACGATAGTATTTTTAGCATGTTAGAGCAGGATTCACATTTATACATATTATGTATATTGTTTCATAAGCGGAAATTATTTCGGGTTTTAAATATCCATTATCTTGTAAGTGTTGTATTTATTGACAGAGAGCTGTTTGTTTTCCATGTAGAATAAAATAAAAATTAAAATAAATGACACAAAACGGAGAGAAAGCAGATGCTTAGTACCTACTTGGTGCAATAAATGATCTCATGATTAAGTCACCCATCAAAGAAATATGAGACGGTTACAAAAGACACAACACTCTTTTGACAATTTTGCTCCAAGTACAAATCGTCCATACTTTTGTGTTGTATGCCCAGTAAATGTATATTATACTAAAACCACTGTAAGAATAATAGTAAATTTTCAGTCTTTCAAATTAAAATATTTCAAAGATCAATGACATCTGTGTACTCTGTCAGGAACTCATTCTCTCGGCGGCTGCACTGTATGACATAGTATTTTGTGTAGAAGAAAAAGAGTTGATAAAAAATACTAAAACCCATACACTTAGTCGAAGTTGAGTCGAATTATGTTGGAGTTTGCATTGAACAATATGGAGGTAGTAGCAGTGTTGTAACTGGGGCACCCCAGCGTTGCCCTTTCACAAGACGCATATCCTGGATTAGACTTTTCATATCACAAAATCAAAATTCCAGAGTAAATTCTGGACTTTCTTATAAATATAATGTTAATGTTGTTATGTAAGAAAACGAAGCTGACTCTAGAAAAAATGTCTTATGAAATGTTTTTTAATTTATTTCTTCTTCTTTATTTCTAGTGGAAATTCCAGACTGCTGACATATATATAGCAATCCTACCCTTGAGGTTTAGCAGAAATGATCCAGATTAGAACAATTCATTTTAAATCTCAGGGCTTTAGTATTTTCCCGATGTGGTTTGGGGGGGGGGGAACCTCGCCCCAAAAAGAGGGGACGGAACACAAGATGCGCTAGTTTGTATGAAAATTCAAAACTTTTAGTATTATTTTCTCAATAAGGCTTTGTACTTTTGGAATTTGACTCCTTATAATCAAAACTATTGGTGAAAAAAAAAACTGTTTGTGCAAGCTTATCGGGAAAATACTAAAGCTGAGCAGCTGAGTACTTGGTGACAGTAGACACCCTGAGACTTGTTTAAGTATGGCAAGTACTGTGTGTTCAATCAGATAACACTTGTAAACAATTATATGTGACAACAGCCCAATTATTGGCAACATCATCAGTGTAAAGAACTAAGTCTTCAACCTCGGAATTACTTACCAAAAATATTAAATAACAAAACTTATTATACATATGTAGTTGTCATAGAATATAGTTTCACAGTAAACCAAGTTTATCTAATCTAATTAAATGTTAAATTCTAGAATAGGTTTTTTCTTCGATTTCTTTACAGGATAAAGGAATTTGTTCTCAGGATAGGGAGTATTCAGTTGTTTCAGGAACGGAAACAGGATCTTCAAAAAGACCTGGGAATTTAAATAATAGGATTTAATCAATGTTCATGAAAGATTCCTCAATAAATACCTAACTGCGCAAACAAATGATACTATGAAACATTGGAATTTTATTTCAACTATAAAATGCTGCGTTTGTAATTTTGTAAATAGAACCTCATTGTTTACTTTTGCGTTTAAAATTATGCCGCGTGTACGGAGTTCGCACTACTTTCGTTCCACTTTAAAAACTTGTTAAACTGTTCTGAAGTCAAATAGGTTACTGCAAGTTGGTGAAACTAACCAAAATGTATAGTAAACTGACCTTACACCGGGCGAAAAGTTGTTCTCCTTCCGACAAAATCCAAATTCCACAAAATAGGTGACCCACTCACTGCACTCAAAACATTAACTTGAATACAATTAAATCTATACAAAATGTCACAGCAGACATAAAAGTCACACATAAACGATTCTTTTTAATGCACTTATTATCAGTTTTCAGGAGTTTTATAGTTTTTAATGTTGGAAATTATATCGGCATTTCAAGTTAAGTAAAGTTAAGTTTGACAGTTCTTGTTTTTGAAGACTTTCTAGTTTCTCGCTCGCACATTCCTTTCCTTCCTTTGACAGATTGTGAACGCGTCTAAAAGGTCCGAATTGCGCTGCTGATATGATTCTGAACAGATTTAGCTTCGGTGCGAAGTTTTACCAGGAAAAAGGAAAATAGACCTTAATTAATTTTATATTTACTATATTATACAAGTTTCGTCATTCTATAAATAATAATGAGTAATATATTTAGTTATATTAATACTAGCTTCTGCCCGCGGTTTTCACCTGCGTTCCCACAGGAACCGTGCATTTTTCCGGGATAAAAAGTAGCCTATGTTACTCTCCGGTCCATATACTATATCTATGCCAAAAATCACGTCGATCCGTTGCTTCGTTGCTGCGTGAAAGAAGGACAAACCAACAAAATCAACAAACCAACAAGCACACTTTCGCATTTGTAATATTCGAATGGATTCAAGTCATTTTGTGGTTTGCTCACTGCTTGTGCAATAGATTGGCAAAAAATACCTGCAGCTAAAATGAAACTAGAGTCCTCGGCACGACTGAAGTCCTGCGGGCTAAAATTTCCATTATGGGCCACTGATTTGGAAGTTCACTTTTTTACTGTAGATAGTACTCTTAAATAGAAAGCTTTTTATAAATATCTCAAGGTGCGCAAATTCACGGTTTACGAGATATCATTTTTTAAAGTTTCGATATAAATTGGAAAATAACACGCCATTTGCAAATTTTTATGGATAAACTGTCATGGTAGACGTCAAAGTTGACATTTCACGTTCCGTTGATGGTAGACGTGTATTTTATTAAATATTATGTTTTAGTTTTTCTTAAATATAATTTTATTTTATTTTCAATTATTAAATAAAGTGTGTAATTAATGTGTACAATAACCCGTGCTGTATTATACAATTACATTGACTTTTGTGAATTTATGTTTATACTGTGGAATGGAACGTGAAGCGACGCCATTTTGTTTTATAGCGTCTTTTTATCTGTTAGCTGTCAGTGTCAGTCATCGTTTGTGGCCCGAATAATAATATACAATATACTGGCTCCGAACACTAGGTTAGGTTAGGTTAGAACAGTAAAAATACAAAAAAAAACTGTAACACAATATACTGGCTCCGAACACTAGGTTAGGTTATGTTAGAACAGTGAAAATACAAAAAAAATACTGTAACACAATAATACTGGCTCCGAACACTAGGTTAGGTTATGTTAGAACAGTGAAAATACAAAAAAAATACTGTAACACAATAATACTGGCTCCGAACAGTAGGTTAGGTTATGTTAGAACAGTAAAAATACAAAAAAAATACTGTAACACAATATACTGGCTCCAAACACTAGGTTAGGTTATGTTAGAACAGTAAAAATACAAAAAAAATACTGTAACACAATATACTGGCTCCGAACACTAGGTTAGGTTAGGTTAGAACAGTGAAAATACAAAATAAAATACTGTAACACAATATAGTGGCGGGGGGGGGGGGTACAGGGGGGTAGCCCTACTCCCTCCCTCCTCTCCCCGCCCCATAAATCGATGGATATTTATGGAAAAAGGTATTCTAACCTCAAAACTTTAACCATGGATATCTCCATAACCATGGGGTTGCGCCGGGTGGGGATGGTACAGGGGGGTATACTTCCTCCCCCCCCTCCCCCTCCCGCCCCCGCCCCCCCTAAATCGATGGCCCATAATGGAAATTTTAACCTAGTACTTGGAATACTTTAATATTAATTTATAATTTATTACGTGGAAGGGAAAATGGGAAACATCATTGGCATCTACTAAAGCGCTGCGCCCATCGGACTTTAGTGGTGGCGTGGACTCTACTACTGATTATTTTATTTTTTACATGAGGGACATAACAGCAGTGCATGGAATGCGCTGGGTCTGGAATAGTCTGAACATTATGTTACAAAAACAGAGGTGAGCCAAGGTTCAAACCTCGGTCCGTTGGAATTATTATGATCAATGACCAGAGATATTCCGGGAAGCCCGATGCTTGTTGTTTGCGGATATCCTCAATTTACTCTTAGCGGTTAAATAAAGACCACAGAGTACTTTTTTATGCAAAAAGGCCTATAGGCATTTAGTTTTGTTTTGCGTAGAGCTGGGAGCTTCACAAACTTAAGAGCAATAGCGGCTCTGTACGACGCTCTTATCCGCAGCCAGCTCAAAAATAATGCCGTTGTGTGGGCTCCGCATCAGGTTAAGGACAGTCTCATGTTGGAGCGCATACAAAATAAATTTACTATCTAGGTACCCTGTACAAAGTTTTCACCATTAAAAACAGGGATTATCTGAGAAGGTCGGCTACAATTTATGAACATTTGTCGAAAATAACCGGTATGATGGTATGGACCGGTAGTTCTAAAAAGGTCTTTTCTCACATTATTAGATTTATAATATTTTGAGAATAAATCTTTTATTATTATTATTATAATGATAAAACTGTGTTACTTAAATTGTTTTTATAATTTTAAAATGTTGTCTAAAAGAATGCTTTATTTTAGACCACATTTTAAAAGGTGTTATATTGGAAAGGTACAGTTCATGCAACCACCAGAAGCCATCGGACTAGAGCCCACCGTACATCGATAACACGCGATATAATGCAATTTGATCGAAACGTCGAGGTAAATAAAAACCTGAGTTTTTATCGCGATTGTTAAGTCCCGTAAGTAAACAATACCTATAGAATAAGCATTGACAGCAAAGTTCTGCTCAATACTCAACAAAATCACACCGACTGCACAATTCGGACCGCAGGCGCGGGTTTGGCCTAGCGTAGCGTTATTCTCTTTGGGTTGGGCCGTCCACCAATCACCGCATTCCAAACATATTTTCCCGCCATACATCGATAGCGAAGTTGCGGCCTGCCGCACACTCGATATTTGAAATTATTGAAATAATATTCTATTGAAATTAGTTTATAGTATAATATTATACTAGCTTCTGCCCGCAGCTTCACTCGCGTGGTTTATATATATATATCTTTATAGCCCATGTTATTATTCCAGAACCTAAACCTCAGAACATATAACCTAAACTATCACATTCCAAATTGTTAGGTAATACAAATACCATAGAAGTAAAATTAGATCTAATACAAATACCTACAATGCAATAAACTAATATCAATGTCTAAATAATGTAACAGATATAATATGTGTAACAGACATTCACAAACACACAAAATTTCGCACCATACTATTGTAGGCGGACTAATATAAATATTAAACTTACAAATTGAATAGTCGATGGCTCCGTAATAGCGAAGTTTTTATAGTAACCCTGCCTAGAAGACGAAGAGCCGCGGGTTCGATGCCCAGCCGGAGCAGATTTCGTGTGGCGAGCAAAATGTTTGATCCGGGTCTTGGATGCTTGTGAAGTGTATCTGTGTGTCCACTGTCCATAGAACCTGCGACACAGGGAATCCTACTGCAGGAGTGTGAGTGTGTTTGCGTTATAAAAAATGGTGTTTTATTTGCTTCCTAGTCCCCACTCCCCACACTGGTTATCCTGTGTTGGGCGGCCAGTTCCTTCCCTTATGGAATAACATAGGTACAGCCAAGTAGAAAAGGTATAATAAAACAGTTATAATGATTTAACTCGTCATATTTATTCTTTGGTATTTATTACAATATTAACTTTACACTGCACTTGACAAATAAAAAGAGGCATCCATTAACTCACATACATATTTACATACATCAATTCATATTTTTAATGTGTCTAATAATGTAATCAAATCTAACGGATGGCCAACCAATGACATACATCGTAATTGGATCGACCACCAATAACATACATCGTGATTGGATCACCAACCAATGACATACGTAGTGATTGGATCACCAACAACTGACATACATGGTGATTAGAATACCAACTAATCACAAATATCGTGTTCGGTTCACCAACCAATGACAGACATCGTAATGGAATTGCCATACAATATCATACGTCGTAATTGGATCTCCAACCAATGATATAAATCGTAATTGGATCGCCAACCAATCACTACGTATGTCATTAGTTAGCAATCCCCCAATTTGTTTACATTATTTGACACTATAAAAAGGACCTTAAAACATTTATACTTATCTTATTGTAAGTGGCTCATGCCGGTTTAATTAAAGTAAAAAATAAATAACTAACAGAAGTCAGAGCAAAATCGAATTACTGTTATATTAACATATAGTACGCGTTAAGTCCTAACATGGTGCTCAATAAAGATAGATCACACTAGCTGCATAGCGTCCGTTTTTAGCTTTCGCGAATAATATTTAAAATATAAAAGAAAAACACAAACCAATACACAACCTAAGTTATCGATTAACTAAAATTGATACAAAAAATCAGTCTAATATTGAAAAAAAAAAAATATTCTTAATTAAGGGAAAACATCTCGTGCCGCTAAGCAACTTATCCCACGAGATGGCGCTGTTTCTCCAAAAACATGTTTTTATTTATTTTACTCTAAGTAGCGGGAAATAAACTCATTTTAGGTGATTTTGCGGGATTTTCAATTTGTTCTTAGCACATATCAAACATAGTTGAACCCATTGATAACTACACTTTTGAGAAAATGTTAATTAAAACCGTACTCCTGTATATGTAAATGAACGACACACACACATGCAAATGGGAAAACGGTATACTATAATAAAATTGGCCGAAGTATAAAGCTACGAATTAGCGCAGTTGTCACTTGCGATTTGAAGAACCAGAGTTCGAATCTGGAATACTATAGTCTCATTTTGTGCTGAAGAATATTTTTTTAGACATTTTGGTTATCTATTGCACTTAGTAATAATAACAATTACCTAGTTTTTGTGCTAGATTGGAAAGTAAAATGAAAGACTAGGTAACGTTTAAAAAGATTTAATGCGTGTGTCCACTTTAGAGATGAAGCATGTCGCCTATTTTTGCTACTATAAAAGTTGTTTATTGTTATTTAGTTTATTACATAGATTTTAGAATAAGTGAGACAACCACCGCCAGGATAAACTCTTCATCTCTCTCAATTTCTACTACTCTTGTGGGTTGGACTGTGAGATAAAGCACTCCAAATAAAATCTCTTCATTTTGACTCTTAGCTGGCTCTGTACCTGGTAATAATAAAGTGTGATTTTTTTTTGATCTTCCCTCTTTGAATACAAGTGGATTTTATTTTCCTTGGCAGCGCTTTCGATATCTTCGATCAACCATCAACGAAGGAAAGCACTTTCATTCTAAAATCGCTTCTTCATTTGTAATCACGCCATCTGGGCTTGCTCCTAGAAACCCATATCCCTCGTTGATATAGAATCCAGAAGGACGAACTGCTTTTGAAAATTTTCAGCAAAACTAGTTCATTTTAGATTCATTTTGCTGACCGGACACCATATCCGTTGACAATTACTTCATGGACGTTTTCAGGCATGGTTTGCTGTGTTACTGGTCTATTTCGTGTTATAGTCAACCTCAACACGGATCCGTCTTGATTTTCTAGCATTTTTTATTGTCAAAGGTAACACATCAGAACTTGAACTGGGTTTGACAAAAAAATCTAAGCTGAGCTTAGCTAAGATGTTTTTCGCCAGGCGTCTTCCCGTCTGTAAAAATGAAATAAGTACCTGCTTAGTATCTCAGAATTCAAAAAATTTGTTCCATGTTTGTTTACATAGATTCAATACTTACGAAACTTCGTCGCCATGGAAACGCTTGAGCTGACCACGAACCTATTTTCGGTTTACTTTTAGGACAGAATAAGTTTTATAACACGGTTTTGATCTATTAGGTCTATTAATTTTGCTGTTATAACAGCTGGATGATGAATACAAACATTATGCTGCAAAATACAAACACTAACCTAACCTAAAAACTGCGAACTGAGAACACAACAAAATTTGTATTTTGTGTTGCCAGTACGTTACATTCAATTTGGCCAGTCTACTGCGGCCAAAAGTAGTGTCTTGATTGATTAGGTTCGCGTATTGAGTATTGTTACAGTAAAATAAAAAATACTATTGTTATTTAAGTCACTTGAGCTCATAGATGTGTTTCCCGATAAAGCTTGCTAGGAAATTTTCTTTGATAATAATTAATTACTTATTATCCCCATCATCACCCTGAACGTGTTCTTTGTTGATAAACTTGAAACCCCCAATTTTTTTAAGCAAACGCGTCTATGATACAAATTAATGGTAACCTCTATGAAAAGATCCTAAATAAAACATTCATATAGCAGGAGAGTTACGCGATAATGTCATAAGTTACTCAAAATGTTACACTCTCAAGGTCTGGCAGCACTGAGTTTTATAACTCTCGCTTTGGAGTTTTGGCGGGAATGCGAAAATGTGCTGTTGTTGATTTTGTGTTATTTACTAAAATCTATGTTTCTTCGAGTGTTAATGTGTAATAATGGTGGATTATTAACCATTAAGTGTTCGTAAACGTGCATGAGTG
This sequence comes from Crocallis elinguaria, assembly GCA_907269065.1. Classification (NCBI taxonomy): domain Eukaryota; kingdom Metazoa; phylum Arthropoda; class Insecta; order Lepidoptera; family Geometridae; genus Crocallis; species Crocallis elinguaria. Next base: position 12,604,370 of record OU026076.1, on the reverse strand, counting down.
AAAGGCAAATAGTACAAAGGCGAAAAACGTGTATTTTCGTATTCTATCCAAAACTCCATAGAAGCTTCAGTAAAGTATCCACCGCTTTACTGAAGCGTCACTTCGACTCGAAAATTGTTTCTAATATTGCGACTTAAGGACTATGTATCCAGGTCAAGAAATAAATTATTAAAAAAAAAATAACTCTCGCTTATTTGAATTGTTGTTTTTTGTGGTTTTGATTTTATGTCACACGGAGCGGCAACGTCGCACGTTGCGATATAGCGCGGCTCTGCTCTCGCAAAGTAATGTATTCTCGCTTGCACGCACAATCTGACAACGCACGTTGCACGCACATCATGAAAATGTAACTCACACTACGAGCGCGTGCTATATAATATTGTACCACTACAATCGTAAAATATTTCGAAATATTAGGCTAAAAAAATGTACTTCCAGGCTATTAAATCATAATATTACTGATTTTGCGGCTATATAAGCTTAAATTAGGGCTATGTTAAGTCATTATGAGTTCAAAATAACAGCAGGACACGTAAGAAGGACATGCAAAGTTTGTATGGTAAACATTTAACCTTAAGATCAGAATCCGTTCTACTCGGAATACAGCTCCATTTTAACTCTGTCAACTAAGCTGTTCACGCTCACGCTTCGTGAAATATTCACCTTTAATTATATGTATCTTTCTATCACACTGCGATCAATTTAATCAGACCGTTCATCAGAATAGCTTTTAGAACTCTCTAAACTAAATTAAGAAATTGTATAATTTAGTTTAGTTTAGTCAGGTGAACAAGAGAATTGGCACCATTGTCTTCGTACATTTTGTCTGTAAAAAAGAACGATGACAGATCGATTGATCTTGTCGGTAGCGTTCGTCTAGCTAGCTGCCACTCTCGAATTGAAACTCGCCAAGCACATATTATAATATAAATTAGATACAAGCAAGTGGATTAATTTGACAGGTCTAAAATATAACATTCCATCCCTTTCTAATGTTCTTATTTAGAAAGAGAGAGTGGAACTAAAATTAAGTTTGCTTGTGACTCCAGAATCGACACCATTGTGATACTAAAAGTTGTTAATTTCGTAAGTAATAATACCTAGGTCCTTACAGACTATCTCACCTAAAATCTAGTACACTAAAGACCTTATTAATACTGTATAAGATACGCAATTGCTTCTATATCTTGGCCGCATTAAAATCGATTATTTACAATGTAACAACATTTACAAATCATTGGCCATCTACTGGTCAAAATATGGAACTATAGTTAAACATAGCTTGATACGCTGGACAGCCGCTGTTTTACGACAAAAAACAACTTTTACATGCATGTTTAGCTAGACAGTGTCTAAAGATAAACATCTTACAGTGTTACTACAAAAAACAACTTGTAGACACCTCTGTTTAGCTAGACAGTGTCTAAAGATAATGATTAGAAATATCACAACAGAATGGAGTTAGACAACGGTTAGACAGTACTTAAATCAAGATCTGTCGTTGCTCATATTTAAACACACGACTAAGGCATGTTTAGGAGTTCCATGCTGTATAAGACAGGTTTAGGGTGTGTTTAATTTTTTTGTGGTAAGACCGTAAATTTCTAAAATAATTAGAAATGTCACAAAAGAATGAACAACGGTTAGACACTACTTAAATGAACATTTGTGGTTGTTTATACAACATGGTAACAAGCGACTAAGGCATATTTAAGAGTTAGACGCTGCATGACACATGTTTAGCGTGTGTTTAAATTTTTTGGGTTAAGACTGCTTGTTTTTTATCGTCTGTGATTAAGATAAATTACATAATGAACCTCCCTCACCGCCAGTAAAGTACTGGCGGTATATTGTCTTTTGTACATTTTGACTATAAAACGTCGTCAGCAACAAACTATAATACATTTTTATACAATTATTTTTGACTTTTTCAGCTAGATATTAATTTTTCAACATAATTTCTAAAATTCTAATTTTTGGAACCACAATACTCATTTGTGTAAAAGTTTCTCGTTTTTATCAAGAGATGGCGCTATTGCAAGAAAAGAACGTTCCTTCGGAAAGTATTTTCAAGCGAAAGCGAAAAACAAACTGTGGGTTGTAAATAAATAAATAAGGATTCTGACACACCAATCGCGTGATTGCGTACGCAAAGACTGCAGTTAACATCATATAAATTTGACTAACTACAGTCGGGTAATTCGGTACGCAGTAGAGAGCCACTGCAACTACGAACTGCCTGACTACTGCACTTTCAATAGAGATTCACTCATTTTCTATCAGATGGTACTTAGCCTATTTTTCGGACTGCAACATTGTTGCACACAACTGCTTACCGGCAGTATGCACGGCTTAGCAGTGATAAGTACATCGGATCCTGCCACGGGGTCCTTCCAACTGGGCTAGTAGTTGGTCCACCGGCTGTAGGCCCGGGTGTTAGTCCGGCAACCAGTGTTGAGTGTTCCACAGTAAGCAGTAGTACCCAGAATGCTGGGAGCTTGCGTTATTGTTCTAAAACAAGAAAATGAAAACTTAATTATTACGCTTTTACTAGCTCCACTTGCAATGTAATATATATAATACATATATAATATGACATTCGATCCTGTGTCAAAATTCTCTAGTTAGAGTACTAAAAGTGTCATGAATCGTCTTCGTGGGAAACTTCAGCGGACGTCTATCATTTTCGATGAACTGATGAGTCTATGAGAAAACTGTCATTGTGTCACGTGTCTCATCTCAGCATGTACCTGCACAGGAGCATATCTCTGCAGCAGCGGCCGGTACCCGCTGCCGAATGTAGCCAGCATCACTGCGCCCTCCCCCGCGCCCCCCGCGCCCTCCGCGCCCGCTCCCGGCACCAGCGGGACTATTACGCTGACCTGGAGGAAGCAAAGAGTTTACGACATGCGCTCAACCTAGATTAGAATAAGGTATCAGATAAGAACCGGGTCTCAGATTAGAATTAGGTCTCAGATTAGAACTGGTCTCAGATAAGAATCGGGTCTCAAAATTAGAACTGGGACTCAGATTAGAATTGGGTCGCAGATTAGAACTGGGTTTCAGATCAGCGCCGAGTCTCAGATTAGAACTGGGTCTCAGATTAAAATTGGGTCTTAGGCGTGCTATGCTCGTTGTTCCAACTAGCAGGCTTGCAGTAGATTGTAACGACATTGTAAGTCGGATTGTACCGTTAGTAGAGCCGTTAAAGCGGCGGCTACTCACGTCAGCCTCGTACGGCCTGAAGATGGTAAGCGGGCGCAGCGAGCCGCCGTCCGCCACCACGACGCAGCCCCACGCCGTGCCCGCGAACACGTACCCACTCGCGCAGCACAGCGCTGTCACCTGTGGCCGGACATGCTTAGTATATAATAATTAGGTATTCAAGCTTTTTTTGTTTTGGCTTCGCGTGATTTGCGCATTTAGCCAGTCTCAAATTTACTAAAAATATCCATAGTAGTTTATTACATTTGGTTTGTAGTTTCTGATTGCTTATAAGCCAATGTGCAATTACTTAGTTTATTTTGATTAATTGGTTTAATTAGTTTAGGTAATATATATTATTATATATGCCTGACTCGAACCCGTTAAATGAGAAAAGAAATCGCCTGTATTTTTATGACACCAGTGGAAAACGTAAATCGGCAGGTTCAATTTCTTCTCAATAACATAGTATCGCAACTTAAACTAACACCATGAAATTATCAAATAAGAGACGGACACTGAAGAAAATTACATTACTTCGCTGAGTAAGATCTCGGTTTCCTGAACAGCAACTTAAAAATGTTAAATATCAAATCAGTAGCGGGGTACGTACTCTGCAGCGCTCTGCAGTCAGCGCGCAGTCGATGGCGATGGACTCCAGGCTCTCGGAGCACGGGACCAGCTTGCTGCAGTCCAGCCGCGCCGTCTGCTGCTTCGTCGTGACGTTCCACTGATACACGCACACTCCTGGACAAGAGAAGACACGTTTAATATTCTACTCTGCCTCACCAGTGGGGCAAAGTGGAATTAACCGCACATCCACCGCAAGCTACTACCAGTAGATGGTTACCTGGCGAGCAGTACCCGTACACGGCTTGGTCGGCGGCCAGCGCGGCCACCCGCCCCGCGGCTTCTACCGTCTCCGCACTGCACACGCCCTCCGCGCACACTGAGTACGCGCACAGCGCGTCACCGCCCGCCCACACCGAGTACCTGCCGGGGATAACACACATAAGGTCTGTGTTTAATGTGTGGCGGTGCCGCAGCCAGGCAGGCCAACTCGGTGGTGGTGTCGAGCTCCTATAGTACACAGGAGCCCCCCGACCCTCCCCACTCAAGCATCGGGCCCGCTGACGGCGGTGAGGCAGGACAGCTCGGTGGCGGTGCCGAGCTCCGTCAGTTCACAGGAGCCCCCGACCCCCCACTCACCCATCGGCCTAATGACGGCGGTGAGGCAGGATAGCGCGGTGGCGGTGCCGAGCTCCGTCAGTTCATAAGAGACCCCCGACCCCCCACTTACCCATCTGGATCGTTGACGGCGGTGAGGCAGGACAGCTCGGTGGCGGTGCCGAGCTCCGTCAGTTCACAGGAGCCCCCGACCCCCCACTCACCCATCGGCCCACTGACGGCGGTGAGGCAGGATAGCGCGGTGGCGGTGCCGAGCTCCGTCAGTTCATAAGAGACCCCCGACCCCCCACTTACCCATCTGGATCGCTGACGGTGGTGAGGCAGGACAGCTCGGTGGCGGTGCCGAGCTCCGTCAGTTCACAGGAGCCCCCGACCCCCCACTCACCCATCGGCCCACTGACGGCGGTGAGGCAGGATAGCGCGGTGGCGGTGCCGAGCTCCGTCAGTTCATAAGAGACCCCCGACCCCCCACTTACCCATCTGGATCGCTGACGGCGGTGAGGCAGGACAGCTCGGTGGCGGTGCCGAGCTCCGTCAGTTCACAGGAGCCCCCGACCCCCCACTCACCCATCGGCCCACTGACGGCGGTGAGGCAGGATAGCGCGGTGGCGGTGCCGAGCTCCGTCAGTTCATAAGAGACCCCCGACCCCCCACTTACCCATCTGGCTCGCTGACGGTGGTGAGGCAGGACAGCTCGGTGGCGGTGCCGAGCTCCGTCAGTTCATAAGAGACCCCCGACCCCCCACTTACCCATCTGGCTCACTGACGGCGGTGAGGCAGGACAGCTCGGTGGCAGTGCCAAGCTCCGTCAGTACGAACGAGCCCTCTGCCGCCGGACGCGCCATAGTCACCACGAACAGTCTGCAGGCAAAACACACACTCTTACAAAAAGTTATTAGTACTAATTAGAGGAGTCCCTTAATTATAGATAATGACCCACCTTTGAAAAGCCTGTCACTCACACCCGGTAGGTAGCTGCACTTGAGTTCCTTTTTGAGTTCAGTACTTTCGATCACGCCCACCCTCGAATTGAAAATCTGTCGGTCACAGCCTGGCAGATGAGACCAGTTTAACTTGTTCATCTTCTATCCTTCGACCATACCATTATTTACCTGAGATAGGCTATACCATTCTCGTATAATATAGGACCTCTGACAAGGCACCAGAGTGGTTCCACTACCGTACCTGCCGCAGGAGAGCGCGAGCGCCACCCGTTGTATGGACGGCAGCGGCTGCAGCGCGGAGATGCCGGAGGCTGCGCCCCCTACCACCTCCTGCACCTTGATGGACCACAGCAGCGCGCACGTCGACGCTCTGGGACGAATTACATTCAGTGTTAAGTGCATCCGGTGAGATGCTGAATTGTAGTCAGCAAACCGCAAATGTATGTTACCATACAGTTATTAATTAAACATAAGACAGACTGTACTCTGTCCACTTGAGAATCCATCCAGTTGAGAATCTATCCATTTGAGAATTTTTCAGCTGAGAATTTGTCCAGTTGAGAATCTATCCTCTTAAGAATTTGTCCAGTTGAGAATCTATCCACTTAAGAATTTGTTCAGTTGAGAATCTATCCACTTAAGAATTTGTTCAGTTGAGATTCTGTCACCTCATACCTAAACCTAATTTTAGTTTCAATCTCTCTTACTAAATGAGAACATGAAAAAGAGATGGAATATATTTTAGACCTGTCAATTGTATCCACTTGTTTGTGTCTAGTGTATATTTAAGGGCTACGAATTTAGTGGCGTCTAGTTTATAAGGGATGGAAGATATTTGACAGCTCTAAAACTAAATTTAGATCTGTTCAACATTTTCCACCTCTTTCTCTTGTTATGTATTGGAAAGAGTGAGAGCGAAACTAAAATTCAGTTTATATATGAAACGACAGTATCGACACCATAGACTCCTATTCTGTAGTCAGTTATCACTAACTATAAATTCGTAACGTGAAAGTAGAATATTGAATTTGAAATTTGTGCGATTTTGGTGGATGTCAGGCTATAGGAACATTGGATGTTGTGGCTTTCGCAGTTCCTAGATTTCCTCTTAGATCCTAAAGTTCCTATGTTCTCCTAGGTTGGTGGGTATCCCAGCCGGTACTCACGAGTAGACGGTGAGCCTCCCGGCGGAGTCTCCCACCCACACGCGGGCGCCGACGCGGCACAGGGCGGTCACCATCACCGGCTCGGACTTGTCTGTTAAAGGAAAAAAATGTACCTTATTTAAATACCTTGTACCTACCACACAGCTACTGAGTGAAAATTAAATATTCATCCTTCTTGATACGTTCGACTAAATGAAATTAATGTTTATTTGCATGAATACAACTAATTTCAAGTACATACTTTATTATGCAGCAACACAGACAACACAGTCGTGCAAACTGATATTTTTTTTCAATCTTTAAGATCTTTAAGTGAAATTTCATTTAGAGATTTTCTGATCTATCATATCAAATTCATTGTAATTCGCAACTCTAGAAATTATGATAACTGCGACGGACTGGAAGATTGTTCAATCTACAAAAAGGGTTAGAAAAATATATTCATGAAGTGACTCCAACTCGATCTTCTGCAATATTCTAGAGCAAGCTACACTATTCTAGAGTTAAAGATTTTACTGGTGCTGTTACCTTTACACCCTTCTTAGTTTCACCACCCCTTTCCCCTCTCCTGCCCGCGGTACGTACCGGGTAGTATCCTGATGGAGTGGTGTTGCGTGCAGTGCGCCTGGTCCACCAGCAGCGTGTGGACCCTCTCCGGCTCGCCCCCCCCGTACCACACCTCCCACCCCGCACCCGCCTCATCTGAAACAACCAAAAGTCATTACTGAAAACACTAATCTCTTTTCCTTGCCAAACAAACGGTTATATCCTTATATGGACACATGCAATACAAAACACAACATACAAGAGAGTAACAGAAGGGGCGCTTGGACCCTTAGGACATTATTATGTTCGTGTTTTGTCTAAGAAAATAACATTATTATTTTATAACTAACGTATGTAGCTACAGTGTCTTATTGTCATAAGCGCATCTTGAATCCCGAGCGCAACGAAGAACTCTAGAGCTAACTCCCGAGCGAGGCGAGATACAAAGCAAGTCAAACAAAACAACACAAAACACAACAACAAAATAAATTATTGTGGTCACTTCAGTCTTTGGCGAGTCTTTCTTATTGATTACACTGGGCGGCCCTCTAGATTTTCGAATAAGAACTGCTTGGCGTGAACTCTTTGGTAAAAGTTTTCATACAAAATGATGAGGTTTCAAAACCAAGTCTATTTGCAACTCACTAGACTAGAATGATTTTTTTAAGTTTGCATGATACATTATTGGCCAAATATAAAGTCTCCCCTTTTAAATTCATAATAGTTTTTGTTTGAAAATTAAGGACTAAATGTAATTAATGAATACAAATTTATCTTTCTAATACACTATTCACTCACATATGATTTTGTGTTATTTAGGTACTAAAAACCTTTGTTTTATCGAGTGTTAATGTATAATAATGGTGTATTATTTTATTTATTTATTTTAGTTTATGTTGTTTACTTAAGGGAAAACATCTCGTGCCGCTAAACAACTTATCCCACGAGATGGCGCTGTTTCTCCAAAAACATGTTTTTATTTATTTTACTCTAAGTAGCGAGAAATAAACTCATTGTAGGTGATTTTGCGGGATTTTCAATTGGTTCTTAGCACATATCAAACATAGTTGAACCCATTGATAACTACACTTTTGAGAAAATTTTAATTAAAACCGCACTCCTGTATATGTAAATGAACGACACACACACATGCAAATGGGAAAACAGTATTATCGGTATACTAAAATTGGCCGAAGTATAAAGCTACGAATTAGCGCAGTTGTCACTTGCGATTTGAAGAACCAGAGTTCGAATCTGGAATACTATAGTCTCATTTTGTGCTGAAGAATATTTTTTTAGATATTTTGGTTATCTATTGCACTTAGTAATAATAACAATAACCTAGTTATTGTGCTAGATTGAAAAGTAAAATGAAAGACTGGGTAACATTTAAAAAGATTTAATGTGTATGTCCACTTTGGAGATGAAGCATGTCGACTATTTTTGCTATTATATGTATAAGTTGTTTATTGTTATTTAGTTTATTACATAGATTTTAGAATAAGTGAGACAACCACCGCGAGGATAAACTCTTCATCTCTCTCAATTTCTACTACTCTTGTGGGTTGGGCTGATGAGATAAAGCACTCCAAATAAAATATCTTCATTTTGACTCTTAGCTGGCTCTGTACCTGGTAATAATAAGTGTATTTTTATTTATTTTTGATCTTCCCGCTTTGTATACAAGTGGATTTTATTTTCCTTGGCAGCGCTTTCGATATCTTTATTCAGTCCGACCAACGAAGGAAAGCACTTTCATTCTAAAATCGCTTCTTCATTTGTAATCACGCCATCTGGGCTTGCTCCTAGAAACCCATATCCCTCGTTGATATAGAATCTAGAAGGACGAACTGCTTTTTAAAATTTTCAGCAAAACTAGTTCTTGCAACAGATTCATTTTGCTGACCGGACACCATATCCGTTGACAATTACTTCTTGGACGTTTTCAGGCATGGTTTGCTGTGTTACTGGTCTATTTTGTGTTATAGTCAACCTCAACACGGATCCGTCTTGATTTTCTAGCATTTTTTATTGTCAAAGGTAACACATCAGAACTTGAACTGGGTTTGACAAAAAATCTAAGCTGAGCTTAGCTTAGATTTTTTTCGCCAGGCGTCTTCACGTCTGTAAAAATGAAATAAGTACCTGCTTAGTATCTCAGAATTTAAGTTTATTCAAAACATTTCTTGTTTACATAGGTTCAATACTTACGAAACTTCGTCGCCATGGAAACGCTTGAGCTGATTTACAGCTATTTTCAGTTTACTTTTAGGACAGAATGAGTTTTATAACATGGTTTTGATCTGTTAGGTCTTTTCATTTTGCTGTGATAACAGCTGGATGATGAATACAAACACTACCTATGCTGCAAAGTACAAACACTAACCTAACCTAAAAACTGCGAACTGAGAACACTACAAAATACTAATTTGTATTTTGTGTTGCCAGTACGTTACATTCTATTTTACCAGTCTACTGCGGCCAAAAGTAGTGTCGTGATTGAATAGGTTCGCGTACTGAGTATTGTTACAGTAAAATAAAAAATACTATTGTTATTTAGGGAAAAACATCTCGTGCCGCTAAGCAACTTATACCACGAGATGGCGCTGTTTCTCCAAAAACATGTTTTTATTTATTTTACTCTAAGTAGCGGGAAATAAACTCATTTTAGGTGATTTTGCGGGATTTTCAATTTGTTCTTAGCACATATCAAACATAGTTGAACCCATTGATAACTACACTTTTGAGAAAATGTTAATTAAAACCGTACTCCTGTATATGTAAATGAACGACACACACACATGCAAATGGGAAAACGGTATACTAAAATTGGCCGAATTATAAAGCTACGAATTAGCGCAGTTGTCACTTGCGATTTGAAGAACCAGAGTTCGAATCTGGAATACTATAGTCTCATTTTGTGCTGAAGAATATTTTTTTAGACATTTTGGTTATCTATTGCACTTAGTAATAATAACAAATACCTAGTTTTTGTGCTAGATTGGAAAGTAAAATGAAAGACTAGGTAACGTTTAAAAAGATTTAATGGGTGTGTCCACTTTGGAGATGAAGCATGTCGCCTATTTTTGCTACTATAAAAGTTGTTTATTGTTATTTAGTTTATTACATAGATTTTAGAATAAGTGAGACAACCACCGCCAGGATAAACTCTTCATCTCTCTCAATTTCTACTACTCTTGTGGGTTGGGCTGATGAGATAAAGCACTCCAAATAAAATCTCTTCATTTTGACTCTTAGCTGGCTTTGTACCTGGTAATAATAAAGTGTGATTTTTTTTTGATCTTCCCTCTTTGAATACAAGTGGATTTTATTTTCCTTGGAGGCGCTTTCGATATCTTCGATCAACCATCAACGAAGGAAAGCACTTTCATTCTAAAATCGCTTCTTCATTTGTAATCACGCCATCTGGGCTTGCTCCTAGAAACCCATATCCCTCGTTGATATAGAATCCAGAAGGACGAACTGCTTTTGAAAATGTTCAGCAAAACTAGTTCATTTTAGATTCATTTTGCTGACCGCACACCATATCCGTTGACAATTACTTCTTGGACGTTTTCAGGCATGGTTTGCTGTGTTACTGGTCTATTTTGTGTTATAGTCAACCTCAACACGGATCCGTCTTGATTTTCTAGCATTTTTTATTGTCAAAGGTAAATCAGAACTTGAACTGGGTTTGACAAAAAAATCTAAGCTGAGCTTAGCTAAGATGTTATTCGCCATGCGTCTTCCCGTCTGTAAAAATGAAATAAGTACCTGCTTAGTATCTCAGAATTCAAAAAAATTGTTGTATGTTTGTTTACATAGGTTCAATACTTACGAAACTTCGTCGCCATGGAAACGCTTGAGCTGACCACGAATATATTTTCGGTTTACTTTTAGGACAGAATGAGTTTTATAACACGGTTTTGATCTATTAGGTCTATTAATTTTGCTGTTATAACAGCTGGATGATGAATACAAACATTATGCTGCAAAATACAAACACTAACCTAACCTAAAAACTGCGAACTGAGAACACAACAAAATTTGTATTTTGTGTTGCCAGTACGTTACATTCAATTTGGCCAGTCTACTGCGGCCAAAAGTAGTGTCTTGATTGATTAGGTTCGCGTACTGAGTATTGTTACAGTAAAATAAAAAATACTATTGTTATTTAAGTCACTTGAGCTCATAGCTGTGTTTCCCGATAAAGCTTGCTAGGAAATTTTCTTTAATAATAATTAATCACTTATTATCCCCATCATCACCCTGAACGTGTTGTTTGTTGATAAACTTGAAACCCCCTATTTTTTTAAAGCGAACGCGTCTATAGTACAAATTAATGGTAATCTCTATGAAAAGGTCCTAAACATAACATTCATTTTTAGCAGGAGAGTTACGCGATAATGTCATAAGTTACTCAAAATGTTACACTCGCAAGGTCTGGCAGCACTCAGTTGTATAACTCTCGCTTATTTGAATTGTTGTTTTTTGTGGTTTTGATTTTATGTCACACGGAACGGCAACGTCGCACGTTGCGATATAGCGCGGCTCTGCTCTCGCAAAGTAATGTATTCTCGCTTGCACGCACAATCTGACAACGCACGTTGCACGCACATCATGAAAATGTAACTCACACTACGAGCGTGTGCTATATAATATTGTACCACTACAATCGTAAAATATTTCGAAATATTAGGCTCAAAAAATGTACTTCCAGGCTATTAAATCATAATATTACTGATTTTGCGGCTATATAAGCTTAAATTAGGGCTATGTTAAGTCATTATGAGTTCAAAATAACAGCAGGACACGTAAGAAGGTCATGCAAAGTTTGTATGGTAAACATTTAACCTTAAGTCACTTGGGCTCATAGCTGTGTTTCCCGATAAAGCTTGCTAGGAAATTTTCTTTAATAATAATTAATCACTTATTATCCCCAATATCCCCATCATCACCCTGAACGTGTTCTTTGTTTATAAACTTGAAACCCCCTATTTTTTTAAAGCGAATGCGTCTATAGTACAAATTAATGGTAATCTCTATGAAAAGGTCCTAAATATAACATTCATTTTTAGCAGGAGAGTTACGCGATAATGTCATAAGTTACTCAAAATGTTACACTCGCAAGGTCTGGCAACACTGAGTTGTATAACTCTCGCTTATTTGAATTGTTGTTTTTTGTGGTTTTGATTTTATGTCACACGGAATGGCAACGTCGCACGTTGCGATATAGCGCGGCTCTGCTCTCGCAAAGTAATGTATGCTCGCTTGCAGCACAATCTGACAACGCACGTTGCACGCACATCATGAAAATGTAACTCACACTACGACCGCGTGCTATATAATATTGTACCACTACAAACGTAAAATTTGTCGAAATATTAGGCTAAAAAAATGTACTTCCAGGCTATTAAATCATAATATTACTGATTTTGCGGCTATATATGCTTAAATTAGGGCTATGTTAAGTCATTATGAGTTCAAAATAACAGCAGGACACGTAAAAAGGTCATGCAAAGTTTGTATGGTAAACATTTAACCTTAATGCTTAATAATACACCATTACTCACATATTAATTAACAGAACATTTTTACCTATGAAATATTTCCATAGTTTTCATATATTTCTATTTTATTTTTCATTATTTTTATTTCGGAAAAAGCAAAGAATTTTTACTTCGAATTTTGTTAAGTCGCTAAACAGGCATCAATCTTCATTGTAAAATTGGAGAAATAACACAAAACTACATCACAGCCAAGCAGATGCGAAACCTAGCCCTGCCAATCTACAGCCAACAGTCGAAACCACTACACCACGCTCACACAGTGAATCTCCTCGAAAGTCCTCACCTGGTAGCGCCACGGCGCCCGCGGCGGCGGCGGCGGCGCCCCTGGCCGCGGCGGCGTCGCTGAGCGCGATGTACTCGGGCGCCGAGACGGCGGAGACCAGCGCGGCGGCCGAGGGGCGGTGCTCCGGCGCTCCGGACCAGCACCGCCGCATCGTCTCCAACATGCAGCACGGGTATTCTAGGTCCTGTGGACCATCACATGTTTATAAAACTCATTGTAACTAAAGTTAAATAAAAAAACACGACTGCACTATATCACTCGGGATGATGTAAGGATTCTAAAGATACACATGCGTCCAAATCTGTTCAGACATTTACAAGCTATGGTGGGATTAAGAAAAGTCGCATACATACATATATGGACCCTAAACATATAATATACACTCCTTTTATGTGCAGTCATGTAAATCAGCTACAACTGATAGTTTCTAACGAACTGTTAATAGGGAGATCATTTCAGTATTTCTAAAAATCGTCACCAGATGATAGCTCTCCATCTACAGTAGTGCGCTGTGTGTATTTCTTTATTTCTATAATGAAATCATAGTCAAGTTGTAGATGCTAGCTACTAGGTAGGTTTAAATACAGTAGCCTCCAGTAACTCACCCTGGAGGTGAGCGACGGCCTGGCGCCCTCCAGTACGGCCTCCTTTACGGCCTCGTGGCCCTCGAAGGGCTGCCGGCCCGTGATGACCTCGTACACCAGCATGCCGAATGAAAAACAATCCACCTGCGCGTACACAACATATAGTCAACTTGGGTAACTTTGAATAATTATCTCAGGTTTTTACGGATATCAAAATAAAAAATGTACCAGTCTAACTTTGTCTTATAGATTAATGAGCGTTCTTCTAAAAAAAAGTTGGAGAAAATTACATTTTATTGGCCGTTCAAAGTTTCCATCGTTAAAAGTTGCTAATGTTTGTCTGCGGTCCAGACTATAAAAAATAAAAATCTATGCAAAAAAATCACGTCAATCCGTTGCTCCGTCGCTGCGTGAAAATAGAACAAATGAATACACAAACAAACGCACTATCGCATATTATGGATAGAGGTCAATATATGAAGAACAGCGGAGAGAGACGAACCTTTTCATTGTACTCTTCTTCTCCGTTGTATCGCATGATCTCCGGCGCCATGAACCCCTCCGTCCCCCCGAACCCTTTGGTGCCGGAGGGGGGAGCCAGTCGGCTTATACCTGTACAAGAATCACTGGGTTATCAGTTTGTTGCAAGCAGGCTTGTTGTGCGCAACAAGCTTGGTGTGAAGCGGTAAATAGCAAATTAGATTAGTGGAACTTGAAGGTACATGCAGTCAAGTCACTAGTTTTTACCAGGCGGTAGGACTAACTCTTCTGCAAGTGTCCGTCTGGGTTGTAACCACCGCTTTGTGAGTGAAGTGAGCCGCCAAGCAGTAATGTGCAAGCATTACTGTGTTCCGGTTTGATGAGCAGAGTATCCAGTGAAATTACTGGGCTTATGAGACTTAACACCTAATGTCTCAGGGTAACGAGCGATCTGCAGTGCCACGCAGGCCTTTGTGTTTCAAAGCTCCGGGTGGCACTGCAATTGTTATGGGCCGGCGTTATGCTTACCATCAGGCAAACAACAAGCTCGCCTCGTTACCAAATTAAAAAAAAAATTAAGCTATCTACGTTTTTTTTTAAAACTAGTTAAAAAAAGCGTACCTAGTAGAAATGCAAAATTAATTAACCGCAACACGTTCCTAAAAATGTCCAAAAAGCAGCAACATTATAAAAGTATGGCGTCATCGTCGCGTCATTTTTGACAGTTTTGACAAATAATAAGCTGTCTTGTCATCTGTTCTGTCAATTTTTTTTATTGTCTATCCGTTCCATTTCGAGAAATTGCGTACTAAAAAGAAACTTTATGTATTTTCAGGAAATCGCAGGCTTATAAAATTGTGATTTCATTTCAGAATGTCTAGATTTTGAGAGCTCATTCCAAAAAACCAACTAATAGTCTGATTCAATTTTAGTACCAAAACGGAACAACTCTATTGGGGTTAGGCGACTGAAGTCTAAAATGATAATTGACTAGGTATATTAATGTCAAATGTCGAAGTTTATAAATGTCTAAATGTAAGAAAGTCGCAAAATAAAAATGACAAAACGCTAACATGTGACATATGGAAGCGCTTAGATTCGTCTCGAATGTTAGGCTGGGAGTGCTGTCCTATTTTATAACATGTCAGTTCTCACCGTAGTCCCCCAGCTTGACATGCACGTCTATGGGCCCCTCGCTGGCCTCCGCAGCCGCCGCCTCGCCGGCCTTGGGCATGCGCCACACCAACACGTTCTCACACTGGAATAAACCACCCACGTGGACGTGACACGTGACACGAGACGATGTTGCTTTTGAACTTTTTGAAATATTAGTGTAACACTGGCGCCCAACGTGGGACACCAGCACTACACTAGAATTAATGAGAGTTAATGGCGCCCAACGTGGGACATCAGCGTTACACTAGAATTAAGGAGAGATAATGGCGCCCAACACGGGACACCAGCGGTACACTAGAATTAGGGAGAGTTTATTGCACCCAACGTGGGGAAACAGTGCTATATTTAAGGGGTGTCACAATCCAGTAGTACATACCTTAAGGTCCCTGTACACGATCCGTCGTCCGTGCAGGTACTCAAGCGCCCGCGCCACTTGCAGCAGCAGCGCACGCGCAGCCCGCGGCCGCACGCGCGCCCCCTGGCTGCGGTACTCGCGCACTACACCGTCCAACGCACCCTGGGGAGGGAGGGAGGGAGTGTGTAACGAGGGGACTGTAAAGGTGGAGGTGAAGCGGCGGCCAGTACGGACAATACTTCTTTTTTTACACTTTCTGGTGAGTTTTCGGTGAAGAAAAACATTGTAAACAAACCATAGCATGGTTGCTATTAGGGATCGCCTGACTAGCTACCACCCTCAAGTTCAAAACCGGACGCCAAGTATATAACACACTATCGGTGTGTTCCTACAGACGCAATTCAGACCCAATCCTAATTTAGGTTAAGCGAATCCGACAGCTTCATATAAAATCAGGCTACGAAGGGGTCAACCGCATCGAGTAGTTTCATAAACTAAACATTATTTTCGTTCAACATCCAACAATATACAGGGTCTCACTGCACAAGAGCTACCAAAGAGTACAGCTCATCGGGGTCATTGCGAATGGTACGTGCTCACCATCGGCGCGAGCTCGAGCAGCAGTGCGAGCGGTGCCGCGCAGACGGCGCGCAGCGGCACCACGTGCGCGTGGCGCAGCTGGCCCAGGATGGTGAGCTCCTGGCGCAGCCCGCAGTAGGCGCGGCACGCCGCCGCACACGGGTCGCGCTCCCAGCGAGACAATGCCGCCTGGACCACAGAGAAAGAAACACATTTTTTTATGCTATTTGGTAACGAGACGAGCTGGTCGTTTGCCTGATGGCCAGAGACGAATCTAAGCTCACGCTTCCATATGTCGTTCTATACAGTTTTGATATATGGAAAGAACACTTTTTGACAAAAATGTTAGAAATTGTGTTTTTGTTATTATTTTGGTATTACAAACAGACACTTCAATTTTATTTATTTGTATAGATAGAGCTGTCTCATACGCTGACCTTGTAAGCATGCTGCGTCTGCAGGTCGCTGGTGGGTGGCGGTGGCACCGGCTGTAGCGCTTTGAGCGCCACCGGCACGGGCTCCGCGCCCCCGCCCCCGCCCCCGGCGCGCCACGTGGCGGCCAGCACGGTCCCGAAGGCGCCGCGGCCCGCCACCGACGTGCGCGTGATGTGCTCCCACCGAGCGCGCTTGTCCTCCTCCACGTCCAGGAGTAGCTGGAGAGGGAGAGGTTACCAATCACTATTATTTCATCATCATCACCAGCCGGAAGATATCCACTGTGAACGTAGGCCTTCTCCATAAAGGGAGGGGTGGTTGTAATACAGCATGCTCGGGTATCGCGGTGATCGAAGGAAATTATGTTGACCGAGAATGCACTTGCCCATTCTCTGGGTGGGTCCCCAACCAGTCACACCAAACGAGTCACAGTTTGACTCGGGTAAATATTGGATACCTTTTTTGCCTTCGAATCACCCTGTTACTGGTTGAACTCTTACGGTATCCATAGGCAGAGATATTCCAAAATTTTTATTTTATATTGCACACGTTTTTTACTATAAAGGCATGCAAATGTTTGGTGTAAAATTATAATGTCATTCAAAAAGGATACTAACAGTCAAACATTAATTTTAATTAAAAAAAAACTCAAATGTCACCTATCAAATAATGTAAGGAACTCTCGTTTCATAACTAAAATGTGTCGTGTGTACCCACAGTGTCAGACGCGACATGTGTCGTGTGTACCCACAGTGTCCGGCGCGACATGTGTCGTGTGCACTCACGGTGTCCGGCGCGACGTCTCGCAGCCTGACGTCTGCGTGGTGTGGACAGTGCAGCGGCTTGTTGCTGCAGGCGCAGTGGATGCACTCCTCCACTGTCCACGCGTACGCCGTGTGTGTGGGCTCGCTCACTATGCCTTCCACGGAGCCTAGTCGGGACGACGCTGGAACAGAATACTTACTTGTATAATTATACACTTTTATTTAAGGCGTATTTAGCAGCTAAATAGCTCTCAAGTTTGTTATGAAATATCTCTGTTATTTATGAATGTATCCTGATAAAATTAACAAGACTTGAGTACCCAATGAAAAAACACTTCGTTGTGGTATATTTTCGATTAGTCATCAAATTTTAAAGTAATTACGGTTTTTTGGATTTTAACTCAATTTGAGTGGCACCCTCGGTCTTCCTTCTATATCAACGCAAACTGATAGTATGCGCAAAGAGGATAGAATGGTGGAGATGGCTGGCTCGGGGAGGCGCCTTAATGTAAAATTTTGAAATGATACTTTACTATTAAAATTTTCGTGAGTATCACACATTATAAATTGTTAAACAACCGGCTATAACTCACGTCATTTGTCGATATTGTCGACCTAGGTTTCGAGCGTGTCCGACGCTCTTCCTCAGGGAGTGCACGCGGCGAGATCGCAACGACCACTGCGGGCCGCGGCTCGCTCAGCCCGACGCGAGCGCCGCGGCGCTGGCGGCGGGGATGATGGTAGCCGCTGCACCGAATCCGATGGAGATGTCTTATAGCAGATCGGACGCAATTAAGTGTAAGGCTAATGATAGGCATATTAGAAAGCTAAATAGCCTCATACAACAACAAGGACCGCGAGTCGGGTCACGGACCTACCCGCATAATAAAAATAAAAATATACACGATACTGTCGGGTCCTCGAGAGATAACACGGTTATCAATCTGTCATCAAAGATGCTTTCTGATAGCGCTATTGATGTTCTGTCCCGAGGTCTTAATTTTGCACCTGCGCCTAAAAGAATACCAGTGGAAAATATAATTTCGAATGTCGAAGATGCTATATTTCGTAACAAAATTCCACGCCACGATGCGGAATGCATGAGACAGGACATCTCTTCGTTATTACGAAAATCTAAGCCTCCGAAGAGTAACATATCCAGAGCTGAACTATCAGCTTTGCGTGATCTGCGTGATGACAATGACATCTTGGTGTTGCCAGCAGACAAAGGCAATGCTACAGTGGTGGTGGACACAGTGACGTACGAAAATAAAATCACGCAAATGGTAAGTGATGACACAAAGTACAAAAAGGTTAATTACAATCCTACCTCCAGAGTGACAACTAAAGTAATTAAGTTATTACAAACCAATGATGACGTCAAATTGGAACGTCTGCGTCCCCACAACCCAACACCACCTAAAATATATGGCTTACCCAAAATCCATAAACCCGATTGGCCTCTTCGGCCGATAGTTAGCCAAATCGACTCGCCGACATATAAATTATCTAAGTACCTAGCTAGCATCCTACAGGGTTCTATCGGAAAAACAGATAGCTATGTAAGAGACTCGAAACATTTCACCCAGCTGCTTGAAGATGTTAGAATTCATCCCACTGAAATAATGGTCAGTTTCGACGTGACTTCGTTGTTCACAAATGTACCAGTAGATGACACAATAGTAATTATAAATAACATCATAAAGGATACAGACTTACCTACTGAATACATAGAATGGGCGGAGTTGTGTTTGAAAAGTGGTTACTTCATGTGGAGAGGAGAGTTCTATTTGCAGGTGGATGGGGTTGCGATGGGTTCTCCTATTGCTCCGGTGGTGGCAAACATCTTCATGGAATGGTTTGAGGGTTTAGCCTTGACGAACGCTGTTGTGAAACCGAGATACTGGTGGCGATATGTGGACGATATCTTTGCTATTATTACCAAGGACGGATTGCCGGGGTTTACGGACTATCTGAACACATTGCACCAGAACATCACAATCACGGTGGAAGAGGAGAGAGAAGGCGAATTACCATTTTTAGATGTTCGGGTTATCCGTAAGCCGGACGGAGGACTGGCGCATACAGTCTATCGAAAGCCAACACACACGGACCGGTACCTTCAGGCGGACTCACACCATCATCCTGCACACTTAGCGTCGGTACCTAGGGCCTTGATCAACCGAGCTCTTAAGTTGTGTGATCCACAGTATGTAGCGACAGAGTTGGAGCACGTACGGGAGGTACTGGAGAGGAATGGCTACAGCTGGCGCCAGTCGTCTCGGTTGGCGAATCCCAGTCAGCGAGAGCGGCCTGCTGGAGTGGAACGGTCGCCGGTTTATCTACCGTTTGTGAGAGGAGTAACAGACAAAATTGGATATCTCTTACGACGGAAGTATGGTATCAGGACATTTTACCGTCCTCCGGGTCAACTTAGGCAGCTTCTTCGTTCACCCAAAGATAGAGATCCTTTGAACGTGCCAGGGGTGTACAAAATACCTTGTGACTGTGGCAAGAGTTATGTGGGAGAAACTAGACGCAATATCACAACCAGATTGACCGAGCACATAAGAAGTATTAAGAATGTGGACACAACCAAATCGGCGTTGGCGGAACATGCGCATCTCTCGGGTTTGAAACATTACATTAGATTCGACAAAGCCTCCGTACTAGCTAGAGAGAAGTTTTTTGTACCTCGTAAAGTGCGTGAGGCGATAGAGATCAATCGAAATCCTAATTTCAACCGGGATCGGGGGTGGACGCTTGCGCCTGCGTGGAGTCCCATTCTTAATATTGTCTCGACTTCAAAGCGGCTGGGCAGTTTGGAGTGTGACACAGTCAGTGTGGTGTGTGACGGTACTGTGAGTGACGACCGGACTAACAGTGACGCGGAGCCACCCACGCCATCTAGCGGGCGGCCGCGGTCTCCATCGGAGTCGGTGCAGCGGCTACCATCATCCCCGCCGCCAGCGCCGCGGCGCTCGCGTCGGGCTGAGCGAGCCGCGGCCCGCAGTGGTCGTTGCGATCTCGCCGCGTGCACTCCCTGAGGAAGAGCGTCGGACACGCTCGAAACCTAGGTCGACAATATCGACAAATGACGTGAGTTATAGCCGGTTGTTTAACAATTTATAATGATACTTTAGCTGAATTGCAACACCTTGAACATCAACTTTAATTTTGGGAAACTCTCTTTTTGCTGAGAGTAAACTCTGTTAATTGTGAAAAAACAACAACACGTGAGTTGTTTATTCTGACCCTTATTACAAATTGTAAAAAGCCCTTACTATTAGACTCGGCGCCCACACCGCTGTCTCCGTCGGAGGCCCGGGACTCCTCGGACAGGCGCAGGCGGGGCTCCACCGCTAGCTCGAGCCGCCGGAACGCTTGCTGCAACACGATGGTAAGCGCTCCCGTTACAATACAAGACAAGAGGCGGCGATGGCCAAATATGATCAATGAATAAGACGCTATTAGAAATGATTTCTGCACACCACAAACTATCACTGAATAATAATAAATCTTTATTGTTCATAATATTGGAAACTAATGCTAAACTTAATTAAAAGTACACAATAGTCCCTAATACATTAACAGAATGTGTCGAAGTCCGGACAAGAAAATTCTGTTTCCCGGATCTGAAGCTATGTACATGTTTATTTTATTCTCATAATAATAATAATAATAAGGAATGCACGCGTGGCTGCCACGTGCCAAGTGTGTTTGTTGGTGTTGGTGTGTGTGTGTGTGTGTGTGTGTGTGTGTGTTTGTGTACTCCACGCGCGTGGCTGCCAAGTGCCAAGTGTTTTTGTTGGTATGTGCGTGTGTACTCCACGCGCGTGGCTGGCACGTGCCAAGTGTGTTTGTTGGCATGTGTGTGTGTGTGTGTGTGTATGTATGTATGTGTGTGTGAGTACCTGTGCGGCGGCCTCCAGCTGTTCCTTCCGCTCGTCGTAGCGCGCCGCCCCCGCGTCCCGCAGGCACGCGGGGCACGGCACCACGCGCGTGATGAGGCAGCGCCCCTCCGACGTGTGCACGAAGCGTGTGCCTGACACGACACACGACATTACAACTATGTTTTTTTATATCTTTTTGGGAGCCTTGACTAAGTTACTTTTTACAATAAGTATAGATATGGGAATTTAGGGAATCGATAACTCATAATATGGTAACTCGGTAACTTAACGATTTGGCTCGCCTTTTGGTACTTCAACTTGATAATTTTGAGAGCTATGTCAAGTTTAATATAACTAATTCATTACTATGAAAGGCACAGCTGCTGTGTTCTATAGTAAACATATTTTGACACGTTAGTTTGTAATATTATGGAGAGCAAAAAACAATTGAATTAAAGCGAATTTAAAGCTACATACCTAGTGAGGGATACCAGTCCTCGAGTAGCAGGTCCACGTGGTCGGAGACCAGCGCCAGCACCTTGGCCAGCACCTCAGGGTTCGGCTCCAAACTGATACTCTGTAAACATATAATACAGTTTTTTATGCTCCAGTCAACCGTCTATGGAATCCATCTATGGAAGATTAGCAGTAGACAAAGGGTTGGTGAAAGCAAGGGCCGGCTGTAAAAAAACTCCCTAAAACTAGTAAGTCTGTAAAGTTTCTTGCCCTTCTTCTTGCTCGGCCTATACTTATATGGAACGGGCACGGTGGGTTTCTGGAGGGTTCGTTGACTTAGAGCACGGATTGGGTCTGTTGATGTCTTTGTCAAATTCAAATTCAAAATGCTATATTCAAATAGACCCCAAAGGAGCACTTATGAAAGTTAAAATAAATGACTCTATGAGCTCGCACCACGCACCCTCATGACGCGGGTGTGTGTGTGTGTGTGTGTGTGTGTGTGTGCGTGTGTGTCAGTGTGTATGTGTAATGTGTGCGTGTACCTGGTACCCGGCGATGGTCCGTCCGTGGTCGCGGCGCGCCACCGCCACCTGCGCCGGCAGCACGAGCTCCACGCACGCGGAAGCTCGTGCGTCTAGTTCGCACCACGCGCCCTCCTGACGCACGCGGAACTTGCTGGGGAAAGAACGAGCACGGCACGGTGGGTTGGAATACCAATTTCTTTAAAAGAAAGTCTAAGAGATTCGGGTGGACCCATGTCATAGATGGCGCGTACTGCTCTCTTTTGTAATATGAAAATGGTATCTATGTCAGCAGCAGATCTCCAAAGTAGGACGCCATAAGACATCAAACCATGAAAATATGCAAAATATACCAACCTTGCCGTCGCCACATCAGTCAGCTGACTAATTTTACGTACTGCAAATGCAGCGGAACTCAAACGACCCGATAGGGCATTGATATGAGGACCCCACTACATTTTGGAGTCAATAGTTAATCCTAAGAAAACCGTATTATTCACCAGGTCTAGTTTGCTGCCTTCCAATTCCACTTTAGGATTCCATGTGTGGCACGTTTGGAAGGGTAAATTTAACACATTTAGCTTTATTAGTGCTGAGTAGTAGATTATTAGCAGCAAACCAGTCAGAGATTTTGTCAAGGTTATAATTTAATTTCTTTAGTTCACTGTCTTTCCTATCAATTTTAAAAAATGAAAGCAAAATGAAAATAAACGACTCACCTAACATAAACGTCCCGGTCGATGTAGTCCTCCCCCGTGACGGCTCCCAGCAGCGCGTCGTACTTTGGAGGGATCTCCCTCAGGGATACCAAGGTCAGGGCGCCGCAGACCAGCTTGAGTCCGCGCCGCCACAGCTTCCACCCCCAGTTCAGCTCCAGCGCGCGGGAGATCAAATCATCCGCTTCCGTCTGTGGAACGACAAGCTGGTATACTGTATACATCGCTTCTGGTGCCGTAAGGATCAGCTTCAATGGGCTGTAGTATTCTCCTCGGTGAAATCGTAATCAGATGCGATCAAACGCGCACGGCGACGCTTGCCAAGCATGCGAACATGTGTAATAGAGTGTGGTGGTGTGTGTACCTCAGCAGGCGCGGCGGTCCTGTAGAGGCGGTGCGGCGCCTGCGCCAGCGCCGCGTCAGCCAGCAGCCGCGTGCACAGGCGCGCCCAGAACCCGCACGGCACGTAGCTCACCAGCAGCAGCCGCCGCAGCGCGCCGCCCCCCGCGCGCGCCTCCACCGACACGCCACCCGGGCCCTCCTCTGACACACACAGTCAAATTCCAAATGCTTTATTCATATAGGCCTCAAGGGAGCACTCATGAAGGTTAAAATAAATTACTAACAGTGGGTCTGTGTAACGTTCATCTACCCGAATCACAGACTAAAAGTAACACTGTCTTTATCAGAACATAATAAATGACAAAGACATCAACAGACCCAATCCGTGCTCAAAGTCAATGAACCCTCCAGAAGCCTACCGTGCCCATTCCAAATTGCATACTCTTCTCACATGCTGTAAGGGCCTTTGAGCTGACGACGCAAGTGCAATGCGAGGACGCTCAGCAAAGGCAAGGCAGTCGGCAAGTTGTGACGCGCTATCTTCGCGTTTGAAGCGCGCAAATGGAGCCACCGTTTTTGGAATTGATACTACAATGTCCTGATGGCGCTTTCCGTCGCCCGCAACTTCGACTATTTGCAGTGCAATCTCAGTTGCGTTTGTATCGATACAGAAGCGAGTTTTGTTTGCATTTGTATGGATACAAACGCATACAATCTGTAGAGCTGGAGATGTGCGCATCGTCCCCTCGTTTAAAAAATCGTCACGTGCTAAGGCTTTAAGTACTCTTCGGAAAGCTGTTGCATATATTTAACAACAACACCAGGTTGTATTCAGCTTTTATACATTCTCGTGCGTAGTGTTTTATTATGTGTGTCCTATTATTATAGACCAATCTGAAAGTAATTTTAACAGACTTCCAAAAAAACAAGGGGTACTCAATTCCGTTGTTTTTTTACGGTTTAAGACATTTATTTCTCTAAAAGAATAAAATTCACTTGTAAGAGAAATACAAAATAAACTTAAATTAACTTAAATAGTGAGTGCACGGTATGTGACGGTAGGCTTCTAAAAACATTGGCTTTACACAAAACACAAACAGATTCTATTACGTATCATGTTACGATAGCAATCAAAATGCTATCAGAACTTTAACTCTAATAGCATTTGTTTCGATCAAAACTGCGTGAAGTCCTTTAAAATGTGGAGTTTCAACTTCTTTTTAAATATCAGGAACGATTTGGTACTTTTAATGCTGTTTGGTAATTTATTATATAGCTGCGCTCCTTCGTACATGACATTTTTCTTACCGTAATTTGTTCGTGGGGTCAACAACTGTATATCATCACCTCGTCGGAGAGATCGTTTTTGTAGATGTGATTTTATTTTAAATGATATTTGTGTATGTATTTTTTTATGAATGAATTTTTTAATGTTTGTTATCTTAGATCTCAGTTATTTATTAACCGATTTGGAAAATTCTTTGTTCATTTGAAAGGATATACTTTCCTATAGGTCCCGCAAAAATTTCATCAACATCGATTCACTAGTTTGCCATTGAAGTGGTTTCGTCGTTTTTTTAAAGTATTTTTTATTGTTCTATTCGAAGTTCCGACAATCTCGTGAACTCAGAGTAGTAAAGGCTCAATACTTACGTATGAGTGTGGGCGAGTCCGAGGGGCGCGCGGGGTCGGGCAGGGTGGCCAGCGGGGCGGCTGCAGGCCAGGCGCGCCGGGGGGTGCCCCCCGCGCCCCAACCCCGCCCGCGGACAGACAGCTGGAAACATAACACATAATAAACTCCCTAGATTTACAGCTGGGAAAGAGAAAAGGTTCCCCTTCTACATCGGTGAAAGACTTATACCACCAAATTGCACACGACTAGGTAGCGTCGCCTGCTCGTTCTGATCTGCGGCGAAGCAGTATAAGCTTGTCTAAAGAAAACGAAAGTTGCAGTATGATCTGTCAGAGCTGGAGTTTCAGAGGAACGAATGCAGGGCTTTCTTATTCTAAGACCTGGCTGGCAACGCAAGTGCTCCCTCTACTCATCCCATGTCCGTCTACTCAGCACAGCGCCAGCTCGAACTTGTTCAGCCTCCCTCCATCCCCCCAGCCCCCCCAACTCCAACGTGGCTGGCTCGTGCAGCGGCAGCAGCGACGGCACCAGCAGCACGCGCGCGTCTCAGCACAGCGCCAGCTCCAACTAGTTCAGCTTCCCTCCCTCCCTCCTACTCCCCCCACCTGCGGCGTGGCCAGATCGTGAAGCGGCAGCAGCGACGGCACCGGCAGCACACGCGCGTCCCAGCACAGCGCCAGCTTGAACTATTTCAACTTCCCTCCCTCCCCCTACTCCCCCCACCTGCGGCGTGGCCGGCTCGTGCAGCGGAAGCAGCGACGGAACCAGCAGCACGCGCGCGTCCCAGCACAGATCTAAGATCCAGCTCGAACTTGTACAGCCTTCTTCCCTCCTCCCCCCCTCCCCCCTACCTGCGGCGTGGTCGGCTCGTGTAGCGGCAGTAGCGACGGCACCAGCAGCACGCGCGCGTCCCAGCACAGCGCTAGCTCGAACTTGTTCAGTAGCGACACGCCCAGCGAGCTCGCCTCCTCCCCCCGCAGCAGAGGGGACGCCTTGAACACGTGCGCCAGG
This sequence comes from Crocallis elinguaria, assembly GCA_907269065.1. Classification (NCBI taxonomy): domain Eukaryota; kingdom Metazoa; phylum Arthropoda; class Insecta; order Lepidoptera; family Geometridae; genus Crocallis; species Crocallis elinguaria. The sequence continues at coordinate 12,578,521 of OU026076.1, read as the reverse complement.
TCTTCTATCTTCATTATACCTGCGCAGAATACTTCATAGTAGAACTAGAGCCGATGGGTTTTTTGCTTTTTTCTCGATTAGGCATATACTTAGAACGGACTTCTAGTCATTTAACTTTCATGAGCGCTCGGGAGGATGCCCTTTGAATTTGAAAAAAACTACAGTAGAAAAATAATAATTATATAAACTACAATAAAATATCGCTTCTAGCTATATGTTCAAGGATTGTGTAGAACTACGAGTATAATAAGATAAACTATGTACATATGTATCTATTTTCAATTTAAGGTTAAATGTTTACCATACAAACTTTGCATGACCTTCTTACGTGTCCTGCTGTTATTTTGAACTCATAATGACTTAACATAGCCCTAATTTAAGCTTATATAGCCGCAAAATCAGTAATATTATGATTTAATAGCCTGGAAGTACATTTTTTTAGCCTAATATTTCGAAATATTTTACGATTGTAGTGGTACAATATTATATAGCACGCGCTCGTAGTGTGAGTTACATTTTCATGATGTGCGTGCAACGTGCGTTGTCAGATTGTGCGTGCAAGCGAGAATACATTACTTTGCGAGAGCAGAGCCGCGCTATATCGCAACGTGCGACGTTGCCGCTCCGTGTGACATAAAATCAAAACCACAAAAAACAACAATTCAAATAAGCGAGAGTTATACAACTCAGTGCTGCCAGACCTTGAGAGTGTAACATTTTGAGTAATTTATGACATTATCGCGTAACTCTCCTGCTATATGAATGTTTTATTTAGGATCTTTTCATAGAGATTACCATTAATTTGTATCATAGACGCGTTTGCTTAAAAAATTGGGGGTTTCAAGTTTATCAACAAAGAACACGTTCAGGGTGATGATGGGGATAATAAGTAATTAATTATTATCAAAGAAAATTTCCTAGCAAGCTTTATCGGGAAACACATCTATGAGCTCAAGTGACTTAAATAACAATAGTATTTTTTATTTTACTGTAACAATACTCAGTACGCGAACCTAATCAATCAAGACACTACTTTTGGCCGCAGTAGACTGGCCAAATTGAATGTAACGTACTGGCAACACAAAATACAAATTTTGTTGTGTTCTCAGTTCGCAGTTTTTAGGTTAGGTTAGTGTTTGTATTTTGCAGCATAATGTTTGTATTCATCATCCAGCTGTTATAACAGCAAAATTAATAGACCTAATAGATCAAAACCGTTTTATAAAACTTATTCTGTCCTAAAAGTAAACCGAAAATAGGTTCGTGGTCAGCTCAAGCGTTTCCATGGCGACGAAGTTTCGTAAGTATTGAATCTATGTAAACAAACATGGAACAAATTTTTTGAATTCTGAGATACTAAGCAGGTACTTATTTCATTTTTACAGACGGGAAGACGCCTGGCGAAAAACATCTTAGCTAAGCTCAGCTTAGATTTTTTTGTCAAACCCAGTTCAAGTTCTGATGTGTTACCTTTGACAATAAAAAATGCTAGAAAATCAAGACGGATCCGTGTTGAGGTTGACTATAACACGAAATAGACCAGTAACACAGCAAACCATGCCTGAAAACGTCCAAGAAGTAATTGTCAACGGATATGGTGTCCGGTCAGCAAAATGAATCTAAAATGAACTAGTTTTGCTGAAAATTTTCAAAAGCAGTTCGTCCTTCTGGATTCTATATCAACGAGGGATATGGGTTTCTAGGAGCAAGCCCAGATGGCGTGATTACAAATGAAGAAGCGATTTTAGAATGAAAGTGCTTTCCTTCGTTGATGGTTGATCGAAGATATCGAAAGCGCTGCCAAGGAAAATAAAATCCACTTGTATTCAAAGAGGGAAGATCAAAAAAAAATCATACTTTATTATTACCAGGTACAGAGCCAGCTAAGAGTCAAAATGAAGAGATTTTATTTGGAGTGCTTTATCTCATCAGTCCAACCCACAAGAGTAGTAGAAATTGAGAGAGATGAAGAGTTTATCCTGGCGGTGGTTGTCTCACTTATTCTAAAATCTATGTAATAAACTAAATAACAATAAACAACTTTTATAGTAGCAAAAATAGGCGACATGCTTCATCTCCAAAGTGGACACACGCATTAAATCTTTGTAAACGTTACCTAGTCTTTCATTTTACTTTCCAATCTAGCACAAAAACTAGGTAATTGTTATTATTACTAAGTGCAATAGATAACCAAAATGTCTAAAAAAATATTCTTCAGCACAAAATGAGACTATTGTATTCCAGATTCGAACTCTGGTTCTTCAAATCGCAAGTGACAACTGCGCTAATTCGTAGCTTTATACTTCGGCCTATTTTATTATAGTATACCGTTTTCCCATTTGCATGTGTGTGTGTCGTTCATTTACATATACAGGAGTACGGTTTTAATTAACATTTTCTCAAAAGTGTAGTTATCAATGGGTTCAACTATGTTTGATATGTGCTAAGAACAAATTGAAAATCCCGCAAAATCACCTAAAATGAGTTTATTTCCCGCTACTTAGAGTAAAATAAATAAAAACATGTTTTTGGAGAAACAGCGCCATCTCGTGGGATAAGTTGCTTAGCGGCACGAGATGTTTTCCCTTAACGATAAAAATGTTCCATTCTAGTGATAAAAAATTGTCTGATCAAAAATTTCAGCACACATTCACAAGTCTTCGGTAGTATAGTGGTAAGTATCCCCGCCTGTCACGCGGGAGACCGGGGTTCGATTCCCCGCCGGAGAGAGTCTTTTTGTGCTCTTTTTAAAACTTCTTTTTATAAATTTAAAGGGAGTCTTCAAGACAATAATGAACGGTTCCTTATAGGCGTGCTATATCGTTGACCGAAACGTCGCTTACCATCTGTTGAGATTGCGGTCAAAAGCAAAACTAATTATAATTTGACAAGTTTTTTGATGAAAAAAATATTTTTCCACACAAGCTTTTATAAAACACGTAACCGGTACTGTAATCTTGTGGCCATCTGTCGGCTCCATCATTTAGGAACCGAGTATTTGTAGACGAAAGCTTTTAAATATCTTCAATCCTTGATACATTAGATTTTATTAGACGCAACTAAATACATTGCTGTTTGTCAGATTACTGTGTCGGGATGTGTTGTGTCGCAGTTACCCAAAAAAAAGTCACACGACCGGATCGTTTCATTACCATATAGCATAAAAAAATGATTTACCGTTGTTGGCGAAGGGGTTGACCTCCCGCACCGTGACCACGTGCGCGAGCACGTCGCACAGCCACTGCGGCCGCACGAAGTACAGCTCCTTCAGTGTCGCATCGTCGTAGTGCAGCAGCACGCCTGCGTACACGCACACACACCTGTCACTACACACGCGCACTCATATACAGGGTGACTGAAACTAGTATCCGACCGAGACAGGTTTTTCAGCCGAAATCGAAACTTACATACATATATTAAAATTTCTATTTACATACTGACATCAAGTGTATTTTTACACATTTATTTACATATACATACAGACAGACGAAGGAGTGTTGCATAAAAAGACAAGAAAGAATAATAAAGAAAACTGAACAAATATGTTAAAGATTCGCGGCGCGGCGGGTGAGCACGTGCTAGCCGCAAACTTGACCGAACGACCACGATAATTCACTAACACTCGAGTTTCGGCTCGGCCGAAACCGAAATTAAGGCCGAAATAGATTTCATGGCCGAAACCGAAATAAAACTTTCGGTCGGTCAATAATTGAAACAGCAATAAATTGCTTTTAAAATAACAGGAACCAATACCAAAAATATCGCGAATCAATTTTCGTTCCCCGTTTTTCTTTCCTTAATAGAGTATATAATTATCGTGGGTGGTTAAATTAAATGACCACTCTCGATGTATACTTTACTCGTGAAAGAGTCGTTTAAATCGGTGGATACCTAATTAGCGGAGAAATCGAGTAAAATTGCCAAACAAATTAGAATATTTTTTTTAAGGATAAGAGTTAAGGTTCAAAAATAATTAAGAAAATTCTGAATGCAGAAGTTGAGATAAGCCAGTTCCTTTTGTGTATGGTTAATCCATCGAGGAACTAACCCTTAGTGCCTTATGTCTAGGCAAAGGGGCTAACCCTTTTGCCTAGACATAAGGCGCTCTGATTGGCTAAGCCACCGCCTCGCGCCGATTCCCCGTGTGCTAATATAAATTATAGCAAAATCAATACATTGTTGTGAGATCGGATAGTACAGTGTTTCATCTCTCGGGGTTAGTATCTCGATGGATTAATCTCTAAACTTTAATGTGTTTGTCACTCAGGTGTTTTAGTTTTAGAGCCAAACTAAGACATTCAAAGTAGTATAATGATTTGTTATTTACACGAATGACAATATATCCCAAAAATGTTATCCTAACGCCTTAAAATCACAAAAAAAACATTGTTTTTCAAATTTCCCTTCTTGGACCATCCACCTTAAGATCAGTTGTTACAATGTGTTGTGATCAAACTATAACCTATCAACAAGTCAACTGCTACGCGTACAGAGGCCCCAGCTCCCATACAGACGCAGCAGGAGATGGGACTCACCGTTCTCATGTAAGAACATGGTTGCCTGGTGCAGCTCAGCCGCGTCACGGAACATCTTGTGGTTCTTCTGCTGCATATACTGTGTCACCTGGAATGAAGTTGGTGTGGTTCCTAAGAATAATACCACTCCATCCCTTCCTGCGCGTGCCGTAACACCCGGCCAGTGGAATGTCCCGGGAATGGGCAGCAGCTTTTTCCTCGGTCCACATTATAATCTACTATGATCACCAAGCGTGCTGTATTATAGTCCTCTTTCAATAACTAGACGTGCGGGTCGATTACCGATGTTTAAAAATCACTCTCGTCTTAGTTACGAGTATTTTATATGCATACAATTTTTTTCAATATTGAACTATAATTTTTTATTGTATCTTCAAATTGAATAATCTTGTTACATAATCTGAGGACTCAATAAATATCGATATCAACAAATATCGGGACAAAGGAGCACTTCGCTTCCCTAAAAAATAGCGTCCATAGAGTATTGCATTTTATTGTCTGTGGTTGTCTGTCAATAATTATGGAGCTTAATAGGCGTGCTTATGTCAAAAGTTAAGTAAATGTTTGTACGGACTATAATGATGAACTCCTATTCTGTGTTCCAACCGCTCCATTGATGAGTTCTAGTGTATGGTCCGCCGCCCTCGACCGCATCACCACTCACCAGCCGCTTGTAGTCGTGGTGCCGCAGCACCGGCTCGGCCAGCTCGGCGGCGAGCGCCGCCACGCACTCCTCCAGCGCCAGATAAGTCGCCGGGATCCTCTGCTCCAGGAGTGGTTCCTTGCTGCCTGCCAAACAGACATTGCAAAAGTAAAATAGGTATCTTTTTACAGTCGATACTTTACTTCGGAAACAAAGTTGGCCCAAATATGCTACCCTGAGGTACGCCGTAAGTAATACGAGTAGAAGCATTTGAACACATGTTGGAGCCTATCTTAGAGTGGTATTCCACTCACCAAAGATCTTTGTCCGAGTTTCATTTGATTAAAGAACTTGGATAACTTCATCAAAGTTTGATCAAAGATGTAGGAACATCAAAGTTTGATCAAAGACTATCTGCTGCCCGCGGTTTCACCAACGTGGAGATTTTGGATTTCATAGGTTTTATTTTTTTGCGCGGAACCCCAATCATCCTTATATCAAAATAATAATAATATCTATGTCAGAAGGAAAGAGGAGTTTGTATGAGAGAGAGAAAAGAGTCTTACCCGGTGGTTTAACACTAAACGCCACAGAGTAAATGATATCTGCAAGTAGCCTTATGTTATGGCGCGTACTGCACGATATCTGAAAAAAAGACATTTAAAAATCGGCTTTATCAGTCAACTAAATCTCTCTAAACTAAAACTCAATCTTTTCTAGTCAACTAAAAACTAAACAGAAATATCGGACCTAATAACGTAGGTACAATAATGAAAAATTGACGTATGTTTTTGCTGAATATGCTGTATATCTGTGCCACATAAGAGACAGGGAATCCTGCAGTAAGCACTAGACAGGGATATAATTTTCTAAGTTGTGTGTAAAAAGTTTTTTGAGGAAATATATATTTTTCCAGACAACCTTTTAAGATACGTAATTGGTTCTATAATCTTGTGGCCACCTTCCGGCTCCATCATCAGGACTATGAACATCATCTGGGATTTGAGTACTTGTAAAGACAAATCAATCGATGTCATTTTGTAACAGAGTTCCTATAGCCGCCTTGCGGCTCCATCATCAGACCAGCACTGTGCCATCATTGCATTGTCATCTGATAATTTATGTTAAATTTGGGCTCAATCGAACGCCCACGGAAAGTCTCAAATTTAGCGTACAAGATTGGATCTACACAACCATACATACATTTAAAATACAATAAAAATAGGTGTGTGTGTGTGTGTGTGTGTGTGTGTGTGTGTGTGTGTGTGTGTGTGTGGGTTTCGTACCTCCAAGGAGTCCATGACCCGGGGCAGCCCCAGCTTGTCAGCATCCGGCGCGCCCATGATGCTGGACCGGATCAGACGCTGCAGCGCCTCCGGGCTCTCACACTCGGGGAGGGAGCTCTGCACGGGAGGGGGGGGGGGGGGGTCAATACAACACTCCATAGGAAGAAGAAACGTGTATCGAAAAAAAATGGTTTTAAAAAAACGTCGTGAAATATGAAATTTCATTTCCCATTTTTCCACCCTTAGTATTCTTGCATAAAATTATTTAAAAGACCACCCTGCCCGTGAAAAAAGAATCTTTTACATCGGTTGACAATTGGCGTAGAAATCGAATACACGATAAAAAATACAGCAGAATTGAGAACCTCCTCCTTTTTGGAAGTCGGTTAAAAGAGTCGACACAGCAGCATCCCACGCAAGGGGCCACCTGAACTTTGAGGGTCAGCTAAAGTCATTTCATAATAAGCCGCGGCTACTTCGACTGAGCGACTCAAGCGGCACATATAAATTGAAACTAGCTTTCAAGTGCAGCCAAAATACATCGGTGAGCTTTATTTCACTGATGTTTATATTTTCAACTTTTAAATGTGAGGATGGTATCTAGCCAGACAAACACTTAATAATGCCACCATAGATGCATATCAATGTTTTAAATAATAGAAAATTTAACCTCATTATCATTATACCCATTTTATTCAGACGGGGCTTGTGTATGTGTGTGTACTCACATTAGCGACTTGATCGTAGTGTGTGGCGACTAAGATAACAGGCGAGCCCGGCGCGCGAGCTTGTATCGATCTGCGGACAGAACAACGCTCAGTCAGGTAACAACGATAAACAGTAGGATTGTGAACTGCATTATTTATAAAAAAATTAAAATTAAAATAAATAACGCCCATTACACATCACTTACTGGCCTAATCTATTGTTAGTGGGAGGACTAACTTTTCTGCGAGTGTCCGTATGGGTTAGTACCACCGCTTTGTTCGTGAATTCTGCCGCCAAGCAGTAATGTGCAAGCATTACTGTGTTCCGGTTTGATGAGCAAAGTAGCCAGTGAAATTTGTGGGCTTATGAGACTTAATACGCCGCGCAGGTCTTTGTGTTTCAAAGTTCTGAGTGGCACTGCAATTGCTATGGGCCGGCGTTATGCTTACCATCAGGCAAACGATCAGCTCGTCTCGTTACCAAATAGCACAAAATAAAACTGCCACCGACCAGAACCAGCCCCCACCGTCCTGCACAACCCACAACCCACTACCCACCTGAGCCAGTCCAGCGCGGCGGCGAGTCCTTTCTTCCCGTCCGTGACCTTCCACAGCACCAGGTACAGCGCGCGACGGGACAGGAAGTACTGGTGCGTCGCGTAGTATCTATACACACGTCATAAACGTAATTAACCCCAACTTTTAATTTAATAGAAAATTTTAATTAAATTATTCTAAATTTGGTTACGAAAGAACGCTTATTCACCTACGAACAAGCTTTATCGACAACTAGCGTGACCACGTATGGCCACGCGTGGAGCATCCCGTCTCGTGGTCCACGCGTGGCACGTGGCACCACGGACGCTACTCACTCTTGCTGTCCGCCGAAGTCCCACGTGCGGAAGGTGACAGGCCCACGCGTGGATCGTCCCTTCTCGTACATCCACGTGCCGATGTCCACGCCCACGGTAGACATGTTGCGCCGGGACGACTTGTTGCCCATACGTTTTGCCCAGTGCTGGAAAAAGGTATACAGATAAACCATATTAATGTATTGAAACACCACTGTACAACAATACTAAAACTAAAACAAGTTAACAATAAATATTACAATTAGCAGTCGGAGTGATTTCTTTCAGACAACCAAAAAAAAAATTAAATAAATCAAAAGTACTTCATATTTCTATAATTACACATATCCGTACAGTTATAGGTGCTTACATTTTTTTTGTTACAATTATTTTTACCAACTTTTTACCAAGAAACATTTATTTTTTTTTAGAAATAGACAAGGAAAATAAATTGCTTTAAAAAAGCGACGAACCGACTTCAGTGACAAACTACAGAACCAATGTTGATGAAATTTCTATGAGACCAATCTGAAAGTATATCCTTTCAAACACAAAAATAATTTTCCAAATCAGTTTATAAATGACAGAGATCTGAGGTCACAAACATAAAAAAAAATACCCACCCAATTGATAACATTCTCCTTTTTTGCAAGTCTGTTAAAAAAAGCTCTAATGTATGTTAAGGGTTCAAACAACTTATAAAGTAATTATTTGAATGTATTTAACTCACGTCTGTGGGTTTTCTTCTGTGCTGTATGGCTGACTCTTGTCTTAGACACTCTAGTAAACTGGTTTTGCCGATGCCCTGAAATAAAATCAGTACTATTATAAATGCGAAAGTGTGTTGGTTTGTCCTTCTTTCACGCAGCACCGGAGCAACGGATCCAGGTGTTTTTTTTTCATAAATATAATCTATGGACCGGAGAATAACATAAGACTACTTTTTATGTCGGAAAAATTCATGGTAACGTAGTAAAAAGTAAAACGGTAAAATTCAACGATCACACACGTAGATCCTAGATAAGTAGGTTTCCCTGTCTTGGGAACCAGGACTGTGAGAACCAAGGTAATTGTTGATCGTACTCTGTGTGTAGTTTTCACCTGCTGCCTCACAAACATAAGCTTCATCTTAGCAAAACCTATCAGACATCGAAGAGTCATTCAACTTTCTGCTTTACACCTTTTAAATTAAAGCTCACTTTCGAATATCGTACGCGTGTACTTTCTAACTGCTGTGCCACAAACATCGGCTTTCCGCCTAGCAAAAGCAGCATATCAAACCGAGACAAGACATCCAATTTTCCGCATTAGTCCCTACAATTTAAAGGCGACTTTTGACGGTACTCTTCCTGTAGTTCTCACCTGCTGGCCCACGAACATGAGCTTCATCCTAGTATACTTAGTGGCGGCGTGCAGTACAGACTTCAGATATCCGACGATGTCCGCGCTCTTGTACCGGCCGCACTGCAGCATGGACCGCAGCGGCTCCTGCAGACTGCAACCGGCTGCATTCAGCGACCACAGGCGGGAGAGGAGACCCATTTGAGGGGGGAGGTCTGTTATATCTGGGAGCGGTCGAGAGAGAGGTCAGACAGATGATGATTATCTATTAACCTTTTGAAGCAATGGAAAAATATTGCAAAATAAATTATGAAATAGAGCTCATTGCTTGACTTGTTGGTTTACTAGTTCTGGAGTTTGTTAACAGATGGCGTAATACTTTCTAGTAAGATGCAATAATAAAGCGAAATGACTGTATGTAAAGTGGTTCTGGTCATTGGACGACCAGACGCTCAGGAGAGCCGCCACTCTTTTATGGCTGATATTCCTGCATACACTCACACTTCAGGCGCTTGCCAACATAGACGTATTCCACGATTTATTACAAAAACAATTTGTTATTATTTTAAGATATATTCAACCCATAAACCCATACTTCAAATAGTTAGCGTTTTGGTAACGATTGCAAGATGCCTATTAAGTTTAAGTGGAATAGTAGTCACACACTCACCCTTATTCCCGCTGATGTTGAGCACGGCGAGGCCGGTGAGCTGGTGCACGGCGGGCGGCACGGCGCGCAGCATGTTGCACGACACGTCCAGCATCGACAGCAGCGGGAACAGCAGCCGCGCCCGCAGCGACGAGCCGCACGACTGCGGGACAGCATGCGGACATAACGCACGGAAACTACTGCTACTATACTATCAGCAGGATAGGACAGGACAGAGAAAGAAGAAAGAAACCGGCATGACCTAATTTTCCATTAAATAGATGCGTATTGGATCTGAGTTCATCAACCTTTTTGATGAACTAGGTTCAAATCGTTAACCGACATTCGTATAGCTTAAAATTCGGGTTATTTCAAAGAGCAATTTGGCAGCTGCTGTCTGAATTGGGAATCGAAGTTTACCTTAAATCGGCCATACACGCCACGATCTACCGGAGAGGTTTACCTGTGCTGACGTGCATTGCTTAAGCTTGTCTGCTTATTTAGCCATCGAACGCGGCCACGAGACGCAGCCACGAGTGGCTGGGCACATCTTTCAGTCGAAACCACTGGTAGCCACAAAACAGACCCTTAGCCGTTCCACAGATCAGTAAGTATAAAGACGTGCGTGTTAATGCATAAGCTTGGTGAGTGCGGGTGTACGGCTAAGTGGCGACTTTAGGTTTACTGGTCTGCGGACCGTCCTCACTCGTCCAGGCTCCTCTTCTCTTCTCTTTCTATTTTGTGCGGGTGGAAAGAAGTCGACGTTTGCGGTCGAATGTGCGCGGGAACCGAGCAACAAACGTTAATAAACTGTTTGAAAGACTTGTCCGACGTTAATGGCCGCGTTTGGTCGCCTTATGTGCGGCTGTACTTGCGAGTATGACCAGTCGCTCACCCAATCGTCGTCTTGGTCGTCGTGGTCGTCTCGGTCGTCGCGGTGCGCGTCGCCGGCGCTGTGTCCGTCGTCGTCGGTCGTAAGTTGGATGCGCGTCAGCAGGTTGTTGGACAGGATCTGTTGAATGATAAAAAACATCGTTGAATTCGGAAAACTTTTAGGTGTAGAATCATTGTGGAAATTAAATGTTTTTTATAAAATTAAGTTTTGTAGTCTTAATATGATGTCCTTAAACCTATATAACGACAGTAATTGTGTATTTAGTGTGTCATGCAACATCTGTACTACATCTATATGACGAATTTGAAGCACTAGGATGGTAGCTAGCAAGGCCAGTGACTCACGAGCGTCCTCAGCCCCTCCAGCCGCAGGTGGCGGCGGGCGGGGCAGGCGGCGTGCAGCAGCTGGGCGCGCACCGACCCGCCCGAGCGGGGCCGCGGGCGGGGCGGCGTGGGCGGCGCCGCGCCGGGGCAGTAGCACGCCAGCGGGGAGCCCTCCGGAGAGGTGAAGCTCTCCAGCTGGGAAGGGGGGGAGGGGGGTTATAAACTTGAGTGCAACAGTCACTGCTTCATTCACAACTGCTTGAGAGGATATTTAAAACCTGTCAAATTAATCACTCGTAGGCCTCGTAGCCGACGTGAGTTGAAGAAGGATGCATCGTAAAGTGACGGGAAATTGGAAAACATATGCTTTTTTGTGATTTTGACTCCGTTTAAACTGTTGCTCTCTTATATCTAAGCGGTCAAACGTTATAAGTAACAATGTTTGTGGTTTAGTTTCAAAGACAAAATAAGGCGTTAAGAGTTATTTACGCGAATAACCAAATATTCAAACACGGAACAAAGAAGCGAGAACCAATATTTTTTTTCAAAGATCCTTCCACTTCATTGCATTTTAAGGATATATTTGGTCGCGTGTGGTGGCGAAGCAAGATATTTGACAGGTCTAAAGATAACTTTAGACCTGTTAAATACATTCCATCTCTTTCTCATGTTCTAAATTGGAAAGGAACCTACTGGTATTAAAATTATGTTTATGACATCCATCACAATCCATTGCCGTTTCTCATAGAGCAGTGACTGACCTGCGGCAAGCTCGGCCAGCAAGTGATCTCGTTGTGACTGAGGTCCAGCTGCCGGAGGCTGCTGGGGTACGACGTCACGTACGACATTGATCTGTGAACACAATAGGCAGAAATAAAGATGCAAATGCGACAATGTAGAGCGAGGTTTGTTCCACAAGGTTTAATTCTTCACTTCTATCATTTACCTTAACGTCACCCAATTCCGTTCCCCAAGGCACTACTCTACGACCATTACCATTCCTTACTGCCAGTAATTCGTCACCGGAACGAGTCCTATTAAGCCGGTTGCGGCTAGACACATACGTGAATTAGTTCTGCGAGGAACGTTCCCCAAGGCTCAGTGCTAGGGCCGTTTTAATTCGTTATTGTTTCCTCACCGCAACGAGTTGTACGCCATGTTGAGTCTGTTGAGGCTGGAGGCGCGGCAGGCGAGCGCGGCGGGCACGCACGAGAACTGGTTGTGCGACAAGTTGAGCGACTGCAGCGCGCAGGCGCCGCGGGGCGGGGGGGGCGCCGCCTCCACCACGCCGCGCCAGGTGTGCGCGCGCCGCGCTGCCGACCAGCTGCGGGGGCAGGGGGGGGGGGTCAACTACAGCCTACCTCGACCCTCATCTAGAGCTGTAACCTTGACTCTAGTGCTGTTAGTCTATGGGGTTTGTCTTTTTTTATCGACTTGCGAGTCTCTGTTTATTCCATGACTGCACAAAAGCGGAGTGTAATGTTTTTAGGGTTTATATGTGAGTTTCTTTATTCCATGCCTGATCAGATTTAGATGTATGAGATTAGAATCCTTCCATCGTCCCGAGTGAAACTAATATTTTTTTCGAAGACATTTTGTATGTAACTATTGTTACATCCACTTGATTTCATCTCGCGAAATCCCCGGGTAGCCCGGGTAGGATCGAATGTTAATAAAAATAACCAAAACCCGTAGTCGAGGTAGGCTGGAGTTTGCAGTAAAGGGTACACAGAGTTGTCACTTTTAACTGTAAACAAAAGTGTACCTAGATATGTTCACTGAAATTTCAACGTTAACAAATTAATTTTAGTTTTACTAAAGATGTTATTAAATAGCTAACCCAGCTACAAAAAAGTTAGATAATCTACAAGCCAATGTAGGCCTATAAGTAATCCGAATGTTCCAGTCCACCACTCTGATGGCAATATTTTCAAAATGTTTGTCGACTCCTAACACCAAAATGCTTGTATTTCCACGGACTTTCAGCTGTGCAAAAAAGAAATTATTACCTATGTTACCTGCTTTCCTGTCTCTATATGTCAGTTCACCGTAAAACCACGTCCAGAAACTACGTTTCTTTTTGCATAGACTAACAAGTATTATCAGTATACTAGCTGAGCCTCGCGGCTTCACCCTCGTAACCTAAGTAACATCAGCTATCTGCCAGTGAAAGTCCCTTTAAAATCGGTCCAACAGTTTCGGAGATTACCCATAACTAACACACAGACATAAAGACAAAATTTAAAAAAAATTGTTATATGTACTGTATATAGTTTCATATGCATTTAGTGAAACGCTGTTATTTGGATATTACAAACAGACACTTCGATTTAATTTATTTGTATAGATGGTACTCACACGGCGTTCCCCGCGCGGTTGCAGACGGGCGGCAGCGCGGCCTCGTCCGACGTGTCGCACTCGACAGACGGGCTGCGCGACAACGACTTCTGCTATTGAACATACAAACATTATGTATATAAAGGTCATTGTTTCATAAACAGACGGAATAACGGAGCCACAACTATACTAAACAAATGGTTTAAAAATGACAATGGTTTCATCGCAAGATGATCACTTTGATGCACAGCATACGAAAATAACAATGGTGTATTGATGGCCACCATTGTCACAGACGACCATAGACAAACGATTATGCTATAAAATACCAAAAGTGCCAAAAGTGATCATTTTGCGATGACACCGTTGTCATTTTTAAACCATTCGTTTAGTAGAATTGGGGGCCTGGATAGTTACCATTCTGTCTATCTATAAATATTAAAGCGAAATATCAACGGCACTGACTAAACACGAATCTCGAAAACTATTTGACGTATGTAACTCAAATTTGTCAGGTGGGTAGTTTATATGAGACCTTAGCTAAGAACGGATTTTGTGACAGGGCGAATTTTTATCATCCAATAGTTATAAATAATACTATCAGATTCTTTACATTTCAATGAATAAAAAATGTATGAGATCTATGTACTTAAACGCAAAATGCAAATTTTTAGTACAGCTGTAAGTTCGGCCCCCCGTTGAACAAGTGACGTCATATGTTCTGCTCAATTTGTATGGGGCTTTCTAGCACTCAGTAGATATGCCCGACTTTGCCTCTCGTTTTTGACGTTTCTATCGTTCGATTTCCAGTTTTTTTCGATATAGACATTTGATTCTCATGAGAAAACGAATCGATTGACATCACAAAAAATTGGAGTCAACATCCCTATTGTGGTAATATTAGTAAACTGTTGCTGCAAAACGGACCCGTTAATAAAAAATTGTTAAAAGTTGATAATTGTTAAAACTGAAGTTGCTTCATGTGCTGAGCGCGTAAAATGTTTTGTCTCAAGATGCCCGTAATGTCAGAGTGTGACAGATGTACTCACGGGCTGCGTAATAAAGTTGAAGGCGTTGCTGGAGGGAGAGGCGCTGAGGTCGCTCACGGGGGATGAGAGCTGCGGACTCACGCACTCCGGCTCGCTCTGCAACAATATCATTCAATAAATTTAATTTTTTTAACTGGCTAACTGCATTTGTTGCCTAGCTAAATACATAAATAAACACTAGATCTAACCTAGCTAGCAACAAAAACAGTTGGATAATCTACAAGTCATGTAGTAGGCCTATAGATAATCTAAATGTTATAGCACCCTATCAGTTGGAAGCGAACCCAGCATGCTGGCGGCATAGATTTAACATTAACTTACATAAGTAATCAAAGGGTTCAGGATTGCGTAAAGCAATTTGAAATCTAACTTCATAGACATAAAGGCTCTTATTAATAAAAATTATTATATACGGTACGGTGAGTTTCTGGAAGTTCGTTGACCTTCAGCACGGATTGGGTCTGTTGATGTCTTTGTCATTTATTATGTTTTGACCTTTATGACTGCTGCATTGGGGCCTATATGAATAAAGCATTTTGAAATTCAGTCAAACGGTGGTTTAGTTAAACTATGTTTTGTCATTCTTGTTCTTTGACTATTATAAACTGAAACGAAAGACACAAGCATCGATTAACTATTCAACCGTTTAACTCTGTCTATTACTAAGAGCCAAAGCTTATATTGTCTTCCCACTCAATTGACCAGTTCTTTAATAAGCACTGGTAAGTTTTTAAGGCGATCTAGATCTCAACCTTAAAGATGCTGTAACCCAATGTTATCAGCACTATATGTAACACCGTTCGCGTCTTCACTAGATTTGAAGCGGTCACTACATAACCTAGAAGAAGAATTTGGTTTCCAATCATTTTTGATGCGCAATTCTTTGATCCACAGCTTCCGTTTGTTCTCGTCAGAAGGGAAACCAGTGTACATTTATTTATACACTGAAATGCAATACTTTATTGCAGAGACTATTATTATTGTTTACTTACTAAGTTTGACAGCGAGTTTTGGCGGGAATGCGAAAATGTGCTGTTGTTGTGTTTGTGTTATTTACTAAAACCTGTGTTTTATCGAGTGTTAGTGTGTAATAATGGTGGATTATTAACCATTAAGTGTTCGTAAACGTGCATGAGTGAAAGGCAAATAGTACAAAGACGAAAAACGTGTATTTTCGTTTTCTATCCAAAACTCCATAGAAGCTTCAGTAAAGTATCCACCGCTTTACTGAAGCGTCACTTTGACTCGACCGCGCCTAGACTAAACTTTAACGTGACTTTGACGACTTTTACACATCAAAACTAGAGATTTATTACATATTAATATATTTTATATAACTTGACACTGGCTAAATACGCAAATCGCGTGGAGCCAAAAACAAAACAAAAAAAAAAAGTTTGACAGCGAAACAACACGAGCGATAATGCGCCACTTAGCGGGATAAGTAAGCAGCATTGTAAATACCTCTCCGGGCGGCAGGTCTTTGAGATGGTTCAGGGCCGCATTGAGGTCCCTCAGGCAGGGCGCAGCCCACATCTGGGGCGGCAGCGCGCGCAGCTTGTTGTTGGACACGTCCAGGGTCGCCAGCGCGGGGAGGGAGAACAGCGCGGGGGGGAGCTCCTCCAGCCGGTTGTCCTGGAACGAAGGATTACAATAGGGTTGTTGCACGAAACACAAAATACATGCTTATATGCATCGCTTTTTTATGAATGTTAGATATTGGAAAAACTACCCATACCTGCAAATATAGCTCCTGCAGCCCCGGCGCAGTGTAGCAGGTCCGGGGGACCTTCTTCTTCCTCCTCCCCCCCTCCAGGTCCTCTTCGAAGGGGTCCCCCGGGACCGGCAGGCGCTCGAGCTTGTTCTGTGCCGCGTTTATGTACCTAGAAGTCAGTCAAATTCGAAATTCTCGAGGTCGTTTATAGTTAACAGGTAGCCAGACAACAACAGTAGCTGATACATGATAGTTCACTTAAATATAATATTTAAGGCAATAAATGTGCGAGTGTGGGTGGGAAGTGTAGATGTGTCAGACTGTCAGTGCATGTTGGGAGAAAGAGAGCGTTATTATTATGACAAGTATTAGAAAAAGGTGTACAGTTGGTAGAGTGGTGTACACTGACCGTACACTGAGGAGTGTGAACAGCTGCGGCGGCAGCGTGCGCAGTTCGTTGTTGGACACGTCCACGCGCGTGAGCGCCGCCAGCGCGACGCCCCCCGCGCCCCCCGCGCCCCCTACCATCCGCCGGTTCACGTGCAGCGCCGCCAGACGCATCCACGACATGCTGCAACGTCACAGAGCGAGCGATGTTATACCAGAAACACGAATCCAAAACCACTTGTATTGAATTCCAAATTGACGATGGAAATTAATCATCACCAATTTAACTACCGTACATTGCAATTGTATTGTTTGGATTCGTAGCTGGTGACATCGCCGTGAAGTAAGGTTCTAATTAAAAGAAAGTCAGCAAAGAATACTACCATCCTATCTCCCGTGGATGCCGTAAAAACCAGTTCAATAAACGTAAAACCTAACGGCAATTACTAGGGAATGTGCAGCGGCATTCTCTCAGTCAACATCAGAATCTACTGCGATCGATCGCCTGCCAAGCGATCTGAATTACGGCAATCCAACCCCATTATGAGAGGGTAGCAAGATCGTTTGTACCTATTTATACGAACAAAAAAGACAAACACACTTAACTACTACTTTAGTTAAATTTTCTTTTATATTGCATCTACTACTCTATAAGTAATTCTGATATTTAACTAGATTATTATGCTTAATCCTAAATTGTAAATCACACTGTGTCCCAAGATACAGGCCTAGTGCTTAGTTTTGGGCTCAACGTAAACACTTTCTTAAATAAGAAATTCTGTTATCTATACAAATAGTCTTAAGGAATATATGGAATTTTGTAACTAGAATTATTTATAAAACATTTGCACGTCTGCTTGCAGACCAAATACATTGTACCAACAATTAATTTTAAGATCCTAATTTTCATGTATTTTGGCAAATAAATTATTTGATTTGATTTGAAATAAATAAAATTGAAGTGTCTGTTTGTAATATCAAAATAACAGCTTTTTAACAAATGCATATGAAAGTATATACGGTGCCTATAACAAAAAACTATTTTTAAATTTTTTGTCTGTCTGTTTGTTCCGGGTAATATCCGAAACGGCTGGGCCGATTTTGACGGGACTTTCACTGACAGATAGCTGATGTTACAAGGAGTATTTTAGGCTACTTTTATTTTAGGAAACGAATTAGGGTTCCGCGCAAAAAAATAAAAAACATGAAATCCAATATCTCCGCGCGGGTGAAACCGCGGGCTGCAACTAGTGTACCATACAGATGTGTTAATTTTGTTAACATTTAGGCAATTAAAAATATTCTTATTCTAACTCGATTAGATTGAAAAAGGGAAAAAGGTATGCGGACGACACGGTGGTGCCGACTCACCGTACGGTGGGCATCTGCGTCTTCAGCTCCCTCCAGTTGAGCATGACGGCGGTGGTGGGACACAGCGCGCTGTACGTGAGCGCTGTGTCCGCCTGCTTGCGGTTGAACACGTGCTCGCTTATTGTGGACTTGTTGAGCTTGTAGTCGGGGTCGGGGTAGGCCTGCGGGGGACGGTGCTGCTGTTAGATTCAGTCCAACCGAGTGCGGTGACGGTTCGCGGCGAGACTGACCTTGGTGGCGAGGATCTTGGCCATGAGGTCCGTGAGTCCGTTGGCGGCGCACTCGCGCACGGCGCGGCACTGCGGGTCCACGGCGCCGTGCGCCAGCAGCGTCTCCGCTATCTGCACGTGCTTGGCGCGGCACGCGATGGCCAGCGCGGTCCATGGGCCGTCTCCTGTCCACGAAAAAAAAGGCGTATTACTCAGTAGCTGTGCCCCGCGGCTTCGCCTATGAAATTTTCTAAAATGAAAGTAGTCTAAGTTACTCCTTATAACATCAGCTATCTGCCAGTGAAACTCCCGTTAAAATCGGTCCAGCCGTTCCAGAGATTCACCGGAACAAACACACAAAATTTATAAAAAAATATGATTTTTTTATGTTAGTAATAAGCTTTTATTGTTACGCACGCGCGGATAATGAGAGCAATGCATTACCACACAGGTATTCTGTTTCCAAGTTCTCAGTGGCACTGCCATTGTTATGAGCCGTACCATTCAGCAAACGACCCGCTCGTGTAATAGGGATGTTGACTCCATTTTTTTATGATGTCAATCAATTCGTTTTCTCATGAGAATCAAATGCCTATAAACAACTGGAAATCGAACGCTAGAAACTTCAAAAGTAAGAATCAAAGTCGGGTCTATCTACTGAGCGCTAAAAAACATGATATTTTTTTTTTAAATTAAGGAAACTTTTAGATCTTTGTGGAAATTATATATTTTTTGTGAATTTAACTTCTATTGTGTTAATGAGCTCTTCTTAAAACTATATAAGGACAGAAATTATGTATTTTATGTTTCAACACGTTATACATGAATGCAATATCCCAATTAGCTACAAGTATAATAAATGGCCTCACGTTCGTTGTCGTAGTCCCGTCCGAGCGGCGGCGACGTCCGCCCGGCGGACGCACTCCGCGACCGACGCCGCCCGTCGCGCGCACTCTCCACTGCGGTCTGTAACACGAGGGGCTGTGTCACAGTGTGCATCTCACCTTACTCAGCTTCTTGTCCCACGCTGTGGATATCGGCGTGAGACCTGCGCACTAGGCCCAGTTGGGACTGGAGCGAGAGGGGCGGAGCGAGCGTACTCGGACCGGCATACAGATACGCGAGTAATTATCATTTTGCTGTTCGGTTTGCTGTTGTTATGGAACAGGGTTTTCGTTCCTTATTATCTCTTCAGCACGGCGGCTGGGTGTGTGTACTGACCGGCGGAGGCGGGTGCGCGGGCGCGTTGGCGTCTGCGTGCGCGGCCAGCAGGCGCTGCAGTGCCGCGCTGTGGTTGCCGCGCGCGCAGCACGCCACGCAGCTGTCGTTGTTGCGCAGCAGGTCCACGCGCACCGGCCGCACGCGCCGCGACGACGACACATCCGCCGCAGCGCGCTGCGACACAACGATATGTACGACATACTGTATCAATGATCATCATTATCAGCTGGAATACGTCCACTGCTGAACATACGCCCCCATAGAACACCACTTGTATCGGCTACTCGCCTCATGCATTGAACGGTTCTTCAATAAAGGAAAACATAGTGAGGAAAACCGCATGTTAAAGAATCACAAAAAAAATCTTAGACTATGTGACATCCACCAAGCGGCATTGGGTCCGCGTGGTTGGATATGGCCTATACTCTCAAATTCCTAAGGAAGGTTGGTGTCGGTCAAGCTACTGTAAAAAATGACAAAAACATAAAAGTAGTACGTCTGTAAAAACGTACTGCACCGACCTCATGGAAAATGGGACAAGTCAAGAAGGAAAGTGAATAAAGGTTTAAAAGGAATGTAAGGAAAGAGTCACCATTCAACTCCGACGAACGTTACATTGTGTAGCGCAGTCGGTAGGATTCCTTCTTTACGCACGAAGCGTTTTGCATCTACATTCATTTGGCGTACCGCTAAAGAAATAAAATCAAATTCAAATCATACATTTATTTGCAATAATAATACACATTTCAGATGTTCCAAATAAAAAGTCACAGTATGCAGCCTGCAAGCAGGCGGGCAAATATTAAAATAGTCATATTAACGTTATGTCACCTAAAGTTTAAATATTTAGCAATGCTATGGAAACAATTTTGTAATAGCCACTTGCACAGTTTTGTGTTAAATTGATTGCCATTTAAACTTTTGATGTCTTCCAAAAATTTATTATATATTTTATGACACATATTTATTGTACACAGCTCTTTTGTACAACAGTGGATTGTCTTGCCTGAGTCTGTGTGAACCTGGGTGTCTTCAAGTCACGAGTGCTATGTATCTTCGTGCTCCATCTTCGACCGCACCGTCACTTACCGTCAGGTGAGACAGTGGTCAAACGCAAGCCTATAGAATATAAAAAAAAAGAATGCAGATCTACCCGCTGTCAAGTGTTTCTAAAAATGCAGTCAATGAGTATTGCTTACGTTGTTGCTGGTGGCACCGGTGAGCTTGCTGACGATAGCGTGGATCCCGAGCGAGATCCCGCTGCGGTGCGGGGAGAGGACAGCGGGCCGCGGGGGCGAGGGTGGGTCCGACTGCGGGGAAACATACCTTATTAAAATAAAACACTAGTCATTGGGCTGTTGTAAGGGAATTAGTTCTATTTCAAACAAAGAGTTGTTCCGTTTTGGTACTAAAATTGAACCTGGCTGTCAGTTGGTTTTTTGGAGTGAGCCTTCAAAATCTAGATATTTTGAAATGAAATCACAATTTTATACGCCTGCGATTTCCTGAAAATACATAAAGTTCATTTTTAGTACGTAACGTGAAACGGAACGCAATTTCTTGAAACGGAACGGTTTTTCAGCTTCTTTTTGGTTGTATATGATAGAGAGCATAAACAATAAAAAAACATTGACAGCACAGATGACAACACAGCTTATTATTATTTCAGGCACATATCTAGATAAAAATTTGAGGCTAGTTCATTTTTTCTGGGAATAAAGTACCAAGCTTCATCCAAATTTGGTACAAGTCCTTTACATGTTTATTCAATTAACAAGTTTATGAGATTATAAATACACCAACGGAGAACCTGCACACATTTTTAAATGAAAAATGACGTTAGTGTTATTTGGGTTGCACGCGTCCCCAATAATACCCGCGCGTGTCCTATACAAATGCGCGCCCTGTACCTGCGCGTGCCCCACACCTGCGCGTGCCCAATACCTGCGCGTGCCCAATACCTGCGTGTGCCCCAGCGGCGTGCAAGGCACGGAGTGCGCCAGCAGCGCGTCCACCACGGGCACGTTGCCCAGCGTGCACGCGATGTACAGCGCCGTCTGCGACGACACGTCGCGCGCGTTCACGTCGAACGCCATGGAGTACTGCCACTGGCCACGCGCGTCGCTGGAACACCACCACACGTTACATGAAACACCTGTGCTATATCAGGAAATACCGTTGAAAGCGCGCACCATCTACCGACATTCATCAAAAAAAAAACTCGTGTGGCGCAGTCGGTAGGATACTCGAGACGCTCACGTGTAAGTGTTGAGCACGGACTCAGGGTAGGGGTACTCCAGCAGCAGCGTCACTAACGCGGCGTGCCCGCCGATACACGCAGCGTGTAACGGCAGCCACTTTTCTACCGTCTCTTGCTGGAATACACAGAAAAAAGATATTCGTTAGTTGAGAAGTATGCGATAAGCATTATAACTCCATATATATTTATTACTAGCTGCTGCCTGCGGTTTCACGCGCGTGGAGATATTGGATTTCGAAGATTACCCGGAACAAACAGATAGACAGACAGACAAAAATATTTAAAATGGTTGTTTTGTTATAGGTACCGTATATTACTTTCATATGCATTCAGAAAAAAATTGTTATTTTGATATTACAAACAGACACTTCAATTTTATTTATTTGTATAGATAGCGCCACCTATCGAAGTGCTAGCTCTACAAATAAATAAAATTGAAGTTTCTGTTTGTAATGTCAAAATAACAGCTTTTTACCAAATGGATGTGAAAGTATATAAGGTAACAACAAAACACAATTTTTATTTGTCTGTCTGTCTGTTTGTCCCGGGTAATCTCCGAAACGGCTGGACCAATTTTGACGGGACTTTCACTGGCAGATAGCTGATTTTATAAGGAGAAACTTAAGCTACTTTTATTTTAGAAAAAGAACTAGGGTTCTGCGCAAAAAAATAAAAACCATGAAGTCTAATAATATCTCCACGCGGGTGAAACAGCGGGCAGCAGCTAGTAACTTAATAAGAAAGTAATGTCAGACCTGCACGGCGGCGGGGAAGTGCGCGAGCAGCAGTCGTGCGATGTCGCGGTGTCCGTGGTAGGCCGCGATGTACAGCGGGCTGTACTTGGTGACGGGGTGCGCGCGCCCGTCGGCGCCCGCGCACAGCAGCGCCGCCACGCCGCCCGCCAGGCCCGCCTCCGACGCGCTGCCGGGACAACACCGCACGGTCATACACCCTCACTGCTAGAGCGGGGAGTTTACTGGCAAACAGACCACGGGCTGATCTGTCTGAAGTCTGTTCATGTAAATGACTGGACTGCCCGTTCCATGTGTGCGCAACTAGCGCAGGCGGGAACACTCCACTCGAGCCAGGTAGTCTGATATTGAATTCCCCGCTTTCCTCGTAGCTAGGGTATCGCAACAACGTAGAAAATGACCCCGCAACACACAGAGACGGGACCAATACTTGGGACCTTTTTTTCACTGCACAAACATTATAAGCGTTCTGTGGTCCACACAATTAGTTGCTATGAAAAGATCGCAGAATACTCTAATAACATGCTGTGAATCATCACATCCTCCCAAGCCTCAAAAATGAGACACCTGTTTATCTAGCTATATTTCGTGAAACCAAACTGATCATGAAATAATCAATAATCAAGAAAAACACGACTATCTCTTGATATCCTCTGACTTCTATACAACTTAAGGTCAGGTTAGCAACCAGATCACCATCAGCACCCGCAGCTAGCGTAGACTGATAACTACTAGATGGACCGATGGCGACATCAAAACCGCGGGGAGCAGTTGGATACAAGAGGCGAGCAGCCGATCCAAGTGGTGTTCGATGGGAGAGGCCTACGTTCAGCTTTTCCACTCACACATAGAGCAGCGTGTTGGCGCCGCCCGGCGTAAGGTTGGCGACCAGCCCTGCCTCGCTGCCGAGCGCCTGCAGCCGCGCCGCGAGCCCCCCCGCGTCCCCCGCCCCCACCAGCTCACGGAGCTGCGCGTGCTGCGCCAGCCGCTCGCGTTCCAGGGCATCTGGAGACAACAAACAACTGACTCAATATCAGCTGAAAGATTTCCACCGCTGTCAGACCACTGAGTCCAGGCTGCTTATTCGGCAGCTCCATTAATCTTGCTGCGTCATGAATGGCACAGTTACATTCTAAGTTTGAGCAAATGCGTACAATCACTATCCCGGGTCATACTAAGTGTGTGGTTAAATCTAATAGAAACTAAACCTGGATTGAGAACTGACAATCAATACATTACCAGGTGGTAGAACAATTCTTCTGCGAGTATCCGTCCTGGTGGGTACCACCATTTTGTTCATGTAGTCTGCCACCAAGCAGTAATGTGCAGGAATTAGTGTGTTCCGGGTTGATGGTGGGTTCTCAACCAGCCATGACCAAAGTGGTCAGTAAAATTTTGGTAATTACTGCACTGAGACTTATTACCTAATGTCTCGAAGTAACGAGCGTACTGCAGTGTCACACAGGTATTGTGTTTAAAAGTTCTAAATGGCACTGCAATTGTTATGGACTGGTGTTATGCTTACCATCAGGTAAACGACGGGCTCGTCCCCTTACCAAATAGAATATAAAAAAACGTATCGCGGAACCGATTTTCAACTTAAAGATCAGACTAACACCGCAAAATGCTGTTGGAGGATTTACATCCTTTGCTTATAGTTTCTTGCACCTGTTACCTTCACTGCAAAAATAACACTTTTGCCGAAAAGACTACAGAAGACGGAGAACGCAGATACATGAAATATCAGCTGCAGCACTTGAACAACCAAGTGCCAAGATGTATAAACCTAAGCCGTACTAGTAACCTGATCACGACGAGTAGTCACGTTCCTCCTTCCAAAATAAGGTATCAAAGGCCTCACCTCCCTGTTGCCATGGGTCGAGGAAGTCATCGAGGAAGTAGTGGCTGACATCGAAGGCGGCATCCGCGTCCTCGCTGGGCTGCATCCTCGCGGGCGCCTCGTGGATTACGTTGAGGCGCCGGAATTGGTCGCCAGCGGGACCAGGGTTCGAGCGGAGGGAGAACGAGCGCCGGAGAGACATCTTGGACTACTTTTGATCGTCTTTTTAGGCTTTTTGATTTTGTTTTTGGTTAAAGTTTTAAGCACTGTTCTGTTTTTTGCTATTGATTTTATATTCGTTTGTCATTTTTATCTTGGAGAATCTTGGTTTTCTTTTGGTGTTCGTTTAAGGTTTTAGTTTTAAGCACTGATATGGTGTTTCCTGTGTTGATTTAACATTAGTTTGTCATGTTTGCAGCAGTGTCGAAATATGGACGCTAAAATATTGCAATTTTATTTTTAATAGACTTTCTGGTCTACACTTCATTTCATGTTTACGCTGCATCCCGAATTCGGTTGTGCTTGCTAAAATAACATCTCTGCAAAAAATATGACTTATCGCAAAGATATGATATCATTTCATAGTTAACCAATTGATTTAATTTCCGATTCTCTTATTCTCATTGTTAATAACGAACCTATATAGGATAATACATTCGTATCGTACTATTATTACCTGATACCCGTAGACTTACATGTCAATATAGACGGAGCGCTCAGAATTCATAAGTGAAGCTTTAGGCCAGAAATTTTATTTATTTATTTATTTTTATTATTTATTCATTATTCATAACCTGAGCTTTTATGAGCTTCCGAATAAAAAATGATACAGAATTGATGATCCTAAACAGGGAACTGGGTCAGACGCTCTTCGAACTGTGCTATGATAGCTAGGGATGTTAGCGACAAAATTATTGAGATGTATGTCATTGTGTTCTCACCAGCCAAGAAACGCGTTAAATTAACTATTACATTCAGTGTGTTTGTAATCATCTGCGAGCGTCGGTTGGGGAGGGTGTCTAATATACCTGCTATTGGGTAATTAGACGAGCGGCTCGTATGTCTGATGGTAAGCATAACAGTTGCAGTGCCACGCAGAATTTTGAAACACAAAGAAATGCGCGGCACTGCAGTGCGCTCTTTACCCTGAGACATTAGGTATTAAGTCTCATAAGCCCAGTAATTCCACTGACCGACCGGAACACAGTAATGCTTGCGCATTTCTGCTTGACTACATGAGCAAAGCGATGGTACCCAGATGAACGTTCGCAGAAGAGTTACTGTGTTCAGGATTGATGAGCAGGTAGGAAAATAACTGGGCTTGTGAGACTTATGTAATGTGACAGGGTCTAGTTTCGAGGCGCTCCGTCTGGTAATGTCTGAGGGTGTAAGCCAATAACATTACTTAACCGCAAGATGCCGCAACAAGTGTCAGGTGTCGCCGAGATGAGGATGTGCTTCGGCTGGCAGGACGCAACTAGTGTACACGACACTCGACACCTGACACCGAGGTGTCGATGCTCTGACATTTGTTGAGCCACTTTTTACAAATACAATTCCATGCGTAAGTCAACGTTTTGAAGAAAAATACTGTCCTACGTATTCTTAAGTTTTGAAAGACTTGCTCGCATGTGTGGTAACCTAAGTACGCGCCGAACTGACAGACAGCTTTACGCGTATCGACATCGAGCGTAGGCATAAGCGACATTGGACGTAAGGCTAAGCGGCTAGGCTCTAGCACCTGTTATAGTAGGCGAATATCGGTAGCCTGCCGCTGAAAAATACACAGGATTATCAATTCTTAACAGTCGTATAACTACTAAATCTAATTTGGAGGTTAGCGTATATCTAAAACCTTAAAAATTAAATACGCCTCGATGGACCGCTTTGAACGGTACCCTTGATAAGGAAGCCATTTAAATAACGTGTGTGAGGTGTGCGTCGTAACATTTACTTTACACGCACAATGTATGTATGTTTGTTTAGGTCAAATCTTGCACGGTAAATTTGACCTACATCTCGGTGTTCGATTGAGCCGAAATTTTACATACATATGTAAATCGGATGACAATGCAATAAAATGATGTCACAGAGCTGGACTGATGATGGAGCCGGCAGGCATTGCAGTTCACTCAGAAAGAAGGCCTGCGCGACACATTCGCATAAGCCTAGCAAAATAGTCAGTAAAGTTCCACTGACTACTTTGGTCGTCAAACCGGAACACAGTAATGCTTTTACATTCCTGCTTGGCGGCAGACTGCACGAGCAAAGCGGTGGTACCTGGTAACCACCCAGACGAACACTCGCAGAAGAGTTAGTCCGGTGGAGACTGACACAAGTTACTTTTTATCCCGAAAAAATACACGGTTTGTATATAGTCTCAACGCGCATGAAGCCACAGGGCGCAGCTAGTTAATTATAATCCTAAAATAGTGTTGCGTGTGGCGGCTCACCTACCGTAAGACAGCAAAGCCTTCTTCAATAACGCGATGTTATTGAAGCGGATATAATTATTAGCCTCTGTCTGATACCAAATCAAGGACGGGTCAGTGTGCTATAAGATATAATTTGAGGGTACGATAGAAATTGCGACACAAATGTCAGATATAAATTCCTTTATTGATCACAGTTCCCTTTATAAATTGTACTAGCTTCTGCCCGCGGTTTTCACCCGCGTTCCCACAGAAACCGTGCTTTTTTCCGGGATAAAAAGTAGCCTATGTTACTCTCCGGTCCCTAAACTATATCTATGCCAGAAATCCCGTCGATCCATTGTTCCGTTACTGCGTGAAAGAAGAAAAAACCAACAAACTAATAAAACAACAAACACACTTTCGCATTTGTTTAAAAAAATTATACTTACCTTGGCTTAAGCCACTTGACTATGATGGTGTGGAGAAATTGTTGGAAAGTTTGTATTTTTGATTCGGATTATACCAATCCATATACAACATTTACATTACATAAACACACACACTCACACACACTCTCACACACACACACACACACACACACACACACACACACACACACACACACACACACACACACACGCGCGCGCGCGCGCGCGTATTTCACTGTAACTGTTATATGAAGGAAAAAAAAAATAGTTTTACCTAAGTTACTCCTTATAACATCAGATATCTGCCAGTGAAAGTCCCCCAAAATCGTTCCAGCGGTTTCGGAGATTACCCAGAGCAAACAGACAGACAGACAAAAATTTTAAAAATTGTGTTTTTTGTTTTATGTACCGTATATACTTTCATATGCATTTAGTGTAAAGCTGTTATTTTGATATTACAAACAGATACTTCAGTTTTATTTATTTGAATATAAGTATATGTATTTGATCTACCTATATAAACAAACACATGCATACAAACATTACAGGTATAACAAGTTTGTAATAATGGCCGTAGGACATGTCACTGTGTATTGTATATCCAAACTAGCATCATCAATTGACTCCAATTGATCTCTGACCTTGAAGCAGCCACTTAGAGATAAGGTACCTATTGAAGAAAGATATTATGTAAATGTAGGTAAATAGCTGCCCGCGGTTTCAACTGCGTTCCCACTGGAACCGACCATTATTGAGTAATAAAAAGTAGCCTATCTTACTCTCCGGTCCATAAAATATATGTATGCAAAAAATCGCCTCGATCTGTTGCTCCGTTGCTGCGTGAAAGAAGGACAAACCAACACACCAACAAACACAAGTCGGTTAAAGTCAGTCCTTCCTACAATGCGCAAATAAGGCTTTCCGGAAATAAACATTGTAAGGCAGCCATTGATGATAATTCCTTTTTGAAAGCTGGCCTGGCTACCTTCCACCAGGTTGAAACATCTAGTGTCGTTTATACTCGATAAGTTATAAAATGCCCTGATAAGCAACAGGAATGTACAAGCATTAAGTTTTACCATACACGATCGTTTCAAATCTACCGCTCCGCGCGTTGTGGATTGAGTAGAACGATGGTCCCATTTCGAGCCCACAGACGGCACTCCATACCGAGCACGCCATCACTCCATTTTATGGTCATTCTGCGGCTCGGGTACTGCCAACTGAGCGAAATGGATCGTCGTATCAGCCACTAACGCTGAAACGTTGGATTTGAAACGTTTGGATTTCTAATACTTGTTTCAGTCGACGTAATCCATCTGAGACTCCCCACACACGGACGGTTTTTGAAACGTTAGATTGGAATGTTGGAATGGAATGGAGTGCTCGTGTATGTGGGCTCTTACAGTAATGCTTGTAACCTGTTGCTTGGTAGTACCTAATAATTAACTGTGTTCCGGTTTGATGAGCAAAGTAGCCAGTAAAATTACTGGGCTTATGAGACTTAATACCTAATGTCTCAGGGTAACGAGCGCACTGCAGTGCGCAGGCCTAAGTGTACTGGGCGGCACTTGGGCTGGCGCTATGCTTACTGGGAGTCCATAGTATACAAAAATACAGATAACCTTGCAGAAATATGTAAGAATACTTGTGGTTACTTCCTGAGGTCACGACTCAATAAAGAGATAGTCGGTACATCTATCCGGCGGCGTCTTTGGAGCGTGACCTCATGTGTTATTGTTTATAATAATTGCCGTTTATTATAGTTTATATTCATTTAACCCCGACCACGGACGTAGAGGTCGGACTTGAGTTTCTGGAATTTATTACATTTATAATGTTTAAAAAGCAGTTCTTTGCAAATCAGATAATGGTTGCCACGACCAAACGATACAATTTACGAGTCTTCAAGATAAGAGTGAACACTGAACAGGTGCTTATCATCTGGGCGAGAGTACTGTCAACCGCATTCGGGATCATAGATAGTAAACAAAAAAAAGAAAAAGAAATCGGGTGAGATTGCGGTCAAACCTATCTGTACAAAAAACCCGTTTTCTTGTACATCAATTACGGCAAGTTGTTATTTTATTGTTTAGGGTACGATGGGGCTGGCATACCTTTGTTAGGTAAAAGCCCCAAAATAAATAAGAAGAAAAAAAAAAAAAAGAAAGTTGTTATTTGCCAAGGGGGCTATGTGTAAGAATGACTAGTAGATATACTTCTAGTATTCTACTTCTATAATTGTACATATGTTTGTGCAATGATGAATAAAATTTGGTAAAACTTGAGTGATAGGAACATAACGCAAGCGTTGCGGGTATGCAATAGTCACAAACAAACCGCCCTTATCACTCGGAGGTAGTCCTTTCAATCAGTAAAAGGTTTTTCAGAATTAGATGAATGGCTCCAGAGATTACCGCCCCAAACATATACACGTCCATAGAATAAATAATAATAATAAATAAATAAATAAACGCTTACACACGCAGACCCCCGCACTATAGGATTCTCTGTGTCGCAGGTGGCATGGATACACACAGATACACATCACAAGCATCCAAGACGCGAGAACAAACTTTATGCTTACACAAAATCTGCCCCGGCCGGGAATCGAACCCGGGACCCCTCGCTTTGCAGGCAGGGTTACTACCAACTTAGCTACGGAGCTGCACTTTTAGCAGCGACTTGCATCTAACAACTGTTCCCCAACTTCCCCACGGTTGTCTTTA
Source organism: Crocallis elinguaria (assembly GCA_907269065.1). Lineage (NCBI taxonomy): Eukaryota > Metazoa > Arthropoda > Insecta > Lepidoptera > Geometridae > Crocallis > Crocallis elinguaria. Next base: position 12,548,580 of record OU026076.1, on the reverse strand, counting down.
TAATATTAGTAGAGAAAATCTATACCGATTTTCATTACGCTATACAGTAATTAATAAAGTCTCTAATGACCCTGTCTCCCACCAAACTGGTCGTTCAAATGTCATGCAAGATTAACATCTGAACGGACGTTAGACGAGTCGCTCGGATTTTATATCACTTAACATTTTTATCTTTTTGTGTCTTTAGATAAGATCTTGTTATTGTATTCAAAGTTGCTTTAGCATTAATGCGTTTGAAGATATTTTGTAACGGGACGCTCGCGTTATAATGAAGCCATTTTGATGAACATAACATATACTTATTTTAAACATGATTGTTAGCATTGGAATCATTGTAAAAACTATTTTTAAAAAGAATGCCGAGACGAGTTTCTTGCCCTTCTTCTTACTCGGCCTATACCAATTAAGAACGGGCACGGTGGGCTTCTGGAGGGTTCGTTGACTTTGAGCGCGGATTGGATCTGTGTCATTTGTCATTTATTATGTTCTGATAAAGACAGCATTAGTTTTAGTCTGTGATTCGGGTAGACGAACGTTACAGAGACCCGCTGTTAGAGTCATTTATTTTAACTTTCATGAGTGCCCTTTTGGGGACTATGTGAATAAAGCATTTTGAATTTGACCTACTTTACAAATCAAATGTATTTATTTGCATAAATATGGGTGGTGACAATAACATTTATGCAACGTAGGTACATACATTTCAGAGCGCCATACTTGTACCGTTAGGTGTGCAAATATTATTCCATATTGTTAGATTAATAGGTTACATATAGGCAATTAGGTATCATCAAATTGTCGTACTCAACGTGTTTTGTTAACCAACAAAAAAAACGGAGGTTTTCAAGTCGACTTGTATATTTTTTTATGTATGACCACGCATAGCTTTCTGCACTAGTCCGATTTTGATGATTCTTTTTTCATTGGATATCCCATGTTTATTGAACCAATAGTATACATTCGTACAAATTAACTGAACCAAAGTGATAATTTGTATTTTTCTGATGACTTTCCTCGGGTAATTTTTTTTTAAATACTGGTGGCCCGACCGCGGGCCCGATAAAATAGATCGAATGTAAACAATTCGATGTAACAAAAGTTAAATAAACAAAACACGACTGCCCTAGCCAGTGTCACTGGGATGATGGATTCTAACGATATCCCATCCAAATCTGTTCAGGCGTTCAAAAATTATGGTGAAACAAAGACACATATACATACATGAACCCTAATATACATAAACATAAACATAAACGCTTACACACTCATACCCCCGCACTAGGATTCCCTGTGTCGCAGGTGGCATGGACATACACAGATACACATCACAAACATCCAAGACCCGAGAACAAACTTTATGCTTACACAAAATCTGCCCCGGCCGGGAATCGAACCCGGGACCCCTCGCCTTGCAGGCAGGGTTACTACCAACTTAGCTACGGAGCCGTCATATACACTCCTATTTTTTGCAGCCAAAAATCGTGATTTTCGGTGTCACGCGCGGGTCATCGTATTTTAGATGTCAATAGTAGGTACGTCTCTCCAAATGCGGGACGCCTGGCAACCCTAGCTCCAAGCTGTCTTTCAGAGCCACCCAGTTGAGATAGTAAGCAAACACAAATTACTTCTTTGACATGAACCCAGCACACATTAAATTTAAATGACTAAACGACCGTTCCACGTTAACAGCCATTCAAGAAGGGCAGGAAAATGGTTGGCATTTTTAGAGGTCAATATCAAACAATAGTAGGTATTTTATATACTGGTTAGGTTATCGATTGACCTAGTAGTCAACGAGATAGTTCTCGCCTGATCTGTGATAGGAGATGACGGATACGCTAAACCAAGATAAGTACTGGCTCCAAACCGATAGGTTCCTTTTTTGTTCTAATGGATAACTAGTCGGGCCGGCCGTTTGCCTGATGGGAAGCATAACAATTGCAGTGCCACTCAGAACTTTGAAACACGCCTGCGCGGCACTGCATTGCGCTCGTTACCCTAAGACATTAGGGATTAACTCTCATAATTTCATTGACTACTTTACTCATCAAACCGGAACACAGTAATGCTTGCACATTACTGCTTGGCGGCTTCACGAGAAAACCGGTGGTACCAACCTAATAGACGGACACTCGCAGAAGAGTTTATCCCTCCACCTAGTTATCATTTATTCTAACATCGAAGTGTCGAAGTCTTAAACCTGATTCTAGCTTCAGTTTTTTTTGTCTGAAACTATTTATTTATAAAAGCAGACCTCCTTGAGGCGTGGTGTGTGAAAAGTGAAATGATTCATCCGATCGATATCTCAGACTAATTGATAGTAATTTACGACTAGAAACGGTGAAAGGTACAGCCGCCGCCCGCCGGCGTGTGAGGCGGCTTGAGATTTACGAGATCACGGCCTGTCTGTGAAGTTCAAATAATACTTGTATGTACTTGCCGCTAAACTATATGGTCTGAGTGTGCGCTCACTCCTCTCACTCCGTTTATACAACGCACTAGCACTATAGTGCTGGCCTGGCTAACCCTCATCTCCTTACTCTTGTTAGTTGTTAGCAAAGCGCGGCCCATTACACGCTCATGCATGTTTGCGGTTTACTGTCAATACGAGTATAACCATGGTTTTGCAACAAGCGCGGATTACGAAGCACTACGCGCTCAAGCGTAGCTTGAAGGAAATCCATGATACAGGCAAGTACAGCAATAGGGCTGTCTCTTTCATTCCCTTAAAACCCTGTTGGGCTCAAAGCGACGACTGCTCCGCTGTACGCTACACGACATGTAACATCACTTGCGCACAACCTAGTGTTTACCACAGCTTCTGCACTGAGCACGCAGTGCACTGAAAAACTAGTAGAATTTTTGAATGTTAATTCTACTGTCTAATTCTTCTATTCTGCAAGATTCTTGGCTATTTCTATATAATATTTTATAGATAAGTCTTTTATTTATACCATTTTTTTGTATGATTTATTGGTGTGCTCTTTATTCACGCAGCAACGGAGCAACGGATCGAGGTGGTTTTTTTTTACATAGATATAGTTTACGGACCGGAGAGTAACATAGACTACTTTTGTATTATGTATTTATGCCGGAAAAATACTTTCTGTGGAAATCCAGTGAAAAATAGGCAGCAGCTAGTAGAATACTACTTGCTGCTCGCGGTTTCGCCTATAATATAATAAAGCTAATTATAAATTCTGTAATAGTATTTGGTGACAGAGTCCAGAGATTAACTCAGCGCTGCATTTTATAAACTTGTAAGGAACGCAGGTTCTTTCAAAAACCAAAAAATATTTCGTCTAATTGCAGAAAATTTTATTGTGTTCTATTTTTTAACCGACTTCGAAAAAGGAGAAGCTTATCAATTCAGTGGGTATTTTTTTATGTTTGTTACCTCAGATCTCTGTCATTTATAAACCAATTTGGAAAATTCTTTTTTATTTGATAGGATATAATTTCAGATTGGTCGCTTAGAAATTTCATCAAAATCGTTTCAGTAGTTTGTCACCGAAATCGGTTCGTCGCTTTTTTAAAGCAATTTTTTGTTGTGCATTAAAGCCATATTTCATTGCACCTAGGTACATTGCGCGTGTAACAGACTAATTATTATTTCGACACTGCATACCGTTCCACTGAAGTCTTAGTCCTCACACAACGCGGCGCTTGTACATGTACAGACCGCCCACTGAACACAGATTCACTTTACAACTAGAACACAAACAAGTTTTTTAACTTTGAAATAACTTAAAATCTATTTGACATTTCACTCTTGCACCACAATTCATCACTAACTTTTTTTTAAATTAATTTCGAATTTTTCTCGCTGCGCGTTTTTGGCGTTTTTTTGTGTACACTGTATTTTTACGTATAGTTCGTTTTCTTCGATAATATATTTTAACAAGTAATGTGTCGCGTGTGACGGTCAGTTCTCGCGCGGCCGCTCGCTCTACTGGCGCGTTGGCGTTAGATTAGGTATAGTAAAGTGGTGGAAGACGTGTGGCCACACTAGCAGCGGGAAACAAGAACAAGCCACAAGTGTATCTGCATTTCATCTTTACGGAACAGGTTTCAATCACAAAATAAGCGGAAGCGTCATTCACAAGTGAAAGCAAAAATGTACATAGAGACTGTGATAAGACACCCGTAGCGTACCTACGGTATATACTCTCGCCTAGATTCGCCAGGTTTGGTTGGAAATTACATGTAGGCCGCATTTCTATGTGCGTGCTTTACGGAGACACTACTGTGTTTACTCTTAAAAATTTTAGTAGGTGGTAGGACTAACTCTTCAGCGAGTGTCCAACTGGGCTGGTGCCACCGTTTTGCTCGTGAATTCTGCCGCCAAGCAGTAATGTGCAAGCATTGCTGTGTTCCGGTTTAATGAGCAGTTGCCAGTGAAATTACTGGGCTTATGAGACTTGATACATAATGTCTCAGGATAACGAGCGCACTGCACTGCCGCGCAGGCCTTTGTTTCAATGTTCTGAGGGGCACTGCAATTGTTATGGACTGGCGTTATGCTTACCATCAGGCAAACGACCTGCTCGTCTCGTTATCCAATAGTATAAAAAAATGCAATATCAAAGGTTCGTAATAAGTGCTGTTTGCTCTGACATTTACAGCATCACAGAAAGGTGGGAGAGCGCAGAAGGCGATCAGCCCTAAACACGCTGTTTTACAATGGTAATGAACAATGGCACTGCATGGGCTACATCTTGAGTACGAACCTCGGCTTGGGCGGCACTGGAAAACAGCGATCAGGAAACTCAGGAAATAAGAGTCGTACGAATTGATACGATTGAGGCATTTGAGGTGGGCACTAATGTAGATATGGATCTCGATGGGTTCATGAGTTGTAGTGACTCTAGTTGCCTCGTTCCAGGTAGATCTTGTTTTAAATATAACGCTGTAGCACTAGCAGGAGTTTAACCACGACCTCACCTGATGTGAAGTGACAATGTGAAGGTGTAGCACGCTTACTCAGTAGATACATATTCCCTCAGGCCTTGAACACACACATGTTGTATTCGGAAAGAAACAGACGATACGAACAGACCGGTAAGGCGTTCTATTCCTTTGCGGTTCAGGTAAATGTAGACACAAAACGCTGCGCTTAGTGCTCCGCTGTAAGTGGCGCCCCGCCCCGCGTCCTCGGTCAGTGTCAAACCGTTTACATGCCCTAAACAACACGGTACTAGTTATGCAACGGTTTTAGAATAAGCTTTTTTGGACTGAAATATTTTTAGAACATGTAATAATATACCGGTCTTAATCAACTTGAAATAGCACATTAGCATTTAGCTTCACGATACTTTAGTCCAGTGTGACTAGGTAAGTTACTATATTTATATTATGCTTTTAACATTTAGATTTACAAAAATAAATAACGCCCAGACATTTATAGTGTTACCACAAAAAAAAACATTTTTAGTCACCTAACTAGCTAGATAGCGTCTAACGATAAAAGTCAAAAATGATTAGAAATGTCACAACAGAATTGAGTTAGACAATGGTTAGACACTACTTAAATCAGGATTTGTGGTTGATCATATTTAATAGCGCGGATAAGGCATGTTTAGGCGTTAAACAGTGATTAACACAGGTTTAACGGTTTTTGTGGTCAGACCCTTAAAGCTTTCGTGCTTCGCCATATCATATTTTTTTTATACTCACGTGTCAAAATTTGAGCAATCTCACCTGATGTTAAGCGACGCTGCGGTCGACGATCTTGAATAAGCTCAACTTAGAATAGAACTGTCTCTCAAGTACAGCAGCCGGTACACAGATAGATGGTAGCTAGCAAACCGAGCAGTAGAAAAACCGCTACCTATGTAGAAGTGCGTTTGCATACTTGCATAATATGTACTATGTAGATATGTGTTTATTACCAGTTTAAAAAATGTATAATGTCCGATGTATACACCCTAATAGCTTCTACCCGCGGGTTTATCCGCGTTCTAGGAATCGTGCATTTTTCCGGGATAAAAAGTAGCTTGTGTTACTCTCCAGTCCATATAATAGGTCGGGGAAAAAGTTTCTTCGCATTTTTTAAGAAAATTCAAAACATTTTTTAATATAGTTTATTTACATTTAACTAAAGTATGTAGGTACCATTTTGTTCGATTACTTTTTGCCATCTTGTAGGTAGGGACATGATCCCATTGCTATTGAAATTTTGGGACTTCTGATCAAAATAGCGCGACAAGTGGTTTTGGCAGTCCTCTCGTGATGTTAACCTGACACTGCCTAAATAATTCTGAAGAGACCGAAACAGGTGGAAATCTGAAGGTGCAAGGTCAGGACTATACGGCGGATGCATTAACACCTCCCAGCCAAACTCTCTTAATTTTTTCAGAGTGGCTAAAGATGTGTGAGGTCTAGCGTTATCATGATGAAAAACCACACCCCTTCTGTTGATTAATTCCTGCCGCTTTCTCTCAACTTCTTGCTTTAATCTCATCAGTTGTTCGCAGTAGAGTTCAGAATCGATGGTCCTGCCTGGTGGTAACAGCTCTTAATGAATAATGCCCTTCCAATCCCACCACAGACACAGCATCACCTTGTTGCGAGTTAACCCGGGTTTCGCCACAGTCTGTGAAGCCTGACCGATCTTTGACCACGACCTTTTTCGCACGTTCTTGTCGTACGTGATCCACTTTTCATCACCAGTTATCAGCTTCTTCAAAAATGGTTCGGTTTCATTACGTCGTAGTAAAGAATCACAAATGAGTACACGGTTCATTAGGTTTCTTTCAGTGAGCTCGTGAGGTACCCAAATATCGAGCTTTTTTGTGTACCCAGTTTTTTTCAAATGCGCCAAAACTGTTTTGTGGTCAATTCCCTGTTCTTCAGCTACGTCGTAACTACTGATATGCCTATCTTGATCCACTTTTTCAAAAATGGCATCCATTTTATCCGTAATAGGGCGACCAGAGCGACGTGCATCTTTGAGATCAAAATTTCCGGATTGAAAACGCTTAAACCAAATTTGTGCTACTCTCACAGACACTGCACTAGGTCCAACACCTCTATTTCTTCATCGATTAAAACGGCTATAATATTCGTTCATACAAATAATTTAACTACGAGTATAATAATGTCAGTGACAAATAAATGTCAAGTTAAATGGAAAGATACACGTCTCGTGTGGAAAGTTTTGGCGTTCTAACATATTTACATAATATGTTTCAGTTTAACCTCAGTTTTAGCTAAATTATAATAAATAACTTTTAACGTTTGTTTTATAGCGCATATTTTACATAACCCGAGCCGAGTGGACTAAACGGTATATTTATGTAGAAAGATAACATTTGATTACAAATAAAGTAAATTACAACAGTTTTCAAATGAGACACAACAAGTGACTTGTGATATCTTCAATAATAACATCTTTGATTTATTGACAAATGCAGTTTTATTGTAAGTTCACATTTACTAGTGCACGCCACCAACGATTAGAGAGAGAGCAAGGAAGCTTCTATCCAGAGACAGTTGCGTTCCGAACCTCACATGACTTTTAAACAAGTCGGTGTAACAAAAGTTACATAGAACACACGACTGCCCTAGCCAGCGTCACTCGGAATGATGTAAGGATTCTAACGATACCCCATAAATCGACATCTGCGGCGCGAGTACGGAAGTCGGTTCGATAAATTTGTCGAACCGAAAAACTCGACAAATTTATCGAAAGTTGCGAGTACCGAAGTCTGATCGTAAAGTATTGTAGTAGCTCTATATTCTCTTTGGATTCGACCTAGCTCTTCGATAACTTTTGTCGATTGTTTCGAGGCTCGATAAAACCCACTTTATCGATTTGAACTGTCAATTTTATCGAATATTATCGAATTTTATCGACCGAACAGATCCGTACTTGCGCCGCTGTTCAGGCATTTAAAAGTTATGGTTGAATAAAGAAACTCACACACATACATGAACCCTAAAAACAATACACTCATTTTTTGTGCAGTCGTCTATAAAGCAGGAGCGACTTCGATAAAAATATCCCTTTGAAATTCAGGAGTGGTATGACATTAATCCATAGTTATCCTACTTCCTACTAATATTATAAATGCGGAAGTATGTTTGTTGGTTTGTCCTTCTTTCACGCAGCAACGGAGCAACGGATCGATGCGATTTTTGGCAATATAGTTTATGGACCGGAGAGTAACATAGGCTTTTCTTTATCTCGGAAAAGTGCACGGTTCCTAATGAAACGCGAGTGAAACCGCAAGCAGAAGCTAGTAACATTTATAAGGAGCACCTATGAGATATACCCTATGCAAAAAAATCATTCCCTTATATCGGTTGACAACAGGCGGAGTAACATCAAGTAGCAGCGCTATAAAACTGACGGATTGAGAACCTCCTTCTTTTTTAGAAGTCGGTAATTTTTTTACTTAGTATTATATTTGTAGTTAAAGACTAGCTGTGCCCCGCGGCTTCACCCACGTAGCCTAAGTTACTACTTGTCATTTCAGCTATCTGCCAGTGAAAGTCCCGTCAAAATCGGTCCAGCCGTTTCGGAGATTATCCGGAACAAACAGACAGACAGACAAATATCTTAAAAATGGTTGTTTTGTTATAGGTACCGTTGTATACTTTCATATGCATTTAGTAAAAAGCTGTGATATTACAAACAGACACTTCAATTTTATTTATTTGTATAGACATAGACTAAAATTCGGGTGAGTCAGAGAGGTCAAATGCTATCTCTACAGAAATCAAACTTGAATACAACAAAAACAATCACGAGAGGAATTTATTCAAAAGATTTTATATTTTGTTTAATAATGTGTTTGGTCACGTTTGGAGATGACTCAATAGATGTTTATTTATTGAAATATTTAGGTAAATAGAATAGACTAGATATTTAAATTGAAACAACATGAAAACAAATTTTAAAGCTAAAAATCTACGGGAGCTTTCCTATAGGTTTTGTTTCAATTGAGAGTGTTTAAATATGCGACATCAAAGGCCGTAACGTTTGATTGGGTTTGCTTAGAAGTTTGATTTTTTCACCGGATTGCAGATATAAGTATTTGATATAAATTTCAACTGGATAGCTCCATGGGTTCCTGAGAAAAATGGCCTTCACAGACAGACACATAGCCAGACAATGAAGTGATCCTACAAGGGTTCCTTTTCTCCTTTTGAGGTACGGAACCCTAAACATAATGTATACTATAGTATAGTATCAAAATATTTAATTAAATACCAGTTCAATAACGTCCACTGCTGAACATCGGTGGGGGAGGCGCCACGAAGGGAGGGTTTGCCATAATACCACCCAGTAGATTATGATATTGACAGAGGAGAACCCTGCTCATTCCCTGCATATTCCACTAGCCGGCTCTTATGGCTCCCACGTGTAAAGACGGGGTGGCGCTCCTGCTAAGAATATTTAGCAAGGACCTTCACGTATGGACCTTCTAGGGTAGTTTCACTTACATCAACAAAAAATGCCTACCTTGCTGGCTGCATCGTGCCTTCGTCCCGGGACAAGCAAGCTGGGTACACGAAGGGCGGGACCGCAGGTGCATCCACTTAGAAACATGTTTTTACTGTATGCAAATTGATGCAGATAAAATTAAAATATCAAATATATTATGAAGATCCTGCGCACGTGATGCGTCACGTGCGGAATTTTGCAAAGTAAATTAATGTTTATAGTCAATAGTCCTCGTCAAGCTCTTTTTTTGAGTCAGATTTTAGTCTATTTTGGAAAATAAAATAATCCGAATGCAATCGTATAAATGTAATGGCCAGATTGTAGACTGTCATCGGTTTATCTAATATTGTAAATGCGAAAGTTTGTGTGTATGTGAATGTTTCTTACCAATGTACCTACGTAACAACTAAACCGATTTTGATGAAATTTGGAAAGATAGTTTAAGTTTTGGAACAACACATAGGCTATAAAATATACGCGGGCAAAGCCGCGGGCAGAAGCTAGTAACCCTACTAATCCTACTAATATTATAAATGCGAAAGTGTGTTTGTTGGTTTTTCCTTCTTTCACGCAGTAACAAAGCAACGGATCGACGTGATCTTTGGCATAGATTTAGTTTATGGACCGGAGAGTAACATAGGCTACTTTTTATCCCGGAAAAATGCACGGTTCCTGTGCGAACGCGGGTGAAAACCGCGGACAGAAGCTAGTCAAACATAATAGCAAATTTACGCAGCCTTTTAATTGTCTGCTTTTTAATTACCTATAGCAGCCGGTTTTGCGAGCTTTTTTTTTAGATAAGTAAACGACGTCATTTCATACATAACAAACAGCAAAAAAACCAGAGTGAAGTCCGTTTCAAAATCGTCCTTCACTGATCTTAAACATGTTTTATTACCATGCTGTAGTTCATGGTCGCATCTCCGTGGACCATGGACATTCCCCAGGAACCGTGCATTTTCCGGAATAAAAAAGGTTTCAAAGGTACGAGACGCTAAATAACTTTGCTGCTGTGTGAAACACAAAATTTTTCACGTCGCTACCAGCCAGGAAAGATTTTGATTACCATTCGAATTTCTGCTTGCAAAAGTGCGGCGCGGACGCGGTATCGCTTCTACGCTAGCGGATAAAAATCACTTTTGCGCGCAGATTTCGAATAATAAACTGTTGTATGTAGTTGTTGTATGAGTAGTTTTTCTTCTATTATTAATCTTATTTTGTTAGTATATCATTTATATAAGTTAGTATAGTTAATAGTAATTTATCTTTATTTTTATTTTCTCGTATTTTGATGCGCGCCTACATCCCTCTTTCTTGTACAAAGAGCGGATGACTGGTAGAAAATGCTTTAGCATTAAGTCCTCCTTTTGTACTTTTCTTAGTGCAATAAAGTATTAAATAATAATAATAATAATAATAATAATAATAAACAAGACCTTTCCGGGCTTGTGAGGTGAAAAATTGTATTTCTATCAATTCATCAATAGCCAGACTTAGCTTTAGACGAAGGCTTCTTACAGCGCCGGCTGTACTCCTGTACCAGGGTACAGAGCGGGCTTGTCATTCAGTGCCCTTTGGTCGCCGCGACTTACCAATGTAACAAAAGTTACATAAAAAATCGCGACTGCCCTAGCCAGCGTCACTCGGGGTGATGAAAGAATTGTAACGATACCTCATCCAAATCTGCGGCGCAAGTACGGATCTATTCGGGTCGATAAAATTCGATAATATTCGATAAAATTGACAGTTCAAATCGATAAGGTGGGATTTATCGAGCCTCGGAACAATCGACAAAAGTTATCGAAAAGCTAGGTCGAATCCAAAGAGAATATAGAGCTACTACAATACTTTACGATCAGACTTCGGTACTCGCAACATTCGATAAATTTATCGAGTTTTTCGGTTCGACAAATTTATCGAACCGATTTCCGTACTCGCGCCGCTGTTCAGGCATTCCAATAAAGAAACTCACAGACATGAACCCTAAACACCTTACAGTCCTTTTTTGTGCAGTCGTGTAATTAATAGGTATTTTTCATATTACTTTTTTTATCGAACCGAACATTACATAACTTTACCGATCGGCGAGACGAGTCGCTATGAGCGCCATAATACATCTATTAGGGTATTATCAAGCTTCTACAAAAGTATATTTGTTCAAAATGTCGTAATGTCTCAGTACCGAGCGCACTGCAGTACCGTGCAGGCATTTGTTCCAAAAGTTCTGAATGGCACTGCAATTGTTATAAGCTGGCGTTATATACTTACCATCGTGCAAACGACCCGCTCTTCTCGTTTCCCAACAGTATATAAGACAACGTCAACTTGTCTGGTTTCGCCGCGCCGGGTCACACGTTAATACTATTTCACTTCTAAATGCTAATACCTAACAGACTGACATATAAGACGGGGCGCTTGCTCGCTTCACAAGCTTAGTGAAGCCACCAATGTAAGCCGGCCCGCTTTTTAACCGACTTCCAAAAAAGGAGAAAGTTATCAATTATGTGGGTATTTTTCTTTATGTTTGTTACCTCACATCTCTGTAAGTTATAAACCGATTTGGAAAATTCTTTTTTTTATTTGAAAGGATATATTGGTCCTTTCAGATTGGTCCCATAGAAATGTCATCAAAATCGGTTCAGTAGTTTGTCACTGAAATCGGTTCGTCGCTTTTTTAAAGCAATTTTAAATATAAAGCCTTTGGATATTCACTCAGAGACCTTTTCTGCACGATGTACTATATAGTTAAAAATTTTGTCTGTCTGTCTGTTTGCTCCGGGTAATCTCCGAAACGGCTGGACCGATTTTGACCGGACTTTCACTGGCAGATAGCTGATGTTACAAGGAGTAACATAGGCTACTTTAATTTTAGAAAAATAATTAGGGTTCCGCGCAAAAAACTTTTTTTTTGTAATGTAATGTAATCCAAAATCTCCACGCGGGTGAGACCGCGGGGCAGCAGCTAGTGTCGTTATAATTAGAGGTGAAGACTACATGCAACTTTCAGTTAGAAAAGATAATAAGAGCGAGTTACAGAGTATATAGAGAGTATATTCATTTTTTATTTTTGAACTCCACTAGAGTCACTCGGCGGCTCCCGGGCGCTTCGTCTACGCTTTGCTGTAAGTTTGCGGGCAAGTGTTGCCAAGACCGCGACCAGTTTGTCCGCATTTTATTGTCAACTCTAGATTTAGATTGCTCAATATTACCATCTACCGGAATGTTTTTGTCATCGACACTAAAGCTGTTAATAGCTAATATACCTACGCTCAAAATTCAAATAGATTTATGCCATTAATAGCACTTTTAGTCAAATTAGCATTTTTAAAAATTGATTTTTTGATTCAAATTTAACAAAAATATCTTACTTTTGATTCGTATGTGTGCGCGAATGGGAAGAAAGATCAATGCAAAGAGCACGGTTTTTTCCCAACAGTCGTAGGAAAGGAGGGTAATGTTTTTTATACTATGTATAATGTATATACATACACGTATGTTTATTTCTTTGGCACGATCTGTAGCCTTAAAGTTACATAATTATAACGTTAGGGATTTTAACATAATTATGAGGTGTTATTCGATTCATTAACTGTGGGAGTGACATATTATTATAATGGAAATATGATATGTTTTTCGTTCTCTTCAGTTTTTCTTATGCGCGCAGGCGGGTTTCTCTTTCCATACAGGTATGTACCCAGAAATTACCTTACAATCCCATTTTGAATATCTGCTTTCCTTGTTTCTGTTAACTATGGTCGCGTCGGTTCTTGGAAGTTTACGTTGTGTATCTGTGTGTCCACGCCACCTGTGCCGGACTCCTGGGGCCTGTTTCTTAAAAAATATTAGTCTAATATTATGACCTTTTTTTTTCTTTTTTCATATAAAATATGAGCCTAATACTCATAATATTAGACTAATATTTTTTATGAAACAGGCCCCTGCACTGTCGCAGGTGTAAGCTTTTATGTTATGTTAATAATAATAATTTCATGGTTTTTATTTTTTGCGCGGAACCCTAATTCTTTTTCCAAAATTAAAATAGCCTAAGTTACTCCTTATAACATCAGCTATCTGCCAGTGAAAGTCCCGTCAAAATCTGTCCAGCCGTTTCGGAGATTACCAGGAACAAACAGACAGACAGATAGACAAACGTTTGAAAAATGGTTGTTTTGTTATAAGTACTTACCGCATATACTTACATATGCATTTGGTAAAAAGCTGTTAATTTGATATTACAAACAGACACTTCAATTTTATTTATTTGTATAGATTAGTCACACAGTGCATTACTTGTCTGTGTTACGTACAACACTGGCTTGATTCGATATGTTTCCGATTTTACGTTCTTGTATAAGTTACACATGTGGTAGGTATATTAAGTATATGCCCATCTTGCTAGACGACCAGTTAATACAGGCGTCCGCGTCAGTCAATAATTACTACTTTCTAATTCTAAGGTCTCGCGCCCACCTGCCGGACTGCACTTGATTACCTCCACCCGTGCCGTGCAGGCAATGGTTTAGATCTATGGGGGCGTCCATTAATTACGTGAGGTAATTTTGGAAATTTTTCGACTCCCCCTCCCCCCTTGGTGAGATATCGTGAGATTTGGCTTGACCCCCTCCCCCCGTTAATCTCACGTGAGATTATTCGAAGCCATATTTTAAAAAGAAACATTTTTTACCGAATTTACTCCAGATTTTTTTAACCCAATTTTACAGTTAGTTGCGGAAAAAATACGTGATATTTGCCGAGATCCCTCCCTCCCAAAACACCTCACGTAATTAATGGACGGCCCTCTATACAGATCGGTATAGTCTTATGTGATTTCTGAAATTGATAGCAGGTACCTACTTTGTGCAAAGTTAATAGTGGGCGTTTCGGCGAAGACTATGTTGGTTTCCTAACTGATTAGGCTACGAAATGATGTCAGACATCACAAGTAATGTTATTCATGGTTCACACGAGACACTAAGTCCCAAAATGTCCACACAGCCGATGTAGCGACACTAATTATGTTTCCATCGTCATCACCACCCGGCGGACGGCCACTGCTGAACATATAATTATTGTGTCACCACTCACAATAGGGATGTTGAGTGAAACACAAAATACAAAATGACTGTCGTTAAACAGGTTTAAGAACATCACATTAACAAAATAGGGATGTTGACTCCATTCTTTTATGATTCATGAGAATCAAATGCCTATACCGAATAAACTGGAAATTGAACGCTAGAAACTTTAAAAATGAGAGCCAAAGTATCTACTGAACACTAAAACGCTCCATACAAATTTGACAGAACATCTGACGTCACTGGTTCAACGCGGACCGTAAAGCTGTACTAAAAACATGTATTTTGTTGATTTGACCGTGAAGTACATAGTTGTGATAAATTTTTTTAGTCATTAAATTGTAAAGAATCTGGTGGTATCATTTAGATTACTAGTGGATGATAAAAAATAATTGTTGAATTTGGGAAACTTTTAGATGCAGTATCTTTGTCATCAGTTACCAGATCGGCGTCCAGCCTTGGCAAACGGATTAAGTTCCCTTACCTCACCACGCCACGCGAGAAGTTGGAAGAACTAAATGAAATGCACAGAACAATACAATACACTGTACAGTGTGATTCAGCAGCGCGTTACTCTCAGCGAACGCTATAGAGCAGTCCGATACATCACATAGTCTGTTGTCACTAACACTCACCTTTTACTTCTCGCAGCGACTTGTCGGCGATATCGTACGGAGTCCTCTCGGCAAATGTTACAGCAGTGTCGCCATGAATGTCCGGTGTTTCGACACTTACCCCTCGCCTCTCGCAGCGCGTTGGCGGCGTGTCGGTGCGAGTTCCTCTCGGCGAGCGCTAGAGCAGTGTCGCCGTTAGTGTCGAGGACCGAGAGACTGGCGCCGGCTGACAGTAGTGTCTTGACATTCTCAACATGACCGCGTTCCGCTGCTATGTGGAGTGCAGTCTGGAACAAGTGTTTAATAATTTTTGTTTATATGAAATTTGTTCGCAGTTGACTACATCTGATGTAAAGCTTAGATGCGGCCCAAGGTTGAGCATGCTTCCCCATGAGGTGCCTGTTCATTCTAGACTTTAAAATGTTGATATTGAATTTCGAAACACAGAAGCTGGAAGAGCGTTTCACTCCTTGGCAGCTCGAATCTTGAATAAGTCTGCGAAACTCTTAGTACGGATTGGTGGAATGTCCACGCGATGCAATAATTCCCCCGGCCTTACAGTCCTTACTTGGAAAAGGGACGAAGGGTTGGGAGGGAGGGTTGTGAAGTTCCTGAGCACACTCCCCAAAGTGTGATCGATAGAACATCGTTAATGAACTAACTCTTCGACGGTGCTCAAGACGTTTCAACTTTTTATAGAGGAATGTTGCAGAGGCCCGCTGTTAGAGTCATTTATTTTAACTTTCATATATAAGTGCTCCTTTGGGGCCTATTTGAATAAAGCAATTTTAATTTGAATTTGATGTCCACTGGCGCATCTTGCCTAATTTGTTTGATGGCGCGACGCTCAACCTATTCCGAGGCAACCGGCTGGTAGGTACTTTGCAGAGCCAAAGTACAAGTGGTTGCAGTACTCCACGGTAGATCTGATCTGAGCCTGCTATAACATCAAAAGTAGAGTCAGGGTAAAATATTGCCGACCTTACACAAAACAAAGTTTAGTTAGAAGTGAACATCAAAGCCAGCGACGCACCTTACCGCCGGTGGCGTCGTCCGAGCGCGCGTCCAGCTCGGCGCCGGCGCGACACAGAGCGGCCAGGCAGCGGCTGCGCTCGGGCAGCGCCGCCGCGTGCAGTGCCGAGCGCCGCGCCGCGTCGCGCGCGTCCGGTGCCGCGCCAGACACGAGCAACTCCGTAAGGAGCTCCAGGTTGTCCCACAGCGCCGCCTGCGGACGGGGCTTGGGTGTAGGGAACTACTGAGATCACATCTTTGAAAATTAATTACGCTTACAAGTTGTTTTGATGACTTTATGGACAGCTCTTATTCTTATTTTTAATGCCAAATACAGCATCCCACCTGCAACTTCTTTTGACTATGTTAGATATTGTTTAATTACTATCTGACTTCTCAAATGCAGCAAACGGAACACTGCACTGATAAGTATTTAGCAACTTTATTTTGTTACTTGAATAGACAATAGAAGATGTCAAACCACCGTCCATATGTCTATAATACTGTATCAAAAACTGTTTAGAAAAGTCTAAAATTGATCTGCATTTGAAACACCAAGTAGATTGATCAAATTAGATTATTGATTGGCTGTGAAACGTGCCACTCTTACAGAGAACTCTACTCTGTAAGAGAATCTCTAGATTATGTTTAACTATACAGCTTTGAGAAATCTTTGTGCTTTTGTTAAATTAAGCTTATTTATAATGTTACACAAAAATCATTTCAAGTACCTATTCCCAACTAGTTGCTAGGATCTCAAAGCAAAATTCTATTTTCTCATAAGATATTGCAGTATTTTATTAATATGAAGCTAGCTTTTACATTGTTATTAACATATTTTTGTGAACAAATTGAGTACTTAACAAGAAGAGTACATGAATTCTTTAGGTATATTTTCCACTAATATGAAAGGTACTATCTTTAGCAACTTTTAGTTTCACCCTAAACAAATACATACTCACCCTGAATATATCTATTTCCATGATTTATTTTTATACAAATGCACCTTGGATCAGTCATCAAAGCCACAGTCTAAGGCAAGTTTAATTCTGTTCTTTTAGTTCAGCAGTGCATGCTTACATTTCTGCAGTTGATTATTTAAGAGTATGTTAGCCGGCCACATAACACCACCGTGAATGTCTACACGAAAGCCGACGGCCTTGCGCCCCCGCGCATGTGCAATACGAGAAGTGATTCCCTAGTTTCTGCATTCTAACATCTATTATTTTATTCTATACAAATGCAAAGTTTGAACTTACCTGATGCAGCAGGCGGCCTTCGAAGTAATCCTCATCCGGGGAAAGGTCCATTACGATGAGTTATGGTCGAAAAACGACCGCAAAACTCACATTTCCGGCCCCAACAACCGCTGAAGCGTTGCGAATGCCTTAGGGCCTTTTTACTGCGGAATTAGACCGACTGTTCACTTAAACTCTTGCTAAAACACTAAATTATAATAGCACAACATATTTTATATATTCATCTTACTAAACATCACTCTAAATAAGACAAAATTAATCAAAAATATACTAATGATGATCGATAGAAATCATTGAAATGTTTTGAAAGTGTTTTGAAATGACTTCAAATGACAGCTGATTGAATTTGACAATGACATTTAATGATAGACAGCTGTTTGACAGCAGTGCTTTATTTTTTTAATAACAAGTATTAGGTTAGTGTCATAAACTCATAACCATAATAAAATCATTTATAAATCAAAATATATATGTACCTAACTTTGTTTAGAAATACAATTATGGTACGAATGGCCTCGTACGTGACGATGGTAAAAGACCCGATGGAATGACTCTTATTCCGTGGAAGATAGAGCGACCTTTGGTATGGGACGCTACCTGTGTTGACACCCTTGCGCCGTCACATCTTCCCGGTACTCAAAATAAGGCTGGTGCGGCAGCTGAATCAGCTGAGAACCTCAAAAGACGCAAATATAGTATTCTTGATAGCAGTTACATATTTGAGCCTTTTGGGGTTGAGACACTTGGACCGGGGGGACCTGGAGCTCATCGAATTTTAAAAGAACTTTCAGGGCGTCTGGTCGAAGCCACACGTGACCAAAATGCTTGCCTCTACTTAGGTCAAAGATTAAGCATTGCCATTCAACGTGGCAATGCTGCCAGTATTTTGGGAACGTTGCCTACTAGTAGCGGATTATTAGATTAAGATTGTAAATAAATTAGTGTGTATTTTATTTAGTTATTTTAGATTATGGTACTATTTAATATTTCGTCCATTTTTGTTTTCAAATTGGAAATGTTGACGAAAGTACGGAATACATGAATTGATTAGTACATCGTAGGTGTAAAATTCATAATTATGTGTACCTCAAAAGCGCGCGCGTTCTAGTGCACAAACTATAAAGAGATACTTTGGTCTAGGGCACAGCGTACTTTTCAATATACTCTAGTGTGAATAAAAGTTTGATACCGTGATGTGGATTATGGGGTTGTTTGATTGTTTCCTCGCAAGTTGGAGAAAAGTACTTTTACCAGTCTGGGCCGAAACTGCTGATAATGGCCTCGTTTAGTTAAAATCGGAATCCAATATTATTCGGCCGTCAATTGCTTTATTTCCGGCCTCCACAGACAGACAGTAATATTTTACGGTACTATTTTTATAGGTTGGTACCTGGTTCTGTGGTACCAACTGGTTCATGTAGCTGTATACAAAGTCTACTAAGTACATTGGCTGTAGACTTGTTCGAAAAAAAGGAAAATGAGTAAAACCAATGTATGCTATGTCAAATACTTTATTTGCAGTAGGTAGTGTTGTACCACACCGAGCGAATGTTTGTCGATACACAGACATCACATAAATTATAAGTGTTTAAAGCGTTTATTGCGTATTCGTTGAAATTGGCCTGTAGCTGGAACCCTGGACGTCCTCTTGTGTTTCAAGCTGTCCCAAGGTAACTTCTATTTTAAAGTGTATGGGTCATATTTTGCCCGTCTCAAGTTAGAAGTATGTAAATATATTACAACAATTTTGCTTAGGCCAGAATTACATTTAGAATTATATCGTCGTGAGAACGCCGACCATCAAAACGTACTTTTAATTATAGTCGCGTATTTTTCGGTAACACAACAATGTTAATCGCGTGGCGCGCGAACTTGTTTTCATGACTTGAATACTTTCACAAATGTAATCGACGCACAATTTTTTTTACCAAGGCCTGTCATGTAATTTAGCAGAACGCGGCGCCATTTTACTCAGCTGACTATACCTATTGCTTGTCACACAAAAGTGTTTTACCTTATGTTTCAAAATGACCAAAATACGGTTTGAAGAAAATCATCTCCGCAACGATATAAATATTCTTAAATGTGATTTCAGTCTAAGATAGTATTGCTTATCACATCCATGATAAGTATTTTTTCTAAGTGTAGGTACCTATTATAGGACCCCATGCTAATGAATCTTTATGCATCATAATGTTACATTTGTTAGCAAAAACATTGTTTCAAATAGAAGGAATAGAATTCTGAGAATGCTATTATTGAGAATTTATACTATCATAAAATCGTGTATGGATTTTAGACTCTTATAATAGAAGGCTGGTAGAACTAAAAGCTACAATAAAGTATGTTTGTAAAAACATTATTTTTATTAATTATTTGGTGTTTAAAAGGAGGTAGCTTCTTAGTCAATTTTTTTAAACTCATCATTTACCTACTATACCATTGTCTATAAACACCTTCACTTATTATATCTATGGCTTTACAAAACCTTTATAATTATTGCAATAATTGGTTCTATATCACTAAACGCTGAATGTACATATTAATAGTTGTTCCTGGCCATCAAACATGTCATGAAATTAAAATTTGAACATGTGACTGTTCAATTTCTTTACGTCTACAAGCGTTATTTTTGAGGAACTAATGTGTCAATAGCTTTTGGATTCTAAGGGCGTAGTACGCACAACCTTAAATGTCATTCAATACCAGTTCCACACTACCCAGTACCGTCCGTCTCACCAAAATGTGCCCAAACCTACCGAACTGGAATATAATTAGTAATGAATTACAATAAATCGACGAAAAATGTAACATTACACACGTAGAAATCAAATAAAAATGTATAATTATAACGAGTTTAAAAGATAGCAAACGCGTGAGATAAATTTTCATCTGGCTTTTGGGTAAATGCGTAACACTTTAAGCTTTACAAAATATATTTTACAGGGACGCATCAAAATTATTTATAAAGAAATATAAACGGACACAATTTATAGCACATTAAAAATACACCACTACCGACACACTACTCGATTTACACTTCAGTTTATTATTAAATATAATCTAATTGTCGTATAGAAAAATTATTGCAAACTGACGCCATGACCGGACGCCGTCAGTGGCGCCGCGCGGCTGCAAGACGCAACGCATGCTCTGATCGCGAACGTCACGTTTTTAGTAAACCTGCGGATGCAATATGACATTGTTCACTTTTGCCCTATTCATTAAAAATTTAACCATAAGACTCTGCATAATACAAGCAAATGATACACGAGGTGGATTTCGAAACTTTATATATATATATATTATATAAATATATTTATGTAGAATGGTACCATGCGTTTTTGATCCTTGACACAGGATCAATGGGCTTAAAACCAAGTTTTTTTATAAAATGGTAATTTTCTTGGTGAATACATTTTTGTTCAAATCTGTGAACTCATGTGAATAAGTTGTGCATAAGTTAAAGACAGAACATTTTTTGTAGCCACAAGGGTCAAGGTACCTAGGTACCTTACTAGGTAGTATGAGTTTCAAAAATCCACCCTGTCGTCATTTATATCTCGAATGTTCACGTTTTTAAACACAAAACAAAAGTGAACCGCGTCCAACGCCACACATATTCAACTATATTCAATACAATATATTAAATCATGCAAAAATACTTTCTTAAACCCTTTAGTATGTAAAAATTATACAATACATACAATCGCTATGTACACGCTCTACCTACTGGACTGTGTATGGTAGCGGCGGCGGCGGAGCGTTAGTCTCGCCCAGCGGCGCAAGTACGGATCTTTTCGGGTCGATAAAATTCGATAAAATTGACAGTTCAAATCGATAAGGTGGGATTTATCGAGCCTCGAAACAATCGACAAAAGTTATCGAAAAGCGAGGTCGAATCCAAAGAGAATATAGAGCAACTACAATACTTTACGATCAGACTTCGGTACTCGCAACATTCGATAAATTTGTCGAGTTTTTCGGTTCGAAAAATTTATCGAACCAACTTCCGTACTCGCGCCGCAGTATCGACAAATTGGCAGAAATGTCGCGCTACATTTTGTACAGGTAACGCTCACCTATTTACATTTTGGTAAGTGTATTAAATGGAAAACATATTATTTACAAACCATGTAACTTCTAAGCAATTTACTCAAGCATACATACAAAACGATTTATAAGTATTCATTCCATAATAATTTTATTGCCTTTAAT
This sequence comes from Crocallis elinguaria, assembly GCA_907269065.1. NCBI lineage: Eukaryota > Metazoa > Arthropoda > Insecta > Lepidoptera > Geometridae > Crocallis > Crocallis elinguaria. The sequence continues at coordinate 12,526,952 of OU026076.1, read as the reverse complement.
ACTTAGTACAAATTCGAAGATGGGTCTCGGAAGTTGTATTAAGGATTCGATATTTAACACTAATATGTACAATACACTAGTACTATCTTTATTAAACTCTTTAGGGACGTCACAATTGACATTTACGTATGAAATCTAATAGAAACTCTAGTTTGTTCAAGTCCGTACTGACACATTATTACCTACCTATCTAATTGTCACAAAAAGTATAAATTCGTGAGTTGAAAGCTATAACCCATCTTAACAAAAGCTTTGAACATTCCACACAGATCGTAGATCAACGAGATAATAATTTTGTAAAATACCTACATACCTATTACTTTTTAATAATTTTCAACGACAATTGACAGGTTGTCGTCGACCGTCTCATCAAGAGAAACCTTTAAGTGTATTGTATTATTATGTTAGAAAATAATTAAGTTACTTAAAAAAATATTCTATTTTTGTAGGTACCTACCTACATGGCATTTACTAATGATGCTAAATACGTAGGTACATACTCGTATAACAATATAGTCATCCAGATTCCAGAGACGTAATTCATGAACGTAGGTAGGTATAGATACCCAATTCGCCTTCGAAAATATAATTTTAATTACCTATAGGTTATTTAAAATGACCATACATTCTATCGATAGAAGTGCGTCAAGCACTAGTTATAAGTTGAACAACAGAATAAATCTTTAAGAATAATATGATTTAAGTGATGTTTAATTTCCGCGGGGTACTGGTATCTCCCCCTTTCTTCCAGCTGGTGCCGTAAAAATAAGCTAAGGGATTGTCCGGGAAATGGGCAGCAGGTCTCGGTCTACATTAAAATCTACTGCGAACACGGCGACGCGACGCTTACCAAGCGTGCTTTATTATGGCCATATGGCAAATACAACACTAACACGGCCCCCAGCCCCCGGCAGCTCAGCTATACTTGGTCATGGTAGCGGCCACTGTAATGGCGGAGAAGGGGATTGCGAAGAATCTCCGGCAAAGATCCGGCTACCAATATCAGAAACGACCTACCTATGATTGCTAAAAAGGAAGAATGTGTTCCTAACACTTGCGCCAGTTTTTTAATACAGTAAAAGCTCTTTATCCGCGGGGGATACGTTCCATAAATATGCCGCGAATACAGAAACCGTGAATACGGAATGGTAATTTGTATGGGATTATAGGGGATACGTTCCTAGGTGACAAAATAAAAACCAAATATATATAAAAAAACAATTCAGTTGAAGTTTTTGAACATTTTGATTAATTATCTTAAGGCTTAGGCAATGGTTTGAAGAATTTTGTAATTTTCTCTTGCGTGGCAGTTATTTTTCGTGTCGAAACTCGTTTCTCATTTTTTTTATTTGACATTATAAATTAGAAAAAGAGCGGTGGAGACGTGTTACTCGATCACAATTTTGTAACGAATGTGTAAGACGAAACAATAAACCACGCAAAGCGGGTTTTACCATAGAATGGAACAGCAACATTTAAAAATATACTTTATTCATTGAGTTATAAAGGTTGCTTTCATTCTGTTTGTTTTCATTCTCAAAAACACCGATCGTGGCGAAGGCGGCTTATGACAATGTCCTCGGCGATATCATTAACAACATACTTTAGGCAATGTTGTAATAAGATCTATTTTATTTGTTTTATTAATCCATTTGACGGCATTTACAAAGGATATTGGATTGAATACCTATTGGAATCCTTTTATTATTATGTATATACTTATTAGATCCGCGAATATAGGAAATGGGTCGCAATTTTTTAATCCGCGAATAGTGAAAACGCGAATAAAGGAAGCGCGAATAAGGAGCTTTTACTGTATTAAATTTAGCGCTATTTTGACATACATTTTAATTAAATTTTGTATCAGTGATGCTTAAAAATGATTTGTAATATCTACTTTAGTTACATTGGCCGTTCGGTTACAAACTGTCAGGAACGCATTCTCGCAGCGGCCGAACTGTAAGAGAGGTATACTGACGCCCCAGTAAAAAAAAAACTTAAGTAAAGAGAACGCTGTCTAGTGTCTACTATATCACAAAATTAAGGAAAAGCGAAGGCAGAAATGCAAAATTAAAACCAAAATAAAACCGTAATACATTTATTTTAAAAAATAATGTTATAATAGGTAGGTACAGAAAAGAACAAATACATAATTGAGCAACTATATATTATACAAAAACAGAGAAATCAACTTGCATTAGTATTGTATCGTTCCAATTGCAATAATAATAATTATACAACCACGCGGCGCGGCGGCGCGGGAACGTGTCATAAAAACGACTTTAACAATCAGATAGACAATGAACCGAACTTACCTCTCATATCCATCTCAAATGTATGCCTACGTCATAAAATATACTCAAAGGCCTACGTACGATGTTATACTCTAAACACACTCTTATTTGAAATGTATTTTATTTTTTCTCGCTGATTTGAACACGCCAAAATATGTACTTCAAAGTTTGAGACTTGTAAAAAACACAACACTTCCATACAAGAGTGAACTTGAGATAGCTCTCAGAGATAACATCGGTTTATTGATACGGATCTAGTTTTCCTTTCAGATCGAGTGAGTGTATCCTTGGCAGACACTCAGGGCTACTTTAACTAAATGTTACGCAAAACCCGAGCTGTGTCATGTACTCTCAAGAAAAATTATAAATGTACCAGAAACAAACCCGCATCAACCGATTTTATGACACAGTCAACCACAAAGACAATTAATCAAAACTTAAAACTTATAATTTAGGCAAAAGTAAAATAGATGATAGATCAGCCGATAAACAAAAACAGTGAAACCAAACGACTACCTAAGTATTACAAAAGGCATAAAATAGATTAAAGTGAAAGCCCTTAACCACAGCGCAGGCACTGACAGTATCACAACTACAGCTATTTCAATTCTTGTAAACTTTTTAAAAGGTACTAACCCTTTATAGAAAATATCTATTCTTTCATGTTCCACAGTGCACTCGGGTTACTGTTACAGGCAGCAGTGCACAAAGTTAATGCATAATGACATTGAAAAGTAATAAGCAAAATTAGGATTGCTTCCATGGATAGATTGAATGCGGCCACAGCTTATAAATATAAAGAAAGAAGATAGACAAAAGACAGTTTTTACAGTTCTATTTTTTATTTAACACTCGATGATTAGTGTCTGCAGTGCTAGCGGTCACTGGTAAACTACTTGTGACCACCTACTCACCACTTTTATTAATGTGTGTTGATCAGAAAAACCTAACTTAACGTTTGGAAGGCTTTTAAAAGCCGTAAGCAATTTTCATTTAGTTTGAAATGGCACGCCAGAATCGCACCCTAAACTTTTATTAGTGTCGTATTAACATATATTACTGTAATTATTATACTGTGACGAATTGTAACTTGACAAATATTTAAATACTTCTTCGATAGTATAATTTAACTACAAGGCAACCCTTTCCCTCCTCACAATGCTGCAAATTTAGCAAATACGGTCAACCTCTGCGCTGCGCCTTAGCAACGAAAAAATGCATTAAAATAACACTACACGAAACTAAACCGATAACACAATATCATAAACTAATTCTGCTAATCATAACATACGAGGGAGAAGGGGGTGCTTGGGGGGAGCGGTTCTCAAAGAAAAACTGAAATCTGTCAAAAACAACCCAAAAAAAGAAATCGAATGTTGAAATCAATATGGTTTTAAAAAGGGGTTCGTTTTTTAATCTGTGGCCTGTTTTACATAAGTGATGTAGGAAACCCGACGGTATCATCCACAGTATTAAGTATAGCACGAATCGTTTGTCGTACCGGATTGGAAACTTGATCTGTTTTTGTATCAAAAATACAACATTTTGATTGATTTTACACAACACGCGCACGTAATAAGAGACGGAGGTGTTCATATAATCTTAAAGTTAACTGAATGTTATGTCTCTAATGTTTATTTCGGATTCAAAGTTCGCTTACGCAAATGAATTAACAGAACAAATTGATAAGTCAGATGGTACCTTTAATGAGTCCCTGTGTCAATTCCATACATTTTTAACTTTTCTCATTAACGACTGTCGCAAGTGGCTTTGTCTATAGGCCCCCGCTTTGAAATAAAGAACTTACGTTTTCTTTTTGTAGGTACGGTAAAAGTCGTGAGGCACCATTTTTACCACCACTATTGGAACGGCCGCTTAGTCATGCATCAATTTGTACTACTGGCCAAACGAACCATTTTTTTTATCCAAATTCAATAATACTAAGGCATATTATTGGAATTTGGACAAGCATCGCCGATGCCCTTCAATTTTTTTGGTGTAATAAATAATGATCTATCGTTTGTAATATAAATATTGCACGGGTTCCGAAACTAAACCACCCATTCCACGCAAGCTAGAGGTAGTCAAGACATCCCCCCACTCCACACTGTACATACTAAGTAACAGTGGCGACGCGGCACCGCACGGCACCGCACCGACGGAAGCTATCCTCAATGGCACTTGGCCCCGCCCGACCCGAACGCTCCCATGTTGTATTGCACACTTTACTGTTTATCTGTAGGTAGTCTAATTTGATATATTTGCCAGCGCTTGTGGTAGCTAGCGGCGCTCGTGGTGGGGCGAAGCGACTCGTAACAATAAAGTTATACATAATAATAATTATATTTATAATAGTTATTGCATGTCGTACGCTACCCTACACACTCAGGACTCGACTCGAACACAACGGGAGATGTCCCACTGCCGCGTCCGTCGCCGGGATGTACACTCGGCTGCAATGAAATGTATACACTTTCATATTTTTAACTGTATTAAAAAATGGAGGAGGTTCTAGGTTCCACTCTGTGTATTTTTTAATGTTCGATTTCTCCGTGAATTGTGACCGATTTTGAAAATTCTGTTTTTGTTTGAAAGCGTATACAATTTCTAGTCTCGAGGTGATCCCATATAAATTGGATGAAGGAATAGCACCCCTATAAGTGGAAAAATAGGGATCCAACTCCATATATCGCGACATTTACAAAGCAGTCCGTTTCCATTTTTTTTTAAATATCTATTGAAATGTAAGTGCCTATGTAACTAAATAATTTTACAAAAATAAGTGCCCTGAGTAACATTTTCATATCATACAATACATAATTAATTGTGAAACCTAACTCAAAGCACTTTACTTTCTCAAAATCATTTAGTTACATATCTTTGAAAATTTGAAAGTGTATACATATCATGTCAGCGGCTCGTTCACGCTTCACGCGACAGTCGAGTTAAGAATTAAAATATTATTTATTGTTTTATGTTCTCGGAGAATTGTGATAAACATTAGTCGGAGACTGATTACAGAGCAGGCGGCTGGAGAGCTCCTCATTGCTGCAAGAGAATATTTCAATAATGACAACACAGCACGCGGCTGTACAGTCAGCTGCAAGAATATGTATACCCTTTCACATTTTCAAAAACGCGAAACTAAGTGATTTAGCAAAAATAGGTCTTGATTTACGATTCAAAATTGATAAAGTATTCCGTAATTTCAAAACTCAACTCTGAAAACATATTTATTTGTGCAAAATCATTTTGTTACACGTAATATGACAATCTGAAAGTGTAATATACATATTATTGCATTTTCAAAGTTAGTAAAACGTTTTTGCTAAACACGATTAAATAAGCTGTTGTTTCATATTTTAATGAATATTTAAACTAAAAAAACAGTTTAAAAAAATAATATACGTTAATTAAGTACAGGTATCTCTATTTTCTATTTTTAAGAAATGTATGGGTTTTTTATGCCTGAAAATAAAGGATTATTATTATTATAAGACAGAACGCAGTAATATGCAAAGGTGCAAAAAGCAATATTATTTTATGTAACATTGCTCTTCCAGGTCTATTCCATCACATTCCATCCGTCTAGTCCATTATCAGTCTCCGATATTAGTAAAAATAGTGACGCGATCCGTTACAAACATCGTCGGTTATAACGAAACACACAACGTTACATGCAACGTTGTAACGTTATTGCACAATCGGCTGGAGCACTTAGCAGGGTTGACTCACAGTTGAGAACGGTTTCACACGCTATTCAAAATTTACACTACGCATAGTGCGATAGTCCCTGCCTACCTCACACTGCCTCCCAACAGAACGCTACTAACTTTTCCAAAGTCCTTCGAACCGTTCTCAGCGCACCGCCCCGACTGAATCCTTAGTGTTCAAAACTAAATAGAACATATCCCACCGTACAGAATGCATCAACCAAACAAGAACAACTCACAGGTATAATAAAACAAATGCATTTAACTAACAATAATCTTCTCGCTAGACGGTACTGCCAACGACAAACATAATCTAGAAGCATTTTTTCTTATCCCTTCATATTTACACACGGCCGTGGGAATACCGTCCCGAGCGCGGAATTATAACACATCACCCGACGAGAGAATAAAAAAACTGGCCCTAAATGTAACTAACTGCAACGACGCACACACACAAACACATACAGACAGATATATTTACACGCGCGCACACCGGTAAGGCCGCCCTTCGATCAACTAACCTAACTTACGAATAGTACTAGCGCGCGGCACTGGTCACCAGCGGTAGTCACTGCTAGTCACCAGTCGCTAGTGGCAGTGGCCGCGGGTAACTTCATTCATTCAAAACTTCATTCGTCGTCTGTCGCTTGGCTCTTCCGTTAATCTCAAACGTTATAATGGACGTCACGAGCAGTAAAGCACGATTGAAGATGTTGTAATTAGTGAAAAAGCTTTCACACATTTACGTTGTACAAAGTACATTGTCCAGTGAACAGTGTATAATGAGTGCACTGTCCAATGAACACTGCATAATGTACCCAGTACAAAGTACAGTGTCTAATGAATACTGTATGATGTACGTGGTACAAGGTACACTATCCAATAAACAAGGTACTTATAAAGTACACTATCCAATGAACAAGGTATAATGTACCCAGTACAAAGTACACTGTCCAATGAACAACGTATAATGTATCCATCACAAAGTACACTGTCCAACGAACAAGGTATAATGCATTCATCACAAAGTACACTGTCCAATAAACAAGGTATAATGTACCCAGTACACAGTTTAAATGAATACTGTATAATGTACCTAGTACAAAGTACACTGTCCAATGTACAAGGTATAATGTATCCAGCACAAACTACACTGTCTAATGAACAAGGTATAATGTATCCAGCACAAAGTATACTGTCCAATGAACAAGGTATAATTAATCCAGCACAAAGTACACTGTCCAATGAACAAAGTATAGTGTATCCAGCACAAAGTACAGTGTCCAATGAACAAGGTATGATGTGTCCAGCACAAAGTACACTGTCCAATGAATACCCTAAAATGTACTCATAATATTGCATCCAAACTATCTACAGCTGTGTTCGCGAGGCTCGAGCGAACGAACATTGTGTTCGGACACTTTCGCCTATATTAATAGGTCGGGGAAAAAGTTCCTTCGCATTTTTTAAGAAAATTCAAAACATTTTTTTTTATAGTTTATTTACATTTAACTAAAGTATGTAGGTACCATTTTGTTCGATAACTTTTTGCCATCTTGTAGGTAGGGACATGATCCCATTGCTATATAAATTTTGGGACTTCTGATCAAAATACCGCGACAAGTGGTTTTGGCAGTCCTCTCGTGATGTTAACCTGACACTGCCTAAAGAATTCTGAAGAGACCGAAACAGGTGGAAATCTGAAGGTGCAAGGTCAGGACTATACGGCGGATGCATTAACACCTCCCAGCCAAACTCTCTTAATTTTTTCTGAGTGGCTAAAGATGTGTGAGGTCTAGCGGTATCATGAAAAACCATGAAATGAAAACCACACCCCTTCTGTTGATTAATTCCGGCCGCTTTCTCTCAACTTCTTGCTTTAATCTCATCAGTTGTTCGCAGTAGAGTTCAGAATCGATGGTCCTGCCTGGTGGTAACAGCTCATAATGAATAATGCCCTTCCAATCCCACCACACACACAGCATCACCTTGTTGCGAGTTAACCCGGGTTTCGCCACAGTCTGTGAAGCCTGACCGGTCTTTGACCACGACCTTTTTCGCACGTTCTTGTCGTACGTGATTCACTTTTCATCACCAGTTATCTGCTTCTTCAAAAATGGTTCGGTTTCATTATGTCGTAGTAAAGAATCACAAATGAGTACACGGTTCATTAGCAATTCATTAGGTTTCTTTCAGTGAGCTCGTGAGGTACCCAAATATCGAGCTTTTTTGTGTACCCAGTTTTTTTCAAATGCGTCAAAACTGTTTTGTGGTCAATTCCCAGTTCTTCAGCTACGTCGTAACTACTGATATGCCGATCTTGTTCCACTTTTTCAAAAATGGCATTCATTTTATCCGTAATAGGGCGACCAGAGCGACGTGCATCTTTGAAATCAAAATTTCCGGATTGAAAACGCTTAAACCAAATTTGTGCTACTCTCAGAGACACTGCACTAGGTCCATAAACATCGCAAATTTTTTTCGCGGCTTGCGTTGCATTTTTACCTTTTTTGTAGTAAAATTTTAAAATGTATCGAATTTCTTCATTAGATTCACTCATTTTGACAGTACGAAAAACAAATGAAAATCACACATTTTCCTAATTTGAATTTGGAATTATGTTCTTTAAAATTTAAACTTTCATATGATACCAAAACCAGCCATATACAAATACTATAGCCAAAGAGATTTTATTACAAGTTCATACATACTATAATGCGAAAAGACTTTTTCCCCAACCTAATATATCCGGAAAAAGTTTTTCGCATGTGATGGCTTGATGTGTCGAAGTGTATATTTTCACTGTGCGAACGAATGTTCGCTCACTCAGAACGCTAGGTGACAAGTCTTAGCTCGATGCGTGGATGTCGCGACACTTTTGACTTCTATTTGACATTATTTCGCGACACTACCGTCTTTTGACTTCGTCCATTAACACGTTTTATTTTCAAACTACGATACCCCGACGTCAGCTAATAATCATTACTTATCATACTTAACAGTTCCATTTCTGTCTTTACTGATACCTTTTACCAGGAAGGGACGCCATGTTTTTTTAATAGTTCGTCTTAGTGCTCGCCAAACTTGGATGCGCCTCTAATAATATTTTGCGTTCGGATTGTTATACTCAAGTCAGAGCAAATAATAACAACTTGCCTTATTGTGTAGTAAAATGATATGGACTTTTGAGTATTTACAAATTTCAGAGGCGCTTTCAAATGCGGCAAGTACTGTACACTACACGAAACAAAGTTATCATGCAGAGACCAGAAAACGTTAGCAAACAACGGACTACTTTGCCTCGACTTTAAAAACTTTCGGCGAATTTTATAACGCCTAAGTTCAGGTGTCACATTAATGGCGGATGTTTTACAAATGCCACGTTGGATAGTCGACTCCAATAATACGTATAGTACAGTTGACAATCTGAAAGTGAATACATTTTATTGCAGCTGACTGTACAGATTGTATCACCGAATTTCTTGAAAGATAACAATGAAAAATTTAACGCTTACTGTCCAAAGTCAGACGTCACACAATTCACACTGCAATGTGGACAATAACTGTAATTCATCGTTTGGTAATGGAGCGGGGTTAGATACAAAAGTCAATAAGAGACGATAACTGTTCCCGTCTCTCTCACGCGTCACATCCTGTCCCTCTCCCTCCACCGCAATATGAATGTTGAGTGCGAGACTGGTCTAAGTCCACAGTCCCGCGAGACTGACGAGTCCCGCAGAAAGCGTACAGTGCGCGGAGATGCTTCCCTTGATCCCGCCCCGGCCTGCCGGGGGCCCACCCGGGCCTGCCAGGGGCCCGCCCGGGCCAGCGGCGGAGCCTGGGGGCGGAGGCTCCGAGTCATTCGGAATTGTTGAAGTACTCTGACGCGTTCCCGCGGCAGATGGGACACGTGCGGTTCGACTGAAATATACGAACAATGTGTGAGGAGCGTCCGTCCACGGTACGGAACTTTGACAAAAGCGAAAGTGTGTTTGTTGTTTTGATGGTGCTTCCTTCTTTCACGCAGTAACGGAGCAATGGATCGACGTGATTTTTTGCATAGATATAGTTTATGAGCCGGAGAGTAACATAGACTACTTTTTATCTCGTTAAATGCCGGTGGGAATCTCAACCCGAGCGAAACTGTGGATAGGAGCTAGTACAAAATATTTGGTTCTTCTCTATAAAAAACATTACTTACATGAATGTAGCTCTAACCATTAAACTAGGCGTTGAGAGTGGTGCTTTAGCAGTATGTACGTTTGCCCAATATAGGAGCATATTTTAATATGCGTACAATTTTATAAAATGTTATTATAATGTCAGTAAATCAAATATGTACGCGTTGTGTGTGAGTATGTTGTATATATCTTAATGGGTGTGTGTACCTATGTGTCTGTGTGTGTGAGAGTGTCTAGTGTCCGTGACTCACCCGCAGCCACTTGTCGACACACTTGGCATGGAACTCGTGCGCACACGGTAGCACGCGCAGCGACTGCCGCGCCTCGAACTCGCACATGCACACGACGCACAGCGACTGCTCGCCTGCAACCACACGGGACACCATTCAATTTAATACGGAACAAACGGGCCGCAAGAAGAACATTCCACCACTAGCACAGCGTTTTTGCATTTTAAAATTAAACATCTTAGTCGGCTGAATTGCCCCAGAAGGTGATTCCGTATCTTAAGTTCGACTCTACCAACCTGCAGTAGGTGGTGAGTGCGTCCAAGTTAATCGTGGCGAAAATTCAATGACATGCCCGTTTCAATCACACAAGCAACAGAGAATGTCAAGAAACTGGTTTGTTTTTTTAATAAACTACGAATAAAAAGGGCCCCAGTAAAGATCCCTGCGGCAACGCCCTCGTCATTCCAGCGGCCACTCACCGCGGTGCGTGGTCTCGCAGTACTTGTAGCTGGGCAGCAGCTCTATCTCCTGGCGCGCGAGGCCTCGCGGCTTGGCCTCCCCGAGCCGCTCGGCGAGCGATAGCAGCGCCTCGTAGTTCTCAGTCTCGGGCGACTCGCCGGCCGACTCGCGCGCTTCGCCGCTGTACGGGGACAGCGGGAACATCGCCAGCAGGTTCAGGAACACCTGCGACACGACACAAGACAAGAATTGGCTTACTAGTCGCCGGCCGGACGCACACTCGCCGCAGATGCGATGCGAAACGTATCGATGACGTAACCACCGCAAGTAAAACATTGACGGCGCAGCGTTCGAGATATATTGCGCGTATCGTAATGCGAATCTGAGTAACCGTTGAACCGGTTCGCTGAGATACTTTATATTATTTTAATTAATATTCCAATATTATTTCTGGTGTTCTAATTGTTGTTTAGTCACAAAATTGCTGGACGGTCTGATTGTAAGCAAATTATAATATATGAAATGCAGACGATATGGTGCTGTCGCACTGTATCACTGATGATAGTATGTTACCTGGGGGGAGAGGAGACGTACCTGGTAGGTGGGGGGTGGGGGCAGCGACAGCGGCGGCGCCACGGCCAGGGCCGGCACGTGGCCCGGCAGTGCCGCGCCCAGCAGCCCGCCGCTCTGTCGACGGAAACACATACTTGCACGAATAAACGAATGTCTCACGGAGTGGGTGAATGAGTAGGTGACTTAATTAATTATGTATTTTAAGACTATTTATTATAAAAGTCGCATGCACATCGCAAACAAAAATATTTTCAAAAAGTAAACACTTCTTGTATTATTACGGGATATTTACCGTGATTATTGTCACGGTGATATGAGTATCTGATATTTCGACTCTGTTATAAAAAGTAGACGAGATTAGGACGTCGCTAGCTTAGTAAGCAGAGCGATGGAAAAATTGTAAAATGTCTTAGCATTACCTGAAAGGGGATCCTGGATATCTACACAGCAGAACCAATAATAAATTTTTGAACAGAAATCCCGCGATAGCCCATTCTCCACCTCCCGCCGACCGACGCCGTGGCTACAGACAGTAGACACAATCTATCCACGCTTGCACTACAAACATTGCTTATTAGTATAGCTAGTGTAAGTCTAATTACAATAATACGCACAACAAAGAGAAAAAGAAATAGCAGTACTAGTCACACTTGAGGACCATTACTGTAACTTTAGGGCTATCAGTCTCATTTTGATGCTATACACAACGTTTCTGCCACAATAGTATCAAACGTATTGTTACGGAGATGGGTTAAAGGAGAACTCACAGAAACATTTTTTTGAATTTTCCACCACTTCTAAGCGTTTTCAGCAGGCTGAAACAGGTTTTCGGGCCGTTTCGGAGGAAGGCCTAACACATATCAGTTAATCAAAAATTACTCCTAGTTAACGCCGTTTTCAGCAGACTGAAACATGTTTTCAGTCCGTTTCAGGACACGAGTAATCACATGGCACCATTTCCTGAAAACCCATTTTCAGGCCGTTTCAGGCCAAGTTACACCCCTCCGGTCCTCGGAACATTCTCGAAGGTGTGTGAGAGGGACAGCCTATACATGTGAAAGAGAGAGACGATTAGACTCGATCATGTCTCTCGGAACTTCCAGAAGAAAGTGTGAGCAGGATGGCTATATGCGCAAAAGAGAGGAACAATTGTACCTATTACCTAACCGAATGTTCCAGAATAATGTGAGAGAGAGATAGCTACACGCATGATAGAACGAGATGGACATAATCTACTACCATCTGGAAAGTCCTCGATGTGTGTACAAGGGACGGATGTATGCGTAAAAGAGAGACGTCCATAGTTGACCTTGAACTAGATCATTCGGGAACTTGGTAGCACAATTTGCGGCGCATATATAAGCGGATCGGGACGCGGCCAGGGACAGTTTCGATTGAGATACCAAGCGATAAACATTGGAGTGAGTTCAAAGCGACTAGTAGTGATTGTGATATCTGTGAATCAGTGAAATACTAGTGATTGTGATATCTGTGACAAAGTGAAATACTAGTGATTTTTATAGTGAATAGTGTTACAAGTGATTCCTTTTGAGTTCAATAAAGTAACTGTTTGTTTAACGGCTTCTTTCTATCTAACGTTACCCTATAGGTCGTAACAGTATTGTTGAAAACAGTGTCTTCAGTAAAAAATTTGTGTCTTCACTAATTAATAATAAGGATGAAATTTGTAATTATTATAATATTTTTTTGGAAATATTGCGAACTCACAAAGGATCTGAATTTTTCGATTGACACTTCATTGGACTTTTTGACGCAATACATATCTGGTAGAATTACTGCCCGAATTGGCAACATTTTTGTTTTATAACCGATTAATATAACTCGTGATTAAAATTATCCCAGATATGAAGCCCAAAAGTAGTGATTACTGGTATATTACTCCCTACTTATTAAAGAAATTAGAAATGAAAATTGCGACACCTATGATGTGCAGGATATTTTTCTGACGAAATAAGTGGCTAAAGTGATGCCCTTGTTTAAAAAAGGTGAAATTAATTTGTGCAACATCTACCACCCTGGGTCTCCCCAGTTTTAGTAAAGTCTTTGAGAAAGACTTGTGCGATGAACTCGTTTCGTATATGTTAGACAATAAGTTGTTTAATTGTCGACAATTCGATTGTAATAAGGTAAATCGACGAAATATGCTATGTATTATAAGACCGATTCAGGACATATTCTCTGGTTAGGAGGGATCTCAGAAGAATTACTCAGTTTTTTGTGATCTCTCTTAAGCATTTGACAGTGTATCTCATGATTTATTGCTTAAGAAATTGGACCATTATGGTATTTTGAATAATGAATTAAATATTTTACGATTGTATTTGACAAACAGAGAGCAAGAAACTGAAATAAATGGGTGTTGATCACGACAAATTTATATTAATTTAGGGGTTCCTCAGGGATCAATTCTGGGACCAATATTATTTCTTATTTATGTAAATGACATTTCAACTGTATTTAATGATAATGTTGACATAGTATTTTTTGCCGACGACACCAGTTTAGTTATTAAAAATAAAACTGATACTGGCACCTGTACTAAATTTAATGAAGTAATCCCTAGTCTAATAAAATGGTTCCCAAGTGACGTACCTAAGAACACGTTTTTGTGTCAAAAAAGATGAAAAAATTAATTGAATTGAAAAAAAAATTGACAAGCGTCTGTGTTAGTGTCAGCGTCAGGTCCTATCTCCAGTCGCGCTCACCTGCGTGTGTATGTGGTGTATGGGGTGGTGCGGCCAGCGCGCGGCGTGGCGCACGTAAGGGCGCGCGGCGCGGGACGCCCCCACCACCCCCACGGCGCCGCCACCGGGGCCCGCGCTCCCGCCCCCGCCACCCCCACCGCCGCCGCTGCGCCGCTGCTGTACGGGACAAACTATGGGTTAACATATGCCTGCTTTCCATCGCAAAGGATAACATATCATGTTTGACTTATCGGACTGTACAAGGTTGTCAAGGAAGGTGACGTGCGGCGTTAGGACGCGGTGACATGTTAGGTGTAGGGGTTATGAGATCAACGTGACTGGTAAGAGTGGAGGTTGAAAGATAGAGGTGAAGAGTAAGGATGGAACGTAAGGGTAATAATGAACGATGAGGGTGGTGGGTAATGATGAAAAACTTGATTTTCTAGTTGTTTTAATTTTAATTGATGGTTTAGTATCGATACGAGAATAACAGCGTTTTCATTTCGATTGATGATTACGATTATTTGTACGTCAGTGACAAGTCGTATCAGTGTCGCCTGCAAACTTTCGCCCGCGGCTTCTTCGCTTGGTATGTGTATATCTTTATAATAGTGGTATATGTGTTATTCTGACGTATAAGCTATATTACTGTAAAGTTTCATCAAAATCCATTTGGTAGTTTTTGTGTGAAACATCCATCTATCAATCCATCGATCCTCACAAACTTTCGCGTTTATAATATTAGTAGAAAGTAGGATAAACTAGAGAGTAATTAATAATAGAGTAGAACAAAAGCATTAAATATATGTAATTTAACGCAAAATCCTAATTTGTGTCTCATTGCTCTCCACTACACTTATCTGTAGCCAACTGCAAGGGTAAGGAAGGAAGATGATGGTAGTGGGTGAGGCTGACGAATAAGTTTGGTAGTCAAATTTGATAAGTAAGGGCGCAGGGCTAGTTTTGAGGGTGAGGATGCGCGTTAGGGTCGTTACTCACTTGGTGATGCGAGATGGCGTGCCGCGCCGCCATGAACTCGAGCGAGGCACTGCGCGCTTGCAGGCGGCCCGCCGGCTGCGACATAACCGATCACATACACGCACGCACACAACCACTCATCGCTATAGCGGGCACAATACAGTACCAACTGTATTGTGGCCCACTTTACGATTATTACAAACTAAAAATTAGTATCAAGTTTTTTGTGGAAAAATATATTTTTTCAGACAAGCTTTTATGAAATACGTAATTGGTTGTACTGTAAAAATCTTGTGGCCACCTTTCGGCTCCACCGTCAGGATCCTGGACATCGTTTACATAACATAAACATAAACGCTTACACACTCATACCCCCGCACTAGGATTCCCTGTGTCGCAGGTGGCATGGACATAGAAACGAGCCCAAACTCGATGGGGTTACGTCGTTTCGGTACAGAGTTCCTATGGCCACCTTCGGCTCCATCTGACGATAGAGCTCCATATACTGCATTGTCATCCGATTTACATATGTATGTAAAATTTCGGCTCGATCGAACACCGGGAAGATTTGACATAAACATATTTATAAATATTGCAAGTTAAATAAAAGTCTGTAACAAACAAAACCTAGAAAACAGATGTCAGTTTGGGACGTCCTATCGCAGAGATGACCGATGCCTCTGGGGCACCTGCTCGTTCCAAGTACGCAACCGATCGAGAAGTAGGGAGAACTAAACTCGTTGGCATTTTTGGATTTCAAATTCAAATATTTATTCATTTCTAGATATCTTAGATACATTTTGTTAGTATACACATATAAAACATATTTGCCAAAAAATATATTTTTTTTTAAGAATAATGTTTAAAATTGGGTTGTAATATACTGACCTCCGTGTGCAGCAGCAGCGGCGCGTGGTGCAGCGCGCCGTGCTCCGGCGGCTGCAGCGGCGACAGCGCGCCCTCGCCGCCCACCAGTTCCAGCCGCCCGCCCTCTGCGCGCTGCAACATTTTGTAAAACGTTCCTAGAGTGTAGAGACCCCAGCGTTGAGCGCAACGCGTCCGGAACAGTTGCGCATTTGTTTGCATTGGAACACGCGCTGCGAGATCACTTACCTGGTATGGTAGTGACCTCGCGGCGCGATTCACGCTCTTTTTGTCCTTCGCTTCACGCGTGGCCGCTCTGAAAATTTTTCTCCCAGTGCGTTCTTGTTACTGTTATGTGAATGTTTTGTCTGTTTATTACCTGCGAGCCGGGTATGTAGTGGTGGTGGTGCGGCGGCGAGGCGAAGGGCCCGCGCGGTGGCGGCGGCGGCGGCGGCGGCGCGAAGCTGCCGTGGTACTGCAGCCCCGCGTACACCGACCCCATCTGTGCACGCCCACACTCAGTACCCGCAAGGGGAGGGGCGGGGGTGATACCGCTAGCATGAGGGAGCGGGGGGTACGTAATGCCACGAGAGAC
Organism: Crocallis elinguaria; assembly: GCA_907269065.1. Classification (NCBI taxonomy): domain Eukaryota; kingdom Metazoa; phylum Arthropoda; class Insecta; order Lepidoptera; family Geometridae; genus Crocallis; species Crocallis elinguaria. Next base: position 12,510,360 of record OU026076.1, on the reverse strand, counting down.
TTTCGCCTTATCGCCAATCGAATAGATTAATTACTTTGTTGTTAAAACTTTCTTATACTAATTTTTTATGTATGATTAAAAACTGATTAAACTGACGTTGTACTGCCTAATTTCGAGACGGTCGAGTATTCGGTAATTGGTACCTCTTCATTAGAGAGCTACACGCGCGCACTCCGACTGATCGCCGCGCGAGAGATCATCAACACTCAATGCGATAAGAATAGACTATTGATATAATTTAGTGTAGTACTTATTGCAGTAATAGTTTATATTGACCTTCTACTGCTTTCTTTTGTATACACTGTCAGAATGTTAGTATTCTGTGTGTAATAGACAATCAGATCGTTGGCTTGATGGTGAACAAATATAGAAGCGTTTAAAAAGAGTAAGACAAGAAATGCATTATTTTAATTAAAAGACGGTTGGCACGGCGGCGCTTTATTATTTTTGTCTGCAAAGTCTAAAGACAATGTTCATAAAAATATTTTGGAATTTTTGTTTATAAAAATATAAAATTACGTTCGTGGCAGTAATATCCCCACTCCAGCGAGCTAGCGGTACACTCCCCCCGACCCACCTCGACTTGGGCGATTCGAGATCGAATATAACACGCCTCGCGCGTTTTACTTCCAATTGTGTTTAAATTTCAATTTATGTTCGTTATATTCGAGCTCTCTTTGTAAGTTTAGAACACTACAACCAAATACCAGGGTAACAGAAAGTATTAATCGTTGAGCGTTTATAAGATTCAGAGTAGCGACATTTTCTCGTCCTAAGTAAAGTTTGCGAAGGTGTATATTAAATTAATTCGATTTCTACAAACAAATCGATAAAATGGAAATATAAATACTGTCAACATCTAATTTAATTTTTGGATTTACTATGTTTTGAGGTAAATAAATGTTTGATTTTTAATATATTACTTTTTATTATTAGTCGTCTTGGTGTAGTTAAAAAAGACAAAACTAAAAATTTACTTGATTATAAATTAATTAAACATCACCTTCAGATAAATAATTAAAAAATAATTAGGGAATTAAACTATGGAAATGTACATAGTATTTGTCTAGGGAAAAAATAAGTAAAATACATTTGAGTAAATAAATATTATTGTTTAAATTAAAAATAGATTTCGAAGTTACGGATAAAGTTTACAGTGAGTTCACTAGCTAACCATTTAAAACCAAATTAGTAAGAAGAATAAATATTGAAATGTGTTTTTAAAAATAAAATGTGTTTTAATTTTTATAGCACTACATAATTTGCAGGTTCATATACATAGATAAAAATAATATATACGTGATAAAAATCATAGGAGATATAATTTAGAACGAGAAAACTTTGCAGCCAGGCCGCCGCTTGCGACCCACCGGTAGAATAGCGCAGGGTTAATAACCGCAGCCCTCGACAACACTCCACATACAACGTACTCAAAATACTTTGTTATCAATGTTCACATTAAAAAGAGCATCTTTAGGAAACAGCCAAGTTCTAAATGAAAGCGACCAGCCAAATATTTTTCTCATAATCTCAAAAAATCTACTAAATAACAAAGCTTGAGTTGCTAGCGGCAAAATTGTAAATAAACAGTGTGACACGACACTTGTAAAAATCGACTAGTGTGCGCCGCGCCCGAAGCGCCGTGGGTCAGTGACCTTGCGAGCCCGCGTCGGCATTGGCCGGCGGCCGACGCCCGGCTCGTAACACACTAGTCGAAACTCAATGGTCGAAAATTATACACGTAGAAACACGGAACACATTCACAGGGTTTCGAAAAGTGTGGAAAATCGAGGCATGCGGTACACGAACAGAGAAATGTGGGGTTAGTCGACTAATAAAAATATTTGGGGGGTCGCTATTGACCGGAGCTAGGTGGACTCTTTAGTAAACTAGTAGAAAATGATTTTAGTAAAGAGTCCGTGAGTTTCTATTGCAATGTAACGCAGCAGACTAGACCTTACACGGTATATACTTATGTACAGAACGAATAGTATGGAGCTCGTGTTGCATGCTGAGCCGAGCACCGACGCCACTCCCAAGGCTCTGCGCCACTTCGCTGTTATGTGGGCGATGAGTCTGATCTTAGAACATGCGAGCCTACACCTATTGCATGTATGCGGGATGTATATTAAAACCTCACCAGTGTTACATAAAAGATGGCGTCAGCACTTCGGCAAACATCGTTAAAATCGTGTATATTTTTTGTAAATTAATATAAAAATTAAAGTAAGGGTCCAGAAAGTGTAAGAATGAATAAAACATCGACAACTGAATGGTATTAGAATGTCGACGCTGGACGCAATGCGTAGCACGGTTTCTCACTTCTTTAAAAACCGTAGTATACTTTTGCCGAAAGCGCGTGATGAACGACCAATCAGATGCGAGTAGCGCATCACTCATCCCCGACTGTTGGCCGCCGATCACGCGATGCCTCCGTCGGTCAATCGCTTCCGTCCACGTCGACGCGTACCTAATGTCATCAAGCACGGTGCACTCTCTATGTATTACATCTCATGTGGCACACATTCTACGCAGCCTACCGCCACCTCGCTAGTCACACTGCGTCTAGCAGTCAGCTGTTACAACCGTCGCACAACCTCAGGAACTCAACACAAACCAATATAAGCTTTAATACAAGAGGATAGGGTTTGCGACATGTTTTATTTACGGGCCACAGTCACACGAGCCAAGCCGTCAAGTTTCTAACATGACAGGTGCTTAGAGTAGCGGATGTGTCGAAACAGGTCACAGAGACGAACTAAACGTGAACAGACTTGCGGATCTCACTGAGTGACGCCTACGTCATCGTGGTTAAGCTACAAACAACTTGTTAGTGTTTTCCTTGGAACATTATCAATTAATGAAGAGACAAAATAAAATTGTGGCATCAAGCGTGTTGTATACAGATGGAGTCTTGCAGTAAATGTGACAGTAATCAGTGAGACCGCAGGGGGTTAGTCACCGCTCCCATACACTAGTTTTAAGTAAGGTGTTTACAATACGGACGGTGCTTCAACATTTAACAACCACCAAACCAACATATCAGCAAATCTAAGCGAAAGTTAACAGTGATACTCGTGGTCGTTATAGTTGAAGCAACGTCCGGTACATAACAGTATATTATAAACATATCTTAGAAAAAGAACGAGCGTAGAATGCTATAAGGTAACCAGCTAACTCGGGGCAAGTCCCCGGCGTAAGCGACACATAACGTTACTCCGCCGCCGCCAGTTCACATCGTTCATCTGGGCATGCATATCGGTGCTGAGTTAACATACAATGGTACGTGTTACCCAACGAGGACGCATCTGGAAACCGATGAGTCTCAGAAGCAGGTTGAACTGTTGCTGCGCTAATGTTTTACACCGTAAGCCAGTATATTCATGAAATAGGCTAAGTTTATAAGTTCTATGTCCATTGCAGTGCATGTTTAGCGTTGGTTTCCAGACGTTTCCTCACAAAGAGTAGTGTTTTTCCCCAACTAATTCGTAACATCGATACAATGTAGTCATCAAACTATAACAAATCGTAAGCTCGGGTGATGGGTTGCTGCTTTAGTAATTAAGTTTACAATCGCAGGCGTGACGTAAAGTTGTTGCTAGACGTAGATTAGCTTAAAGTTGTGAAAACGATCGATGCTGTAAAGCTACAAGATCGAAAGCACGTCAAAATTGAATTTCTTACAAGTGTTGAGTCAGTACCGTGTTCCATTTAGATTATAGAATTATTTGTTGTTAATAAAACTACTTTTATTAGATATATTTAAAAGGAGTGCTTTTGAATTGGAAAATCGTTCACGACACTGATTCAACTAAAATTTCAACAAATAAAGGAGAAAACCATCGTAATCACAAAGTATATGAGCTAAGAAAGAGCGAGTACGGAACGCAAACGTAGTAAAAGTCAACAGTACTCCGACAGAAGTCGCCAACCAAGCGGCGCCGGATGAAGCCGACTGTACCAAACCACATGACACGGGGCGGAAACACGGTCGGTCAAACTATTTACTGATACACATCCAGAAACCAGAAAAAAACTGAACAATATTCAAGTTTCGCTAACAATCGCAATATCCAAAGAAACTGAAGCAAAGGAGTTCTACAAGTAGTTGGAGTTTGCAAGATTAGCAGTGACTTCTAAATCATTAAAAGCTTTGAAATAATAATATTATTTAGTGAGTACATCCGCTAAGAAAAAGAAACGGTGAGATCAGCTACTCTGGGAGCTCGTGTTCACTTCATGCTTTGAATCTAACAAGGAGGAAACTTTAACGGTTTTACTGGATTCTATAAAATATGGAAAACACAAAATAACATTGATAGGCGTATTCGAACACTACACAAAAATAAATCAGTAAATAATTTCATCCAACTCAAAAGTCATAGCTTCACCAACTATGAACCCGAAAACGTTTTCTATCAAATACAAGTTAGAACAAGCAAACATATCCAGCCATAGAAATCACGAATTAATTACAAGTTTTTATATTAAATAGCGTTAATACGGACTAGAGGTGCGCCATGAGGCTACGGATGTCACCCGGTAGCGAGCACAAGGAAGAAGCGTTGGTCGCTAGGATACACTATACATGGACGATGTCATCGTGGTGTGTGCGCGTGTTACGGAGCATGCACGAGCCCTAACACTCAACACTCGCCACTGCGCGTCGAGTCAGTCATCGTGCAGTATTACAGACTAACTTGGAGGTACTCGTATCGAGGAAGTAGGACTTGACTGAGAGACAGCGCTAAAATAGTGACGATAAGGGTTACTTTCCAACGGATAGATAATTTGAAGCTTGAAATGATGTACTAGATGCGTATCTCGTGTTAAGCAATTAGTGACGGACGCAGCCGTAGACCCAAAGCCGGACGACAACTCAGGAGCTATTCACATTCAAACATGACAAAGCAAACCTTCCCTTCCGAGCGAGCCGCGCCTGGGAAACGCGATCAACACTTTCCTTCATTGACGTTTTTATTACGTGGTATTTTTTTTCTGCAATATCTAATCTAATATAGTTGTGTTTGCAGTCTGCGGGTAAACAATTCTAAATTTGATTACTAGACTAATAGTTAACCCGTTTCTAACAAACAATCTCGAATAGATAGCAAACGTGCGACAAAATATTCTCTAATGTTTATCTAAATCTTTCCTAATGTAAGCAATTATGAGGTCGAAGGAGCACGTTTGCCTATAATATATATATATATTTAGTCTTGAAGAGACTCGAGCTATAAGAGTTCCTTTATATGTGATGGAATCAGGCGTTACTTTGCGGAAATTCATTTTAAATAAGATTGTATAAAGTGAGTAATTTATCATATCATATCATACTGACAAAGGATATTGCAGTTCAGCGTCACGAGTAAGTAACATTTTGTACTAGTATATGGCAAAGCCATCAGTAATTGGGACTAACCAGTAAGAGTATATGGCAAAGCCATCAGTAAGTAAATGAGTATATGGCAAAGCCATCAGTAAGTAATTTCAGTATAGATCGAACTTAAGCCATTAGACATTCTTTATCGCGGAATTGAAACTATAAATTACTCACTTTATATAATCTTATTTGAGTTCCTTTATTATGAATGTCTTATTTCAACTGGTTCGGTCTCTCGCTCTAATTTTAAAATCAAAGTGAGCGAAAAGTTTTTTTAAGAACTGCGCTGTTGGTATACCGACCTTTACAGCATCACCGAACGACAGATAGACAAAGACAATATGTGACTTCAACGAGAGCAAATGTTACGTCTGAACTAAACAACGCTAAGTTCGCGATGCCTATTGTATGTCCGCAATGGGCAAACTGTTGACACCACTTTTTGTAACATACAAAGATTTTACAATAATCAGTTTTCTGATTTTAAGTTATGTATTTAAAAGCAAGATTGCCGAGAAATATGACTGTATATAGTACAAAAGAAACTAGTTCCCTAGGTACGTCCCGGTAGGTAGGTTGCAGTCGGTACGTAGAAGGGTAGTGTTGCGCGGTCGGAGAGGCGCGGCCGCGGGTCGACAACGGTACCTGGTAGCGCAGCGGCAGCGGCGGCAGCACGGCGGCGGGCGGCGCCCACAGCTCGGCCGCCACCGGCGCCACGCCCACCTGCGCGCCACCGCCTTAGTACCGAGCGCGGCTCCGCCCGGCTCCGGCCGCGCTCGGGGGCAGCCAGGGACGACAACCACAAGCACGGATTTTGTGACCACACTTTTTTATCTCCGGTTTATTTTTACATGTCAACCGAGAGCTTTTTAGTTTTGATACTAACAGCCTAACTAATAAACACTGTATAACGGCTGTAACGCTGTGTAACACAATGATTTGTCTCTTTCATTCAGTTTAAAATTTAAAACGACATAGACAAAAAAATTGTTTAACTATACCAACGTTATACACTGTTTATTAGTATGTGTTTTTTCTGCAAGTGCCTATTAGCCCAATCTTGCGAATTATATTTGCAACCAGAGGCGTTGGAATATTGGCGAGTAAATGTCCGTTTAGGTGAAATTTACTATGGACTTGAAAGTATCGATTAACCATTATTATACGAATGTCGATGACCTTCTTATATAGTTAAATTTTGATGAAATTAATTTCCATTTATCCATTGCTTAGTTGTCGTCGTCCCACACTGACAAAACTTAAAAATAGCTTAAATCTAACACAGTAATAGTACTTATAGGACTTAAAAACTAAACAACTACAAGTTATCATTGTATAGGATGTAGAAAACGAAGATCGTATATTATTAATATGCTATGCCCAGATTGACTGTTCAATGCGTATATCTGGTATGCTTATCGTGTGGAAAAAAATAGAAAAAAGGGAAAAAGTCATAATGTGAATAAGTTTAGATTTAGATTACACATGTTTGTTTGGAGATATTAATAAAAGTAAGTCAGTGCGTAAAAAACATCTATACTATTATCGAAGAACGGATATAAATTTCGTGTCGCTAGCTCGAAGTGTATTGACTAGTATTTCTTTGACGACCGTGTAGAGGTGAGCTCAGTCTGAGGGTAAGGCGGTATGTGTTTACAACTAGTAGAGAGTCTGGTCACTTACGTAAAGCCGCGTCGAGCCCTGACTGTAGAACTAATACAAAATCAATTACAACGTCTTTTCTTATCGTTATTACGCGAGATTTGGCAGCATTCATTGGCAACAACGATTTTATATTCAAATATCAACACGTGATTTATAAACATAATAAGTATTCGATCAAATATCGAAAATACCAGCGTACAAATTGAACAAAACTGTCCAAAAAATAAACAAAAAATGATGAGCCAACGAAACTCCTCCACCATCCGAACAGGCGCGAGCGAACGCTCGAACATTCTTCCGCGCGTGTCGGTACGCATCCAGTGAACGGACGATACCAGCGCTGCGAACGAGCGGTCCGATGAATTGTATCTCAAAGACAACTCAAAAAGGGTCTGCCGTTTCCAGTGAACTTGCTAAGAGGGACCGGTCGTTCGCAGAGGGCCCCCCCTCCCCGGTCGCGCGTTGCCGTGCGTGTACCTGCGTGCGCGGCGCGTCGCGGTGCGGCCACGGCACAGCGCCACCCAGCGCCGCGAGCCGCGCGCCGCGCAGCGACATCTGCAACGCACATGCGACGCTCAGACACTACCCAGTCACCCACTGTGAGCACAGCCCGCGCACACGCCAGGGAGTACGTACTAGGGGAGAGACACGCGCCGCGCTACTATGCTCTGGGCAGAAATGTTATCTCTCGATATTATGTAATCGGAATGTGACGCCGTGGTCATCGTAGTTGGTAACACGCTAATCTATGCGACCTATCAAATGTGAATTTGGAGCACATCGTCAGATCTTCAACGGTAGCTACACCTAAACCGGCGAGCAACGCTCTGCCTAGCTAAGGTTGCACGAGAGTTCCACCCCGTCCTAGAATTAGACCCGTCGACGTAGCTAGCCGAGTGCCCTGGCGTCAGGCAGGGTAGGCAGTGCGGGTAGTTACCGGGTTGATGTCTAGCAGCAGCGGTGTGTGGTGCGGCTCGAGGAGGCGCTCGTGCCACACGGCGCCGCCCTGCCCCACGTAGCGCATGCGCCGTCTGAAACAAAGTGCGGGGTGGGCGGGACTTGTCACATTGAGGGGTAACGTATCGCGTTACCATCACATTACAGCAGCTTCACCAAGTTACGCGACTACAGAAGTGCAGCCAGTCGAGCCGAATATCTTTGATTGTTACGTTACAAGTCAGTAAAAGTGAATGCGACGCGTCATCGCGAGAATGAAGCACGCATGTGTAGAGGGCTCACAGCGAGCATAAAACCAGACCGCGTTTATATATCAGAGGCAGGCGTGACGCTTACACGGTGAATAACTTGCTCAACTTGACACTCATTGTTCGGGCGCATCACTAGTCGCCGGATGCCGTCCGGTGACATTTCGCGGCTCGCCGCGCACTTCTCTTCTATCTATCAGGCAAGCAGCGTGCACGCATTTTTAGTTTATTATTTTATTAAGTTTTGGTGAATTTACGGCCGCGGACGATATATTCCACCCACTACAGATATCTTTTGGAGTCAGATATTCATATTTATACAGTTTTCGTACCCATACGGAACACTCATGATCTCAAAATTTAAATCATTTTGCCCATCTAAAGATAAAAGAGAGCGTTATTTATTTTAATGAAAGCAAGTCCCCCGTTCTTCCTAAATTAAAAAACACACTTCGTTTTGTAGTGACGATTCCGTAGTCTCAGTCGGTCGGGACCGTCCGTCGACACTTGAGGAGGGATGTAGACACGTGGGGAGGGATGTAGTAGGCAGTACTCACTGCGGCTGGTGCGGGTAGTGGTGGCGCGGCGTCCGTCGCTCGACAGGCGGCGGCGGCGCGCTGCTCTCACCTAGAAATCACAACGCGACACTTTACTACCCAAGTACGCACCGGGATTTTTATACGTGATCGGTGTAGCATTTGGCCACAATCTCATCTGATCTTAAGCGACGATATTGTAGTCGAAGCCGATGAACACGCTAAAACTGGAATAAAGCTGGGTCTCATATGCAGCTGCTGGAAAACTCTATAGATGCTTAGAAAATGTTTGCACCACCTGAGAATACGTAGCAGGAAACGTTCGTTATCCGAGGAGATAGTGGTATCCGTAGTCACCTGAAGTTATATTTGCCTCTGTCGCCTCCTTTCAGATAACCTTGAGGAGAGGTAACAGAGGCCAGTAGTTACCTGAGGAGAGGTGACAGAGGCAGTAGTTACGCGAGGAGAGGTGACAGAAGCCAGTAGTTATGCAAGGAGAGGTGACAGAAGCCAGTAGTTATGCAAGGAGAGGTGACAGAAGCCAGTAGTTATGCGAGGAGAGGTGACAGAAGCCAGTAGCTATGCGAGGAGATATGACAGAGGCAAGTAGTTATGCGCGAAGAGGTGATAGCATCAGGTAGGTACCTGAGGAGAGGTGTCGTGAGATGCGGCGTCGCTTCCTGGTGGGGCTGTCCACGTCGCCGTGCTTGGACGACAGCTCGCCCTCCGACGAGCCGCCCGCCGCGCCCCCCACGCCCTCCGCCGGGCCCTCCAGCGGGTTCGTGTCCTGCAACCGAGCGGCACACACGGACGTGACACACAGTCATACACGTTCAAACGTCTAAGTTAGTTTCCACTGGCTATTGCTCGCAGCTTCGCACTCGTAGCATCAGGATACGTAGTCTATAGGACTTAGGGATAATATAGCCTCTTATACCTAGTGGGCCAGTGGTTCCAGAGATTGGCGGTAACAAAAAAAAACTTCCAACAAACTTTATACCTCTTTACGACATTACAGATATATAGTCTACGACTTTTTGGGCATAATATGGCTCACATATCTTTCAAGATCCAAAGTCGGAAGCAAAAATAATAGGGCTCGAGGGTCACCCATATAAAACTGTCATCATCATCGCCCTCTGATCGACATTTTAGTATACCTTTAATACGACAGTCTTCACGACCGATCGAGACACCAACACTATTCAACGTTTCCTAGATCGAGTAACGGGAGACTGTACTCACCAGGTGGTGGTGGCTCGGCGCATGCAGCAGATGCGGATACGACGTGTGGTGCTGCGTGTGATGCTGCGTATGGTGAGGAGCGTGATGTGGCGCGTGATGCGGCGCGAGATGCGGCGCGTGGTGCGGAGCGTGGAGCGGCGCGTGATGCGTCGCGTTATACGCGGCGTGGTGAAGGCCTTCCCCCGACGGGCCCGCGCCCGACCCGCCTCGCTCGCGGTGCTCTGGAACTAAACGAACCAGTATTAAGAATCCGACAGTGCAGTCCCCTTCGTCTAGCACCGACCCTCGCCAGGGTGGATGCCGGGAAGGAGAGTGCGGAAACATCCCTAGCGGGACATTGACGTCCCCACCTTGAGCGTGACATGAGGCCGTGAGGTAGAGGAGCACAGTTCTACTGACAGTGGACTCTGAACTAATTCTTCGAGCCGAGCGATTCTGTGGAGGATCAGCGTGGTGTTTGAAGCCGTGGCGGCCGGCGGCGGACATGCCCCGACCTAGCTGTGTCATTATTACAGTGATTACTTTCTACTTTCATGTAAATGTTGTAAATTAAAATGAGGTGGAATAAACACATAATGAAACGAGAAAAATGGTGTGGCCGTTGTTGATCTTATCTATATCTCGGCGCCGAACAACGACGAGGTCTCAAATAAAATGAGGTTAGAGACAAGATGAAACACTTCCCATCACGGTTGGAAAACACACTAAGTGAATTGAACTGCACCCTTATTGGTACTAGCGAAAACAGTGACGTGCAAGTGAGTCACCAGCGCCGACAGCTGCGGAGCGGGCGCCGTCGCGCGACGCACACTAGTATTGCGAAAGATTAGCGTTTGACCGCTACCTCGATGTGCTCGAGTGAGTGGCGACAAAGTCGTTGAGTTAAACTTAATTTCCATCTTAACACACCTTATATATATATATATATATATTAACTACCTACCAGCTTTGTATTTCAATGTTCTTAGTGGCACTGAAATTGTAATGGGCTGGCTCTATGTTAACTATCCGGCCAGTGATCCGCTCGTTAGTTCACGCTCATTGCAGCCCTCATCCTATACCTCAACGCCAGCTCAAGATCGCTAAGATCAAGTCGCTAAGATTGTAATTTTCCATCTCAACCAATCTGTGCCAACTCTCTTTGCCTCATCGACCACTACCTACTTACACTCGCTTGCAATAATCAGTAACCTTGTACATAGCTTCATTGTATACTAGCTCTTACCCACGGCTTCGCACGCGCGGTGTCACAATGAAATATAACCGTAGCACTCAGGGACTCAGGGATAATATTGTAGCTTCCTTGTCGTGAAAGAGTTTTTAGGATTGAATCAGTTGTGTCCAGAGATTAGGCGCTAACAAATCTTTATGATCCGTACCATTATAAATTCGAAACTGTGTTTGTCGGAGTGTTGGCCATAGATCGACGTAATTTTTGGCAAAGACATAGTTACATAATAAAAAATTTTCGGTGCCTAGAAACAGCGCGTGAAACCGCTCGCGGAAGCTAGTATGAGTTTAGATTGTAGTCAGCGATCGCAATCAGTCCGTTCCAACAACGCCGCGCTGTCGACTCCTCATCGATAATAGTTGGCTACGTGCCTGCAGTCTTCACCGAGCTCGGCTGCAGACGAGGACTCTGAGATCAATAGTCAGGGGGCGGCACTAACTACTGACGGTGCTCGATCCCGCGCTCCACAAACTGTTGTACTGTCACATTCTGTGACTAACTTGAGCCCCTTGCAAACCACTTGTTTGTACTATTGTCTATTCTGTGCATTTGTTTAGTAGACATGGCGCCCGGTGTACCCGTGTCTTGTACGTTATGGTGGCAGCTAGCCAGGCGACCACTACAAAATACCTTACATTAAGATAAAGGGAAATAATCTACTAAGAGTTATCAACGGTAGGTGAGTCAGTGACCGTGGCTACCCCCGCCGCCGCCGGGTGGTATCGACCGGCGCGCCTCACTCTTGGCGCGCTGGCGGTGGGCACCTGCCAACAGCCACCGCCGCACTGTTGGAACGGAAGCGCGCACTGTATCCGCGTGCTTGCGGCCGGTTTGAACCGCCGCCAAGCAGTAGGGTGCAAATGTAGCTGTGTTCCGGTACGAACCGCGCAGTGGTCAATGATACCATGACCTTGGGAAACGAGTTACTATTTTAATTCCCGAGGTCTCGATCCCTTCAGTGTTCGTAGTCACGGGGTGGGGGGTGCGCTGGGAAACACCGACCGCGATATAAACCGTCGAAAGTTGTCACTGATATGTTCTACAGCGATGTGACTCCAAGCCAGCGAAATAATTTTACTCGATTGCTGAAGGAAACGAGGTTAATGTATTTCTCGCGCGTGTATGTCGGAAATGACCAGAGTTTACTTTCATTAACTTCGTACTGTTAGCTTCGCTCGTTTACTCAAGCACTCAGTTATTGTTACTTTACAACAGTTTTTGGGCACTCGCCCACAGGACCTCCCAACACCCCTTATAGTCCTGCCCAAGCCACCATAAGCCTAGCAATACAGGCTTGATCAACATCTTAAAGAAAATAGAAAGGATACACTCAGCTGTGACACGTAGACTCGTTGCTTCTGTAGTCCACAAGCACACCGAACAGCGAACACGCAACGCGCGGCGCTCCACGCGCCTCGCGACCTCTAGTTGTAGGAGACGTCCGCTCGGCTCGAGAGCCGAGAGTCAACTGCCCAGAGAATATAACGCTACCGACTAAGACAACTTCTGACAGCACCCCAACATGACAGTTCGATTGTCAAATGTCACTGTGTTACCATTTCACTAATTCGATCGACACCCAAAGACTAGATATTTCGATACCGTCAACATTACAAATAACACTTGTTTCTCAGATTTTCCCTAGATGGCGCTTTATACAAATTCTCAGACTGCGACTACCCGACACGGCCATTCTGCAATGACACACGCCCTCGTGTGTTAATCTAATTAATTTACCCGTGACTCTACCAGCAACTACCAGTCTCACTGGTTCGGTGTCGACGCGTGACGTCAGCCCGCTTGACCCGCTACTCGTGTAACTTTCCCGTCCTAACCTGGCCATCCTGCCCCATGTCGCGCTCGACATGGTTTTCTCCGGACATACTGCACGATCTTCTTCAATCTTTCTATGACAATTGCTATGAAAATATTTTGAATACCAGTGACTCACAGGAATTTATTTATATTGGAGATTTCAACACTCTTGGATTAACTAGGTTTAAAGAGCTTAATTCATTAGTTATGACGGCTAGCCCGCTTACAATCAGAAGTCCCATTTATTATGCGACACCGTGGTCGTCTGACAGCTCAAACAATTTAATAGCATACAAACAATTCAATTGCCCTGTAGTTTGGAGACCCCACCATGCCACTCACACTCTCAGAATAGAACGCGTCCAGAAGAGGTTCCTATGACATTCATGTTACGCTGCCAAAATTCACAAAAAAAAAAACATCATACTATGTATAATTAGATTTCTTCCAGACATCTTATCCAGAAAAGCGAAGAAAACTACTGGACCTATTTATTATTCCCACACAAAGGTTTCAACCATTAAAATTTTAACTTTAGAATACCCCGTAGAATACCACGACGCACAGTTTCACTGCCTGTCCCACTTTCTCGCTCCATAGTCTACGGCAGCAGGTAGCTCTCCAATTCCCAGATTGTGCAGAACATCAAATGAATGGTTCGGTACCGGAAAATCCCAACTTCTCAAGAAAATCCCAAAATTAATTTTTCACAATTCTGTAAACCATTATACAACAAGCACCTATGTTAAATGTTACTCTTTTTTTTTATATTTAATTTTACCTGTTGTAATGTCCACCTTTAATTGGTTGTGAATTTAGCAATTTGTACTCTCTACAACTCGGTTATAAATTATGTCATGTTTAGCTAAGAAACAATGTAACAATTGTTGGTGAACCAAATAAATAAATATCTAATGCAAATAACAGTGTTCTCGAACTAGCACCGGCGACTCCTGATGTTCAAGTTTACAGTGCAGATCCCCTAAGTCCTAGACTCCCATCATCTGGCGATTGTCTTAGATATAGATAATAATTCGGGTCCATCTGTCAAATCTTGAAAACCTAAATTCCAAAAACGATCCAATCCTAACAAATGTCTGCACTCCGAGGTCAAGTGTGAACTGTCTGAAACAGACTCAGATTCTGCGCTCTCAACTTTTGATATTTTATTTTATCAGGAACAGCAAACAACCACAGTATACGTAATAATTTGTGAAATACACAAAATAAACTGACAATAGTGCAGCCCATAACACCATTCACTGATCAACACAAACAGTTTCACACAATTCCGCCAGGATAAACATTGAGAAAAAAAAAATAGATTTATATTACACTGAGTGAAAGATCGATTCCCGCATACTAGTAGGTGATGATAATACAATATACATAAATAACAAAAAATAAGTTTCCTGGTAGAACAATAACTATGTGAGTGAGAAGGGCATGTAACGTCCCACCGTGAAATCAGCTTCATAAACTACTGCCATTTTAAAACTATCCAAACCAAGTACAAAGATATCAATGTTTCATGAAGATATTAATGATATTGTCGCGGAACCAGACAAACTACATGCTGCGCTCAACGCGATAATAACGAAATATACACCTTCGTCAAAAAAATTGATAAAAAAGCTACGAACCGACCTCAGCGACAAACCACTGAACCGACTTTGATGAAACCCCCATGGGATCAATCCGAAAGTACATCCCTTCAAGCAAAAAAAGAATTTTCCAAATTGGTTTACAAATGACCGAGATCTGTGGCAACAAACACAAAAAAAAAAAAATACCCGACGGATTGACAACCTCCTCCCCCCTTGGAAGTCGGTTAAAAAAAACTATCCTGTTTGGTTCAGCCCTGCACCGAAACGCTGCCTAGAGCGGAAGTACAAATATCATATACCTTTAAATTGTTAACCCTCTTGAATACGACAGTTTCTCATACTATAGTCTGAAAGGCAAAATCCCTCTCGATAGCTGCTACAATGGTTCCACAAAATCAACAGAGGATTCCTTGCAAGTCAATTATGCTAAAGCACTTTGGAGGTTTGTTAGTAGCAAAAAAAAACCGTGAACTCTATTCCTTTAAACACGACGTATGCGAGACTATTCTCCAGATATTTTAGTTGTTTTTGAAAACACAACTAGCGTTGTAAATCGTAATATATCAGATAATATTTACAATCACAAAAATACCTTAAGCGATATATATTTCGCAAAAGAAACGATTCTTCTTAAAAATCAAAAACCTGGATACTGTCAAAGACGAAATTTCTATCATACATGTCGAAACATGTGCCAAAGAACTATGCTCACCCACCGAAATTTTATTCAATAAATCCATTCGGTTTGATAGGTTTCCCACTCTTTGAAAAGTAGCTCGCGCCATTCCCATTCTCAAATCGGGTGATAAGACCCTTTTATTATAGTACTACTCTATGGATAAGACTCACTGCGAGAACCACAGACCTACAAGCACACTGTCACGCTTTGCGAAATCATTCGAGAGCGTCGTTTAAGAGAGCAAATTCGACGAAAAAGGCCAGATTTGGGGAAAGAACATTCTTGGATTTTGCACCACGATAATGCGCCTACGTACAAGGCTATCATAGCGAATGAATTTTGACCAAAAACTCAACCAATACCCTCGAGCAAACCATCTTATTCACCAGATATGGCTCCAGCCGACATCTTTCTTTTTCCTAAACTCAAATTACCACTTCGTGGCACCAGTTTTCATTCAGTAGAATACATAAAGGAGAATTCGTGGCAAGAACTAAACTCAATTCCGGAAAAACGTTTAAAAATGTTTTGATTGATTGGATTATTCGAAATATAGCAAGCGGAGCAACTGACAAGCGAGCGGAACAAGAGACTACCACTACTCGCGTCACTGTTCCAAGTTTCGACCATACCACTGTATCGTTTCTGAAGGAGCATATTTTGAAGGCGATAAAATAACTTTGGATGAATAACTAACGGTTTGTGTATCATTGGTCGTTTCCCGGTAGTTTCTTAACAGAGTAGTACAGGTTAAACAACCTCACATCAACACAACAAAAATGAAACCCACAAGAACATACAACTTCCACAAAGACACCGTATCTAAAAGTCGCCTGAATTTGATGACTCTTTTTTTTTCATTCAATAGTAGTTCAAATGATATAACCAGACCTCACATTCCAATGAATAACAAAAAGATTATGACAACTATTCACTCAAAAGAAATGATATGAAATGAAAATATTTATTTGTAATAATCAATCACTTAAACATTGATTAAAAACTCGAAAATCTAGCATAATTGTTACAAATTGGCCCAAAAGCAGATCTTCATGGTCAACGAAAAATTTATCTATTCGGCATATTCCCACGGCCCGCGATGAACAAGTGACCTCAGACGTTCCGTCAAATTTGCAGCGCACCTTAGCGCAAAAACGCATTGAATGACATCACAAAGAAAAAATGGAGACAACATCTCAATTCCATTCGCGTCGGCTTCCTGACCAAATCTTTTAAAATAACTATCGAATCAAATTATTAGCTGAATTGGATACTTTGTGGTCATCGAACTAAGAATAATGTGAAACAGCAAACGAACAACCGACAACCAGTCCTCAACAAAATTAACATGATATCGCATGGTTTGGAGAACCCTGCTCTCGACAAACTTAGCACAGAATAGCACAGTTCGAAGGCCCTCATCCTCGAAAAACTTAGCACAAAATAGCATGGTTTGGAGGCCCCTGTCCTCGACAAACTTATCACAAAATAGCATGGTTTGGAGGCCTCTGTCCTCGACAAACTTCGCACAAAACATCATGGTTAAATAAAATAAATAAATAAATAAAATAAATAAATGGTTTGGAGGCCCCTGTCCTCGACAAACTTAGTACAAAATAGCATGGTTTGGAGGCCCCTGTCCTCGACAAACTTATCATAAAATAGCATGGTTTGGAGGCCCCTGTCCTCAACAAACTTATCACAAAATAGCAAGATTTGGAGGCCCCTGTCCTCAACAAACTTAGCATGAATAAATAAATAAATAAATGAAATAGAATGGTTTGGAGGCCCCTGTCCTCAACAAACTTATCACAAAATAGCAAGGTTTGGAGGCCCCTGTCCTCAACAAACTTATCACAAAATAGCAAGATTTGGAGGCCCCTGTCCTCAACAAACTTATCACAAAATAGCAAGATTTGGAGGCCCCTGTCCTCAACAAACTTAACATGAATAAATAAATAAATGAAATAGAATGGTTTGGAGGCCCCTGTCCTCAACAAACTTAGCACAAAATAGTATGTGAAAAAAACTTGACAGTGGAATAAAGCTCAGTCCCTATAAAAACAAATCCATCTAACCAGGAATCGTAACATCTTTAAATTAATTCGTCAGCACTTTTGTGGAATTTTCTAGTTACTGGGAGTTGATTCGCCCCACTTCTGATGTCGGAAATGACCAGAGTTTACTTTCATTAACTTCGTACTGTTAGCTTCGCTCGTTTACTCAAGCACTCAGTTATTGTTACTTTACAACAGTTTTTGGGCACTCGCCCACAGGACCTCCCAACACCCCTTATAGTCCTGCCCAAGCCACCATAAGCCTAGCAATACAGGCTTGATCAACATCTTAAAGAAAATAGAAAGGATACACTCAGCTGTGACACGTAGACTCGTTGCTTCTGTAGTCCACAAGCACACCGAACAGCGAACACGCAACGCGCGGCGCTCCACGCGCCTCGCGACCTCTAGTTGTAGGAGACGTCCGCTCGGCTCGAGAGCCGAGAGTCAACTGCCCAGAGAATATAACGCTACCGACTAAGACAACTTCTGACAGCACCCCAACATGACAGTTCGATTGTCAAATGTCACTGTGTTACCATTTCACTAATTCGATCGACACCCAAAGACTAGATATTTCGATACCGTCAACATTACAAATAACACTTGTTTCTCAGATTTTCCCTAGATGGCGCTTTATACAAATTCTCAGACTGCGACTACCCGACATGTATATAATTATATATGTATGTCTATTTGTTTGGCACGCTCTGGAGCCTAAATAGTTTCACGGATTTTAAAATGTCAGTAGTGCAAGTACCGATCTTTTCTATATCTAAAATTGACAGTTCGATTTAAATAAATTTAAATTAGAGATAGGTGGTTCTTGATTTTTTCGAAAACGAAACGAAGCCGAATCTACTTTATTAAATTTAGCTTGTTAGTGTACCGTCACCGCACAAAGTGTGGTCGTGTGTTACCTGGTCGGCGGCGCTCCGAGGGCCCCGCGGCGCGGCGCTCCGCCCGCCGCGAGCCGCCCGCGCCGCCGCCTGCAAGTGGACATAGCACCTCTATAACAACATGTGATGATAATCAACTTGAACAGCTACAACTAGAGAATACAATACCGGGATCCCGGCCGTTTTCTGGCCCCAAAAATCCCGGGACTGTACTTGGCTAATCTCGGGATTTTCGGGATTGCCACAAACAGGTCTAGTTAGTTTATTTATTTAAATATTTCAGGATTTATGTAAAACATAATTATTTGCAAGATCGCCCTACTTCAGGTGATACTATAAATGAACCAGTTGTGGCTGTTCATTATACGGACGACAGCGATGATGAACAGCATATAAGTATCTATTGTCTATTCCTCCAACCAGCGTAGAACTTGAGCGAGCGTTTTAGCTGCTGCTTATGTTGGCGATAAACTACGAAGCAGGCTTGGAAGTCAAACATTGGATGCTTTGATATTTCAGAGATTGTATTTTCGAAATTCTAAATAGCTTTTTTGTCTTTTTGATTTCTTGCAAAAAATTGTTTTTTTTGTTTTTGTCAAGTGTAACGATATTAGAAACATTTTGTTTTAAATTACACAAGATTTGTTTTTCATTTGAGCCCAATTAGAAACCTCATTATCTAATCCCGGGATAGCCCCGAGATCCCGGGATTACGGGATTTTTGATGCGTAATACCGGAAAAACATGCTCGGGATTGTATTCTCTAGTACAACCCCTCACCTCGTTAAAACAAACGACGCGAGATAGCACCGACCCTCGGCCGCCACTTGGTCGCAGGGCCGCGTCCAGCGGGTCCCAGCCGAGGGAAGTTCTACTTCTTTTCGTCTACTAGGTACATACATATCTTGCTACGAAATGGCCCGAGCTTTCTCCGAACCTTTCGTGAGGTATGCTAACTCTACGGTCGTACCGCGTTCGTAAATAATGCCAACACATTGTTGGCATGTTTTGTTAATTAATTTCAAAGTGACGCTGCTTTAGACAACGATCTATCGCAATATAAGGTAAAACAATGAATGCAACTAAATGACTGGATGACGTGATTCGCATACCTTATAATGTACAAGAATATTATCTTATTGTGTTTGCAAGACAACAAATATAAAAAATAAAATACCGACAAGTGTGCCTCTTTGTCTGTGCGATAGGTAAACCCTGGTTTGACTGTAGTGCTACGTTCAAGGTTTAGGTCTCTGCTCGGTGCAGAACAATGGCGGAATGAGTAATCATTTATCCGTCTCATCAGCTATCCACTGAACGCAGACCTCTCTCACAAAGGGTGGGAGCATTGTCGTAACTATATCTCTATGGCCGTAACACACCACACCCGGCAGCCGTGTTGGTGTTTGCAGTGCATTATCTGGATACTCCGGTAGCCGGCTCTTATAGCACTTACGTAGAGAGACACGTATAACATTACCCATCATTAATACTGTTACGGTTCTATGATGATGTGATCGCGGCAGACTTCGGCCACGGCCACTGCAATCGCCTCTATTATTAATTTCGTTCGTGTGCTCGTATGTGATCTTTCAGACAGACTTTCTCTACGCCAGAGTATCGTGTGTGGAGAGTACAGGCCGCCCGGCGGGCACGGCAAGTGTGTAGTGGTACGTACCGAGGCTCATCCGTCGCTGGTCGTGGTGGTTGGGGTGCTGGCGCACGTCTCTCTTAGCTGGCGGCGGAGGCGCAGGAGGCGGCGCGGGCGCGGCGGGGGGCGGGGGGGACGCCGCCACGCACGCCTCCTTGGGGCTGCCAGCGCTGCTGCCATCGCTGCAACAACACACACATACGGCTTACGGGCGGCACGGTAACACGGTCGCAGCACGGTCTTAAAATCTTTTTAACACAACAATAAAGCAACGATTTTTCGACGGGACCAACTTCGAAAACCCTATCTATCCAATTGAAAAATACTCATCGAAACCTGACTATTATCCAATCGAAAAAGTTATGCGTGATCAACTGGTCATGAACACAAAAATAATTTGAAATATACTCGATTTAAGAACTCTCTCTGTTTTCTCGTCTTGTTCTTCGATATGTTTAGGTCAACCGTGCGAAGCTGCGGGCAGAAGCTTGTTTCAATATCCAAGGCTAGGCAATTCTGTTAAAGACCCATGGACTCAAGACAAAGGGTTCCAAACACACGCGATATGAGTCATCTTTCCTGGAAGCCACACTCACACGAGCGACATTCCACACACCCACCGAGCAGCCACCGCTGCGACCCCACCTCAATCTCGAGCGCACAGAGCGGATAATTCCGCGGAGGTGTGCACGACGCACGTGTCAACAGTGTGTGGCGGAAGCGCAGATAGCGGCGCTGCGTTATCTCACGGGCGTGTTCGACGCACACATACCGGCTCAACAAGTACTTTCATCATCGTCATTATCACCCACGACCCACTGCTGGGTACAGACAAGCCTCCTCCCCTGCCACTGAACTTTGATCTGCGGGGCTAAAAAGGCCACTTTGCTAGAATCATAATATTATGATCCCCGCTGTACTAATCGCAACCAGGATAATTCTAATTTACTCGGTATATTTCCGTGCAGGAAGCGAATGTTTCTGATCGTTTATATTTCGGAATCGCATCCAGTCACAGAAATTTCCCGTTTAGACAACTCAGCTGCCTAAGCATGGATATTATCCCGGCAGGAATTCTCTGTCGGGATGCGATTCCTAAACATAAACGAACAGGAACGGTCGCTTCCTACACGGAATCATTCCGAGTAAATTAAAATTAGCACCATATCTTTCCAGCGACGATCGATGACTTCGGAGCAGTCGTTATTTACATTTTTCACACAGATGTGCGTTCCGGCACATTCCCTAGATATTACCTAATCCCCTTTTCATCTCTACATAAATCTTTTCCACCCAAAGGTAGGCTGGTAGATAGCGGCTTTAGCGATATGGGCGCATGATTGGCCATTGATAAAGACCATTGTAGAACACTGCTTGAAATTTTCTTTGGTGTTTACAACTAAAATGTGAGCTTTTCACCAACTCGATACGAGGGGCTGGACGCGCGTTTGTCCAGTTGGTGAAACTCAAAATATGTATGTATCATTTGTTATTTTGTCATCTGTACAGTTTACCTATCCTCCACTTCGTCATCTAACTTCACTACAACATCAGGTCAAATGCTAAACTATAAATCGGTAAGACAGGAAGCCCTACTCCCTCGTGGACAGTCCCCCGCGGCCCCGCGGGGGAACAACGCCATTATACTCAGCGATTATCTGCGACTTACGGAGTCTCGTCCAGAGCTGTACGGATTCACTGCAGTCCCGCTGGCGGAAACCAGCTACGTCTCTTTTAAGGTATCTCTAAGGTAATATCGCCTTTAACTCGTTTCTTAGATAATCTAGTTTTGTATCGCAAATGACGACTAATTTCAGCTTAGCCTGAGCTGGCCAACAAGTAGCTCTATACTTTAAAAATGAAAGCAAAAGCCTTTGCATGAATGCAAAATGTCAAGCGAGTAGTTTGTCAGCGTAGAATCCTTCAAGGAGTGAGAAAAAGAGTCCCGCTGCAAGGTCATTACGCCTAATCCTGGGTGCGTGACTGCTTCAACATTGCGCGCAGGATGGCGGAATAAAGTGCGATGGCCGCGGGCGGCGGACTGGCCGTTAGGCTATCTTGCACGATGGACACATTAGTTTAAACGTCGCAGGGCAGGTGGCGGACATGCATGTACTTTTAAAGGCTGACATGTGTAGGGAAGTACAAATGCTTGGGATGACCTGGACCCAGAGACGTTGTCTGCTGTGAGGTAATTATGTTTGAGTGAGTTTATAGGACTATTTTGTTGCGGTTTGATGAGGAAAGTAGTCGGTGACTTAATACCTAATGTCTCAGGGCAACGAGCGCACTGCAGTGCCGCGCAGGCCTTTGTGTGTCAAAGTTTTGATTGGTACTGCAATTGTTATAGGCTGACGTTATGCTTACCATCAGGCGAAGGGCCCGCTCATTTTGTTAAACAATAAGAAAAAAAACTGCGAGCTGTTTTAGATAACAGCCGAACCCACGATATAATGGAAAATTGAAAATACAACTAAGAACTTACTAAAATTTTTAAATAAAATTACGACATCCGCCTTGCGCAGTGTCTCAAGGTCTAAGAACATAAATTAGAAACCCCTGCGCCCTGCCAATTGCAACCAGCAGCCTTATCACGTAAGAACCCAGACTGGACCCAGACAGTCAAAAACGTCATTTCCGCCTCGACTCTTGTGTTCATCTGTCAAATTTCAAATATTCGCGGCAGCTTTTTACGAAACTCAGACTCAACCCAGACTGCGATAGTTTTGATACATGAGAGTGAACAAAATTCATACTTTGACAGATAAATGGTATCATGTAACTCCCGAGACTGAAGAATTGTAATCCATGGAAAGATTGAAACGTCAAATGAATAAGAGACCTCTTTCGCTGCCGGATTCCGACTCTGAGTTTCGTGTCTTGTCGGTTTATTTAAAAATATTTGTTTCTAATTACTTGTATTTTCTGTTTTTAGGCCTTTTTCTACGGAAAGTGTACTTTCGAATTACGGAAGGGAGTATTCATTAATTAGTATTCTGCTTAACTATATATATATCTTACAATTAATTTATTTGTTTTAGGAATACAGCAAGAATGGCGCGTTCGGTTTTGATGGCGGCCCCGAAGAGGAACGCCTGAAAAGATATTCAAATATCAATCGCAGGATGATCAGAGAGGCTAGTAAGCTTCTAATGTTGCCAGAAAAGGAGTTCGTCGGTCACTACCGTCTTCACAAATCCCATTTTGAGACTCTTTGTGAAGATGTTATTCCACTTTTGCCGGAGACACAGCGCACTAGCGCTGTGAGGCCTGAAAAAGGTAGCCTAACATATAAAATGATAACTAAACGTAGTGGTTATATTCTCTTTGATGATAACATCATATCCCTAAATGTTGCTTTTTGACAAATGTGTGTGCTAATAGTAATTGTTGTATGAATTTGTCTTGCAGATATTATGCCAATGGCTGTTACCAAAAAAAGGTAGGGGCTTATTATCACTTGGGTCTTTCTCAAGCATCAGTATCATACTGTCTCCGGGATGTGACTGAAGCACTCAATAACCCTACAATTCTGGCGAAATATATACAATTTCCCAGAACACAGATAGAGCGTGAGGCTATTACAAGGAGGTGAGAGTTTAAATCTGTTGATTTGACTCAAAATAATCACAAGTTTGATTAACATAGCTAGTATGTAATGTGTTGACTGTTGGCTGTTGGGTATGTAAAACATTTTTCCCTACTGTGCCTGTGTGTCAAACAACACTAAGTTTAACTTTACTGTGTCATAAGTCATGTCGGTACATGAGATGTTTAACTGATCCTGTGTCAGTAAGTTAATCTTAGATGACTCTTGAATCAAAAATGCATTATAGACAAAATAGACTTGTGAAAGGTATATATCACACATGTACCTATATTCATTCATTATTCATTTGTAACTGTAAGTTTATAACTATTTCAATATAAGATTTACTCAATACTCTATAACATTACAGATGATTCGGGGTATGCACAGCGGCCGTGGTTGATGACTCCCATCGTCAATGCAGCACCAAACTCTCCTGAAGAGTTATACACTAGGAAACACATTAGCGCCAGGAATGTGGTTGAGCGATGCATTGGAGTGTTGAAAACTCTCTGGCGCTGCCTCTTAGCACAGGTGTGTAAATTATTCAGTCTTTCAAACAGCCAATCATAACACCTTTAAAACTAATATGTTTATAATATCCGTTCCTCTTTTTCCTTAGGGTAATGCACTATGCACCCATCAAAGCGGGCAAAATCACCAATGCATGTGTGGTCTTGCACAACCTCAACTATGATGCGCCCCTCAATATAAACGAGGAGGAGATGACAATGGACCATGCACAGCAGCCACCACTGCAGCTCCCTATACGCGAGCACCATCGTGTTGATGGAGGAAGGCTTGCTGTTGTAGACAGATTGTGGAGTAGCAGAGTTGTATAGGTAAAGTTACTATTATTTAACATAAATTATGTCATTAGATTCAGTTACTTAAAAAAATGTATTCAAGTGATGCCTCAGTGGTAGTAATGTCGGCTGCCACCTTTAGGTCTGTGTTTTGAATCCTACAATGAACTTGGACTTAAAAAATAAATTTGATGCAATGATTCCGTGGTAGTTATATTGGTGACCAAAAATGATAGAGCAATATAAAAAGTGCTGTCTTGGTAGCTCCATCCTCAATTGAAAATCTGTCACCTAACCAAGACAGCAGCAAAATCACAGTTTAACTAGCTTATTTTGCCATAGGTATTTTATTCTTATTCATAGGTATCATTCATACTTGTAATTTGTTGTGCCACTCTTATAAACTCGAAGTTTTATGAAAATATAAATACAATTACAGATATTTCAAGACTTCAAACTTATGCGGAATGTAGCAGCGCGGTGTTCAAGATTTCGAGCTTATGTGGAATGTGTTGCAGTGCGGCGCAGCAACAAGCACAACGTTCGTTGGATCACCGCTTAGAGATTCTAGATGTTTTTTGTTGTAGTTTACGTGTAGTAGTTATAGCTAATAAAGGCATTTGGTCCATTTCCCGCCCGACTGCCGAAGGCTTTCCTTCGGCAGTCTGGGGAATGTTCTTCGAATATGTCTATGTATATTTCTTTGGCTCACTCTGTAAATATATTTGCCTAAATTGTTAATTATATAGTAGGTGTCCGACAAACTCTGTAAATAGGTTTACCTAAATTGTTGATTATGTAGTAGGTCTCTGACACACTGTAAATGGCTAAATTGTTGAGTAGGTTTTACAATTGGAACGAGGCACAAAATAAAGAATAATTTGATATGTTTATTAAGTTTTTTACTGTACTCCTGTGAGGTCTATACACTTTTTACTTATACATTTTTCCACAAAACACCTTAATTATGAGTTATATGACCTAACAACCCATACATTTGCTTATTGATTGCATTCAGGTGGTAATAGCTATAATTATTACCTTACCCAAATAAAAAGGGAGATAGAGAAACAAGTTTAAATAGAAATATTCCAATAGAACTTTATTGTTTAACTATGCAATTAGTGGTTTAAAAAGTAGGTAAGTTAACAGTTTACATTCATCTAACAGCTAGCTTATGCCCGCGGTTCCGCGTTCCCACCGGAACCGTGCATTTTCCGGGATAAAAAGTAGCCTATGTTCCTCCGGTCCATAAACTATATTTATACCAAAAATCACGTCGATCCGTTGCTCCGTTGTTGCGTGAAAGCTATCAATCAATTGCAAATTTTAATAGCGCTTAAAAAAGAACTTTTGAAAACATCATACCTATTATTTATTTTGGAACTACAAACAGTGCTAACATTAAAACATTAACATAGTAAAACAAGAGTAGATCCATACTAATATTATAAATGCGAAAGTGTGTTTGTTGGTTTGTCCTTTCACGCAGTAACGAAGCAATGGATTGTCGTGATTTTTGGCATAGATATAGTTTATGGACCGGAGAGTAACATTGATTACACTAAGAATTACAAAATTAAATGTTAGACCCACACCATAGTACACAGATTCACATGCTGCGGTTAGTATGTGTTGCTACAAGCTATCTACAAAATGTACTGCATACTTAACCACATAGGCAGTAGGTAGCAGTTATCTACAATTACAGGTATAAAATAATCGACGAGAGCGTACTTGACGCCTATAACATTGGCCTATAACGTTGGCACAATGTAACACAGTTTATTACTAAGTTTAACATTATTAAATTTGCTATTACATATACCGAAAGACTGTGATAAGTAACATACGACGAGATTCGAGCTTCAACATATTATATAGGTAATGTTAAAAGTTCTAAGTAGGTCAGACTTGTTCGGCAATGCTCGCCATCGCTCTCGCTTGATCTTGCTCCACTGCAAGCTGCCTCTCCTCCATCTCATATGCCCTTTGTGGCACGTTCGGTAACCATATGTCTGTAATAATAGGTAGAGAAGATTAGAACTAGAAATATGTTTTCATGCATGTACCAGTCGAGCATAGACGAGTCTATTTGTTGCGTTTCTATTTTAAAGGTGTAGCTGATAGACATTCAATTTTGCCACTGTCTATAGAAAACAGAGCTTAAAGTGCAGACTTAGGTCCAAAAATAACACAGTCCTGTGCAGATTCAACTTCAAAACTGCCATTCAGCGGATAAGGATTGTGACACTGTCCATTTGTTTAGGTACAAATATGCCACTGTTCACTATTAAGAAATAGAAATGCCACTGTCCAAACCTATTATTGGCAAATTAACAGTAAGTTTTGAACAATTACTGGACATGGTGACCAATTTTTATTCAAAAAAAGTATTCTTGCCTAAACCAAAAAAAATGGTGGGCAAAATCTCAAAGAACAAACTGTAACCAATATTTCCATCGCTTGGCTTGTACACACCTCATGTAATATAATATTATTACATGTCCCACTATTCTTATCAATAAGGCCTCTATCTCTTGAAATGTATTAAGCATTATTATGTATAATTATTTCCCCCTGCCAGCATATATCCAAGCAAACACAAACCTTTTATGTAGCAGAGTGCACAAAACTTTCAAGTATGTATTCACCTTCCATGTTACTTTCTTATCAGAACATTGAAAATATTATTTAAAACTTACGTCTCTCCATTTTTTTGGGGTTCTTGTGCATCCCGCCCCACCGGCATTTAGGATTGCCGCTAACTCCTCCCATTTTTTGCCGGAGTTACCCTTTGCAGATGGGCCGCTATTTTGTTGCCTCCCCACCGCAAAGCCTTTGTTCCTCTCCATGTAATCCACCAGCTGGGCCATTTGCCTTTCGGACACCAAATTCGGCATTCGGCATCTGATAAAAGAAGATTTTTCGTAAGAAGTTATAACCATAAAAACACAATCACATGATTCACAAGTACAAACGATTAAGAACTTACAGTTCTCTTTCGGTGGTTTTCCCTGTATAATTGTATATATGATTAATTTAAAAGTTCTTCTTCTTTCTTTATTTTCTGGCTTCGGTGGAATGTTAGTTACCAAGTTAGTTTTCCAAAATTCCAACGGACGGAAAAACTGCGAAACGACTCAGTTGACACTGACAGAAATAATACTTAATAACTTGCGTTTCGTTATTATTTTAAAGAAATTTATGATTTATATATATAAAGCGCTAGTGTTAGAATAGCAATGATTAGTAATTAAATGATCTTCCCCAAATATTTTTGAACGTTTTGGAACTTGTTTGATACTTTAACTTTGTTTTTATTTAACTTGGAGTCAAGTGACACTTAGGTGTCACCTTTTTTATTCTTACATATACGAAACGCAAATAGACCGAAACTCACAGACTATAATTGTACTTAGTGGCTCCCTTAATATGGTTCGTTCCAAACCGAACTAAATGAATAAAGTTAGGTGATACCAATAAAGCCCAGACTGGATACGATGTCTGGGTCCAGTCTGAGTTCAGGCTTGCGAGTCTGGGTTCTTACGTGATAAGGCTGCAGTTCCGGTCGCCCCTGCTGCGGTGGATGCATCTCTTACCGAGCGTTACTCACAGGTCGTATGACGCACGGAATAAATTACGAGGTTCAAATATTGAATCAAAACCTAAACAACTTTTTTTCTACTTTATACATTGTAATGGGATATTTACCGTGATTATTATAAGCTGGTGAGCTTATAGCTTATACAAATATCAAAATACAAAAACTTCAATCGGGAAAACGGCTTTAAATTGTCCAGTGCGTGGAATCCAGTGATTAGAGTGCTAAAAAAAATCACAGCCATAAGGACTCTCAAAAACGCAGTGATATCGTGAGCGTGTTTTGTCGTGACTTTCGAGTGAGTTCTAGTAGTACGCGTAAAAGACAAAGAAAGCGGGTAGACGGATTTGTCTGCTCATAATTTCGTCTACAATCCACCCGCAGTTTCGCCAGTATTCCCGTGAACATGATGCTTGCAACAGCGTCGAAATATCGGGAGCTCACCAGCTTATAATAATCACGGTAAATATCCCGTTACAATGTATAAAGTAGTGAATAACCGTGAAAGTCTAAAACAGTGCTTAACTTTTTTTCTAGACATCTTTTAACAGATCTGTGCTCCCATGCCTCACATCGATGGCGGTCGAGTGACGCAACCCGGTGACGTCAGCAGCTTCCACCGACTCCTTTGTCTTCGCTGGCGCAACGTGCCGACCTGACATTCTGTGTCACGCGTCGATTGCACGCTGATCTGCCGTTACGACAACACGTACCTCCTAGACTAAATGTTGGACCCTAAAAAGGAGGTGGCCTTGACGCCCATTCGAAACACTGGAGGACCATAGCACAATCGAGAAATGCGGAAGGAGGGGAGGAAGGTCTGTGCCCTGCAGAGAGCCCTCAGAGTCAATACTCATACTATTATTAATGCAACAGTGTGTTTGGTGGTTTGTAATTCTTAAACGGGGCAACGCGACGGGTCAACGGAATGTTATAGTATATAGGTATGCGGTCATACTATAAAAAAATAAAACACATCCTTAAATATGGTCGCGTGTTCAAATGCAAACAATCACTGATTGTCATAGTAGGGTCTAGTTATAGTTAATTTGGGTCTGACCACAAAAAAATTAAAACCACGTTGAACCTGTGTTAATCACTGTTTAACGCCTAAACATGCCTTAGTCGCGCGATTAAATATGAGCAACCACAAATACTGATTTAAGTAATGTCTGACAGTTGTCTAAAACAATTCTATTGTGACATTTCTAATCATTTTTGACGTTTATCTTTAGACGCTGTCTAGCTAAACAGGCGACTAAAATGTTTTTTTTTTGTGGTTAGACCCTTTAACTTTATCTTTAGACACTGTCTAGCTAAACAGGTGCCTGTAAAGGTGTTTTTTGTGGTAACACGGATGTAGTTTACGGTCCGGAGATTTTTTTTTTCCCTCACGGTTCACTGACGGAATATCCACGCTCGCACAGCGGCCGGTGAAATACACGGGCAGTTGCTAATGATACAACGGCCAGCGAACGAGTACGTAGAACTCGTCTTTGTTTGCCCGACACCGCCGGGATTCTTTAAGACCAGAATGAACATGTTACGTATCACGATACGCTTCGACCAAACAGCCTCATGTAAAAGTGAAACGCTTAAGAAACTGTGTACGTCCGCATTTGCGCCGCGCCGGCATGTCAAATCGACCCTTTCTCCCGCACGTGGAGAAAAGCCAATGTCACTCGCGCGGTTCACGGGCGTTGCGAAATTGAAACTACTAAGAGATACGCGACCGCGCCACTTGTAGCCAAAGGCCGATCACACATTTAATTCGTTACTAACCAACATATGGAGAGGTCTGAAAGCAATGATTTCATTTTTGTTAAAATGAGAAATAAATTCATCGAGTGCGAAAAGGGTTTAGGTATAGCAACATTTGTTGTCCGGTGTAACTCATGTATGTACTTGTGCGAGTTCTGTATAGATCCAAGAGTGTACAGAAGGATAAGGGAAGGAGAAGGATAAGGGTAGGCTAAATCCTGGATGGCACAGGGCACTGCAATTGTTACGATCCGGTGTTATGCTCAACATCTGGCAAATGACCTGCTCGCCGCTTCACTTAGTATACTATAATAAACTACTAGTGATCCAAGAAACAAAAGTCTTCTGGTTGCCAATGCTCTTAGCTCCGGCTAGGGAGGCAGGGCGGTTCCAGATTGTAATTGCGTTGGCAGACCGGTTGCGCGACCGACCCACGGGACCCACGAGCGGCTTCCATACCTGCCTCCGAGCAGCAGCCTCTCGCCTGCTCTCCCCGCGCCGAGCGGCGCGCCCCTGCTGACTGCTGTTCACTGCAGATACGCTCGACGACGATAAGCGGTGCGTTGTACCCGTGTCCGTGATAAAGCGTCCGCCGGCACGCGCTCTATTTATAGCCCGCCGCCGCTCAGCGCGAAGCCGCACTCCACAAAGAAGGTACACGCGGCGACGGGCGCTGCACGCTGCACGCTGACGGGACACGCCACACGGACACACACACAAGTTCCACAATAGGAGACAGCTCGCGGTTATCTAGTAAGTTAACCGCTGCCACACTCATACCCCTAGGTCGCAGTTGGCATGGACTCACACAACACAAACATAAAAGACCTGAGAACAATCCTTATGTTATAATCACACAAAATCTGCCGGGCGGACACTGAACCCAGGGCCCCTCGTTGTTCAGGCAGGATTAGGCCGTCCGTCCATACACGCTTATGCATGCTTGCGTTTTCCTGTCAAAATAGCCATGATTATACAACAAGCGTGGATTACAAGGTAAAGCACGCGCAAGCGCGGGTTGATGCCAACCTATCAAAAATCCACGAACTAGACAAGAACAGCAATACAGCCAGATAGTGACTCTTTTACTCCCTGCCTGGGCTAAAAAATGTTGAATTCGGGAAGCTTTTATAGGTGCAGTATCTTTGTGGAAATCATATATTGTTCGTAAATATCACTTTTATTGTGTTAATGTGATCTTCTTAAAACTGTATAACGACAGAAATTATGTATTTTGTTTCATGCAACATACCAATTACTATCTCATAAAAACAAAGAAAAAATGCAAATATGCGACCTAATGGTGACACGCAAACACGCCTTCAGCCGCGCGCACTCGCGCAGGCATCCCTCCCGGGCGCGTGTGTGTGTCGTAACAAACGAAAGCGCGCGGTGTACGCAGCAATGTGAGTGGCGCATGCGCATGGAGTCTGTACTGACTACTGGCAGCCACCAGCGACTAGTGAAAGCCGCGGGAGAAACGGCCGCGCACTTTATGTAACGCGACGCGGCGGTTACGAACCACCCTGTACCTGTTACTTTTTTATACTTGTGTTGTTCTTCTTGACACTCAGATTACTGATCGCATCACTAGAGCTAATAACTCAAGGTGACAAGCGCCATGCAGTGCCAAGTAAAACTTCCATAAAACTATGGAAGCCACTGCAATTGTTACGGCATGATTATTGGCATCATACAAACTACCTGCTCGCCTAGATGCATTGAAAGATTTACTATTGCCGTTTGTGTTTTTGTTATTGGAGTTTCGACTTTCGACAACGACTCGGGATTCTCTAGTCCATACGCTAGTTGACCTGCGGAAGATCAAGAAAATATAAGCGAAACCTGCGCACAGTGTCTAATGCTAGCAAGCTGTAAGACTGTTCGACCAGGTGCAGATATACAGAGAGGTTTGCGTTACAACGGTAGAAATTCTCTTCTATGGCTACCGTGCAACGTGTCATAAAACACTTAACAGCAGGATGAGATAGTGATCAAACCCTTTCTAACGTCCGCCACCAAACGCGAACGGTACTTCAGTGAACTTCAAAAAACTTAAACTAGTTAGAGCAGCGGAGCGGAGTGTCTCACAAAGGGAGACCTCGACTACAAGGGCCAGGGTCCACGCGGCCTTGTGCCAGTGCGCGCGGCAGCCGAATGTGCACTCTAACGCTGCAGCCTCAAGGTCGAGAGTCGCGCATCGCGGTCAGGGATCGGAGGCAGTGTGCCATCGGGCCGCGTGACGCAACGCGTCGGAGGAATTGTGACGCCTACGGAGTACCGGCACGCAACGAGTCGTGTCTAGCTGAGGTCGATACGTGGCGGTGGCGGTGCGACCGTTCGGTGGGATGGGACTGTATGGTGTGGTGGGAGAGATTGAGAACCACTGGGCAACCAGGTGGAAGGACTGTATGGTATGGTATTGAACATCATGCTTGGTTAGGCTTAGGATTATTACCAGTGAAAGAAATTAGATTCTGGATGGTTAACTAGGATTTCCCGTAAGCAAACCGGAGCTACGAGGACCATACCTAACAAATCTAGTACAAATACTTGATAAGTAAATCACCGTTACTATCTATTAGGTATTTTCGTTAGGTGAGTGTAGGTTATCGTGGTCTGTTCGCTGCTTGCCCCCTTTATTACTTTATCTATTATTACTAGTCATCCGTACAAATTGTAGCTTTTTGTTGCTTATCTCATCTGATCTTAAGTGACGACATGGTCTAATGTCGTCACTTAAGACGTAAATAGTGCTAACACTATTAGCCTGTAAAGACAACTGGTTCAACTCTCAAGTTCGTCTGCCGGACGGAACACACGGATCGACGCTTGGCGACTAATTTTCATCCTGAAGACGCTACCTTACATTGCAACAAGCATTACAAAATGCTCTACAACTCGTATCAGCTATGCTTGCATCGCGGTATTTCCTTTACCGAAAGCTCCAGTTCACTGTGGGATTCAGACACTCATTCATCACGTCAGTCTACCTATACCACGGACATATCAACCAGGTACATTTCTCCCACGCATGCAAATAGAAACAGGCAAGTTAATTAACCACTAAATCACTGAGTCATCCTAAAAGCATTCATCTCAAGACTCAAGACGTTCTAATTGATATAATTTGGCGAGCATTCGTTCCCGTCGGTTAACCAGCGACTGCCCGTTTGAGCGTCCTTGCAGTCCACACGGCACCGCCAACTGCACCGTGAAAGTGCACGAGGCTGAGAAAGTGGATGTTAATTCGAACTAAGTGTGGGCAACGACCACCAACTGTGCCGAGGAGTCGGAAGCAGACTGTTAAAGGTGTGAGACTGTTTTATCAAACACAATCACTCCGATTGTGGCAAATCTTAAAGAATCTATACAAATAAATAAAATTGAAGTGCCTGTTTGTAATATCAAAATAACAGCTTTTTACTAAATGCATATGTATAATAATAATAAATCTTTATTCAAAAGAAACCAAGCACACATGTTAAGACATTAAAATAATCATAATATTATTAACACTTGTAGGCTTGAATTACACAAATCAATATGAAAGTGTATATACGGTACCTATAACAAAACAACCATCTTTAAAATTTTTGTCTGTCTGTCTTGTCTTGTTTGGGTTGAAATTCTTGGTTGGTGTTATTACGCCCCATTACCCATTGTAATGCCAGTTGCCAGTGCCACCCAAACCTCAGGTAACCGTTTTTTAATGTAGTTACCTCGCCTAGCTACCGAGCCCACGCAGACACCCTTACACCATGGTTTGGTTGCATCATAATAATTTATTGATCGAAATCCAAGCTCATTGTTACACTATTGGAACCCACAACCCACGGATGAGCAGGCGAACCCACTATTTGAGACATCCTTGATTAACATTTAGCAAGCCTGCAATTTGCAAAATCAGAGGGTTGCAAAAACAGTTTAAAAGATATTAAAACAAAAAGTACCAAAAACAGCACCTTGGGGGACATTCATTAGTCTGGGGGGCTATAATTACAGCTTTGGTTCCTGCCGCCTCTGTTTAGTAATAGGATATTGCATAAAGTGGAATACAAACAGTCTTTAATCAGGATAAAGAACCAAAGTGCTCATTAAAGTATTGAGTTTCTAATTGCAAACGCTGTCGAACGCTTCGGAAGAGTCTTGTCATTGTTCATTTTCATACAAGCAAATTTTAGTTTTATATTTTTTATAGTTTCCTGCTGTTCAACCTCACGGAGAACGGTGTCTTTGGTCGAGATACAAAGCAGGTGATGTTGCTCCGTTGCTGCGAGGAAGAAGGACGCACTGCAGTACCCAAACACACTTTCGTATTTATGAAGTAACCCCCGAGTTCCGACGCAAAAAAGGATGTTATAAGTATAACGAGTGAACTGTAGGTTTACGTGTGCGAGTGTGTCTGTCAGTGGCATTTTAGCTCTTCAACGGATGGAACGATGGTTTTTTTAAAGGTAACTTGATCGAGAGTTTTCATAGCTATGATTAAAAAAAATTGTTCAGCCGTTTGAAGTTAATCAGCTCTTGTAGTCGGAGGTTTTTACAAAAAATAATTTGAGATACTAAATAGGGCAGCGTTTGACCATTACCTCGTCTAAACTTAAACAACGATGTGTTCTAAGATGGTCAATTATCAGTTAAGTCTAGCTCTCAAGTGCAGATGCTGGAACACACCGATCGGTGTGACCGACATATTTTCAACTGGAGGACGGTAGCTAGCGAGGCAAGCGCTATAGAATGCAGTGCTATAGTTACATCACGACACGACCTCTTCTGTCGAAGCTCGGATGAGAACCAATGACGTCACTACAAGCCATCGTCGCGACGTGTTCAGATCTGTTATCATTAATATTTAAATGCGACGTTGATTCAATTTTTTTGCTAATTATGATGCTAATCAATTCGTTTTCTCATGAAAATCAAATATCTAGATCGAAAAGGCGGATCTAGTGAGCGCTAAAATGCCCCATACTAATTGGCCTTAACTCGTGACGTCACATATTCAACGCGGCCCGTAAAGTTGTACTAAAACACATATTTTGTTGATTATGGCCGTGAAAAACTGCGTTTAAGTACATAATTGTCATACATTTGTTATTCATTATAATGTAAAGAATCTGATAGTATAGTTTAAATTACTATTTGATGATAAAAAAAATCGTTGAATTCTCAAAAGTTTTAGATCCAGTATCTTTGTGGAAATTATAGTATATTTTTTGTGAATTACATTTTTATTGTGTTAATGCAATGTTCTTAAACCTGTCAATTTTGCATTATTGTATCGTTTTCCTGACATTATTGATGACATCGTTTATATTTATACTTGTGCTACGAGATATGTCAGCGCAGTGTCGCACGCGGAAATAGAACGGCCCGAAGGCTCCGTACACAATGGTGAAGAACAACGTGCAAGCTTATTGGGACGGCGGCGCGGGCGGCGCCGCCGCGCCGCAGCGATGTCGATGGACTCAACTTCTAATATGTATAGCGAGTTGCGGTTTAGATTTCCGCAACAGGACAAACCAGCATGATTAACTTCGTGTCTGTGTTTTGTGCTTAATAGCTACCACCGCCAAGCACCTGTCGGCACGAAATGGATCATAATAATTATGATCATACCAGGTTCTGCCCGCGGTTTTCACCCGCGTTCTCACAGGAACCGTGCATTTTTCCGGGATAAAAAGAAGCCTATGTTACTCTCCGGTCCATGAACTATATCTATGCAAAAAATCACGTCGATCCGTTGCTCCGTTACTGCGTGAAAGAAGGACAAACCAACAAATAAACAAACCAACAAACACACTTTCGCATTATAATATTAGTAGGATAGTAGGATTATGATTCGGGGAAAGTGGTTTTAGCCCCGCTAAGGTGCTAAGCCAGAAGCAGTAAAGTTCCCATGGCGTGTTATGCATGTGAGGGTCAGTGAACCGCGCGAAACTGCCGGCGCCTGGGACCCTATTCTCGAACGGGAAGGGGAGCCAGGTCGATGACCCCGCACTTTTGGGATGCCCTGTGCACTTCTTTCATAAACGCATCGTCGGTTTTTGCATTCTGCACTTTAAATCTAAAGCTTTAGAGTGCAGCTTCGTGTGTTTTGTGGTTTTACTATTTGCAATGTGCTAATGAAATTTGAACCATAAGGTTTAATAGTTATATGATCTTTGCAATTTAATTTTCCATTTAATAAGCAACTTTAAAGTAATTAAATATATGTATTATATATTATATTATATTATATATATATGTATATATATGTATTTACATTTTTTTTAATCGAGTTCGGAAACCTTTTTTTTCAAGTGGTTTATTTTTCAGTTGTTACTATCTGTGCCCCGCGGCTTCGCCCACGTATCCTAAGTTACTCCTTGTAACATCAGTTATCTGCCAGTGAAAGTCCCGTCAAAATCGATCTAGTCGTTTCGGAGATTACCCAGAACAGACAGACAAAAATTGTAAAAGTTGTATTTGTTATTTGCACCGTATATACTATACATAAGTTTATACTATATAAGCATTACTAAAGTAAAAAGCTGTTTTTTTAATATTACAAACAGACACTTCAATTTTACTTATTTCTATAGATCGAAACTTGTATCATAGCTTGTACCGTTCTGATACTGTGGCTTGTACGGCTGAATGTGGTTGCTCTTTGCCTATTTACTTAATTAATATTAATAAATTATATTGTCTAAAAATACATTAATAATTATGTACTAGTTTCGCATGCGTTATTCTGTAAATCGACAAGTTGAAATATTGGTCAATGTCTCCGCGAGGTATTGCGCAGTCGAGCCGAGACTTCTCAGAGACTTGAATAACAAGTCTCTCCGTCTCGTTCTTATGCGAGGATTCATACGCAGCTGCGAGCGAGACAAAAACTATGTTTTTAATTTAACATTGAGTAAGGCCATTTGAATGCGAATTTACGCAAATACAGAGTCGAAGGTTTTTCTTGTTTTTCATTTTAATATTTAATTTATTGTGTGGAATATAAAATCGTGGAAGTAAATACACTATCGTGATTCGAAGGATAGATTAAACACAAGTGAAGTTGCTATAAAAAAGCGTCGAACAGACTTCAGAGACAACCTACTGAACCGATTTTGATGACATTTCTACGGTACCAATCTGAAAGTACATCCTTTCAAATAAAAAAAGAATTTTCTAAATCGGTTTATAAGTGGCGGAGATATGAGATAAAAAAACGTGAAAAAAAAATACAAACAGGGAATATTTTTTAAATCCGCACTTAGTATATTATTTTTATAACTAGCTGCTGCCCGCGGTTTCACCCGCGCGGGGAGGTACTGGATTTCATGGTTTTTATTTTATTGCGCGGAACCCTAATTATTTTTCTAAAATAAAAGTAGCCTAAGTTACTGGGACTTATAACATCAGCTATCTGCCATTAGTAAAAAGCTGTTATTTTGTTATTACAAACAGACGCTTCAATTGTATTTATTTGTATGGATAAATGCGAAAGTGTTTGTACGTTTGTTGATTTGTACTTCTTTAGATATAGTTTATGGACCCGAGAATAACATCTAAGGCTTTTTATCCCGGAAAAATGCAAAGATAATGTGGGAACGCGCGTGAAAAAATTTCGCAAACCCACAGCCTAAGAAACAAACGCCACGAAAACTCCGAAAAGAAGTCAACTGCAGCTCTACACATACAACGTTATCTGTGACACGAGTAGAACAAGGCACAGCCTGATAAAATCCGAGGCGCGATATTTGTTCATGGCTGTAACAAGCGCGCCTTTGTACTAGACTAGGCTAGTCTGTGGCGCGCTCTCACGTGGTATGCGCGGCACGTGTGGCGAGCGCGGCTGCGCGTGACGTCACCTTGTTTGTAAACTCGCGGTACACAGCTGATTGTATAACCAGACGTAGTAGCGCGGGGGCGCAGGGGGACGGGGGGGACACCCGAGACCGGTCCGGGCGGAAACTGCGATAAACGGATTCAAGTTTTCGAGAAACGAACTGCTTTTTTTAGTTCACTATTTTATTTCAGCTTGATCTTTTTCATTGTACCGCAGACTCAAAGCGAATGCACATTTGCATTTGTCCATAAAACCTGTACACATAATAAACTAAGCCCGTTAAATAAGTACAAGATGGTATTGCCATTACCACCATAATATAACGATACCCCGCTTGGTCGTAAGAGTACCTACGTCTGGTTGTTGAACGGAAATAAAAAAACTTTTCACTGCAGCTAGCGTTTTTGCTCTCTACGCCTTATACTTCAGTTACCTTGACTCCCTAAAGAGGAAAAGTAACTGAAGGCGTCCTAGGGAAGAAAAATAATCCGAATTTCGAAATCAAACACCTTTATTTGGATTCGATTTTAAATTTAAACTTTGCGTTAGGACCAACATGATTTTACGTAAAATGCAATGCGTTTGTGATGCTCTCTCAACTAAACTAAGGCGCTATGTTCAACAGTAGACGTTGAGTAAGATGATTATACGAAACAAACGCTTGCACAATCATACCCTTCCACTAGGATTCTCTGTGTCGCAGGTGGCATGGACATACACATATACGTAACATAAAAGCTACAACATGGGGCTCTTCAAAACAAGGGTGAATAGAGTCTTAGATCATAGGGAGATCCCAGACATGTATGCCAACGTACGTTTGCTTGTCAGAATATCCATGCTTTTTCATCAAGCGCGGATTACGCGATACTACACGTGTAAGCACGACTCGTGGTTTTTTGATGGTTTTACCATGGGCCGCAAGCGTTGTTATTTCGTCAAGCAAACGTACGTTCATAGACTAGATTTCCATCCAGCCAAAACTACAACGACACCAGACGATACGATATACGTCAAGCGGGGATCGTGGTTTTTCCATGGGCCGCAAGCGTTGTTATTTCGTCAAGCAAACGTACGTTCGCACACGTGTCTGGGGTCTGTCTTAGAGAATAGAAGTCGGTAACGTATCAGTAATACCGCGAGTGTTGCAGATATCTATATCTTCCCATCAGGCGGGCCGTCTGCTTGTTTGCCAGCTATAGCATAATAAAAAAAAATAGAAACTCGACAACAAAGTTTATGTTTACCACAAGTTTTCGAATTCAGCCCGTCGGCGTCTACGTCCGGGGAGGAGCCTCACTTTGCACTCTTTGCAGGCAGGACTCAAGTATAGCCCTACTAGCTTGTGCCCGCAGTTTTCACCCACGTTCCCACAGGAACCGTGCATTTTTCCGGGATAAAAAGTAGCCTATGTTACTCTCCGGTCCATAAACTATATCTATGCCAAAAATCACGTCAATCCGTTGCTCCGTTACTGCGTTAAAGAAGGACAAACCAACAAACACACTTTTTCGGTAACTGTACCTACCGATGATGACTATATAATAACAGGACTAAAGAAATAGCTTTTTAATTTGAAATTTTGTCTCTTTGGATATAATATTCCACTTTGGCAAGAAAACATCCACTGGTTACCAATACGGGCTGCGGTCAATACCAGCACATAGCCCACAGAAATAAGGCGTCACAGATCGCGCGCTCGACAACCGACGCTCGCACTCGGCACACGCTCGCACTCGCGGTCGCTTTCCCAAGCAAATAACGGTCAAATGTCAGAATAAAAATCGGCTGCACATTATAATAGCGCCGAAAGCCCTTCCGAGTCCGAAAACGATGTCACCGCACCCAATCTGGCTCACCTCCGGACTGGTTCCCTTCAGCTCGTATACGTGAATACGTGTAGCTCTGTGGGTGTGTGCCGGGTATTGGCGAATTCACGTGGAATATGGAGGATAATTTATAACAGTAAGGTGGTAGGACACGTTTAGCGCTCGTTAGGGTGACTAGGTCTACCATTATGCAGCTATCGTCAGCAGTTTAGCCAGTGTGTGCATCTTCTTGGTTTTTGTTATCCGTAGATACTGAAAAATGTGAAAGTGAAGTACAAGTTTGCCTTTCTTTTACGATTATTATATTATTAAACCACTCGATACTTTAACGAAGTGATTTGACGAAATGTTCGTGTTTGCCCTACAGCAGCATGATTTTAATTCAATCGGAAGGATATCCGTGTCGGAAGCGACTTTCTTGATCGTTTGTAACTCGGAAACGCATCCCGACAGAGAAGTATTGTCGGGATTATAACAGT
The DNA here is from genome assembly GCA_907269065.1 of Crocallis elinguaria. Taxonomy (NCBI): domain Eukaryota; kingdom Metazoa; phylum Arthropoda; class Insecta; order Lepidoptera; family Geometridae; genus Crocallis; species Crocallis elinguaria. The sequence continues at coordinate 12,470,488 of OU026076.1, read as the reverse complement.
TTCTATGCAGCCGAGTTGTCGAATCTAAACGGGATATTTCTCTGCCGGGTAGCGATTCCGAAATATAAACGATCAAGATTGTCGCTTCCGACACGGATATCATTCCGAGTGAATTGAAATTGCTTTAAAAAAGCGACGTCCCGACAAACTACTGACCCGATTTTGATGAAATATCTGTGACCAATCTGAAAGTATATCCTTTCAAACAAATAAATAATTTTCCAAATCGGTTTATAAATGACAGAGATCTGAGGTAGCAAATATAAAAAAAAAATATACCTACCGAATTGATAACCTTCTCCTTTTTTGGAAGTCGGTTAAAAATAACCCGCTGGTCGCCAACAGTGCTGTGCAAGCAGGCGCGTCCTTGGTCACAAAAGGCAGGCTGATTGTCACCTCTACTAGCGACAGTGACGGGCGTCACCGCGGCGGCGGCCGGCAGCGGCGGCGGCGTGAGTAGCGGCTCACGCACGAGTCATACCAGTGTAATTAGTATCGACTATCGAGCAATTGTGACTGCGTAGGACGCAACGTCTCGCTTTGCCCCTCGCAATCTTGCAATTTTTAACTGACTTCCAAAAAAGGAGAGGGTTATCAATTCGGTGTGTATTTTTTTTTATAATAATAATAATAGTTTATTTGAACTAACAATAAACCTCTATACATCGAAGAAATGATCTGATCTACCTAATACAACGATATTGTATTGTTTTATGTATAAATAGGTTTCACTATCGAATATATGATTAGTTGTAATTTATTATAAGTAACCCTAAATTGAACGAATAGCGTCATTAGCAGCCGTGCTAGGTCGTACCTGTGTTACAGCTCTCTGCCAATGTCTACCTCCACTGGCTTAAGTTATTTCACGCGACACTTGCGCACTTTTCTTAAACAAATCTTTGAAAGGTTTCTTACAAGTTCCAACGTTGGCTATCGTCTCGGTTGTTTCCTGATGTTGGGCAACGCTAGAGTAGGCACTACTGCGCCCCCCTACGTCACTCGTCACGTTTTTGCAGACGCCGTCTGACATACACATCGAGGTACTAATCCCGCGAGATGTATACATATTATCCGTTTTTTTAATGTTATTTAGTAACGAGACGAGCTGGTCGCTTGCCTGATGGTAAGCATGACGCCGGCCTATAACAATTGCAGTGCCACTCAGAACTTTGAAATACAAAGGCCTGTGCGGCACTGCAGTGCGCTCGTTACCCTGAGACTATAGGTATTAAGTCTCATAAGGCCAGTAATTTCACTGGCTACTCTGCTCATCAAACCGGAACACAGTAATGACTGCACATTACTCCTTGGCAGCCGACTTCACGAGCAAAGCGGTGGTAACAACCTAACAACCCAGACGGACACTCGTAGAAGAGTTAGTCCTACCACTAACCTATTAGCTAATCAGAGCGTATCTAGGCAAAAATGGTGAAATTTATTTCACGCAAACCAATCATCATTGCATCTTTAAGGGTTAGTTCTTCGACGGACTTACATCTTTACTCCGATCTTGTGTAGCCGTTGGTATAGCAACTACATTTTAATATGAACTTTTGTTTTTGATTTAATCTGTGGTCGACTATCATAGTTCAATATCGTCTAATGCCTCTTAATTAAAGAGTCAATTCCATCCAGCTTGAGGTCAATTGAATCATTTAGGTAGGTTCATATAGTTTAACAAAAACACGTTTTCTTACCCATTTTCTGTTCACAACATTTAACCACATGTTAAATTCATTATGCATCTAGAATGGGAGCAGCCTCACTATATCTAAGTTTATCAGTGCACAGTGTCCTTCACCACCTCTAGCGAGCCGACGACAGGTGGCGCGTGGCGGTGAACAACGACAGGTCACAGTCACACTGCGTCCTATTCGTCTCAAATGACTTTCCGTCAGAAACTGGTACGTATCCGAACCGTTTCATTTAGTCTCGGCCGTGTCAGTATCGGGTCCATTGTCACGGAGACAAGTGTACCAGGTCACGGAACGCGGCCGCCGGTTCCGCACGACGGACCTCGAGGCTCAGCGCGAGGATCTCTCCTCGGTAATAGCGCCGAGGACCTTGGAGCACCGCGCTATGTTCACTAGCTACTCTAGCTAGCTAGCTGGCTGGACAGTGGGCCGGCGAGCCGCCGCGCCCGCCAGGTGGGTCAACATGCACAATATGCGAAACTCGCAAAGTATTCGTGTTATTAGAGCTATTCTCGTACCAGACGGTTATTACAATACTCGCCAACAGGAAGCGGCTATAATAAGGAAGGTATCCCTGATTATGACATGCTGTGGAATAACTAAAGGATACCGTTTACAACGTTGATATACCACGTGTTTTGGTTTCAATAGAGAGTACTAGAGAATTCCGTTATTAAAAACGCACGACATACAAGTGTCTTTTTGTCCCTTTTCACTAATGTGTCAAACAATAACAACACTGTATGATAATGGCGCGACTCTCCCGCTTGTGTCTGATTTTGAGAACTACATTGAAAGGTATGTACATACAGCAATCTGTGCCAAAAGTAAAATTACTCGCGATGATCACACGCCGACAGATGCGACACGTCAAGTGAAATTTCAAGAAGCTAGCAGCCGAGAGCCTGTCTCTAGGTGACACCGCACAACAACGACAAGTACGGATTAACGAACCCTCATCAGGACACGAGGTTAATAAATCAATCGACGCAGTTTAAACGGCGATCGGACAGAATTACGAGAAACCTCTTCCTGTAGAGATGCACGCGTGGAGAACTTTGCGAGCGGCGCTCGGGGCTGGTCGCGGCCGCGGTCGGTGCCGCCGCAAGTGTTACGAGGCCACCTATTGTGCTGTCGCGGTTAGCCCACGAGCGGTTGCATAGCCTCCGTCTCTGTTAACAGTATCTAATCTATAAGAGGGAAGCTGCGTGTACGATCGATCCAAACGCTGCGGTGGGGTTACAAAGTAAGCAAACGTGGTACACGATAACAGTCTTATTGGTGTTATCTAACGAGGTCGAATCGACTCTGCACAGTGCTGTGTGAAACCGTGTCGCTGTCAGCCGACTTTGTGCTACAAAATGGACGCCAGTGTACAAATGAATCGGATGGTTGGCGAGCAACTAAACAACTGTTTTCTAGCGAGCCCGCGCGGTGGCGTGCGGGTAACTTCGTCCGCCAGATAAGGCACACAGTGCACAGCTTGAATGGAGGCATTACTCACGGCTACATCAGGATAATTATCCAAAAGATTCTAAAGTAGGCGTCGCCGTGGGCGGCTAGAAAGTTTACTCGTTTTTCATTTCACCTCGGCTGTTGAAACACTTCAGAGGTTCTCGTTCTCGGAACGCCTTTTGTGCGTAACGCGGCACTGAGATGGCTTCGCGAACAATTAGACCGTTTTCACAATGTATTTTGTGTACGCAACGGACGGTTGGGTAAGAGCCGTGTCGCGGTCGCGGGGGATTCGTTATGCTTTCCTGACGCAAGCTAATTATCGAAGAAGGCATAATAAGCTTGAGTCGATTTTCAGCGTTACACACTCACAGCACGGCGCGGGTGGTTAGTTCACGAGGGAGGCTGGCCGCAGTATTAACAATATTGAAGCAGTTGTCACTTGTAACACGATGGTATTTAAAGGTTGTCAGTTCTGTAAGATGCAGGGAGCTTTCTATTCTTACGAAGTAAGCAAACGTACCGTCCGCACAACTAAGCGATTGGAACTTTCGTAATCAGTATTTCCAGCCACTTGAATAAATTCATTTTATTAAAGGTTATTTGCCTTTTAACAGGACTCGAATCTACGGCCGTGGTCACAGATCCGCTTGAACAAACGAGCTCACGTTTGACTCTACAAATTAAAATTGTTTCTAACTATTACCTCTTACAGGAAGGTCTAACTTATCTGGCTGCGAGCGTGCGATAGCAACGAGCCGCCTGTGTACCGACTGTCTACAACAAAGTGCAATATCGCAGGTCCACGGCCCGGCTCAGAAGTCACAAGGCCTTGCGGTCCCCACACAATGCGTGGATCCGCGTGCGCCCGCGGGCCGCGTCCTCGCCGCTTCGTTCCTACGTCGCGCCCCAATGCCGCCCGCGCCTTCGCACGTTACCTCTTTTATTTCTTTTTTCGTGTCGATAGGATCCATCTTAATTGATATTAAATGAAGACGGGTCGAAGGTGGCGTAAACACGCTAGACCTAGGACTTTGTTACTGCTACGTAATAGATCGCTCTCCTTTAAACGCACCAGAACAAATTAAATGGAATAACCTCCTATTTTAATAATACAACGAGCTTTATCTTTCAGTAAGGAAAAAAATAGTGATGCAAACATGGCGCGGGACTAAAGCACTGTGCTAGAGGGTGGCTACCCTCCAGTTGACAATTAGTCACCAAGCACCCCCCGGTATGCTCCGCCAGCTGCATTTCAGAGCCAGTTGTATTCGAGATTTTGCGTGGATACCCTCGATCGCATCGTCACCCAAGATCATGTGAGATATAATAGCAAAACATTATAAAAGAAATCGCAAGTTTCTGCATCTCGTCGGCAGAAATAAAATAAAACCCGCGCCGTGACGCCGTGACCTTACAGTGGCTCTCGTAATCTCAATGTCAGAAGCATCAGGCAATGCCGCAGAATATTAAACATTTTCATTTTTTACCACACTCGGTCTAAAACAACGGCGGATATCTAACATCGGCCTGCTCACAAGAATCACAAAATCGGACGAGGTGGACATTTGACATCCACCGAGCCGTGTCGGGCCTATATAGGGCTCTGAGGCTTATGTCCGAGTACTAAGAACGCTAGGCTGTTTTTTTTTTTAATTTTTCAAGGTCACCAGATTATCCTGTGGACTGCCTGATGGCAATCTTAACGCATAACGAGCCGTCAGTGAGGCGGCTCAGGCGGCTCGAGCCGTCAGTGAAGCGGCTCAGGCGGCTCGAGCCGTCAGTGAGGCGGCTCAGGCGGCCCGAGCCGTCAGTGAGGCGGTTCAGGCGGCTCGAGCCGTCAGTCTGTAAAATTGTGAGGATATTCGCGAGAGATTTTTAAGTATCGTAGAGAAACCCTACACTACCTATAACACGCACCCTCATTATAAGGGAGTAACGCCTTCCGTCGAGGGGCTTGGGGATGTTTGCTTCGTACGATTTCACTATAGCACACGTGGCAGCTAAAGACGCTCGTGGAAAAACTACCTAACTCTTACGACATAAGACTCGAAATACTCTGCACCGACGCCGTGGGAATCGGCTTCTCCAGAGTTATCGACCTTTTGCCAACCACCCGGGACTAGCGGCAGTGTTACAACATGGGCCTAAGAAGACCGTAGAGTAAGTCTGCCTAATGGGCATCTATATAGAGTCCCATGTACATGTATCTATATAAGGTATAGAAGTTGTTCAACGCTTGCATCCACGCGTCCTATCGATTGTTACGTAACATCGGCTCGGCCGCGGCGCGGCGCCGAGTCAAACTCTACTCACGGCCCGATCCGACTTACAATCTGTCGTCACAATCTACTGTGAACTGGCATATTGGAACCTAACAAAGCGTACAGCACGCCTACTTGCTACTTACTGCGTTGTAATTTTGCAGACAGACTGCACTCGATTGTAACGACAAATGACAATAGAATAGTAACGCATGTTATATATTATACAGTATGCATACATACAACTCATAAATAAATAGATAAATGAACTCTTCTGCGAGTGTCCGTCTGGGTTGTTACCACCGCTTTGTTTGTGAAGTCTGCCGCCAAGCAGTAATGTGCAAGCATTACTGTGTTCCTGTTTGATGAGCAGAGTAGCCAGTGAAATTACTGGGCTTGTGAGACTTAATACCTAACGTCGCAGGGTAACAAGCGCACTGCAGTGCCGCGCAGGCCTTTGTGTTTCAAAGTTCTGGGTGGCACTGCAATGTTATGGGCCGGCGTTATGCTTACTATCAGGCAACCGACCAGCCCGACCAACCAACGACGTCCCGTGTATGCGGTACCAATGAGCTCGCACTGACGTGACGTCCCGCTTGGTGTGTATTGTGCGTTTATTTTTATGCGGTACCAACGAGCTCGCCCCCGCCCCGCCCCACCGGCCGTCCGCCACAGTCAAGACAAAGCAATAGTAACAGAGTACGTTGCACGCGCGACCTTGCGATTGCTTCCGCTTATGAGGCGCTCGTGCGGCTCGCAGACCGACCGCAGCGGGCCCGCACGGCTTGGTTGCGGGTCGAAACGAGCCGCACCGTTACAATCGTTACGTAATAGGTCCAATCTGACTTCCAACATATTTTTATTATTCAAAAGTAAAAAAACGTACCTCTATTAGTGCACGCGTAGAACGTAGTATCATAATCCTACTAATATTATAAATGCGAAAGTGTGTTTGTTGGTTTGTCCTTCTTTCATGCAGTAACGAAGCAACGGATCGACGTGATTTTTGGCATAGATATAGTTTATGGACCGGAGAGTAACATAGGCTACTTTTTATCCCGAAAAAATGCAAGGTTCCTGTGTGAACGCGGGTGAAAACCGCGGGCAGAAGCTAGTATAGTATAACACTTCAAAGCGTATAAATACTAAATTGGGGCACTTGAGCAGGTCACAGATCAAATAATACAGATTAGTCACGTACAGTTCGGCTCTGCGAACCCGTACGAAGTCCGCTCGGGCGCCACCGCTCGTTTAATGTATACCCAAGCAGTAGTGTGCAAATATTACTGCATTTTCACTATTTCAAGCGGTTTTGGCTCAGCGGTAGAATGGAACTGGCTTCCATTGCAGATTGGTAGATCGATGGTTCTAACCCTACAACCAACTATAGCTTTCCTGGCTACCGACCACCCTCAACTTGAAAAGCCGCCAAGCTCAACACAAGTCGGTGTGTGACAGCTCAACATGACAGCCTGCCTTGCTCTATATTTATCATGTTACCAGTTACCAGCTACCACATCAGACAGCAGGCGGAACGTGGTCAAATGCATATCAATAAAAGAGGTGTCAGGCTTCAAAGTAGTCAATAAAAATACTGGGCTTACGAGAGTTAAAATATCATCAGTGTCATTCAAAACTGAACGACACGGAGATGTGTGACGCCAAACGTATTAAGGCAAACGACCCGTCTGTGGACCTGCCCGTCGTCTAATTGCTAACAAAAAGGTCACGAGACGCATGAAGACCTGCGATCTCAACTATTATTGAATTATGAATCCATGCGCCGGCTCTAGACGAGTTACCAAACTTCACAAATACTTATCCGTACTGCAGTGCAAGTACCGATCTTTTGGATAAATAAAATTGACAGTTCAAATCGATAAAAATTTAAATTAGAGATAGGTAGTTCTTGATTTTTTTAAAAACGAAACGAAGCTCTATATTGACTTTCTTCAATATGAAGTGAATATTCGCATCTAACATTTCGAAGACTGGTTTATGGAACGAAGACTATTTTAACATAAATGGTTTTATCGTCGTTCGCCACGGTTTTTACACGAAAATCACTTCGCGAAATTAGTTATTCGGTCAATGCAATGAAAATTGAACGTCATTGTGTAGGAAATACAATCGATAACATATTACAAGTAAAACTTGTCGTCGTCGCAAAACTAGTTTTGAAGATTAGTTTTCGTTCTCGGAAAAAAGCTTATGTTTCGTTTTCGGTAAAAATCAACAACGTCTTACCTATTTCTAATTTTATCTTATCGAACTGTCAATTTATCGATCGATATGGATCGAAAAGTTCTGTACTTACGCCGCTGGTAGATACTATTATTTAATGCTTTATTTCTATTATTATTAATTGCTTAATTATTTAATAATAAAAATACCACGCGGGGGAAGTCGCACGCGACAACTAGTACTTAAATAGGCAAGTACGTAAATGACGACAATCGCGGCCAAAGTCCGCCTTTGAATCAGAATCAGCTCTGAGATTGATCTCCCAGACAGATTTGGAACCCCAGCGGAGCGTTCCGTCTCCATCCACCAGCGATACTAGACCATATCCAAATAGCTATAAGAGCCATATTTCATCGGTAAAACATCATCTGCAGGACATTTGGTGAAGCAAAAAAAATCCTTCGTGAAACACCTACACACTCATTCTAAACTGTAACCCGAAGAGTTAAGGTCTATTTAGGTGTATCCAAAGATCACCACCTACCTGCTAACAAAAACTTGGGTCTGTTCTGAAAAAGGTTATTGTCTCGCGTCTCTGTCTTTTGTCTGGCGAGTATGGAGACGGAAGATAGGTTTAGACACGAGACTTTTTGTGACGGAGAGATGCTGGCTCTCATGTTAGCTTTGGACGTAGTTTCGTGAGAGGACCGAAAAGACGAATCTGACTATTGTGTTCCAAAGAGCAAATTTTCAAGATCGACTGATATTCTTACCTGTCTTGGACGAGGTACTTAAAGGAAGGTTTTTTATACTTTACGGGTCTACACCCGTTCGTTTACATGACGCATAACGCCAGCCCGTAATACCGACCGTAGACGCTTATTTGCTGTCAAAGTAACCACGCTTTTGCATCAAGCGCGGATTACGAGATAATACACGTTCAAGCGCGGCTGTATGCAAAACCATCAAAAAACCACGAAAGGCAATACAGCCAGATAGTGCTGTCTCGAAGCCTTGCCTGGGCTCAAAGCGACGACTGCTCGCTCCGCTTTACGCTACATACATTACTTGCGCGCCACCGCTTATTTACCGCGGCGTCTGCACTGACCACGCAGTGGTTGTGAAAAAAATTTTTTTTTAATAGAGGTCGTGGAAGCAGAATGTAGAAGCGGGTGCCGTGCTCGGACTAGATTTCCATCAAGCCTCAACCACAACCACAATAGACGATACGAAATGCGTCAAGCGGGGATCGTGGTTTTTCCATGGTTTTCTCGTGGTCCGCGCTTGATGCTTACCCATCAATCATGAATTAGGTGTGAGCCTGCCTAACAATTGCAGTTCAACTCAGAACACTAGGCCTCCACGGCACCGCGCTCGTTACTCTGAGATGCCTCATGCGCCCATTGACAAGACAACCACTGGTCGGTCCAGATGGTAACATGACCAACCAATCTGTTGTTCAATCTCCTCCTCCGACAACAAGCTGGAGCTTGGAGACTCCAAGCAAATTCCATTATCAGGTAAAACCGATTTTGATCATTCTTTTTTTCATGAATAGGGTATTTTTATTCTCAATGCCAAGATTGGTCAAATGCTAATCTATCAAAAGTAAAAATTTCCCTCTCGCTGATATCATACTCATGATGAAGCAGCCACTCTCGATCCCTGCACCATCTTTACGAAAAGAACCAATAAGTAGAACTGTTAAAGTGCACTTCGTCACTGGTGAAATGGGTGGTGGACATACGTTGGGTGGTTAGCTTAAAAAACGTCGCGAAATCTCGATAACGACATCATTATGTCTGTAGATTCCCCCTGAGAGCCACCTGTGAATGCGCGTCCTACAGCGCACTCGCTGCGACGCGCGGCGAGTGCCCCTCGCCTCCACTTGTCGTCATTTCTGTCCCTTGGTTGACACTCTCCGCCGGAGCCCTGACACTTGATACGCCCCACAGCTGTTTCCTGGACGGACGCAGGTACCGCAGGAATCTACTCACCGGTCTCACCACACGTAGATTAAACTTATTATATACATATCTACCTAATGTTTTCTGTCAGTAACGGTCACTCTAAATAACCGTTCCACTTCGTAATATTTTTTTATATGACAATTAGCGGAAATTGTGTATATACACAAAAGAAAACACAGTCGAATTCAGAACCTCCTCCTTTTCTGAAGTCGGTTAAAAAATGTAATCTCAAACCAGACCAAACGAATCTCCACGACATCGACAGCTCGGCAATGTAACATGCGGATCGGCACCAAGCGAGCGACGCCACACATCGGTGTGCGTCTACGTCGTGTACACAGTGTGGGGGTGCACCACACAGGGCGAGCGCGAGCGCAGGTAGCGACCTTCGCGGTCATCGCCCCCGCCGCCCTAAAATACACCCGCCATCGCTACTGCTACCTATTCTGCGGCGCACACGCGGATGTGCCCGCGCATGTGACTGAGTGAGTCGTCTGCATGTGTGTGTGATTTTTCTGCACGCGGCCATTCTTGGCGTGTCACAGAACTCACAGATAGGGCGAGTTCTGTCGGGTGGCAACCGGCAGCGGGCTTCGGCGTAGGTGACTTCACCTGCCGTACAGAGTTGGCTGCTAGGACATACCTACTATGAACATTGCACATAATTTTCCTATAGATAAATAAGATTGATAAGCAAAGCTTATTTAATGTAGTCTATTGGAAAGAATTGATTTTTTAAGATGTTACAGACATGGTCATTTTCTGTGGTTGTAGTCTGTGGGCGATTGGGGTGTTTAGTTTTATAGTTTTTGCACCTAAATATACTATAATAACTTTTTTATAATCTTATAATTTTTTTGTTATGCAAGCATGACATGCCTCATACCTGCTAGGTTGCTCAGCTGACAAAAACATGTCCAAGATAAAAGCATTTATGATTCATGTCAAATTCCAGTGACATGACGACACTTCTCTGAATGGGATCATGAGCTGCATGTGTTGAGAAGCACAATATTTAAAAGTAATTCACTTACTTAATAAAAATAACTCTCTGCTAGATAAATGAAATATCTAAAATATAATAAAGAGGTAAGCGTGCCCAAGAGAGGTGACCAACACCTGCCTCCAAAGCCAACTAACCTCTTTGTCTGTCAACATCTACAGCATCGCTGAACGGTTGGAGAGTTTAGAAGGTTCTCACTGCTTTGAAAATTATCACTAGAAACGGGATATTTACCATGTATATTATTTGATTTGATGGTACATGGTAAATATCCCGTTTCTAGTGATAATTTTCAAAGTGTTGATGACCATGACAGTTTAAAAACCTATGGTGCTCACTGCTCACTCTTAAAAATGGAGTTTCGCTCATAAGGGCATTTTATGGACTGTAACATGAGTTTAAACCACAACTTGGGATGTCACCCGAATGTGCGGGTAAGGCTACAGTAGCCAACGCAAATGCATTAAATGTTTCATATGGGCCCTAATATATCTGATGCTACTTCATATAGGCTTGATGTTGGTGCTCAAAAAACCAAAATATATATATATCAATAAAACCAAAATCTATAAGCATCGAGAAGACTGTACAATCGTACATGTATAACAAACTCGCAATTTTTGTAACAAATCTCCCAAATTTTAAGAAAGCATGCAAATTCTTCTTCAGACACACACGCAATCCAGACAGACTTGTTCATGATATATAAACCCTAGAACTACACTCTATCAAAAACAATGTCATGTTATGTGCATCAAAGTGTAGGTATACTTGGTACTTACTTGGTAGTGTAGTTATAATGCTTTGCCTACACAATAACACAACCCTTACTTGTACTATTATATATTCCGTGCCTAGATGGAAACAGATTTACTAGGGAGTAATCCACACCTGGAACCTGATTTTTTATAAGACACAAATGAATCTATGGTATCTTTTAGGCAAGCATGCTTAATTCTATACCGCATGACAGGTGCTGATAGCGGTCAAACGCAGGCATTCATAGTTTAAAGAGAGATAATGTTGCAAACCACCGCGGTGCAGCCACCAGCCCCCACCACCACCCTCCATACGAGGAGAGCTGTGACAGTGAAATGAACTAATAGCACGAACAATTTTATTACTTTGCATTTTGTATTCTAAGGCATGACCTAAACTATTTAGATTTGCTGTCGAGTGACCATCATTTGTACATTTTGCGGATATTCACATAACATTTTGTTGAACATCACTTTAACTGCTAATTATATATTTATTATTATTATGTTGCATGTTCTATTGATTTCTGAATAAAGGTATTATTACAATATGAGAGATCTGTGAAAATGATTGCATGAGAGTTTTAGGGTCTAGCAATCAATCTATTAACATTGTTTTTGGGAAGACTAGGGTTCAACTCGATTGAACCTAGTATTTGCTAAATGGACACAAGTGATATGTACCGAGTATGAACAGATTTTGTGTGGTGAGCATTTTGTTCCCAAGTGTGTGTATATGCAACAACACAGGGCATCCTAGCACAGTGGTATGGGTATAATAGTATAAGTGTTTATGTTTAAATAAATAAAAAAATATACATACTTTAAGGATATTACAAAGTATTTGCTTCGCAAAGTAGTTAAGGTACTGATATTATTAAATTTAATTCTATGAATCATTTTGAATAGACATTGACTCAGTGGTGATAACATTACCCATCAATCTATAGTTAGGAGATCCAAGTTTGACTAAGTGAAACTGTAGGTAAGTAAGTAAGTGTATCGGTAAGTAAGTGTGTCGGTAGGTATAAAAAAAACTAGTCTTCAGTGCATAGATATGTATGTAAGTTTTTTTTATACTTTAGAAATTATTGATATATATATTTTGGGATGCAAGAATTTATGCATACCTACAGTGCCAATTTTCTCATACAATATGTATTTAGATACTAAATTCAAATTCCTTTTCTTCCTAGCTAGGGATTTTTTCCTAGGAATTTGATCCTATCGACGAAATATAGATGCCTGTATAATTTTTGAATTATTAATAAACTTTTCCAAAATACCCTCGTCTCACATTAATAGAATATATTTGTCAAATTGTTAAATCCGTGAAGGCAGCTATAAAATTAACCATTATTTCCGGGAAAATACAACATGTGGCAGGTCTCGATTTGCTATCCGAAAGCGCAGTCATTCTACACACGTAAGTGACATTACCTTGGAAGGAATCTATAGTTTCAACGAGTGTAGGGCTCCGTACCTGTACTGTTCGTAGTCCCAGTAGTCCTTGTAGCGCGGATGCCAGCGCTGGCCCCCGCGCGAGTAGGGCCTCCGTGAGCCCCCCTGGCTCATATCCGATGCGCCATGGCACTCGTTGGTATTGATCTGCGCGCACACTCCGGGCCTCTCCGCCCGGTCACTACGCACTACTCTCGTAATATCTGCACGCACTGCACTGCGACACGCACTCGACACACGACTAATTTTATTTTAATTATTTTTAGGACGCGCGCTAACTACTGCTCTCTTGTTTTGGAACTTGCTGCAGCGATGCGAAGCTCGCGCGAACTGCGTAATTCGTATCGTATCGTACGCACGCAAGCGCGACAACGTCAAGACGTCATGAGATGATGGAAGCGACTCCTGACGGCCATGCCCCGCACTACATTCAAAAATGACCGCCAAGTCTTGGACAAGTTTAATTAATTGGAATTTGTTTTAATTGTACCATTTACAACGTCAAGTCATAATAGTTATACTGTTTATTTATTTAAATACACGGTAATCGCGTTAATAAGAATCTAAATGACTGCGCAACTAGGATTAGCACCAGCACCTATCGATTCCATAATATCGGAGCAGCAGATGTAGTTTTATCATACGCGAATTGGAACAAAAGTCCAGAGTACGAAAGAGTCACTGGAGGGCGTGTTATCGCGCACTTAAAATGGTTCGTCACCGCTCACATAATTAATGCGAATCAGATTGGATAATCTGCGGTCGTCACGCACTGGCAGGAGCACAGTTTCAATTTGCAACTCAATCTTAATATCACTACGAAGACACAAAGAAAGGGTAATAAGTGCAAAATTCCTAAGAAATTGAGAATTGAATCAAGATAAATAGGACAACGCACGCTATGCGCTCAGTCCGGACGACCGACACGATACGTAAGCCCCGACTGTCTATTAAAAAAAGTTTACACAACTTGACGTAACATCGAGCGCTTTAAGCAGATGGCTACAAAATCGAAAGAAGGTATCGTCTAACTGTAGATATAACAAAAATCAAGCTCTTGAGAGCTGAATTGACATCAGGCCCCGCCCATTGTTATTATAATGCAGCCAACATGACGCACATAAGTGTAATGAAGTTAGCAACGGGTGTGCCTGTCTCTTTTAGCGCAATGGAAATAAAAGAGATAGAAAATCCAGATACCTACACACGTAGATAGAATATAAGGTAATATACTTCGTCTAAGCCTACACATGTTTTGCTTGTTGATGTTGTTCTAGCAATGCTATGTTGTGATTATTGTCCGACTGCTTGCATTGTATGTGATTATTGTCCGACTGCTTGCATTGTAGTTTTTATCTCCTGAATATTATAAGAATATCATTAGGATTGCAGACTCCTCTTAATTTTCAATATTCGTCTTCAAATTGCACAGTGTTACGCTACAACAACACATAGGTGGAGTAATTATAGGTACCTAGTGTTTTAGCCCAATTTAAGTTTTCAGGTTTTGTATAAGAGTGCTGAAATTAGAGGCTTTTTTATGATTTTTTTTAATTGCTTATTTAAGCACATCTTTTACATACAATAACATCTAATCAAGAAGATATAAGACTTTTCTATATAGGACTCTAAATCTAGGATTTTGTCTGTTAGCCTATAATTGTAATGATTTTAGCGTTTAAAGAACAACAACAGGCAAACCCACAAACATTTCATAAGTCAGTAAGTTTCAGTATTTGTACTGCCTTTAAAACCTGTTGGCGCCATCTACCTACCGAACAGTCTGTCGTTTGGAAAGTCACTATAAATCGACGGACGACGACACGTGCAGGAATCGTTTGGCTAATGTGAAGCCTTGGAAGCGCCACAACGGGCCAAGAGATGGCGCTAGCCATCAGTTGGACACGCGCTCACTCAAGTCAATTACACAATAAAATCGCGTATTACTTATTATAATTATGTTGTCTAACTGTAGGTAAGCTGTGAAATTACTGGGCTTATGAGACTTAATACCTAATGTCTCAGGGTGACGAGTGCACTGCAGTACCGCGCAGGCCTTTGTGTTTTAAAGTTCTGGGTGGCACTGCAATTGTTATGGACCGGCGTTATGCTTATCGCACCAGTAAAACTTGTCGTCATCGCAAAACTAGTTTTGAAGATTAGTTTTCGTTCTCGGGAAAAATGTTGTTTCGTTTTCGGCAAAAATCAACAACATCCTACCTATTTCTAATTTTATCTTATCGAACTGTCAATTTATCGATCGATATGTATCGAAAAGGTCCGTACTTGCGCCACAGTAGGGCTAAGATGCACGACTTTTGTATTGTCGAGATATTATATCTCTTTATATCTACTGCGGCGCCAGTACGGATCTTTTCGATATTTAAAATTCGATAAAATGGACAGTTAAAATCGATAAAGTTGGTTTTATTCGATAAAATTGACAGTTAAAATCGATAAAGTGGGTTTTATCGATTTTAACTGTCAATTTTATCGAATTTTTTTTATCGAAAAGATCCGTACTCGCGCCGCTGCGCTGGTGCTAAACTGCTATCACGCAGCGCACAGACAACCTCCTTGCTACCATAAAAAAACAATTGGGTTGTTGACTGATTTTGGGAAAGTGTATAAAACGATGCGTATGGGCCTAATATAACCCAAAATATTTAAATTTACTTTTTAAAACAACTAATATTTTAATTATCATGTATTTAAAATGCCGTTTTAAATTTTGCTCCAAAACGGCAGTGACGTCACGTGTTCAATTACCACAGAGTAATTTTCTATAACACTGTAAAGTGACAAGCAAAGAGAATATAACCACTACTACCTAGTCTGTGCTACGTTTAGTGACAAGTTCATTCGATGCTTTCTGTGTATGTATTATTAATTGTTATGTATTAAAATTTGAGTTCTAAGTTTTTTGAGCTTATTGATCTATATAAGTATATGGTTTGGTTAATTAATACACTATGGATCTTAGAATCTACGATTACTGTTATATATTCATTGTTGGTTATAGAAATAATTATTTTTGGTATAATAAGTAGGTACTTACACGGAGGTCTTCACATTTCTAAATTCAGCAGAGCAGAAATTATCGTTTGTCGAGAAGAAATTGGCCACCGTAAAACAATCAATTCTCGGCAAATTGGAATTATTTGCCTTTATGAAGCCACTTTCCATCATGGGAGAATATTCAAGAGTCGAAATAAATTTAGGAAAATAGGCGCGGAATTCACAGCACAGATAAATAATCACAGAAATCACTCTAAAATACTAAGCAGTTAAGCGCAACGAGCTACATACTCATTGGAGTTTTGGCGGGAATGCGAAAATGTGCTGTTGTTGATTTTGTGTTATTTACTAAAACCTTTGTTTTATAGAGTGTTAATGTGTAATAATAGTGGATTATTAACCATTAAGTGTTCGTAAACTTGCATGAGTGAAAGACAAATAGTACAAAGGCGAAAAACGTGTATTTTCGTATTCTATCCAAAACTCCATAGAAGCTTCAGTAAACTATCCACCAATTTACTGAAGCGTCACTTCGACTCGACCGCGCCTAGACTAAACTTTAACGTGACTTTGACGACTTTCATGCACCAAAACTAGAGATTTATTATATATTATTACTTATATAACTTGACACTAGTTAAATGCGCAAATCACGTGGAGCCAAAAACAAAACAAAAAAAAAATATATGCCCATTCCGATTGAAACAGTGACGTCACGGGCGTTTTAGGTCACGTGACTTCGGATTGATGTGATTACATTTTTATTATTTAATTTAAATTAAATTCCTTAAAAATAAACAAAAATATTGTGTTTAATAGGATTTCTGTCACAAAAACTACCGTTTCGCGGCAAAATTATATTTTTATTTGAATACAGTCAACAACCCAATTGTAGATGCCTGTTTCGCTAGACAGTGTCTAAAGATAAACATCTGAAATGATTAGAAATGTCACAAAAGAATTGAGTTAGACTATGGTTAGATACTACTTAAATCAGGGTTTGTGGTTGCTCACATTTAAACACGTGACTAAGGCATGTTTAGGACTTAAACACTGTTTAACACAGGTTTAAAGTATGTTAAATTTTTTTGTGGTAAGACCGTATAAATATATAAATAGTAGAAGCAAAGATGCCAAAAGTAGCTCAAATAGCGTTCCTTTCTAAAATGTTACCTGGAAACGTGCACAGAGTTGCTTAGAAACTAACGGTCTTCCACAAAAAAATTAAAAACACTTTAAACTTGTGTTAAACAGTGTTTATCTCCTAAACATGCCTTAGCAGCGTGTTTACATATGAGCAACCACAAATCCTAATTTAAGTAGTGTCTAACCGTTGTCTAACACAATTCTGTTGTAACATATCTAATTATTTTTGACGTTCATCTTTAGACGCTGTCTAGTTAAATAGGCGACTAAAAATGGGTTGGTGCGGTGATTAGGCTCATGGTGGGTTTTAAGGTAAACAAACGTGTGCTCTGGACAGAGTTTATTGCAAGACTAAATAACTATAAAAATTTACTGAACAGGGTTTTTTGTGGTAACATTATACAACTCCGTGAAGTGTAAACTTGACGTTTGTGTCTCACAACTACGACCAACACTCGCCGCGCGTTGTAGGTACCTATCGTATCATGTCTACGAGTGGTCTACGACGACGGTGTCTGTCGTGAGTCGGACATGTACAGTGCATCGGGTCATCAAAATAAAACAAGCTTTTCACAATTTTAAATTTATTTATTTTTATAATTTACATTCATTTTTATTTATCACTAGCTGCTGCCCGCGGTTTTACCCGCGCGGGTATACTGGATTTCATGATTTTTATTTTTTGCGTGGAACCCTAATTCATCTATCTGCCAGTGAAAGTCCCGTCAAAATCGGCCCAGCTGTTTCGGAGATTACCAGGAACAAACAGACAGACACACAGACAGACAAACATTTTTAAAATGGTTGTTTTGTTATAGGTACCGTATATACTTTCATATGCATTTAGTAAAAAGCTGTTATTTTATTATTACAAACAGACACTTCAATTTTATTTATTTGCATAGGTGTATGGATTATAGTTTACACCAATTTTTAATTTAATTCTGTAATTTTAAATCTTGTGAGTAAAATTTCATATATTGTTAACTAAATATTTCAGACGACTCGATCCTTCGAACATTTTTTTCAATGTCTGACAGTTTCATACTTCCCCATGCTGACCATCTCGATGGATCACCTTACAACTGCATATAATATTATTATGTATAAGGCTGTATTTTGAAATTACTGTTCCGATTTCCATCTCTCGACTAAAAGCTAGCTAAAAACAGAACAAACCGAGTCGAAATAAGCTCCTTATATGTGACGATCAAAATATCTTGTAATAAGTAGACTGTATATTTGGTTTTGTAGTAAATGTCATTTTGTGAATTCTTGTTATCGTAGAGTATCTTGATGTGTTCGTTTTGATAGTGGTTGGTAGTGCAGGAGAGCAGAGATCCCGCGGCGGGCGGCTGGGGGCGGGCGGCGACGCTCGGGCGGCGCGGCGCGGCGGCGGGCGGCGGGCGGCGGGCGGCGGGCCCCACTCGCCCTCGCCATCGCCAATCGCCAGTCCGCGCGCGACCACGGCGCGAGTCGCATGTCATTAGTGTGTTCTTGTCTCGTTTCGTCGAGGCGCCTCAGTAGACGTCGCAGTGTCGGTGGGCTCGTTTCAATCTCCGCCGTGCTTGGGTGCAAGTGTGACGTTACATTACTATGTACTGCATCAGCAAAAGTTCGTTTAGTAAAATAATATCCCCGAGATTTTCGCTTCGTATTTAGATATATTGGAATCAATAAGATATTCTAAGTTTTATTAGCTGTGGATTAAGTAAATAAATAAATATTTCAGTTAATTCGTTACATCATAATTATTCGCAATTAGTATAATATTATATATCATATTTGTGTGGATATGTTTTGTTAGTGTTACTAAGTCAAAACATTTATTTTAACGTTTCATTGATATGTTTTTATTTTGGATGTAATTTTCGGTCTGTGATAAATATTACAAATAATAAACACGATATTAATAAAATAAAAATTACGAAAAGTTTAACGTCTGTACTATCGCTGAGAGTACCTACTCTATTACTATTTCGAATAATTAGCGTTGCACGCGCTACTTATATGTACCTATGCAGTCTGGCTTTAACAGCACTGAGATCTAACGTAACGAGATTCTTGAAAACTAATAGGTACCTACGTAAGTAAATAACGCGATAATTTTTTTTATTTAGAATAAAATCGATTAATTTAGCACAAAAATAATTGTTCCATTGGAAGTAACCGATCAATTTTTAATTTCTTGTGCGAAACAATACGAACAATCGAGGGTACCGAGTGATGTGACGGGCGACGCGATTGTTGCGCACGCGGGACTAGCGCGCGGTCATGCGCGCGGGCATGCGCGCGTGCGGCTGAGCGGCATGCGCGCGGCGGCGGCGTGGCGCGCGTGCGTGGCCGCGCTGGCGCTGGTGGCGGCGGCGGCGGCGGTGTGTGCGCCCGCGCCTGCGCCCGCGCCGCCGCCGCGCTGCGTGTGCCGCGCCGGGCCCGCGCTCGACTGCCGCGCCGCCGGCCTGCAGGCCATCCCGCCGCTGCCGCATAACTTGCTCATACTGTAAGTACCCACAGCTTAATCCCGATTCCCGACCGAGGAACCCTGGTCAACACACACAGCGCTGCACCACGCTGTAACGCGCTGCACCAGGCTTCAAAGCCGGGTCCAGATGACTGTGTCGGGGAGTGTCATGTTGCGACAGAACGATAGGTATGGTCAGGTTCACACTAGTGTGTTGGGTAGTGACGCACGACCCGATCACACTAGTGTGAGTTGTGCCCCGACACAACAGTTGTTTCTAGCAGTGCAGAGTACGGCCAGTGCGACAGAAGTAGACGTTTGCTTGTGATAGCAAGAAAAATTATTACAAAAAAAAGAAAAACCCGCCTATGTGATAAAAAATGAAAAGAAAGAAATTGGAAAATTTGTTAAAACAGAAGTGAGAAAAGAAGAGAAATTTATTCGCTTTCATTTGATACGCATTATCTGTACTAACTTTCGTACTTTGTACTACTACTACTATAGTATATCCTATTATAATATATGCGCGTGTGTTTGTATGTTCGTTGGTTGCCGGTCGGCGAGCGCGCACGCCGCGCGCGCGTTGATGTCTTTTACTTGAGATGTATAATAATAAAGCGCTTGACCACGAATAATATGAAGAACTTAGTTTCAGTTTTACTGATTATTATTCAATATAGTATATTATAATTATCTATCACTATATTATTATTAAATATAGTAACAAAACATTTATTTTCAATGACGAGTATACTCGCCTCCGCGAATGGTTCTTATACCTTGTAGCGAAGTTACTTTTCAGCGTTGCTTTTAAAGGGTTTGGCATTGGGTACGTGGACATACAATACACATAAGTATATTTTATTTTATACTACATGGAAAACAAACAGCTGTCAATAAATACAATTAAAAGGTAATCGATACCGCGGGTATAAGTAACGATTAAAAAGCCTAAGCAAGTCAACGCAGTCCGCGCCGCGCGCCGCTACGCAGCGAGCACACACCGACCACTTGCGCTGTTACTTACAATTCGCGGAACGGTTATAAATTACGCGTCACGTTGTTTGTCCGCGATGGACTCCTAAACTACTTAACCGATTTTAATCAAATTTGCACACCGTGTGCAGTTTGATCTAATTTAAAAGATAAGATAGCTTACATCTCAATTTACAGCCGCAATATTAAAGTTTACTACTATGTAATATAACAAAAACCTTAGCCACAGCAACGCGTGGCCGGGTCTGCTAGTTTATTATTATATAATGATGTTTTCGTGTCCTGCGTGTAACAGTGAGCACTCAGATGGTGTTAGATGCTCAAATTGTTCTACCCGACATTGTTTTTCCTGTGCGAACATATCGGAAAAGAACTACAGGAAACTCGGGCCTGTGAGGCAGGCTGCTCTGCTTTGTCCCAGCTGTAAAGCCAGCTAACCTCAAGTGATGACCGCTTCCTCTTCGGTTACTCAGCCTGGACTATCTCAGAATGCTACCTTGGATCTAGTACTGCAGGAACTGCATGATGGGATTTATAGAGGTAACAACGTTCGCCTGGAACAACTACCTACATTAGTACAAGAAGTTAAAGTTATCACGGAAAAGTTTCATCATTTTGAGAAATGAAGTGAATGCCAACAAAGCTTCTTAGCTGGAGATTGATTCTAGACTCACCAGCTTGCCTGCCTTGTCAATAGATGATTCAGATATCATGGTAATCACGCAGATATAGATAGATCGATTTAAATCTACCTATGTAGGTAATACTTCCTGTACAGGTAGGACTAACTCTTTTGAGAGTGTCAGCCTGCGTGGGTACCACCGCTTTGCTCGTAAAGTCTGACGCCAAGCAGTAGAGTCCGACCGAAACAGGTTTTTCAGCTGACACCGAACAGGTCAGGCTCTCAGTTTCGGGCGAAACCGAAACTTACCTACACACATTAAAATTTCTATACGTACTGAAATCTATTGTATTTTTTAATCATTTATTTGCATATACAACAAGACAGTTAAGTAGTGTTAAATAAAATAAAAAGACAATCCAGAAAGTACGTAACAAATATATTTTTTATTGTTATTTTAATTACCGATTTCACCAACGCTAGGAGACGCCTAAATCGGGTGTCTAAATGTTTAGGAGTTGCCTAGGGCAAAAAAAAACATTTCACCAACCTTTAAGAGTGTTCTAACGGTTTATACTTAGAAGAACTATGCTTACATTAGGAGTTATTACTTAGTTAGGCGTCGCCTTATCTGTCGTTAGTGAAAATGGGCATTACAAACACTCAGTGCGTGCACTCAAGTCGACATACGTACTACGTACACAACGTGTGTACATGTATATAATGCATATTATATAGATGTGAGCGGCAGCGGGACGGAGGTGACGACATTACGGTGGTACTTACACTGCACAAAACGTAGGCTTCATAATGATGATAAAATGTTGATTAACGATTTAAAATCGCTGCACTGAGACTGTTTTAAACGTTTTTTTTCTGTAGGTGGCTAGTTAACAAAGGCTGTTAGCATGTTGAAAAAAGTATTATCTTTCTTGATCGTGTTTGCAAGTTACCATACGTGGTAAAGATAGAAATTAAATAACATCGTCTCGTACCATATCGACTGCGGCCACGGCTGCTAATACACACTTCGCTCAATATTCAACAGGAAACAGAATGCAAGCTTGCAGTTGCTAAACTCTGCGCTTACAAGTCAACGCTGCATTTGACAAAGTATTGATTTGAGAGAAAGATGAAAGTAATCTGGAGAACGTCGCGCTCGTCCCCGGCGCGGCTGCGTCCTCGGCGGAATAACTCTGTGGAGACCGCCGCTATTTATAGACCGAATGCCAGGACTAGGGTCCAGGACGAGGGCGATTAGATGCAGCCGCGGCCCCCGCCCCATTCCCACCCTCACCCCTTCCGTCCCGCCCGCGCCGCGCGGCTGCACTCGGACCTCGGCTAATGAGACGTCTGGCCGGCTCTGCCGCGCCGCCCTCGCCGCCGCGCCGCCGCTGCACTCGCGCTTCTCTACTGACAGCTTTACTTATTTATAGATAGACTCAGAGTACTCTACAGCATCGCGTCGTTGCTAATATTTACATTCACAAACACGACGCAGCCGCAGCTGTGGGCCGCGCGGGACAGATGAGAATTGAGACGCAAATACACAGAAAAGCGGAATTATCTGGGCGGCCTCACACTCGCGGGCCGGCGCTGCAGCGCGTGCGCCGCTCCTGCGCGCATCCGCGATGCGTTTCACTGTTTTCACTACACATGATTTAGTTTCTACACACTGTAAATTAGTTCTGCGGAAAGTCGTGGACAAATTTTACTAGTATAGCATCACTATTCCAAATAAATTAGATCTTCGGTTGTCCAAATATTATTATTCTGGTTATTTGTTTTACATAAGGAGGCAGTTACTTAAGGATACCTATTAAGTTTAAGTACGTACGTACATCGACTTTATTTCCAAATGAATAAATTACATTCAGGCGTGTAGTTCGGTCGACAGTGCGGTGCGCCGCCGGCGATGTTGCAACGTGAACGCACTCGACCTAATGAAAAGCACAGTTTAGCATTCAGCCTGCGGGCGTCCGCGGCGGCGACATGCGTCAGGGCGCGGCGGCCGGCGACGCGCGGTGGAGGCCCGACCACCTTCGGCTTCGTAATCCTCAAATGCTTACCAAAGAGAACAGCTTCAAAAGAGATAACGGAGTAGCTTGAGGCTAATCACATCATTCTGCATTCTGACTATGTAGAAGCACAGAATAGAAATTGTACAACTAGAACTGCTAAGTACTAGTTTCGTGCAAGTGCTTCGACTCCTGATGCTCGCGGCGTCCCCCACGCGCGGCTCGCTCGTGAGGTGAGGCCGACGCCAATACTGTCAGCCAGCTTTACAAGTTTAAAACTACATAATTACTGTTATTCACTAAAAATATATAATTTCTACAAAAATACTGCATCTATTGCAGTAAAGGTTCCCGAATTCAAAGATTCTTTTAACTTTTCACGATATTTTAGGATGATATTCTAGGATTCTGAGGATTTTTTAGGAGGAGGATTCGGGTGTATTTTTTTATGTTTTGATCTCCGTCATTTATGAACTGAATTGGAATTTTTATTTTTATTTTAAAGGAAACTTAGATAATAATTAGAAACAGACATTTCATCAAAATCGGTTCAGTAGTTTGCCACTAAAGTCGGTTCGTCACTTTTTTAAAGAATATAGTTTTTAGTAATTTAAATGATCCTATCTTTTTCTTTACATTTCAATGAATAATAAATGTATGACAACTACTTAAATACTCAAACGCAGTTGGTCAGGGTCAAACAACAAAATGCATGATGATGATAAAAAATGGAGTCAACATATTGTAAGTACGTAGACAAGTAGTTCATAATTGACCAAGCGAGTGAACAAAACGAACGGAGTCTCTGCAACAACTCGCCAATGTTGCTTTCATCTGTCTGGATGTTGGTACTCGCGTGCAAATCGTATTTTTCAACTAATCTTGATGAAACTTGGTAACATCCTATTCTAAAATTTGCCGTCGGCGATTTTTGATTCTTGTTGTTGTTGGCCGAGGGTTACCGGCTAAGAATAGTACTCTCCTCTCTCCCGTGGGTGCCTTAGAGGCGGCTAGGAGAATATCCAGGGAATGGGCAGCAGCATTCTCTTTGGTCACGATCATAATCTACTGCGATCACCAAGACGCCTGCCAAGCGTGGTGTATTATGGCCATCCACCCCTAATGAAAAAATGACAAACAAACATGTACGGCCCCCAGTCCTCGGCAGCTCCGCCACTAAGCAGCCACTGTAACGGCGGAGCAGGGGGTGCGAAGAATCCCCGGCAGAGATCCGGCTACCGACCTCACAAACGATCCCTTGCACTGGCAACTTACAATACTCGGACGCTCAGGACTGATAAAAAAGATGGTCGAATTGGAGGATGAGATGGACAAGTTACGCTGGTATGTTATGCAGAAGTCCGAAGACAGGCGGTAATCCTAAATTCTCGTAACTTGTTCTTCCACCGGGAGGAAGACAAACAATCTCAAGGTGTTTTTTATTTTTTTTATTTTATTGGTAACGGGACGAGCTGGTCGTTTGCCTGATGGTAAGCATAACGCCGGCTCATAACAATTGCAGTGCCACCCACAACTTTGAAACACAAAGGCCTGCGCGGCACTGCAGTGCGCTCGTTACCCTGAGACATTAGGTAATAAGTCTCATAAGCCCAGTAATTTCACTGGATACTTTGCTCATCAAACCGGAACACAGTAATGCTTGCACACTACTGTTTGGCGGCAGACTTCACGAGCAAAGCGGTGGTAACAACCCAGACGGACACTCGCAGAAGAGTTAGTCCTCCCACTAACAGTGGTGTCGCGGGCTTCACGTCCGCAGGTCTCTCGTAAAGAACGTCGTCAAAGTCGATAGTGTACATAGGCGAGGGTAGGCTTATACTCAGAATAACCAAACGGTATTCGCTGAAGGTCATACAGGTATACGCACCGACCTCGACACGCACAGACGTTGAAGTAGAAGCTACGTACGAGGATATATATCCGAGGCCATCCGACTCATCGACTTCCGAAACTTACTTCACAGCTGTTATGGAAGACTTCCACCTAAAGCTGGGCACGAGGAATTGCAATGTGATCACAACGGTTTTTATGTTTCAAAAAGTTTGAGATCGGTCCCCGTGCCGCAGCTATCTATCGATGGTCTATGATACAGATCCTTCCCTCCGAGTGTGCTTCTGCGAGTATATCCGACGCGCGTGACCGACCTCATGGCAGCTTTTACAAATGCGCTCCGACCCGTATGACCATTATTTAGTCCGGCGAGGACGCCCGGCCGCGTGCGGTCTGACCGCGCAGTACAGTACATGCCTGTGACACATCGTGCACTGTGCACTGCCGCGCCGCGCCGGCCCGCCCGTCGACCGAGACTCTCCCAGCGCGACTTGTA
This sequence comes from Crocallis elinguaria, assembly GCA_907269065.1. Classification (NCBI taxonomy): domain Eukaryota; kingdom Metazoa; phylum Arthropoda; class Insecta; order Lepidoptera; family Geometridae; genus Crocallis; species Crocallis elinguaria. The sequence continues at coordinate 12,445,088 of OU026076.1, read as the reverse complement.
AACTGTCGTACTTGTAACGTAATTAAAACGCACGACATCTCGCAGCTGCGGCGCGAGTACGGAAGTCGGTTCGATAAATTTGTCGAACCGAAAAACTCGACAAATTTATCGATTGTTGCGAGTACCGAAGTCTGATCGTAAAGTATTGTAGTAGCTCTATATTCTCTTTGGATTCGACTTAGCTTTTGGATAACTTTTGTCGATTGTTTCGAGGCTCGATAAATCCCACCTTATCGATTTGAACTGTCAATTTTATCGAATATTATCAAATTTTATCGAGCCGAATAGATCCGTACTTGCGCCGCTGGTATGTAGTGACTATTACCTAACCTGTGCACGTACTTCGTGCGCCTCGCTCGCTGTTTATTCGCGCGGAAATTCTCTTTTTGTATCGCGAAGCAAAGTTCAATATCGCGCGTTAAATCGACCATAAAATGATTGTGCTGATGAGACGAGTCACAAGTGGCGTGCGACGCGCGATATACGTAGTAACATACTATATTGATAACGTTATAACGCGATCCCTCGCGCTGTCGCAACTTTCTAGCGAAGTGGAGCCGACAACGATGATGTACCTGCTATATACAGGGTGAGTTTGAATTGGTATGTTATCCCGGAAGAGAGTGATTAGGACCACGGTTAGAAAATAATTAACACAGAAAATGGTAAAAAAAATCAGAGATTGTGCATTTAAACTAAAAATTAACGTTAAAGTAGTTACTGATCAACTTGATATAGCCAATGAGTTTAATAAGTTTTTCAAATATACCATTGAAGGCTACTAAATAACCAGACTCTTCTCTAGCAAAAGCAGAAATGTTTAATACAAACAGCTTTTCAACATGAATTTCTGAGTTTAGTTTTCGTTGTATAACAACCACTAGTATCAAAAAAGCTTTTAAATCTATCAATATGAAAAACACCGAAGACTTGTAGCTGTGGGGTACATCGGTAAAAGTAATAGGTTCCTTGATACAATTGCGCCCTATCTAGTTATTATTTTCAATCTTTCTATAGATCAGGGTGTCTTTCCTGATCTAATCAAACACATGCAGTAAAGCTTGACAAAATCTCAGAATGGTTTGCTGCTAATAATATACTACTCAACGCTAGTAAAACTAAATGTATTAAATTTTCCCTATCAAACGTGCGTATTGGAAGGCAGCAAACTTGACCTGGTGAATAATGCGGTTTTCTTAGGATTAACTATTGAGTCCAAAATGCAGTGGGGTCCTCATCGGGGTCTTTTCTTCAATGAAAAATTCATAATTTTAAAATCTCGTAAAACCAACGTTGTTGAGCTCCAGGAGTAGATTGACCCCTTCCGGGATAACATACCAATTTAAACTCGGGCTGTATAGCGCCTGGTACAGTGCAGGCTACGCTACGGTCGCACGCCGGGCGGCGCGCGGCGGGTTGGCGGCGTGCCAGCGCGCGTCCGCCGGCGCCGGCGCCGCCGCTAAACACGATGACAGACGCACACCTTCCGTGTTCCGACTTTCACCGACCAATCAAAACAATCCTCAAAAGAATTGACGTGACGCCTTCATGGTGGAGAGTGCGGACGGGAAGCAATTTTTTTTACAGGACGTCGACATGCATGTTTGCGATTTGTTGTCAAAATATCCATGGTTGTGCAACAAGCGTGGTATTACGTAGAATTAGAGCCCACATATACGAGCACTCCAATCCACAACATTCCAATCCAACGTTCCAAAAACCACCCGTGTGTGAGGAAACTCAGAGGGATTGCCATGCAATTAAGAGAGGCTTGTTTCCTGCCTCTTACTGATCAGTCAAAACGCAACTCACCTGCTACTCTACGACTCCTGACTGTCCGACCACCTAAAACATAACAGTATTCAAACTATAATGAAGTAGAGAAGTAAAGTGGATTAGATTCTGTGATAGCAGGATTTCCGTTCTACTTATAATGACCGCACCTCGAATATACCACGGCTAGCGCTCAAACTAGATCACCCCCAAGCACCACATTAGACGGTACGATGTGCGTCATGGGGTGATCGTGGCTTTTTCATGGTTGGCGCGTGATTCGTGATTGATGCATATCCATCAATCATTCAATACCGTGTAATAGCAGCTTCAGTCAAACACCGCAACACCACTTTCACAACTAAAATGATTAGAAATGATCAAAACAGAATTGAGTTAGACAACGGTTAGAAGGTAAATAAATTAAGGTGCTTAAATCAAAGTTTGGGTTGCTCATATTTAAATACACGCCTTAGACATGTTTAACAGTTAGACGTGGATTTTATCGCTTTAACACTTGTTTAGGATGTGTTTAAATTTTTCCTGGTAAGACCGGTAGCGTTGGTTGTGTTCGTCACTTGTGACAAGTGACGTGACACGCCACACCTGACATGTGCCACGACCGCACCAGCTCTCGCTAACACAACCGGCCGAGGGTTCCTGCCAAACCGGTCATGAAGGCCCTATTTTAATTTCTGGCCTGTCTAGTGCACGTTCACTTGACTCGAAGAAACCAATGCACTTCGTAGAGCAGCTATCTATCGCTGTGTCTGAAGACGTGACATGAACGGTCGTTGACTTCCAAGTTTCAACCTCGTATTTTCAGTCACTCGAATACGAGGGCGCTACGCTATTTTTATCTCAGATTTGGAACGGGCACTTACAGATATTCATTTTATCTCTCATGAGTGCTCCCTTGGGATTGAATAAAGCATGTTGAACTTGAATTTAGTTTCAAAGGTTCTAAAATTGCTATTCAAGGTTTGCCTGTTGCTGTTGCTGTTTGCCATTCCGGTCTCCAAAAGCAGGGAGAAAATAGCTTTTGTCACTGCCGTTGTACCTAAAAGCGCTCGCAGCTGACGACTCCCTGACTGACAAATTTCCCACAATGTTCTCAGCAGTACGTACAGCAGTCGGATAAATAAATATTATGTTGGTTCGGCGTTTACGACGTGCATCAATGTCAACGGCGCGATATGAGTTATCGCGACGGGAGCGGACGCCACCCGGCCGGTGAATGAGCGGGTGCGGGGGAGGGGTAGGGGTGGCGGGGGCGGCGACGGTGTCGGCGACCGCGATGATGGATGGCGTCCGTAACGACCTCCGCGACACGACGCGCGGCGTCAGCAGCGCCGCCGCCCGCCCCGCAGACTCGCAACTCACGCACCCTCGCGCACCCCGCACTAACCCGACGATCCTAATCTGTGATGTTCTCATGCAAATTAACGTCCAAAGTATGATTCGCTCGAAAGCTTCTTACGACTATCATTCTACATAATTATATTCTATGCTATTGTTGTTTTTCTATTAGATAAGCAATGATAACAGTAATACGGATTTCGCCGAAGCCTGTCGACTGGGATCTTCTAGCGGACGCCACTCATATCTGGAGCGAGGTCATTGAAGGACACAGACGCTTGTCGTTTCTCTGGATATTTCGAAGGTCTTTGATAGAGTCTGGCATGATGGCCTTATAAGTAAGCTTCCGGCTTATGGCATACCCGCCCACTTATGTGCCTGGTTACCGGAGTTGTTGAGGAACCGATCAATTCAAGTCGTTGTTGATGGCTGCTCTTCTGATCAGTTGGCAATAAATGCCAGGGTTCCTCAGGGGTCGGTTCTCTCTCTTTTGCTTCATATTAATGACTTGCTCAAGCCCGATATCTTTGGATATGCAGATGATAGCACAGTCGTAGAAAGATTCAATCCAACTCTCGAACTAGCGGTGCTCAGATTCAGTCTTATAGAGAGGCCATGGTTGATCGATTGAATTTGAGACTAAATGCTGTGTCCTATTGAGGCGAACCCAATCCTGTCAAGTTCAGGGTTTAAAAAACCCAGGCGTGTCTTTTCTCTACTAAGTGGAGTCCATTCCATCTGACTCCCAGTTCCATGGGTATCCTTACTCAGGGCCGGATTAACCATGTCGGGGCCCCTAGAACGAAGATGCGAGAACCTTCAATTTGCTCTCTAAAGTTGTTTTCCTAAAAATAAACAAATAAATTACAATGGAGGTGTTATCGCTCAACGCAATCTACCTATCATCAAACTGCCTATTAAATTTCGCTGAAGAAACAAACTTGCCCTACCAATGTCTGGATTCACTGCGTGTGGAGCTCCCTAATCCTTTTTATCTTGTCGTTGCAACAGGCCATCGCCTTATCTGCCTGTCTTACCAGTAAAGTTAGTCTGCGGTAAGCCGCAGATAGTATAGTAATGTGGTAACCTTAAAATTACGCAACTGACGGCTGAGTAATAATCGCAATTTTTAACTAAACAGGGCTGTAATTGCTAGGTATTTAAATAATAAAGCTGTTTTCGCACATACATATACATGTCTCACAAACTCCTCCCGCCTCCGCTTCTTGTTGCGGAGACAAGTGCCGTTTTATATTTCATCGTATATCCTTGATGTGTGATCCTTAAACTATAATTTAATATGAGTAGCCGCAGTGAGTAGTGACCGCTTGTGTTGTTGCAGGGACGTATCGCACAACAACATCACGTCGCTGCCGCGCGGCGCGCTGCTACCCGCCGCCGGCCTGCGCGACCTGTGAGTAACACTAATGATACGGTAACAAATACTTACCACCGTTAAGATTATACTAACTCTCTCCACGCTATTATTTCATTTTCGCTATCATTTCGCATTCATTTGTTGACGATCTTAATTTACATAACTTACGCCAGTTCAATGGAATCGTCAATAACCATGGGAGGATGCTAGACTTGGTTTTATCAAATGACGATAATACTTGGCTCGGATCTGTGATGACCCTTTATTACCTATCGATCCGCATCACAAAGCTCTGATAACAACGGCGCAGTATCTAGATATCCCGTGCTCATGAAAATAATTCTGAAACTGATTGGAATGGTGAGTTTTTTAGGCGAACTGGCTAGTAAGGTTAACAATTTTTTCTCAACATCCAATCTTACTCAAGATACACCACAATGGCTCAGGGGAAGGTGATCAAACGCCTTTTCCAAGACCGCAAAGAATAAGTTCAGTTGCTATTGATGTTCAAGGCTCTTCTTTTGAAGTGCTTTACAATAAATATGGCATCAACAGTTCCACTATTAGGACAAAATCCACACTGACTTTCCGGTAGAATTCCATCAGCGAGTTTGTTTAAGTGATAGTTGATGATATGTGCTAAAACCTTACCAACAGCTGTAGACAGAAGTGATACGCCTATTTCCATCGAGCCTGGATCCATCGTGGTTTTTGTTTTTGCAGTCAAGGTTTGACCAAATCCCTATTTCGTGGTATTGTGTGTTGTTCAGGAAACAAACCAATTCGAAACTTTTTTACACAGCACTAAACTAAAAGACAACCTCAACTTCGTTGTTTTGTTTGGGCCACAGCCACAACATAAATAATGAACTAGACAAAAACAGAAAATGATCAGTCTATATATTCGTATATCTTGATCATGTTCAATTCAAACCCTGCTCTGCGTCATCATAACATCCGTAATGCAATGCACTCGTATCGCAGGAACCTGTCGATGAACCGGCTGGAGTCGCTGGGCGGCGGCGCGCTGGGCGGCGCGGGCGCGGCACTGCAGCGCCTGTGGCTCGACCGCTGCGCGCTGCGCCACCTGCCGGCTCACGCGCTGCGCGACCTGCGCCACCTGCACTACCTGTGAGTACTCGCACCGGCGCGCTGGGCGGCGCGGGCGCGGCACTGCAGCGCCTGTGGCTCGACCGCTGCGCGCTGCGCCACCTGCCGGCTCACGCGCTGCGCGACCTTCGCCACCTGCACTACCTGTGAGTACTCGCACCGGCGCGCTGGGCGGCGCGGGCGCGGCACTGTAACGCCTGTGGCTCGACCGCTGCGCCACCTGCACTGCTTGTGAGTGTGGGTACTCGGATCGACGCGTTCCTGTAAACATTCATACCTACTTCGATGGCAAAAATTTAGACTAACACGACCGGTAGGTAGACAGTTCACATTGTGCGCTCTGAATATTGAAACACACTCTGTAGATAATGTGTTCACATGAGACTATAATTTTTCTTTATTTATTTACATTGGAAAACTTACAGCCTATTTATTAATTTAAGTTTATACTTACAATCATAAACCAGGCCAATTACAAGTTTTCACTTATAAAAATTACGGTATCCGTTTAATAAAAAAGCGCTTCGCAAACAAATCGCAGGCAAGATAAATTAATACCCAAATTTGGCCTTAATTTGTACCTATTGCATCAGAATGTCGTCGTATTGACGCAACGGAGCGGGCGCGCTGCATTCACGTTTGGTGTGCATTTTCCTCACGAACAAAATACCGTGAGCTAGCAGCCGGCGCGGCGGCGACACGATGGCGCAGGCGGCGCACCTCGTCGTCTTTGTTGCCGTGTCGTTGTCGTTATTTATCGCTGCGAGCCCGCCGCCACGCGCCGCCGCCGTCTCCGCCAGGATCATTTGCGAAAGCCGAAAAGAACCCGGGAAGTGACTTATCCCGCCTCTGTTTCTCCGACTGTCGGTTGTTGCGCCGTCCCGCACGGCCGCGAGGGAGCTCGGCTCTGTTCAGGAACATTTGCGTAACATACTACTTTATGATGTATCGTTGTCGTACATACTGCCAGTAGCAAAAACCTGCAAACGGAAGCATGAAAAACGTATGCCACAATGTTGTTGTAGGTACCGTATTTACTTTCATAATAATTTAGTAAAAAGCTGTTATTTTGATATTACAAACATACACTTCAATATTATTTATTTGTATAGATAAGTAGGATTAGTAGGAAATAGGATTTAAACGTTAGATGGCCTTTATTTTTTTCTTTTCATATTTTGATGAGAGCAGGAGAATGCCGTAAAGGCTTCGGCTGGCTCGCGCGTAATCAGATGGCTCAACTCAATTCAGACTATTTCAGACACATGTGATATGCTACGAATAGTTACGATTCAACTTTGTAATTATTATTGAATGGATTTGATGAAATTTTGTTACGTAACTAGAGTAGCCGTCTTACTCTTAGTAAAATCATGTATAATTGTCATGTTTAGTCTTTAATTATGTTTTTGCGAATACAATTCTTATTACAATATTAATTCTCAGAAAGTCGGTAATGAAGGAAGAATTCTTATAAAGTAATGTTTTCGTTTTAACACATTGTACTATTATCTATTCTGTGACATAACACAAGGTACGGAAAGAAGGAGGGTTATCTACTAGAAAGACGCAGTCTATAGACAGCAGATTGAAAAATTAGTTAAATCAAGTAGGTACGAGTATGTACAAATCTCAAGTCCACGTGGCTATTGACGAGGAGCCTGGCGAGGGCGCGGCAGGCGGCACAGAAGTAACAGGCCTGTGCGAATTCTTACCGCATTGGTTTTATTATTACGAGATCATTTACAGAGCTAATGTGAACCTGAATGTAACCTCGAGGCTCGATAAAGTGGAGCGGACATTCAAATGTAATACAAATATTTACTTCATTTGTTTCGAATAAACTCGAAGAAAAATGAAGTCGCGAGTCGTACGGCGCTTGCTGCGGTGCCGCCGGTGCCGCTCCCGCCGGTGCCGCGCCGTCAACGTAATGAAAACATTACGATAACAGCTCATATTGTTTATAAACTCAACAGGCCTGTCCTCAAATTATTAACCTAGAAGATAACTAAGTATAATTGATCGGTTTGGCTATCTACATAAAATAAGTAGGATTGAGCAAAAGTCACGATAATAAAGCTATCTATTTAATAAAAATACCGTACAGTTATAAGCAATAGGAAGGGCTCTATCTACAGTATTGAGCGATGTGCCCGCTCGGCCCGGCCGCAGTGGACGAGTGGCGGCGTGGCGTGGCGTGGTGAGGCGTGGCGTGGCGTGGCGCGCCACGCGTCGCGGGCGGAGGCGCGTTGTCGAGCGCCACCGCATGAATAATTTATCGGTCATATATCATCCCGGCGGCATGCGGCAGTGTGGGACAAGACGTAATGAGGATATTTTACCCGAAATAGTGCCGCATCCGATATTTTATTGTCACTTTCAGTTACGGGACGGGCGCGTCGAGCGGCGTAGCTCATCGTTAGAGCGGGCGGGTGGATACACAATCTCCACCCTCTTACAACTGAGGAATTACGAATTTAAATTAGCATTTAGGCGAAGCTGTCGCTTCACGCTTTACATATTTGTGCGACGAGGCTGGCGCGGGACGACCTCCTCAAGGTCGTTACGTGCGCTCAATTATGAGATTCGAAAACATTCTCTGAGGTGTAAGTTTATGGCTTAATTTTCACTTTTCGGTTAACTTTTATGAAATGACTTATGTTTTTATATTCCTTCCTGAAACCTACAGGGGTGAGTAGGCGGAGTCGGAGCCTGATGGTTGTGCACACTGCGAATATTGGGAAGCGAGTTAGACGACTAATAAAACGTATCGTCTGAACCATAGAGATCTGAACCCTTTCCTGATGGAAGTAATTCGATCTGCGCCTCCGCGTCTCGGCGCACTCTATTGTACAGAATACAATATTTATACTCGTATTATAAGACATTAGTCATTTTACTCTCTTGTTTGAGTACATGATTAGTAGTTACACAGTTTTTTGACGAAATATAATGGAATTTGTCCAGCTGAATCTTTTCACAGGAGCACAGATCATATCTACTTATAGGTACAGGTACGCTATATTCGAACATGAAGAAGGTAGAGCTCGGTTCAGCAGTATATTATACCGTACACAGAACATTATAATAATCTATTGTGCGTGACATTGATCTCATTTTTTATCTACACATAGAAATATACAAGTGTAGGTATACCTAGATATATAGTAATCTGTGGGTACACCTACGCCTATTTGTTTGCATTTACACGATGCCACCGTTTAGCGTTTGCACCGCATTCATTGTATCTGCTGAAACGTTTGTTTAGTAGAGTCGATACATCTCTGTTCGACGTGTTAGCCAACTTCCATTAGAATTGATAGCTGTGCTGTTCTAAAGATAGGAATCGATCACCGTTGGACGATTGCGTGGAGAGCATGCAATCTGCCGCGCGCGCACTCGCGAGGCGGCGCGGGCGCGGCGCGAGGCCGCCGGGTGTTTGAGTGCCGCGGGCGCAGGAGCGGCGCGATCCTAATTAATGACATGTTTATCAAGCGGGCGCAGCGGGAACAGCTGCATCTGCGCGACCTTCACGACGCTCCGCCGGGGTGGGGGCCGCGGCGTGGGGGGCGCGGCGCGGGGGACACGCACCGGCTGATTGCGCGACCGCACGCAGCGCCACAGGCTATTCACTGCACTGTGCAGATTATTTAGATATAACTACTTATATAAGTAGACCTACACTGTTATTTTACGAAACTTGACATTTAACTTTTTGTATATGCGACCTGTTTGAATATTATGAAATCGCGTTGTCGAAGTTGATGCGAGGGAAGAAGTAATTCGTACCGCTGGCGCTGTACTTAGTTTTGCAATCCATTAATTATAGTTACGGGCTGACAAGGCTAGAGGCGCGGCGCACCATCCGGCCGCAATTCGTCGTGACATCCGTGCGAACGCTGCACGGCGCTATCTCACACGCTGCGAATATTCGCAACACGCGGCACGCTCGTCGCTGCAGCGAACTGTGTGGCCGTGTCGAGTCATTGGTCACGGCACGCGAGCCCGCACCGCCGCGCGCCCGTAACAGCGAATGGCTCGCGCCACGCTCCAATGACAAATTAATGGGTACTTCTGCAAATCGTGTACTTACTTACGTTTTACAATTCATAAAAATTCTAAAGTCGTTAAACTCCTTTTACGAACATTTTATATCGCACCATACACGAAAGTCGTTTCATTTTATTAGCCGGCAGTAAAATTAGCCTGTGGTAATGAATTGCCAATTGGTGTTTAATTGAGTGCGGAGCAAGTGTCGAAGCGGCGCCGTGGACGTGGCGGCCGCGGGCAGCTAGACGGGCCTCGGGGGCCGCCACCCGGAACAATTTAGCACCGGGATACAAATGAAAATAAGAATACATTATAACGAGATATACCGCGATTATTATTGAGCAATGAGCACCCGATATTTAGACACTCCAATAATAATCACGGCAAATATCTCGTTACGATGATAAGAAACATTACCATTGACCATATGCGTTGGATTTGCAATTTTGCACTAAACTAAAGAGCAACCCTCGAGACGGTGTCGCACACACTCCACACAAGCGCATTATTACTGTTGAATGTTGTTTTCCTGTCATTGGACTCTCACTAGGATTAAGTGTTAAGTCTGTTGGAAAACCTAAATAAATAAATAAATTCGATCAACTCAACCGGTTAGTTTGCGCAGCACTGGGAACCCACCGGTGGCTACTGCGTGCAGTGGGGTTTCCAGTGTGCAGTCGAAGATAAGGCGCATATATCGCACACGACAAAAACTTATCGCGCGGAACAACAGCTTGACTTGTAACCCTATATATTCAATTCTGTTCCTTTCATTATATACTTGTTCCTAGCGTATCACTGCCTACGCTCGCATCGTCATAGGATCCAGATAGCTAGCATTAATAATGAACGTAAATACAGGTCAACGTGACGCAAGTTATCGAGTGCAAAACGGAAATTTCAACAAGTAGGAAGGTATGATATACAGTAGGAGAAGAGAAGTTTTATTTGGATCGATCCAATTTAGACGACATGCGCCGGCTGCAGTCCAGTAGGCTATATCCCTTTGATTACGAGTATCTGTATCCCTTCCCATTGTGCAGTCGGTACAGCGCCCCCACGACCGGCGCCCGCGTGCGTGCGTGCGTCCTTGCGCGCGTGCGAGCGCGGCGCGTGATTACGTCACGTTTTAATTTCAGTTACAGCTATACACAGTGTGCGGTGGTGATGCGCCACTCCGAATTTCATTTGGGCGTCGACTGCATAAACCAACCTTGCGCTCGTTTACAGCTGTTTACGTTTCTATTGAAATTACGACCTTTATTGCGTCCGTCGCGCTCTGTGTTTGATGTATAGCAATCTCAATGCTCAGAACTCGTCCGATGTCCAGCAATCGGTAGGCGATCGTTCCCTTCGTAATCGACCGTCCGTCTTGTGTCGAACGTCGACGTTACGGCGCCGCTGGACCCCTGGTTGCAGCCAGTAACGCCGCGTGTGGTTGCAGGTCGGCGGAGGACAACTTCATCACGGAGGTGGACAGCGGCGCGCTGGGCGGCGCGCGCGCGCTGCGCACTCTGCGACTGGCGCGCAACCTGCTGCGCGCCGTGCCCACGCACGCGCTCGCCGCGCTGCCGCACCTGCAGACCCTGTGAGTGCGTCTTTCTAAGTCTCTACCCGCCTTCACCAACATTACTTACCATGGGAAACAAACAGCTTATGAACTAAAGATTCTAGTACTGTGACTGGTATATAATATAGGTACAAAAAAGCCTTAAATAGTTTTCACTCGTAAAACACATAAACTCGTAATACAAATGTTGTTGACCTCCAGAGTAGTTTTACTCCTTTTCGGGATAAACATAATTATTATTATTATATATGTATCAATTCAAGCTCAGGCAGTATAGTACTTCAAATGAAAAGAACGCGGCTCCAATGTTGTAGTCAGAATATTTTTTCTTTTAAAATGAATTGACAGCTTCTTCTCGTATCCATTTCATTTAGAGTCCTCTTCTCCTGAGTAAGGTTGACCGCAAATAGCACGACATGCGTGGTGCTCACCACCACGCATGCAGGCAAGCGTGGCTAGCAGGCGGCCACCGCCGACAGGCGGCTCGCGTGCCGCACCGCTTCACGTGCGCCCTACATATAATAACCAAAGTTTGTGACCACCTTCACCACAGAAACTACCAAACATGAACGTTATGCTTATTGACGGCTATGGGACCGCGACACGAAGCAGACCAGCACGAACTGGACAGGGTCAATAAATAGCAGGGACTTAAATTTGAATTAGTACTGATATGATAATTGTTATGTGCGATTTAGATAGATAGATAAACTCTATTGAAACATCACAGTATGAAGAACATTTATAAACTTTAGATTAATTAATTGAATTTCAAACACAATGTATATCGTTAATGAATAAATAAATACAATACAAATACTCGTAGAAGAGTTAACATAACATAAACGCTTACACACTCATACCCCCGCACTAGGATTCCCTGTGTCGCAGGTGGCATGGACATACACAGATACACATCACAAACATCCAAGACCCGAGAACAAACTTTATGCTTACACAAAATCTGCCCCGGCCGGGAATCGAACCCGGGACCCCTCGCGTTGCAGGCAGGGTTACTACCAACTTACCTACGGAGCCGTCAAGTTATTTGTACCACCTGATAGGATATCTAACCAATCTCTTTTACTGTGGTAACACGACGTGTCTGTGTCGCAGGCACCTCGCAGGGAACCTCATCTCGGAGCTGCGCGATGCCGCGCTGCCGCCGCTGCCCGCGCTGCACACGCTGTGAGTACCGCCCTCCGACACTACGACACACAGCACAACTCTACACACCTACTATCGTACTCGATCTCACTTCCGGTTGAGTTCTCTCACGCCGTGTCGATTGGATGGATTGGATGTTGATTGGATCAAAAGATTAGAACTACATCTACTTTCATAACAATTGAACCACAATTCATGAACACTGACTAACAAACCTCACGACGAAGCCAGCCTCCCGGTCCCGACAGATACGATCAATCAAGACAATCGGTCCCCGTTTGAGGTATACGAGTACATAACAAGCTGAAGAGGCCCGCTGTTAGAGTGATTTTAACTTTCATAAGTGCTCCTTTGGGGCCTATTTGAATAAAGAGATTTGAATTTGAATTTGAAGGCGCACTTGCTACCGTATAGCATTCAATTTCATTTTCATTCAATCACTAGAAGTCAGATAATGTCCGTACATTATCTGACTTCTAGTGATTGAATGAAAGAGTACTACCTAGGTATCTCAGATTGTTTTGAGACTCCGTGATGTATTTATTTATGATATTATAATTATAAAGACGTTTTAAATGGGACTATGTCGTGACTTGTGATCGCACCAAATCTTACAATAACATGCAGTTGTAAAACTTGTAAAGGTTATATAGACGATCATCATAAGTACGTGGTGCGCGGCATTGCGGCATAATTCGGTTATCTGTTTACAAATTCATTCATAGTCACACTGCAAATCGGTTTTCAAGTATGTAGATATCATCAACCCTGGAGACCCCATAGAGTAGAGCGGCGCGCGCGAAGGTGAACGAGTACCGTCGGCGGCGAGTGTTCACTGACGGCGGCGCAGGCGCACGACTCACGACACGACGCTCTACTCGCTCTACATATTATTCATTGAAAATATTAATCGCGTGCTCTATACTTAGACTGCGCGGCTCACACGAGCTCGAGTGCACATCACGCATGGCAGACGACATCATGTTTTGATCTGCGGAGACATAAGACGAAGCCAGAGCATACATTGAATTCGGTGATTCTGAGATGTAACTGTATTCTCCTTTGGTTAGGTAGGTAGTAAAAAAAATTGCTTTAAAAAAGCGACGAACCGACTTCAGCGACAAACTACTGTACGGATTTTGATGAAATTTCTATGGAACCCATCTGAAAGTAAATCCTTTCTAATAAAAAAAGAATTTTCCAAATCGGTTTATAAATGACGGAGATCTGAGGTAACAAAGATAAAAAAAATACCCACCGAATTGATAACCTTCTCCTTTTTGGAAGTCTGTTAATAATCAAAGATTTCCTCATATTTTTTCCTTCGACGTTTCGAGCAATGACAAATCTGCACACCTGTAGGTAATCAGATGTAAATAACGAGATATCTTTTCCATACTGAAGGTTTATTTTTAAAATAAATAAGTAAGTTATGGTATAATACCGTCAATTACCGTCCATCAAATAAAAGAGGCCAAGATGAGTGCGCTGTCGCTGCGTTGAAGTAACTCTCAGCGTCACCACTGTCAGTCTGTCACCACCTCTGAAGAGTGAGTCCCTATCTTCTGTGGTCACCAGTCACCAGGCGAGCGCGGAAATACCCGATTATAGAACCGGCTAATCAATTGAATAGAGCAAGGAGTGAAAGTACATTGCGATGTCCTACTTGTACATTAAATTCTTTCACTTTAGAAATCTTACGCTCGTCGCTGAGAAATAAATAATGATAAATCAATTCTGGTTCTAACTGCGTACGTAGCCTTTGTGACCATTTCGTAACTTTTAATATATTACTCAGTTCAGCGGCGCAAGTACGGATCTATTCGGGTCGATAAAATTCGATAATATTCGATAAAATTGACAGTTCAAATCGATAAGGTGGGATTTATCGAGCCTCGAAACAATCGACAAAAGTTATCGAAAAGCTAGGTCGAATCCAAAGAGAATATAGAGCTACTACAATACTTTACGATCAGACTTCGGTACTCGCAACATTCGATAAATTTGTCGAGTTTTTCGGTTCGACAAATTTATCGAACCGACTTCCGTACTCGCGCCGCAGCTGTGAGAAATCAACGCATGTACGACTCAATTCTGAATGCACGGAGGTGACCAGAATCGTGCGTCCCATACAAATCTTGTTACAAGAGCTCTATATTCAAGAGCACAGTACAGTGCGTTCTGCAGTCGATATGAAGTGGCCTCCGCCGCAGCGCGATCTCTCGTTGTACGACGACGTATGACGTGTCCCTGTAGATGCTGTAGCCGCGCGGCTATCCTTCAGGATATGAAAAATGCTAGCCGATATCCGTTAACGCGCCCCCGCAACACCCTAACCCTGTTGAAGTCGAAGTAACGAACTAATCGGCACACTGACACGCGACAGTCCGTGTCCTCCCCTCGCCGCCGTCCTTGGCTCATCGTGACTGATCCAGAAGATCCCATCGAAGTCATTACCTCGTTTACGAGTGTGAACACTGGTGCAAGAAGGCGTTGTTCGGTTGCGGTGTGGGGTACCAAATTAGAAACAAGAAATATTGATCTCGCCGACGAGGGCGATTCATTTTTCAGTTTTTATGGAATTTCCTTGCCCCGTACTAGGTATCGCACGCATACTACGGCACTCTATTATTACATCTCAATTCTCAATTCACGATATACTATAATGATTATAGAATAATACTACTAAGTACCTATAATATATTAGATATTGTTTTTTAGAAGGTTAATTTTAATTCACATTAAATTACTTTTTTGAGTACCTACTAAGTATATACTGTACCTACCTACAATCGTTTCCAATAGTATCCATTGCCCCCTTTAGAACATTTTTTTGCGGTTTAACAACATACTCAATAAATTTCTTCGTATATCCATACAGATAAATAAAATTGAAGAGTCTGTTTGAAATATCAAAATAAAAGCTTTTTAATAAATGCATATGAAAGTATATACGGTACCTATAACAAAACAACCATTTTCAAAATTTTTGTCTGTCTGTTTGTTCCGGGTAATCTCCGAAACGGCTGGACCGATTTTGACGGGACTTTCACTGGCAGATAGCTGATGTTACAAGGAGTAACTTAGGCTACTTTAATTTTAGAAAAATAATTAAGGTTCCGCGCAAACAAATAAAAACCATGTAATCCAAAATCTCCACGCGGGTTAAGCCGCGAGGCAGCAACTGGTTCTATATATTCTTCTCAATAAAGTACTTCTGAAATAATGTATTCAGGTTGACGCCTCCTCACTCTAAACTTTTCCTATATGCAACAATAAGATTAGGTACCTATCACATTCTTCCCACGACTCAATAAAGTAGCGAAGCCCAGTGGAGCGCTTGGCGCGACCCTGGCGACTGGCGATGCTGTTGATCAGTATGCGCGGCGCGCGGCGACGATTGCCGCCGTCGCGGTTCGCGCGGAGACACTTCACTGATAGGGGCAGTGTAGACACTTATGCAAACGTACGTTTGCTTGTGAGAATAACAACGCTTTTGCGTCAAGCGCTGATTTTGTGATACTCGAAATGCGCGATTGACGTAAAAGCGATGTTATTCTGACAAGCAAACGTACGTTTGCATAAGCGTCTGCGGTATGCAATAGGTAATTGGTTCCCTTGATCGACTCCTCAATCTCTACATCGTTCCACCAAACACCCTATATACCTATGGTAGTACCAAGAGCCCGCGGGCTCGCGGGCGGGGCTCTCGAGCGGCGAGATACGAATCCCCCTTCTGCTACGGAACGGTGCGTGGAGGAAGGGAATCTTTCCCCGGGGTTCTGGGACCGAGCTGAACATATCTACCAAACATTGTTGGTACCTCCGGGCACTCCTTCCCGGAAATCAATTCCATCAATCAGTGACGCACGTCACCTATAATCTGCTAATGTTGATAAGTGCTTCATTCTCCTGAAAATTATTTGTCGCTGCGATGTAACTCTTGGCCGGGCCACAGAATAGATAATACTACAAGTCGGGCCGGGCCCAAAACTAAAACGTTCCTCGAGGCGTTACTGTCGCAGGCGGAAAAGAACCCAAAATCTCCAGCGAGGATTAAAAATACATATAGAACGGTGATGAAATTAATAATGCTGCTGGCTGATATATATTTTCGTTTTATCCCAAAATAATATTTTTACAACACTAGATCGGAATATATTTATCTGTATTATTTTAGAGTATATTCCCAAATGATGAAAAGCCGCCATAACTCCGTACAGTGACGTAATGTAAACAAAGTGTTGTGCTGCCGGTGGCGCATGCCGCGGCCGGGTCACGCGCTTCCGGAATCCAGTTTCTTAACGAAGCGGACTGCTTTATTGATGAATGTGTTACATTAGCGGAATTAGGCGAAGTGATTTACATTAAACTTTGCTCTTCCTGTTTACGCGCCTCGCGAGCGGTCCTAGCGCGACGCGATTGCTTATCTGAATTTATCTGATCGATTGGTACGGAACAAATACAGCTCTACTTACTGCGTAAATGCATTGTGCGTACTTACTGTGATGCCCGCCGAGGACCTGACGCTCGTGTGTGGTAGACGCGGCTGATGAGGTTGTTTCTGAGTTACACGACTGTTTTTAAACAATTTTCATTTGCGTTCATAAATTTTGGAAAAAATGTACAGTTAGCAAGGAAATGGACAATATACTCAAAAATATAATTGTTATGCTAATGGATCCTGTTTCTTATGAGGATCAAAAGATTCAATCGGATTAATTGACGTTTTTTTTTAAATGTTTTTCGCTTAGGCGAATATGTTGCTCCATATAATAGACACAATAATAAATTTACACAATGTAGGTACATACCTAAACAAGCAACACATTTATCTATTGTTTAAGCCACATTTTACTAGGTCTAGTATCATTCTTGTTTATCTGACATTGGGCAAGCCAAATAACTATTACATAATCCAATGGAACTGTCACACAACTGAGTCTACTAAACATGTCAGAAGTTAGCCGCTATGCTAAAAACATTTTCAGTATATGTCGGAGGAGATGACAATTCTACTTACTATTATTATATTTGAAAAAATCTTTACAATGGCCGATAAAAGATAAATGGTAGAAAAAACGTCACAACGTCTTTCTGAAATCTCTGAAACAAAATCATCAAAATCAATGATGCCCTCTAAAGTTGTTTTTGTTTTTATCTTCCGGCGAGAAGGGCGGCGCGGCGGTCCGTGCACGCGGCCACACGCCAGGGCTAGTACAAATAGTACCAGACCTAACTGCTCTATTAACAACAGCTGGTCTGACTCCTCGCGAGAGCGTAAAAATAAGATTCTCGATATGTTTGCGTTATACCAAAGAAGTGATGTCTGAAGCGCGGCGGGCGGTCTCCCGCTCCACTCCGGCCTGCGAGGGCCGCGCGTCACACGTCACTACTCCATAATCGTTCTAATTTGTTTGCAACTGTAGCCGTAGAAAGAAAGAAAGAAAATACATTTATTCCAGGACATCCGACGCAACATTACAGTTTTTACAAGTACAAAAAAAAAATAAAGCACAAACAAGGAGGTACG
Organism: Crocallis elinguaria; assembly: GCA_907269065.1. Taxonomy (NCBI): domain Eukaryota; kingdom Metazoa; phylum Arthropoda; class Insecta; order Lepidoptera; family Geometridae; genus Crocallis; species Crocallis elinguaria. Next base: position 12,427,148 of record OU026076.1, on the reverse strand, counting down.
TGAACTAAAAACGCAATGTTGCGTGATGCCATGAAAAAGGCTCCGACTCAGCATATAATTAAGGGCCAAGGACCTTAAGAATCAGACAAACGACCAGTTCGTCTCGTTACCAAATAGTAAAAAAACCTTAATAACTGATTTTCAATCCGAAATATATGCCCACGACATCGCGAACCTCCGGACAGTATTGTTTTATCTATTGTATTGTTATCAATTTTGTACTATATTATCATGTTATCATAGGTGTTTGTTGTTCCTGTTGAGAATTCGACGTGTCTACCTGCTGTCTGGTACCACAGAATAGATAATAGTACGCTCGTCGTTCATAAACTCGACTCGTACGTGCGGTCCGTGAGGCACGCGGGGGGGAGCCGTCGTTTGTACGAGTTATTGAGGAAGGGCACATCTGAACAAGATGGCCAGTGCGGATTGCTAAATTAATAATAATTAAACGCGTATACACTCATGCCCTATGCCAGGGTTCCCTGCGTCGCAGCTGGCATGGACTACACAAATATCCAAGACACGAGAACAAACATTAGGCTGAGCACTCAAAGTTTGTCCCAGTCGAGTCGAGCCCCGAGATCAACCCTCGCATCACAAGGCAGCGTTACTTACTAACAACTAGTACCTACCTACCAATTATGCATGGAGCCCTCACTTAGCCATGGTCCTCACAGAGCAATCTAAATTTATGCAAATAGGCGATCAACATCAACGTCGCCGAATCGTAGGAGCTTACAACTTAGTTTTACTAGGTGGTAGGACTAACTCTTCTGCGAGTGTCCTTCTGGGTTGGGGAGTGAAGTCACCGCTTTATGAGTGAAGTCAGCCGCCCAACAGTTATGTGCATGAATAACTGTGTTCCGGTTTGATGAGCAGAGTATAGCCAGCGAAATTACTGGGCTTATGAGACTTAATACCTTCTAATGTCTCAGGGTAACGAGCGCAATGCAGTGCCACACACGTCTTTGTGTTTCAAAGTTCTGAATGGCAATGCAATTGTTACGGGCCCGCGTTATGCTTACCATCAGGCAAACGACCGACTTCTCTCGATATAAAAGAGTATAAAAAAAGAAACAAATATTAATAAGTATATTGTATATTAATAATAGATAGGGTCGCCTAAAGCCTTTGAAAACCGACTCTACTGTGAATATGATATTTACTGTATAAAATCGGTCGAAGTAACAAGGGTAAGTGTCATTAAGATCTTTGTTAATTACTTCACATATTAATCTAAAGTTGATAGCGGAGGAAGGGCTCGCCGGGGTCAGCGCTCGCGGAGATCAAGCGCTCACTCCTCTCAGGAGGGAGCGGGGACGGCGGGCCGGGCGGGGCGGGGGCGGGGATCAGATACGCAGATATATCACCCCATAAATAGTGAGATGTCTACGCGGCGGGCTAATCAAATGCTTAGATACTAACTCGAGATGAATGCCGCTCTATTCTTTACAAGCGACGCGCGAGGGGAAACTTTGTATGGTGAGCTGCTTTTCATCGTACACGCGCTCCTGTGAATTGTACCTAATTACTTGCGTAAAAGAATACCATAAACCACAAATTATATTTTTGCCCTTAAATAAGTTGCGCTGCGGGCGATTTAACTTTTAATGGCTTAATAATTTAGAGGTCGATCTGAGCGGAGGCGGCCCCGAGGGACCGCTCGTTTGTTTGCCCGAAATTAAATCACCATAATAAAGAATGATGCTTTTAATTATTATCTCATAAAGAGCGTGGCCATTAACACAATAAATTATTAAGAACAAAAGACGATGGTACGAGTAAATCACGCGAACATTTTTTGACCGCCATCTCACCGGATGGTAAGCGACGATGCGCCGGTGGATGACGACGTACCACGTTTACTTACACAGTACCTGTTCACTCTCCTTATGAACACTCCCAGATTATTTTCGGAAAACACAGATGCTGGTAGGGAATTGCCACTCCGTAGTAGTGCGTATTATAAAATATTATAAGGAACGAAGCAAGACGCTTAGTGCAAATAGGAGGGATAAGAGATATCAACCATAAAGAGGTGACCCATTACTGATGCTGATTGCGAGCGACTGGTCGTCCGCAGATAGAACGGAGTTGAAGGAATTAAGTTGTGCAATTGCATCGCACATCTCCCAGAAATGTATCCTGTAAAATACCACCTGCCCGCAACCAATGTATCACCCCTATAATCATTTTGGCTCGTCTTTCAAGACTCCAAGGCCTCCAGCTGACACTTGGCAGATATTACTATGTTCTGCTTTGTTCCGACTTCCAGTGCCAGTGGATAATAATGAAAAATCACATCTAGACTGCGTAGCGTTTCGCGAAACTCTATTTGGCGAATGCAGATGACATAAATGTAGTTTCGAGTATCAACCGAGGCTAGGTATGCTTTAAGTTTTTGCACTTCAGTGCGTCCATACATTCAGCTCCAAACCATGGGACAGCTTTGCCAGACAGTGGTACATCAGAGAATGGAATAAAATATTTCATAGCTTGACATGCCACATCTGTCAAACCATCCATAGCAAGGCACAAGTTGAAGGATCGGCCGAAGAGAAGCAGACCGGCTGCCTAAGAAAAGACGCGAAAACAGATCGCATCTCATCGCAATCTGCTGACTTGTATCGCCATACCCACCGAATGCCTTTACGACTGGAGTGGGGCGGGGAGCATGTCGACACAGACGTCACCAGACCGTAGTCGGAGCTACCCAAAGGTGATGAAACCGACACCGAGTAGCGGTCTGGATCTGTTGTCAGCAGAAGTTCTAAGCAATTTGCAGTATCGCCATCAACCCGAGTAGCTTCTTGGACCAGCTATGTAAGATTTAACGTCCAGGCTAGCTTGCGCGTTTCTCTTCCAGTATAGACGGTGCACTGGTTTGGGAACAGCCACTCCTCATTTATTGTGGACGTTAAAATCCCCGAGTATAGTACCAGTTGAGCAGAGGGGTGCCTCTGCGTTTACGATGTGCATAATGCAGACCGTAAACGACATGCAACAATGAACAATGAATTAGGTGTGAGGGCTGCCTTAAGGACGTGCGCGCTGTGTCCTTGCAGGGAAGGAGGGACTATTTATTATAGCTCGGAAGCGGCGGTGGCGCCCGGCGGGCTGCCAGCGCTCCGCCACCTGGGGCGCGGAAGAGCTCCGTGGGCATCGTCTTATCGCCCACTTTTGTAAATGGTTATTGAAAACGCGTTACCCGCAGCCAATAATGTACCGAATCACCGACATTGATTGATTGACGTCCAACTAATGAAGCAGCGTTATTACGTTAGTCACCGCGAGGCGCGAGTCCATGAAGTGAGCAACGCTCTCGTTGATTACTATCAACTACCTAACGCGGTCAAATAATATTCGAATTTGCAAAAAAAAATAATGCAAAAAGTGTTTATTGAGCGCGGCACCCCGCGCCCCTGCCCGCGTCCGGGCACTGACCCCGCTGTCGTTCCTGCGTTGGTCGAGACTCGAGACCGGAGTCATTGATACTTGCGCCCGCAGCCCGCAGCTCATTGAGCGGACGGGATCGCGCCGTTTCACAGCCAGTAACCTATTTACGTAATATTTTACGACGTCTTTCTCCAACAGATAATTTATTGTGTTACCAATATAGAAACAACTTCAATTAAAGGTTATTTTTGGGCTTGGTCGCCGAAGTGGCTGGCAGTTTCTATGGTCAGATTCAGTCTATATATAGGTCAGTCTCAGTGCATCTTCATATTTTTGAAGTGTAGGTATGTTTTCATTTTCCGCGAGCTGGTGTCGCTCGGAGCGAGCGATGTCACATTTAGGTACTGGGTAGGTTCTAGGTTCGTACTACCTACCTATAATTTGTTCATTTGAATGCACATTAGCTGACTGGTGACGCTTGAGGGCGGGCGGGTTCTAACTTCGAAGGATAGTTGTGTGTGTGAAATTCGCCGCCGAATCTTCTCTTCGGGTCATAACTCATATCGGATACCTACACTATCGTGCGAATATTCGAGTCTAGAATCTGTCTGTCTTTTTGCGACCAAAATTTCGTTGACATTTTTTTATAAATTCATTTGACAATAAAAATACAAATGACAACTATGAATGAATAAATAACAAAAATTGGGCGTGATAAAACTGTCAAATTTTAATTTTTTTAAATTAATTAATTAATTTGTCTCAGAATCACACCTTTATTACATAGTATATAAGCTATCCATGATAAATAAAATAGTTACCGATCAACGGTTCCTATTCAAGTTGCCTGTTTTGTGAAGCTATGAAATGAAATGAAATGAAATGAAAATGAAATGAAAAATGTTTATTACAAAAAAGTTTGTGCTTGACCATATCAGGCGGATTTTAAATTAAAGTAAATAAACTTATGTATGCTATGTTAGTAGGGTTAGTACAGTCTAATAATTAATATAGAATAACGATTACAAAGTAACAACTTACATAACATCAATAGTTTACAATGTGTATTATATGCTTCGAAATATGCGTAGGTAGAAAATAAAAAATAAAAATATGCCCGAAAGTAGTCACACTTGTCAAAGACAAATTACTACTACCCTCCGAACTAGTAAGAACTGTATGACGGCAGGGCAGTGTTCCTCGATTCCTGCTATACTACGAGTAGACACTCTCTGTTCTGTGGCTATACCCTTCATTTATTACCAGGAATTATTTGGCAGATTAGTTGCTGTGTTTATACAGAGTGAGATAGAATTGGTATGTTATCCCGGAAGGGGGTGATTAGGACCGGTTGTCGGCAAGTTGTGAGAACCTACATTGGAATATTGATATTAAAAAAAAAAATACTTCAAATTCAAATTGATTTATTTGCATAAATATGGGTTAGTATGTCAACAAATTATCATATGATCGCCATATTCACCGTAAGGTGTTCAAATATTTAGTTACTATTCAATTATTCACATTTCAAATTGTTAATTACTGATTAATAAAAGTATTGTCAAAATTAATTATTTATAACTAAACAGTTTTTTATTTCACAACGCATATGTATAAAATCGACTGAACATTTCTGCCAAAATTCATCCACAATATAAAAATTCTCGATCACTAACCACTTTTTAAGTGCTGAGTAAAATCGCGCGCAGGTCTACCAATAGCTGAGGAAGAGAGTTGAAATGCCATATATATGCTGTATGCCATATAATATGCAGCTCTTGCGAAATGTCTCGAGAGAGGGAGCAGGCATCTTCAGTCGGGCTCGCGTTGTGGCTCTTTTATTTACGTTGTCGTATAGCTCGAACAATGACAGATTAGTCGGTATTTTTGTCTCAATGACTCGTAATTTTTCATGCAGTAAATATTTCTCGAGCATGAAAGTGCTGGTCGCATTCACCGAATTAGCGGAGAATCGAGATAATCGCTCGATCCGTTCGCCGATTTTGTAGCTCCGCTTTATGTTTATTAGGGATTTATTTGCACTCAAATATTTACGACTATTTTCTTTGAGAAACTTAGATGAATGTGTTCACTTATTTTTATTGTGGAAAGGTTGAGCGAAATCATTTTTATGGCCTTTCAGCTTTGCTTCTTAGCTCCATTTGGCGACAATCTTGCAAAAGCACTAAAAGTTACGAACTCAGTCGATCCGAGCTCGTGCCAGGCGCGGATCCAGCGGTGTGGACACGGTGAGCATGCCCACAACCTTAATTGAAGAACGCAGCTTTCTGTGGGGAGTAGGAGCTTAACTTATGCCAGTGAGATTAAGGCATTGGTTTTAACAATTGAAAGGAGGCTCACCGTTCAGTCTCACCTTACGAACGGCTGCAAGAATGCTCTAAATCAGGTATGGGCAACCTTTGGAAAGTTGCGGGCTAAACTTTAGGATGTTAACGAAGTCGTGAGCCGTGGATTACAGGTAGTTGTGAAAAAAATATGGTTTATTTTATACATTTATAAAGTTTGATAACGAAGTTACATCAATCAGCGGAACTTAATGAGAAGCTTGAGCTTGAACCTGAGAAACAAGATAATCTATGTTCGGATCAATTTCATTAATACACAGGCGCAAAGTATTTTTCATGTTTTCATCTGTTTAGCCTGGTTTTTCAAATATAGCTAGAAAAATGCTACTCTCACTCTGTTTTTGGCGTGAACTGGGCATTTTCACGTGCAATTATAAAAAGTTGTGTTCCGCGGGCCGGATCAAAAGCCGGAGAGGCCGCATCCCGCCCGCGGGCCGGGCGTTGCCCATATAATATAGGCTCTAAATGTTTACAAGGCTGTCTCGAGAGCAAGCTAGAGCACAGTAGGGGCCGAATGCTGAACTTTTACGAATTCTCTATCTAGCCGTGGCGGAACCCACAATTTTTTACGATTCCAGTTGTTGGGCGGTCTGTGTGGATAGAAAAGCTATTGAGCGTATGCTAAATAGCATTAATAGAACTTTCGCAATAAGGACAGCTGGCAAGACTCATGAAAGTCATGAAGCCACATTCTTGATCTCGGGCATTCTTCCCGCAAAAACTTTTAAACTTACACTAGAAGCGGAAGAAAGCGCACAGCTCTACCGCATTATGGAGAGGCAAGCAACTGGAGTCCAGCTTCTTGCCGGCCAAAGGGCTGGATGGCAGGAAGAATGTCCTGCAGCTGGACATTCTTCCTGTCTTCCATCCTACCACATCCTGCACAAGCGCTCGTGAACTCTGCCGCCAAGCAGTAATGTGCAAGCAGTACTGTGCAAAAGTAAATCCGTCACTATCATCGTGCAACATGACACAATGATCATTTACATATTTGACTCAGGTGCCGCTGCGGCCCATGATTTTGTTTTAGTCTTATCAATACCCTATATTGAAGATGAGAATGGTGCGATGGGTGGTACCTGGTACCTACCTTTTTATTTAGCTTTTAGTACATTAGTCGTTTCTTTACAATAAAATTAAAAAAAATATTACTTATTTGAGGGCTGGATTCGCACCTGTCTCGCGGCCGTTTTGTTTACGACCCCTATGAACTATGAGCCCAGTATTCGTGAGGAAGGACTACTCCTTCGTCACCGACTACAATTTTATTGTGTCTGGCTCCGAACGGAAAAAGAGAATAAGAGATGTCATCAAATAGCAAAAACTATTATATAGGCGTAAACACATTTCTACTCCTCTTCAGCTACCATTCCGCGCCACAACGAGGGATCCGTATAGACGTTGACGCGGACGTCGCACCGCGCCGCGTCACTCGTCAAAGGCTCATTTGATGCAATACACTATTGATTGATAAGCATCAATCACGGACCACGCACAAACCATGGAAAAATCACGATCACCGCTTGATCGTACTGTGTAATATGGCTCCTGGTGGTAATCTAATTCGAGCGCTAACCGTACCACAAGCTGAGATAATGTCGCTCGCGCGTCGTTATCTGCAGGAGACAGACGGCGAGAACGAATTCCTTGCTCTCCGTAGACCGTATCATACAGTACAATGTACTATGTGAGGGGCTGGGGGGCTGGGGGCCTGCCGGGCGGCGCGGTGGTGAACATGCGTTACCCTGAGACATTAGGTATAATATCATTAGCCCAGTAATTTCACTGGCTACTCTGCTAATCAAACCGGAACCTTTATTGAAACACCACCATACAAGAACCTTAAAAATAAAACAATTTAACAATAAGTGTTACAATTGGTGGTCTTATCGCTTAAAGCGATCTCTTCCAGACAACCGTGACAGTAATGTTTGCAACATTACTGCTTGGCGGCAGACTTCACGAGCAAAGCGGTGGTACCAACCCAGACGGACACTCGCAGAAGAGTTAGTCCTAAGTGAAATATAGCAAAATAATATTTTTCAAAATAAATAGCGGAATCAATCAAAAGTCAAAACCGTTATTATATGCTAAGCCGATTCAGGCTATTCAGTCTATTGAGCTAGCCTCTACACCAGTCATCGCTTTACCCTTAACCAATGTGTGGATCGCTAAGTACTACATGTTTACTTATTCCATACCTATGTACAATAGAGTAGTTGCCTGAAACTCAAAATACATAATTACTATCGTTATACAGGTATAAGAACATCACATAATATAATTTTCACAAAGATACACAGGATCTAAGTTCCCGATTTCAATGCTTTTTTTTATCCAATACTACATCCAATAGTAATTTAAATGATACCGTCAGATTCTTTACATTTCAATGAATAGAATAATTTACAACAACTACTGTGTACTCACGACCAAAATCAACAAAATACTTATGTTTAGTTTACTGCTTTGTAGTGTACAGCTTTACGGCCCGCGCATTGTATGTGACGTCACATTCCATGAGCAATTTTATAGAGTTATAATCTGAATCTGTGAGCAATTTGTATGGAGCGTTTTAGTGCCCGACTTTGACTCTCATTTATTGTAATTATGCTCATTTTGCTCCTATGATTTTTGACATTTTGCTCCGATGTGATGTGTGTCAGATACTTAAATATTGTTTTAGATCATATAATATCATGTGAGTGGAAGTATCCAATGGGTAGAATACAATAATATTGCGTATAGGCTTCTCAATTATTAAGAAGAACTGGTTGCTAGTCGTCTGCCAAATTGCCAAATAATTTCCCCGATGATTACGCTCGTCGGGGCGGGCGGCGTCGTTAGTTTGTTCTCCGTCGGCGTTTATTCACGCGTTTCGTTGATGGGCTGCAAATTTCCATAATGTGTGAGAGCGAGGGGCGCCACCGCCTCCGCAGGCCGCGCTGGGAGCAGTAATGTATTCCTAGTTATTTTTTCTATAGACGACGTTATCTGTAAAGTTCATCATTCACGATCACTCCAAATCCATTGATCCGCGCGTCGGGGATTGATTGGAACGATGCACGACGGTCAAATTTCGAGTACACAGACGCACTCCATTCGGGGCGCACCATTGCTCCATTTTTCGGTCATTCTGCGTAGTGCCAACATGAACGCAAAATGGATCGTTGTATACGTATCGGCAACATATTGCACGATGAGTTGGAACGTCGGATTTGGAACGTTTCGAAATCCAATATTTCTTCTATTACTTCACGTAATCCATCTGAGATTCCCCAAACGCGAACGGTTTTTAAAACGTTTGCGTGGCATGTTTAGGAGTGGAGTGCTCGTGTATGGGGACTTTGACGTTATCAGCTGCATTATTGTAAGGGTTTTTAAAGGCGAACTCTGCTGTTCTGAAAGCGAAAGTCTGCGTAAGCAAAGCAATGAAAACGTCACATAAAAAATATTAATGCCTCTAGCTTCGATGACAATGGCCATCAAGGCGGTCCTGGAAAGAAAGATAATAATCTGAGTAAAGGTGATCGAGCGGAGCGGGTGGCGGCGCGGCGGCGCCCAGCGCACTAACTTGCCGACGTTATGGCGCAAGTTTTCAAGTGCCGACCGGTCCAAAAGTTAATGTGTGAAATCAAAGATAACCCTTAAAAGTTCTCCTAACATTGAAAAGTGCGAATGGCCCGCGGCACTGCTCGTAAATCCTACTGAACTAGTGAATGTCTGAACGGAACACATAAAAAGTTTAAACAAGTATTCAGTCATGTTGTTGCGCCGCCCGCCGGCCGCAGACAGCTCGGCGACGGACGCGATCCGTTCAAATAGAGGGTTCAACGTAATTCTTTCGTTCTGTTTGTTTGTTTGCATAAAGTTTTTAGAGGCAGCGCTAGAGCCAGCGCGAATTTCATTTTATTCTGGTACCAAAGTTTACGAGTCCACGTTACCTCACATCCGTCAAAACAACCCAACATTGTGGAAATTTCGGACAAATACTCGCCCTAGGGGCTAGGTAGGTATCAAGACGCGGCGGCTCCACCGCCACGTTCGTTGCCGTGACACGTTGTCGCTACTCAAGCTGCGATGTTGTGTTGTTGCAGCGTGCTGAAGAGGAACCGCATCACGCACATCGACGACCGCAGCTTCGCCTCCACGCCCAACCTCAGAGTGCTGTGAGTACATGTTTCTCAAGCAGATAGAATTACAAGTCTAGGGTAAGTGTCGGTATTAATACGCCTTCGAATGTTGCGAAGGAAAATACTAATATCACATAGTTCCTGTCCCACGCCAAATTGTGTAAAAACACGATAGAATTAGATGAAGCACCCTCTAATTTGCACAAACACAGACGTGTGCGAGAATGGCCAAGTGTATCTTTACGCGGCCGTAAACCTGTCGGTTTAGTGGCGTCCTGCGGCGGCGTCAGATAACGTCGGGACAATTAACCAAACCTCTAGCAGGCCTGTCCCTTCCAAGGTTTATTTCCTTATCTCGCTGTAACGAGCACAAACAAGCTCTTAAGTCCACGACGGCCGGCGCGGACGCGGACGTGCGGACGGAAAACAATAAAGCGTCACTTTTACCACCGAGGGACGTCCAGTCAAGGATACACCAGGGAGCGTGTTTATTTTTTGTGTCAGTTTACAGATGACCTTGTGTAGTTGCGAGTTGCGACCCAGTTCTGGCGCCGTGCAAGCTCAGTCTGATTGTTTACTCGAGTAAAGCGATCGCTGCGTTCCTCTTGTTAGTTCACTGGTCAGGGAAGCTTTATTGAAATAACATTCAATAAAAAAAAACATTTCATTTTGTTTAATACTTAGACTCTAAGTGAGTAATTGACTCGTCATAGCGCAGAATAGACACGCCTGGATTTTCGAAGCATTAAACTTGACAAGATTAGCGTTAACGCGGAGACACGAAGAATCCGCAAAAAGAGATGCTAACAAGTTTGCTTTCTCTTCAGCTGTGTGGGCCAGTCACCCATCAGGTTTTAGCAGTGGAGGGAGTGAGGAGCCGCAGTAGTTCCTTTTGACCGATTTAGATAGGGACCAAAACGCATTACTACCCGTACGGTATGAAACAAATTTGTTCACCATTCTCCCAATATGGTAGAGTCGCGCCTTCTGTAGAGCCTTTTTGCAAGTCTTGGCAGCTTTGTTAAAGGCTTTCTTCTTTTGGCAAGTCTACTTCGCTTTCCGGTTTTGAGCATCAACCCAGTCTAGGTATGTTTTAGCACTTCAGCACGTTCACATTTAGCTCCAAACTATGGGACATGCTTTGCCAGTCAACGGTACGACTGAGAAAGATATAAAATACTCCATAGCCTGACGCACCACACCCGTCACAGAATCCTTATACAAGTCGAGGGATTGTCCGAAGAAAAGCAAACCGGCTGCCAAGAATAAGATGCAAAGAAAGACCGCTTCTCATCCCAATCTGCTGACTTATATCGCCATACCCGCCGAGTGCCTGGGATCGGGCGAGGAGTATGTTCAAGTTCATTCGATTAACCAAAGTCTCTCTCAAAGATTGAATCTGAGCTAATTCGTTAGTTGGATATGAACCTCTCTACGGCTGTGCTATCATCTGCATACCCAAAGATACCTGGTTTGAGCAAGTCATTAATATTGTGGGGACAGCGCGTCAACACAGGAGACAGCTCAGGTGCACATGTCCTCAGAACTATGGCCGAAATACCGTCCGGGCCACTGGCTTTGTTCGCGTCTATATTGCAAAGCATTTTATGAACCTTCAACTGGCGAACGGGAAAATCCGACTCACTTGACAGTTGAAGAGTTGGAGGTGACGCACTATGAGATCTAGACACGAAGATTCCACAAAAGAGAAGCGAACAAGTTTGCGTTTTGTTCTGCAGTGTGAGCCAGCGCCCTACCACCACCACCACCACCAGGTTTCAGTAGTGGAGCCACACAGTGAACTTTTGTCGGATTGCGTATAATTTAATTTGTCTCGGTAGCTTCTCTGAACGGAACCGCTGACATTTTAGCGTGCCCTGATTCACACTCTCACGAAAGTATTTTAGGAGATTTGTGGAATTTGAACAAATCGACCATTACGCGAGATGAATGAATATCGCGGTGAGCTGCGCATATTATTTATGTGGAGGAAATATTTCATTCAATTCGTTGAAAGGTCCAAAGCCCCGACGACTAACCGCCGCTCATGCTTGCGAAAATAAATACCTCTCTGTATGTTATTCGTCGAAAACAAAGTTTTTGTTTTCGCAAGGTTTATGAGTTTTGGAGGAAAATGCCAAACGTATACCGCACGGGTTATTCATTCTAATAAATGTATTTTGTCAACAGACGCCTGGAAGAGAACTTCCTAACGGAAGTGCCGCCTGCCATCCAGCTGCTCCCGCTGCTCGAAGACTTGTAAGTATCTGCGACACTGTCCGTCGTCGCCGTCCGCGCGGCAGCGAGGTGACAGCGAGTGACACCGAGTGACAGTGACAGTGAGCGCCGCCCGCAGGTCGCTGGCGAGCAACCGCGTGGAGCGCGTGGAGCGCGGGGCGCTGTCGGCAGCGCGGCGCCTGGCGCGGCTCGAGCTGCGCGCCAACCCGCTGGCGCACGTGCACGCGCAGGCACTCGCGCACCTGCCGCACCTCACCACGCTGTGAGTACAAGCACGATTGTCCGCAACCTTACATTTTGCCGATGCTGCTTAGGAAGCTTAGACTGCGAGGTACATTACTGAACATAGAGAGTTCGTATTTCCAACCGGCACGGTGACTACACTTCTGTCTCCTTCGACGTTCCGCAGATAAGAGTGCTATGGCCTACCCTTTTTAAGCTTTTATTTTACTTGCAATGTTTGTATGTATGTTGTCTGTTAAGGTCAAATCTTACAAGCTAGCCCACTTTCCGGCGTTTGATTGAGTCGAAATTTTACATACCTATTGTATGTAAAAAGCCTATGTAGGTATGTGTATGTATGTAAAATTTCGGCTCAATCAAATAGCATGACAATGCAATATAATAATGTCACAGAGATATAAAAAACTTATAACAATGAGATGTTCATTAAAGTTCAAGTTGTGATCTGAAAGATTGGGACCTAGAACATTACCCCGGCAACGACGTTGATTATTGGAGCACCTGTATCGGTGCACTGTACAGTTGTACACGCGGCCTAATTCTACAGACTTGACATTACTAAAGTGGAGATGTGCGTGAGTCACGGCGCGCGCTCGCAGCAACCACAGAATAGATAATACTTGGCCGCAAGGTCGCGTGAGCCCGAAACTGTGTTCCCAATTCCCATATTCGTGCACTTCTTTCTCGTTACGAGCGAGGACGAACGCGATAACGTCACGCTTCCTTCCGCTGTCCTCCGATACGAGTTGGAATTGATCTCCGGAACTGGTCCGGAATCGGATAACGCGGCGGCTCCGGAAGCACGGCCGCTCGTCGCTGAGAACGCGAGCGCGGTCCGGCGCGCGCGGATGCGTGCTGTCGTTACGGACTTTACGGATGGGAGAGGGATAAGTCCGGACGCAGTGAGGTAGGCCGGCCTCGTGCACGCCGTGCGGAGGCGACGGGCGCTGTCCAACATTTATTAGAATAATATTTATACCTAGTAGCAAGTTCCTTCTGGGCTTATTATGTTCTGCATTCAAATGAAATCGTTCATTCCCTTTGAGAATTTGTAGCTGCCAACTACAGTTGGCAGCTACAAATTCCTCTACAAAAAAGTCATCAAACATACATGTTTGATGACTTTTTTTCAGGCGATTGAAACGACGACAGACCTCCGGGTGAAATTATGGCTCGTAAAATGAGACATTGTAAAACAGCCCCTGGAATAATATCTAAAGATGATTGTCAGGTTTATTGCAAAACCATATTTTTTACAGCTCAGCCGAACAACCTCGTTTGAGGATTAATCGCGAGTCGTGACCTCGCGGGGCTTTTATATCGTGTGTCGGATTCGCCATTTATTAAATCTGTGCATCACAGAGTTCTTTACGTTCTGTAGAGGGACCGAGAGTTTCAGAGGCGGTCGTAGCCCATACCGTACTACATAGTTATACGACCAATTGGAGGCCGTGTACTATGTACTAATAGGTACTTACTTATTTATTTATTTTTAGGAGAACCAATAGCTTATATATTACATGGTCTTAAAAATTTACATAATATCAATAGAAAGCCAAATCAAGGTTCTCACGAATAGTTTTCTTTCTATATAATGTTATGACATAGGTACTTATAATAGGTAATATGCGATGGCTAATATGCCCTCCAGGAGTCCCGTGTCTTCCAGCACACGTCGAGTCGTGGTCGGCTGCGACAGGCGCTTCGCACACTCGCAACGACCGGTCGTGCGTCACGACTCACGGAGTTGTGCCGCTCGGCCGGTCGTTACCGAGTGCGGCGCGGGGCCGGCTCGCCGTCTGACCGCGCGTTGTTGCAGCATCCTGTCGGAGGCGCGCGGGCTGCGCGAGCTGCCGTCGCTGAACGGGTCGGCGCGCCTGCGCACGCTGCGCGCCGACCGCGCGCGCCTCACCGCCCTGCCGCGGGACCTGTGCGCGCACGCGCCGCAGCTGCGCTCGCTGTGAGTACACGCGCCCCCGCCCCGCATGGACCGGCCGCTCGCGTTGGTGCCACCGATGCATCGCGATGAGTTGGTGATGGACTGAGATAGGAGCCGCTGGTGGATTGCTTTTAGGCAGTCCTCACCTAATTCATGATTGATGGATGAGCATCGATCGCGGACCACGAGAAACCAATGGAAAAACCTCGTTCCTCGTTTGACGCATATCGTATGGTCTATTGTGGTTGGGGCTTGATGGAAATCTAGTTCGAGCACGGCACCCGCTTCTACCTATGGTTCTACGACCTTTGTGTGTGACAAGCACAGGTGACACGTCTGGAGAGGGTTCGGTGCAGGGCGCAAGGGACGGAGTTACGCCTCCCGTATCTATTAATTAATAATATAATAGGTAATTTGTTTTGTCTGTGCTTGCGTGCTGCGGCATGCTGTGTCCGTGGATGCCTTCAATCAGGGCTGCCTGGCGCTCCTCCTTGTGTAATCTCTTTACACGATTCGAAACGAATCACCCCGCGCTGCTCTGTTATCCTTTATGCAAATATGAAAGCGTAACCTTCGAGGAACTAACCCTCTTCAAACAGATTACTCGCGGGAGCGCGCCCTCACCGTTACCACAATTTTATAAGTAGCTACAATCTACCTACCATCGCGGATTCTGTATACCTATCATGTCGACGTGGAATCCTGATATCTGCTATTTCGTCACACTCTAAACTTTTCTGGAGCTGCGACCGTTTCAATTATAAATTCTGTTAATATGATAGTATAATTTAACCGCAACATAAATTATTTTTTTACTATTGCAAGTTCAATTTTATAGAGTGAAATACTGAAGCCGAAACAAAATTGTCTCAAAGCATTGAGAGCAGACTTGCAAATCGAATAGCGATTAGGATTTGCGGCGTAGCCTCGGCCAGAGCCGCCCACGCGCCCGCGACTCCGCACGCCCGCCGCGCGCCCTGGGCTAAACACTTTATATTTTTTTTATTTATCATTGGATTACACACAGCCTATCAGTTACTGTAAATACAAACTTAGAATTATAAACCGGCCCAGTTACAAGTTTTCACCTAGACACGGTCCCGTGTTTTAGCAGATAAAATGGAACCTAGAAAACGATTAATTTCTGGAGCACTCTAGTGACAACGGGCGGCTCCATGGTTCAGTCGGTAGTAACCTGCAAAGCGACGGGCACCGGGATCGATCCTCAGGGAGCATTATAAGTTTGTTCTCGAGTCTTGGATGTTTGTGTGTCCGTGTCACCTGCGACACGGGGCCATGCGCAGAGGGTCTTGGATGTTTTAGTCCGTGTCACCTGTGACACGGGGCCCTGTGCAGAGGATCTTGGATGTTTGTGTCCGTGTCACCTGCGACACGGGGCCTTGTGCAGAGGGTCTTGGAGGAAAGACCATTTCAGTATCCGTAGCCGGCCTAAGTAGGTAAAAATCAGCAAAAAGCATTAATAAAACAAAACAATTGATGCTACTGTATTCATTGGTTTTATATTGTCTCACCGTTGAATTAATCCCGTTGGGATGGTAGGGGTGGAGTGAGGCAGAGGGGAGGGTGGTGTGATCTGCATTAATGGGACAGCGCGCGCTAATCGCCGTCTAGCACAGTACCTATAGAGTAGAACGTAGAACTGCGTCGTATTGAGAAGCAAACTAACGCTAACCCACTCATACCTGTCAACTAGGATTTCAAATGTTGCAGGTGGCATGGACACATCAATACACAACAAAACATCCAGCACCCGAGAACAAGCTTTATATCTCCTCACACGACGTTTGTCGCGTGTTTAGCAGGCAGGGTTACTAGCAACTAAGCTACCGTGCCGCCTACGAGCTTTCCTACACATTGGACGTTTCTCCACCGGACGCCCGCGCCGGCAACGACACGGCAACGACGTGGCTAGTACTTGACGTGTAGCTTACCCTGCTGTAAAGCTCTTTTTACCTTCCTTTTAAATAGCTCCATGCTGTAGCTTTGTGGAAAGACCGACGGCAGAAGATATTCAACAAATAAAAATACAAAGCCTATGTAATATTCAATGTTCTAGTTTAATGCGGTTTAATACTATTATAATAACAGAAAAAGTAAACAACATAAACTAAAATAACTAAATAAAATACACACTAATTTAATGCTACATTATATTATTTATTTCAGAGACGTGAAATCAAACTTTTTGGACCGTGTACCGGATCTTCGCGAGTGTTCTGAACTGCGGGTCTTGTAAGTAAAATACGTTTAAAGTACAAATTCTTAACGGAAAAAAAACCCAGGAAAATAAAAAGCCTTTTTCCAATACCGTTAAAAGGAAATAATGTCCACGTTGCTCCGACTAAAAGAAGCAATTAGAGTATCGTTCGTGCCGTTCTAAGGTCGTCGTTACCCTCCTTGAATTCAAATTGAAATTATTACGCGAGAAGATCTCGTCGCCTCGACCAAAGTACTAGTTGAACTGTGTGGCAGGGACCTGTCGTCGAACGCAATCTCGTCGCTGGACGGCGAGTCGCTGCGGGGGCTGCGGCGCCTGCACGACCTGCTGCTCGGGTGGAACCGGCTGCGCGTGCTGCCGCGCGGCGCCTTCCGGCACACGCCCGACCTGCAAGTGCTGTGAGTCTCACATGTACACACACACAGATCTTTATACACACCGGATGTGCGAGTTGTCCTTTACGCAGCATATTTCCAACTGTAAGTAATAATGGCATTTTTTACTTTTTTACTTTTTATTCTCGTTGTACCTACTACTCTCTGTCGTATGTAATGACGATAGTATTTTTAATTTTAACATGTTACAGCAGGATTCTCATCTACACACATATTGTTAATACGCATAAGCAATACAATACACATAAGCGGAAACTATTTAGGCTTTTAAATATTCATTACCTATCTTGTAACTATTGTATTTATGACAGCTGTTTGTTTTCCATGTAGAATAAAAATAAAATAAAATAATGTAATGCCGTAAGTGTGTCACCCTTTAAAGTGGTGGTACTGCAAGTTACTTAGAATGCGGTAATAAACATACGTAGTACAACATCCGAAATATAAAGAGCAATGAATGTATCACGTAGATATTTGTTTCCTAATTAGATAAATACCTAAATAGGGTGAGAGTCGTTCAGAATAAAGACAAAAAATATAGTACCTAGATAAGACGGGTCGATCAATGTGTCCCGAAATAAAGGAACGATAAAGCTCTTTACTTAATATAAACCTCAGCGTTAGCGAAAAGAAACTTCCTAAATACGCAAGATTTATGTGCGGCATAAAAGAAAAAGCGTCTCGCCTTATCTGTTTCCGAAGTGATTTTTTGTCGCGAAAGATATGGGAGAAGTTGTGCGTCTAAGAATATTTACGTTTACTTGTCGTTTACTTTTTTATGGTTTAGGTTGACAAACAAGCGCTAGTGGTCACCGCCGCCTATGAACATCTGCAATATAGAGGCACAGTCAACGCGTTGCCTACTCTTTTCAGGGAGCAGAAATCTCGGCACCCTTCTTAAGAGACTTACTTAAGACACTTAAATAGTCAGATTAAAATAGATGTGAGGGAAAACCTAGGACGGAAGCCCATTCCACATCTTGTAGGTACATGGCAGAAACAGTTGTGTGAACGGAAGAAGTTGTATGAGATGGCCACGAATCTAAAATATGTGGATGGGCTTCTCCCGACTGCGAGAGTTTCTTTTATAAAACCGAGAAGCCGGAAGAAGGTCAAAGAGTTGTTCAGAGCGTTCCTTATTGTAATAGGCAGTGAGATTCCAACTCGCACTTCATTCGAAGTGTTCCTGTCTCTTAAATAATTCTCTATCTATCTCAGGTGTTTACCACGTATTGGCAAAGTGCTCAACCTTAATTAAATTCAAATTCAAAATGCTTTATTCATATAGGCCCCAACGGAGCACTCACAAAGGTTAAAATAAATGACTCTAATAGCGGGTTAGACGGTAATTAGTAGCCGTTGATGGGGGACCTAGTCAAAAGCGCGTTCAAAATCTAAGTACACAATGTCAACAGGGTGTTTGTTATCTAGATCTTTCATCCATGAATGCACACGTGTTATGGTTTGTAATAGTGAATCGTTTTTCAACAAGTCTGTGTTGTTTAGAGCAACGGTTCTCAATCTTTTTTGGTGACGGAACCCTTTTGGAAAGCGAAATACTTGACGGAACCCTACAATAAAATAATAGTTTTTATTAAAAGTGTATTCTTTACTAATAAGCATAATAAAAGTACCATGATTTTTTTTTTAAATTCTTGGAGAACCCCTACATGGGTATCGCGGAACCCTAGGGTCTCGCGGAACACACTTAGAGTATGGATGGTTTAAAGGATATTATGCGTTCCCTGTGAAGGAATTGTATTAGGTAACTGCTTGCTTATATTTTTTCCCATAATTATACTGGTGGTAAGGCTGATTGGACGCGGCACCAATTTATCTGCTTTTTTTATAGGTTGGTATAACCAGAACATATTTCCAGACCTTTGATAGCTGTTAGATAGCCATTTTCAAAGGACATAAAATATTCATTAGAACAGCAAGTGCCAGTGAGGATACAGCCAGGTATTTGGTTCGGTCCAATAGAAGACAAAAGATTAAGATAAGCTATCACCTATGCTATGTCATTTGGTGTGAATGAAATATCGTTCAAGGTAGCTCTTGTGATTATGCTTTTGGACTTCCTCAGAGAAAGCATCGGAATTTGTTTAATTTATTAATTAATTTACTTATTAATTTAATTTCTAAAATATTATTATCTTTGCGATAATGTGCGTAGTTCTTCGCTCGGCAAGACCGGTGCGTTCATTTGAACTCTTAGGACCTAGAGCCTAGCGCCATTATTTCTCGTTCAAAGGTATACCACGGTTAAGGTTAACTATGTTTTCTTTTCTTTTCTTTCAGAAATGTAGAAGAAAATCAAATCGAGCATATCGACGTGGAGACATTCGTGCCCATCTCTAAACTGGAAGACTTGTAAGTAGTAAGGCTAGTAGGTAGGTGCCGCGCGGAGGCACTGCCACGCGGCTGCGTGCTGAGTGCCGAGTGCCGAGTGCCGAGTGCTGAGTGCTGACCCCGCGCCTGTTGCAGGAACGTGGGCAACAACGTGTTCGCGACGCTGCCCGCCGGCGGCCTGCAGCGCCTCCTGCACCTGAAGGCGCACAACAACCCCAACCTCAAGGACTTCCACCCGCCTGAGCTCTTCCCCAGGATACAGGTATGTCTCGCAACCTCTAACATACCGCTTGTACTTCGATACTTCGCGCTTTTTTTTCAACTCGCAAGCTCGGAAAGGTCTCGTTTATCATTCGAAATCTCCACGCAAAATTGCTTTTTATCCGCTAGTGTGGAAAAAATGTCGCGCCGGCCGCTGCCTTTTAGACGCTAATTTCAATTTTGCATGCAGAAATTGTAATGTTAACCCAATCTTTTCTTGCTCCAGTGAGGTAAAAAAATTGTGTTTCGCTCGGCAGCAAAGTTATTTTGCGTCTCGTAGTTTTGGAATCCTCGCTACACTAGTAATTTTTTGCTTTGAATGTTTGTTATAATGAGAGCGGCTATCGCCTGCGACACGAGTCGCTGTCGATGTAGCTGCAGCAGGCCGGCTGTCCTCAGACGCTGGTGCTGTCGTACGCGTACCACTGCTGTTCGTTCCTGCCGGCGGCGAGCGGCGCGGCGCCGGCGGACGACGACGCCGGCGTTACCGACTTCGTGATCGTGCCCGACGCCGGCATCGACCTCGCGGCCTGGGGAAACGCCACCGAGCTGCTGGACCACCGTACGTACGACACGAGCGCCCCGACACGAGCACTGCGACACGAGCGCCGCGACACGAGCGCCGCAACACGAGCGCCGCGACACGAGCGCCGCAACACGAGCGCCGCGACACGAGCGCCGCAACACGAGCGCGCGTCGCCACGGAGCTGCACCGATCGTTACACACTTGATAATCCTCCTTTACGCACGAAGCGTCATACCTACTTCTATTTTCATTTGACGTACCGCTAAGGGAATCTTTGCCCGAATCTGTGTTTCCTCATCGGTACTTATAACCTGGGTTTCTTTAAATCACGAGTGAACTTCTAGGTAAGCGTGCGACCGTCGGCCGCGTCGTCACATCGAGTCACATTTGCGTGTTGTGACTCGTTTGGTGTGACTGGTTGGGACCACGTTGGGTCCCACCTCGCTTGCGGCCAAGTGTACATATAAAAAAGTCTTTATATAGTTCTTTTATTATCATTGAAAGACCAAAACTGAAAATAGATGTTATTATCATATATTATAGTCCATACAGATAAATAAAATTGAAATGTCTGTTTGTAATATCAAAATAACAGCTTTTTACTAAATTCATATGAAAGTATATACGGTACCTATAACAAAACAACCATTTTTTAAATTTTTGTCTGTCTGTCTGTCTGTTTGTTCCGGGTAATCTCCGAAACGGCTGGTCCGATTTTGACGGGACTTTCACTGGCAGATAGCTGATGTTACAAGGAGTAACATAGGCTACTTTAATTTTAGAAAAATAATTAGGGTTCCGCGCAAAAAAATAAAAACCATGTAATCCAAATTCTCCACGCGGGTGAAACCGCGGGGCAGCAGCTAGTAAACAATAAAACTTACGAGTCGAGTAGGTACTTTACAAAAACATTTTTTAGGATTTAGCATTCGTATCATAAGCAACATTTTATGCTGTACGAGCTCCAAGACGTATGTAATAAGAACCGAGTATATATATAACGGCGTGATGTACGTACACTATAGGATGGATTTTTGATCCCCTTAAGTAACTTTGCCAGCCTGATAAATAGCTTCCAATAACTTCCCGAACAGCCGCGCACGTATGATCGCGTAGTAAAGTGCTAGCGTGCAAAAAATCATGATTCGAAAATTAAAATAAAATTCACCCACTGTACATAAACTAAATGCGAAAGAATAATTATCGCATCGGGTCGGTTCAGTGGTTGATACATTTTGGTTCATATTTACGAGTACATATAATCAAAGGGTTCATATAAAAATAATGAATTGCTCAGTTGAGATCAGATCAGCGGCGCAAGTACTACGGATCTTTTCGGTCGATAAAATTCGATAATATTCGATAAAATTGACAGTTCAAATCGATAAAGTGGGTTTTATCGAACCTCGAAACAATCGACAAAAGTTATCGAAAAGCTAATAGATCGCATGCAGAACAACGGCTAGGATTTTTTTTTTTCACAAAATAAAAGTAGCAGCGCTTGAATAAAGAGGTTTTGACGGTGTCCTTCCTGTTTCATTACAGTGAACATCTCCGGGTCCAGTGACAGTCGCCTGCAGGCGTTCCTGCAGAGCTGGGCGGCGGGGAGCGCGGGGGGCGTGGGAGGCGCGGGGGCGGCGGTGGGCGCGGGCTCCTCGCGGCAGGTGCACTGCCTGCCGATGCCCGGTGCGTACAGCCACAAACTACTAATAGTTACTACGTATGGTAGGAGCGCGGTGGCCACGTGGGCACGACCCCCGCGCTCGCGAGCTCACGGCGGCTTGTTGCAGGCCCGTTCCTGCCGTGCGTGGACCTGTTCGACTGGTGGACGCTGCGCTGTGGCGTGTGGGCCGTGTTCCTGCTGGCGCTGCTGGGCAACGGGACCGTGGTGTTCGTGCTGCTGTTCTCGCGCTCGCGGCTGGACGTGCCGCGCTTCCTCGTGACCAACCTGGCGGCCGCGGACCTGTGCATGGGCGTGTACCTGGGGCTGCTGGCCGTGGTGGACGCGGGCACGCTGGGTGAGTTCCGCGAGCACGCGGTGGCGTGGCAGGCGTCGGTGGGCTGCCGCCTGGCGGGTTTCCTGGGCGTGCTGTCGTCGGAGCTGTCCGTGTACACGCTGGCCGTCATCACGCTGGAGCGCAACTACGCCATCACGCACGCCATGCACCTCAACAAGCGGCTGTCGCTGCGGCACGCGGCCGCGGTCATGGCCGCCGGCTGGGCCTTCTCGCTGGCGGCGGCCGCGCTGCCGCTGCTGGGTGTGTCCGACTACCGCAAGTTCGCCGTGTGCCTCCCGTTCGAGACGAGCACGCCCGCGGCGCTGGGCTACGTGGTGGCGCTGTTGGTCATCAACGGCGTGGCCTTCCTCGTGCTTCTCGGCTGCTACCTGAAGATGTACTGTGCGATCCGCGGCTCACAGGCCTGGAACTCCAACGACTCGCGCATCGCCAAGCGCATGGCGCTGCTAGTGTTCACGGACTTCCTGTGCTGGTCGCCCATCGCCTTCTTCGCGCTGACGGCGGCCTTCGGCGCACAGCTTGTCTCGCTGGAGGAGGCCAAGGTGTTCACGGTGTTCGTGCTGCCGCTTAACTCGTGCTGCAACCCTTTCCTGTACGCCATCCTCACGAAGCAGTTCAAGAAGGACTGCGCGCTCGTGTGCAAGGCCATCGAGGAGTCGCGCGTGACGCGCGGCATCGGCCGCTGCCGCCACTCGTCCAACTTCAGCAACCGGCAGACACCCGCCAACACCAACAGCCTCAACGAGCGCTCGTCGCGCGGCCCGCACGGCGCGGCATGCGCGTGCCGTCGCCTGCTACCGGGAGGCGGCGCGGGCGCGGGCGCCGCCCCGCCGCCGGCGCGCACGCGGCTGCTACGCTGGCTGCGCGCGTGCGGGCGGCGCGCCGCGCCCGCACCCGCGCCCGCGCCGCGCCAGCCCGCGGCGGCGCCCGCGCGCGCCGGCTCCGTGTCCTCGTCGGTGGAGTTCTCGTCGTCCCGCTCCGACTCGTGGCGCGGGTACGGCCGGCCGCCGCCGCCGCCGCGCCGCGCCGCCTCGTGGCTGATCGCGCGCAAGACGTCGCAGGACTCCAACCTGTCGTCGTCGCGCAACGACTCGTCGGGCTCCAACGCCACGGCGTCCACCGGCACGTGGCGCACGTCGCGCTCGGGTGGCAGCGCGGGCGCGGGCGCGGGCGTGGCGGCGGCGGCGGCGGCGGCGGTGGCGGGCGCAGGCGCGCGGCCGCGGCTGACGCGGCAGCCGGCGCTGTGCGGCGAGGAGCCGCCGGGCTCGCCGGGCGCGCTGCCCGCGCCGCGCCACCTGCAGACCATCCCGTCGGCGGCGGAGGCCGAGCTGCAGCAGGAAGAAACGGACGCGCGCTGACGTCTCGCCCCGCCCCCCGCGCCCCCCGCAGCACACGAGTGTCTTATCGAACCGTCCATTAGCAGCCGCCGCCCCGCGCCCCGCTCTCTACCCGCCCCACCCCTGCCCCCGCCCCCGCTTGCCGCGCAGCTCGGCGGAGCCCCGCCAACCTTGACAAATAATGTAACGTAGTAAGATGTTGACAGTATTAGCGACGTCAGTGACGTGGCTCTAAAGGAAGGTGCGAAATGAAGTATTTTTAAATAAAATAGATATTTATTTAGAAAATTTTATACAATAAGATTAAAATGTACGTCGTTATAAGCGTTTTCGTTAAGATGACACGTATACTGTCGTACTGTGTACGGTTAATTTATACACGTACAAAGTTGTTTGCTAAGTTATTTATTTAATTATTGTTAGTGTTTACGGTAGCTTAGGTAACGCTAGGTGATACATTATTAAATTGTTATGAGCTCAAGAATGTTGAAGCTCAATAATTGTGATTGTATATTATTACAACCCACGAGCTCCGCCGCCCACCGCCCGGTGGGCGGCGGAGCTTCTGCGCCCGCGCAGTGCACACACACTCACACACACACACACACACACACACACACACACACACACACACACACACACACACACACACACACACACACACACACACACACACACACACACGCGCGCGCGCGCGCGCGCGCGCACACGCACACACACACACACACACACGACATCTTCAAATAAATAAATCTTTACCCGTGGAATATTTAACTAGCAGATACATACAACATAAACAATACCTAGTCTCCTACGGCACGGTAGCTCAAGGAGCAGCGCCTGATGGACTTTCGACTGGATGCGGCAAGCTACATGTGAGTTGTTGGTGTCGCGAGTACCGAAGCTATCATTCCTCGCGACAATGTAAGTAGTTAGGTACATATATCACAGTTGAGCTCCGAGCCCCGCCGAGGGCTCACCTCCGCCTCACAGTTGCGTATTGTACGAGGCTATGACAATACAGATGACGTTCGGTTACGGTTAGGCATCGAGATACTAACCTCAAGAGGTGCCAATAAGAAGAAAAAAAAACAAGACGTTTGGTTTCCACGAAATAAATTCCACCATTTTTGCCTAGACATAATGCGCTCTGATTGGCTCAGCCACTGCCTCGCACCGATTCCCCGTGCGCTGATACGCTGAGTATATATTATAGCAAAATCAATACATTGTCTATTATCTATTCTGTGACAATGTTCTGAGATCGGATAGTACAGTATTTCACGTCTCGGGTTTAGTATCTCGATGCATTTAGGCTACATTATAATAGTACGTAAGTAGTTCATTCCACCGAACGACTCGCGAGTCGCGACATGGGCGTTTTGTACTAGCAATGCGTGCGTTTCTTACACAGACCTGAGATGCCGCAGCAGTGATAATGCTTAACCTTGTCTAAAGGTATAATGGTCTGTGGTTTCTTACAAACAATATTGTTATAAATGCTTCGAGCGAACACTCGAACGTCTAACAGTTATCTAACGAGGTAAATAATTTTTTTATAGATTTGTTAGAAAGTATGTTGTTTGTAATTTATTAGTAGAATTATGTAAAGTGAGATAATGTATTATCAAAATGTGTAAATATTTATAATTGTGGTGTCTATTTATTAAAATGTCCGAGAGACGTGTGATTGAGAGTGCTATTTATTTTTACGATACAAATAAACGACTTAAAATTGTTGATTTCGTATTTTCATACAAATCCCTAAGCCTTTAAGTTAGTGGTAGGACTAACTCTTCGGCGAGTGTCCGTCTGGGTTGTTACCACCGCTTTGCTCGTCAAGTCTGCCGCCAAGCAGTAATATGTGCAAGCATTAGTGTGTTCCGGTTTGATGAGCAGAGTAGCCAGTGAAATTACTGGGCTTATGAGACTTAATACCTAATGTGTCAGGGTAACGAGCGCACTGCAGTGCCGCGCAGGCCTTTGTGTTTCAAAATTCTGAGTGACATTTTAATTGTTTTAAGGCCGGCGTTATGCTTACCATAAGGCAAGCGGCAAGCTCATCTCGTTACCAAATGTTTCAACTTATCAAAAGTCATGACCACCGCAGCGATGATTAGAAGCTTCATAAAATTATTTAGCTAGAATGGTTAAGACTTATTGAAGTAGAGAGTACAGCACAAATTGGATTCTCGCTTAAAAAAAATTAGAGAAACAACTAAAATACCTACATAAATCATGGATGTAATCATGCATGCCTTCCTTCGCTCCGGTTAACGGTAACTTTATAGACAGCTGTTTTACGAAACCAGTTGTTGTGAAATACATAAATCATTTTTATGAAATTTATTTTATAGTGTTAACCGATTGATTGATATTTGATTGGTACTGTAACTTATCACAATGGAGTAGGCAATCGCTACAAAGCGAGGTCTGCTAGAGGTCTGCTCACCTGCTAAATATTATTCATAGCCGGAAAGAAACCATCATATCAAGAATTTCGCAATCAACATCGATTGCTCCCATAGTCTAGTTGGTTAAAGCGTCTGGTCTAGATAACCAGAAGACGCAGGTTCGAATCCTGTTGGAAGAGAAATTTTTGTGCACAGACTACTGAGAGGATCAGACGGATGACTTTCATAGAGAAAAAATCGCCGTAACGAGGCTCACATATAGATTTTGACAACTGCTTCGTTTTTTTTGTATGAATGAGAATATAGTCTTTTACCTATGCAATTACATTTTTTTTCTTTTTGGGTTCAGGTATTTTTGCCATGTTAGGTACCTACTGGCTATATAGTAATATCCCTAATTAGGATTAGAATATAAAAAAACTACATAGTATATCCACTAGTTTTTTATTTTTGCAATTTTGTTTTACATTTATTATATGGTTTTTCTTGCATGCAAGGCAAACTTTGGTTAAAATTTCCATTATGGGCCGTCGATTTAGGGGTGGGCGGGGGGCGGGAGGGGGAGGGGGGGAGGAAGTATACCCCCCTGTACCATCCCCACCCCGCGCAACCCCATGGTTATGGAGATATCCATGGTTAAAGTTTTGAGGTTAGAATACCTTTTTCCATAAATATCCATAGATTTATGGGGCGGGGAGAGGAGGGCGGGAGTAGGGCTACCCCCCCTGTACCCCCCCTCCGCCAGTATATTGTGTTACAGTATTTTATTTTGTATTTTCACTGTTCTAACCTAACCTAGCCTAGTGTTCGGAGCCAGTATATTGTGTTACAGTATTTTTTTTTGTATTTTTACTGTTCTAACATAACCTAACCTAGTGTTCGGAGCCAGTATATTGTGTTACAGTATTTTTTTTTTGTATTTTCACTGTTCTAACATAACCTAACCTAGTGTTCGGAGCCAGTATATTACGTTACAGTATTTTTTTTGTATTTTCACTGTTCTAACATAACCTAACCTAGTGTTCGGAGCCAGTATATTGTGTTACAGTATTTTTTTTTGTATTTTTACTGTTCTAACATAACCTAACCTAGTGTTCGGAGCCAGTATTATTGTGTTACAGTATTTTTTTTGTATATTCACTGTTCTAACATAACCTAACCTAGTGTTCGGAGCCAGTATATTGTGTTACAGTATTTTTTTTGTATTTTTACTGTTCTAACATAACCTAACCTAGTGTTCGGAGCCAGTATATTGTGTTACAGTATTTTTTTTGTATTTTCACTGTTCTAACATAACCTAACCTAGTGTTCGGAGCCAGTATATTGTGTTACAGTATTTTTTTTTTGTATTTTTACTGTTCTAACATAACCTAACCTAGTGTTCGGAGCCAGTATTATTGTGTTACAGTATTTTTTTTGTATATTCACTGTTCTAACATAACCTAACCTAGTGTTCGGAGCCAGTATATTGTGTAACAGTATTTTTTTTGCATTTTCACTGTTCTAACCTAACCTAGTGTTCGGAGCCAGTATATTGTGTTACAGTATTTTTTTTTTGCATTTTCACTGTTCTAACCTAACCTAACCTAGTGTTCGGAGCCAGTATAATGTGTTACTAGATGAGGAAAGCACAGAAGAGGTGGCCGTAACAAGCGGCTCATCTGAGTCCAAAACTTGCACATCACTCGACTCTTCAGACACAGAAGCATAGGGCTTCGGAGACGCCATGGTAGTCAAACGTTGTAGGGCTAACAAGAGTACGTAAAACGATCTCAACTGCAAGGGCAACAAACGATGACTGACACTGACAGCTAACAGATAAAAAGACGCTATAAAACAAAATGGCGTCGCTTCACGTTCCATTCCACAGTATAAACATAAATTCACAAAAGTCAATGTAATTGTATAATACAGCACGGGTTATTGTACACATTAATTACACACTATTTAATAATTGAAAATAAAATAAAATTATATTTAAGAAAAACGAAAACATAATATTTAATAAAATACACGTCTACCACCAACGGAACGTGAAATGTCAACTTTGACGTCTACCATGACAGTTTATCCATAAAAATTTGCAAATGGCGTGTTATTTTCCAATTTATATCGAAACTTTAAAAAATTATATCTCGTAAACCGTGAATTTGCGCACATTGAGATATTTGTAAAAAGCTTTCTATTTAAGAGTACTATCTACAGTAAAAAAGTGAACTTCCAAATTGACGGCCCATAATGGAAATTTTAGCCCAAACTTTTATTTCTTAACCTAAAAACATCTGTGCCTTTTAATATTCTATTGATAACACTGCACCAGTTAAAAACAGTTAATCGCAGATTCATATCAATAATGCATTCAGAAATAACATCACAATGTTCTCCATCACAGAGCTCCATTAGTTATCTCTTCATCAATGAATAACGTTGGATAGGCGTGGATACGCAGACGAGACCTCTGCAGTGCTTTTGTGAAAAACCTTTATTCAAAATTCTTTTCACATACAAACAGCTTGTGAAGATCTTCGAAGCTCAAGTTTCCTAAATTTTCACAATTGATTACACTGTAACCACTTTTGGAGTCTTATCTCAGTTTTTGGAAATCTATGCAAATTGACGTCCTTTCGTCTACTAGCACAATTCACAACACAGCAGTTGTTGTACATAATGCTACTTGTATTACAGCTTCACAAATTGAGAGGTAAGGTACGGAATTAAATCGACGCAAAACTTCACTCGATCAACCTTAAAACTGTAATGGCGGTTATTTACTTATTTAGGTTTGACAAATTAAGATTTGACATAAAAATCAAACATGGCGGCAATGGACTGTCATTTTCTATATGTGAGCCATAGACACTACGGCGAGTATATTTTGTATCAAGATTGGCACCCGTGATATACTCATTCCGATTGAAACAGTGACGTCACGGGCGTTTTAGGTCACGTGACTTCGGATTGATGTGATTACATTTTGATTATTTAATTTAAATTATTTTCCTTAAAAATAAACAAAAATATTGTGTTTAATAGGATTTCTGTCACAAAAACTACCGTTTCGCGGCAAAATTATATTTTTATTTGAATACAGTCAACAACCCAATTGACGTCCTTTCGTCTACTAGCACAATTCACAACACAGCACTTGTTGTACATAATGCTACTTGTATTACAGCTTCACAAATTGAGAGGTAAGGTACGGAATTAAATCGACGCAAAACTTCACTCGATCAACCTTAAAACTGTAATGGCGGTTATTTACTTATTTAGGTTTGACAAATTAAGATTTGACATAAAAATCAAACATGGCGGCAATGGACTGTCATTTTCTATAAGTGAGCCATAGACACTACGGCGAGTATATTTTGTATCAAGATTGGCACCCGTGTTTTTGTGATGTATAATATATTTGTGTGAATGATTTTTATTACAACTAATCGTCTAAAATCTGTCCCGTTTAATTCATAAAGTAAGGTCGCCCATTTAGGAAGAGACACACCTCCTTTACTCTTTTGGACCGCGTTTTTGGTATCAGTGATCCTTCCAGTTAATAAATAGTATAAAAATTACTTGCGCGGGGCGCAACTAGTAGTTAAAATAAAAAATAAACTTGACAATTAACTTAACTAGCTAAATATGCAAATCACATAGAGCTAAACGATAAACAAAAAAAAGATAGATGAAACAAACTGACATTGACAATTACATTACATAGTTGACTGATTCAATTCAATGAATTGATTGTATATTCTATAATTATAACTTTATAAGAAATATGATTTCGCAGAATGTCAGGAAATAAAGAAAGAAGAAGAAATATGATTATGAAAAAAGTTTAGAATAGAAAGTTGTACAATAAAATAATTTAAACTAGAAACGGCACCGGCCAAATTAGTATCTCATCTCCTTCGTTTCATCGTCTATCAAAAAATCATAATACACATGTCATTGGAGAAATTGTGGTCAACATTTCATGATTCCACAGAAGCCAGGAAAAGAGTGGAAGTAGAAACTGAAGAATTAAATAAAAATTCACCATGAGTTACATGCTAGGACACTTACACAATGGCTGGCAAGTAGATCAAGCCATTTTATCGGAAGAGGACCGTGTAGTTGTGAGTAACGTTACTATGCTAGGTTATGTACTTTTTATATGGTATTTCTATCGTATTGGCACTTGTACGTCTAGTTTTCATTTGAGGTTCAGCGTGTTTTCCAATTTCGACTGCATGGTCACCTAAGATTATAATAAATGAAATGTAGTAGTAGTATAATAAATGTAATGTCAATACAGAATTACATTGTTTATCAAGTCATTGAGATTCAAACTAAAACTATTGAATTAAAAAATTCAAACTATTGAATACTTCTATAATGCACTCTCTGTTTGTTTCAATTATGTACTTATAAACAAATCGTTTTGTAAAACTAGTTTGGGTTTCTATCTTTAACCTGCATTACCTCAAAAACCATTTTTAGACATTGTTTAGATAGACAGGATTAGACATACATCTAAAATGATTATAAATGTCACAACAGAATGGAGTTAGAAAACCATTAGACGTTACTTAAATCAAGATTAGTGGTTGTTCATTTTTTAAACAAAGGCATATTTAAGGGTTTAGTGCTCCTTACATATATAAAATTTAGAGTACATTTAATTTTCTTGTGGTAAGACCGAACATGTTTGTGTTTACACAGGTGATACGATTTGGTCACGATTGGGACCCAACATGCATGAAGATGGATGAAGTACTGTACAGCATTGCTGAAAAGGTGAAAAACTTTGCTGTCATCTACTTGGTGGATATTACTGCAGTTCCTGATTTCAATAAAATGTAAGTTGAACAAGTACCTAATAAGTACTAAACCAATGCCCATTGCAGTGATGAGACCACCCATTGTACTATACATGATGTAGCTATTCTTCCATTTTTTTACTTTAGTATTGAAAAGTAAATTCTCACGTATAGTAATGTTGTTGTACTATTATGTATTCTGTGGTAATGATTTATTTTATCTTGTGTGTTGTTATGTTACAGGTATGAGTTGTACGACCCTTGCACAGTGATGTTCTTCTTCCGCAACAAGCACATCATGATTGACTTGGGCACCGGCAACAACAACAAGATCAACTGGCCACTTGAGGACAAACAGGAGATGATTGACATCATTGAGACTGTGTACCGCGGAGCCCGGAAGGGCCGTGGTCTTGTAGTATCTCCTAAGGACTATTCCACCAAATACAGATATTGATACTAATTTAAGTGAAACTGAAGCATGTTTTGAATATTTCTGGATGTGCGTGAAACTCTGTGAGGAACATTGTTATAAATGTTTTAGCTACTAAGGTTGTAAAAAATATATTAAAATTAATTACAGTTAATAAAAATAAACCAAACCTAAAACTAGTCTTGTTATTTTATTGACTATATGTTGTACAAATATATACATCAAAAAATTTCGCTTCCAACAGGATTCAAACCTGCGTCTTCTGGTTTGCCGGGCCAGATGCCTTAACCACTTGGCTATGGGAGCAATCGATGTGTGATATGTTGTATCCAACCACTGGTATTAGATGATCTTGTAGTTATATAGCAGTCTAGCTTAGAATGAAGGCTGGTTCTCAAATGCAGGTGCCATACAATTTACCAAAACCAAGATGTCATGTAAATTTGTTTGCAGTGTTACCACAAAAAACAAATTTAAGATGCCTGTTAAGCTAGACACGGTCTTACCACAAAAAATTTAAGTTGGTTGTTGATAACTTGTGAGAACCTTGCCTTGGAAAAACGCCATTCAAAAGTTCCAACATAAAAAAAGAAAAACCTTCAAACATGATGTGCTCAGCACTTTCTGGATTTTTTTTGTCTCTTCTAATCAATATTATCATTAAAAATTTGATATAATTTCAACACATGCATAAAACATCTGTAAACTCAATATTCAATACCCTGATATTGTTCTCCATTAATTGTGATAAATAAATTTACATGCAGGCGAATCTGCAGGGCACAGCTAGTTATAAAATAAAAATACTACACTCCTTTTTTGTGCAGTTGTGTAAAAAATATGTTTAAGACACAATAAGCCCTTTCATTTGATTATGCCACGGTACAGTTTTCATAACTCTTTTAGGGCGGATCTTTCAAGAGTGAGATAACGTCCTTAGTCTAGCGTTAAAGAATCAACTAAGACTTATTGCTCTGATAGAAGAAATTTGAATCTTTCAAGTGACAGTTACGAGTTAACGGAGGAATAAAACACTTAGCGGAGGTATAACTTTATCGGACTGTTTTATGGCCAGATAAGGTTGTTATTCTCTCGCTAACTCGTCATGTCAAAGCCAAACTACCTTATCCTAGTGTGTTTGTCTGTTTGTTAATTTGTTGGCTTGTTTGTTTGTCCTTCTTTCATGCAGCAACGAAGCAACGGATCGAGGTGATTTTTGACAAACTTATACTTATATAGTTTATGGACCGGAGAGTAACATAGGCTATTTTTTATCCCGGATAATACTCGGTTCCTGTGGGAACGCGGGTGAAAACCGCTGGCAGAAGCTAGTAAGGTTATAACAGTTTCTATAGAAGTTAAATGGATAATAATTGAGGAATAGGATGATCACTGGTTAGAATATTTTAGTTGTAGGTGCTAGGTGGTATGTGTCCCTATAGGTATGTGCTCACTCTACTAGATAGGAAATCATAAGCCCGAAGTCACATTAATTAATGCTCATTTATTACGACACACGTAAACATAAAAGCGAGGGCTGCCGGGCACGCGGTTGCAGGGTGGTGGTGCGACTGGCGCCAAGAGCGCGTTTTGCCTCGCTTGCTAAATATCAACCTGCAACGCCTGACCCCACATCAACACTCCTCATTTTGAAAAAAAGTTTTACAGAAACACAATTGTAAAAAAGTATAAATATAATTATATACAAAACACTGTAAACTTATAAAAATCTAACATTATAAATAATATGTGGAAGCTGAAGTGATGTGACTGGCGCCAAGTGCACGTTTTGCCTCGCTTGCAAAATATCAACCAGCAACGCATGCCCCCATAATATATTGTTCGGAATCGCACTGATCATTGGGAAGAATGCAAATGGGACGAAACTTATTTTGTTCATTGAGGAAATTTACAGCCCTTTTCTTTTCGTTTTGGTAATTTTGCGTTCAGTTTTTCACTCATTTTGAATCTTACGGTAAAAGCGATATTCTTCTTTCTTTATTTCCTGGCTTCTGTGGTATGTTCGCCACAGAAAAAGCGATATTTTAAATCCAATGAAAAAACTCAAAAAAACAACAAGTAACCAAGGAGAAGCGGTCGCTATGCAAATAACCAGTCTGTCGAAACTGCTTTTGATTAACTATTGTATTGGATTCTGTCCGCGTTTAGCCAACCTAACCAACCTTCAAACTCGCCAGGTTAGCCAACATCATAAGCGTTAACCAAACATCAAAATCAAATTGAAAAATTCGTTTGTGACATCCAGTGTTGCCAGATCGTCCTATTTAGGACGGTTTACCGTCCTATTCAATGTTCGTCCGTCCTATCGACGTCCCTTCAACAAGACCGTCCCTTTTAGGACGAATCTTCAGATCAACAGGAATTTGTAAAACATACACATTAAGCACACTTTAACATAAATTAAAGTATTATTTATTTTATGAGGGCTGAATACACAATCATTTTCAAAAGTTTAAAAAAGAACAAAAAACGCGCGCGGTCAATTTGGTGCAAATGTAAGTTTCATACCGAACTGAGAATTTTAATTTGATAGTTTCTTCTCAAGTTGGAGAAACAACGTAAACAAATCTCGGACGAAACCGCAAATAATGGCCTCGACAGTAATTTTATTTATTTATTTATTCATAAAAACCACAGCTCTTAAAAATCTTAACATTACTTATATACGTTACCTAAAGCCAATAATGGTTTTACATTTTTTTGTTACTGCAAATAAAATTAAAAGATGTATGACCGACTATCAATTATGAATGTACCACTATTGTGTACGGATTATATAAAATAACACTTTTTTTTAAAACCGTCCGCTAACCATCAAAACCGTCCCTTTTCAGACAGATTATCGTCCGAAATCGCTCATACGCGCTGGCAACACTGGTGACATCAGACATGGCGGAAATTTTCACATTCACGTTTCACAGCAAGTTTGTATTTAATTTGTTTGGAGTACCTACGTTGTAAGAAATATCTGCTGCTAAATTCCTCACCAGAACGTTAAGTAGAGCCCATCCGGGCTTCTCCGTTTTGGTGCTGCCGTTTGGTATTGAAGTTTGAAACGAGTTTTGTGACCTAAGTTCTGTGTTGTGTGGATTAGTATTTATAAGAGATTATCAGTGATATTGTCTCAAAATGAGTGGTAAATGAGTGTGTGAAGAGTGCGTTATCAGATAAAGCCAACGGGGAGGCTTCTTTGCCAGTATTTTGCGCCAACACAGTCCAACAAACAATCATGGAACATGCTCCAATTTTATTGGTGCTTTAAAATCTTCGGTTGTATCAGGTCAGGTTTAACTGCACCACACAGCAGAGGATCAAATTTCCAAAAAGATGCAAATGATTTTATGACAGATTTTCATTATTTAGTGTTTAGTAAAATAAGAATAAAGAGACAAAAAATGAAGAGCCCTCCCAATTTTCCACAGAATCTGCCACAACCAGTATTGATGTTTCCAGTAATCCGGAAATATTTTTAAGCTGACCAGCGGCGCAAGTACGGAAGTCGGTTCGATAAATTTGTCGAATCGAAAAACTAATTAACTAGTTAAGTTATGTAGTAGCTCTTATTAAACTAAATATAAGTAAATAGTAAACAACAGCGTATTAATATTTTAAGACTGCTAATATTTGTTCATTTTATTCTATCATGTAATAATGATTAGTTATTAACGTTTAAAGTGTAATTTTTAATTAAAAAATGTAATAAGACACGAAGTAATTTAATTATTTACCTCCTACTTCCTAACCTACTACAAGTTTGTATGCACAATACATTTGTACATGCAGTTAAATATTTTTATGAATGATTGAATTACATAATAGTAGAGATTATAGGCCCAATCATCGATAATTTTGTCGATAAAAGACATCACTAGTATCGATATATGAAGGTCACATCACTATCCAACGAAATACTTGGTTTCTTCATGTTGGCGTAACGTAGTGGATTTTCTCTTTGGTGTTGGCAATTTATGGACAGACGCCCATATATTTTAAAAAATTTAAATATGTTCCAAGTTCCGTCTCTTCTACGTAGTATTATTTCCTCTGTGCAAATAACAACACGTAGAAGTGACATAAAAACGACGTTTAACCAGATATGTTCCGGGCTGCCTCGCTCGCTTGACTACAGGATGGCTATATGTATTTATTGCAAATAAGAAAAGGATGCCAACAATATAATGCCAAGAAAAAAACTTTTCGTAAATTTTCTGAATCATCAGAGCTATACTAACTTTGTGGTGAAGGCAGACGTAAATAAATTGTTGCCATTCTAAAGAAATAAACCTTAGCTAGCTAACGGTCCGTTAAATTCGTATTGAAAGACCCGAAAAAAAATGACAAGCAGGTAACGGATCAATAAAGTTTATCGGTTCACTAGCAATCAGTCCACTAACGCTGCAATTGAAAGATTGGCCCTTAGTGTTCTAATTTTCTTCCAAAAGTGATGTAAACTCAAAATTAATTTATTTACATTATGTTACGCGTCCGTGTAGCGTCACAAAAAATCATTTTCAAATTGAACCTTGCATTGGGGCAAATTACCTGTGACAGACGGACATCTACACGAGAGATCCTCCAGTAAAATAAAACAACAGAATGAATGTTGAGTAAATGTAAGTTTATTCAGTCTTCAACAGACGATCGAGTGGGAACACAACGCGTCAGTGTTTGTTCGTTATTCGTTCTAGTTCAGATCTGGCATGTTCTACTGGAGACGAAGCGGGGCCAGGGTCCCGGGCGGCCTATGTGGCCTATACCAACCAGGGAGAAGAGGAGGCCCGCGGCCGCCGGAAGTAGGATATGACTAGTAGGCGGCCGCGGATCCGCGCGCCCCGCGCCTGTCTATCCGTTCGATCGGTCACTTACACACTACATAATATTCGACCGATTCTCGGCTCGGTGGAATTCAATCGAAATATACGAACAAGAGTCACAAGCGGAAAACGAAAAGTTTTAAGTACAATTCCGGAGTCACAGTTCACTTCGGTCCGCATCCTGGCTCCGCGACGGAGCACCACAACCGACGCGAGGGTTCAGTCCGATATACAGCGAGCGATCTATCGACGGGGCGACGGCAGCGGGGCTACTCGTCGCCGGGGCCGTCGTCGCCGGCGCCGGGATCGGCGGGGTCGTCGGGGCGGGGCACGCGGCGGCGCCAGTCAGGCGCGGCCGGCGTCCAGATGGAGGCCAGCGAGTGGAAGGGGTCGAAGGGGCGCACCGGGAAGCCCGGCGGGGGGCGCGGCGCGGGCGCGGCGCCGCCCCACAGCCACGCGGCCGCGGCGGGGTGGGGCTCCATGGACGCGCCCCACACGGACTCCAGCGAGCGGTAGGGCGCGGGCGGCGCGGGCGGCTCGGGCTCGGGCTCGGCGCCGTAGTAGAACAGCGAGTGGCTGGGCGCGCGGCGGCGCACGTCCGAGCCGATGGGCGCCAGCGGCGGCGGCGCGGGCGCGCGGGCGGCGGGCGCGGGCGCGGCGCCGCGCGCCACCACCGAGCTCCACGAGGCGCCCCAGCGCACGGCGGGCGCGCGCACAGCGCTCGGCGGCGCGGCGGCCGGCGGGGACGCGCGCCGCCGCCGCGCCCGCTCCGCGCGCGCCGCCGCGCCGCACCCGCCGCGCCGCACGGACGCGCTCTCGCGCCGCTCTCTTTTTTCTAGTTGTGAATAAAAATAAAATACGTATAATACCTAGAGAGAGAATAAATAATATAAAAAGAAATAAAATGTGCCAGTTTCAAATACATATAATGTAAATAAATAAT
This sequence comes from Crocallis elinguaria, assembly GCA_907269065.1. NCBI lineage: Eukaryota > Metazoa > Arthropoda > Insecta > Lepidoptera > Geometridae > Crocallis > Crocallis elinguaria. Next base: position 12,390,278 of record OU026076.1, on the reverse strand, counting down.
AATTTGTCGTACCTCGAGAGTGCGCGTGCTGCGGCGGCGTATGCGCCTCGGCGCGCGGAGCGAGCTCGTGCGGGCCACGCGCTGCGTGCGGGCCGCGGGCTGCGTGCCCGGCCGCGCGCGCCGGCGACCCGTCGTCCGCGTCCGACCGGCCCGAGCGCTCCGAGCGCTCCGAGCGCTCCGACCGCTCCGACCGCTCCGAGGAGTCCGAGCCCGTGGACGCGCCCTCGTCGTCCACCGCGCGCCGGCTGGAGCCCGAGTAGCTGCGGACGAGAGCGCACACGACGTCAGTGGGCGGGGAGGCGGCGGCGCGCGGGGGCGGGGGCGCGGCGCACCTATCTCGCGGCGGCGGGGACGAGTCCGGGGACGAGCTGGACGCATCGCCGCGCGGCAGCGGCGGCGAGGGCGCGGGCGCGGCCGGCGGCGCCTCCGCCTCGCCGTCCTCACTGGAAGGCGGCGCGCGCCGCGACACCTCGGCTCGCCAGCGCTCGAAGGCGCGCCGCTCGGCGGCAGCGTCCAGCGCCTGCGCGCGGGGTCGCGGCGCGCGGCGGCGGCGCGGGGCGCGCGCCGGCACGGCCGGGGGCGCGGGCGCGGGCTCGGGGCGCGCCAGCGCGCGCAGGTCCAGCGGGGCGCGCGGCGGCGCGGGCGCGCGCGCGGCGCGGTGGCGGCGCAGCGCGCGCTCGGCGTCCAGCGCGGCGAGCGCCACGGCGCCGGCGAGCGCCAGCAGCGCCAGCGCGTGTCCGAGCGTGCGCAGCGCGGGCTCGAAGGGCGGGCGCGGCGCGACGGGCGCGCAGCGCGCGAGCACTTGCGCTGGCGTGGCGGCGGCCAGCGCGAAGGCGGCGGTGGCGGCGCCGACGCGCACGGACAGCGGCACGGCGGCGCGCGCGCGCGCCCAGTCGGGCGTGTAGGCGAGCGTGAGCGTGCGCGACTCGTTGGGCGCGAGGCTGAGCGCGCCGCAGGGCTGCAGCCGGAAGCCGCTCGCGAGGCAGGGCGCGCCGGCCACGCGCCAGTCGCGCAGGCGCACGGCGACGGCGCCGGTGTTGCGCAGCAGCAGCGCGCGGCGCACGGTGCCCGCGCCGCCCGCGCCGCACTCCGCCACCTGCGCGCCGCACACTACAGTCGCGCCGCACACACGTCTCTGCACTCGACCGTCCGCGAGCCGGAGCAAACCTTAGGCTCACCGTACACCGTGTTTGTTTCGAACTCGTAGCCTCTCGCTTTCTTTTATTGATTTTTATTTTATTTATTTATTTCCTCCACTATAGAGAATAACATTGATATTGATGTTAATGAATCCGCTGGATCACATGACATTACACCTATTTTTATTGTTAACCGCTCCCGGAGCCTAACTCTTTGTTGTGGTATGATTGTCACCGGAGGATTTTTTATATTCGATAGGCTTACCTCTGACCGCAATCTCGACTGATAATAATAAAGTTTATATGTTCGCGTATTGATTCCCAGTAGCGTAGTGACTCCCAGATTATATGTTCGCGCATGTATTGTAGTTTGGCTCGTCTTTCGATAGACTCCAAAACTTCCAACCGGTACTGGTACCCCGGGGATGTCCATCCGATGCTATCATCCGGTATTTTTATTATTATTTATAGGCGAAGAATGAGCGGTGTTTAAAACAACGCAGCGGCTTCGCACTTTAGGAATCGATGTATAGCGTAGCGTCAGTACAACGCGCTCTTGTGTGTAGTCGTCGACTGACCTCGAGCACTATGGGCGCGGTGGAGTTGGGCGCGCGCCCGCCCAGCTCGAAGCTGGCGTGCGCGCCGCTGCCCGACAGCGGGACCGCCTCCACCACCGTCAGGTTGTTCCTGCAACACACGGCACAGTCAGCGGGGCGGAGGCCGGGCGGGGCGGGGGCGGGGGCGCCGTGGTACGCACCTCAGGTACAGCACGGCGGCCACGTCCGCGGCCAGCGCGGGCGAGAACGTCAGCGCCAGCTCCACCTCCGCCTGCGGCTGCAGCAGCACGTACGGCGCCTCGGCCCCCGCGCCCCCCGCGGGCCAGCCCTGCGCCGCGCCGCGCCACCCGCCCAGCGAGAACGAGCCGGGCGCCGCGTCTGCCGCGCCGCCCAACCGCGCCTGCAGCAGCAGAGGCCGCGCTGCGGGGTTGCGCACGCGCACGCGCAGCGCCGCGGCGCCGCCCACCGCCGCCAGCCCCGCGCGCCCCGCGCCCGGCGCCGCCAGCGCGGGCCAGCGCAGCCGCACGGCGGCCGCCAGCGGCACGCCCACCGCCTGCGTCGTGTGCACGAGCAGCGACGCGTTCGCGTCCCGCGCCGCGCACAGCGCCGCACGCGCGTCCCGCAACGCCGCGTCCGCGCGCAGCGCCGTCTCGCCCGCCGCGCCGCGCGCTGCCCACTGCGCGCCCTCTGGACAACGCACACGGAGCGCTTTAAGCACACTCTCTGGCTTCCGATCGCCTACCGTCGATCTGAGACGGATCGCGTGTCGTGTATTTATAAAAAACGGAAATAATGTTCGTAATCGGATGCGATGGCGGGTCGCTGGTACCTTCCGTGTCGAGGTCGAGTCCGGTGCAGCAGTGCGGCTCGCACAGCAGCTCCGGCCGGTACAGCAGGCTGCCCACCTCGGAGCGGCCCTCGCCCACCCAGCGCTCAGCCTCCGCCGGCATCCTGTCGGGCAGACGCGAGTCAGTGCGAGCGGCCTCCGCGCCGGCGCACGCGCACTCACGCACGCACGCACGCGCACGCACGCACGCGGCGGTACTCACTCATAGGACAGCGCGGCGTCGTAGTGCGCGGGCGTCTGCGTCACTTCAGTCACGCGCATGCGCAGCGACATGCTGCTCTCCAGCACCAGCGGCGCGCGCGCCCACACGTACTGCAGACATAAACACAAAGTCAACGCAATGTTCGGTACAAATCTATATTGCTATTTATTTCCTCTACTTGTGATCGGTTAGAGACGTCACTGTGTGAGTCGAAGTAGTATCGTGGGTGTCGGATAGAGTCGCTTGCACGTACCGGCGCGGCGTTGTCGAGCAACACGGGCGGCGCGGCGATGCGGCCGGCGTGCGCCGTGAGCGACAGCGGCACCACCGTGTCCGCGTGCGTCGTGCTCACGCTGCACGCGCCCTCCAGCGCGCCCGCGCGCGCCGGCGCCACCACCGTCAGCACCGCGCCCAGCGCGCCGCCCGCCTCCACGCAGCGCTGCAACGCACACCACACGCGGGTAAGTCGCGGCTCGCGGCCCCGCCCGCCCCGCCCCGCCCCGGACCGCCCCGCTCACCAGCGCATCCCGCTCGTGCGCGCCGGGCGCCAGCTCCAGCGTGGCGCCGGGCAGCAGCGCGCGCAGCTGTGTGACGCAGAGCGGCGCGACGCCGCGGTTGCGTAGATGCGCGCGCACGCGGAGCGTGCTCGACACGCCCAGCGCGCCCAGATGCAGCGCGCCGTCCGCGGCCGCCGCCGGCCACTCCCACTCCTGCAACATGCGGATGCGTCGGTAGCGGCGGGCGCGGGGCGAGGCGCGGGGCGAGGCGGGGCGCGCGGCGGTACTCACGAAGTGCAGCCGGCCCTCGTAGAGCAGCACGGGCAGCGAGTAGTCGGTGAGGTTGGTGCGCAGCGTGAGGCGCGCGCTGAGCGCGGCGGGCGCGGCGGCCGCGCGCAGCCGCAGCCGCGCCGCCGCCGCGCTGCGCCCCGCCTCCAGCACCAGCGGCGCCAGAGACTCCGTCTGCGAACACCGAACCGGACGCTCGTACGCATCTCAACGGTTTACTGTTTACGTTTCCAAACATAAACCGATAGATGAAATCGATCGATTCTCACTCGTCGCTAAAAGGACGGTTTAGTTTTTTGCAGTTACTTTATTTTATTTACCTAGTAGTTGTCGTTTCATGCGGTTACTGTTTGAATTGTAATTTTTATTCCACTAAAATATGAGGGCACTCACATGAAACAGCTCCTCAACTTCCGGCGGAAAATCGACGTGGTCGATGCGCACCGGCACCGGGAATTCGTTGGTGGCGACCACCTCCTGCTGCTGGTACGCTTTTTCGCGGTTCGCCGTCACGAAACTGCGAGGTGGAGGGGGGGAGCGGTCGATGTCACTTTTTTACTTATTACGTAATTATGTCATTTTAAACGAATTAATAAAATATTTTATTTAAATATTATAAAATAGTATTGAAGGATGTACTGACTGCAGAGTGGACGGCGCCAGCACCAGCGTGCCGGGCAGCACGCGCACGCTGTAGGGCGCGGCGGCGCGGCCCACGCGCACCCAGCCCGCGCACCACGCCTCCTGCGCCGCGCCCGCTCCCGCGCCGCCGCCCGCGCCCGCCCACAGTGCCGCATCTGCAACACACGCCAGTGAGCACGGGCCCGGCTGCCACCCCGCCCCCCGTGCCCCCCGCACCCTACTCACAGTCCAGCGTGAGGTCCACCGCGGGTGCCAGCGAGTGGTGCGCGTGCAGCCGCGAGCGCAGCAGCGTGACGCGCGCGCCGCCCTCCGCCCGCGCGCCTGCGGACACACAATACGTTTAATACAAACACGTCGTCGAGGCGCGGTGCGGCGCGAGCAGTGCAAGCGTACCATTAGCGGCGCGCGGCGCATGCGCGGCCGGCGGGGGCGGCGGCGGGGGGTCGGGCGGCGCGGCGGCGCAGCGCGCGCCCCACACCTCGGCGTCCAGCGTCACGGCCGCGTCCTCGCTGTTACCCGCTTCTAGCGTGAACTGAAACGTCCGACCGAACTATTACGATTTTTTTTTTATTTCTCCACAACGTTTTGCCGGTCGTCAAGTTTCTAATAAATTTCAAATTTTAGCGTATTAAATTTCTCAAACTTTGGTATGTTCAAAACGACGCTTTAGTAAAACGGTGGATACCTCACTGAATGATTCTGTGGGGTGATACTTAATATAGGTACGAAAACGCATGCAGATATTACAACAGAGCTAGGTTTCATTAAAAAAAAAAAAAAAAACAACAACAGAGACGGCGGCACGTACCGCTCGCCGCGCCTACCTCGCGGCCGGCCGCTCCTCACCGTGTCGGGCGGGTCCCTGGAGCCGCGCGCGCGCAGGCGCAGCTGCAGCGGCGACAGGTACTCGCCGGGCGCGGCGCCGCCCGCCTCCACCGCCACCAGCAGCCCGCCGCCCGTCATGTTGCCCTTGATCCTGCAACACAAGGCGCGTCACGCGGAGCGGCGCTAGGGCGCTTGCGCGCGGAGCCGCTCGCTCACCGGATGTAGGCGAGGCGCGGCGCCTGCGCGGGCGCGGGCGGGCGCAGGCGCAGGCGCACGAGCGGGCGCGCGGCGCGCGGCGGCAGCGTCCAGGCGTCGCGCGGCGCGTGCTCGCCGCCGCGCGGCAGGCGCAGCCCCAGCCACGCGGCCGACGAGTACACCTCGCTGACTTGCACGGCGCGCGCCGTGGGGTTGTACACCGTGAGCAGCGGCTCCAGCGTGGCGTTCAGCGGCACCACCACGCCCACCAGCGGCCACACGCGCCACTCGCTCGCCACGCCACAAGCTGACACCTGCATCGTCACACTAACTAAAAACCGCTACAAGATACTTATCGGTTTTCGTTTGAGTAAGCAAAACGTAAGAGGATAATATCGACCCCCGACACGAAGACAGGAAAAAGATTATACTAATATCTTATTATTCTGTAAAATAATAAAAAAAAATAATGCAGTATACATCACATCCACATCATCCACATAATGCTGGAAAACTTCAATATGATGTCATACTCACGGGGTACCGCAGCAGCCCCCGGGAGGTGTGTATGTAGAGGTGCGTGGCGACGGGCCCCTCGCGCCGCCCCAGGTAAACCACGGTGAACGTCGTGTTGGCCCGCGGCACCAGCGTCTGAGGGGGGGAGGGGGGGCACATGGTACACTACGTACACGATGGAAACCAGCCTTTGTCTATGGATGAAGTCAAAAGTCTCATGATTCTCCATGAGTGCTAAGTCGGAACGATAGCTACAGGATACGTTTTTTATGCAAATGATTGTCAAGACGAAGAAAATTAAGAATTAATTCATTTCTTTGTACCAAATGTCAGATAAATCGGCCAACAGAAAAGGGATACAATTTCAATTACTAGATTTGATCCACACAAGAAACAAACAAGGCAACCCTTTAAAACAGTACAGACGAATTGAAAACATCCTTCTTTTCTATTTTCGGTATAAAATGTGTTTGTTGGTTTGTCCTTCTTTCACGTAGAAACGAAGCAACAAATCAATGTGATTTTTTGTATTAGTTTATGGCCCGGAGACACACACACACACACACAAACACGCGCGCAATGACACATCGAATAGTATCGATCGATGTAGCGGTGGCTAAAGCCCGTCGAAAAAATAAATAATATTTATGTGATGTCCTTAAACCTGTATAACGACAGTAGTTGGGTATGTATTTTGTGTTTCATGCAACGTCAGCGGTAGTCGTGGGTATAGCGACCTTCTGTATACCCTCGTTTATGATCGCTCTCTGCAAACTACGCAATGAATAAATAAACAGTAGGTGTCTGATTTAAAGACGTGTTCATTAGTTTTGAACGAGCGATAAAAATCACATTCCACTGCATCTCGGAATCGTCTCAGAGTTACGAGTGCACTGACGCTGACGCGGCAATCATCTTGTTAGGAGAGCCGGTCCACGAGCCCGGAGAATGAAACTGCGCGTTCTTACCATCCGGATGTAAAATAAGCGACACGATTCATGTAGGACACATTTAAGAGAATGCCGTTAAGTATCAATTTATTTTTAGAAGCCTACGTGCCATGGGGCTCCGCGCCGCTAACGTGGGTTTGCCACCTGCACTGTGAGGAGGCTGTCAAACAGTTCAATTTTAATGATTCTGCAAAATATGAGTTGTTTCAGTAAACAATTGACAACAATTTGACTAGACACTAGTTACCAAACCATGCATGTGTAGGTATTAATCAATCAAAACTTCGTAATTATTCCTCAAATTAAATCTTGTTTCATTTCAATAACATGTGTCATTTGTTATATAAATAGGCATAACATCTTCTGGTCCATAATTTGTATTTGTATTCTTCCTTAATCGACGATCACCTCGTATATTCCACAGTGCTATAGGGAGCCGCCCGTTACATAAAAAGTACAATGATAATCAGCCAGGTGAGGATGCGCCACCAGTAAAGACACGTGCCACATCGAAGGGCGTCGAGCGAGCGAAAAAAGAAAGAAAGAAAGAAAGAAAACCTTTATTCAGACAACACTGCACAGGACAACATAATACAGAACAAAAACACGGTGGAAAAAAAAGTAAAAATAAAAATTAGCCTAAAAATAATGCAGGCACAAATAACACAAAGTAAAGTAAAAAATAACTAAAAATAAACAAAGAAAAATTAACTTACAAACAATGGACTATGCCTACATTATACTCAGGTTGCTGCAATGTACGGTGATGTCTAAAAAAGGTCTGATCTCAGCATTATGCTGTGAACAAACACAGCGCTGATTTTCAGCACAGACCTGACAATGATGTACGGACTTTCATATAAACAATGTAGGTTACACTAGAAAAATAATAACATAAATAATAAGATAAATTTTGCAGTTGAAAACATTTCCTATTTCGTGCCTAATCTTCTCCACGTCTCGCAGTATCGGAGATAAGAGCCAGCCGGACTAACACAACCCAACAACAACAGGTCTCATATTTGTTTTACAGCGGGAATCAAACTGTGGCCCGACCTGCCCACCCGAGACGCCGCGGACTTTACCATCGTAGCTGCGATGATAAGAATGGTCCGCCACATTATTGTTCGTTTGAGGCCTGACGCGAGCAGTCACCAGAGTCTATAGACATTTGAGCGATTGTTCTACAAGACAAGTGTGAGGTACACGTGGTGCGCGATGCTTTTATAATGATAGTACATAGTACCTATGTATCGATTGATTGAAGTTGTAATGATGTAGTGCGGACGGTATTGGGCCACGTCGCCCGCTGCAGCGGCGCAGTAGGCGTTGGCTCCACGAGACGTACCTTTGTGCCGCCGACTGAGGACACCTACTTAATGATATTAAAACTACATCAGGCTAGACGTAATCAATTATGTTGAATCATTTTTCAAACTTATAGATATAATACTACAAAAAGTAAAAAGTAAAACTGAATAAGAGCGCGTGATTTTTCCACGTTGGTAAAAGAAGAGAGTTCCAACCTTTTCCTCAGAATGTTAAATGGCGGGGAGGATAATTCAACTATGTATTTTGTGACCACTGCAAGGTAGAGTAAGTTATTTTAAGTAACTTGCCACCTATTCCGTACCAGGCAACCGGTATCGGCTTGTACTATTATCTATTCTGTGCAAAGACTATAAATCCTGTTGACTAATGATACAACTTCCCCTCATGCGAAAACGAACTATTTAAATGCACTTCTCGCCACTGCGAGTACGAGTACAGACTTATAACTTATAGATATTCAATGTATACTTTACAATTAATATATATATACTATTATTAATTATTTTGGAAAAACAATAACCTTTCGTTTGGATTTGTTAACCGACTTCGAAAAAAGAGGAGGATGTTAAATGTTCGACTGTATGTATTTTTTTAAGTATTTTAACTGATTTCTCCGTCATTTGTGGACCGATTTTGAAAATTATTTTTGTTGTTTGAAAGTGTATTATCTCAAGGTGGTCCCATATACATTTTATGGAAGAACATCTAAAGATGAAAAAATGGTACTTGAATTTTCATATATCACGATATTTTCATCGAAGTAGGTTCCCGGTTTTTTTAAAGTATTTCTGCTTTTTGTTGTTAGATTTCCAGACATCCCAGAAATAAAGGAAAGCGAGTGGATAGAAGCGACTCAAAAAGAGAATTGGTTCCATACATCGCAAGTCATGGAATCCATTCAGTAGCTTCGACGTGATGCGTGGCCAAAATACAGACAGACAGACAAAAATAAAAATACAGCTTTGGCTTCAGTATAGATAGGAGTGCCATCCAAAAAAAATGTGACCTGGAGTTTTATTATAAGTAGTATTATAGATTAATTTATAAAGTAAGTATGTATTGTCTAGGTTTTCCATATAATAATTTATTATTAATCGTATATGTCAGGGAATCAAGAATGCGATGCTAACTACCTATTCAATTTTATCGATATTATTCTGTTCAGTAGTAGTCGTACCACATCACTAAATTACGTCATCCAAATGATCGGCCAATTGCAAGCATAGAATATTACCTCGCCCCCTGCCCGCGCCGGTGAGATATGTTTGTATGGGGAATTGTGTTTATGAGCTATCAACAGGCTAAATAATCTATGATTCTGTGGTACCGGCAGTTGTCTAGAAGATACCTACACGATTTCAATGATTAGTTCGTTCCATTATATAAAAATGTCTGGGTGACCGAGCTTCACTCGGTGTTTTTATTTTCAATCTTTTTTCTGCGAGATGTCTTTTTACAAATTAAACCTTCTTATAATTAATTACAAATAAAAACTTCTTCCTTCCGTTTTGGTCAGTCGAACACGCTTGTTTTATTTTTCTCCAATTATTAATAAATTAATACTAGTACCTGACATAATTTACTTAGTAAATTGTACTATATCAGCAACAAAAAACGTATCATGCTGTTATAAAATATATACAACTATTTATTACTGACAGTACAAAGTTCTTAAGTTTTTGGTTGTCATGAGCCCGTCATCAGGATAATGAATTAAATTATCTCAAGCGGCTCATATAATTTAATATTCCGAGCAGTCCGAGTGGGGCCGATGTCTTTGTTTGTTGACGCGCAACTCGCAAGAATATTATTAGAATAGTTGATATTCTTGAAAGCGACTCGATCTGATCTAGTTCGCTGTATGTTTGAATGATATAATATTACTGTAGGTACTAAGTATGTATTTGTACTGATCAACCGCAAAAGTTCAGGTAGAGTTACATGTAAAACAAACTTCAGTGTTGTTGGATTAAAATCCCTACTTTTTAGCTTCATTTCAAACTAGTTTCTGCGTTACTTTGAAAACCTAATAAAATATGTAAATAAACAAGTCTCCAATCTAAAGTATACAGTCCAAAAAAAAGTCGGTAGTACATGATCAAGATCGCATAGTTGATTTCTAATAAGGAAAACGGAAAACAGCGTTGTGATAATGACAAGCACAAACAATACATGATACATCTCTCTAAGGAGGCCGCAGGCACAATACAGAGAGCCGCATGATATCGGCCTGCGGTGGTGCCGCATCCTGCGCCGAATACACGATAACGACACCACTACACGCAGCCGCCGCTATCAACAACTACTCACAGACACACGTTCATTAATATATTCGGCTGAGATAACACATCTGCGAGAACTGTTGCATAAGTGCATGCAAATTCTCTACTTGCACTAGTCAGTTCCGTAAGCGGTTTTTCCTAAGGATTATCAACATGCAGATGATCAACGCGATCGTAGTGAGTTTCGCCTGCGGAGGCTATTCTAAGGGGCACTTTAGACGCTCAAGCAAACGTACGTTTGCTTGTCAGAATAACAACGCTTTTGTGTCAAGCGCGCATTTCGAGTATCACGAAATCCGAGCTTGACGCAAAAGCGTTGTTATTATGACAAGCAAACGTACGTTTGCTGGAGCGTCTAAGGTGCCCCTAAGAAGCTGTCGCGCGTTGTAGGTGTACCTTGGAGTCGAAAAAGGAGGCGTGGAAGTCCGGCGTGGTGCCGGCCACGGAGGCGAGGTGCACGGTGTCGTTGCCGGTGTTGGTGACGGTGACGACGCGCGCGTGCGGCTCGGCCAGCGCCGCGGCGCCGAAGCGCAGCGCCGCCGGCGCCAGCGCCAGCACCTCCGCACCGCTCCACTCCTGCAACGGTGTACAACTATATCGAGGTTCACGTCCATCGCTGTCGTAGCCTAGCGCCCGATCTGGATAACAAGACAAGGGTTCGATGGTGCACACATTTTTGATATGTATTCAAATAAATATTTACGTGAACATCCCGCGCGCTACTGTCGTTATATTGTTTTATGCGATAGGCTGTAAAGTCTCAAATTGATGGGAGAAGAGGTCAAATGGCAGCCGACGAAATGGCTGTCCTTCAAGCAGCACATAAGACGACGATAGGAAAGGTCAAGGAAGCTCGCGCTACACTCTGGCCAGTCCTATCATCGAACATGCCAATTAAAACGTAGCTGCTTATTTACAAAACTTATGTAAGACCAAGACTTACATATATATGCAGCCCTGGCCTGCTTTGCTTTTACTTCCTAAACCGGCCGGAAGAAACCAAGCTCAAGAAAACCTGACGCAACGCGACGAAACCATCAGAAGAAGCCTCCAAATGGTGACAATAGAAATATTTATAAGACACCTAGCAAAAGTGATGTTCGCAAAGGCGCGCTATGCCCATTTACAGGACATAACACCACTCCATGCGCGGCCCACAGATTAACCCGGCTCAAGAAAAAAGAAGCCTTATCCCAGGGATATTCTAAATGAAGAAGAAGATGAAGCCAACACTACCAAACAAAGACGAGAAAAAGAGGAAGTGGGAGAGGGAGCGGAGACTTTTATTGTAATTTTATTTTGTTACTGCATAGAATAAATTCAAATAAAAAACAGGTCCACTTTATCTACTTCTAGAAGCTATGAAAATCTCAACAAAGGTATATTTAATTTAAACATCTTTCTAGGAGGTTACTATTGCCAAACAAATGAAAGCTCTAAAACACTAATAGTAAGGTTCAATTTTGTATGTATTATTTTCTAAAATAGGAATAAACATTGTCAATTGTTGAGATGGTCAACAAATTGCTGAACATCTCAACAACATCTCAAGTTGTATCCAAAGTAACCATATAGTGTAAAATACCCACCTGAAGGGAGATGCCTTCCATCAAGGATTCATGAACAGATACACCTGCAATGAACAGAAAAATCATTTATACAGTAACAGAGAAGGATCATTATTAAAAATAGAATGCAACCATATTGTGCAACACATTCCAATTAGTGATTGTTTTGTTATTTAATAAAAACAATTCTCGAAATTCTGCAGTTTGTGCTGTGTGGTTGTGACATGGAAATCCAAGAACTATGTATTTGGTATCTGCATATTTTATGAAAATATTTTATTTAATGTTATTAACAATATTTGCATGCTACGCTGTACAAATATTGTTAAATATTTAACAGTTGTATATTTTTTTCAAAATACAATTTGTAAATACATCCTGTATAATACACTAGCTGTGCCCTGCGGCTTCACCCACATAGCCTAAGTTACTCCTTGTAACATCAGCTATCTGATAGTGAAAGTCACATCAAAATCAGTCCAGCCGTTTCGGAGATTACCCAGAACAAACAGACAGACACGTAGACATAAATTTAAAAAATTTTACATGTACATACCGTATATACTTTCACATATATGCATTTAGTAACATATGTATATTATACATATAATAAATTACAAATAATGAAGTAAATTGTGTCATTATTAATAATTTAATGAGATCGTCATCTGTTAGTAATTAATTATGAATTAAATAATGATGACCACCCTTCTTCGGACGCGGCACCACCGTGCGATACCGGCAAGCGCGCGCGCCGTGGCCGCAGGTCTGCACGCCGTTGAAATATCTTAGACATAGTAAAAGAAAAACAAACTCCTCGGCCCCTATCTAAAATAATATCGCAGCGCGCACAGCCACCTCGGTGCTCCGCGCTCAAGTTTCCAAGTTTGTTCCTATTCCACATTCCGTATATATCTTGCATATATACATTTCTTAACACCAAATACATTAATACACATCTAATTTTAACCGATTTACTTCTGTATAGAGTTTAATTTACATTTACTAATCGATCTTACCATTTCCATGACTCTTTCCCTGAGCAGATAGTTTTGTGTTCAGCGATATATCCAGCAACATTAACACTATTAAATAACACCACACTATTTTACGATACATTTTGCTGTAATTGTTCGCAACAACACACTGTTTATTCACATTTCTCAAGCACAATTCGATATTTTTTACGAAAATATCACGAAAATATATCACTTCACAAGACGTGCGATGTAGTCACAGATAAGTAATATCCACAGATTACTATATATGTAGCTAGCTAGTAATATCCATAGACTAAGTAAGGATGTAGTCAGGGGCACACCACAGATTACTTTGTAATATACGGGAATTGTCGCCAAACTGTGCGCTACACATTATTGATCTGTGATCTGTGCGATTTCCAAACAGAGAGTACTCAGAGTAGTAAGTACAATTGATTTTGTGCGCTAGTAACATTTTAGTGGTCAAGGTGATAAAAGAAAACATAAAAGGGAAGGTAGTTCAAAGTACTTTTTGAGTATGTGCGGAGGAACGCGTTCCTCGAACGGTGAGAGTTGGCGGAGCGAAGTACGAGAAAAACCAACGAAACAGAGTCCTACAGTCATTTGCATTATCTAGTAATTAGCGATATTGCGAAGGAATGTATTATATTGAAACGCACATTGTTAAGTCCAGACATTTTATTTGACTGACTCTGCCAAAAATACGTCATAAATCAATCATTAACAAATTAATAAAGAGGTTGCTTTCAAAAGCAAGAAGGATAATATATTACATTTCCCCCAATCACATTTCTTCATTAAGACGGCGTCATGCTACTTCTGCAACGCAATGTGTGTCGTGACGTCTCACGAGGATGGTATCATTAGCAACACTACATTATCTATGGTAAACTTATAAGACTATTTGACATATGGCAACACACTGTATCTTATTCCGTTTCCTGTTAGTGAAAGTTTATGACTATTCTAAGTTTGCTGTGCTTGAGAAATGGCGGGGACGCTTAGGAGAAGTTCATCAATTATGAAAGCTAAGTAGCTAGCTAATACGGTAACTAGTAATAACATACTCACCAATTGTTTGTGTCATTAATAATGTGTATAATTCTATAGCAGACTAGGAAATAGGTCTGAGCTGTGTTTAGTGATCTGGCGCCGCCTTGGTATAATGGCGGCGATACTATGATATGTGATGATGGTAAATATCTCTGGATTTCGGTGAGTACTTAAAGGTTAATACACTCAAGGTGATTGCTTGTGCTTGGAATGTGGATATTGGTTGAATGGCGGCGTCGTAAGAGCCGGTCCAGTTCAGATTGATGCTTCCAAGCTGTTGGAATATGGATACTGGTTGAATGGCGGCGTCGTAAGAGCCGGTCCAGTTCAGACTGATGTTTCCACGCTGTTGGAATAAGGATGCTTGTTGAATGGCGGTGTCGTAAGAGCCGGTCCAGTTCAGACTGATGTTTCCACGCTGTTGGAATAAGGATGCTTGTTGAATGGCGGTGTCGTAAGAGCCGGTCCAGTTCAGACTGATGTTGCCACGCTGTTGGAACTGACGCGAATCATAATATTTATCATGGCTTGTTGGGCTTATGCACTGTCTAGATGATGACTTAATGCTGCATTGTACAGTGCTTGTCAGCACATCAGATGATTCTAAGTACATTGTATGTTGAGTTGTTTCAGTGCACCTGAAGGTTGATCTGCCAGTCCCGCATAACATAAGCTCAGAGTGCCTATACATAATAACATAGTGTGTTGAACTATGTACTGATGTGTTCTAAGACCTATCCATAATAACTTAATGTATTGAACTATATACTGATACTAGTATTTCGCGCGGTGCGCGGGCTGCTAAAGCAGCCCGCGTGCTGTGGTTGTGTCCGTTTCGGGGTCAGGAATCCTAATTCTAAGTTTTAACCAAATCGGAGAAACTTTAATTCTGGCCGCAGATTTGGCCGCCGCGAGCTGTAGTGTGCCTGCGCGGGCCACAAGCGGCCCGCGAGGAGTTTTCGCAAGACATGACCAACCCTAAATAGGTTTGGTTATCGAAATCAAAAATCCTCAAGGCCTCTGAAGTTAAAATCAAAATTTTGGAGCAAGTTTGTTTTTGGCCGCCGGTGTTGTGTATATGGCCGCCGAGAGGCTTTTTTGACCCTGCGCGGGCCGCAAGCGGCCCGCGAGGTGGATTTGGCTCTTACTTTTAAATTTGAACCTGATCGGAGCAACTTTAGTGTTTTGCGTTTGACCCCTACGTTGATACCCCATTGTGGCCACTGATTCCGGACGCCCCGAAAGGACTTTGCTCCTGCGCGGGCTGCAAGCAGCCCGCGAGGTGGGCGCGGACAGCAAGCTGCCCGCGTGTTGAATTTTGCGTTTAACCCCTATTGAGTATTGTTTTGCGTTCGGCTGTTGTTGTGTGCGTTTCGGGGTCAGGAATCCTAATTCTAATTTTGAACTCAATAGAAGAAACTTTAATTCTGGCCGCAATTTGGCCGCCGAGAGCTGTAGTGGGCCTGCGCGGGCCGCAAGCGGCCCGCGAGGAGCCTTTATCATGTAATTGCCAACCCTAAAGAGGCTTTGTTATCGTAATCAAAAATTCTCAATGCCTCTGAAGTTAAAATCAAAATTTTGGAGCAAGTTTGTTTTTGGCCGTCGGTGTTGCCACTATATATGGCCCCCGCGAGGCTTTTTTGATCCTGCGCGGGCCGCAAGCGGCCCGCGAGGTGGATTTGTCTCTTGCTTTTAAATTTGAACCCGATCGGAGCAAATTTACTTTTTTGCGTTTGACCCCTATTTTGCTACCCCATTGTGGCCACTGATTCCGGACGCCCCGAAAGGGTATTGTTCCTGCGCGGGCTGCAAGCAGCCCGCGAGGAGGCGCAGGCAGCAAGCTGCCCGCGTTTTGAAGTTTGCGTTCAACCCCCATTGTGCCACTGATTCCGGATGCCCCGAAAGGAATTTGCTCCTGCGCGGGCTGCAAGCAGCCCGCGAGGTGGGCGCGGACAGCAAGCTGCCCGCGTGTTGAATTTTGCGTTTAACCCCTATTGAGTATTGTTTTGCGTTCGGCTGTTGTTGTGTCCGTTTCGGGGTCAGGAATCCTAATTCTAATTTTGAACTCAATAGAAGAAACTTTAATTCTGGCCACAATTTAGCCGCCGCGAGCTGTAGTGGGCCTGCGCGGGCCGCGAGCGGCCCGCGAGGAGTTTGGGCATAATAGTGGGCAACCCTAAAGAGGTTTGGTTATCGTTATCAGCAATCCCCAAGGTCTCGGAATTTAAAATCAAAATTTTGGAGCAAGTTTGTTTTTGGCCGCCGGTGTTGCCACTATATATGGCCGCCGCGAGGCATTTTTGATCCTGCGCGGGCCGCAAGCGGCCCGCGAGGTGGATTTGTCTCTTACTTTTAAATTTGAACCCGATCGGAGCAACTTTACTTTTTTGCGTTTGACCCCTATTTTGCTACCCCATTGTGGCCACTGATTCCGGACGTCCCGAAAGGGTATTGTTCCTGCGCGGGCTGCAAGCAGCCCGCGAGGAGGCGCAGGCAGCAAGCTGCCCGCGTTTTGAAGTTTGCGTTCAACCCCCATTGTGCCACTGATTCCGGATGCCCCGAAAGGAATTTGCTCCTGCGCGGGCTGCAAGCAGCCCGCGAGGTGGGCGCGGACAGCAAGCTGCCCGCGTGTTGAATTTTGCGTTTAACCCCTATTGAGTATTGTTTTGCGTTCGGCTGTTGTTGTGTCCGTTTCGGGGTCAGGAATCCTAATTCTAATTTTGAACTCAATAGAAGAAACTTTAATTCTGGCCACAATTTAGCCGCCGCGAGCTGTAGTGGGCCTGCGCGGGCCGCAAGCGGCCCGCGAGGAGTTTGGGCATAATAGTGGGCAACCCTAAAGAGGTTTGGTTATCGTTATCAGCAATCCCCAAGGTCTCGGAATTTAAAATCAAAATTTTGGAGCAAGTTTGTTTTTGGCCGCCGGTGTTGCCACTATATATGGCCGCCGCGAGGCATTTTTGATCCTGCGCGGGCCGCAAGCGGCCCGCGAGGTGGATTTGTCTCTTACTTTTAAATTTGAACCCGATCGGAGCAACTTTACTTTTTTGCGTTTGACCCCTACTTTGCTACCTCATTGTGGCCACTGATTCCGGACGCCCTGAAGGGGTCTTCTTCCTGCGCAGGCTGCAAGCAGCCCGCGAGGTGTGCGCGGGCAGCAAGCTGCCCGCGTGTTGAATTTTGCGTTCAACCCCCATTGTGACCACTAATTCCGGACGCCCCGAAAGGACTCTGTACCTGCGCGGGCTGCAAGCAGCCCGCGAGGACGGCGCAGGCAGCAAGCTGCCCGCGTTTTGGATTTTGCGTTTAACCCCCATTGTGTATTGGTTTTGCGTTCGGCCCCCATTAGGGCCACTAATTCCGGACGCCCTGAAGGGGACTTCTTCCTGCGCGGGCTGCAAACAGCCCGCGAGGTGTGCGCGGGCAGCAAGCTGCCCGCGTGTTGTATTTTGCGTTCAACCCCCATTGTGACCACTAATTCCGGACGCCCCGAAAGGACTCTGTTCCTGCGCGGGCTGCAAGCAGCCCGCGAGGTACCACCGCTTTACTCGAAATCCTCCGGTCCCGTTTAGGCAATGGCGGCGCCCAGGAGACTCACTCCGAAAATCGAACGTCGAAACTTCGGCTGACGGATCGCAGTTTTCCACTATGAAAGTGTTTCGGATCCAACGTTCATACTTGACATTTTGTCTTTCATGATACGAAAATTTCGATCTCTCAGCCGAAGCTTCGGACTTTCAATTTTCAGAGTAAGGCCCTACGGTGCGCTGTTCGTGTTTTGTTTCTTTTGCGAACATAAAGTACCATTTTGATGAAAAATCGGAAAAAATCCTTCCGTTTTACAGTTTCCGAGGCGTTATGTGGCCATATGGTAAGAGCTATACGAAAACAATGTATGAAAGAAACGTTCATCTTGAAGTGATTTACAAAAAAGTCCGCGATAGCATATGTCTATGTATTCGGGTTTGCTCGCAATTCGCGCTTTTACCATTTTAAAATTTGGCCAAAAACGGTACTTTATTTGCAGCCGTGTTTTCACCTACACGATATGAATCCTTATCTAAATAAACACGTTTATCACCGAGAGTGTTTCATCGAGAACAATATTACTCTTTACATCGTTCAATTTGGATGAATATCTTCGGAGATATAGCGAAATTAAAATAAAGCGGCGACGCGGGAATTAATTTTTTGGTCGAAATTTTTTGTATCTTTTTTTAATTTTTTTTTAATTTTCGGAAATTCCTTGCCATTCTCTACAACATTAGTTCGAGCACCACCTTCCTAACTGCTACCGTTTTCGAGATATTCGCTTCTACTTTTTGTATGGCGGCCATGTTTTTTTGTTCGGGACCCATGTTTTTTTTTGGTGGGTCAAAATCTGCTCAGGATCCTCTCCAATATTAGTTCGAACGCCACCCCCCTAACCCCAACCGTTTCCGAGATCCAAGGGGGTACCCTGGTGTACCTTCCACATTCAGGTCACGTGGTACTTTTACCGTGTTCAGGAGGCCGACCTGAACACTTCCTCTTATCATTGTTGGTACCTCCGCGCGTTACTTCCGGCGCAAGAATCCATTGAAAATCCGGACAACTTTTTGTTCGGCAGCCATATAGAAAAATGGAGTTTTTGAATTTTTTTTTCGAATGGGACCAACAGCACCCCAGAAAACCCCCGGATGCCAATTTTCAGCCCGGCCGGATCAAAATTTTTTTTCGGCCATTCTTTTCGGCCACTTTTTCGGCCATTTCGGAAAGCCCTCGCGACCCTCTACAATATTAGTTTGGGCACCCCCCGCCTACCCCTTACCGTTTCGGAGCAAGGAGCGTCTACTTTTTGTATGAAAAAAAAGTTTTTTTGTTCGGCGGCCATCTTTTTTTTTTGTTTTCCTAAATCGGCTCAGGGTTTCCTCCATTTTTAGTTCGAGCACCATCCCCCCATCACCTACCGTTTCCGAGAACCACATAGCTGTTCCATTCTACCTTCGACTTTGTTCCATTATCGGATTTTTCTGGTTGGTTCTGGAGCATCCTCTATACAACGGTATACAACACCCCACCCCACCTAAACTCCTTCCCGGAGATCAATTCTGTCAGTCAGTCAGTCAATGGTAATCCAACTTTATATAATATAACTAGTATTTCGCGCGGTGCGCGGGCTGCTAAAGCAGCCCGCGTGCTGTGGTTGTGTCCGTTTCGGGGTCAGGAATCCTAATTCTAATTTTGAACTCGAAAGAAGAAACATTAATTCTGGCCGCAATTTGGCCGCCGCGAGCTGTAGTGGACCTGCGCGGGCCGCAAGCGGCCCACGAGGAGACTTTTACATTAAGTGGCCAACCCTAAAGAAGTTTCGTTATCGTTATCAACAATCCCCAAGGCCTCTGAATTTAAAATCAAAATTTTTGAGCAAGTTTGTGTTTGGCCGTCGGTGTTGCCACTATATATGGCCGCCGCGAGGCTTTCTTGATCCTGCGCGGGCCGCAAGCGGCCCGCGAGGTGGATTTGGCTCTTAGTTTTAAATTTGAACCCGATCACAGCAACTTTACTTTTTTGCGTTTGACCCCTACGTTGCTACCCCATTGTGGCCACTGATTCCGGACGCCCCGAAAGGCTATTGTTCCTGCGCGGGCTGCAAGCAGCCCGCGAGGTGTGCGCGGGCAGCAAGCTGCCCGCGTGTTGAATTTTGCGTTCAACCCCCATTGCGACCACTGATTCCGGACGCCCCGAAAGGACTTTGCTCCTGCGCGGGCTGCAAGCAGCCCGCGAGGTGGGCGCGGACAGCAAGCTGCCCGCGTGTTGAATTTTGCGTTTAACCCCTATTAGGTATTGTTTTGCGTTCGGTTGTTGTTGTGTCCGTTTCGGGGTCAGGAATCCTAATTCTAATTTTGAACTCGATAGAAGAAACTTTAATTCTGGCCGCAATTTGGCCGCCGCGAGCTGTAGTGGGCCTGCGCGGGCCGCAAGCGGCCCGCGAGGAATTTGGGCATAATAGTGGGCAACCCTAAAGAGGTTTGGTTATCGTTATCAGCAATCCCCAAGGCCTCGGAATTTGAAATCAAAATTTTCGAGCACGTTTGTTTTTGGCCGTCGGTGTTGCCACTATATATGGCCGCCGCGAGGCTTTTTTGATCCTGCGCGGGCCGCAAGCGGCCCGCGAGGTGGATTTGTCTCTTACTTTTAAATTTGAACCCGATCGGAGCAACTTTACTTTTTTGCGTTTGACCCCTACTTTGCTACCCCATTGTGGCCACTGATTCCGGACGCCCTGAAGGGGTCTTCTTCCTGCGCGGGCTGCAAGCAGCCCGCGAGGTGTGCGCGGGCAGCAAGCTGCCCGCGTGTTGAATTTTGCGTTCAACCCCCACTGTGACCACTAATTCCGGACGCCCCGAAAGGGCTCTGTTCCTGCGCGGGCTGCAAGCAGCCCGCGAGGTGGGCGCGGGCAGCAAGCTGCCCGCGTGTTGGATTTTGCGTTTAACCCCCATTGGGTATTGGTTTTGCGTTCGGCCCCCATTAGGGCCACTAATTCCGGACGCCCTGAAGGGGTCTTCTTCCTGCGCGGGCTGCAAGCAGCCCGCGAGGTTTGCGCGGGCAGCAAGCTGCCCGCGTGTTGAAATTTGCGTTCAACCCCCATTGAGAGTTGGTTTTGCTAAGTAAAGTATAAAAAAGAAAAAAAAAAGTTTTTGGAAAGATCTACTGTATGAGATAGGTACCACCGCTTTACTCGAAATCCTCCGGTCCCGTTTAGGCAATGGCGGTGCCCAGGAGCCTTACTCCGAAAATCGAACGTCGAAGCTTCGGCTGACGGATCGCAGTTTCCACTATGAAAGTGTTTCGGATCCAACGTTCATACTTGACATTTTGTCTATCATAATACGAAAATGTCGATCCCTCAGCCGAAGCTTCGGACTTTCAATTTTCAGAGTAAGGCCCTACGGTGCGCTGTTCGTGTTTTGTTTCTTTTGCGAACATAAAGTACCATTTTGATGAAAAATCGGAAAAAATCTTCCCGTTTTACAGTTTCCGAGGCGTTATGTGGCCATATGGTAAGAGCTATACGAAAACAATGTATCAAAGAAACGTTCATCTTGAAATGATTTACAAAAAAGTCCGCGATAGCATATGTCTATGTATTCGGGTTTGCTTGCAATTCGCGTTTTTACCATTTTAAAATTTGGCCAAAAACGGTACTTTATTTGCAGCCGTGTTTTCACCTACACGATATGAATCCTTATCTAAATAAACACGTTTATCACCGAGAGTGTTTCATCGAGAACAATATTGCTGTTTACATCGTTCAATTTGGATGAGTATCTTCGGAGATATAGCGAAATTAAAATAAAGCGGCGACGCGGGAATTAATTTTTTGGTCGAAATTTTTTGTCTCTTTTTTTAATTTTTTTTTTAATTTTCGGAAATCCCTTGCCATTCTCTACAACATTAGTTCGAGCACCACCTTCCTGACTGCTACCGTTTTTGAGATATTCGCTTCTACTTTTTGTATGGCGGCCATGTTTTTTTGTTCGGGACCCATGTTTTTTTTTGATGGGTCAAAATCTGCTCAGGGTCCTCTCCAATATTAGTTCGAACGCCACCCCCCTAACCCCAACCGTTTCCGAGATCCGAGGGGGTACCCTGGTGTACCTTCCACATTCAGGTCATGCGGTACTTTTACCGTGTTCACGAGGCCGACCTGAACACTTCCTTTAAACATTGTTGATACCTCAGCACGCTACTTCCGGCGCAAGAAGAAATTGAAAATCCGGACAACTTTTTGTTCGGCAGCCATATTGAAAAATGGACTTTTTGAATTTTTTTTTGGAATGGGACCAACAGCACCCTAAAAAACCCCCGGATGCCAATTTTCAGCCCGGCCGGGTCAAAATTTTTTTTCGGCCATTCTTTTCGGCCACTTTTTCGGCCATTTCGGAAAGCCCTCGCGATCCTCTACAATATTAGTTTGGGTACCCCCCGCCTACCTCTTACCGTTTCGGAGCAAGGAGCGTCTACTTTTTGTATGAAAAAAAAGTTTTTTTGTTCGGCGGCCATCTTTTTTTTTTGTTTTCCTAAATCGGCTCAGGGTTTCCTCCATTTTTAGTTCGAACGCCACCCCCCCATCCCCTACCGTTTCCGAGAACCACATGGCTGTTCCATTCTACCTTCGACTTTCTTCCATTATCGGATTTTTCTGGGGGTCCTGGGGCCCATCCGCGTACGATCCGGTATGCCACACCCCCCCACCTAAACTCCTTCTGGGAGAACAATTCTGTCAGTCAGTCAATGGTAATCCAACTTTATATAGTATAATAATAACTAGTATTGTGGGCGGTTCCGCGGGCCTTCGGCCCGCGGTGGGTGAATTTGGTAGCGAGAGTATTTTAAAAAAAAAACTTTACTAACTAAGGGTAACTTTTTCCAATGAGGTCGTCTACGTAGCACAGGACTGATCACTGAGCATATATGCAAATACCACTATTCTTAACTGTGTCCGAAATCACCACTGTCTCAATAAGCCATGTCGAGGTTGTGCGGTGCGCGGCCTGCTAAAGCAGACCGCGAGTTGGTTTTTTTGTCAGGAGGGACTAAACACAAACGCTATGTATAGGACTGATCACTGAGCCTATATGCAAATACCACTATTCTTAACTGTGTCCGAAATCACCTGTCTTTTCTTGGGCACATTTAGAGGTTGTGCGGTGCGCGGCCTGCTAAAGCAGACCGCGAGTTGGGTTTTCTGTCAGGAGAGACTAAACACAAATCACTGAGCCTATATGTATGCAACTACCATTATTAGTGTCCGAAATCATCTGTATGTCTTGTAAGATACTGCTTTATCCTCTGAGCCTATACAGAAATACCACTACGTACCTACAGTATGCCCCTATATTACATTTTCCCAAAAATATGTGTGCGTATAAACATTTAGGTATTTATTGACACGCGTCGAGTTTGCGCGGTGCCCGGCTAAAAACTTCATTATTATACATACATACACCTAATAATAATATAGGTACAGCGTCCGCGTGATGCGTTTTCGGGCATAACATACTAAAATATAATTAAGTACATGCCTTCGTAGTTTAATTAATAGGCAGTGTCATTTAAAACTATATGATATATATCAAAACATTAAATGAAAATAATTGAAAGCCTCAAAGTCCTCAAAGATAATATAATCACTACGTGCCGTCCTTGTCTCTAACATAATGATTCCTCTCCATACAAAGGTTGTCTGGAACAGATCGCTTTAAGCGATTGTACATTTTTTGGACAAATCAAACCCCCTGCGGCCAGTTAAAGTACTATCTGTTACCGTATTGACCAGAAGAGACCTCTAAAAGTCGTGCGACACCTCGCTTGCGCGAGCTAACTTGATGCCATCGCCATCTAGTTTTATTTCCAGAACTAAACATAATAATGCTAATTTTGAACTATTTCTTAGTGACTCAATCTGTTTTAACGTTTATAAGTGCTCCTTTGGGGCCTATATGAATAAAGAATGTTGACCCTGACGATGACTTATACAGCGATAATACCACAAATGTGGTGTTTCAATAAAGAGTGTACCTATGTAACTGCCCCCCTCACCACCTTCTCCCTATTAAGGTGATAATCTCTATTCTCTTAGACGCGCGAAACTATGTATATCTGACATCTCACTACACAATCTTGATAAGATTTTAGAGATCGTTAAACAGTAAGCCTACCTACCTATACGGCCGATTTGTAGGTTATTCGATTATATCATAACGTGTTCTATATAGCTATAAGAAGTAGGTGAGTATAATAATAAAATACGATAAAACTAAAAGATCTGTGGTTAAAACACAAAGGTGAAATGATTAAAAAGCATAAGCAAGTAGGTAAGCCACCCACCGATCTTTCTAGAAAATCTTCTGCGAGTGTCCGTCAGAATGGGTACATTATTTTGACCTAGATCTCCTAGGTCAAATTCGCCTTGCACGCAGCAAATAAAAAAAAACAACGTGGGAGCGAGCAGCCCAACGGGAGGTCCCGAGCGAAGCGAGGGGCCGACCGCAGGTCGGCTCCCCCCCCCCCCCCCCTTCCCCGCCCCTTGCCACCACCCCTCTATTGAGGCGACTTTTGATAAGATGTTTACCGCGAATTGATAAACTTTCTGAAGTAGGTAAACAGTCTTGGTAACTTCTGTGTTTTTTTTCGACCACAAGGGTCTCTCCCTCCTTTCCCCTCACCACCCCCTGTCAAATAAGACTACCAAAGTATGTAAGCAAATGTGTTTCATGCAGCAAATAAAAAAAAAACAACGCGGGAGCGAGCAGCCCAACGGGAGGTCCCGAGCGAAGCGAGGGGCCGACCGCAGGTCGGCTCCCCCCCCCCTTCCCCGCCCCTTGCCACCCCTTGCCGCCCCTTGCCGCCACCACTCTATTGAGGCGACTTTTGTAGGTTAAAACACCCTTGGTAACTTCTGGTTTTTTTTCATGCAGCAAATAAAAAAAAAACAACGTGGGAGCGAGCAGCCCAACGGGAGGTCCCGAGCGAAGCGAGGGGCCGACCGCAGGTCGGCTCCCCCCCCCCCTTCCCCGCCCCTTGCCACCCCTTGCCGCCCCTTGCCGCCACCTCTCTATTGAGGCGACTTTTGTAGGTTAAAACACCCTTGGTAACTTCTGGTTTTTTTTCATGCAGCAAATAAAAAAAAAACAACGTGGGAGCGAGCAGCCCAACGGGAGGTCCCGAGCGAAGCGAGGGGCCGACCGCTTTTCGGCTCCCCCCCCCCCCTCTCCCCCTTCCCTGCCCCTTGCCGCCACCCCTCTATCGAGGCGACTTATGTTTACTGCGAATTGAGAACCTCTTCCCGTTCTGAAGTAGGTTAAAAACACTCTTGGTGACTTCTTGTTTTGTTTTCGACCGCAAGGGTCTCTCCGCCCTTTCCCTTCGCCACCTCCTCCCAAATAAGACTACCCAAGTAAGTAAGTGGCTACATAGAAAGAAATGCTTTGATTTTTTCATCAGGCGTGAATTATCTATCTATCTATCTATCTAACTAACTATCAAGCAAATGACCAGCTCCTCTCGATCTCACCCGGTGAGTAAAGTGAAGACATAGGCACTTGTACCTATTGTGTGCCATTGGTTAGATGTTGCACTTGAAATAGACATTTCAAATTTAATAGTTTTCTATCTATCACAACGTCCAGCAAATAATATTTGCACAAAATAAATAAAAACACATTTAAGCAATACCAAGTAAAAAAACTTGAGCAAAAACCAACATTACGTGGTGTTCCCAGGCGGTCACCCATCCAAGTACTGACCACGCCCGACGTTGCTTAACTTCGGTGATCGGACGAGAACCGGTGCGGTGTTTACAACGTGGTATGAACGTTGACGATTAATGAAGCGAAAAAATGTGCAAAACAGTGAGACTTAATTTACTGCAGTAGGTTTACCATCAGACAAAGTCCCATCCAATGTCGAGGGTCCCTAAGGAGCTGGCGCGGGGGGAAAATACCTGTTTCCCTCACCTTAGCAATTTTAATAGTAATTTTATTATAGTTCAAGCTATTTTGAACCTTATCACCACTGAATAAGGTCTAACTGTCTTGTTTTTTATCGCCGGACCTACGTGGTACCGGCCGATATTAAGCGTCATTAACAGAGGTACGTAAGCCGAATGTCCCATACAAACGAACTTCCCTGTTCATTTGAAAATTACAGGTCAGATTTAAATGAAATTTTGCATGTATAAGCGGATAAGCAGTATCTAGGGGCAAAATGTGTTCGTTTTGGTTCAAACACCACTAAAATCAAATTAGAGGGAAGTGAATTTTCAATATTTCCACCACTAAAACGACTCGTTTTGAACTGATTATTTTCATATAATAAACTCGTTCAATCAAAAAACTTTTGCACCTTACCCCTCGGTAACTTTGAAAATAATACATAATAATTGAAATAGATTATGTCCATTCAAAATGAAAAAGGAACTTCGAAAAGTTATAAAAAAAATGTAAAATATTGTCGACATTTTGCAACCGCTTCGTCACACGCGGGGTGAGGTAACGGGAAGACGCAGTGAGGCTACGGAAACTCCCGAGTCCCGACAATTGCCAGTTACAAGTGAAACAGGAACAATATTTACCGCTCGGCGCTAGACCCATCACGGAGTGGGCGAGTCATACGTACCCTTCTTAAGGTTCAAAGCAATTTTATTATTTTATTAGTTCAAGCTATTTTGAACCTTATCTCCACTGCATAAGGACTAACTGTCTGCCTGGCCTACGTGGTACCCGCCGACATTTGAAGGGCGGGTCGTTTCGTACAATACAAAATAGAATATCGCAATAAGCGATAAGACCGCCAAACATTGTGATTCTTGGTAGGTATGTAGTACGTAATTATGTCTCGTATACTAAAATACCGGGCATGTAATTCGATCACTGATAAGAGATAATGTCTTGTAATAAAAAGCAGGACCGACCGAGATCTTCTTCTAAAAATATATTATAGGTACTTATTATAGGTAGGTACTGTGTACCTCTGGCCCGGCCCGGCTCGACACGCGGCGCGGCTACGGCGGCCCCGGCAACGCAGGCCGCCACAGAATAAGCAATAGTTAGTGCCGCGGCGGGCAGAATTCATGTTCGTTTATATGTTTGTTTTCTCGGAAACTACTGCATAGATTTTCATGAGGTTTTCACGAAAAGGAAGAGGAATCATCCGAGAACACGATGGTCTATAATCTAAAATTTTTAATTAACTGTAAAGCCGTGTGGTGCGCACTTTTTGTGTTTGTTCGAGGTGATCTCGGAAACTACTGGACCTATTTTCATACGGTCTTCACAGAAAAGAAGGAGTGATCATCGAAGGAGGTGGTGGGCTATGATTTATTAACCTTTTGCGAAAATAAACTACCGTTTTGACGATATTTCGAAAAAATTTTTCCCGTTTTAAAGTTTCCGAGTCGTTATGCGACCATACGGTTAGAGCTATACGAAAACAATGTATGGAAGAAACGTTCCCCTTGAAGTGATTTACAAAAAAGTCCGCGATAGCATATGTCTACGTATTCGGGTTTGCTCGCAATTCGCGATTTTACGATTTTAAAATTTGGCCAAAAACGGTGCTTCGTTTGCAGCCGTGTTTTCACCTACACGATATTAATCCTTATCTAAATAAACACGTTTATCACCGAGAGTGTTTCATTGAGACCAATATTGCTGTTTACACCGTTCGATTTGGATGAATACCTTCGGAGATATAGCGAAATGAAAATAAAGCGGCGACGCGGGAATTAATTTTTTGGTCGAAATTTTTTTTCGCTTTTTTGAATTTTTTTTCTACTTTTCGGAATGCCCTTGCGATCCTCTAGAACATTAGTTCGAGCACCCCACGCCTAACTGCTACCGTTTTCGAGATATTCGCTTGTACTTTTTGTATGGCGGTCACGTTTTTTTGTTCGGGACCCATGTTTTTTTTTGGTGGGTCTAAATCTGCTCAGGGTCTTCTCCAACATTAGTTCGAACGCCACCCCCCTAACCCCAACCGTTTCCGAGAACCGAGGGGGTACCCTGGTGTACCTTCCGCATTCAGGTCGCGCGGTACTTTTACCGTGTTTACGAGTCAGACCGGAACACTTTCTCCGAACATTGTCGTTACCT
The DNA here is from genome assembly GCA_907269065.1 of Crocallis elinguaria. Classification (NCBI taxonomy): domain Eukaryota; kingdom Metazoa; phylum Arthropoda; class Insecta; order Lepidoptera; family Geometridae; genus Crocallis; species Crocallis elinguaria. The sequence goes on along the minus strand of OU026076.1, from coordinate 12,362,747 downwards.
CCGCGCGTTACTTCCGGCGCAAGAATCGATCGAAAATCTGAACAACTTTTTGTTCGGCAGCCCTACTGAAAAATGGAGATGTCGAAAAATTTTTTTCAGTGGGACCATCAGCAGCCCAGAAAACCCCCGGATGCCAATTTTCAGCGCGATCGGATCAAAAATTTTTTTCGGCCATTCTTTTCGGCCATTTTTTCGGCCGCTCCGGAAAGCCCTCGCGATCCTCTATAACATTAGTTCGAACGGCCCCCGTCTATCTCTTACCGTTTTCGAGATATTAGCTTCTACTTTTTGTATGGCGGCCATGTTTTTTTGTTCGGGAGCCATGTTTTTTTTTTGTTTTCCAGAAACTTCCCAGGGTTTACTCAAATATTAGTTTGAGCACCACCCCCCTAACCCGAACCGTTTCTGAGCAACGACGGCATACCGCGATGTACCTTCCGATTTTCGGAGATGTCGGATTTTTCTGGGGGTCACGGGACCGATCCGAACACTTCCCCCATACATTGTTTTAGTGCCAGGAGGCTCCTTCCCGGAGATCAATTCTGTCAGTGAGTCAGTCAGTGGTAATCCAGCTTTATATAATATGAATATTCTAAGACCTATATATAATAATGTAGGGTGTAGAACTATGTCTTATAAGAAGGGTGAAGTTTATGTGGGGTCATCTTATTATATTAATAGGTAGGAATCTTTATTATTAGGTATGAGTAGGAAATGGGGTCTGACCCATATATTAGTAGTAGGTAGGATAGGTAGGGCCAATGGCAGTTGATTAGTCCGGTGAACACCGGCTAAACCATGGTTCCACATTACATGTGGAATCATGGTGCCAAACTATAATTACAGGTGGTGGCAATTTGAAGTGAGACGCAGACGTGTCAACTAAAGCGAAGCAGATGGAAATAGAGGTATACGAGGAAGGTACTTAAACAAGGAGTCCTTGAAGAACTCAGGTATGAAAGTCATACTTAATTATGATTTATTATTATCGTTGCGCCACGTTAAGATTTTGTTTTTTGCCACTACCATTCTCATGTAAATGATTATCAACCCTATCAGGGCGTTAACGTGGGCGCGGCGACAATGTGCCTTGTGTTGTAGTTGGGTGCCATAATGTAGTAGTTTGACTCGGGCACAGGTAACGTTTCAGATGGGGTGATATCTGTTCCTGGCGTTTGAAACGGAGTGGATTGTGGTGTGACTTGCACATTACTTGGTCTTATATGATCAGTGTACCTTCGCCTTGATATGCCTTCTGGCGTCTTTATAACATAAAAGTATTCATGAGTTACTCATTAGATGCTGGTTCTTCCTTTGTTTTAATTGTGATTAATAATTTAATTGTGACTAATGCGTAGGTACAAAATAATAATTTGTAAACATGAGTCTGAATTAATAGAAACGATAAGAAACCTATAAGGAGAAAAAACAAAAGATGTATAGGCATTTTTAAAATAAATAATGATATAAGGCAATTTAGTATTATTTCCCGTAAAATACGGCAAACCAGACTGTGACATACAGCAACTCAGATTTTTACGATAGCAACACTGCTGGGCTATGTATCCAGGTCAAGAAATAAACTAAAAAAAAAATAGTAACTCTACTGCACTCTGTCCTCTACTCAAATAATTTTATTATAGTACTACTACACAGAATACAAAGAGAACAAGTTTACGAGTTTTGGCGGGAATGCGAAAATGTGCTGTTGTTGATTTTGTGTCGTTTACTAAAACCTATGTTTCTTCGAGTGTTAATGTGTAATAATGGTGGATTATTAACCATTAAGTGTTCGTAAACGTGCATGAGTGAAAGGAAAATAGTACAAAGGCGAAAAACGTGTATTTTCGTATTCTATCCAAAACTCCATAGAAGCTTCAGTAAACTATCCACCAATTTACTGAAGCGTCACTTCGACTTGACCGCGCCTAGACTAAACTTTAACGTGACGTTGACGACTTTCATGCACCAAAACTAGAGATTTATTATATATTATTATTATTTATATAACTTGACACTGGCTAAATACGCAAATCACGTGGAGCCAAAGACAAAAAAAAACAAGTTTACTACTCTATGAAGAGGTCTGTGAAAGACACTACTTTTTTTTTTTTTTTTTTTTTCTACTCCAGACTCCTAAAGATTCAGAGACGATTCTAAGCGTAGACTTTGGCTTCCATATATGTCAAAACTGTATAGCATTTTGACGTACGGAAGCGTGAGTCCACGCTTAGAATCGTCTCTGAATCGCAGCCCTAGAGTCCTTGTTACATATCTACCTACATATATAGTATTCTGTGCACTACTCAAGAGCAGTGTCACAGACTACAGCAGTGTTTTATAAACACAAACTACTATAGCCAGCTACATATATAGTAATCTGTGAACTACTAAGGGATACTACCACAGAGTACATTACACAGACTAGGTAGTGTACTACCACGGGTATAAATCTGTCTAAGAAAAACACTAGACACGAGAAACGTCACAGCAAAAAGACATATGACATTTTGCACCCCCCGCTCACTTCACTCCCCACCTCTTGACGTCATCTTTAGAGCCGCCGCCATATTTGTTACGATTTGAAGTCATTGTCGTCGTCATAACACATTAAAATCTCTTTGCAGACCACTCATACTTATTGTCATTGTACTGTCATTATTAAATAAATTATATCTTAAATTTCAATATTACATATTGTTGTCGTTGTGTTGAGTGAATTGGTAGCTGTGCATCGATTAATTTTCGTCTATTTTCTTTTCCACATCTATAGCAATCAACTTGTTTGATTAATTTTTCGAAATGTATCACAAATGATGTGTACCGGGCTGCGTAAACCCTCGAGATGCCTGTATTTTACACAAGTTACCCAAAAGCGAGGAAAGGTTCCAAAAGTGATTGGTTGCCATCAACTGCGATTCTTTGCGAGTGCGAAAGAGCTCACTGATCTACAAATGTGTCTCAAACATGTTGAGGCACGATTCGTGACATGAAATCATATCTACTGAGCAGTGCTTATCCTACTTTATTTATACAATCGGCAATTCGCAGTGGGATTTCATTATCTCTTGAAACTAATGGTAAGCTACCCACATTTCAGTTACGTTCCTAATAAATCATTCATATTATATTATACATTCAATTTTCGATTTATTAATTATTCGTTTTCCAGAACCCATGCACTGTACTGATGACCATCAATACGCTGAGAAAAGGACTGTAATTCCAATAATGCAAAGCAAAGCTCTGCATAAATATAAGAAAAAATTGAAAACGAAAAATAAATGATTGAATACAAAAACGTTGTTTTACTGAATTTTAAAGAAGTAGGTTAGGTAATATTAAATAATGTAGTGAAGGCTGCTCCTTATTAGAATATTGCATTAGCTTAGGTAAACGTAAAATAAAAAATTTAAAAAAATGTCATACATCTTTTTGCTTCAGCCAATCAGAGACGAGAGCTCGTGTCTAGTGACGGATGTAGGCGACATGTCTATCTGATACCCTATATAATTTGTGTGTACTACACATTAGTATATGAGTATATAGGTACTACGTTTTATAAATTCACAATATTGTTTTATTATAAACACCATCGATCGACAACAACGATTTTGTTGTGATTGTGATGCTGGAGTGTTTATTGCTATATATTTTATAATTAGGTTGTAGGGCTAAGTGTTCTGCGAGTGTTTGTCTGGGTTGGTACCACTATTTGCTCGTGAAGTCTGCCACCAAGCAGTAATGAGAGTGTTACTGTATTCCAATTTGATGAACAAAGTAGCCAGTGAAATTACTGAGCTTATGTTGAGAATTAATACCGAATGTCTCAGGGTAACGAGTGCACTGCAGTGATGCGCAGGTCTTTGTGTTCAAAGTCCTGAGTGGCACTGCAATTGTTATGGGCCGGTGTTATACTTACCATCAGGCAAAGGACCCGCTCGTCTTGTTATTCAATTTTATAAAAATTTAATTTAATTTTGCATGTGACCTTTATTAAATTAAGTATCATGTATAATTACCTATATACTTACTTTATTTACTATCACCAAATTTACAATCTTTTACTAATTTTCTTTAATCAAATGTTGCTAAAATGGAATTTAGATTACATAATGAATTACTATGAATTTTACCCAAGTTTACATATATTATTTTACCATACATAGTAGTCATAGTAGTGTGATTTTATTTTACTGCCAGTTTATCTCAAGTATACCATCTGAAATGAAATCTCCTCGAAATGTTCAACACATAAACCTCAAAAACCAGCATTGAACAACTTAGTTGTATAGTAGTCGATAAAAATAGTGCTGTAACAGCTACATGCTGAATGACACCGTAAGTCACCTACAATAAGCAATACCAATGTTATGATTATATCAGATGACATAAAATTTCGGTGTACAACCAGACTAAGTTGATCACTAGAAATGACAAAGTTAGCGAATAGTCCTGCTGAAGAAGAAGAAAATACTTAAGTGACATATCTTTTCATTCATAGGAAAAGAAAAAACTGATAATTGCAATTCGCGCCAATTACTCCTGTTAGGACTTGGACATATAATGGATTCGGAGGATGATATCAATTGTGAGTAGAAACTAGTCTATGATCCCACTTAAAGAAAACTAGATAAATACTGAGAGAGAACTTTTTCTCTACATTCACTTTACAAAGGGCCTATGAAGACCTATGAACTGTGGTCTGATCTCCTCTTTTATATTATATACATACTATTACATTATACAATTTTCAAGTCATTAAAGAATAATAAGTAATTTAGGGTTTTTATAATTGCTTATAGAGGCCACTTTTAAATAGTTATTTCTGTTGTACTTTTGGGTGTTTAATAAAGAGTTTCGTTGTTTGATGAAATACACATATTGTTTTGTACAGTGGATGCAGATGAGGGTGAGGAGATGATTGGAGTTGGATACTTTGATGATGCCAGTGAAGGTGATGCCTCCAATGATGTAGAACAAGCGTTTGACATCACTCTTACAGCTTCACATTCTGTAAGTAGCACTTAAATTAAAACATTTAATTTGTAAAACAAGAATTTTACACCCACATATTGTAACCCACAATGTGGCATATATTCACTAATAATAACAATTATATTTATCACAGATTCAGATCTAAGAAAAGATCGAGAAAGATCTTATTAAAAACATGAAAACTGCCTAAACGGTTGTTTAAACAGTGGTTTAGTTACGCACCATATAAGAGGTTAAACCATTGTTTAGTGATTCCCTATAAAAACTGTAAAACAACCAGAGACAAAATCAGAATGATCGAATCTTGACAATTTGTGGCACATTTGTGCCAAATGGGCTGAAGTGTAGGGCTGATTTGATTCTTATAAGTTCTCAGATCGTTACTACGTTTAATAATATAATGTGCCGCCTTGTCGCACCACAACATGTTGCTCTAGTAGTGCCCTGTGGTTGCAGTACATGGGCGGGTCGCTGAGCGACGTGAGCGGGCGCGCGGTGCTGGAGGCGGGGTGGGCGGGGCGCGTGCCGGTGCGCGCGCACCACGGCGTGGTGTTCCCGGGGGAGACGGTGCCGATGCTGCTGCACCACGCTCGCGACGCCGCCGCCCTGGCCGCCGCCATCCGCTCCGACCGTCTGTTCGGCCTGCTGTGCCCCGCCGAGTGAGTATACTGCGCGGGTGACGCGCGCGCAGCGATGTGCACAATCCATCGAGATGGGTCCAGTATGAGAAAGTTTGAAACTATAAGTGATAAAGAAATATGTTCCAAAGAATTATTTTAGATTTTATTCAAAATCTTTATGTAAATGAAGTTTGTTTATTTTTAAAACGGCATTCTAATATATTAGAAAATCAATTGTATTACTTAGTATTGCAATAATGTATTTTATTTAACAAAATTTTGAATGTTTCTAAATCTACGGTACATACTTAAAAGAAAATAAAAAGGCCTAAATTTTTAAAATTGCTCTTCTCGTATAAATATAACCGTCATGCATAACCTAGCGTGCACGGCGGTTATAAGAGTCGCAAAGCTTGCAAGGAGGGCTCTAGTGTAGCGCGCGGCAGCTCGACGGCGCGCACGCTGGCGCGCTACGGCGTGCTGTGCGAGGTGTTCGAGGCGGCGCTGGGCGGCGGCGGCGGCGGCGGCGGCGGCGGCTCCGTGTCGTTCAAGGCGCGCGCGCTGCACCGCTTCCACGCGCCCGCCCTCCGCGCGCCCGTGTACTACGCAGACTACCTCAGGTTTTTCTTTTTTTTTTGAAGGACCGTGCTATTGGTCTTGCGACCTCTACAGCGTCACCGGACTGACTACCTCAGGTACCGGCTGCCGCTACATATATACGTCTTCGACTGTAGCGTGTCGGCCACGAGCGTAGATTGAGTTCGAGCGTTCTATAGATGAGGTTGCGGCTTCTCAAGCGGTCCTCAGGTCTGTTACATGGAGAACTCGCGCGACCTATGTTCACAGTTACGATTCAACAATAAGTAACGCCCTACTATCGCAAGCGTGGATCCTGACTCCTCCTATCATTGAGATGCTGACTCATTTTTTTTCTCGTGACAATCAAATGTCTATATCGTAAAAACTGGAAATCAAATGCTAGAAACGTATGTGTTTTGTGTTTCATGCAACATCCTCATTCCCTTCCTAGGTACTAGGTACGATTACTTGTATATAGAGAAGGAGAAATTAAGTATGTGGACTCGGCTCTCCTCCACCGGAGCGCGGAATAAATACTTGTCCTTATTTTTGAAGGCTCTAAATTTGTCCGGTATAGGAATCGAGTCCGCAAGCCTCACTCCAGAAGTTTATTAAAATTATTTGCTTCATGTTTCATCATTTGTTTCTGCAATCCTACTTATTTTTATCATTGCTGCAATCGGATCGATCAGTATCCTTCTCGTTTAATAACGTCACAGTCGACTGTTGTCGCTTGTTAGCGGCGGTGTCTCCTCTCAGCAAGTGTGTGTCTCCGCAGGGTGCAGCCGGTGGACGTGGTGGTGCTGCCGGACGTGCCGCCCGCGCCGCCGCTGCGCCTGCGCCCCACGTGAGTGTCGTGTCGTGTCGTGTCGTGTCGGTCGTGTCGTGGCTGGTAGTAACGTGGTGGCGCGCAGGCGGCGGGCGCGCGTGGCGGCGGCGGCGCTGACGCCGTGGCCGCTGTTCGTGTTCGAGCTCGGCGACTACGAGCGCTTGCGGGGCATCATCTGGGACTACTTCCGCGGCTTGGGGCTCGGTGAGAAATACAACTAGTATGCGTGTAAACAATTAGCGGGAAACGAACCGATACGCGGTCGGTTGATTTTGTTTTGTTGGCTACGGCTCTATTAAACGCCTAAAGGTCAGAGCAAAGATCCACGAGAATTATAATAGTAGCGACGATTCTCTTAGAGCCCTATTTAAAGATAGCACATATCTGACGCTCACGGCTATATGACAGTGTCCGTCTGGGGGGTGCCAGATCTTTGCTCGCGTAGTCTGCCCCCAAGCAGACCGGTGGTCCGGTTCAATGAGCAACGTAGTAAGCGAAATTACTGGGCTTATGAGCCTTAAAACTTACCTAATGTCTCGGGGTAACGAGCGTACCCACTGCAGTGCCGCGCAGGCCTTTGCGTTTCAAAGTGAGCGGCACTGCAATCCTTACGGCGTTACGCTTACCATCAGGGCAACGACCACCTAGTCCCGTTATCAATTAGTTTAAAAAAAATTAAAAACTTCTCCATAAATAATATGAAACGTAAGAAACGGTCGGGCGGAGTACCTACAGCGAGCTGTTGCAATTCCAAAAGCCGTAAGCAGTTGATCAAGTCCAGCACGCGACGCACGTAGCGCGCTGGCCAGGGTGAATCCTCCCGTATCGTTCGCAGAGAAGATGCTCCCGGACGAGCCGATTTCGCTGTCGTTCTGGGTGGCGTCCAACCTGACGGTGACGGACCGCGCGCGGCTGCAGCTGTTCACGGTGGACGACGCGCTGCTGCGCCTGTACATGGAGTGCGGGCACATCGCGCGCGCGGGCGGCGCGGGCGGGCGGTGCCGCGCCGGGCCGCGCGGCGCGCTGTGCTGCGCCATGTGCGGCGCCGAGCTGGCGCGGCGCGCGGACGTGTTCGCCATGTCGTCGGCGGGCGTGCGCTCCAACTACACCAACCCGGGCGGGCACGTGCACGACGTGCTCACGGTGGCGGCGGCGCAGGCGCAGCCCAGCGGCGAGCGCTCCAGGGAGTACTCGTGGTTCCCGGGGTACGCCTGGACCGTGGCGCTGTGCCCCGGCTGCACGGCGCACGTGGGCTGGAGGTCAGTCAGAGAGCTTTTTCCGTTTGACCAGTATCTCACCTGATTTTAGGTGATGATTTGGTAATAGGATGGTTAGCACATTGCACCCATCAGATTAGAACAGGCTCTCGAGCGCAGCCGCTGAACTATACGAGTCCTCGCACTGAGCGCATGGTCGGTGGTCGTTGACGATGACGTCATCGCCGGCAGGTTCGACGCGCTGAGCCGGCGCCTGCGGCCGCAGCAGTTCTACGGGCTGTGCCGCAACCACGTGCGGCTGCGCGACGAGCGGGCCTCCCCCCCGCTGGACGCCGATCTCTCGCCCCCCTCCCCGCCGCCCGCGCTGCTGTGACCGCGCGCCGCCAGCCTCTACTTCCGGTATCACCACCTCGACTTCCCGTAGCCGCGTGGATTTATGTTTCAACGAAGAATTCGATTCTGAAAAATGTTGTAAGGACCTGCATCACGATAGATGGCGCCTCGTCAGCGATTCCGCTCGACAGCCGTTTCGTTCGTGACTTCACGTGAAAACGAATGCAGCGATGAAGAAGTGCTAGTGAAACACGTGTGACGGCTGTGAGGACGTGTTTTAATACTGTGAGCCGAGTTATTTGAAATGTTTCGCAAACTTATCCATTCTCTCAACTTATTCAGTCTCTGTTTACGTCGGAGTGAAAAAACACTAGCTACAAGAACACTTCAAAACTACCGGACGCTAAGTTTGTTGTAGTCTATACTCAAATCATTTATTGCAATCATATGTACATTATATGGAGATGTAATATTATTAGTGAAGTTCACATAATATAACCCTGTTAGGGTATAGTAACACAAAGTAACAGAGCGAACCGATCCATTCCATAACCAGAACATGTTTGTTTAGTCTTTAAAAAAATCATTTAAACATAATAACATTTATCAATTAAAAATCTATTTAGTTTATTTGCGAAAATAGATTCCTTTTCTTTAATTGTATTTGGTTGTAAATTTTTATTGCCATTGCACCAGAACTATGGATTTTTAATTTGGAGCTTGATTGAACTAGTTTATGTTTGTATCTAGTTTCATATCGTCTTGGTTGGTCGACTTTTTTCTTGAAGAACTCGGGATATTTCCTAACAAATATGCAAACGTCCATTATGTAAATTAAAGTTAGAATTTTATGCTTTACAAAATGCGGCCTACAACAAACTTAGCCGGTAGTTTTGACTACTGGAGGTTTGAAAGACCTTTTAATTGTTTATAAGTACTAACGTGTGTATTTGTAATAATTATATTATAAGTAATTTACATAATAATATGTAAATTTAGTTGGACAATATTATTTCGTTTTGTAAATTTGGCTCAAATTAGTGGGAAAATGGGTACAATTGATATTTTTATAAAATGTAATCTATTAGCCATAAAAGTTAAGAACTTCTACATAGTTAATATAGTGTTTTAAATAAAAATCTTACTTTCAGAAGTATATGAATAATTTTACAATCAAATCTCATCTCTTTGAAGGGATAGCTCGACTTGTCATATTTGATTTTAGTCAAATTAGTAATTCGTCAAATACGCCATTGCGCGTACGGCACAGAATATAGTAGAATAGCCATTGGTCAAATCTTGAATGTGAGGCGTACGCACCCCAGTACAAGAAAAGGGGCCATGGTCACAGAACATATAGGTAGGTAGTAGGTGCCCATACCCATGGTGTCGAGTGTATGTGCAGTGGTTATACATAAGTGTGGTACACCACTCATCAAAGATCTTTCTCCAAGCCTTTGATCAAAGAACTTGGATAACTTCAACAAATCACCGATATAGAAACATCAAAGTTTGCTCAAAGGCTATGACACCGGTAACAGCAGCTCATAAGGTCGAAATTCCTTTATTTTATAAAAATACTACATATTTTTATTGTGATTAATATTTTTTTTTCCAGAATTCCGTGTTTGAAATAAAAACTACATTTCTAAGAGTTACAACCATTCCAGACTTCCTTTATCTGGAGGTAATCCTGGATGTTGATTCAGGTCATGCTTACCATAATAAGTTGCTTGTGAAAAGGTTTTTTTTTTCGTGGGAAAATATGTTTTTTCAGAGGTTTTACAAATTAAGTCATTGGTACTGTAATCTTGTGGCCACCTTTCGGAACCCAGTTTCCTGGACATCATCTGGGATAAGAGTACTTGTAAAGACAAATCAAACGAGCCCAAACTCGATGGGGTTACATCGTTTCGTTCCAGACTTCCTGTGGCTACCTTCCCGCTCCATTATCAGTACCCAGGACATCATCTAGGATCAGAGTTGTACTTGTAAAGACAAATCAAATTCGATAGGGTTACGTCGTCCGTTACAAGAGTTCCTATGGTCTCCATCATCAGAACAGCTCTGTGAAATCGTTGTATTCCATTGTCATTGGATTTACATATTATGTATGTAAAATTTCGGCTCAATCGAACACCGGGAAGTGGGCCATTTAGCTTGCAAGATTTGACCTAAACAAACAAACAGTCCAAGTTAAACAAAAACTTGAAAAAAATGCTGTGAGTTGCCTAAATAATAAATAGGGAATATGGGAATAATCGTAATCTTGGAAACGGAGGGCACAGTTAAACAGTGATTAGCAGACATTGATTTTATTATTTTTAGGTGGTACCTACATATCTAAGTACCCTCATAACATTAATATTAAAACACTTTATTATATACATAGGAGATTTAACATCCAATGTCCAGGGCAATGCTCCCAGAAGCTGCGATGTAATGGAGTGTCGTGGCAGACTCAATAATTTTTCAAAGTGAGTTTGGCAACACTGAACATTTTAATATTACACAACTTACTTGACTATATGCACTGAAGTATGCATAATGGATCACTTTAAAAAGGGACGGCTTCTATCTTAGTCACTCATCAGCTTATACACATTCGCTTTGAAAAGTCTGTGCTCAGGTCAGCTAAAGGTAGATCCTTGCCTGTGAACTGGGACCCGGACTTGTGTCTCCCTTGAGGTGATCAGTTTACAAACAAACAATATGTTTGTGTGCAAAACACAGACCTAGGATCTAAGCAGGGCCGCGCAACTCAACGGTGTGGATTCACTTTAGCTGTCTTGCGCATACTGCATATTAATTACTTCTATTTGTATACACTGAGCACACCAACAGTCTCAACGGTTCCGAGTAGCGGCGCGCCTCACGTGTAGGCGTGCGAGTGTGCGTGCGAGTGCATGGCGTGCATCACGTAGTGCATGTGAGGCGGCGCGGGAGGCAGGAGCGGCGGCGGGGGCGGGGCGGGCGGCGGCGCGGTGGGGGGGGCGCCCGGCGGCTGGTTCTTGCGCGGCGGCTGCTTCACGCGACGCTTGGGGGGTGGCTTGTCTGCAAGGGAGAGGGCTTTGTCACCAACTGTCCATTAGGGCTTGCACTAGACGCTTCAACGTAAACACTCATATATGACCTTGTTTGAAATTTTGAATCAACATTCATAATAAAGGTGGGCCATGGAAATAAAAATTTAACTCTGGTACAGCCAAGTGAACTAAGGTGAACCGGGGGATAAAATAAAAATCCCTGGTACACCCAGTTATCTTGAAGTAGACACACAGGAAGAAAAAGATGCCCTTGGTACAACCAGGTGGACTATGTAGGTGGACCATGGGCACAGACCCTTATAAGCTAATTTAAGGAATTAAGTCTGTTGTAAAACCGAAATAAATAACTGCAAGATGCACAACACACCACTCTGTGTCTCCATTAACAGTCTTTCGTTATTTGATACAAATTGTGCCTTGCTGCTCCACCAGCGGGAACACATCTACATCATTTATTCAAGTGAAGTGTACCTGAGCCCTTCCCTTTGTCCCCCTTGCCTGCGGGCGGCAGGTCCTTCATGATGCTGTGCAGCGTGGTCCGCGGAAGCCGCAGCGCCTGCGCGCGCGCTCGCACCGACAGCGCCGGCGCGCTCTTCAGAGAAGCCGCCACTTCAGATACATGCGATTTTCTAAAAATTGGAATTCAAACTTAACATTTTGAAGCAACAATGGCTCAGTGGGTTTGAGATTGGATGTCTATCTGTAGGTTGGTGGTTTGAATACTGTAATGAGCTTGAGTTTTTGAGGGAGGAAAACATGACACAGGTATGCTCATAGTTAATGATAGAACATTCCGTAGTGCTAGCCTGGCTAACTCAATGTGCATGCATGTGCAGTAGCCAGTTCTCTTTAGATTACCGTGTTTACCAGCATCAATAATGTTCAAATGCTGATTTCGTGATTAAATAAAGAATACAAGGAATGATGAGGAGTGACAAACACAACCACCAGATAGAAAAACATTCATTTGGAGGCAGGCGTTTACCCGAATGAAAAAATACTCCGTAAATATTTATCTCTGAAATGGTACAGAAATGGCATGTTCCAAACCAGTTAGGCCACAAGGAAACTTAATTCCTCATGGCCAAACTCTATAAATAAATATGTTGCCCAAGCCTGTTTCCTCATGACCAAAATGGTTTGCCAAACCAAGATGGAGAGTGAACATTAGGGGTAATGAAAATACAACATTTTGGAAAGTCAATGTAACAGTTCTAAAGGTAACCAAACTACAAACAATAAATACACTCAAGTACAAAAGTTCCTAGCATGGATTCCTCTTAGCCAAACCACAATTAAAATAAAATACATATCACATCATCAAAATTATCAGAACATTTCCTTCATCTTTTTGAGAAAACATCCAATGAATATTTCGTTGTGCAATAATTGTAATTGGTTGTCCATTAGGAAATCATCCTATGGCGAGGAGTCTGACATCTTGCTTTCTTTTTTGCAGAGGATGCTTAACAATAATTTAATATTTTGAGTTTGGCAACAAAGAATCAAGTTTCCTTGTGGCATGGTTGGGTAATGACAAACATACTCCAGAAATTAATGCATATAAATTAGATTTATTGTTGGTACCACAGTTGCCATGCTAAATCTCTTTTGATTGAAACTTAGTCTAAACAAATAGTGACAATTGTTCTCCATTATGTTCCTCATAAAATTATATAGTATAAAATATTTACCAATGGGGCAGTGTTGTAGCAGCATACCTTTTCTCAGGCCTGCCAGGTCTGGGTGCATCACAGACATTGCCAGTGGCAAACAGCTTACGCTCCCAAGCAAATAAAGTAGTCTTTGAGGGAGAATCTCGTCCAAACCTTTGATGAAACTGATGCTTGATCTGTTTGAAGCATTTAGACGATCAATAGTTGATTATCATCTTTAATAACAGTAGATACTATTGATTTTGAATAAAAATAGATATAAAATTTTACATAATTACTCACTTCTGTAATTGTATAGTGTGTGTGATGCCGTTCATGAATCCACACAGCGGCAACAAGTCTCTCTTCTATTGTAAAAGTTGACGTGTCTACAGATTTATCAGATTTCTTCTTAGTTTCGTCAGTTTTAGCCTTTTCTGTTCTTGGTTTACGAGGATTCTTCTTCTTTTTTTCAGCTTTCACTTCGCTTGGCTCAGTTTCTAAACATTTGAGTGGTTCATTTAGTTGCAACTGATCTTCCAGAACAACATTTTGGGGCATAAAGGCTGCAAACTTCGATTCGGGACCTACTGGGTTCACATTCTGGAGTTTGGAGTGATCTAAGTTCGTGGGACACTGTGAATACAAGTGGTGCGGGTAATGATGTTGAGTAGGGAACTGATACATAGCATTTTTATTTTCTAGGTAGCTATTCTCCATGATAGATTGATTGAATCCCAAATTCAGAAAATAAACATTTTTTAACTTTCTCTCAGCAATGAGCAATCTACAAATTCTAAAGAGAATTATAAAGCAATAAACAGAATGCAGAAACCATAGAGCATAGAGTAGTACAATAATACAGAGTTATAGTAAAAAAAACTATGTAACTAGCTTTTAAGTTTGGCTCTACGTGATTTGCGTATTTAGCCAGTGACAAGTTTATAATCAAGTTTTACTGTATGAAAGTATGATAAAAGTCGTCACTCGTCAGTCACTGATTAAAGTTTTGTCTAGTCACAGTCGAGTCGAAGTCACGCTGTAGTGTGCCTACCTAGTATGTAAGCATCTTTATATTATTAAGTAGGTACGGTCCTTTATATAAAGTGCTATATATTTGCTGTTTCACCTGTAAATTTTTTGCATTTCAATTTACTTTATTGAACATGAAATCTAGTTCATCTTATTATGACTTTATTGATTGTTTGGGCAGTAAAGAAGTAAAGGTCAGCAACATTCCGGCACACGACTGTAGCGTCGCGTCTGCAAGATGGACTCTAAACTTGGCACTGTGACTTGACTGTAACTCCTGTGAGTGAAGTGTATGTGACGTGTGTGTGTGTGTGTGTGAATGTTCTGCGATTTGGGGGTAGTAAACTTTTTTTATTATAATAAATTACAGTCTACGGACACGTGGTCCATACATACTCTCATAAGATTAGGTCATGTATTAATAGAAATTAACGATAACAATATAAAAAAAACATCAAGTCGGGAACTATGATCTTAAACTAAATAAAAATAAACGTTAGAACTACTTTACAAGTCGGCAGAACGAGATTACAACTGGAGTTGACCAGACACCACAAGAGGCACCCACCCGTTCACGAGTATGACATGTGCCAGCCATCACTCTCTTCAACCTTTACTGAGGGAAGAGGGCGACCCACAACACGATGCCACCGCGAACCTTTTTCGTGAGCATGACAGCTGCTGCTTACACAGTAGCCATCACAGCCATAAAACATATTGCTTAGGGGTAATAAAGTTAAAGACTTGTATCTTAATAAATATTATATTATTACAGTTACCTGCTTCTTAGAAGCAATATGGGAAAGTTTTCTGTCACTAAGTAATCATCTTCAAATATCACTGCAATATTCAGTTCAAATTCTGAAACAAAAATGATAGTAAAAATTATAAAAACGTTACATATTTGTGTCGTACATAATGGGTCTTTGAATAGTTTGTGTAAACTATGTTTTGTCTCTTTCGATTCAGTTTAAAATTGTCAAATAACAACAAAGACAAAACATTATTAAACTAAACCAATTGTTTTTTTAATAAGAGCCTTCATCTTCAAATAAAAATCTTCAAGTTAAGTAGGTAGTTTCAATGAGTTATACGGTATTCTACTCATCAAAGATCTTTGTCCAAGTTGCCTTCAATCAAAGAACTTAGCTGACTTCATAGTTCATCAAATCTCCAGGGAACATCAGTTTGATCAAAGATTATGACAACGATAATAGCAGCACATAAGATCGAAATTCCGTGTGCGTACTCGCAGCGGAAAACTACCGAGTTTCATGATTTCAGTTCGTATAGATATTTAGTGTATGTTCCTTTTATTATAGTACTACTCTATGACACCGTGTAAATGTGTGTGATGTGTGATAATTTTAAATTTGTGAGTCTAGCCCTTTTTTTGTTTCCGCCACAACAACGTCGTCTCAGCGGCACTTTTAATTCAAAATGGTCGGACGTAAAAAATAATTATACCTATAATTAGTGTGTGACGTAAATAAATGTAGAAGTAGGTAAATGTTTGTGCTAAAATGAAATTTGTGTGTCGTAAGACTCCGAAGATATTTAAGATGCCGCTCGCGCTGCGGAAACGATTGGCTGACGGCTGGATATCATAAACGATAGTGCACAGTAATTATGATATTTTTTTATACACGTTGCTATGAATTTGTTTATAATGTTGATGAAGAGTTGAAATTTTGTATTTAGATTTAGGTTTTGCTTTTTAAGTTTACCTATATAGTTGTATTCCTTAAAAAAGCGCAATTTTACACAAAAAAAAAGTTTATATAAAAACAACGCTTTCTCGCTCGCGCATCTCAACATTTATGAATATAATCAATATTTTAATATAATTATGAGAAATCGCATTCGGTGAAGTTGCTGGCAATAACATTACAAAGGCACGGCTAAAGTATCATTTTGATCCGATCAGGTTTACATATATGAAAATGGGCAAAACATAAAATCCCATTTTTAGGTTTGAAAACTCAAGTGGAACCAAACGAAATTCTTGTGAAACATTTGCAATGTTATTGCCAGTAACTTCACCGAATGCGATTTTTCATAATTATATTAAAATGTTGACTATCTTCAAAAGTGTTGAGATGCGCGAGCGAGAAAGCGGCGCGCCGTATCCTGCCCTTAAGTACCAATTTTAAAGTTCACAGTAGTAGTAGTAGGACACGTGAAGAGACGTGGAAGCACCATGTACAGCGGCACGTCGCTTGCGCGCCGCACGTCCCCCGCGCCCACCTGGATGTTCTGGATCTCCGTCGCTGCAACAACGGCACAGGCAGAGATCACGACTACATACGGGAAGCATTGTATTTGTTCCCTCTAATATATGTATTGTAGGTTTATGAGATAGTACTCGATGGTATCGTTTGTTGGCAACGACAATATACGCAGCCTATCTTTACAAATAAAATTGAAGTGTCTGTTTGTAATGTCAAAATAATAGCTTTTTGCCAAATGCATATGAAATTATATACCTACGGTAACTATAACAAAAACACATTTTTTTTTAAATTGTCTGTCTGTCTTTCTCTTTGTTCCGGGTAATCTCCGAAACGGCCGGACCGTGTTTGACGGGACTTTCACTGGTAAATAGCTGATGTTATAAGGAGTAACTTAGGCTACTTTTGTTTTAGAAAAAGAATTAGGATTCCGCGCAAAAAAAATAAAACCCATGAAATCCAATATCTCCGCGCGGGTGAAACCGCGGGCAGCAGCTAGTTTTGGATAAAATTGTGCAGACAACACAGCAAAGTTCAGGACTATTATTACAGTTGAGATCTATTTAAAAGCGTACTTTTAAAGAATTTTGAACAGGACTAATAGCGTTTTCACCGGAAAATGCACGGTTCCTGTGGGAACGCGGGTGAAACCGCGGGGAGAAGATAGTATAGAATATTAAAAAAAGGAACATTATCGAATTGCAGTTCTGTTTTGATATTTCGTTCGGTGCAGTGTGCTGCAATATCTGATGACTAAAATAAGAGTAGATGTCTGGCTCACTAGTGTAGCTGGCAAAACACACCAATAGGAGACCGACGCTGTCGTCAACTCATCAGTGTTATAAGAATTGAGTTGCAACTTTAAAAACAAAACAATAAATTTGTATGCAGGATACATTTTGGGGTGTGCAATGGTACCGCATCACTTGATTCTCCCTTCCCCTTTCCATCGTCGGACGACCAGACATACGACAATTCGCGATCTGCTTATGATGACATTGCTCCTATCCATAGTGGTACTAAGCGTTTTGCTTCGACATTCATCATGCGGACAGCTAAAGAATGAACTCATTGCCTCTGTTTTTCCTGAACACTACTTATAATCTGGGGAGTCAAGAGACGAGTGAAACGGTACCTTCTGGGCAAGCGTGCTATATCGTCGCTTAACATCAGGTGAGACAGCGGTCAAACACAAGTCCATTTAATATTAAAAAAATGCAAATTGTTTGAAACCTACCATCTCTGGAATATCCCTCTGCGCAGCCACACGTCTCGACCCGCACAAGTTGCAGCTCTATTGACTTTATGGGTATAGAACACTCATCAACCCGAATCTGTAACAGATGTATACACACTAACTTAAATTAGGTGTTAGTTTAGACTTTAGAGGCTGAATACGCGTTCCTTTTCAGAACTTAAAAATCAGAACAAACAACGCGCGGTCGAATACTTGGACGCGGTAGGTATGCATAGGCATATAGGCAAATGTCACCGGAGCGGCCTCAACGGAAGACCAGCGCCGGTCGAATGGCCGGCATACGCTGAGTTGGGACCGTTACGTAGCAAATTATGGGTACCTAATAATGTCTATAAATATGTTTTTCTTACTTCTTTATGGTACCTATCTATTGAAATGTAATTATGTAATAATTATTTTTGCTACGAATAAACTTTTTTCTTTCTTTTTCTTTTCTTTATTTCTTTCAAATGTCTCTGTCGTCGATGACAGCACATGAGGAGCAGCTGCACTGGCATTATGTAAAGAATATTACAATTTTATACAAATTATCAGGATATTATAGAAACAAGAATTTTGTAATTAGACAGGCATGTCACTCCATGTAGTAATAAGAAGTACCTTGCCGGTGATAGGTTCATCGAGGGGACACACAGTGGAGTCGATCTCGGCGTAAATCTGAAAGTGCGGCATGGAGGCCCGGGCGCCGCCGCCACCCGCCCGCACTGTGCCGGGGTTGATCTCACACCGGACTGGCTTCAAGGGAGCTCGCTCTTGCTGGAATGGAACACAAGAAGGATAATGTCTATATACAAATTGATAGCTAAGAATTACATACTTATCTTACATTTTTAACTATTTAAAATTAAGAATAAGAGAAACAAAACATTGGTGTCGATTCTGTCGTCCCATTCCTACCTAATTTTAGTTCCAACTCGAGAAACGGATGGAAGATGCTTGACAGGTCTGAATTTAATTTTATAGCTGTCAAATATCGTCCATCCTTGGCAAATTCGGTGTCACTAAATTCATGGCTGTTAAATTTACGGTACATACAAGCAAGTTAATTAATCTGACAGGTCTAAAATATATTTGATCCCATTCTAATGTTCTTATTTAGAAAGTGAGAGACTGAAACTAATATGAGGTTTAGGTATATAACACCGCAGAATCAACACTATTGTCATTCTTTATACTAAACAATTTCATAATTATCATACACTGTTGCTATAATCACTACAATCAATCGTGAACCCATTTTAATTATTCTTTTTTTCATGAGGGGGGTAGGTATTTTCAAGGGTTTTTTTTTTGTTAATTTTATTGGTAACGAGACGAGCTGGTCGTTTGCCTGATGGTAAGCATAACGCCGGCCCATAACAATTGCAGTGCCACCCAGAACTTTGAAATTCAAAGGCCTGCGCGGCACTGCTGTGCGCTTGTTACCCTGAGACATTAGGTAATAAATCTCATAAGCCCAGTAATTTCACTGGATACTTTGCTCATCAAACCGGAACACAGTAATGCTTGCACACTACTGTGTGGCGGCAGACTTCACGAGCAAAGCGGTGGTAACAACCCAGACGGACACTCGGAGAAGAGTTAGTCCTCCCACTAACTAAGGGTGGTCTTTAATAAATTTTATGAAAGCATAAGGGTGGAAAAGTGGTGGATGAAATTTCATATATTACAATATGTTCACTGATGTCAGTTCCCGCTTTTTAACGCAATTTTTATTATTTTAAATTGCTAAGGGCAAGCATGTGACCAAAGTTGGTAGCAATACAGTTGACGGTGTAGCTACACTGTGCGGGCCTAGGATATAACTATTCACTTTGGAGACTCAAAATAGTGAAATAAATTTAAAAAGCAATCATCTCACCTGCCGATGTTGCACAAAGAACTGGCAGGTGACATTCAGTGGCTTATTCAAAAAAGACCTCTTCATGCTACACTTCAGGACATACATAATGTTCACAAACACTCCGTGGTATGTCTCTAGCAACCCTGGGTATCCTGGTGAAACTGCTTGGCGAGCTCTCAGAGGTATTTCAAAAGGGATCTCCGTAACTCCTGGAGGAATTTTCCCTGGTGGAGCCAATTCAATTGATGTGTTTATCAAATTGATAGGCTGAAAAATAAAGAAAGATATGTCCAGCTTATATTCTTTTATAGAAACAGATATTACAGTGGGTTAGCTTTATCAATTTAATATAATATTATTAAATTATTCCTTTGTATTTCTACTTCATTTATGTGCCTATTCACATTCAGATAATTCTTGCCTATAATTTTTATATGCATATTTTATTAAAATCCAATTTTCTGAATAAAAAAAATGTCTATGCATTTTGGTGATGTATAAGTTATTTGTGTTTTACAAACAACAAACATACATATTTATTGCTTTGAGAAGTTTTTTTTTTCAAATTCAAGGTGCAAGGAGTTCCGCTCCTTCGTGGTAAGCTTAGTAAATGTTAAGGAAACATATTTATTTATTTTTATTTGATAACTAATACGATACAACCAGTTACATTATGCAAGTTTAAAAATTGTACAAACTTTTATATTATATTTATAATATTTTAGCTTGGTGAATCTCTTCCAGACAACCACACATAGAGAGGAATAAAATCTAGATACATAGATGGTAGCTTTCAATTATTAAGTATTTTATATATCAAACCATATTTTATTTTTATCTACAAATATTTCTTTCTGACTCACATTATACTTCTATGTGTTCGTAACTAAATCACACCTTAATGCTATTTGAGAATGCTTCAAAAATGCCAACATTCTTGGTGCTGAGCTGCAGGTTAACCATGCCCTCCATAGTGAGGGTGAGGCCCTCATGTCGCACCTCGCTGCTACTCTCCACTGCTGCTACACCTGCAATAACTTCCTGTAAAAAATAGAGAAGGAGACTATATGGTTTGTTTCCACATTTCTCAGAACAAATGATTGAAGGATTACAAAGGTTTTGCTTCAAAGCTCTTGTAAGCAGTATCCAGTATATATAGTAGTCTTCGGCAGTATCTAGCTGTTACTTCTCTCTAGCACAAAAAACGCTACGCAGAAGACAGTTTGTTAGTGGGAGGACTAACTCTTATGCGAGTGTCCATCTGAGTTGTTACCACCGCTTTGCTCGCGAAGTCTGCCGCCAAGCAGTAATGTGCAAGCATTACTGTGTTCCGGTTTGATGAGCAGAGTATCCAGTGAAATTACTGGGCTTATGAGACTTAATACCTAATGTCTCAAGGTAACGAGCATACTGCAGTGCCGCGCAGGCCTTTGTGTTTCAAAGTTCTGGGTGGCACTGCAATTGTTACTACTTATAGATCTGTCATGGTCATCAACACTTTCAAAACAATTATCAAAGTAAAAGAGTATCTAATGTAATGTAATATAGTAGGTAGTTGGGTACCTGAGGCGTTTTCTGCACCTACTATGTAAACATTAGTTTTTATTGCTAGTAAAAAACTTACACCTTCATGATACACTTTGTTCACTCTTTTTAGTTTAATAAAGAGATTTGTAGACATCGTTTTTACAAAACTTATTGATTTGGACTCAGGCACAAATTACATGTATGTAGGTATCAGGATTTGGATTTTGGAATCAAAACAAAAATACAAATCCAATACAACCACACACATGACACAACTGATGACAATTGACAACTGACACAACATCGGTCATCGACATGTCTTGACCATAGAGTAGTTTACATAGGGGAATAGACAATAGAGTGCGTAGTATTCTACTTAATCTATGATAGAGTGGAAAAACGGGGCCATACTACGGCCACAGTAACACCGCGCCCCGTTGACTGGAGAGTTAGAAATCAAATATTCATATTAATTAATTTGGCATAACTAGGTGTATGTACAAAGGTTTTTTTTTACTTATATGAGATTTTATCATATCAAATCAAATAATTTATTTGCCAAAATACATGAAAATTAGGATCTTAAAATGAATTGTTGGTACAACAATATATCATAACTAATATTACGTAAGGCAGCCAAAAAAATAAAAATAATTCATGATTGATGGATATGGGCAGCATGCTGCCCGCGCCCACCTCAAGGGCTGCTTGCCGCCTTCAGGGCGCGGTCCGGATTTGGTATTACCAGTTATCACAGAGATATATTACCAACGATCATATACCGCGCTCTCTCTGTTTTGGGCATACTCTCACGATGGCAACATATCTGTGCGATGGCATTACTTTGCTATCCATTGCTCGTCTAATACTTGTCATTTTAGTTTTTTTTAACTTGCAACAATTTGAACTTATCAAATACAAACAAAACTCAAACGTCAAAAAATCAGTTGAAAAGAAATTTCCGTTTGTTGTGGTCGGTTTTGTGAATTTGGCTCGTAAAAACATTACGATTTTTATTTATTTTCGTTTGTAAATATAAATATTGTAATCGTGTGTTAGTGATTTTTTTATACAGTGTTAATGTTATTATTGTGAGTTTCGTTGTTATTCTATCGGTGAGATTCGAACAGGTGATACCGACAAGGGTTCTCCGGATGGATCGATATCGCTAACTTTGCTTTGGATAGCGAAAAATACGCGAAGCAAGGGGGTGGTTCGAAGATGGAGAAGTCGGCCCGGCCGCGGACGGCTCTTAACGAATGTGTGAAGGTGGTGGTGCGATGTCGGCCGCTCTCGGAGAAGGAGAAAAACGAGGGCTACGAAGAGGTGAGAATTACCATCAATGATGTTTATGTCGGGTGCTAGGGCTGCGCAGACTCGGTGCGTCAACTCCACTTGCATAGTTGTCGTCTGAAAAACATCGCCAACTATGATTGGATTTGGAATTATGAAAATGGATCGTGCACGCAATTGTTAATAATTGGTTGCGCGCTCTGCGTGGTGCGGTGCGTTTGTAAATTACGCGCACGCTGCAGGCACGAAATTATTCGGAAGAAATCTTCCGGAGTGTTTCAGGCGCGTGGGCCTGAGCTGTAGGCACGACCACCACTCCCGACAACACAAACACATAAGTAAAATTACTTTTAAGTTACTTGGCTAGTGTCTGTAACATAAAACTAGGTATACAATAAAGATCTGAAAATAGTGTTTTCTGTTTTAAATAGATATGTGATAGAAGTGTGCAGGTAGGTGCATAACAGAATCTCTGATAAAAGGTCTTTGAACTTAAATGAATCAGAAAAAATAGTGTATTGTAAGCAGTTATTTATCTGACCTACATCTTCTAATCTGTTCTCCAGACACACACAATATAATTGTAAGTTAAATGAACCAGGACATTATATACCTACCTCTTATCAGTAAAACAAATATTATAAATTAGTGAATGAGGTACCTTACATACCTACTTGTTATATTTGAAAATACAGAATTAAATCACTGAGATTTATGTTATGTTATAGGGAGCATTTTTTATACAAATTAAAATTCTGAAAAAGATCATTCAAGATGAAACTCAGTTCTTGGACAAATATAGCAACCTGCTTATACTTTACTTTCTCATATCATCTGTTACAAGATCAAAGTTTTGTTTCTAAACATATCTCCATCAATTTAAAATAATTATATTATTAAACAATAAAGCAGCAATAAGCTTTCTTTAAACTTAAAAAAAAGTTTTTATTTATCAAATAAAAAATTAGTCAAATTCTTCACACTTTTAAGGGTACTTAGAGATAACAAACAGACATGCTTGCACAATGTTTCATGCTAAGTATACTGTGTTGTGTACTGTTGTGTACTGAACTCTGCTCTGAAAGTTCTTTGCACAACAGCTACTGTATAGTCAATGCTCCATATAATTATACAGTCTAATTTATTTGCAAAAGATGAGTATGCAACAACTACAATTGCTTGTTTAATGTTTCTTAGAGGAGCTCCTGTTCTAATGTGTAATTTTTATACAACATGCAATAATCTGAGTAGGATTTATCTTTTTGTGGTTAATTTTAGTACAAAGCAATAGGATGTATAATAATTTATTTATAAATCAGCACCTTGTCCTCTGTTCTCTTAGTTATGTATACCTGGCAGGATCACTGTTTATTAAAATATTCTATTTAAATTGAATGAAAATGTTCATAGTTCATTCAAATTATTGACAGGTATCTGCTTATCCATTTATTATAGTGTTAAAAATACATACATATTATTGACTAAATGTAGGTATGTAAGTAATCTATTTGTTGTTGATACAGTTTGCATGACCTGTTCACTGGCTGAGCTCTGAATCACTCACGAAGAACTCTGTTTGCTCTATGATCCATCTCTTAGATAAGGAATGCATTTGTTTCTTATTTGTGTTTATAGTAAGAGTGATGCGTAACTAGCTCTTTTATTCATTTCGCTCATCTTGTCTCTGTATATGTCTACACTTGAGATAAGGTGTAGTTACATAAGTGCAACATTTTTGAGAGTGTGCAATGGCATTAAATGAACTGATTCCCCCTTCCCCATTCCTTCATCGGGTGACAAGATGCACAGCATTTCATCACCCATTTATAGTTGATATATCTTCTATCCATACCAAGTGCTATGCTTGAACATTCATCAAGCGGACAGCTGCGAAGGAATGGAATTCTTTGCTGTCATCCGTATTTCCTGAAGACTACTATTTGGAAATATTCAAGACAAGAGTGAATACTACAGGTATCTACTAGGCAGATGTGTTACAATATCAACCGCTTTGTTGCTTAACATCAGGTGAGATTTCCGTCTAAAGCTAGCCTGTCCGGCATAAAAGAGTGGTGTTTTTGTTTTTACTTTCAAAGAGCCTTGTAATATATTTGCCTGGCTACTTTTCTTATTTACTTTAATTATACATATATATGAGTTTTACCAACAAAGTTACAAAAACCTCACAAAAACCCCAAATATAATTTATTGAGGTAGGTTAGGTTCTGTAGAAATTAGCAAGAACTTCTTTCTTTCTTATGTAAGCTAACTATAGCAGTATATAATAGTTATACCTTAAATCAAAGTTGCATGTAAATGCTGTCATTTAATGTCCTACAAAAAGAACTGGTTTTTGTGTACCTATCCTGTAAGAAAGTCAAAGGCTCACCTAACCAGTCTCACAAGGGTGTAAGACAAAGCCGCACGCGACAATGTCGTAAACCCGATCTCCGCCCAGAC
The DNA here is from genome assembly GCA_907269065.1 of Crocallis elinguaria. Classification (NCBI taxonomy): domain Eukaryota; kingdom Metazoa; phylum Arthropoda; class Insecta; order Lepidoptera; family Geometridae; genus Crocallis; species Crocallis elinguaria. Next base: position 12,337,825 of record OU026076.1, on the reverse strand, counting down.
AGGTATGAGCACTAACTAGCTCCAATTAGTTGCGTCATTGAGACCGAAGCCTAATAAACTCGTCAGGTTAAACGAGGGCTGCGAAAATGTGGGCTCGTCAGACGTCACCCACGGTCACGCATGCTCGAGTGAGGCGTGCCGCGGCCTGCACACATACGAGTAAATCAATTGCCATAGTGGTGGAAGTATAGATCGATAGATCGCCGTTTCCAAAAATAAAATGAGGAGCTGTAGCTCCCGCAGTTTCCCGGGGTCTTTGTTTTCAACGACAATAAGTTGCGTAATCTCGGAACTCTGAAAGAAGCTTTTCCCTAAACCAATTTTATAGAAACATTCTAGGACTTCACAACTATTCCACTGGTGTTTAAGAATGCTGCGGAATTTTGCGTACCTACATTTTGTATACAAATGATTAGAACGTTCGTTCGCCGAAAAATACCATCCACTGTTAAATTACGTCATAAATATAAAATAAATATTCATAAATTTATTGATAATATTCATTACACGTCACACAGATATACAGTATGTACATTAAGAATATAATAACATAATAAAATTATAAGCCTACTTGCGCTTGTAGATTATCCAACTGGTTTTGTAGCTAGCTAGGTTAGATGTAGTGTTAATTTATGAATATAGAAGAATATAGATAACAAAGGCATTTAGCCCGTTAAAAAAAATACAAGAAAAAGATTACTTCGACAAAGAGACGCGAGCCTACTCAGCGATAGCAAATTCAAAGCTAGAAGGTACACCATGCCATGTCCTATAAATAAGTCAAACTTTTCAATTTTCCACGGTAGCTATCAGACGACGCTGTAAAAAACATTTGACCAACATCACGGTTTTAAAAAAAAAATGTAAAGTCTATCACTGAAACTAGCATTAAAATATTTTATGTGCTGAAATTATGTGGCTAACATAACAAGTCATGAATAACGATGCATTGCGTACGCATAGATCTACCAGTTGCCGTCCTTAAGCTGTTGAGCACTGAGCAAGGCCCTAATGCCCATTGTCCACGCTATGGTCCATATTTGTCAGATCAGCTAGCTGCACGCGCCGACGACCTTCTCCAGTTCGCATTAGTCTCGTAACGCTACGATGTACGACGTAGATCAGCTTGCGAAATACGATTACACTCAAATTGTGTTCCGCTTTTTAAATAGGAATATTTGCGTACTATTTATTTACAGCTTCTGCCTGTGTAGAATACTAATTTGTAAAACTCTTGTTTCCATTTCTACGCAGGAATCTCGTATTTTCTTACGAGTTACGACATCAGCGACGCAAGTACGGATCTATTCGGGTTGATAAAATTCGATAAAATTGACAGTTCGATAAATCAAAGACAATTCGATAAAACCCACTTTATCGATTTGAACTGTCAATTTTATCGAATATTATCGAATTTTATCGACCGAAAAGACCCGTACTTGCGCCGCAGGCCACTTTGAACCATGAAGCTCGAAACTGTTTCTGCGAAGCCATCTTCATCGGTTAAAGTACAATTAATCTTCCAAGAGCCGTTTTTTTTTAACATGATCTCACCCTCATTGTGTTGCGAGTTAACAAACGTTTGCGAGATCCAATTTAGACTCGATTCTCTATTAAAAACATCGCAGCCACGTACAGATTGGAGTTTGATTGTTGTTCGTCTTTTTGTGCCGGAGCTTCCTTTTCCCTTTTTTGTCGTTTATGAGGCAACACTTTTTTCCTCGGGTGAAACTTGTGGTGGTTAGCGGTTTCAGACTCGACTGTTGCAAATTTGAAAGACTTTACTGAAATCGACCTTCATTAGTGGAGATTAACGATCTGTTTTACAGGCCGGATTGCCCAATAATCGCTACTCTTTACTGCACACATTACCGCGTTACGAAAACGCTATTTTCTGGTGTCGTTGCCACGTGTTGCCGTCTGCTGATGATGCCATTATGGTTTCGGCTATCATTTGAGACATTTTGGCAATTACATTGTGTAAAACGCTTATAGTGGTTAGTAAGGCATGGCTTGTGACCCGCTTTTGAAAAGGAAATCTTTCGTGAGTGTTGATCTTACCCGGAAGAATGAAAGAACGGCATTTGACAAACGCAATAAACCGATCTATGGCATGATATCCTTTCTTTGTAATGGCATTTTGGAGAGTAACAAATAATGTAAACTGAAGTGTGATACAGATAACAGCTAACACAAAACGAACAAGTTTAGTTTTCCTCTAAGTAATAAATGAAGATCATGGTACCAATATAGCTATTTACCACACGCGGAGTCCGCAAGTATTCGCAACATAAAAGTGTAAACAAGACATCTGGCCGCCTCCATCTAAGGCGCAGGACCGTAAACAGTGCGCTTCTGACATCCAGATAGCCTTCAGTGCATTCTTTGAATGATTTCTCTTTATGTAGGTGGCTGGCTGATCGATCTTTGCAATCGTTTGGCTTATAAATTACAGTCTTTAGAGGGCAAAACTACATATTCTAATAAGGCTTTACAGAGACGTCCTAAACCTACATGAATGACATTCTACGTCATCTTTCGTCATCAACAAATGAGAAAGGATCTTCTTCAATTTTAAGGATAATTAGGATATTTTTTTATAATAAATGGGCTCGCGTTTGACCGCATCTCACCCGCGCCGACGACATAGCACGCTGTCCAAGAAGATACCTGTTCACTCGTGTCTTGAAGAATCTCAGATTGTAGTGTGTGTATAGTAATTTACTTACAGCTACAATCGTAGAAAATTCTGCTGATTTTTTTTACAGAACCACGTATTAAGTTTTCGTACTAAAAAAATGAAATATGAAAGCAACTATTATTACTTACGCAAACTTCCGTTATACTTGCTATTTCTATGCCTAATTTAAAAACATAGGGGTAAAAAACAGATATCACCTTGCTTGTTGCAACAACGGCGCGCCGGAAAGTGGGCGCTGCGGTGCTGCGTGTGCGCAACTGGCTGTGAAACCCGCGCGTGGCAGGTTTCCTTCATGACGCATACTTTTCATATTGAAATGCTTAGGATGTCTTCAAATTCTACAGGAATTTATTGTGGCTGAACGCTAATATGTTGAACATTAACAAGCCACTTCATGTCAATCTAAAAGGCTACACCACTCGACATTCTTGCTCATGATAACGAGAAACATAATGTATTAATAGAAAATACTAATTGTGATCATTTCGAGTGGGCTAGTATTTTAAGCCTGTGGAGGGCTACTGTATATATCACCGAAGTACGAAGTTACGTGTTTCGTTTTGTATGGTCGATGCTCTAGACTCCAAGTTGCGTTTCGCAGTTTTTACTCCTCCTTATTATAATTTCTAAGAGTAAGACTAAAATTTAAATTTTACACATATTTGACGATTTTATTTCATAAATAAGCTATTACCTATTCGGTATTTTTCATTCAGTGCCGTAAGTTCGGATGAATAGAAAAAGAGTAGACGCATGATAACCATTACTTTAAAACGGTGTTGTCCGGAAGCACACCGATCTGTCAGGAAGCAAGCAGTCTAATAATTAACCCTTAATTTGGCTAAGTCCGCTACAACGAACAATCAAATAAATAAAATCTGGCGGGTTAATGAAAACTTCTAAACGGCTTAAATATCTAACAACAACTTTAAAATATATTTCTATTACGGTAAAAAAAATAAAATTCTTATTTGGAACACTGTATCTGTCAGTTTGAGACAAAATGTCGACGAAACACAAGCCATCCGTTTTACTCAAGATATTAATAATTTTTTATAAAGGTTTTACTATCAAATGTGCACGTTTGTTTACTGAAATAACTTTGTAATATTGTCATTTATTGAATCACTTATAGATCTTGTAATTTTGTAAGGTTTTGGTGACTTTTTTACTAAAAACAATGTATGTCCGCCACAGCGAACAAAAACAATTTCATAAATATTTAGTATTTGAATGATTTGTCCGCCACAACGAACATTGCCAAAGTTATCGCGGGCTAAACATGTATTGGGATTATTACTAATATTTTACCTAATTATTAAATTTACATATTTATTTATACTTATTTAACGCTATTTAACTTTTGGTTATGGGTTTTGCACAAATAGTTGACATTTGCCTGAATAATACTTGGCTTGTTTATCGAGACCGGCGTCGGCCTGGAAGTAAAATTTCCCTAAAGGTATTTAGACATCAGGTATATGAAAACCTACTTTTGGCCAATCGAAGTGCCAAAAGAATCAAAAGAGAACACTCAAAAATAAACAAACCTTACGCAGCAAGACCATCAAGCCCTGTAAAATATGATGATGTAGGTCATTTCCCGTCAATTATGGATGAAGGACGTTGCAGATATTGCCAGAAAAAAAACAGTTGTTTTTTGTATAAAATGCAATGTCAGACTTTGTTTTGTAACTGGCAAAAATGCCAGAAACTATTTCCTTAATTTTCATACTAAATAAATGTGTAAATGTCATAACTAAATTCATTTTTTATTATATTTGTCTACAAAATACTTCAACTTTTTATTTACCACATATTTAGTAATGGCCGCTACACCGGACATGTATGTTTTATAACATAATTGTCAGTGTTCGCCACAGCGGACATTAATTATCTCAAAAATGGAAAATTATATATTTTTTTAATTTATTTTACAGACATCCTAATGTCAATACAGACATGGGAAAATAACAGAAATTAAAAAATATTTGAAAAAAACCTCTTGTCAAATTAAGGGTTAACAAGACAATTCATTCAAGGGGGTTATCAGCGAATCTTTACGCCTTGTTAAAGTACTTAACATAATTTGTGCGAGTGAATTATGTGCGTTTGTTATGAGTATAAAAACAGAGATAAGATGTTGAATTACATTTGAGGCTCATTGTTTTAAAGTATGTAACGGCTCGGATTTGAATAATGTTGATTAAATATTGCATGTGACATTAAAATACACACGTACATTTGTAAACGTACATCTTTATGCAAAATTTGTAAACACTGATGGAGAGGAGACACGACGCCCGCAGATCTACCGGGTGGAGCGCTGACTCTGAGATCAGGTTTCGGCGCTCAGACAGATTTTATGTATAAAAATAAATCTAGTTTATACATTAATTTTTATTAGCAACGCTATGAAAAGCATTTTATGATTCAAGATTTATTGTTTTGTGGCTGAGCTTTTTGTACGTTGTCATCAAGAACTGTAAGACAACAATTTTAAAGGTTTTTCCTGAAAATCGACTCTAATCTCTAGGTGAAAAGAAAGCGGGAGCAGACATGGTACGAGCGACTGTCCACCAAGCAGACGGACAACAGAAAGATCGGTGCCCCTGTAGTACAGGTCTGACCACCGCCAGGGAGTGGATAACGACGCACTAACTCGGTGGCGCTGGGTCGGGCATAGTGATACGTGGGAAATATTATGGCGATTGTTGTTTGCACTGCGAAAAGTGTTGGCTTGAACTCGTAACAGCCTCTACCCTCTACAACTTGTCGTTTGAGCTATCAAAATTGCAACATTAGTACTGTTTACTGCGGGTGCGTTGTACATCGTACACGTTGTTACGTTGCGACTTGCTACCTCACACTAAATTTTATGTCGGTATAAATCCGTGAGTAGAGGCTTTTAGAGTAAAAAATACAATTGACAATGTCAAGGTTAATATTAAAAATACTACAACAGTAAGTTCAGATTTGAAGCCGTATATTTTGTCGCTGTGCAAACGTTACGTTTCAGATGTTAACCCCTAGTAATAAGGCTTCTGAGTAATATGAGCACAGGTGTAATTGGTAAGATCGCGGTGGCGGTATTAGTGACTGCTTATTAATGAGTTTGAGGAAAGGAAACTTCATTCATGCAAACTGATACGATTTCATTTCACGAATACAGAGTACAAACTAATTTGACTGTAAATATATAATTTATATAGAAGCTTTTAGTGAACAGATATAAATCAATATGCCTTTGCAGACATCGAACGCTTACAAAGTGTATTTTATACTTTAATTTTATTATTACTAATAAGCAGAAACAACAAAATGATGGCTACTCGAATTGAGTTGTTCCACAGCTCGCAGCTCGCTGGAGGGTCATAAATAAATAACAGAAGACGTAAAGTGCGTCTAGACACGAGCCGCTTCATGCTTACGGTTTCACGAATTGTGGCGAAATTTTCCTTAATAGCACCGCCGCCGTTATGACTGAATTTCTCATTTGATTTACTGAGACGTTAACTTTGATCACCTCTTCAGCACCTAATAATTAATCTCGGCGCGGGACACCATTATCACAATGTATAGGTACCACATAATAACATGATGCAGTAAGTTCATTCTCATTTATAAACGTCGTGAAGGGATATTATTATGACGGTAACAAAATGTAAGAATAACATAAAAGGTGGACGGATAAAGCACACGCTTCCATTCTGGTCTCTAAGGCTAAGATTCAGAAACGAATTTCGTGTTTCTATATGTTAAAATTCTATACAGTTTTGACATATATAGAGGCAAAAGTCCTTAAACTCATCTGTGAATCTTAGCCTAATAGCTTTTATATGAATAATAACGGAGCACGTTGCAAAAGCTCCCTTGCTTGCTTGAACGATGAAGTTAATACGTGTCAATACGCAGGTCGTGAATGTGTGCCCCGAGCGGGGCGCCGTGCAGGTGCACAACCCCAAGGGGCAGGACAAGCTGTTCACCTACGACGCCGCCTACGACTGCCAAGCTGACACGCAGACCATGTACGACGAAATGGTGAGCCAATACAGATATACACACATTTGACTTTATCTGAAGTGTCCAATGAATCCGAAAAAATGGAGAAAGATTGTACATGGAATTCTCTTGTTTTGTAAAATACCTTTTGATTATTGTCTTTATATTTAGACACAGAATATATTTATTTATATATTTATTTATTGCAACAGGAACGGCATTACCAATTATAATAATAGTACGTATAGAACGGACACTGCTTCCCTCAAAGCAATCGGGGCTTCCTTACCCCGCCACTGATTTTAGCCTGTTTTTGGCCTGAGTTGAGCACGGGACGCTATGTAGACATATAACTCTCTAATGTGTGGGACGCACAACGCGCCACACGTTCAAACAAACTATCGCATTTACTTATTATATAAGTATGGATTTTACAAAATATCTCCGCCAAATGGCGGAAATAATATGGAGAATATTATTCTAAATACTAGTTGCTCCATAGATATGGAGCAACTAGTTTGTAGGAACAGCTTAACATCTACATTACACAACGTTAAAATAAAGTCGTTTTTCCGCTTCTTTAAAGAGCTTATTATTCATTTTACTATTGAACATTTTTTGGACATTCATAAACGGCGATGTTTCCTTATTTGAAAAGGCTCGGTACAGAGGACTGTTCGGTACAGTTGGTACGATTGATACAGTTTTCCTTTGTATTATTCCATTCAAGGAAAAATTAGGTCATCATTTCACGCAACGCCGTGAGCTTTATCGCTCCCGCTCCACTCCTTTTTATTGCGTATTGGCAGGCGCGCGTATTTTTTTATTATTTGACGTCAGTACAAGAAGTGCGGTGAAGTCGTCTTCTAGCTATTATATATAAATATATTTTGGTCTACTTTCGTCGCGCAAGGTCAAGACTGTCGTGGGAACTTGTCTAGATAGATTTTGTGACATTGAATCATATTCAACGTTCCGGTTTGCAGATTGATACGATATTTCTCTCTCGTCTCTTTTAATAGTGAAAGATGTTGTGTCTCATTTAGTGGTACCTACCTATGCATGAGTAGAATGTCGCCATTGTTACGTTACTATATCTACCGTCTACACATATATGTTAAAACTAGGTTCGACCCGCGGTTTTCACCCGCGTTCCCACAGGAAATGTGCATTTTTTCCGGGATAAAAAGTAGCCTATATTACTCTCCGATCCATAAACTATATCTATGCCAAAAATCACGTCGATCCGTTGCTCCGTTATTGCGTGAAAGAAGGACAAACCAACAAACACACTTTCGCATTTATAATATTAGTATGATTTATATGTATGAATGATTTATGAGATGGCAAATAAATATCAGTTAATTTAATTTGCTAGCTGAAACCGGTGAAAGTCCCAATTAATATTAATTTCTGTATGTATTTCGTTTTCAGTTAAGCATTCCGTGTTGCATTTCCAAATACTTTTGTAATTATATCAAGTGAAATGTTGTGTCGTCTGTCTGCCGACTAAGTATATATACCATTCGATGTATATGTACGTATGTATAGCAAGCATTCTCGAATGTTCCGTGGGCAGCGGCTGTTATATTGTTGCCAAAATATGCGGCCAATGTACTCCTTTCCGAAATGCCGTACGCAGAACGAGCTGTCCTGAACTTTTCCGGGAAAATGTTATTACGTTACGTCATTCATATGTCAGTTAACAGTTTGAATGTACGAAAAACATATATATCTAGAAATAGCTATTGTGTTACATGCGGATTCAAACTGAATTTTGATATGAAACAAACCACCAGTGGCCCAACCGGCCTGACCAGACCCTCTGCGCATGGTGCGGGTGTTCAGTTGCGATGGTGAACGTTCTCATGACCCAACAGAAAAGCCAAACGCACCCGCAAACGCAAAGCTAAACGAACCCGAATTATTTTATAAGATTTTATTTCAATTTTGGATCATTTTAGTGTTTTGGTAATATTTAACATCAAACTATTATGCCCGTTTTCACCAGCCCTAGGAGATGCCTACACGGTATGCCTAAATATTTAGGAGTTGCCTAGGGCAAAAAACCATACACCAACCATTAAGAGTGTTCTACGGTGCATGTATATTTAGAAGTTTGCTTACATTATGCATTAGGAGTTAGGTACTTGATTAGGCGTCGCCTTATTCGTCGTTAGTGAAAACGGGCATTAGATATTTTAATCAGTGCCAAAGGTAAGTTTGAATTTCGAAAATTTGACAGTTTTGGAACCCTTATTCTTAAAAAGTGTAAATAGCGGCTCGGTAATCCTTGTCCCTGTGAACTCGTGGCGGTCTCCTATAGTCGACGCAGTGTTATAGGCGCGCTAACTAGTTAATTGGTCGTCATGTGCTTTCATTATAGCCCGCCGCTGGCCTCGAGTTCAAGAGTGAACTTGACTTTGATGCTCTAAACGCCCAACGATTGCATACTGAGATCTTGACCCTTTTCAAAGGATGTCCCGTACGAGTGTGTCTAAGGTAGCCCTTATTATGTAACGAGTCGGTCTAAGGTAGCCCGTAATAAATCTATGTAGATCTAGGCCCACGGGTATCCCTATTATGTAACTACCTACAGAGAACATTACGCGTATAACACCGTTTCTCGGATTTCTGACTTGCAAAAATTCGTTTGAGTAGTAATTTAGTAAATAGTTAATTTAAAAGACGTAGGTAAATCTATATCTATACTAAGTATATAATATTATGAAGCAGTAAAGTTTGTATGATTTTTGTTTGTTTGTTTGTTGTTTGCTAATCTCTGGGACCGCTGACCAGATCCTTACTTTTATTTCCAGAACTAATTTCTTTCACTAATAGGAAGCTACATTATCCCTCAGTGCTATATACAGGCTATATTTTAATCTGATTCAACGCGTGCGAAGCCGCGGGCAGACGCTAGTGGTTTATATGTTTAGGGATTCTAAGCTAGATGCAGTCAAGGCCTGTTCGAGAACGTTCCTTTTGTACAATTTTAGGACCATAACAGTTGTTTTGAATGTTCACTTTTAGCTTATTTATATTTTTGGACTGTAAAATAATTTTTTTCTTGTCATCAATCTGTATGAATGAACTACGTTGTTTTTTTGCGATATTGTGTAATGAGCACGAGCTCGCAATTCCGACACAAGGAAATAATATTTCCTTAATTGCAACAAAAAACTAAGTTACGTATAAATTACAATGTTTAAAAAGCAAATTGCACAAACAATTTGAAACTATGTATAATTGCAAGTTTTTGTCCGACAGTCGCTCGTGAACATTGCCTTGTCATCTGTACCTACCTAATACGAGTAGATTAGCTATCTCTGTATTACAGGTTGGTTGACTTCAATCTGATGTTTTTTTTAATACTTTTAAAGTGTCCCTGTATACAGGGTGAGTTTGCATTGGTATGGGGGATTAGAACCACGGTTGTCGACAAGTTGTGAGAATCTCCCTTGGACATCATTCAAAATTTCCATACGAAAAAGATAAATTCGCTTTCAACGTGAAATGCGCGGTATTTTCGGGAAAATTTCTAAGTCTTTTAATCAACAGAAAGTTCAGCATAGTTCAAGTGAATCAGCTGATCTAGGGCTGCCTAGAAGTTCTGTAATAGAATTTTGACGTAATGTTGAAATGCCTTTTTTTTAAGGGGCAGAATCCGGCGCGCCGCTATCTCCCTCGCGCATCTCAACATTTTTGAAGATAAACAATCACTTAATATAATTATGAAAAATCGCATTCGGTGAAATTGCTGACAATGACATTACAAAGGTTACACAAAAATTTCATTTTGTTCCATTCAGGTTTTCAAACCTAAAAATGGGATTTTATGTTTTGCCCATTTTCATGTATGAAAACTTGATCGGATCAAAATGATACTTTTGCCGTACCTTTGTAATGTTAATGCCAGCAATTTCACCGAGTTCGATTTTTCATAATTATATTAAGTGATTATTTATCTTCAAAAATGCTAAGATGCGCGAGCGAGATAGCGGCGCGCCGGATTCGGCGCGCAGGCTGTATATAGTTTACTTTTTTATGAGCTACAAAATTATAGCTATATAGCTAAATGTAGACTATCCGTCAGTGTCATTTTTTTATACTCGATCGTTTGACCATTATCTAGATGTGGTCGCAGATGGACCATACAATAACTAAACACTGTAAACAATACTTACTTGATTTGGTATTAGTGATCAAATATTTGTCTCGCTGTGGCCTTCCGGCAACCCGCATTCTGCGCTCGGCCAAGTAAAGAGCTAATTCGTTATGCTTTTGCTCCACAAATATAATTAGGTATCATAATAGTTATGAGTATTATTGCGCCAAGAAAACTTTCATTCTACCTAATAATAATATGTCGTTGACTATTAATAAGTCTGCGGTCTTTTTTTATGTTGTTTGGTAACCAGACGAGCTGGTCGTTTGCCTGATGGTAAGCATAACGCCGGCCATAATAATAACAATTACAGTGTCACTCAGAACTTTGAAAGACAAAGGCCTGCGCAGCACTGCAGTGCGCTCGTTACCCTGAGACATTAGGTATTATTATATAAGTAATGTTAAGATTATTTTAAGATCTGTGGTTTTTATGAATAAATAAATAAATTAAGTCTCGTAAGCCCAGTAATTTCACAGGCTACTCTGCTCATCAAACCGGAACACAGTAATGCTTGCACACTACTGCTTGGCGGCAGACTTCACTCACAAAGCGGTGGTAACAACCCAGACGGACACTCGCAGAAGAGTTAGTCCTACCACTAACAAAATGTCATATGTCTATGGCATGAACTTGACACAATTCGCGACACCTACGTTATCAACACCCGATTTACCTGTTTTTGTACAAACGCGGAAGAAATCGCTTGTTTTCACAAAAGTGCATCCCACACGTTATCAGTCATCATTCAGTCAGCGACCAGTCGAGAGCCTGTCCTCGGTTTCACTTTCAATGCCTTGCCTTGGAACTGACCAAGGTCTTGTAGTATTTGTTTTTTACCAAAATATGATTCAACGCGAGGTGTGGGCGGTGGCCTTACCATCATGCCATGGGCGTTAATGTGTGATTAATTAGATATTGTAGCATTAGCATTAACTAAACCCTTGGTACAGTCATTCGTCTCGTTGAGTTGTAAAGTCATTATTGTTGTTTGTCATTGATCTTCTGATATATATCATCTATTGTAATTTACGAAGCAGTAATTCAAATGCTATTTTAAGACTTTCGATGTTGATTTTTTAGAAATAATCTTCTTTGTAATGTTTGTGATCTGTAGAATTTATTTGAATATGTAAGGAATGTTTTAGTATTGTATCACTCAATTTGTGATTTGACGCACAGCTTACACTTTCAGAGGGAGCTCGTTTACGACTTGCAGCAGCTAGCAAGGTCTGCTGCAAGATTCGTCTTTTATTACTCTTTGACGTCAACTCTTTCAAGAAACGTGCTCTCGGACAAAGTACTGTTTACCTCAACATTGTTTCCAGCTTTTATGATTCCTTAATGATCGTTTACGTTTTTTTTATCGCCTTTTGTTCAAGGTGACGTGTGGTTCTTATTTTTATCTTTTGTTCATAGCATTTCATTGTCCGAACGCGATTGTATAATTTGTAGCGAACTTCGATCTAAATTGTATTTCACTGGCGAGTAGTAGTCCATACGAGCTGTTGTTTATTCTGTGGTGTCAGTTACGTCATGGTTTGGTTCCGTTTCCGACCTTTCAGTCGGTCGATGTGGTTCATATCCAGATTTTGTTCGTGTTCTATAAAAAGTGTATGCATCGATGAGCTCATAGTCACAGTGAGCAATGAGATGGAGCTGTAACATTGCCGAATCTATTAAATTAACGCCTAATATATTTAAAGGCGGAAATGCAATTTTTCTGTACAATGTGTTTTTTAAGTTAGTACCTCTACTCTATGATTTATATGTCTCGTCAATTCCGATGGAGGAAATAAAGCACAAGGAAAAAAATGAGTGAATGACTAAAATTGTATTACGAGATCATTGCAAACAATTTGTGGATTATTTTTAAATGCATATACGATTGTACTATAATACGTTTCCTTATTTTTAACGTTAAAAATATAGGTATAAAACCTGCAATACTAAATGACTCCCCACGATGTCATACATGAGACCTGACCTAACTAGGATTTGCTGCATTTAGGGAATCAGAAACTAAGACGGTCACTATGGTCACAGGTATATTAAATTAATTTCTTATTTATCCAATGTCTCATTTATCCTTGTGCCAAACTATCCTAATCAGTACCTAGCGCTTTCTAATCAAGAAACGTGTCCCAGGTGCGCCCCCTGGTCGCGTCCGTGCTGGACGGATTCAACGGGTGCGTGTTCGCGTACGGTCAGACGGGCACGGGCAAGACGCACACCATGGAGGGCACCGCGGCGCACGAGGGCATCATCCCGCGTGCCTTCCGGCACATCTGGTCGCACATAGAGAACAACGCCTCGCCTGACGTCACGCATCTCGTGTCCTGCTCCTACGTGGAGCTGTACCTCGAGGATGTGAGGGATCTGCTGGCCAAGGACGTGTGCAAGAAGCTGACGATACGGGGGCAGGTGAGTTGCTTTTTCTGTTCTGCTGGCAACCAAACTTACTGTGTGCTAGTGTATAAAAATATCTGATGCGCCTTGCTCGTATGTGGCGCCAGGAAGATGAACGTAAACCGCTGTTAAATTAACTTTATTAAGATGACAAAACAAGTTTACTCTAATAGTACATTCATGTAGGCAAGTAATAAAACGTTGAATAGGAGTTTGAAGAAAATAATGTTATAGTCGACATTATTCCTAGAAGTCTGCCAAAAGGTTGCAACCCAGATAGGACACTTTTAAAAATATCAGAAGTTCTAACATCGACCGACCCAAATGTCAGTCAGTTCTAGTTTCCCGACTTCAGCCCGTTCTAATATAGGGCACTAGTCCCGTAGTTGAAAATTAGAAGATAACCATATCTTTCAACACCCATTAAACGGCTATCCAATCGCAATGATCGCTGCTGAAAGCTCTCCCGCGACGTTGGCTTAGCGCCAAACATTTATTACTTCCACATAACCGCCTCACTTCCACTTTAAGTTACGAACTTCATAGACAGATATGCCTTTTAGGACTAATGAATCGAAACAATACGCTTAGTAACTATTACAAATATTCTGTGCTTGTTGACGCGTGCCTGCGTATGCGTGCCGTATCAGCGCTGTGGATGGCGTGCCGATAGTCACTCCAAATATAGTGCATAGTCTGATGACGCGCAAGCTTTATGCTTTAGCTGGGTAGTACAAATTGTAATTGTTTAGTTGCGCGTGTACACGTTGATGCATGATTTAGCATGATGCAGATTTTGTTTTCATTAATAACGGCCAAGGATTCAGCCTTGACTCCATCTAGAGCGCCGTATTGTACGCGTCTGACATCGCAAGTCATAAATCAGTTTCTTATAAATGATAACATAGAGTGGTCAATTACTTACACCCGGATCTAGATCCCAGAAGAACCGTTTCTAGGGTACACATAACTATGAGAACCCCTAGCACTCAGACGCAGTAACTTTGAGAAATCTCGCACAAGCTTTTGTCCTTCGTACACTTCGAATCCCAGGGGTCCCTGATCGCGGTTAGATAGAACCACGGCAGCTGTAGTAGCTCCTCAAAAGCCATAGGTACAAAGCATTTACGGTAAATACCAATTTTTCTTTCACCTCTGATTAATTCTCACCTCTAGTTGATTTGGGCTAAATCGTAACTCTAATATTTTTTACAAGGTCCAATGCCTGCCGCAAATTTAAATCAAAACAAAAACAAGTTTCCTCGTTGTGTAATCTTTCTAATCACTCATACGCCTTAACAAATATCATTACCAAAATTTAAAATCGCAAGCGGGTAACAATTACCGTCCAAAGTGAATATTGACGTCCGGCGGGTGGGACGCAGCTTCACAAGCCATCTCCGAAGACGCCTCAACACTGTATCAATATTGACGCAACGTGTTTCCTTGGTGCTTGTTTACAAAGCAGTGGAGTTGTGTACTTTATTTGGTAATTGTGATACCGTGTCGCAGAGAGCTTGGTCCTTCGCCGTTGTTGACCGTTACTGAGGCGCAAGCTCAAAACTAAGAGCTAAGACTGCTAATACTTTAGATGCTTTGTATTTTTGTGTATACTTAATAATCGAGGAGGTTCTTTTCAAAACTTGACTATTCCACTTTTTATGTTTTTGCACAATTTGAGAAAATAGTAATGGGTAATGTCATTTTGAACTGGAATAATTTACTTTGGACGAAATCATGCGTTTTATGCTTTCTGTTCTGGTGTAAATATCAAGTTTTGACTCAATTTTATTTTCGCTGAGTTTTAATTTAAAAATCGGCAAACAAAAATAAAAACTCTTCCTATCGAAAGTGGAGTAGTCAACATTTGAAAAGAACTCCTCAATAATAGTACAATTTTTTTTTAAATTTTGACCCCTTCTCTTTAAAGAGACCACAATCACACTAACTTTGTTTTTATGTATTGTCTCGTAATCCGCGCTTGTTGCAAAATCATGGTTATTTTGACAGGAAAACGCTAACATGCATAAGCATTTACGACGTCCGCGGCTCATGTAGTTTGTGTGTTTGAGAGACACACTTTTGTATAAATAGTTGACCGGTGCGAGCGTGACCTCATCGTACTTGATGGTGTTATGGTTAGGATCGCAAGGTCTTCACCTAGACGCGCTGACCGGATACTTGCTTACAATAATCATTATTATTATGAATAATTTCAATTCGATTCGGTTTTAAAAGATCTTTATTTAGACATACAAAATTACAAACATGTACAATACTAGTATAAATTAACATCCTAGCAGTAAAAAAATAAGGATTCAAAGGCATTCGTCGAGTACACTCTCATTGCGAATTTCTGAAGTGACAGTACTTTAATAAAACATGATAAAATAATGAATTACAAGAGCATTGCATTTTAGGTTCTAATAGTATGTAAGTTTTACATTTATGAAGCATTTTGTATTATAAAATCATACATTCAACGATCCGAGACCTAGTCTGTTCGCAGAAAGCAATAGGAACTTTAAAACTGTCTTGTCACATCAACTGAACACCTTGAGTTTCTTGGCGTCACATTGCCATCCACTACTCTCAATTTCGGCTCCTGTATTGAGTCCAAAGCTCAATTGGCTGCCAAAAATCTGGGTGTCCTAGTAAAGGTGAGGCGGTACTTTACACCGGAACATTTGCTCAACTTATATCAAGCACAAGCTCGGTCGTGTATGGAGTATTGTTTCATGTCTCATCTCTGGGATAGCTCGGCCAAGTATCAGCTGAAGATGTTGGGGTCTATTGAGAGGCGAGCCTAAAGAATCATCCGCAATGACTCGCTAGCAGATGCCAGGCTGCAGAGCAACGGCGTAGAGTTGCTTGTTTAGCGGTCTTTTATCGGTTGCATTCCAGCGAGTGTGCTTTAGAATTACACATCTCAATTCCCCTTCCCCTTTCCATCATCAGACAACCAGACAAACGGCGAAGCGACATCGATACGTTGTTGATATTCCTCCTTTACGCATGAAGCGTTTTCCACATTCATTTGGAACTCGTTGCCTGAGTCTGTGTTTTCTGATCGCTATCACCTGGGTTTCTTCAAGTCGCGACTCGCGAGTGAATAGGTATCTTCTAGGTAAGCGTGCTACATCGTCGATGGCTTATTACAGGCCTTTAAAAGTAATAAATCAATTGGAAGAAAATCTGAACAGTGAATGACCGTGACTCAACAATGCAGTTCTTTCGGTCGCTCACAATCAATTAATAATGTATTTCCAACCTCTACGGCTCCACCGGGCGGCTAGCTAGAGACTCTAAGCGCTGGTGTCACGGGCCCTGTCTCTACTCTACATAATTCATCGATAACGACCGCGTATCATCCGTCGATACAAACTACTACTCGTATACCTCGATCAACTGTTACGTCATCTGAAACTTTTGTTCTGACAGCTTTAGGTTCTTTTTCCCTTGTCTCGCCTGTGTTCGTGTACGATGGCGTCATAATTGTAATCCATTTTTTACTTCCCTTTCTCGTTTTCTGTCTTTGTTTTCTTTCGATAATGACAGCGCGACGCCGTTTGGAGAAGTTCCAATATTTTAATAAGTTATGTTATTTGTTTAAATTTTTTACGGCTCTTTATCTCAAGCATTAGCCCAATTAGTAGGATTAGCTTTAGGACAATAATTTATGATAAGCGCTACTTTATAAGCTGTCATAAATTATTTTTAAATAACATTGAATATTTTTACAAATATCAAATACAGTTTAATTCCTTTGAAGTTGACTATTTCCAAATTGAATTAGGAACTCTATGTTAGGTATATTTTTTCTCTATTAGGCACTTGACCACCACCTCATCTGATCCTATGTGACGATCTATCTATCAACCTAGGGCGATTGCTAATATGGAAATGGATAGTTTTATGCGAATTCGGTATATTGATATCACGCGGCTGCCATTCGCGAATAAAATTTATGAATCCTGTTCTTCACCTGACTGGCTTACATTAGAACAGAAACTAAAGTGGAAAAAGATCTAATCAGATAAATTACAGACTGATATACTGATTAACTGTCTTCAACCCTGATGTGTCACCGAGCTCGCCGGTCCTTGACGGGCACTCATGAGCTAGTACAGTAACGATTTGATAATGTGATCCATGAGCGTGGCTCTTTGTCAACGACAGGTCAAGGGAAACGCTTTGTCAGAGGTCATTTTACTCATTTACAAAAGATCCATGTTTTGATTATTTTGTACAGATGAGGTCAACATATATGCACTGAGCTGAATAACATACTCCGCCGGAATTACTGATGAAATTTACAGTTTTAGGGGAATTACTCGCGGTCTTTGTAGCGTCGCATTTAACTTTGATGAGCGCTCTCCTAGGGCTCATGTAAATAAATAATTTTAAATTCGATTCGATTTAGTTGCAAATTAATGAAAACTATAAAATTTATTCAATTAACAGCGTCTTAAAATACTTAGACTTCACTGTACCTAATTAGCAGTACAATCTAACACTTGTTTTAATACCATAATCATCTATCACTCGCTAATTTGCCGCCCGCACTCGTGCGATGAAACCTACAATCTGAAACCTCTTACTCATGTAATTAATAACCAAGATAAAACTGCTCAAATTTAAACTGTTAATAGCAAAACTTAAGCCGTAACCACAGATGATAATTAAATTAATATCTTATGAATATGTAGGAAATGAAATTGGCACCAGAACGCAGCCTTGTGGCACGCCGGTGCATCGGAGCAGCTTTCAGCGTACAATTGTGCAAATCTTGATACATTGCATTGGATGTGTGTGTGTTTACGTAACATCACGCTTACCGCGTAATTTAAATAATTACTTTGAAATAAATGGTCGCAATTAATATTATTGTTATGAAATGTAATTGAAAATTAACGAGCGGCGAATTCGTCTTTGTAATTTGACTTAGAAGTCTCTCGAGGTTCCCAATAATTCCCATTCAGCAGGCGTGTTTATTATTTTTTGTTTATCTTCTAATATTTTTTGTTTACTACGAGCGTGGACTTTTTAGTTTTCCGCCTATTTAGGAACCAAGAAGGAATATATAATAATAAGGGGCTATGAAGAAACACTACCTGACCAATCCCGTCTAATCATCTGTGCTTTTTGTGACATTCAGCCTCATTATTAAAGAAACTGAAATAGTTTCTTTGTCTAAATATGATTTTAATAAGGTTCAGAGAATTAGAAAACGTTTAACAAGGTCCCAAGGTGAAGGTGAGATCAAGGCTGACGATTACGAAACTCACGCCGCGACCGCAACACTTCGTGCGTAACTCCTGAAACCTACAGCTTGTTATGTACAAGTACAAAATGTAAACAATTATTGACTAGCGTTCCTAGGCTAAGTCTAGCATAGTGTGCTATTTCAGTTATGTAACGACATTACTGTCAGCTCGTATCAAATGTAGGCTTCCCACAAATGTCGCCGCAAGACGATGTGTGCATTTGTGGTCACTGTTTTATTGTGACTAGTTGAAGGTAAATACTTATAGTGTTACCACAAAAAAACCATTTTTAGTCGCCTGTTTAGCTAGACAGCGTCTAAAGATAAACGTCAAAAATGATAAGAAATGTCACAACAGAATTGTGTTAGAGAATGGTTATACACTACTTAAATCAGGATTTGTGGTTGCTCATATTGAATCGCGTGCCAAAGGCATGTTTAGGCGTTACACAGTGATTAACACAGGTTTAACGTGTGTTTAATTTTTTTGTGGTAAGGCTCATAGCGTCTTCAGACACAGTTTGTGTTTTACCGTGTCAACTATACAAGTCTAACTGTAGATAGATAAACGGTTTATTGTACACACCAAAGAAAAATACAAACTACAAATAAAACAATATTACAATAAGTGCTACAATAGGCGACCTTATCGCTAAAAGCGATCTTTACGAGGCACCCTTTGGATGGAAAAGGTTTGTGTAGTACGCGGTCACTTTAGGATGATAGCTTCACCACGCTCGGTCGCGTCGACTTATCGAGAAAAATAATTTCATAAACTAAATTAGTTTATCAAATTTAAGGCATTACTGAACAAGTAAAGTTTGCTTTAAAAAAGCTACTTCAGTGATGAACCGATTTTGATAAAAAATTTATGGTGCCAATGTGAAAGGATATTCCTTTCAAATACAAAAAAATATTTCCAAATCGATTTATAGATGATGGAGATCAGAGGTAACAAACATAAAAAAATACAACCGAATTAACAACCTCTTACGTTTTTGGAAGTCGGTTAAAAATAACAACCAACCTTGCTGGTCGTAACTGAAGTAGTTTTTGCTAATTTGTCACAAACCATTATTGTAAAAAGAATGTGATAAGTTATATTCTAAAAACGCTATGTATAGTCGGACAATCTTATTTAAACTCTCATTACTTCTAAGTTTAGTAACATAGAGGTGAATAATTTACAGAATAAATTGTAGTAATTTTTGCGTTGGCCACGGTCGAGTAAGATTTACTACATTTCAGAGTTTCATGTAATATTGTGAGTCATTGAAGTCGATGAGTTTAGGGTTACAAGTCGTCAGTAGATTTACGTTCGACTAGTTTTTCGCTGGATTGGCAAGAGTAATGCGATTCAGGCCGAGACCCGTTTTAAATATCATCTTTTAGAAATTTATAATGACCGCGTTAGATTCCTGCCTTTGTCTGAAATGGCCCCCTTTGAAAGCAATAACTCAGACTAACGAGTTTGCTGTCGCACTGACTTCGTGTAACAATCAGGAGCTATTCAGAAGTATTCGGAACTCAACTCTCGCATGAATTTATTGGCAGTAGGTGATATGTAGCACTTGATCATCTATATTTCATATTATAAAGAGGTATACTTTTGTATAAGTTTGTTCGTTTGTTACCGTTAATTTCTGAAAGTTCTGGAACGCCTGGTCGACTGGTCATATCCTAAAAAATCATTTACTAGTATAGAAAGCGACATATGACCTACCCGATGCCATACTATGCTTGCACACTACTGCTTGGCGGCTGACTTTACGAGCAAAGCGGTGGTAACAACCCAGACGGACACTCGCAGAAGAGTTAGTCCTACCGCTAACAAATGTGTGCTACATCGGACACTTCACAGAAGGTGACATTCCGGTCGATCGCCGTCTCACCTGATGCGTACCATGGGCCTTACCGGCTAACAATCTCGAGTTCGTTTTCAATTCCAAACCGATTAAAACCAGCGGTCACTAGTCTTCGTGTGGAAGGATAGGTATGTCTAGAGTTTTCGCTTCTTTTCGTTTTGTAAGAACTTGTTTCCTCAACAACGTTCGTTCTAAAATGATAACCAGCGAAAATTCTAGACTATTACTTCCAGCTGAAGACCTAGCGACCGCTTGTCTTAATCGGGTTGAAGTCGAAAACGAACACGAGATTGTTAGCCGGTAAGGCCCCTGGTACGCATCAGGAGAGACGGCGGTCGACCGGCATCTCACCTGCTGTGAAGTGTCCGATGTAGCACACATATGTGGGTGCTCGGTAGCACTGAGTGTGACGTGGTCGCAGGAACTGAACGGGTTCTACATCCCCGAGATGACGTCGGTGGTGTGCAAGTCTGCGGCGGAGATGCAGCGCGTGATGGTGGCGGGCGGACGGAACCGCGCCGCCGGCCGCACCGACATGAACGAGCACTCGTCGCGCTCGCACGCCGTGTTCCTCGTCACCGTCGAGACGGCGCACCGCAAGACCAACCGGATCCGGTGAGACACTGAACACTAATGCAAAATGCTTTATTCATACAGGCCCCAAGAGCATTTTTTTTCTTGTCGGTGGAGTGCTTTCCGTCTGCCCCTATCCTCCGCAAGGCGCTTGACCTTCTCGTACGACACGACATCTACCCTCTCCCTGATTTGGTCTAAATACGATCGTCTCGGTCTCGCTCGTCCTCGACTCGCCTCTATCTTTCCAATAGGAAAAATAGAAAACAATAGAGAAATAGAAGAGGAAACATGTTTGCCCATCTCATACGACACAATGAGTTCATGAAGACCATCAAGAGAACTTATGAAGGTTAAAATAAATGACTCTAGCAGCGGCTCTCTGTAACGTTCGTCTACCCCAATCGCAGACTAATGCTGTCTTTATCAAAACACACAGACAAAGACATCAACAGATCCAATTCGTGCTCAAAGTCAACGAACCTTCCAGAAACCCACCGTGTCCGTTCCAAATTGGTATAGGCCGAGCAAGAAGAATATCCGTGGGGTACCGGCTGAGAATAGTATCCCTCCCTTTCTTCCCGTGGGTGCCGTAAGAGGCGGCTAATTAAATATCCACGGAAAGGGCAGCAGCGTTCTCTTTGTTCACGATCATTATCTACTGCTATCACCAAGACGCCTGCCATTGTGTATTATGGCAACCCCCCTTAATGAAATAACAAACACTAATATACGGCCCCCAGTCCCCGGCAGCTCCGCTATCCATGGCCATGGTAGCGGCCACTGTAATGGCGGAGCAGGGGGTGCTAAGAATCCCCGGCAGAGATCCGGCTACCGATCTCACAAACGGCCCCGGGCCATGATGAGTGAATGAGATAACACGTGTCACTTCAACCCCATGGATACGAATAAAGCGGCCGTACGTCACGTCCAGCGCGTTTCACTGGATTAAAATACTATATACATAGGTAGCTAGGTATATGGATTAGTCTAGGCATAAGGGACGGCTGACCTTCGTGGTGAAGTAATGTCGCCTATGAGAATCGTTAATATTCAGTTCGGTTGACCTTAGGGCGGTGGAGGTGGATATCAAATTGAAGGCTTGATTTGTGGTGTGGCTCTAACACACTTCTAGTGAGGTATGATTCAAATAGATGTTTTTCTGAAAGGCTGTAGGTTTTGCTATGTTTATGAGATTAATGTTAAAGCAATCTTTTTTCCCATATTATTATAATCACTATCGTAAATGTGCGTAAAAGTAACTGTGCTATTGTTTGCTTTTTAAAATTAAAAAGCGTAAATTCGATATGTATCCTAATTCGAACATTTTCACTTAAACAGAAATGGTTAGACGATGTTCAATTACTCAGGGACAAAGTTTAAAGCCCTTTATCGACTTAGGCCCTGAAGAGATTCAAGAGTATTTGACGGTTCAAGGGCTCCTCAGCCCTCGTCGTTGGCCCCTACTTAAGGATCACAGAACAATGCCCTACAGACAATGTGACTCTGTAATTTTGTTTGTGAATCCAATTATCCAGCCACTAATTAAACTGCAAGTTCATCCAACCCCAGAAAAACATATTGTCTAAAGAAGTTACTCATCCAATGTGTCGGGAACGTTGCCCCGTGTAGATTAGGTGCCAGTTTCAATTGAACAATCGTCCCCTCCGACGACCTAATCTGCGTTCAGACCAATCGTCATATTTCAAAAGACTGATACGTGAAGTAACGTCGGACAGTCATAAAAAGTTTTGGGCGCTCATCCAAATTCTTTGTAGACGTCGAATTTTTATTTTTTGCTGTTTTCAAATTGGTGTATGTGTCTTTCTTGAATCTTAACGTCGCTCGTCGCGTCGCTTCGTCTCGTTTTTAGTGCTTAAGACTAGGGCGCTAAGGCATCCAATCATCTCAACCTCTCCGTGTTTTGTTACGGAGACTATAGTACTTTCAGTCCAGTCTAAGACGTTGGCGGTACCCCGAGTCAGTGACATTCATCATTCGGTCCTCTTTGCACACTTTGCGTTAGTGTAAAAGAGCAGGAAGACCGTGCAGGCCAGTAAAATGGAATAAAAATTAAAAAAGCGTAATTACTTCAAAATTAGTTGCTCAATCGAAAATGTATCACAACCAAGTTATTATTAGGTATATAATACGTAAGTCTTGTTAATTCTATCAATATACATTTATAAATGACAGAGATATTAATTTCAAATATATTTTTAGATGTAACTTTGACATTTTTTGCTCGAATAAATTTGGTAAATACTTGTTTTGATCATAGCAAGATATCGGTAATATAATGAATAATGACATATATTTCTTCCAGTACTAGTGATTTTGCTAAAAAAATGTTTAGCTCTATATACGCCTTAAAAGTAATTTTTTATATATATCATAGAACACACGCTCGTTTTTAATATGAAATTAATTCATTATTATTTATTGCCAAATTGAATTTCTGTTATTTTTCGAGGTATTACTCGCGTGTAGTTTGCCAGTTGCGGCAGTAGCTTTCCTTAAGCCGTGTGTCCCGGATTCCCGGTATCGAAGTAACAGCGCCGGGGACGCGTCGCCATGCCCACTGTATCTGGATCTTCGTAATATGAATATTATGTTAATGTTCTTTATGGGGTTACCTTCAGATCGCTATCAATGTTATCAGAGCACGGAATTGTTCTTTATTTGAAGTATTTAATTCTGTCTTCCTTTAAGGATATAGCGTTCTTTTATGGGCGTACCCTCATTGTAGAGTGCTGATGCTTTTTGTCTCCGATGCTAACACTTACCTTCCTCCATATTTATATAACACTAGTCTCCGGTCTACGTACAGTTCTCGAATTTTCTTGATTATCAGTAGCTAGATGAGGTACTCCAAATTCACCTGTGTAACGAACACTCATGACCTTAATCTGGTTAACTTCAATATCGCGGCGGTGACGTGGGCAGCCGCGTGATATGAGATGAGGTGATGCCACTCCTAGCATTACGTGTGTTACCTTCGGGAACAAGGCACGTGGACATTTTCACAAAATTGGCCTCGGGAACGGAAAATTGTGGAAAATATTGATATTAGAAGTTACAAAGTGTATTAAAAGGTTAATTTAATGAATGAAATGGATTTGGAAGTAGATTATTCTTGGATCGATGAGTGGAGTGAAGGAAGTGAAAGTGATGATGAAGATTTTTGTTCGAGGTAAGGATTTGATCGAGTCAACCTCTTGTTTTATCTAATTAATAACTTAAGGTAACCCTTTATTTACATTATACACAAATAGTCGAATGCTTTATTACCCTTTAAGATTTAGCGTTCTAACGCTATCCGAAGTGATGACGTGTGGTGTACATACGCTAAAAACTGGCTCTTACTTTGATGTAACTGTTCCCTTTAAAACAATTGTTTCGGACTTTAGGTTCCATTCTTGTCTACAGTTGTTTTGACAAACGTGTCGAAATCCTTTGGAAGTGCGTATAATTCAGGATTATATACGTACCCTCTACGGCGCGCGGCTGCACAATGTAACGTTCAAATATATCAGACGTAGATCACACCCCTAAATTAAGTCTGGAACGGAATGGGCACAATACGAACAGTAAAACAACTCCTACCAAAAACCTAACTTCATATACATAGAAGCGTACGCGCTATCCTTGATAGTAAAATAATAATAATAATAGTTTATTTGAACTAACGATAAAACTTGATACATCGAAGGAATGCTTTATTCTAATAGGTCCCAAAGGAGCACTTATGGACAATAAAACAGTAACACTATTGATGTTTTGCGTGAAAAGTTAAGAAGTCGCATTATTTACGTCACGGTGGTGACATGAATGCGATTTAATGCCGATGCATTTTATTTTGGGGAACGCCGATGCATTTTATTTTGGGGATTTTATAAGGAGTTAACAAATCGCTATGCTGGGGCACCTTAAAATAACATCCTAAAATACTAAATAACCGATTAATACAAAAATAACTAGGATTTAATTACATTTTTGTTTATTTTTTTAACTAAAAGTTAGGAAACAGTAATTGGATCACCCTTTAAAAGTTGAAATCTATTTAATGTTAATCTGTACAAGGGTTATGATTCCGAAGCCAAAGCGATATTAGATATTTGAAACCTTGAAAGTTTGAGTTGAAAGTCGCCTTAGTTTCAAACGTTAAACATATTTCTTTTGTGAGTAATATTAACAACTCACAAGCCGTACTATCGATTATATGTATGTGCGTTACTGCAACTTTCTTATACGTCGCCTAGGGGTAAACAATCGCTCCAGTCTAGGTCCCTACCCGCGCTGGGTAGGTTCGCAGACGGCTGTGCCCTGAGCCAGACGTTCATTTCCTTTGTTTCGAACATACGAACCCCTTGCTCCCTGCCTCTTTATTTATCAGTAGGTATAGAAACATCGTTGTTATTGTACCAGCATCAGGGAAATTGCTCTTGAAGAAGGTACTTGAAGTCTGCAGCTGCGCGGTCTGGTCTTTTTGTGTTGAATCGTGTAATGAGTTTGAACAGCTATTGTTTTAGTGAAATTGTGTTCAATCTGTATGTAAGTAGAGAGTTTGTATTTGTATCAATTTTTTTTTTCTTTAATCAGTGATGGTTGGTAGAGTGGGAGGAATTCAGTCCTTCATCCTTCATCCTTTGAGCTTTGCTAAGGTAAACTTCGGCGCTTTATTTACCTCCGCTCATCTTGCTAGCTATTTGCCTAAAGTTGAAAATTTATTGATAAACACCAATGGCTGTTGTGTGCCATATTGAGAGCCAGTACAATTCATATTTCTTCGTTTAGCAATTTGAAGTCTCTGACCACAGCAAAGTAGACGAAATTGACGTTTTAATTTGCAGTAAAGCAGTAACTATACTACTTCATGCACGTAGAGAACAGAAAATGGAGAATGATGCTCTAAAAACACACAAAAATACTTTTCGAAAAAAGCCTTTATAGATGTGCTTAATCTCGGAATGTCCAACATCTGCCAAAAAAAACCTAATTTTCTGTTCAAATAACTATAATAAATCGTACGTCACTAACAATGCCTCCAAGTTGAATAGAGCCTATATTATACGATACATTTTTTTCTCTATTTATTCACCAAGAGCCATTATCGTAACCTATTTAGTGCAAAAAGTGTTGGAACTGTTGGATCATGTTCGGGAAGTCACGACCGCCGCCACACGCGCTGAAAAACGTTAATGCATTCGAGAATCGATCATTATTACAGGTTTTAAACGCTCATTCGAATATAGTCTTTGTGGCTGTAGGATTAGAGTCGTTGTAAAGATAGTCGTACCGGCTAGAATGTATGTCTAGGACTTTAGGTAAAGAAAACGGTAACGTACAGCGTGTATGGTTTAGAAGCCGTATGTGACTGAGTTTACGCGAAGGTACCGTAGTTTGTTGTGGAAAATACTTGAACTGATTTTGGCAGCTGGAATGGATGTTTAAGGTGACAAGCGCTAGCCTAGAATATTGTTTATCCTGGGTAAAGTTCTTATAAGGCTTACACACACACAAACACCACACACACACACACGCACACACACACAAAATTCAATTACTGTTTTGAATTCAGTATGTATTATAGAATGCCCTCCAGAAATAATTTTCAAAATATCTTCAATGTTCAGAATTGGACCTGTTACAGTTTAGAAGTATAGATATTCATATTTATTTACTGGTTTTACACATTGTACTAAAATATTTCATATTTATTTAAGCTAAATTGACCATTTTATTTTGACTACTTATAAACATAATCTTTTCTTCACCCGTTATTTCGTTCTGACTTTTTTATCTGCTGATTAAAGCCAACTATTTTTCTGAGCCTTGAGGCCTAGTAATATCTGCCTACAGTAGTTTGCCGACTAGGGGGGCCTACTTAAATCTAAAGTGTGGGTGTCGTCAAACATGTCAAAAACAAAACATCACAAAGAACATAATATATTGGTGTGTCGTAAGAAGCGGATATTCATCTTGCTGTTTGTTGACCTTAGACGACTTCCGTGGCATAAGTGGATTAGCAACACCGCGCCAACCGAGCACGCACGAGCGCGTTGATGCGTTTCCCGCATCTGGACGGGCTGTTCGTCAGTTTTGGGGATTGTTCTCTTTTGTCACAGACGTAGACATGCGATTACACTGGATGCCCCACTGCCGTGCACCTACCAAGTAGTGCATTGTAGATGTGGGGTCGATCGGGCCAGGTCGTTTGCCGAACGTGTCTGGAAAGATGGGCCGGAGTTTTCAGTATGCAATCTTACGGGGCAACAGACTTCTCCACTGAGAATGGTTCAAAAATCATTGATGTAGGTATTCTGTTAACGCTTTCTAAAGTGCTAGTTCAAATCTGAGAGTGAGGGTAAAGGAAGCACATGGGGTGGCAATTTGTCCAAAACAAAAGCCGCATCCACTCCGGTCTCCTACTCCGGCACGACAATGACTCCACAGGATTTTACACCAGGTGGCGGGACAGCCTCCCGGGGAGGAGGTAAATGGGAGGTTCTGGAGATAAATGGGAACATTCATGTGCACACACTAACAAACAACCTCTCCCCCAAACGCATATACCTTCTCCGTTCCATGGTGGTTAAAACGAGTTACAATGTGAGCAAGTGGGACGCATTTGCTCAAAGAAGTTTATTAACGTTTTGGTGTAGCCTCACTCTAGCTCTCCATTTGTAAATGAATGTATTATAGATTTACAACGCTTAGTAACTTCAATCACCGTGACAAACGTGCTGTTTACAAGTACCATAGTGATTAGACAATATAAATACTAGCCACGGACAAGTATAAATAAACTAACTAATGAACACATGGTAAGTGCTTGTTTGGAGCTACCATGTGTGTGATTATTAAGGGAGATAATTTATATGTTTTTTGGTATGATCTGTGGAATCAAAAATGAATGGGCCGTCAGATCATTTTTTCAACACCGAGATCATCATGTTAATAATACCGTTACTGAGGTAATTTATTAAACGTGAGATCACGCAACTTTCAACTGTTGAAAACGACACCGTGCTGACACTTTATCGTCTCGACCTGTCGAGATTTATCAACATACTTACAAATTACGAACGCATCCACATATTTATATGTAGATAAATTAATCCCGGATTTTCACCCACTTCCTGACGTCGCATCTTATCAATACCACAGAATAGATAATAGTATAAGTATCAATACGTAATAACGAAGTCATTAATAATTTAGTAAACGATGGTAAAATTTATGAGCCTAGAATAAGTCTTAACTTTCAAGTTTAGTGTAGACGCCAAAATGCGAAATGTTCTTCAAAAGTTTTCTTTTTTCTTTGATTCATTTTCACTTACAATTTGGCGCCCCTTGCCACTTGGCGCCTGGAGCCAAGTCTCGCTCCCCCCAAAGGGGCGGGCGGCCGCGGCGCTGCCGTCCACGCTTACAGCGCCTTTATACCCAGAAGTGCGTTGCGAACTCTTGATTGGAATAACGAATTGCAAATTGCAATAATATTGAGAATTGATTGACGTATCATTTGTTTTTTTAGCAGATCCATTATTTCGATTGTAAAAAGCTTGTTTAAAGGTTAAAAGAACTAAGTAGTTATGAGTACTTTGTATAGAGTTGTAGGTTGAATTAGGTTTTGATAGAGTTAATGTGGTTTATCATATAAGTTCGCAATTTGATAGGATAAAGATAATCAAACTTACAAACAGTTTCATGTTTGTATTTTTCAACAGCACATGCAACGTCTCTTCTTACCTGGGGGGAACAACCCCTACTATTGTGTACAGCCACAGATCTCTCAGCAGATTCAGAGAGGGCTTGAGGCATCCGAAAGATGTCGTTAAGATCGCTGTTTACTCTTTTAAGATGGCATAGTGGTCAAACTTTATAACCTATCTATATTAAAAAAGAAGCTGCTTGGTTGTCGTCGTCCCTCCACGGCATGCAAACTACACGCGCAGTACATTTTCAGCGTGCACATCAAAACGGGCCTTACCATGAATGGTAAACTCGCCCCCGTTCTCGATCATGAGTCACTCGATGCAATATCGTCTTTCATACTCATATTGCTGGATTATCTGACTCACGACACCCTTTCCTAAAATGACTGCGATGATCTAAGATGCGCTCTCGATTTGTCTTTATTGCAGTTTTCAGTTTATTGAAATGCCTATTTTAGCTTGGCGCTTTTTGCATCTCAATAAATTTTGTAAGTTATGAGATCACTGGGCTCGTGTTAGAGCTTTGTTAACAGATGCGGTCGCGTAAAAGTTTTAAATGTAACGCAGTACGGTTTTTTATTGTCAGTGACCGATTTCAAAAATACAAGGCACCAAAAATGTTCTGAGCTAGCTGGCATTGCGCCACCGACGATTTGTTTGTTAGTTAGATTCTACTTATCTAATACTAGCTTCTGCCCGCGGTTTTCACCCGCGTTCCCACAGGAACCGTGCATTTTTCCGGGATAGAAAGTAGCCTATGTTACTCTCCGGTCCATAAACTATATCTATGCCAAAAATCACGTCGATCCGTTGCTCCGTTATTGCGTGAAAGAAGGACAAACCAACAAACAAACTTTCGCATTTATAATATTAGTAGGATTTCTTTTGTATATTATTTTTTCAGTCTGAGTTTATATTCATATGTTATTCTGAAAGGGGGTCTATCTACTCCTGCACGTCAAAAACATTTGTTTTACGAGTTCAGAATTTTGAGAATTTTTCATTGAAGAAAAGGCATTTGAAGTTTACGTCAAAATTCTACAACAGAACATCCGGGCATAAAAAAATAATGTCTAAATAATGCTTTTATGTTGCGCGTTAATTGGATTCGAAATTCCATAGTAGTTGCCTGAAGGAAGTGTGTCGAACCGTGAAGGCTTCATGTTCTTCACGCCTTCAGCACTCCTAGTCTATCAACTGTAGCAAGTGCACACTACTGACACAGGTTGCTCGTTTTCGATACACTGAGCAATGAGAGCGGTCGCGTCAGTGGCGGCGCGCACAACCGCATTCTTCCTTAGCTTTTTTAATAAAAGATTCCGGGATCACGAGATGTTTATTAGAAACATTACCGCTGGCCAGTTAGTCGTCCTTACGTTCGTGATGTCATGATGGGTTCCAACTGAAAATCAGTGACTAGGGTCGTTGACCTTAGTTATGAGCTGAGTCGGGACCTTTTCCTGACATCACAACATTACATTGTTTATTGTTAGTTTTAAATTCTGTTGTGTTATTTGTAATCTGATGTGGTGTTGTGGTGTCCGGAAATAAATGTATTTTATTTCTCTTTCTTTCTGGCTGATACAGCCATTGCGTGCAGTAATGTATTCCGCGGGGGAAGATAAAAGCTATTTGCATTCTTTTCAATTAATTCGCAACTGCGCGGGCAGCATTTTCGTTGTTGCGTGCGCTCACTATTCTTTTCCTTGATTTATAGTTGCCCGCTGAGCGACTGAATCCGCTCTCGTGTGGTGAAAACAATTGTAGATTAAAGAGCACTGTACATTTTTGATTAATTTATCTATGTATTATTATAATCATAATTATTTATCGGTGCTATATCGACTGCTATCTGATAAGTCCATTATCGCGGCGCAGTGCGTGCGTACAATTATTGTAATTTCGACTATTGGCGAGTCAAGGGCATCACTATGTCGTGGCGTGGAGGACAGGAAGTTGTAAATCTATACCTACTCTATTGTTGAAGCTCCACTGGATATGACACTGACTCGCTTGTATGACATGTATTTACTATTTTGACCTTTTACGTTCAGTTAGCTGAACTCATCGTCTCCGCAAACAACGCATACTGCAATTCAGAAATAACGCAAACTCCCGGTGATGCTCACCCAGTGAACCGTTCTCACTTCACCCACGTTGAAGAGGTAGATTCTAAGGCTAAGATTCGGAGACGATTCTAAGCGTAGACTTTGGCTTTCATATGTCAAAACTGTATAGAATTTTGACGTATGGAAGCGTGAGTCCACGCATAGATTCGTCTCTGAATCTCAGCCTTAGTGGCTGTCAAGCCGAACCGCCGAAATCTCCCATTTTCTCCCGGAAGCCTTACTTCCAAAACTTACTTTCAAAGTAGCCTTAATTCCCATTTAAAAAAAATTGGCATACCGACCTATAATACTACAATAAAATTTACAGTTTTTATTAGGCATACCAAAAACCATATTCGGATACTTCCACAGCGAGGGGAACATATAGAACATATACAGGGTACTTAAGTACTTAGAAACGTTTTAGTAGTACATTGTAATAAGTAATAAATAAAAGCATTATAATTGTAGTGAGATAACATAACTCCAATGGCGTGAACGGCAATTATTAAAAGTACTCTGCCACTTTTAATTTTTTTTATCCTTGTCTAGTTTCAACATTAGGTATAAATAAAGTTTAAACCACAGTATAAATAATAGTGTTCCCTATAGTAGGTACATACAAGTCAACGCTACAATGACGAGCTAACTACTTCACACATCAATGTGATACTGGAAACTAGGTATAAGTATTGATTTTGCTCTGACCACAAAATCAACAAGAGGTGCGAGGTTCTTATGTAATCTAAGACAGAATATAATTTCTGTAATATGTGTTCGGAACGACGCTAATTTAAACAAAGAACAGTATGTAGAGGACGACAAAACGAATACATATTCCGCCACATTAAGAGAAACACAAACCTGTTTAAAAAAAATCACGACGTTATTAAAAGAAGTTGTCGAAATGTCAACAGGCTCTATGTTCCAGTGCAAAGGCTTCAATTAAATAGTCAAAATGTAAACTGTATAGCAATTAGAATTTTCAACAATTTACCTCACATGCTCAAAGAGTATAATTTCGTTCAATTTAAAAAAAACCGTTTGACTTCCTATTGGCTAAATGCTCAGTAAAATATTATGTTGGTCGCATTATGCTTCTAAATCTGACATGAATTTAATTTCTCTCTGACCTTTCACTTAGTGAACTTATTCTTATATTTTTTTAATCGTCATTAATGTAATTTATTTCTCATCTTGTTTTTTATTTGTTTAAATAATTACATATTTTGAATAATAAATGTCATATATAAATTGATAAACATTTGTACGCCTCACTGAATTTTGATGGATATTTATATTTTACGACATCTTTGCAAACATTGTACCCAAAATTTGACAAATAAATAATTTCAATTTCATTATCTGATTACAAAATAGGGTTTTGTAAATAAAAGAGCCGACCTCTGTATGAAAGCGTCGAAGTACACATGTCCATATTGGTCCCGCGTGTCGACAGTCGACAGCCGCGCGTGCTTTCTGTGACTTACCGTGTTACTTTGATTTGCATGTTAAACATGCTGCGTTTTGATTGGAGTTTTTGTTTTTTTACTCATTTCGTTAGTGGTAGGACTAACTCTTCTGCGAGTGTCCGTCTGGGTGGTTACACCACCGCTTTCGAGTTTCTTGCCCTTCTTCTCGATGGTGTAGGCTTTGGAACGAGGCAACTAGAGTCATACACACCTCACACACATACACGAAATTCCGCGAGCGCCCACCTCGGGCCCGCGAGAAGTAGCTTTAGCTAGATTAGAGCCTAGTTTAAACGGTTGCACTCGTGCGGCCGGGGCTATTCTCTCCCGATCCTCCCTTTCTCACGGCGACGGCCCAAGCCGAGGTCCGTACCGACGTGGTTCGATCCCACGCGGTGCCCTTGCGCTAGTCGCCACAAACACACTTTTTTCGGGCTGAGCGCCTTCTGCGCTCTCCAACAGTCCGGTGACGCTGTAGAGGTCGCAAGACCAACAGCACGGTCCTTCAAAAAAAAAAAAAAAAAAAAAACCGCTTTGCTCGTGAAGTCTGCTGCCAAGCAGTAGTGTGCAAGCATTACTGTCTTCCTGTTTGATGAGAAGAGTAGCCAGTGAAATTATTGGGCTTATGAGACTTAATACCTAATGTAATCAGGGTAATGAGCGCACTGCAGTGCCGCGCAGGCCTTTGTGTTTCAAAGTTCTGAGTGGGGCCCGGCGCTATGCTTACCATCAGGCATGTGACCAGCTCGTCTCATTACCAAATAACATAAAAAAAGGCAAAATGTATTGCGATGGCAAGCTAAGAATGCCTATTTCTTTAAGTCACTAACGGTCTTATTACAAAAAACTCGTTAGACTCGACTTTGGTCGACAACTAATGCGTCTTCGACTATCGTTAGAATCGAGTTGTAAACCACACCTTATTACAAAAGCAGAATTAAGCCAAGACAACTTGTAACCAGACCTTTTTTATGGTACAAATTATTTCCACAGATAATAAATGTATTTATGCTACGGATACACGAAATATTGAATATCATTCGATCTTAACGTTCCGTTGCACAATTTGCTGATTTTTACTTGTGATTATTATTTGCTATTTTGTCACTAAATACCCTTTTCTAATGGTAATAATTTAGGTAATAGTTATCAAATGAGTTTTTATTGTTGCGAGTAATTGAAAACAACCTAATTATTAATTATGCAAGCAAATAATAAATATAAATGACACTTCTATTTCTTTCGAGTAATGGAACGTTATTCTAGGCGCCATTTAAATCAAATTGTTATATCAAACTCATATCAACATTGAAAATATTTCTGGAGAAAGTAAATTTGAGCCAGGAAATAAAGAAAGAAGAAGAAGAAAGCAAGTTTTTATAAAATGGATAAGCAGAAGAAAAAAAGGGATGAAAACTGGGATCCAGAAGAAAAAGTATGTTCATTTAACAGATTTTATTTACCATCATCATTCTGTAGTTGTTAACCCCTCGAATGTCGGCCGGAACCACGTCGGTCCGGCGGCAAAAAAAAAAAACAGTTAGGCCTTATTCAGTTGTGATAAGGTTCAAAATAGCTTGAACTAATAAAATAATAAAATTGCTAACTATATTGAACCGTCCAGTGTCGAGGGTCCCAAAGGAGCTGGCGCGGGGGAAAAATACCTGTTTCCCTCACCTTAGCAATTTTAATAGTAATTTTATTATTTTATTATAGTTCAAGCTATTTTGAACCTTATCACCACTGAATAAGGTCTAACTGTCTTGTTTTTTATCGCCGGACCTACGTGGTACCGGCCGACATTAAAGCGTCATTAATTCATGAGCGTAAATATTATTGATTTCATTGTTTTCAATTTTCATTACCTTTTCTAGACAACGTTACGCCAGATTGTAAGTGAATCAGCGCACATTATTGAAAACAAGTCAAACAAAAGTAATATTAACATTTTGAAGGCCAAGGAGTGGAGGATGATGACTACAAGGTATTTCTAATATTTGATTGTCCCTACTTATTTATAACTATTATCTAGTGACAAGGCGAACTAGCATATAGTCTTTTTATTACACGAGTGATTTGAAAAAACATACACAAATACAAACAGACACATACAAAGGCAAGCCTAATCCTAATAAGAGTTTTCTTCCAACACGTTGTTGAGACCAGACAGCAGTCAGTAGATCAAGTATCAAGGAGGACTAAATAGTGCCTTGTTTGTTACCTATTTATTTATTAATACTACTTATTTGTTTATTTGTTAGATTTAATGAAATAACAGGCAAAAATCGATCAGAAAATCAACTAAAATTGGCCTGGAAGCGGATGAAGTTGGCAGCCAAGGCAAACTTGTCTTCCCACCGGCAGCAGCAATACCTAACAGGAGGTGGGGAGAAACCACCTTCACCTTCTCCAGATGACTTGGCAGTCATGGCAATTACTCCGTATGACTTTGTCATAGATGTCAATAATTATGATAGTGATGCAGTTCAGGTTGTGGTCAGTAATATAACTATATATTATTATACATACTTATCTATTTACAATATAATAATCCAAATAATAAGAATTCAAAATAATATGCTCCCTGTAGGCAAGATTCCCAAAATTCTGCCAGCAATGACACATCAAATGGCAATGCTTTGCACTAAGTAGAGGCGGTGAACTATTTTTTTTGGTCATTATGCGGCTTTGACCAGACACCATGATGTCTTTAAAAACTTGATGTGCTCAAGTCCCTACTTATCACAAGTAATTAATCTAAGTACTAATACAATAATTACAGTTAATAATAGTGTTATTAATATTATTTTGTATGTGCAGTTGTTAAGAGGTTAATTTGTAAAATATATATTTAGCTTGGCTGGGAAAATAAAGACATTTTTTATTTACTAGTGCAGCCCTTCTTTATTTACTAGTGTATATATATATATATATATATATATCATACAGTAAACAATCTATGTATCTACTATAAAATAATTATATCACCAATTAGGCAGATAGACCAATGTAAACAATATCTTTATTCTAGAATTTCAGGTTCGTTGTTTCCCATGATCTTAAAACTCCCAAACATCATTTTTTGACCCTCCCAATCACTCTGCTACTCCAGCCACATTTTTCAAAAGTAACATGTAAAGTTACATGTTCCTATTGAAAAATGTGGCTGTAAAACTGGGAATAAGCTGTATAGCCAACTTTTGAAAAAATAAGATGCATAATTATATATGTAGTACCCAACGATTAATTAATTACTATTCATATATTTCTATTATATTACAGGTTTCTGCTGAATTTGACCCACACAAAGAGAATATAAAATCAAGAACTAGCAATGATCCCAGTGTGTTAAGAGAAATAGATCCATTAAAATTAAATAAAGAAACAAGCTCAGGTATGCACTATAGTTAATTCCTAAGCTGATGTAAACTTACATTTACCAATCTAAACAATAAACTTACTAGTGAGTAGTAACTACTACCTTACATTTCCTAACTATGTGTATGCATTTAATTTTCATTCTTTTTAGTGACACCCGAAGAGGCTAAATCTCATAGTGAGTCCAATATAATAAACAAATGCAAACAAAATAAGAAGGCACCTCAAAAAACGTAAGTGCCTATGCTATTTCAAATTATTGACCATGTTTATTTCCTTGAAGTATCATTGATGTTTTACATAAATGATTACTGTTACAGAAATCAAGATATGAGGGAATCGATTGCAGAGAGCAACAAAAATTTTAAAGAAAAACACTTGGAAATGTTGCAGGAAGAACATACCTTAAATGTTAAAATTGCTCAATTAAAAACAATAAAACTGGAGTTGGAAATAGCTTTATTACAGAAATTTTTATAATATTAATATTGGTTTAAGTTTGAAATATTTAATTTACTAATAATAAGGTGTCAATGAAGGACATCAATGTTCCTTGTGTTAAAATATAGTTATGTTGTGATACTCATTAAAATAAAAAAGCTTTTATAAGATTACAATTTGTATTTTCTTTTGCATCCACTTCAATCATGTTACTGAAAATAAAACCTGAAGTCAAGATTGTAGAGATACAGGTATCATCATCTAGGTAACTGAGTTTTCATCATAGACCATTGACATTGTCAGATGGGGGGTGAGGCATATTTAACACTAAACTTACTGGCTAAAACGAGAAGCACAGTATTAATTACATAAGAAAATATGTTGGTAGGTTACTAGAAGACATTTTGGCTCAGCTTTAGTATTTCCAACTTTACACATAGGTTCATATTTGATAGTAATCTATGTACATAAAACAAATATTTATATTTTAACAAACAATTAAGTACAGGCAAATTATGTTTTGTAACATGGCATTTGTTGTTTGTATTGATGGCCGCTATTGATTAACACAGTTTCGAAAGGTTGCTGCACTCAAAAATCAAATAAAGATTGGCAGTGGACCACTATGTCAGGCTTCATAGAAGAATGTTACTACCCCTTTACTCTAGGGATTTTGCTGGTATCTTTTATAGGTGATAATGGAGCGGTACATTACGTGGTTTCTTTTCATTGCATGCTGCAATTTTGTGCACAATCATAGCGAATAGCGACGGATGCACTCGTTTCCGTGACTTTAACTCAGAATTTATATTCAAAACTTCTAAAGCTACCATAATAACCGGCTGTTATTTACCCAGCATCATAACATATACTTAGGCCTGTTATTTGATACTGAACACAGGTTCTCTGATAATTATAATAATACAACCGGGTGTTTTTAACTCACAAGTGAACAGGTTTCAAGTCAGGTATTAGGTAAATGTGTTCCATCATAGACCATATTGTCAATTACCATCAGGTGAAATAATGGTCAAACAAGAACCTCATCATCATCATCATCATCAGCCGGAAGTTGTCCACTGCTGAACATAGGCCTCCCCCATAGAACGCCACTTGGATCGACTACTCGCCTCTTGCATCCAACGGTTCCCGCGGTTTTGACAAGGTCATCCGTCCACCTAGTGGGAGGTCATCCTACACTATGTCTTCCTGTTCGTGGTCGCCACTCGAGAACCTTTCTTCTCCATCGGTTATCGGTTCTGCGAGCGATGTGGCCTGCCCACTGCCATTTCAACTAGCTAACTTTGAGAGCTATGTCACTTTCGTTCTCTTGCGGATCTCTACCACCCGCTCTCAGAAGTTCAGTCGTAATTCCGTCCTCGCCTGCCGCCTTGTTGTTTTTAAGCTGTTTGAGAGCCATTCTAATCTCGTACAGGCTGATGCCCGGGATGTCTTCGGTATAGTGTCAGACTAACTTGGCTCTGGTGTCTTGAGCTGTGTTAGTAACGGGTTTACGTGTCGAGGTGTATAACTGTCCATAGAAGTTCTCAATCTCTCTCAGAATCTCAGGCTTGGATGAAATGATGCTGCCGTTCTCGGTCTTCAGGTTTGTCATTTGGCTTTGCCCAATAGACGAATTTTTAGCGAACACTTTGGAGCCTTGGTACCGTAAGCAACAAGAACCTATGGACACAATATAGTAATTAAAAATGGGTTTCTATGAACCGCCTTCTTCGAAGGTTCCCACGCATTGTGTTTTCTATAATAGGCTGGTGAGTTTCTATTTGCCTGGAGGATGACTGATTAGAATCATCTCCACCAGGAAAAATATCTTCTCGCATGTCTATTGCAATATTATGGAGCACTGCACATGCTACAATTGTTTTCCTAGCAGTTTCTACGCTTCCGAACATGCCACGCAATAAGCACCGAAACCTCTGCTTCCACAAGCCAAAACATCTCTCCACTGTATTCCTTGTTTGGATGTGAGCCCTATTATACCTTTCTTCTTCAGGTGTGGTGACCCTTAAAATAGGTGTAAATAAATAAGGCATGCAAGGGTAGCCACTGTCCCCCAGTAAAATGCCTGAGAATGCACCTGCCTCAAACCGCTGTTTCAAACGACTTTCTCTAAATATTCGCGAATCGTGTACGCTGCCTCGCCATCTAGCCACAACGTCCATTATTTTTAAGTCTGCATCACAAACCACCTGAAAATATATAAACGGAATATAAATACACCTTATAAAAATATTAATAATATTATTGTATTATAGGGCAAAAGTTGATCACATGACATGTGCAGTTGCAGAAGTACATAAAAATTTGATCTGTGCAGAGTCAAGTGATGTTTTACGAGGACTCATGACAGGGATAAGAAATGCTTTTCTATCACATTGTATTACAAAGGACACCTAGGTATATGATGCTTTACTAATATATATTGTATATGATGCTTCACTTCACTAATATATATTATATACTGTTGCACAAAAATAATGTGTACTTATCAAAAAGCAGTTATAAAAGTTACCTGAACATTGATTGATGAAAATCCTTTTCTATTAATGAATGTTTGTCCTCCATCATTACTAATTTTCTTTATGCGTATGTGGGTACAGTCGATACAGCCCACTACTGTAGGGAAATTTGATAAAGACCGGAATTTCCTCATTATCTCTTCTTCTTCAGTGAGACTAGCTGGCATTTTTATATACTGTTTAGATACCTTAGCTATCGCACTTGCAACATTTTTACATATCTTGCTAATAGCTGGCTGAGATACCCCATGCAGATCAGCTGTATCATCTTGTATCTGTAACAGAAAATATTAAGTAAATGCTTGCTTCTTTTATACCTACGTTTTTTATTTATGAATTATTTAATTTCATATCATATGATTCAGAAATGGTTAAAGGAAAGCCATTGCATACTATAGCTAGGGATCTAGCACATACAAGAGGTTGTTGTGGTACATTAAACAGCATTGTCTACTAATAAAAATCACCTGCACATCTATTAAATCAGTGTGGATTAATATTAAATTATTTGGGTGGTATTCCTCTCATAAAATATGTTTGTCCAATGTGCATTTGATCAAAGAAATTGGACTACTTCATCAAATCACCTAGGAACAACATTTGATTAAATATTATGACAATGTAAATAACATAGTTCGAGGTTCCTCCATTTTCTACGCAAAATACTGTGCAAAATGTAAGCTTAGACAAAGATCATTAATGACTTGATGAGTGGAATACTCATCGCCTCATACATACCTCATGGCGTGCCCAGCTGCGTAATGCGCAAACTACTTGTATTTCTGGAGTTATGGGCAGTCCCCGGGTATCTCGTGCTAGGTCTTCTCGTGCCAAATCCACAATTTTCTCCCCAAAAGCTTTTGTGAACCGGTATTTGTATCTGAAGTCTTCGTCACTTAACATGATAAAAGGATTTACTCTTAATCTATCCTTGTTAGGGCGCCTTGACGTCCCCAACAACTCTAAATCATCCATATCTTCAAAATCCATGAGATCAATCGTGCTCGCATCCATTGTAACTCGAAATAAAATTCACAAAATAAGAATACGTCTATCTGCCGAAAGAAATTCTAACCTCAAAATCACATTTACTTGAATCCGAGTAAAAAATTTCACAGATAATATACGTGAGAACCATTAAACCTTCGCTAAACTAGGTATCCGGCAAGACTAACTTTGACACCATAGTCAACCAAGACCTAAGTGCTAATCTGCGTTTTGTAATAAGAAATTTGACAAAACTACGGTTTAAACTCCAGTTTAGCGTTAAAACTCGTTTTGTAATAAGGCCGTAAGAGATTCGCGAGTTTCTTGCCCTTCTTCTTGATCGGTGTATACCAATTTGTAACGGACACTTAGAGTAATTTATTTTAACTATCATGAATGCTCCCTTGGGACCCATGTGAATAAAGAATTTGTAATTTGATGATATCTAGTTGAAGATAGTAAACGTGCTAATCTAGAATGGGATCTCTTCTAGACCATATCGATAGACGCTAGGTGACCGAGCGACTTACAAGTTGCAAGGCAGGCAGGGCATTTTCTAGAGGTCGCTTGGACCGCTTCATTAGCCTGGGAACCAGTCGCTAGACCTACCATTTTGATCACTAATACGCCATTTACCTAATGTGGTCTGAATTAGTGAGAAAACTCGTAAAACTCCTGATGATTTCCCCTCGTTTGAGCCTGCCATGATGATAGTTAGTTGCCGCCCGAAACTTTTCCCTCTAATTTTTAACGATTGTTATTTACAACCACAGACCAGTAAACCTAGACGCCGCATAATCCAAATTTTGCATGAGAACACAATCGTTAAATGTTGGCGGGGAACGAGGGAAGACGGCGTGTTGTGATTGGTCAGTTTAAAACTCATACATCAGACGAGTGAAGACAGCGTGTTGTGATTGGGTCAGCTGGGCGGCGTTAAGCAGTGATAATGCTTAACGTTGCCTTGTGGGTCATAATCAAGATGTCATATTGACGATGACGGCTGTGCGCGTGGGCACAGTGCGCAGCGCGCGCACGAAGGCCGCTGCCAGCGCCAAGCTGTCTCCCGAGGCGCGCCCACGCGCAGGTGATAATGAGTGACATGTTTATGTTTCCGTTATTGCCTATTTTGCGCATCACTTAGCGATCCTTTTACGTAAGCCAACATGGTTACGTAAAAAAGGTAAACTTGAAAGATTTGAAGATGATTTCCTCAGTAACCCATCAGCTTCTTCTTGAAAATTAAAATACCCGCTAAGTGTTTGAGTTTTCTCCAAGTCTTACAATTTGTTTTGCAATTTGATTCTGAATTTTTATTTTAAACAAAAATATCTTTTGTTTTTATTGATTTGATTTTTCTTTTACTTATAACTTTTTAACTTTGAAAGCGAGGCTCAATGTTCGAGAGCTTTTATATTGACTAGTTGCGTCTTACGCCCGGCGCGGTTCCTTCCGATATTTTCGAAAAGGCGAACATGTAACTGATACCAAACTGTTAAGTACCTGTTTTGTATAGGTACCAAATTTTAGAAAACTGGCGTTATCCAATGCTAGAAGCATTTTTCACTGTCGAGCGCATCACCTAACATTCAATGAAGTAATGGTTTAATGCATACTCAACTGTTATTGGATACTCAACTGTATAAAAGCCGCACTTATTCATTTACTAGCTGCTGCCCGCGGTTTCACCCGCGTGGAGACTTTGGATTTCATGGGTTTTATTTTTTTGCGCGGAACCCTAATTCTCTTTCTAAAATTAAAGTAGCCTAAGTTACTCCTTGTAACATCAGCTATCTGCCAGTGAAAGTCCCGTCAAAATCGGTCCAGCCGTTTAGGAGATTACCCGCAACAAACAGAGGGAGAGACAAAAATTCAAAATATGGTGGTTTTATTATAGGTAGGTACCGTATATACTTTCATATGCATTTAGTAAAAGACTGTTATTTTAATATTACAAACAGACACTTCAATTTTATTTATTTATATAGATTGCTACTAGTTCGTGGCGCCTGCAGGCGGTAGCTTATTCAGCGTTACTATTTATATGTTTATTGTTTACGCTGCGTGTTATTGTTGCGACTTGCGGTACATTTGACACTTTGATTACATTTTGTAATTTTATATGTCGACTGTTATTTTCCTTATAGGCATCTAATATTCATATACTGCCATTCTAACAAAATATATATTTTTTTGCAAATTTTTGCTTTATTGTTTATATTGTCCAAACTCCATGGGGTTACGTAGTTTCGTTACAGAGTTTCCATGGCCGCCTTCCGGCTCCATCATCAGACCACCTCTGTGACATCATTATATTGTATTGCTATCCGATTTACATATTATGTATGTAAAATTTCGGCTCAGTCGAACACCGGGAAGTGGTTCTTTAGCTTGCTAGATTTGACCTAAACAAACCAACAAACATAAATACAAACATTGCAAGTTAAATAAAAGATTGTAATAATAAAAATAACCTCAATGTTTATAATCGCGTTACTACAAAATTCCCGATGTTTCGAACCACTTGCAGTGTTCGACGTCACAGGGTGTGCTAGACTAATATAATTAGAAAACCTAAGAAACACTTTTAAATATGACGATGAGGTCAAAGATAGTAAATATGCTACA
This sequence comes from Crocallis elinguaria, assembly GCA_907269065.1. Classification (NCBI taxonomy): domain Eukaryota; kingdom Metazoa; phylum Arthropoda; class Insecta; order Lepidoptera; family Geometridae; genus Crocallis; species Crocallis elinguaria. The sequence goes on along the minus strand of OU026076.1, from coordinate 12,295,569 downwards.
CCTACAATAGTCTGTCTTTCCAGTGCACCTGCTGCTTACATACGGATAGATTTTCAAAGTTAGACAAACACTACAAAATGCCCTACCAGCTGCACCATGCTATTTCTTTCCGGCTTACACGCCGTAGCTCCATCTAGCAGACCTCGCTTTGTAGCGATTGCCTACTCCATTGTGATACGTTACAGTACCAATCAAATGGCGAGAGATTTTGCATTATTTAAACTTCAACACGATGTAGTAGGCTGTATCACAATGGAGTAGGCAATCGCTGTAAAACGAGGTCTGCTAGATATAGCTACACCATGCTATGGCTGCATGACGAGGTTTTCATTCACAAAATGGATTCGAGCCTTCGACCGACAAAAATTCCGAACTCACTCCATTGAGCTAACATCGCTGCAAAAACTACTCGTATATTTCTAATATCGTAAAACGAAAATGAAACCAATATTTAATACACATCCACAAGCGTAACCAAAGAGTAACAACCGTAGAGAATCAATTTACCTTGTACGTATCAAGACAGCGCTACTCGTGCAGTCGTGGGCGTGTGCCTGAGGCCTGAACGTCTTGTTACAATGAATTATTTGTAATTAGCAACGAGAGTTGTTTATGGCATAATTACACATAACTATTAATGTAAGGTTCTCGTACGTTGATGCAAATGCAAGTGGCGCCGCCGGCATTACCATAGTAATGAGGAAGCAGACGCACGCGGGACGCATGCGCGAGGGAGGCACTTCACGAGTTGTACAAAGTGATCTACACACGATTACTCTTTGATGTTTGAAGACATCAGAAGAAGCGAGGTTCTATCATGCTAACCCGTGAACAGGTTCTTATGTTTTTTTATGTAATCGATTGACAAATAAGTATCGAGACGAGCTGGTCCTTTGCCTGATGGTAAGCATAACGCCGGCCCATAACAATTGCAGTGCCACCCACAACTTTGAAACATAAAGGCTTGCGCGGCAGTGCAGTGCGCTCGTTACCCTGAGACATTAGGTATTAGGGGCACCTTAGACGCTCAAGCAAACGTACGTTTGCTTGAGCGTCTAGGTTGCCCCTTAAGCCTCATAAGCCCAGTAATTTTACTGGCTGCTCTGCTCATCAAACCGGAACACAGAAATGCTCGCACATTACTGCTTGGCGGCTGACTTTACGAGCAAAGCGGTGGTACCAACCTAGACAGACACTCCAAGAAGAGCTAGTCCTACCACTAACAAATTCTAATATTCATTATTATTATATTAATTTCTAATATTTCTATCACTCCACGTAATCCATCTGAGTTTCCACACACGAGCGGTTATTGGAATGTTGTGGATTGGAGTGCTCGTGTATGCGAGCTCTAAGACAGGCGAGGTATTGGTCAAACGCCCACGGACTATTGTACGAAAAAAACAAAAATGACCTTTCATTTAGAAGCGCAACTTATATTTTCAAGAAGTGTATTATTTAAAACGAGACGTTTTAGCACAACCGGCACAAACACATATACCTAAACTCCAAGCACTTGCAACGTGCCCAATCGACGTTGTTTGTTTTATCTATAAAAGGCGCACTTAAACGATTAGAGATAAACCTTATACGTAGGTATATATAACTTATGCATAGGCTTATACGTAGGTACACATTATTCCGGATATCTTAATATATATAAATTACGCGTCACGTTGTTTGTCCGCGATGGACTCCTAAACTACTTAACCGATTTTAATCAAATTTGCACACCGTGTGCAGTTTGATCTAACTTAAAAGATAGGATAGCTTACATCTCAATTTATACCACAGCAACGCGTGGCCGGGTCTGCTAGTGTTATTATAAATAGCAAACTATGTTTTATTTAGTACAAGCTTCTGCCCGCGGAATCTATTTTTTTTATCCAAAATATTAGGCTTACGTTTGACCACGATCTCACCTGATGTTAAGCGACGATGCGGTCGACGATGGAGCAGGCTTGCCTAGAAGAAACCTATTCACTCTCGTCTTGAAAACTCTCAAATTATAGCTATTGGGAAACACAGAGGCTGGCAAAGAATTCCACTCCTTAGCCGTCCGTATAATGAAGGTTGAGGCAAATCGCTTGGTACGGACAGGAGGGATATCAACCATATACGGGTGACGCAGTGCCGTGCCTCTAGACGACCGTTGGTAAAATGGAGAGGCTGGAATCAAGTTGTGTAACTCTGTCGCGCACTCCCCAAAATGTATCCTGTAGAACACTGAGAGACTTGCAATTTTGCGTCGATGCTCATGACTCAGAAGCTTAGTCTCAACCTACTGCCTATAAGACTATAACTAGAGATAATGCAGCTTCCTATTAGTGAAAGATTTTTTAGAATCTAACCAGCTGCGGTTCTGGAGATTAACTGTAACAAACAAACAAACAACCTATGTATAATAGTAGTATACTTAACATCTATACAAATAAATAAAATTGAAGTGTCAGTTTGTATTTTTGTAATATAAAATAAGAGCTTTTTACTAAATGCATATGAAAGTATAATACGGTACCTATAACAATACAACCATTTTTTAAATTTTTGTCTTTCTGTTTGTTCCGGGTAATCTCCGAAATGGCTGGACCGATTTTGACGGGACTTTCACTAGCAGATAGCTGATTTTATACGAAGTAACTTGGCTACTTTAATTTTATATAAATAATTAAGGTTCCGCGCAAAAAAATAAAAACCATGAAATCCAATATCTCCTCGCGGGTGAAACCGCAGCTAGTTTATAATATTATTGATAAGAAAGAGAATTTAATTTATTTCAATTTACTTACATAATTTTAAACTTCATTACAAATCACCTGTAGATTATGTTTGTGTATTGTATTTACTTTGATCAGCTACAAGTAAATGTATATATTCGATCGCTATCTTATCAAGGTCGCGCCGCACTTGTGGTGACTCATTACATCCTCACAACCTCGTTCACAACGCTCTGATTAATTTCACAAATACCTACACGGACGTGCAAATTAAATGTGGAAAAAAAAACAGCTTTTCTTTGAAAATAAAAACCTTTTTTGTAAGAGAAACATGTAGTTATAGTAATTTTCCTTTGTAATCCTTCTTAGAACACGTGCTATGTTCTGATGATAAGTAATGTTCATTATACTGTATGAATATGCATGTTCCTGAGCAGCTAATGAAGTGCATGCGTGTGAACACACTTATTTGTCCGTAAGAAGGAAGTGCCCATAAAACGCGTTACGCGCGCTCTCGTTGCTCGCATCCGCTGGAAGTAGGGCTGGGCTTAGAGCTGCAACGGATGCATTGTAAGGCCCGTCACTCAAGTCCTGAGAAACATGAATTGCATACTATTACACAAAGCATTTAGCAGTATGCAAAATGATTACTAATAAATTCAACGAAGCTGGAGAGATCATGCGATCATACGCAGAAGGAACACGTATACATCGGAGAAGGAATCAGTTTTGCATGTTGCGTAATGCTTTGTGTAATACTATTATGAATTTCATGTTTCTAAGGACTAACAGGATAAAGCAATTAAGTAACACTCGAAAAAATATTTTGTTCATCGACTTTGTATTTCGGTTTGTCTCTGAAAAACATCACATCACTTTTTGCTGTTCTGAAACTTGGGTTTAATTTACGAGTCAGTTCTATGCGTATGATCGTTGAGTATTTGAGTACCATACTCGATTATTATCGATCGACGTGCCTTTAAACAGTATCTAGTTTAGTTGCGTAGGCGTTTAGGCAACGTGCAGCGCGACTCAATCTATCACTTTATCGCTAGATACGAAACTTACGTATTATGCAAAACGGAGCGGACCCACCAGGTCTTGCTGACTTCCACTAAGCTTGATGAACGGAAACAGTTCGTGTAAGTGAACGAGGTAGTTGTTCCGTTGCAGCGTGGGCAAGTTGAACCTAGTGGACCTGGCAGGCAGCGAGCGGCAGCGCAAGACGGGCGCCTCCGCCGAGCGCCTGCGGGAGGCGTCGCGCATCAACCAGGCGCTGTCCTCGCTGGGGAATGTCATCTCGGCGCTGGCGGAGAACAGCCCGCACGTGCCTTACAGGTCAGTCGGTTCTACTCTTACCTATGTGTCTGCTGCTTGGTGAAAGGACTTCTATGACTCGTTTTTCCCGATTCTTGATGATACGCGGTTGCAAAATTGAACTGTTTTAATATCTTTCGATCTCATTTGTGTTTTGCTCACATTATTTTTAAGGCTTTTATCGTTTTCACTCCGGCATCCTTCAACGACATATGGGCTTAGTTTTAGGCAACGAGTTCTGCCCACTTCGATTTTTGCTGGTTTGGACAACCGGCAAAAATAACCGACAGCGTAAAAATGAGGACAGCTGGATGATGCGCCACAAATAATCAACTAAAATTAATGTTCGTGAAGACTATTATTAAGCCCCATTGCAGTTTTTACAAGTGGACGATGACCTGGCACCCTGATTTATGTATAAAGTGTGACCGCTGGCATGTTGCAGAGACTCGAAGTTAACGCGGATCCTGCAGGACTCGCTCGGTGGAAACAGCAAAACTATAATGATAGCGAATATCGGCCCCGCGTCCTACAACTATGACGAAACCATCACCACGCTGCGATATGCGCACAGAGCCAAAGGTACGAACTAAACTTTACGTCCTTTGAAATTGTTCCATGTTACTTTTGTGTGTACCTACTTTTGTAAAGATTTTATACTTTTCTTGACATCTCGAAGGCCTTTGACAGACAATTTTGCAAGACAGTTTTATCAAAAAATCTTCCTTCGGCTTGCTTCTATAGACTGTATGAATGGATATTGTAGCTATTCTTTAAGGGATCAAATCGATCACCATTTATTAGCTGGGCTGTTACTTCAAATATCTATTATTCCTAGGTGCCGCAGGGGTCGGTACTTTCTGCAACCCTTTTCGTTCTATACGTAAATGACTCGGTAAAGCCTGGTATCTGCTTTTGTGTTTGCAGTTGATATGTTAGTTAGGTCCAAATGTATGTCCCAGGAGTGTGTGAACTCCGCCAAACGGAGTCAATTTCAGCTGACTCCTTTTTTTCGTGATGTTCACAACTAATCATGTAAGTGTTGTGTTCCAGCCATCAAGAACAAGCCGGTCCGCAACGAGGACCCGAAGGACGCCAAGCTGCGCGAGTACCAGGCGGAGATCGAGCGCCTCCGAGCACTCATAGAGCAGCGCCGCGCCAACGAGAGGAAGCCGCGCAAGACACACAAGACACGAGCCGCGCCCGACAACAACGGTGAGTGTGCAGCACCGGTCCGCAACGAGAGCCCGAAGGACGCCTGCGCGAGTACCAGGCGGAGATCGAGCGCCAACGACCAACATACCACACGTGTATCATAATGTACTATTAATAATGTGCATGACCACCTGGACTTGTACTTTGACAAAGTAATATCTATGCTTGGCGACTCCCATCCGTGTTGCTTTAAGGTAATGTATGGAGGGCGCTGTAATAAGCGAAAAATATTTTCTACAGCGCCCCCTGACTACTGTGTTTCTAACCGTTCTGGAGATAAATGGGAACATTCATTGGTGCACACTAACAAACAACCTCTCGCCCTAAACGCATATACCTTCTCCGTTCCGTTGTGGGTAAAAATAGATTTACAGAAAAATAAATTGTAATCGTTAATAATCGTTTTCCAGTCGAAGAAGACACATCCAGCATCGAAAGCGAACATATCCTCGCGGCGTCAACGATCGAACAGGAGAAGACCAAGACCGAGGAGCTGGAGGGGCAGATCCGCTCGCTGGAGGACCGCCTGGTGCAGGGGGGCGGGGGGAAGGACCTGCTCAACAACCTCAACGAGAGCCAGCTCATCCTGGAGCAGCGCCACTGCGAGATCGTGCAGCGGAAGAAGAGGGAGGTGGAGATGCAGCAGAAGATAGACCTCGAGGAGGAGACCACCGCCAGCGTCACCAACACATTCACGACGCTGCAGCAGGAGGTGGACCACAAGACGCAGAGGTTCGTCTGTGTGTGACTTTGTGTTTGACTGTGGTGCGGGTCGGTGACGCGGTCGTGTGGGTATATACGCATAAAGTCAAACACGCAAAAAGTCAAGTACTTACACATCAAGTTAATGTCGACTTAATGTAGGCAATCGTTTATGTAAGTACCATTTTTATTATTATGTTATCGGTTCATTAGGAGGCATTGGTACTAGGCGAGCATAAACGTGAAAGAGGTAAGTAGTGCCCTAGCACTACCCTAGTAAAATCGGAGTCTTATTTCTTTAGTCTATGGGAGCCTAGTATTTTAGGTGGGAGGTACAGTTGTTACAGGTACTTCCATGAAAATGTAAAAAATTAAAATGAGGTGCGATTCATGGTAGAAGTTTGTTCACAATTTGAATTTCTATTAGTTCTGTTCTCCCGGTACTTTAAAAGACAAGAAGCCAATTTTTTATAAAAAGTTACAAAATTATACGAAATTAAGAAGTACTGAATACGACTTAAATTTAGCTAAAGCCCCGGACTTCAAATTCGGGGAAACCCGGTACGTAGTATGCGTATTAGAGAGATTCTGTTTATGATGACTGCGGGTAGAATATTCTCGAGATCTCTGGTCGAAGGTCTATTTAGCGTTACGATTATGACATTTTGCGTTTCTGTCTTTTTGCTTTTATGTCATTTTTAGACTGACATTTTGCGTTTTTGACATTTTGCGGATTTGACATTTTGTGTTTTTGACGTTTTGAGTTTTTTTTAACGGGCTCAATGCCTTTATTAACTAGCTAATACATAAACAAACACTACATCTAACCTAGCTAGCTACAAAAACAGTTGGATAATCTACAAGCCCAAGTAGGCCTATAGATAATCCAAATGTTCTAGCCACTACCAGTTGGAAGCGTACCCAGCGTGCTGGCGGCATTGCCTCGTTCAACCGCAATGCTAATCCGTTGAGCCAAATAGGTACCAGCATTTTGCGTTTTTGACATACAATCCCTTGATGTTTTGCGTGTTTGACATTTTGCGTATTTGACATTTTGTGGTTTTGACATTTTGCCTAATTGACATTTTGCTTATTTGACACTGCGTATTTGACATTTTGCGTGTTTTACATTTTGCGTATTTACAATTTTGCGTTTTTGACATTCCCCTGACGTTTTGTGTGTTTGAGTTAGTACGCGTTGCGTCCTCAGGTTGAAAAAGTGCCTCGCGAAGTACGCGTGCCTGCGCGAGGAGGCGGTGGAGCAGCGCGAGGCGCACGACGGCGAGCGGCGCGAGCACGAGGCGCTGCAGGCCGCGCTCATCGCCTCGCTGCGGCGCCGCCTGCTCGCCGCCGACAGCTTCGTGCCGCTGGCCGGCCGCCCCGCCGTGCTGCGCGCGCGCTACAACGACGACGCCGACTGCTGGGAGCTGCGAGAGCACGGGTGAGGGGGGCGCAGGCCGGGCCCAAACACGCCCAAACTTATTATACCTAGTACCTATATATTATATGTTAGTGGTAGGACTAACTCTTCTGCGAGCGTCCGTCTGGGTTGTTACCACCGCTTTGTGAGTGAAGTCTACCGCCAAGCAGTAGTGTCCAAGCATTACTGTGTTCCGGTTTGATGAGCAGAGTATCCAGTGAAATTACTGGGCTTATGAGACTTAACACCCAATGTCTCGGGGTAACGAGCGCACTCGTTATGGGCCGGCGTTATGCTTACCATCAGGCAAACGACCAGCTCGTCTAGTTACTAATAATATAAAAAAAATATTATACCTAGTAATTCAATCAGCGAATTGCTTACGGTATCATATTATGACGACACTCCTCTGGAGTTCCCAACCCCCGCTCACTGTTGTTGTCGTTGCAGCGGCGCGGAGCCCCTGTCGGCGCGGCCGGTGGCGGGTGGTGCAAGGCGGCCCACGTGCGCGGCAGCGCGGCTGGGGCGAATAGCGCGGCACCGCTCAGAGAACCTGCTGGACCTGGCGCCGCTGCCGCTGCCCGCGACCACGCGCGTGTACACGCCCCCCGCGCCGCGTCACCATCAGGTACGACCGCGCGCTACACCAAGCGTGGCACCGCTCCGACAAAAAAGATTAATGTTTGATCAAATACTGGACGCTGACGCAACAGTCCCGCCGCGCTCCTGTTGTATTGTTGTTGGCTCTGTTATTCTTTCCATTTCTTTATCTGCTTTTTAACAGATTCATAAAAGATCAAATTAATGTTTTTTTTTTAATTCATAGTCATATTTTCTGACCGACTGCATTTTAAACTATGTATATATTTTATTTTTTTATTTGCATTCTCTCCTATTTAAGCCGATTTAATTGACCCAATAACCTCGAGTTTTTACTAAAATATGTTTTTATTTTATAACAATTTTTTTAAAGTCCATGCACGCTCGTGGTTCATGAGTTCACTAATTGCTTCGCATATTTTCTACTGACAACAAATACTGAATTTGATAGGCGTGTAAACGTCTATAAAAAAAATGGAAAAAGTTTAACTAGTACAGTACAAGTGCTTACACCACGGCAGCGTCGCGGCACCGTCCACTGTTAGAACAATCATTAAATTAGCTATAAAAATAATAAAACAACTTCTAGAAATGCTTTTTAAAATAAAAATAAAATAAACGTAAAATATATTGTATCTTCCAGCCCATCCCCACGCCAGTGAAAAAGGAACCAGAAATAGAGCCTCCAGTGCCGCGCAAGTCAGCGCGGCCGCCGCGCGCTGCCACCGCGCACCGCCTCGGCACCGCCGGCGTGCGGTAGGAGCAGCACCGCTCGGCACCGCACCGCACCAAGCGCCGCCGGTCGTTCACCAAACAAGCGCTCACACAGGGGAACAACCCTTCACTGTGATAGGCGACCTATGTAGAACTATCTTTTTTAACTATAAAGTGTAAAGATTATAGTTAAAAAAAATAGCCTTCTCTTATATTTCGTCCGACGACGAATTTACACGAATGTCAATATTGAATGTATTGTCCTAAAACGTCCTCTAAGACTGGACAACAACAATAATTGTTTAATGTTCATTCCGTGAACGATCCGCAGCCGCGTGCGAAGCGACACTACGACGGACGTATTGTAAAATATAACAGTAAGGTGAACTGCGACCGTCACTGCAGTACTGTACGTACTGTAACTTTAAAATAAATTAAATATAATAATAAAGGCCGATATGATATAGTATATAATTGTAATGAAATAGTGTGGGGCGATTGCAGTTTACCTTACAACCTAAACTAAGTAGTTATAGTTATTGTTATAATTTGGAGCGAGCGGTCGGGCGACCGTTACTTGTCCAAAGTCAGTTCATTGCGATATTTTTGTACGGTTACCGTTGAGATTGCCGATCACTTCTGAAGCTTAGGAGATGTTGCCCTCCCGTTGGGTTTAGATTTTGTATTTGATTGTCTACGATATCGCTTCGCATAGAAAATATGATATGTCAGCGGTCCGGAGCTCCGCGAGAGCTGTGTAAGATAATTATGATAAGTTTAAGCGGTAGTTGTCACAAATTCCAGTGAGTGGGCGCGTTGATCTCAGGACGCCGCGGCCCCGCGCCACAGTCGCCGCGACTGTCGCGTGGCGCAGCTCGTCGCTCGTCCTTCGGTGACAAACTGAGACACTTTTTATCCGAATTTTTGGTTCGTTTAGTCAATTTAGGTTGTCGTTTGTTTTGTATAAGATTTTTTATTTTACCGTTGTTGTTTTTGTAAAATTTTATTTTGTGCTTCGATGGCCACGTGATATTAGATAGTTTAATATATAATTATGTAATGAAATTCAGCTGTAAACTCGTATTTATGATGAATTTTTAATATTTTTTAATCGCTAGATATGTAACCCAGTGAAGGAAACTGTTCTCTCCGCTCGTGTCGGAGAGTATTTCCAAAGCGATGTGATCCAAATATTGTTTGATGTTCAAATGCGTTACCAAAGAAGGAGCGGCTCATTCCAGCGCCGGCGCCGCTCCTCGCTCGTTCTCATTGTGGCGTATTATTTCCAGACACGGTTTCTAGTCAATGATCCTTGTATACAAATAATGTAAATAATTATGTTTTAGGTATTTCAAAAGTATACATAAATAGTGTATAGGTAGGTTGCTAACGTTCGCACAATACTTTTTGAATACCAGAATCTAATTTTATTATTCTCGCGAGCTAAATGGAAATTATGAAATGAAATACTGTATTTATTTATTTGATTGTATAGATTTATTTATTGTGCAATGTAGGCGACAGCTTCGTGTTCTGCGTGTAACATGTTCAGTATTGGTTTATATTGGCTTTACATTCAGTGGATAAAGTGAAGGATGTGATATTTATTTGGAAACCGCTAGTCAGCTGTGCCGCATACACGCTTATACTCACTAATAAAATGTTTTAAATTTTATATGGTTTTTATATTTGTACCCATTTACAGTTAAAAACTATTGTTTGTTCAGAAGTTGACTTCTTTTTTAAGATGTCAATCAATTCATTTTCTCAGAAAGAAAGAAAGAAAGAAAGAAAATATATTTATTTCAGGACATCACACAACATTACAGTTTTACACATATAAAAATAAAATTTTTAAAGTACAGACAAATATATAACTAAAAAAAACCCAATGTTGCGTGATGCCATGATAAGGGTCCCGACTCAGCATGCAATTAAAGGTCCAAGGACCTTAAGAGCCTACTAGCGGAACCCCCGAAGTATTCGGTGGGCGCGGCTAAAATGCATGCTATTTCATCTAACATTCGTGGGACAAGGTAAGGCTCTGCAGCTATGAGTAGTACGAAGCTAATGCTCGCGCATACACAGTTACACACTCTCGTAAAGTCGCGACCTGCCGTTTCTACGCACACTTGCGCGATCTTATGAATGGCGATTGATCATTCAATTAATTTTCGTGAATATTCGTGTGATGGCGCTCGCTTTTGTTACTTGTACTATTATATATTCTGAGCTCTCGTTTGGTCATCACACCGCGCGCGCCATTTTTTATTGTTTGCCTCTTTAAATATAAATTGTAAATTTTATGGTTTGCCTATAGTCCGCTGCAAACATAGTAGGTACATACAAAATACATACCTATAAAAAGTACCATGACTCACTGACCTACACTGCCAGACAAACATCTATCCATATATCCATCCTTACAAACTTTCGCATTTATAATACTAGTAGGATAGGAAGTAGGAAAAGTAGGATAGGATTTATGTATATGTATGTGTATAGATTCCAAAGAAATTTGGTGTGGAAATAGTTCGAGAAAACACACAGTGTACTTTTCAACATCATCATGACTTTTCATAATTGTCAATCTATAGAACGGAAGAAATTTGGTTTCGAGATAGCTTGAAGCCTGAGAAAGAACACAGAATACCTACTTTTCATCATTGTCAATCATTTGAACGGATTTTAAAGAAATTTGGTGTGGAAATAGTTTGAAGTCTGAGAAAGAAAGCAGTGTAAATTTCAACCTCATCATCACACAATAAAATAATCGTGCATTTCGACGTAGCGTAGTACGTATCTACATACGACGAGCGTAGAAATCGGCAGAAGTTATTTTCGGAAACAAATTTATCTATACAAATCAATAAAATTGAAGTGTGTTTGTATTATCAACATAACAGTTTTATACTAAATGCATATTAAAGTATATACGGTACATAAAACAAAACAACCATTTTATAAATTTTTGTCTTTTTGTTTGTTTGTTCCGCGTAATCTCCGAAACGGCTGAACCGATTTTGACGGGACTTTCACTGGCAGATAGCTGATGTTACAAGGAGTAACTTAGGATACGTGGGCGAAGCCGTGGGGCACAGCTAGTAATATCTAATAGTTCTTCATGTTTCATCTATAATATACAAATAAATAAATAAATAAGATTGAAGAGTCTGTTTGTAATATCAAAATAACAGCTTTTTACTAGATGCATAATAATATGAAAGTATACACGATACATAAAACAAAACCATTTTTAAAATTTTTGTCTATTTGTTCCGGGTAATCTCCGAAATGGCTAAACCGATTTTGACGGGATTTTCACTGGCAGATAGCTGATGTTACAAGGAGTAACTTAGTCTACGTGAGCGAAACCGCGGGGTAGAGCTAGTAATATGTAATAGTTCTACATGTTTCATTCTCACCAATCAATCAAACAACTATAGATACCTACAGCGTTTAGGTAGTTACATACATCGTCGTTTGTATATTATAGGTAACATACAGTACCCTACCTATGAGTTCGACAATAAGTTCCGAACGAAAACTGCCAGCGCGGGAGTAGTTACCTATGTCAGCCGGTATATTTGCAAGGTAGGTGAGTAACCTACCTACCTAAGTACCTACGTAATAATAATTATTTATTTGGAATGAAATATGATTACATAACCTAATAATTTTAGGTGGTTCCTACGAGTATTATATCGAGTCCTACAAGTCATTGTATAATACGCGGGTCAGCGACCCCACACACATATGTACCTACATTATTTAAATAAGTATAGCTATCATTTATAAGATTGACATGTAAGATTTATCTTATTAATAAAGAATTGAATTGAATTGAATACATCTCATCACTCAATTCTACACAAAAAATGTCTCACCCATACTCCTGCCAGGATGACCTTTCGTTTAGATAAGTAGGTATTTAATTACACGACTGCACAAAAAAGTAGTGTAATGAGTTATTATATGTACATACATACAAAAATACGTGAACCCTAAAAACATTACATAAAAAACTCTGCACAAAAGCTTTGGTGGAATAAAGAAACTCACGTACATTCGTGATTCGGTGAGAATTCGATGTATGGGGTATCGCTATAATCCTTTCATCATCCCGAGCGACACTAGCTAGGACAGTCGTGTTTTTTGTCATGGTCGACGTAACAAAATTTCATCGACCATAAAAAATAAACAACTTGTTTACTTATAGGTACTTTTCAAGATTTATAGTTCAAGTAAGTACGTTATGTAGCCTACTTGGCTTCCGGCCGTGGCTTCGCCCGCCTGGCATGGGTACAAATACAATATCTTTATATATTATAGTCTATATGTTATTCTAATGTATAAGCTCTATATTACTTACTGTAGTTTCATCAAAATCCGTTCATTAGTTCATCACTCAAAAATTTTCGAGTTTATAATATTAGTAGGATAGAAACGGTACTCAGTAGGTATCTATTTATTATCACGTACACTGTAACCTACCATATTGTTTACTAGCTGCTGTCCCGCGGTTTCACCCGCGTGATTTTGGATTTCATGGTTTTTGTTTTTTTGCGCGGAACCCTAATTCTTTTTCTAATATTAAAGTAGCCTATGTTACTCCTTGTAACATCAGCTATCTGCCAGTGAAAGTCCCGTCAAAATCGGTCCAGCCGTTTCGGAGATTACCCGGAACAAACAGACAAACAGACAAAAAATTAAAAAATTGTTGTTTTGCTTTAGGTACCGTATATACTTTCATATGCATTTAGTATAAAACTGTTATTTTGATATTACAAACAGACACTTCAATTTTATTTATCTGTATGGATACTATTGAATCACGAGACGAGCTGGTCATTTTCTTGATGGTATTTAACACATATAATTATATTACTCTGATAGCATAACGCCCGCCCATAACAATTGCAGTACTCAAACTTCTAAGCACAAAGGCCGGCCAGGGGGACCGATGACCTTGTCAAAAGCGCGGGAAACCGTTGGATGCGCGAGGCGAGTAGCCGCTAGCGCAGTGGATGTCTTCGGGCTGATGATGATGATTATGACAAAACAGAGAGTAGTTTCATGCTTTCACACAGACGACTCGGCGCAAAAATTCAAACAAATCATCATTGACGGTTTCGTATTTTTTGCACGTACGTCACAATTAGCTGTGATCTTTCACCATTCCGGCGACAAAAATTTCGACCAAAAAAAAATGCCCGCGTCGCCGCTTTATTTTCATTCCGCAATATCTCCGAAGATATTCGTCTGAATTTAACGGAGTAAAGGCCTATATCGGTTACAATGAAACACTCTCGATGATGAACGCATTTATTTAGATAAGGATTAATATGGTGTAGGTGAAAACACGGCTGCAAACGAAGCACCATTTTTTGCCAAATTACAAAATCGTAAAAACGCGAATTGCGAGCTAACCCGAAAAGATAGACATATGCTATCTCGGACTTTTTTTCAGATCTCTTCAACGGGAAAGTTTCTTCCATACATTGTTTTTGTATAGCTCTAACTATATGGTCAGCTCACGCAGTACTAACTGTTACCTAATAGGGGCGCCGCGCCGCGCCGCATAGAATTTGATTACTATGTCTATACTTATTATAGACATAGTTCCTCCACCGGCGCGCGGCGTTGCGGGGCCTCCGCCGCGAGCCGGCAACGCCGCGCGCCGAACCGGGCGGCGCGCGGCGCGGCGGCGCAAGTACGGAAGTTGGTTCGATAAATTTGTCGAATCGAAACAACTGATAAATTTATCGAATGTTGCGAGTACCGAAGTCTTATCGTAAAGTATTGTAGTAGCTTTATATTCTGTTTGGATTCGACCTAGCTATTCGATAACTTTTGTCGATTGTATCGAGGCTCGATAAATTATATAAAAAATTGATAAAACCCAATTTATCGGTTTGAATTGACAATTTTATCGATCGACAAGATCCGTACTTGCGCTGCGGGCCGAAGGTACCTATGTACCTATTATAATAGGTATACCTACACCCATCCAGACGAATTCTCGCAGAATATCTTCTAAGAAGAATATCTCAGTCGGTCATGCTTTTTATTTCACATTTTTTAAAAAGTTGACCGACTATGGCTGGTATTTTAGTATACGAGACATAGGTACGTACATACCTACATGCCACTGACCAATAAATGAAATATAGGTGATAAGGTACCTATAACATAACTATGATGTCAGCGCCCCCTATTACTAACTGTTACCTATTCTGTGGCGCCGCGCCGCCGCCGCTGGAGGATTTCAAGTAAAGCGGAGGTAAAATATGTACCTATAAGTACCAAGGTACTCATCCAAACGGACTCTCGCAGAAAATCTAGAAAGATCGGTGGGTAGCCTAAAGCCTTACCTACTTATGCTTTGCTTACCTATGCTTTCACCTTTATGTTTTACTGATTGCTTACGTATTTTATCATACGCACCTACTTCTTATACCTAGCTATAGGAGACATAGGTTCATATCTACTGTAATTCAATTGCCAGAGCGACCAATAAATGAGTAATTAAATATAATAAAGGTACCTACCTAAACTCTTTTTTGAAGCACCAAATTAGATATTATAGACATTTCTTCCATACATAGTTTTTATACCTATAGCTATAAATATATGGCCCGCGCAAGCCTCGGAATTGATCCCTCGGTGATCTTGACGCATAACGTACTGTCTAAGGTGGTGCCTGGTAGAAATGTAGTGCGAGCGCTAAGGCAGTCCTCACACCTAATTCATGATTGATGGATAAGCATCAATCGCGAACCACGAGAAAACATGGAAAAACCACGATCTCCGCTTGACGCATATCGTATCGTCTATTGTGGTTGTGGTTGGGGCTTGCCGCTTGATGGAAATGTAGTCCGAGTACGGCACCCGCTTCTACCTATTATTATTATTATTTTCAGCCTCTTACGCTCCCACTGCTGGTATACCGGCCTTCTCTCAGATAGAGAGAGGTATGGGCCATAATCCACCACGCGGGCCCAGTGCGGCTTGGTGGATGTCGCATGTACTCGAATTGTGTGGTTCTTGAACATGCGGGTTTCATCACGCTGTTTTCCTTACCGTTTTAGAGCGAGAGTGAACACTCCGCACATAACTTGATATAAGTCATTGGTGCGGGCCGAGTGGAGATTAGAACTATGGTGCGTCGGATTGAAAGTCGCACAAGTTACCGCTCGGCCATAATCGCTCTCGATTCACTCTCGGTTCTACATATAAAGTGGTTGTGAAAAAAAAATTTTTCACAACCACTGCGTGCTCAGTGCAGACGCCGCGGTAAATAAGCGGTGGTGCGCAAGTGATGTATGTAGCGTAGAGCGGAGCAGTTGTCGCTTTGAGAACAGACATGGCTTCGAGACCCCACTATCTGGCCGTATTGCCGTTCTTGTCCGTTTTGTGGATTTTAGATGTTTTTGCTTCAAACTGCGATACGCGAGTAAATACCTCGTAATATGCGCTTATTGCAACATAAGCTGTTGGTTATTTTGGTTTTTTATTTATTTTTCAACATAAGCCGTGTAACCACAAAAACTAACTTTTAGACGCCTGCTTAGCTCGAAAGTGAGTAAAGATAAACCTCTAAAATATAAGAAAAGTCACAACAGAGTGGAGTTAGACAATGGTTAGACACTACTTAAATCACGATTTGTGGTTCATATTTAAACACGCGACTATGGCATGTTTAGGAGTTAAACTCTGTTTAACACGCCCTAAACAAGTGTTAAACAGCGTCTAACTCTTGCAACATGCCTTAGTCGCATGTTTAAATATAAATACTTACCACCACACTTACTTACCACAAACCTTGATTTAAGAAGTGTCTAACCGTTGTCTAACTCAATTCGGATGTGACATTTCTAACCATTATAGAAGTTTACGGTGACCTACCACAAAAAAAATTAACACACTCTACACACGTGTTAAACAGGGTCTAACGCTTAAATTTGCCTTAGTCACGTGTTTAAATATGAGCAACCACAAACCTTGATTTAAGAAGTGTCTAACCATTGTCTATCTCCATTCTGTTGTCACATTTTCTAATCATTTTAGACGTTTATCTTTAGACACTGTCCAGCTAAACAGGTCCTAAAAGTGTTTTTTTTTGTGGTAACCTTTTACGCGCTGCCTATACATTGGAGAAGTGCCTTACCGTTATCACAGAATAAATAATCATCGTACAAGCCGTTATGATTATTTCTAATCATTTTGCTCGTGAAAGTTGTGTAGCGTTGTTTAACTTTTAGACACTGTCTAGCTAAACAGGCGTCTAAAAATAGTTTTTTGTGGTAACGCGGTTTTAGTTCAAGTAGGTACGTATGTAATTACTAGGTAGGTTATAGACTTGTACTATTACAGCTATTCTGTGGTTATAGGTAGGTACGTACCTACTCAGTTATGAGTAAGTACATAATATGTATGTCGGTCTTAGTCTTTCTACAAAAACACACCCTAAACATGTGTTAAACAGCGTCCAGCTCCCAATCATGGCTTACTCACGTGTTTAAATATGAGCAACCACAATAAGTTTATATCATAACTAGCTGCTGCCCGCGGTTTCACCCGCGCGGTCTTATTGGGTTCATGGGTTTTATTTTTTTGCGCGGAACCCTAATACTTTCTCCAACATAAAATTAGCCTAAGAAGTACCATATAACATCAGCTATCTGCCAGTGAAAGTCCCATCAAAATCGGTCTAGCCGTTTCGGAGATTACCCGGAACAGACAGACAGACAAAAATATTAAAAATTGTGTTTTTGTTGTAGGTACCGTGTATACTCGTACTTTCAAATGCATAAATTTAGTAAAAAGCTATTATTTTGATATTATAAACAGACACTTCAATTTTATTTATTTGTTTTTCTTTAGACACTGTCTAGCTAAACATGCGTCTAAAAGTTGGTTTTGTGCTAACACTATATGTCTAGCTAGCTGCTGCCCCGCGGTTTCACCCGCGCGGTGTATTGGATTTCATGGTTTTTATTTTTTTACGCGGAACCCTAATTCTTTTTCCAAAATAAAAGTAGCCTATGTTACTCCTTGTAACATCAGCTATCTGCCAGTGAGTCCCGTTAAAATCGGTCCAGCCGTTTCGAAAATTACCCGGAACAAACAGACAGACAGACAGACAAAAATTTGAAAAATGGTTGTTTTGTTATATGTTCCGTATATACTTTCATATGCATTTGGTAAAAAGCTGTTATTTTGATGTTACAAACAGACACTTCAATTTTATTTATCTGTATGTATGGATGGATAACAAATCGAATAATCCATACAGATAAATAAAATTGAAGTGTCTGTTTGTAATATCAAAATAACAGCTTTTTACTAAATACATATGAAAGTATATAAAACAGCCATTTTTTTAAATTTTTGTCTGCCTGTCTGTCTGTCTGTCTGTTTGTTCCGGGTAATCTCCGAAACGGCTGGGCCGATTTTGACCGGACTTTCACTGACAGATAGCTGATGTTACAAGGAGTAACATAGGCTACTTTTATTTTGGAAAAAAAATTAGGGTTCCGCGAAAAAAAATAAAAACCATGAAATCCAAAATCTCCACGCGGGTGAAACCGCGGGGCAGCAGCTAGTATGTAATAATAACAAATCGAATAATAATAGGTAGGTTTTTACGTAAATATATAAGTATCTATTTACTTACTATCTACTTACTTACTCGTGACCTTAGATTACAACGCAACTGAATCCCTTCTGATTGTCCCGAAATAATAATAATTTAATGGTATTCGTATGATATACTCCGATTTCATTTCATTTCATTTTAATAAATAAATTTTTGTCATTGTATCTTATCTGCGCCTCATACCTACACACTGTACCATGCACTTACACAACCTCACACACCCACACTCTCATATTTTATTACCCTTATAATAGTAATTCTAAGTGTAGCATCATTTATCAGTCACTGTTGTTCTCTATTTTATCAACCTGTTAATTCTAAACGGCCTCCCGCGATACAGGCCTGACCTAGTGCGGGGACCATCATAAAAATGTAACATTTTCTCTTTTTGTCAATAAAAATCTTTGTATTGTATTGTAATAAATAGTACTTAAATTCTATTAATAGATTTCTATTTATTAGTATTTGAAAAAGATATAGGTAGGTAATATTATTACAAAAATACGATTTAGCCATTGTTGTACTGAAGTCAAAAATAAACACAGAACACTTCTCTAACGCAGCAAAGTCCAAATTCACAAGCATAGGTAAACATCCAATTTAGGCAAAGAAATCTGAATCCAATATAGCGGGCGGCGGAATTATCACAGAACATAATTATAACAATACGCATATCGTAAATCGTTTTACGTCTTCGGTCGATCACCTTGACCTTTGCTTGTTCGTAATGCCGCCCACAAATTATATAGGATGCCGCCGCACGCACCGGCCGGTCGACCGCGTATGGCGCGAGACAGTACTTTGTCACAAACATCGCGGTGTTTCGTGACTTTGAAATGGCACAGCAGCACACAGCGGGCACTGTAGTGTGCGTGAGACACTTCCCTCCTCTCCCCGCCAGGGTGGTAAAATTTCAGTGAGACGCGCGATGGTTCGACTCGAAAATCGGCGCGTAAAAATGTACGAATTGGCTTCTGGTACTTGGGGTGTTACGGCAAAACTACTAAATGTATTTAGTCAAACCAAAGTTATTTGAAATGTCGACAAACTAAAGCTTGTTACTATGTTCTTTATTTTTGAGTTTTCTTAGTTCTTTTGTAATTTATTTACGTCCAAACTTGCGTTAAAATATGTGCTAAAATACAGATGTTTGAAGGCTCATTACTTTTAAGCCACTTATTTTTTTTCTGTATAATTAGCAGATCAACCTAGATAATGAAGAGATAAATCGATATTATTCTTAATTTTGGACTTAAAACGTCAAGTAGTGGAGTAATAACCCAAATACGGTTGTATGGAGAAATGAACGACTCGTTTTCCCTTAATAACTGATTTTCAGTCGGAAAAGTAATAAAACAAAACATTTGGGGAAAAATAATGGAAATAGTGGGTATCATTTTGGGGATTTTTTTTACTCAAACAAAACAAAGAAATAAAATGTCACTGTCAAATCTCTTCCGGTTAACAATTTATGTACGAAGAAAACAAGGCGTACTGAGAAGTTTTTGAACGATCGCTTAGTGTTGTTCAGTCGATACATTCGCTATCGATATTATGGCTGTTGGCTCAGAGTAAGATAAAGAGCGGGAAACGTGTAATCTTCTTCTAAAAGTCAAAACCATATTATTGCAAAATATTTAGTTACCGATTTTTAGGATCTCGTACTTAAAAAACCTAATTACTTTTTAGTTTAGGACCACGTCGTTGCCCGTCTATACTGTATATACAATTACATGGCAAGGTCATGTAGCTTAAAAACGGCTTGAGCTCGGTATTAATAAGGTCCATGAATGTAGTCCAATAAGGTTTTATAAAGCTGTCCAAAATTCAAGTTTCTTAGCTGCAATATAATTGAGGCAAATACAGAATGTATTCAAAATTCAAAAATTCAAAATTCAAAAGTCTATTCAAATAGGCCCCAAAGGAGCACTTATGAAAGTTAAAATGACTCTAACAGCGGGCCTCTGCAGCATTCATCTACCCGAATCACAGACTAAAACTAATGCTGTCTTTATCAGAACATAATAAATGACAAAGACACCAACAGACCCAATCCGTGCTCAAAGTCAACGAACCTTCCAGAAACCCACCGTGCCCGTTCCAAATTGATATAGGCCGAGCAAGAAGAAGGGCAAGAAACTCGTCACGGAATTCTTTTTAAAAAAAGTAGTTTTTTACAATGATTCTAATGCTAACAATTTAAAGTTTAGTAGTCGCCAGGAGGCTAGAGGTATATGTAAAAGGTCTTAATTTTCGAACACAATGCACTACTTATTGGGTTGCTTAAAAAATTTAGGAAGTAATTATATATCCATATCAATAAAAAACATCTACTAAAATGTCATTCGACTTTGCAAGGACAGTACGAGCGAAAATGGACACCTTAACGGTAGTCCGTCAATGACACGACACAGTCAACTATCTATGCCTCCCGCGCAGCTCGCGCCCGCGTCTCGCCTGTAGTGAACATGGTGAACCTGATTTGCAATAATTAAGGATATTTTGATGATTTTAGATGTGAAACATTATTTTTTCAATTTATTCGTGCCGTATCACTTGTATATTCATTCCTTAAAAATTGATACCGTTTACGTATACACCTTGTATAATATACTACTTTCCTGCTTCAGCCCGCAACTTCGCCTGCCTGGTATATATATTATATTTATAGCCTATGTGTTATCCCAGAACCTAAACAAACTATCAACATTCCAAATTTCATCAAAATCAGTTTAGGTGTTACGGAGATACGTGGTAACAAACATTCATACACACACAAACTTTCACATTTATAATATTTTATGTAAGATATGATTAGTAGGAAGTATAATTAAAACAAATATGGAATAATGACAGTAGGTACCTAATGTGACTTTACCCGATACCGGATAGGCTAGTTAAAAATATACTTTAATACTATTGGATAACCAGACGAGCGCGTCGATTGCCTGATAAGTATGGTGAGCATAATGCCAGCCCATAACAATTGCAGTGCCATTCAGAAATTTGAAACACAGAAGAACTTTAGGCAGTGTTATCAGCCTCTTTAAAACACGAAATTATTCTGAACCAGCTTCCGCCTGCGGCTTCGCCCACTTGGCATTTATTTTTAGCCTGTGTGTTATGCCAAAATCTAAACTATCTATATTCCAAATTTCATCAAAATTTGTTTAGTATTAACGGAGAACTATGGTAACAAACATTCACACACTCTTCTTCAGATTATGGTTTTTAAACGCTGCTTGACGTTTTTCTGCCAGTGTCAAAGTGAGGCCAGTGTATGGTATTAATAATTGCCCGGTTACAAAATATGAAACATTGAAATATAATTATAGAAAAAAATGTTCAAAGGTATAACATTTATTTAGAAACGAATATTATTAGACTTAATAAAATGACATAAAATATATTCACACACTCAAACTTTCATATTTGTAACAATAATAGGTAGGATAGGAGAGGTGTCATGTGTATGACATTGCAAAAAAAAGTAAAAACACAAAAAAGTTATATGAACTCTTGTAAATTCATTAGTATAATTGTTTTAACACATAATACCTATATGTATGTATAAAATAATATTGCAATAAAATTTAAAAATGGTAAAAAGCCGTTATAGATGTTGACAATTGAAACTATCGACTTTAAAGTTACACATCACTAATTCTGTAACGGTCATTTTATTTAAAAGTTCTGGGGCTTTGTTTCGGTTACAAAATGTTAAAGCTCCAAAAATTATTAAATTATTCACGAGAATGACGGAAAAATTAAAGGACTATCAAGTTTTAGACGTTTTCTGCGGCGGTACATTCTACAAAGTGAGACACAAGGTCACCAACAACATATTTGCGTGGAAAGCGTACAATTGCTGCGCGTACTCCGACGAGCAAATACAAAACGTCGTCAACGAAGTAAAAACAATAAGCAAGGAGTCATCGGGCAATCTACTGCGATACTACGACACCATTCTGCACAACCCGACCAAGACGTTGTACTTTGTCCTTGAGTACGTCTCGTGGCGGAGCTTGCAGGACTTGATCGAGGAATGCAAGGTCGCCGACAAGCACGTCTCCGAGAGCTTTGTCTGGCACCTGCTGCACGCGCTGGCGAGGGCGTGCAAAGCTATTGTAAACTTGAGCGTCGTAGTTCTACGGAAATGCATTTCCCCCGCATCGGTCTTTGTGAACGACAACGGCGAGCTCCGGGTCGACTGCTTCGATTTGGCGCCGACTGTGGACCACATGGATGTCATGCGACAAATTGGGGAGCTGATCCGTATGCTCTGCTACCGCACCGGTACCTATGACGACAATATGGAGTTTCTTTACACCAACGATCTTCGAGACATCATTAGCTTTCTCACGGAAGACAGAAGCCCTGCCTTGAGACCCGATGTTGTTCTATACCATCCAACTGTTCTTACACACTTGGAAACAACCTCCGGACCGAAATGTATGGTTGACATTGTTTTGTCAGCAGAATATTCACACTCAGCATCAGACCTGAACAAGTGTGACTCTGAAAAGGCTGTAGAACAGTGCAGAGCTGTGGAACCACTACCTAGGACCATATTCAATGTTGGAGACAGTCCAATTTACTGCAATATTAGTCCAAAAAGAAAACTGAGCTCAGAAAAAAAGGATGCAAAGTTAAGTCGTGATTTACTGTCTCCTACACTAGCTGCATTAGCTCTAGAGCTGCCTGGCTTTGTTCCGCGAAGTCGCAAACCGTACAGTGAAGCTTTGGAGCCCTACAATCGCCCTCAACTAGTGTCAGAACAAACTTTTAGCCAGGAATGGATGTCACGTCTCATGGCACTGCGACAGCGTGAAGAATCACTTAACAAAAGGGAAAGAGACCTAATTTCCAAGGAAATAGTGAGCAGTCCGGCTGTCAAAGTTATACCACTCAATGTATCTCAAGATTTGCTGTGCGAGGGTGACAGTAATGGAATAACTCTGCCTCCAATGATGGTGCAGGCTCAAGACGAAAGGCGAGAGTGGATTTCTCGGCGTCGCCAACGCCGGTCCTGTTCAGGGCGCTTTAAGGGTCGCAGGAAGAGCTATGGATATGAAGACCTTGATAGCTCCCTCTCCGCAGACGCAGGGGATGGCAGCATGATTATAACTGCCACCAAATTCACTAAAGACAACATGCCACGCCGTACCATCTTCCCTGAAGTTTCAACCAAGAAAGTACATTTCACATCTGCTAACCCCTTCGCTGAGAGTGATGAAAGTGTGACTCTAACATTTTATGAGTTAGAAAATGTGGACAAAGACGGTTATCAAGTGCCTTGCCAGAATACATCACAGAAAGATATCAGTAAGTTTAAATATTTAGATATAGAGAAAATGGCAACTGAGAAGAGAGCTACTATGAACTGGAGCCACTCTTCACCTTCCAAGCAAGCAAGAGTTACAAAAAATGTGTTTAATGATATCTCAAATAATAGCAGCATCCGGAAGACTCCTTCAAAGACCAGTTTGTTATCAAGAGGGTCAGACTCTTCAAGGCTTTCCATGATGTCAGCCAAGAGTCACTGGAGTACAGACTCGTCAGTGAGCAAGGTGAGTGATGGAGGCGTGTTTGAGAGAACTCGCTCAAGTATAAGACAATCTCTTGCCCAGACTCCCATAGCCCCTGATATGAAGAAGAAAAGTCGCAAATCTTTGATACCATTTAAAACACCTTTTAAGTTCATGTCTTCTACAAAATATTAAATAAGTGCTTTGTAATTGATCTCTTAAGTGAGTATAGTATATTAAAAAGTAGTTTTATGCAATTTTTAAAATGGTTATGGTTTACAATTAATTGAGATTAACTTAGTTTTAGTTTCTAAGCCCTAAGCTTCCATTTGTCTGCTGTCCCTGGGAACTAGAAAACTAGGAACTAGGTTCCTAGGAATCCTAGGCTTTAGTGATGATTTGGAACCAGACAAATTATTTGTTTAGTTGTACAATGAAATACGGACATCAACCCACCCTAACCCTAGAATAGAGAAATTATAGAAATGTTTCTATATTAATGTATTTTAAAAATATGTACATTGGAAAACAATATATAACTATAATTATTATCTTGTGACCATGTGTAGGTATAGAGCTATTTAATAGAAAATTTTGAGAAAATATATTAAATATAAGCAAATGGCAATTTATATGACATTGGTGTCGATTCTGTCATCTTGTTCCTAAACCTAATTTTTAGTGTGAACCTCTCTCTAAATGAGAACATCAGAAAGAGATGGAATATATTTTAGAACTGTCATATTAATCTACTTCCTTGTGTATGTATAGTGTAAATTTAATGGAAATGAATTTAGTGGTGTCTAATTGATCAAGGATGGAATGTATTTGACAGCTCCAAAACTACGTTTAGATCTGTCAAAGATCTTCCATTTCTTTCCCATGTTATGTATTGCAAAGAGAAAGCGAAACTAAAATTAGGTTTAGGTAAAAAGCTACAAATTCGACACCATTGTTTTGTGCACTTTTATTTCCTAAAATAGTACTACTAATAGTATTATCTTGCAATACATGTTAAATACAAAAAAAATATGCTGACATTTTATTTTAGGTTTACATAAATAAATGAACTTTTGTAGTCTTTCTGTCTTCCAATACTACCTAACTATAAGTTTATACCAAGACATTGTTGTCTCACTAATTTTAAGTTTTTTTTTAAAGTTGTACCAATTAATCGCCATATTCTGTTTAAACATGTAAACTAGGGTTTACAAGTAAAACAATTAAATATAGAACATATAAAAAATAAGGTTTATGAGTAAAAGAATTAAATGTAGAAAACAATGTTTTGTTTTATTTCAATCACAACTTTTCATCACTTTACACTTGTGTTTAAATAAACTTAGTAATATTACATGTAGAGGTTCAGAGTTTGTATAACTATCAGTTAATTTCTCTTCTTATTTAGCACCTTGTCTGCTCCTTCAACAAATTTCTTGGGTAGTCCATATTTTTCTATCAGCAGTTTCGCAACAAAATATGTCTGAAATAGAGAAAAATTGTTTTATTTACTAACCATTTATTTTTAAGAGGAACATGAGTAACAAATAGTTTCTTTTTTTTGTTTCTCTAAACTGGCCGTTAATGGTTATTTGGTTATTGGCTTTAGATGTTACTTTCTCTTACTTTTTTGGACTTCTGTTGGTGTTGTAAAGGACTTTTAACAAGCTGTATGGTGGCTTTCACTGCTTAAATTACCTAGTATTATACTTGATTGCTGACATTATTACAGGGAAGTTTATTATGAGGGTGCATAATTCACTGGTGTTTTAGTTGTGGCTTACTTTTCTGGCTCAGCGCCTAGGATGGAGTTAAATTCTGATTGTGCCCAAAATAAGTTAAGTTTAGTCTTGAAGGAGGGCACTATTGATATTGTCAACTGTTTGTCAAATGTTTACATTTAGAAAGAGATAAACTAAAATTAGGATTAGGTATGAAATAATAGAATCGACACTGTTGATGACTGTTGGCATGTTTGTTTTGGAGCACAATAGGTAAATTATTCAGCTAAATAAATGAGGGTAGCGCAGTGCTGCTCTAGTCCGGGCGCGGCACTGCCGCGTCTGCGTACCTGGTCCCCCTGCAGCATGAGCTGGTCGGCGCGTGCGCCGGCGCTGCGTGTGACGCCACATGTGGCCGCCACTCCCAACTGGCACGCGCGCGCCAGCGCCGGCAGGCTGAACCCGAACGCCTCCAGGTTCGACACCAGCGTCACCTGCCGTGAGGACACACTTTGAATCCGCACACAAAGGGTCATTAATGACGATGTTATATTGTAATTTTTATCATCGCGTCATCGTCATGGATGATTTTGTTTGAAACAAAGACACAATATTTGGTTTTATCATAGTTTTTTCTAGTATTATATTTTTACATCTGCTTTCAAAATCTATTTTGAACATCTTGGTTCACAAACATTGTTAATTACATCATATTGAAGGTTCCCCCTAAAGTTTTATGTGGTAATCATAGATACCTAATTCCTTTTCCTTAACACACGGTTTGAATTTTTTTTTCAAATTTGTTACATTATTTTTCGCAGCTAGGTTTCACAATTTTAAGTGTTTGGTTATTTGCTTAAATTAATCTGAATGTGGGTAGAATAAATATTCAATCATGGCTCAACTTATCGTTTTATGAATATAGCAATAGGTATCAAGTGCTGTGCGAGTTGAATTGCTACTTTATTGCCTTGTGGATAGAGTCCTCATTAATTTAAATTTCTTTGCGGAGTGAACTTTCTGCTCTTGTGTATATTCTGTGCTGAAGGTAGTAACACAACACAAGTGCAAAAAATGTCATGAAATGGGCGATTTATCGACACTGACATCAAAGATGAACACGTCAGGATAACTGACTCGACAAACCAACCTCCCAATCATCGGATAATTTCTCAGCACGCCTGGTGTGGTTACCTTCTTGTTCCCGCTGCGCGTCGCCACCTGCATGGTGACGGGGTCCAGGCGGCTCTTCGTGAGCCGCACGGTGCCGTCACTGAACTGCATCTCGGTGCTGGGAGTCATGCGCGCCTGCACGCCGCTCATCAGCGCGTCCCACTTCACTGACTCCTGGGGACATACGGTACTGATTTTGAATGAATTTATAGACTTCTCCCATCAGTGGACGCATGAAACATTATCTCGGAGGCACTAAATTAACAACACAAAATAATAACAGTGAAATGAGGTGACGTAGGACGGAGGCACGTGTATACGTATAACTGCTCTTTGCGTGTGCGCCGTGCCCCAGCGCCATCCCACGCGCCCCACGTGTCGCTACGTACGCCGCAGGCCGTGTCCCGCCGCCCCACTGACCTGCGCGGTCCTCCCGAGCAGCAGCGCGAGCGTGCGGTCCACCTGGACGGCGCCCCGCGGCTGCGCGAGGCCCCGTCTCTTCACGTATTCGTTGACGGCGGCGCGCACTTCCGTGGGAGTGAGTGCTGTTCCTTTCCTGGAAAGTTTACATTTCAACATGTAACATGAAAATTGTAGGAAAGTTGGTAGCGCGACCACCTCACCTAACCTCACCTCTGTATTTCTGTTCCTTGCGAGTTTGCCCACCGATTGTATTGAGTACATAATTTCCTACTATTACTAGAAAGTATTTTGTCTCGTTTTCACGCGCAGTTTATATCATATATTATCTTATTGAGCATTAGCCCAAAGGGGGTTAGTCTACGATACGTGTTTACCATCAAGTGACGACACTTCAGCCCTCGTCTACGGCGCAAAATTGTCTAGAACCCGCGTTACGTCTTTGTGGTCCTCTCTTCCACACACGCTCCCTACACCGCGGCACTTACTTGACCGGCGCGAAGAGTTCCTGCACGTTGGCGGTGACGCAGAACATCTCCCGCACGAGGGGCGGCGAGTAGTCGTTGTCCGGGGCGGGGGGCGCCAGCCGCTCGCGCGCCCCCGGGGGCACGCGGTGGCGCCGCGCGAGGGGGTGCGCGGGGTTGAGCGCCACCACGGCGTCCACGCCGCGCTCTAGCTCGCGGACCTCCAACAGGCCTTCCTTGAACAACCACGACCCGCTGCCTTACCGGCTCACAATCTCGTGTTCGTTTTCGACTCCAAACCGATTAAAACCAGCGGTCACTAGTCTTGGTGTGTCAGTGTCTAGTTTTCGCTTCTTTTCATTTTGCAACAACTTGTTTCCTCAATACCGTTCGTTCTAAAATGATAACCAGTGAAAATTCTAGACAATTCCTTCCAGCCGAAAACCTAGTGACCGCTGGTCTTATTCGGGTTGGAGTCGAACACGATTTTGTTAGGTGTTTAGAGAAATAGTTTTTTTGTGAAAATACTAGCTTCTGTCCGCGATTTCACCCGCTATGTTGCTCTCCGGTCCATAAACTATATGACGGGGCGGGGAGTCCAGGGGTCTTTTTAAAAACGGTGACGTCACCACCGGTGACGTCAACATCTTCAGCATCATGGTGACCGCTCACCCCTCGTAGAAAGAAAACACGAAGTAGCTCGATTTATCTCAACCATTTATTGCGGCAAAGTTATATGGGAGATCTGAACGGTCCGACGGTAGGCGCAATACTGCCATTTCCAACAGTCGGTCGCTCGTATTTATAGCAAAACAGATTGTGACAAAGAATCTTTATAAAACTTGTTAGATCTTGTCATTCTACTTTAGATTTTAATCTTCAATTGAAATTCATTACTTTTTATTAACATGGGGCCCAGGAGAGCACTCATGATAGTTAAAATAAATGACTCTAGGCGCCCATTCCAAGTAATAGGCCGTACAAGAAGAATGGGCAAGAAACTTGTCGGCAATCTTTTTAAAAAATTGTGTTTACAGTGAATTTGTTCAGTTTTACAATCATTTGTCTAGTTTTAACAATTCAATGAGTAATTAATGGTTCACAAACATTAATTAGTTAATCAAAGTTTAAGTTAAATTATTAACAATCCAATGAGTAATTTATGGTTCTAAACGTTAATTAGTAAACCAAAGCTAACATGTTTTGATTGTTGTAATTTTACACCGTCCATGAAGCTCGCCTGTGACGTCGTTGCTCCGATACGGCCATTCTGATAGATGGTGCGTGCTCTGCACCAGTCCAGTTATGTTCTGAAACAATGAGACGTTTCCTTCTGAGTTTGGTATCTGTAAGCAACCACCGTTGCTAGCAGTTAAGTTTGCAAGAGTAATAGTTTGCATTTTAAAGAGAAACGAAAATTTTTTTTTTTTTTTTTTTCTTTTCTTTTCTTTTCCTTTTCTCTTTCTTTTTGCTTTCTTTTCTTTGATCAATTATCTTTACAGTGAAGTTATCTAGTTTCGACAATCTAATGAGCAAAATATTTAGTTAACCAAAGTAGGTAAACATTTAGTTAATCAAAGTAGGTAAACATGTTATGTTTCCTATTGCCCTGCTCAACACTGTAGACGTAGCCCGCTTCGCGCCGACTCGGCCATTCTGACAGGTGGTGCGCGCTCTGCACCAGGCACGGTGTTTCTGAAAACTAGAAATTTGGTTTTGAGGTAGGTACCCGTACACCGGTACACTAGCTGTTAACTTTGTTTCTCATCACTGCATAAATTAAGCTGCATTGCTTATTTTTCAAATTGCGAAGATTTAATTTTATGTTAGAGTGAAACAATATTCACGTAACAAAATTATCAGCCAACTTTTAGTAGGTACTTTCTTAATAATATTCTGTAAACACAACAGTTCACATGCAAACATTCACAGTTAAACTTAAATAAATTTGCTGTACAAGGGAATGTGAGTAGCAGTAGTTTGCCAATGCTCCACGCATTATGGCTTTGATTTATTATTGGTTCAATGCAAATGCTCCACGCATCATTGCATGAATAGATTTATTATTGGTTCAATGCAAATGCTCCACGCATCATTGCATGAATAGATTTATTATAGGTTCAATGCAAATGCTCCACGCATCATTGCATTATTTTTAAATTCTCGTAGACAGGGATGTTGCTGTGGTCTGGGCGGTCTTGTACGCCGTGGTCCACAGAGGCTCTAAGGGAAATGGGAAAGGACGATGCTGTGGTCTAGGCCTTTAAATGGCCGTGGTCCACAGAGGCTCTGAAATCTAGGAATTGATGCTGTGGTCTGGGCGGTCTTGTACGCCGTGGTCCACAGAGGCTCTAAAGGAAATGGGATACAGGTTGATGCTGCGGTCTGGGCCTTATTGTTATGACCGTGGTCCGCAGAGGCTCTGAAAAAAGTAATAAAAGAAAAACGAACAACAAACACGTTATAGTAATTATAAATAGGTCACAGGTAATTGATGCTGTGGTCTGGGCGGTCTTGTACGCCGTGGTCCACAGGGGCTCTAAAGGAAATTGGAAAGGACGATGCTGTGGTCTAGGCCTTTAAATTATGACCGTGGTCCACAGAGGCTCTGAAATAATAAAACAATAACGAACAACAAACACGTTGTTACGATAGTAATTATAAATAGCTCACAAGTAATCGATGCTGTGGTCTGGGCGATCTTCTACGCCGTGGTCCACAGGGGCTCTAAAGGAAATTGGAAAGGACGATGCTGTGGTCTAGGCCTTTAAATGACCGTGGTCCACAGAGGCTCTGAAAATGACAAAAATGGAGGGGATATAAGGAATAAAATGATTTGTACAGTCTTAAAGACGATTCAAAATTATCAGGTTTAACAATTCGGATCCCGAATCATTAACCGAATATCACTTATCTGTAACATTCCTCGCGCAGTTTTGGAGCACAGGTTCACTTGCTGATGACTAGTGGATGAGCCCACTTTCTTGATGACCGAAGAAGCCATGTGTCACCATCACATGTAAAGCGCCAGCCTTTTACCGCACTCCTTGCGCTGTTGCTTAGGCATCAGATGATAGATGCAGCAGTCACATGAAACCATAATAAAAATGATTAGTAGGCGTAGTTGACTTATCAATTCCCGACTCACACAGTACTAAATGAACACATCGCGCTGTTGCTAACGCCGCGAATTTATGAAACAATCAAACAATGAAAGTTCAGTATATTCAATGAATTTTTGTAACTACCACATCGCGCATTTACGTATACCGGAATAGAAGTAACACTATGAACGCAAACGCTAGTGGCAAACGCGTTTTAGAATTAACTAGCATACACACAGATTCACAGGAAAAACGGTAATAGTTTTCCAACACAAACATCGAAGTTCAACTTAAACCAAACAAATCAAACTTCACACTCACTACACAAAGCTTAACCCGAATTAAGAGTTGTGATGTCGATTAAAGAGACTGCCATACTTGAAAAGATTTGGAGGCCTTTTTATTAAGTTGGGTTAGAATTACTAGGTATGGATTTTCGTAGATATCTCGTGGAAATCGCGTGACAATCTCATCGGATATCTCCGGATATCTCGTCGGATATCTCGTCGGACATCTCACGGATCACTCGCGGCCATCTCTTGGACTAACTCGCGGCCACCTCTTTGGATTAACTCACGGCTATCTCTTTGGATTAACTCGCGGCTACCTCTTGGATTAACTCACGGCTATCACTTGGATTGACTCACGGATCACTCGTGGATTGCCCGGGATAACTCGCGGATACCTCGGGATAACTCGCGGACAGCACACGGATAACTCTTAGATTTTTGGTATTTGTGGGTATCTCGTGAAAAACTTTTAAAAATAAAACTCAAGAAACTAAGAAATCTCGTGAAATTAGAAGTAATCTCTTGGATTATTTGTAAGTTGTAAGTTGCGTTTATGCGCATGCAAGTCTAAAGTTAAAATATGGTAGAAAAAGTTACGATTCACCTGTATTCTGATGTCATGTCTCCACCGCCTTTTTCTTGGTTTGGTTGCACGTGTTGGCCCGTTCGTGTTGATACCACGGACGTGGCTGGTGTGTCAGCATAATCTTCAGGAGCTGGTAGTGATGGGTCATCTGTCGCCAATACGGTGGTGTGTCAGCATAATCTTCAGGAGCTGGTAGTGATGGGTCATCTGTCGCCAATACGGTGGTGTGTCAGCATAATCTTCAGGAGCTGGTAGTGATGGGTCATCTCTCGCCAATACGGTGGTGTGTCAGCATAATCTTCAGGAGCTGGTGTCTGATGTAGGGACCTTTGCTGCGACTGGGCTCGGCTGCATTGCCCATTTGTGCTGGTCCTTCAGGTGACAAGCGGGTGAGAAGGCTAGGATTGGAAAGCTAAGTTGTTCCGTTCCAATCCCACTTCTGATGACGGGGCGGGGAGTCCAGGGGTCTTTTTAAAAACGGTGACGTCACCACCGGTGACGTCAACATCTTCAGCATCATGGTGACCGCTCACCCCTCGTAGAAAGAAAACACGAAGTAGCTCGATTTATCTCAACCATTTATTGCGGCAAAGTTATATGGGAGATCTGAACGGTCCGACGGTAGGCGCAATACTGCCATTTCCAACAGTCGGTCGCTCGTATTTATAGCAAAACAGATTGTGACAAAGAATCTTTATAAAACTTGTTAGATCTTGTCATTCTACTTTAGATTTTAATCTTCAATTGAAATTCATTACTTTTTATTAACATGGGGCCCAGGAGAGCACTCATGATAGTTAAAATAAATGACTCTAGGCGCCCATTCCAAGTAATAGGCCGTACAAGAAGAATGGGCAAGAAACTTGTCGGCAATCTTTTTAAAAAATTGTGTTTACAGTGAATTTGTTCAGTTTTACAATCATTTGTCTAGTTTTAACAATTCAATGAGTAATTAATGGTTCACAAACATTAATTAGTTAATCAAAGTTTAAGTTAAATTATTAACAATCCAATGAGTAATTTATGGTTCTAAACGTTAATTAGTAAACCAAAGCTAACATGTTTTGATTGTTGTAATTTTACACCGTCCATGAAGCTCGCCTGTGACGTCGTTGCTCCGATATATATCATGCCAAAAATCACGTCGATTTTGCTGTTGCGTGAAAAAAGTCCTTCCTTCAACTAACCAACAAACACAGTTTCGCATTTATAACTGTAAGTTCTTACGGAATTTCTACTCACCCTTAGTTTTATTAACGCCTCGCGATATTGAGATTTTCCGCGATTATGGTTTATATAACGTCGTGGGGTTATTTAGGTACTTATACTATTCACTGGCAATACAGACAGTTAAACATGTTAAACATTACCTGTTGCATTGCTTCTAAGAATTTGCTAACTTTTTTATACGAGGATTTCTTTACGTCTAATGTTCTGTCGGCGGGACACAGCGCGTGCAGGTGATTCCTGAAATAATAAACAAAATAATTTAAACAATACCTAATTATTATTAAAAGCCATTGTGAAATCACTTGGTTCTTATGGGTAGTAGATACACAACACAAAGTACCAACACTCGAGAACACAATAGACTTACGGCCGGTTTCAATAATCTACCAACAGTCAAACGTAGATAGCTATCCGAGATAATTAGTTAAGTTTGATTTAACTGTTACTGTCGTTTCAATAACAATTATGTCACACCCCTACCTAAGATCAAAGATAGATAGGGCTCTTAACTTTGGTTAGGGCGTCCCTCCGAAACGTTTAATTTTTGCATTTCAAACTAACACCATCGAAGTATAAAGTTAAATTATTAGATTTGAATTGTGTGTTAAATGTTATTATATTTAATAAAATGAGTGACGATTATGTAAAAACTATTATTAGATATTTAATGCATTAATTATATTATAAATATACTACAAATTTAATCAGATTCTATAACACCATCAAAACGCATTTTGACATTGACTATCGGAATTCGGATGTCACTTTGACAAGAGTCAAATCGAAGAGTCGAACGAAGAGTGCAATTGTGGCTAACATTACACGGAAACAGAACTCAGAAACAAGGAAATAAAGAAAGAAGAGTGAAGACCACATATCAATAAGTTCAAAAAACATGTCTCAACAAGACAACGTAAGTATTTACCTATTGTACTGTATTTATGTAATTGTCAGTTGCCTCCTGTTCTATAATACATTATCAACAAAGCGGCTTTGTTCTTCTCGAATTCGCGCCTAAAATGTTTACTCTTATTTTTAGATGAAGTCTAAGGCCCTCGGAAAAGACGAAGTGATGCTCCTTCTGGATTTAATTAATAACCACAAAATCATAACGTCGAAAGCAACGAATGCGACAAATAATAAATTAAAAGAGGACGCGTGGAAATCCATATCACAGGAATTTTGTGCGATGGCGGGACAAACGCGGCGTCCTGAACAACTTCGTCTCAAGTGGGAAAATTTAAAGAAATCTGCGAGGAAGCGTAATGCTTCTATAAGACAAAACAATCTGAAGGTTAACCTAACTACCTACTTAATTTTATATTTTGTTAAAAACCACATAATATTTATATTGCAAACATCAGGTATTTTATGATGATCTTTTTCTTTTTAGACCGGAGGTGGGAAGTGTTTTATTGCACCAGATGAAGCACTGGACCGCGTAGCATCCATTTTAGGTGCTACATGCAATGGATTTACTGTGGAGTTTGGTGGTGATGGAGAAAATTCCACATCAAACACACCGGAAGCCAGTGTAGAAATAACCAATCTAGAGCCAGAGCTTCCAGAAATGGAACGGGAACATGTTGTTTTGGTGGTGGGTGGTGATGGAGATGTAGAGAATGGAGAAAGTGATGGAGGTGATGGGAGAAATGGTAGTGTTCTAAGTGCCAAAGTAATCACACCAAGAAAATTTACTTTTAACACTCCAAAAAACAATTGTAAGTTGATTTTTACACAGCACATTTTTTATACTATTAATAACTAACTGCTAAGCATAACACTAGTTAATAAAATTTGCAGGGCCACTCAAAACTTTCAACCACAAAGGCTCACATGACACTACAGTGTTATTGTTACCCTGAGACATTCGGTATTAAGTCTCAAAAAGCCCACTAATTTACTCTTCTATGAATGTTTATCTGAGTGGGTTCAATCGCTTTGCTTTGCAATTGTTTTCTTTGCATAAATTTTGTCTAATACTTAACATTATTTTTTTTAGATAATAAAAGACGCAAATTGTCTGAGGAAGTCCAGAGAGCTCAAAGAGACAAAGAATTGGCAATGGCAGCTTATTTTCAAGCTAAAACTGAAAAAGTTCGTCTTGAAAATGTCAAGCTCAAATTAGAAATAGAACAATTACAAAAGTGTGCTGTAAATAGTGAATGAATCTTTGTGAATATTAACTTAAGTGCTAAATTTTAATCTAGATAAGTTTAGATTAGTTTTTTAAGGAGTTGTCCCAATGTGTAGTAGAAGTGACAGGTTATCAACGAGCTGGCACTTACCTCGGTCAACATAATAGTTTAGCTATTCAGCGAAGTAATGTTGCCAGCCTTTTGGGCACCCTACCTGCAGAAGTTGACCGTAATGCCGTTTTTTATTTATAAGGTTTTGTTTAATTTTGTGATATTTGAGGTTAGTATGGATAGTTGTTGATGTAATGTAGATGTAATTTGTTTTAGTTTTTCAGTATCGGTGGTGATTCTCTTGTTCACCTGACTAAACTAACTTATAAATTTTCTTTTTAGTTTAGAGAGTTCTTAAAGCTATTCTGGTAAAAGGTCTGATTAAATTGAGTTACTGTATTGATAGCACCAAATTTATTTGCCA
Organism: Crocallis elinguaria; assembly: GCA_907269065.1. Taxonomy (NCBI): domain Eukaryota; kingdom Metazoa; phylum Arthropoda; class Insecta; order Lepidoptera; family Geometridae; genus Crocallis; species Crocallis elinguaria. The sequence goes on along the minus strand of OU026076.1, from coordinate 12,260,094 downwards.
GCGTATCAAATATTAAAATTTATAATTGACAGATTTGACAGACTGATCATTTTTACACAACTGCACAAAAAAAGAGTATAATGGTTTTAGGGTTCATGTATGTATGTGAGTTTCTTTATCCCACCATAACTTTTAAATGCCCGAGGAGATTTGGATGGATGTGGTAGTGTTAGAATCCTTACATGATACCAAGTGACACTGGCTAGGGCAGTCATATTTGTTTATCTGCAGAGTATGGAACTGTGGCAACTAGGCTCTTATTCATGAATATTGTTAAACGGTGATTTAGTTAAAATGTGTTTTGTCTATACGAAATATATTTTATAGTGTTAACCGACACTAGCACTTTTTGTGATGTATATATTTATATTTTGTCTGTGTTAATTTTAAACTGAACTGTCTCAATGTTTCCAACTGTTTGATAAGAGCATTACTAAACAGTTGAATTTTTGCCTTTCCTTCTGTTTTACTTTTTATATGTATAATATAGTGTTAACCGACACTAGCACTTTTTGTGATGTATATATTTATGTTTTGTCTGTGTTAATTTTAAACTGAATTGTCTCAATGTTTTCAACTGTTTGATAAGAGTATTACTAAACAGTTGAATTTTTGCCTTTCCTTCTGTTTTACTTTTTATATGTATAAAGGTGCTTTATATTTAATAAAGAGGAAAAAATTAATAACATTTTGTAAATCATACTTGACTTTTATTAACATAACTATTTCACAATAATTATAATTCTTCTTAAAACACTTATACACTAGTGGTTACACTATACACTTATAGACTAAACCCTAAAATAATTGTTAATTATTTCATTTCTAGCGTTATGATTCTGCTGAACTCCCCCAGAATAGTGTATCTCATTCGATTCTATTGGAATCTCAACTTCAGGTTCCATATCATCAATATTATTTAATCTACAAATATTGTGCAGTACAGAAGTGGCTATAATAATAGCTTGAGTTGTTTGTAAACTGAGACGAATTTTCAAGGACAGCACTGGGAAGCGTCTTTTCCAAACACCAAAACATCTGTAATGATAATATATTATACTTAGTCATACTTATGAGTATTAGTAGGTATGTTTTTATCATACAAATTTAATGTTTTTAGCACAATTACCTTTCTATAGTATTTCTTGTCTTTATATGTGCTTCATTGTAATGATTTTCTGCAGGAGATGCCGGGTTAAGCAATGGCGTTAATAAGTATGACGAACAGGGATAAGCGCTATCACCAATCAGCCATTTGTTTCCAAATAATCCATCTTCGCATTGCACTGAAAATATTCATATTTAGCTAATTAGAAAACACTCAAATTATCTCAGTACTCAAACTTAATAATACTTTGAGATAAATACTTTTTAGGATAGAGTTGTTGAATATAGTAGAATCATGAGCAGATCCAGGCCAACGAGCAACAACATTCATAAATAACAGGTCTGCATTACAAACTCCTTGGACATTAATTGAAAATATGCCTTTTCTGTTCCTGTATTCCTCTCCTATATTTGAATCTGGAAAAAAATAACTATAATGACATATTCAGTTATACCTAATATGAACTTGTATATTATAACTTAGATACATAACATTACACCTGTTCCCTGAAAAATTACATCAAGCATTTTACAAATTATTATCCTACTAATATTATAAATGCGAAAATGTGTTTGTTGGTTTGTCCTTCTTTCACACAGTAACGGAGCAACAGATCAACATGATTTTTGGCATAGATATAGTTTATGGACCGGAGAGTAACATATGCCACTTTTTATCCCAGGAAAATGCATGACTCCTGTGGGAACGCGGGTGAAAACCGCGGACAGAAGCTAGTTAATATATAAATTGTTGAGAAAGTACCTATGTCATGCATTAATTATAATTATTAATTAATGTCTGACTACTAAATAAGTAGGTGTCTTCCTAGATCTAGGTACTCACCAGGCGACTGAATGGGGATGTGTGTGCAATCAATTGCTCCAAGAACCCTTGGGAATCCTGCAATATCGTGAAATGCGGTCTGTGTATTTTCTAACATTATCACATTTTGAGGATACAACCCTGCTATAGCCCGAGATACATCCGCCACGATTCTGCTGGCTGAAGCTTTCGATACACCAATGAAGTCTGCTACAGACAAGAGCATTGTTCCCAGTGCGTAAAACCTCAACGTCAGTAATAATTGGTGTAACGGTGATATGCCATTATTTCTGAAACATTAGTATGTAGGTACTTAGATTAATTAATTGAAAGAAAAATAGTTCATAACCTATAATAAGCATTGTTGTAAATGCTTAAATTGTAGGTACTCACCGGGAAGAAGTTACTTTTATGGCTGGTGTAATTTTCGTTAGTAACTCATCCACAGACGTTTTATTCAATCTGAATCTAAAGATAAATTCTGAATCTGAAAATTCACTCCTATAATTTATCCGGGTGTAAGCTCGCCGATCTTCACTTTCTGTTATTTCTGAGACAGAATCAAATACACCAGCCTCAAACATTTCATTATCACTTTCGTCGGTAAACACATCCATTATTCATGACAATCTTAGTTAAAAACTCGTTAATCCATAGAAATTTACCGATAGGTAAATCGATAACTGCCGGTAATTTTAATTATCGACAGTTAACTGTCAAAACGATATTGAAACACTCTTTGGTCCTTTTTCTATGCAGCAACTTATCTATGGTAAGCGATAGGCCCTCAGAGAGATAGATCAATGTTATAGATAAAAGTTTCTATCTATCTTTGTTTATTGAAACGGAAAAAAGTGTTACTATACACAAATGGTAGCTATTTTAACTGACAGTAAGAGATAGATAGCTTATTGAAACCGGCCGTTAGAGACTGTGTAGACGGCCCTGGGCCCTGGCAAACGAATCTGATTTTGACCATCTATTGAATGATTTCTTATGTCATATAGCGAAGGACCAGTAAACCTAGACGCCGCATAATCCAAGTTTTGTATGAGAACACAATCGTCAAATGTTAGCGCGGGACGAGACGGCGCGTTGTGATTGATCAGTTCAAAACTCATACATCAGACGAGGGAAGACGGCGTGTTGTGATTGATCAGTTCAAAACTCATACATCAGACGAGAGAACACGGCGTGTTGTGATTGGTCAGTTCAAAACTCATACATTAGACGAGAGAAGACGGCGTGTTGTGATTGGTCAATTCAAAACTCATTCATTAGACGAGTGAAGACGGCGTGTTGTGATTGGTCAGTTCAAAACTCATACTCAGACGAGTGAAGACGGCGTGTTGTGATTGGTCAATTCAAAACTCATTCATCAGACGAGTGAAGACGGCGTGTTGTGATTGGTCCGTTCAAAACTCATATATCAGACGAGTGAAGACGGCGTGTTGTGATTAGTTCGGCTGGGCGGCGTTAAGCAGTTAATGCTTAACCTTGACGAGCAGGGGTGCCCGGCTAAGCGGAGTCTATAGGTGTAATGTTCTGTGCATGTAGCACATCGTTGGAAAGGGTAATAACTAGAGAAGTTTTTAAAATAAAGCTGTTGGTTGAGTAAGTATGTACCCACTTGTAGAGCAGATTGGTCTTGAGAGGCAGTTCCACAGTCTTCCCCTGCAGCCGCAGGAAGCCCAGCAGGCACCAGCGCAGCAGCTCGTCCATGTCGGTGGGGATGTCGTCTTCTGTTTGAGACGATTCTGGAAAACACACTCGTTACATAGCAAACTAGCTTCCACCCGCCGTTTCTGTATCTTTATACGCACCACGCGGATCAACTCAGATCAGAATCAAATGTCTATATCGAAAAAATTGAAAATCGAACGCTGGAAACGTCAAAAGTAAGAGTCAAAGCCGAGCGTATCTACTAAGCGCTAAAACGCCCCATCCAAATTGGACAGAATATCTGACGTCACTTGTTCTACGCGGGCCGTAAATCTGTACTAAAACATGCATTTTGATTATTTGACCGTGAAACACTGCAGAAGTACTAAAGGATGATAAAAAAAATTTTGAAACTTAGATGCGATAGATTTTGTGTTGACATGATCTTCTTAAAACTATATAACGGCGGAAGATATTTATTTTACGTTTCATGCAACATCCCAATTGTAAACTGACCTGTCATGATGCTATCATCAGCGTCTCCATTCTCACTGCCACCACCAGCGTCTGCCTGCGTTTCCTCGGGGATGAGCCGGGGTTCGTTGGCCACGGGGGCGGGGGGCGCGGCGGGCGGGGGCGGCGCCTTGCCCAGCGAGGGCCATTCTTGTTTGCCGAGCGACGGCCACTGCTCCCGCTGAGGTTGGAGGGTGAGCTGTGGCCAAAGTGTGGTCAAAGTCAGTTGGCCAGCGTTTAATTGTACATCACAACATGATTTCTGCATCGTTACTAGGTGGTCGGACTGACTCTTCTGCGAGTGTCCGTCTGGATTGGTATACCACTGGCTTAGCTCGTGAAGTCGGCCGCCAAGCAGTATTGCGTAAGGATTACTGTGTTCTGTTTTGATAAGAAAAGTAGTCAGTGAAATCACTAGGTTTATGAGACTTATACCTAATGACCTACGGTAACAAGCAGACTGCAGTACCACGCAGCTCTATGTGGTTCAAATTCCTGGGTGGCACTGTTATTGTTATGGACTGGAGTTATCCATTTACCATCAGGCAAATGACCCGCTCCTCTCGTTACCCAATGGTTTAAAACAAAGTAAAAATATTGTATTAAGTTTACCTGTTGAACATCAGCAGCGAGATTCACGGTGATATTGGCCGAGGCATGCGACGGCGCTAGTTTGGGCCGGGTTATCTTGTTGAACTTATTGTCTTTGCACAATTGGTCGCCATAGAAATGTAAGGTGTCCAGACACACCCCTCTGGAAGCATTGAAAATTAAATAGATAAAATGACTAAATAAGATGTAGACTTAGATAATTCCCACAAAATAGTTAATATTGGTGAAGAATTAGTGATTTTAAGATTTTAATTAAACAAGGCAGTAATTGCTATATCAACCGAGATTTGTGTAGTACTTTTTTCTAACTTGTAATTAATCCAATAAAACATTCACAATACACAATATAAAATTTTCAATGCTGCTAATTCACCCTTGCATGGTTATTTATTTTTTAAGTTTTGAAAAGGGAATGCGCTTTCAGCCTTTATTATAAATATTGTACACCAAAAACATACTAAAAAGCACATCACTTGCATTATTACTAGAAAAATAAAAATTATTGAACTGTCTGGTAATTCCTTATTACTGTTGTGTTTTACATTGCTAGCCTGTTACATCATTGAGGACTGAAAACAGCCATAAACATATTATTTCCTGACATTTCTAGTTATGTGACTTATGGATAGAAAATCATATTTTTTCTGAGAAAATTTAAAATACTTTTTCCCTATAGAATATTTTTTCAATACTTGTGTTGTTTTAAAGTATTAATCAATAGATCTATGTATAATAAACTATATACTAAAATAAAAGTATTTTTTAACCAACTCTACTATTAAAGGTACAAAAACAAAGTTTAAATACTGACTTTCACACTTATTTAGAAACATTTTAGGGCTCATAATAGTGAATAACAGTTAGTGTTAGTATGACTTACGAAGCTCTCAACAACATATCAGCACTGGACATAGCAGCTCGACCAACCAGGCAGGCGGCTGCATTGTCCTCGGTCTTTGCTGCCAGAATTTTGCCAATTTGAAATATAGGAAACCCCACCCCACCAGCTGGTAGGGTCACTCCAGGTAGGTACAAGGGAGCTCCACCTTGAACCTGAAAATTAATGCATATAAAATCATAAGTGAAACATACTTTAGCCTAAACTCCCACTAAAGCAACCTAAAGGTAGTATAAATAATAACTTATAATATCACTGGTTTAATTATGGCAACAATTAGATTACTCTAAAAATTTATGATAAAGAGATGACTAATTATTCTTGTCTTCTTTACTACTATAGTGTTTCATCTGGACAGTGTGTGCTCACATCACACATGTATATCAGCATGTATATATGTCTACCACTGGTCAATTAGATATAATTCCTAATGATTTGTTAAAAATTAAGTGGGTAGACAAATCTTCAATGCATTGGTAAGTATTAGCACCAAATTAAAAATAATTTGAAATCACTTTAATAACCAAGACAAAAAGGTTGGTTAAAATTACATTTTGATATTCATATTTGCACTGATAGACCTGATGAAATTAAAGTGGAGCAAATTCATACCTTGGGTAGCACTGGAGTGTGTATATTGAGTACGGGTACTAGATCGGGAACCTTCCAGAGCGCGCAGACAGTCGGCACGAGGCCCTCAGCCGTCTCTATAAGCATAGGTACTCCGTCCACCGCGTACACGTTCAGCAAGTCCCCAGAATGTAGCACAACCCTCATGCAAATACAACTACCCTTTATTGGCACTAATTCTTTGGCTTTCTCATCAGACGCTAAGCCGAATTCATTCTGTATACGCTGAGCTAGATGCTTTCTGTAAAATACACGAGAAACGAAGATTTTTCTTAAAAGAATCTCAAACAAAAAAGTCTGTGGTGAAATTGTACTTACTTTTCTGAATTCTTCAGGGTGTTGTTAGATTTATGTTTGTAAGGTTTTGCAAACATCTTAGCTGGGGGCTTACGGCTAGATAGTAGAGGAAAATTTGGAAGATTTCATGGAAAATCCACAAATATGTTTACACGGCACACGGGACAAAATTAAAAATACGAATGAGAAGTGTTTGAAGTTTGAACAGCTGTAACGACTGTCAGTATATAACAACTGGTGTCAACTGTAAAGGTCATGGCACGAACTGTCAATCGTTTCTGTCAGCTGTCATAATGCAGAGTTCTCTTTTTAACTCTTGGCTCCACGTAATTTACATGTCCGCGTTAAGATTGTAATTTTAATAAGTCAAAGTCACATCAATGTTAAGGTGTGTTCACAAACTACTAAGGGATTTTTTGATGTAAGACCGATTTCTAATTAGTAAACACTCGTAGACTAAATCACAGAGTACTTTTATATAAAGACTAAATTGTGACCACGAACACTGCAGAGGGCTCGAAAATCGAAATGTATCGCGTCGTCCGTCGTCCGCGTCGTCGTCGGGGACCACAGAGTACTTTGTTCGGGGACCTACAACCTACATCATCAAACATCGGAAATTACAATAATGTAGGTAAATATACGCGATATAAACCGCTAAAAGTGGTTTATTAGGCCATATTTAGTTTTGAAATCGATCAAACTAAACCCGAATTATTCATATTCAAAATACTTTATTCATATAGGCCCCAACCACAAATTAACGCAGCACTTATGAAAGTTAAATAAATGACTCTGACAGCGGCATTATTAAATCGAATGTAGTGATTTGGCTCAGGAAAACGAGCAACCTCCGTCTTGGGAAATTGGGTTGAGTTTATACTCAACCCAATTTTCCCCCGCTCAGCGCTCTAAATATCCTACAAAAGCCTCGCTAAACGGAAAAAAGCCTGTCCCAGTTTGCAGGTTATTGAAAGCATCTTCCATAATGTGAACGGCGAGATTCCCGGCCGCGGTTCGCGCTCGAGGGGGCTCTTGACCCACGGAAGGGGAACAGGCCAGCGCAGTGCGACATGCAGACTGCATGCCAATTTTAAAACAAAATATCTGTCTGTTTTTCCGGCTAATCTCCGAAAAGGCTGGACTGATTTTGACGAGACTTTCACTGGCTAACTAATGTTATAAGGAGTAACTTACCTAATCTACGTGAGTGAAGCCGCGGGCGTCCTGGTGATCGCAATAGATTATGATTTTGACCGAGGAGAATTTTGCTGCATATTCCCTAAGCCGGGAACAACAGACCACACGGCCAAAAAAAATACCCAAATGCTGAAAATTATAGCGAGTGCACTTAGCCAATAACAGTAACCATCATAAGATCTTCAGATTTTTATTCTTAGTAAGTACCTAATAGAATTACTCTGAATGCCAAAGGCAAACGGCCAGAAGTCGACGCAGTCTGTAGGATCATTGTAGGGGAGACCAGGGATGAAAGTAACGCGGGATGAACGTAACAAATGAGTTTCTGAACAAACTATGTTAGCTACATTGATGGGTGGTACCACCGATATGTTCCAAAATGAACCACCTATTACCTCAGTTGCCCTCTTGGCACTGTGCCGTCAGGTTGTGGAGGTAGCAAGCTGGTGCTGCAAAAGTACCCCCAAAGTAAGGTTTGACCGTTTTTTCAACGGTGTTTTTTTTTATTATGGGAGGTTTCTTGCTTGCGTGTCTAGTGACAGTAAAGTAGCATAAGTATTCGTCTTTCTATTTTGGCGTTCAAAACGATGGTTTATTTAGGTTATAGGCATGTATTTGGCAAGTTGAGGGAAAATTTATAGTTAGGGATGAAAGTAACAACTTGTTACTTTCATCCCGATTATGATCGTGATATCTCGAAACGATTTTATTGTGTTTTTTTATATTTCAAAGTAATACAGATTTATTTTCTTTCTCCTGAATACCTAACATATATAAACGAACGACTAGCAGAGGTTTAGTTACTGCAGAAATAATGGATTTGGCTACAGAAGTACTTTATAGAAATGTATCATTTTGAGACGATGTGAATTCACATCAGCCATAAGTAAAACCACCATTGGTAGCTTCACCGGCTTCGGTAGCTTCACTATTACTGCCAAGAACCCCTCCTGAATTAACTTTGCCACCAGTAATGGCTTTGCCGTTGAAAATTATTTCAGAAATAGACATTGTTTGATAATTAACAGCTTAATTTGACTCCAAACAAGCTTGAAATTCAAGAACAAGAAGAAAGCGTAGAGCCAAAGAAGTTAAGAAACCTATTTTACAAACTGCTAAACAGACAAAAAAGCCGAGGGCTGCAGTTGATAATAAAACTAGTGAAAAATTGAAATAAAAGACTAAAAAAGAATAAATAAATATGTACTAAAATAACTAAGAATAGTGACATTCAGACAGCGAAGATTGCTTCTGGTTAATTTGTATGAAATCCTTTTCTAACAGTAGGTTAAATGAAAAGTAGGTAGGCACAATGCTTAGTTAACGATACTAAGCATTGTGGCTACCTGCTTTTATATTCAACATATATTAATTTCTAATCAGCGTTTTAGATTTTACCTTAGAATAAGAACAATAAAAAATCTAGGAAACAACAATCTTCTTTATTTTTAAGTAATCAACATTATTTAAAAATGAAATCTCAATCATGAGAATGCCCACAGCTGATAGTCTATGAAACTATCAGCTGTCGGCTCAAGTAGATTGTGCTAATAACGAAATAAGTTACCTACGCCTTAATTGTTTACCAGATTGAGATCTAATTTTTAAATAATGTTGATTATTTTTATAAATGAAGAAGATTGTTATGTTTCCTAGTTTTTTTTTATTGTTGTGATTCTAATGTAAAATCTAAAAGGCTGATTAGAAATTAAAATGTTGAATATGAAAGTAACTTTGGTTTTATTTACAATGTTACAACCATCCCCTTACACTGTTACAACCAACCCTAGGGGTAGGGATAGTTGTAACAATTTCCACTTTTTTTGTTTGGTCGTATTTCTCAAAATCTGTAATATAGGTTACATTTAAGCTGGTGTAAAAAGATAGTTAAAAGACCAATCTATCATGTGTACGGATTAGAATTTTGATATTCAAAAAGCTTTGTGAGATATTACGAGAAATATGAAAATTGTTACGTTCGTCCCTGGTCTCCCCTACTCGCATGTCGCAGTGGCTCAAACTCCTAAATCTGCAATGCGGGATGCGGTTCCGGAACGGCTGCAATAGTATTCCGGAGTGCGCGCGGTAAGTTGGCGTCCAATCAATTGATGCGCCCTGGCCGAGTGCCAACTGCCCACCAATCGCGGCGCATTATTCATCGGAGGATGGATACGTTTTCACTTCATTTGCATAATGGAATGATGCTTCGGTATATCGGAAATGGATTTAACGTTTTCCCCGCGAAATAGGTGATTAGGGGAAACAAACCAGAAGTCGGTCAAAGGCCTTCTGTAATCTACTGCCAGCTTCTGACTGTACCAGTACCTGGCAATGAACACAAAAAGACACAAAAAGAAGGAAATGTTCATGTTCAGTTTTGAAATGCATAGGTATATGAACTAACATCTAATACTGTCCGCTTTTTTACCATTTCACCACGTCATGTCAGGTTCGGGATGAATTTGGAAAAATTCTCGTTAGCCCATCCTGCAGACATTGAGAAACATCCATACCTAGTTTAAGACATAAAAATAACATTATAGGTTATATGAAAGATGTAAGGCACAAACATGATGTCCCGTCGAATTTTATTGTCCGATCCCACTCAGGCCTCTAGTAAGTAGTTTACATAGGTATCATAGTCTAGATGTCTAAATCTAACCAAATTTACGTGAAAGCAATACCTAGTTGTACAAAGCTTATCAGATTCTCAAAAGAACACGTCGTGATCGTATAAAGCAGTGCTGGGACCGATGGGTCGATCAGGTCTCGTCGATCGACTCGATGGGGGGCAATCACGCAACGGATCCCTCGTGCACGCACACCATGATACATTATACAGATTTAAGGCGCTCTGTACTTACCATAACGACATGTCATACGTCAACGAGGTCGTATTTTGTACTACAAGGTAACGAGACGAACAAGAGAGACCTGCGAGGCACTGCAGTGCGCTCGACTTTACCCTGAGACATCAGATACAGAGTTTCATATATGGCCAGTAATTTCACTGACTACCTATAGTTCTTGTTGAACTAGAACAATAGAGCTTGGCGGGCAGACTACGCGACCAACCAGACGGTACCCACCCAGACGTACACTCGCAGAAGAGTGAGCCCTACCACCGGGGTGGCTTGACTAAATTGTACCTACCTATTTTACACCAGCACTAAGTCACTACCTTCAAAATCAAGTGCATGTGGCAGAATTGTCTAATCGATATCGGAAGCAAAAAAAACGTAATAATGAACAGTAGCTTTCTCCCTCGACAGCAAAAGAAGTACTTTGTGTACTTACTTATTTGAAAAATCGGATGCTCCACTTCAGCCTTCCTGTCGGAGATGATAGGTAATGGTAGGTATACGTATGTACTTTGTTCTTGGTAGGTAACTGTAATAACTGTACGTAGTTTATTTATTTACAACGCAGTTTAGATGATTAGCTGATTGTCAGGACGTAGGAATGTTGTCACTGTTGTACTTATGGTCATTCTCTCTTTTAATTGTAATCATTAACTTGTCACTCGTAAACATAACTCAAGATAATCCTAGGGCTGGCGCGTCAACCCAAAGGCCGCTGTATCACCTCCTGCTTGTGTTTTATAGTGTATAAATGTCCGTCATAACTACCACTAGGCGCAGCAAACGGGCGCGGCCACCAGTGGCTGGGTACGGCCTCCACTCTAAGCCAATGGTATCCTCAAAATAGAGAGAATAGCAGGGTTATATTAATTCACTCGGAATGATATCCGTGTCGGAAGAGACTGTCTTGATCGTTTATATTTCGGAATCGCATCCCGACAGATATCTGGCTGTATTGCTGTTCTTGTCTATTTCGTGGATTTTTGATGGTTTGACATCAAGACGCGCTTGCGCGTGTATTGTCTCGTAATCCGGGCTTGTTGCAAAATCGTGGTTACTTTTGACAGGAAAAAACGCAAACCTGAATACATGCGTGTATCGGGCACCATAGACGCTCAAGCAAACGTACGTTTGCTTGTCAGAATAACAACGCTTTTGCGTCAAGCGCGGATTTCGTGATACTCGAAATGCGTCTTCTGACAAGCAAACGTACGTTTGCTTGAGCGTCTAGGGTGCCCCTATGGCTTGCCTAAGCCTCACTTGCACGAGTCTGTACGCGACGTGTGCGGGCGGCACGCGCGCGGGGGCGGCGAGGCCCGAGGGCGTATGTTTACAAACTCACTAGCGATGGCGGGATGATGGATTCATTCGTTATTATGCTAATATTTGCTAGGATCTAGAGGCACAATTGGAATAAGTGGTCTGCACGTATTCACACTGTACAGCGACTGAGCGTTAGAAGCAAAAGGTTGAGGATTGATATTTTTTTTTTATGTTTGTTACCTCAGTTCTCGGTCATTTATAAACCGATTTGGAAAATTCTTTTTTTATTTGAAAGGATATACTTTCAGATTGGTCCCATAGAAATTTCATCAAATCGGTTCAGTAGTTTGTCACTGAAGTCGGTTCGTAGCTTTTTTAAAGCAATTTTTCATCATTATCATGTGCATCAATTTCTCTTCAAAAAGCTCTTTATCTGGATTTTCATTCAAAGGTCACACACGTCAGTGAAGCCACAAGTTCACGAAGCACTCACAAACTCATTGTACAATTAGTGTTACTGCATGACTTGATCCCCCCTTCCCCTTTCCATCATCGGACGACCAGATGTACCGCAATGTCGATCCGGTCATAGTTGAGATTCCTCCTATCCGTGCTAAGCGTTTTGCTTCGACGTTCATCATGCAGACAGCTAAGGAATGGAACTCATTGCCGGTATCTGTTCTTCAAGAGACGAGTCAACAGGTATCTTCTGGGCGCAAGCGTGCTACATCATCGAACGCGCGCAGGTGAGACACCTATAAAAAATCCCATTTGCTATAAAAAAAAAAGAATTCGAACCTTACCCTTAACCTTACAGATCGGCGGCCGACGTCAATTTAACTGAGGCTTCAAAAATGACTTTTTAACAAACGTTATTTACGTTTTTTTTTTTTTAGGCGTTTATCTCAAAAATTTATTATTTATAAGTACATACTAATAAATATTTACATTTCAATAAAAAACTAAGAATTTATCAATTAAAAACAAAATTAAACAAAACCTTATAAATAAAAAACAGCATTAAGGTCGCCTTCTGCAGGTAGGAATTTACGTTTGACTATAATCTCGTCTAATTATTAGTACTTAATAGTAACTATCTAAGTGAAAATGATAGCACATTAGGTACGGTTAGATTGGGAAATTACCTCGTGTAGTCGTGTCAACTATAAAGCCTTCGACTTTTGATTAGCTAATGCAGGTGCAAGCAGCCGGGGGCGCGGCACGGACATCCGGCCGCACCTGGCCACACCTGTTGCGACGCAGACTCGGCAAGGAATACCTAATGTATACCTGATCCACACTTACCCGCACACTACCCCCTGCACCCCGCATCCCCTCTGTGGACGTGTTTGTCATACACACGAACACTCGGCGGTCAGCCCCAGCGGGATTAGAGGACTTGTACTGGACTCAGAATTAATATCACCGTACACATGAGTCACAACTACTCACGACAGCCCCCGTGCTGTAGGGGTTGCGGCTTTGTACACGATCTCACCGTAGATAGGTTCGAAGTACGAACAAAACAAAATTAATTTCTTCACCAGCTCACACTAGGCCGCCTCGCGGGTGCTATTGCTTATGGAGACTGTTACCTCTCTGTCTCATAGGGCAGGCCTTAGTCCTGAAATGGAAAGCAAAAATTTAACTCACACTTTGTAGACTATGTAGGCACTGTTTATACGTTCTACATAAAAGCCACATTTTAAAACAAATCAGCTATAAAATTAAATTTATTAAGCAAAAGAAACAAAGAACGCAGTTTCAATTAAAGCCCTAGGTTAGTAGTTTGTGTCGGTGCCTTTGTCCGTCGCCGTCGCTGAACGCCGCAGAATCAACAATCGAGGGGCGTACATTCTGATGCGGCGGCCGGCTGCATGCAGATCGCACGATAACGCATGTCGCGCTTTTTCATTAGCCCTTTCCGAGATCAAAGGCATGCAAAACTGCCTCGCTTTGGGATGGGCTCATTTGGTTACAAGTGAAACATTGTGTTCCAGTATTCAGCCGATCATGTTCAATGTTGGAATTTTGTGGATGCTAAATTGATCAATAGCTACAGAGAACAGCTTTTACTCTTCTTCGCTGAATGCTACAGGATCATAATACGTCTATCCATATCATCAATCTTATAGCAAGCCCAATGTTCTATCTACTTTGTCGCTTCATAAGAACTGTGACAACAGACCGCAGTATGTTTTGACATAACTTCCGTTCCCACAGCTGCTGCGCTGGCGCACAATGCCCGGTCAGGATCAAGATCTCAGGCCGGCCATTGTATTCCACGTCACCAGCGCAGTTTTGAGAATCTCGTCTCCGGAGACGCGCACGACGAAAGTAACAATAATTCTGGTAACTGGTTTAGGTACGAGATGACAGAATCGACTCCATTATTAATTTGTACTTTGTAGCACCGGACTTCGCAAAGTAAATATGAGGCCATGTCTACTCGCTGGAACACTTCTTTTCTATATTAATTCTTTGAACGTGGAGAACAATTACTCCTTTTCTTCCAAAGAAAATGACAGCTTTTACAATCTTTTTTGAAATATTCTAATGTTCTCCGATTGGGGTATTTAGGACTACTGGAAGGAGATGGGAGTGACCTCTTTTTGTACTCTGAGGAAAAAATAAGGTATCTATTATTAAAATTACAAATAAGTACCTATGTAATTTATACTATCTGAGATTGATATGTTATCACGAATGGGAGTGGATCTAGATCTGGAGGTCAACAACATATTTTGTTTGACGAGTTTTTGAAATTTGGAATTTTTCATTGAAGAGTAAAGTTTACGTGAAAATTCTAGCATTGTGTTTTAGTAACCACAATATTCGATTGTCTCCTTTCACTAGCTCATTGCCTGTCCAAAATGTAGTACCTACCTACTAGTGTTGAGGTCGAAGCCCGAAGATACGAGCTTTCCGGCCTTTACGGACTTCTAAAAATAACATTATTCTCAAGCATTTTTTTATATTTTAAGCCTAGAGATATGAGAAGGAAACCACGTTTTTTCCATCGGTTTTAAAGTCACAATTGTATTTTTGATTGCCATAATCTCGTGAGACTTATATGAGTTTGATACTTATGAGTTTTTTATGATTATAAATTAGGTTTATAAATCTACGAGTAAGTAGGTAGGATAGGGAACGTAAGGGTATTTCTTTTAGCTTTTTAAACCTATTCATGATTTTTGATCCTTTGCCCTTTCAGGCTTCGCTGCTTGATCTATTCAACTATAATTTTGATAACAGGATTATAGTATTTTCACGAAAGGCTTATAGTTTTAATAACAGAGTTCCAGAAAGGCGCAGGCACAGATCTCTAGGCGCAGGTTATCAATTTGACTCACTTTTTAAATGTCATTCACCTGAAAGAATGGCCTGGTATTATTCAATCACATATTATGTGTGATTGTACAGGGTGGTCTAATTTTCATTAAGTAAAAATCTTATCTTGGTCTTTGGTAACCGGCACCAGCGGAAGTTCACGTAAATATATAATATAATGCATCTCCATCTTATGATAGTTGCAAAGAAAAGTGATGGAAGCCGGTTTTATGCTTTTAGTGTAATATTACATATTAAATTACTAAATATTATAAAAACCTAAACCTAGAGTGCCGCCGGCAGAGGGGAAGGGCCCAAGCTACCGATGAGGGCTGCAGAGTGAGGAACCTCCTGACAATACGTGCCGTGTCAAGGAGCACTGCTTCTATTATATTATATTATTATTATGATAAGTATTTCTTATTTAGTGGTTATTTACTCTTACAGTTTAGGGATTTATTATGGACCTTCTTTACGTATATTTTGTTGACACATCTACTGTGGTATAAAATAGCATGAAGGCAACCTATGCTGCAGTTTATATCTCACACCTATAGGGTATCCGTGGAACCAGCCGAGCGAGCCCGGACCGGAGTCGGCGGCATCCGCCCGAGCCATAAGCCACGCGAACCTGCGCCGAACGCACGCGTTTGCCACAACATTAAAAAAATAACATCGCGATCGTTCGCGGTCTTTTCAAACTTTAAAAAGTTAATTTAAACGTTATTAACTTTTATTTTTTTGTGAGTGAGAGTTTGTGAACGCATCGTAGTGGAACTGTTATGTGTTTCAGTGAATAAAAATGAGGTGAGTTTGCTTTTTTTTGTCAGTTTCGGGCAATTAATTTGAACAAGGTGTGTTGCTCGATTTAATTGATTTCCCAAAGCATTTGCTCAATTGGACCGTCGTGAAATTAAGCTTAGTTTTATTTTGCACAGGGGAACTGTATGCATTAGCTAGGTACCTATGTTAATTTGAAAATGTAAACTAAAAATTTGTACATGGTTTGTGTTGCAAAATAGGTACCTATTTTTGAAGTTTACGACATCTTTTTTTGATAATACTTATTAGTAGTTTTATTAAATATATTAGAGATGTCTAGAAAAAAAATCAAGTTTTCGTTTAAAATTTGAAGGTAGTTGTTAAAATATTATGTTCAAAAATAAGGTACTGTTTGTTATTGTTTATGATTGATAAACAATTAAATATGACAAGAAAAACAAAGATAGAAAAAGAAATTTTCAAAGATTAAGTATGTAGTACGCAGTAGCGTTTCTCCGCTTATATTACCCCCTGGACACTGGAGAGGGCTTGTTTCACTGACTACTGATGAAAGTAGAAAAAATATATCTCAGGCGGTAGCCTTTTATTTATTATAATTAGCTGTTTCTGTTTGTCACAGTAGCTTCTTAAACTTTTTACTCGTAAATCATAGTTCACTTTGTACCTACCTTGATCGTTTACAATCAAAACAAACAAGCTGCCCACATTTAGAGCTGCATGATTTTATGATTAAGTCATTTCGGCTGCACCCATAAATGGCAAAGCCGGGTTCGTTAAATCCGTAGTAGAACTTACATTGGTTGTAGATTGTAGAGGTACATTCTGGCCACTGTACACGAAATACGAGTGATTAAAATATATTGGAATGCAAGGTATGTACCTAATGTAGGTACCTTACTGTAATTGATTTTATATAGATAATTTTGGAAAAAGAAAAACAAAATCACTAGTGTACTCATCTGGCAGTGAAAGACCGATTGAATTGCACACCCTGCGTGTTACCTGTTTAAGATTTTCATCCAAAAAAATTACTGGGTCTATCTGGGGATGTACGAATTTATGTTATTTTCTCCATTACCTCGCCATTGGTGACAAGTGACAACTGGGAACAAATAAAATTGTTGTAACTGATGACAAATACATCATTTTTTTAAACAAGGGGCAGACAAGTGAACTACCCGGTACAATGGCGATTTTTAATGAAAAAAATGGCTCTGTGATAGTGATGACCCACGCCTATCTGTACGCTGTGTCTAATCCTACTAATCCTATCCTTCTACTATATTCATATACTATATTCATATTATACTTCCTACTAATATTATAAATGCGAAAGTGTGTTGGTTTGTCCTTCTTTCACGCAGTAACGGAGCAACGGATCGACGTGATTTTTGGCATAGATATAGTTTATGGACCGGAGAGTAACATAGGCTACTTTTTATCCCGGAAAAATGCACGGTTCCTGTGGGAACGCGGGTGAAAACCGTGGGCAAAGCTAGTCTTACAATATGTACAGCTTCTGAAGGACAACATCGTGGTAGAACCCCAGCATTGCAGGGCATATGTTCCAGCAACTTCTCTCAAGTCACTAGATCTGAAGTTTGAATCCATAAAACTGTGTTTGCAAATTGCAGATGTAAAAACCTAAACTAATACCTACTAATAATAACTAATAGACCTAATACTTATAGGTAAGATGTAATAATATCTATACCAAAGGGCTCAAGGTTTACCAGTGGGCAGCCCTGACCATGGACCACGGGAGAACATAAACTGAGGACATCGATCTCATAAACTCTGTGATGCGAAACAAATGGGTAATTGATAGTAGGGGAATCGACCCTACGCCCCTCGTGTGCCAGCTAAAACTCTACTAGTTATGAATAATTATATGTCTTTTAAAGGTAAAAGTTTAAAGTTTAGTTGGCTTTTTATACTATTGGGTACCAAGACGAGAGGGTCGTTTGCCTGATGGTAATTTATTTATTTAATTAATTCGACGGCCACATCCAAAATTAGTAGCAACATAACGCCAACAATTGTAGGGTCACTCAGAAATTTGGAACACAAATGCCTACGCGGCACTGCATTGCGCTCGTTGCCATAGGTATTTTTTTATGCGATTTGGTAACGAGACGAGCTGGTAGTTTGCCTGATGGTAAGCATAACGCCGGCCCATAACAATTTCAGTGCCACCCAGAACTTTGAAACATATAAAGGCCTACGAGGCACTGTGTAGGCTGTGATTGCGATCAAACGTGAGCAGATCACCAATGTATAATATAATTAATAAAAAATAGAAAGTTTTGCAACTGTCTCCGATGCGAGTGTTGCAGCAGGTACTCGTATATACAGCGCTTGACAAACAATATTGCAATTTGATAACACGGTGTTGCACGCGGCTTAGTTTACAATAGCCCTTTGTAACGTTACTTACTCAGGTACTCTGTATTGTCGGTGAATGGTAATGAGAGTGAGTTTCTGGAACTGAAGTAATTGTTCCTTCCGATATCTAGAATTGTCTCTCAATGCAGCTTTGTGCTTAAAGTTTAAATAGATAAGATCAGTAACTGTATTGCTTTTAACAAATGTTTGCTTTTTAGGGTCTACTAAACTTTTTGTTACAGATTACTGAATATTTAAAATTAACAGTTTATTATTAAAGGATTATGGATTAATGAAAGGGAAACTTCATTATATGTATAATAATAAATATTTTTATTTATTTTATTTTATTTATTCAATAAAATCCACAGCTCTTATCTAATTAATTATTAGGACTTACATCTAAAACTTATAGCCAATAATAAAAGTATGTAAGTAAATTAGTCGCAAGAACACAACAAACATAAGTAACATTTGAAAATTGGTATTAATAAGTATATTAGTAAGAATATAAGAGCTCATTTGAGAAAATAAGGGAATTTTATAGATGTGGAAGAAACCTGGTGATGATGCTAGTAATGGTCAGATTAGGATGATTGATTAGTCCACTTTGGCGAACCAGTAGTTATATATACTGTGCCAGTAATGAGTACCTAATTGGAGATCATATTCCATTGTAATGAGTTTGGAAACTTTGGAAGGAGATTCATGCAACACAATTTCCTGTTTCACGTGTGGTATGGTGGCGTTGCATCGTTATCAAGAGTCCATTGCTGTGGTCAGAAGTCATACGACTGCTAATGCCGACAGCAGCCCGACCGCTCCTCACAATTGGATGTTTTTAAATCAGATATTTAAATAAGTGTGCAAATAAATTCGACTAAATTATGACATGACACTTTTTGTTCGCACATGGCTTGTGTAAGCACGATGCACGATAGTGAGTGTCTTCGATTAGTCAATAAACTAACGACTGCATACAATTTAGTAAGTAGTAATTATTGGCGCAGGCGCGGTTAATTACTAGTGAATTACGATCAGAGTGACGAAAGTATTGGCAGTTATTATACTTGCACATCGCCTTTTGTTGCCTCTGTAAAATGTTCTTGTACATTGACGATACTTGCAAGTGTGCCTTGCAAGCTTAAATGGTTTTATCTGCAATTATCACGCTTGCCTTTTTCTATTCCATATCAACTGTAATCTTTGTTTTTTTTTTATCCTTCTCTTATACTATAACCTGATCACAAAGCTGGCTATGGTCTCAATAATCTTGATGCAGATCACAACCCAATTCGTTTTAAAGATTAATTCCTGCTTGCAATACCGATTGAGTAAACGCCTGTTCGGTTTAGCATTAGAATCAGTTAATTAATTTTATTTTAATCTCTTTCGCTATTCATACCCCTTATCCATAAAAGATAAAAAAAAAATGCTCAACATCTCGTTGACGGAATATGTTACGCGTGAAAACGAGACAAAACCCTTTCTAGTAATTAAGTAAGTTACGGAACGTTTATAAATAAGGGCTTAAAGACCTACATCTACTACTTACGTAACGCAAGTTTCGTTACTGTCACTAATCATTTATACACGACTGCACAAAAAAGGAGTGTATATGTATTTAAGGTGTATGTATGTATGTGAGTGTCTTTATTCCAATATAACTTGTAAATGCCTGAATATATTTTGATGTACAGGGTATCCTTAGAATCCTTACTTCATCCTGAGTGACACTGGCTAGGACAGTCGTGTTTTTTTATGTAACTATGGCTTACTTAACTTATGGCTATAATGGCTTTTTTTACTATTTTCGGGATAGACAAGTTGTTGAAAGGCTTCTGGCATTGGGAGGTACACCGCATCGCCTAGCAGGATTCGCTTAGGCATCTCATTGACCTAGACCTAATTACTTATATAAATAATATCATCTAATTTAAAATAGTAAAACTTGTTTACGTAAGTAATCGCACGCCTATTAGATAACTGCCTGCTTTCCAAATGAGGTTTTAATTTCTGTTCATTAATTAAGTACCTAGAAATTCGACCCTAATTTAAATTTGGAAGTATTCTTTCGCTGCAATCAGTATCCGACCTTCAACGTTTTGCCTCCTTATTGTGCCTATTGTTATTTACACTGGAGATGCGGATGTCTCTTCATTGGGTCTGGTAGCCTAGTACTTGACGGGCAAAAACTATTTGTAAAACTGATTGTCATCTTCCTGAATGTCTGTCTACATTTGGTGATGAAAGATATTGAGACTTGGATCTTTTTCCGTAAATGAAGGTATACCGTACCAATATCAGGTATCATAAAATCAACGTATAACAAGCTGTAAACGAATAATTAATTAATAGCCATTTGTCATTATTCGTAAAAACATTTAGAACAACTGGCAATAATTGCTCTCAAGCGTCTCGTTGAAATTTTTCCATATTTAGACCGTATATTGATGAGGGCTATGATAAATGATCATTGATGCCATGTAGTCTGTACTCATTACAAACCTACAACTTACCTTCATAGATCTTAACACAGAGTTAGACTGACTTGAGTCTCAAAGTCCCAAGTTAAATGTAAGAGTTCTGAAGACTACAATAACACGGGTATAAAATACCTTTAAAATAAAATACTGGGTCTACCTAAATACGCCGTGAACTATGAGCTTGCGTGAAAACTCTTTTTATAAGAAATTATTTTATTCAATAAAACAGTTGACACTCTGTAAAGAGGTGTTTGACTGAGCAGGAGGCTCTTCACAGAACCACCAAACCAACCTCATCTAGATTACTGCGACAAAAACTGGAATGAACATTGAACACCTTGATTTATTACATTCAATACCTATCGATCGCATTACAGACAGGCCAGTCAAGTACAGGCAAACTTGTTTGAACAATTTGACCAACCTCCTGTTACCTCTTTCGCACCCTGTCAAAGTGAGGCGGCTGGCGTGTCTCCCAATATCGAAGGACGAAACAGAAGTTGTTACTATGAAAAGGAGCTTAACCATATTTGTGCTCTCGACTGTTAAATATCTCGTTTAATTGGATCTGATTCTGATATATTTAGTTTTTATGCAGACTGTACAGCTAATCAGGCTTTTACGTTGTTCCTGTCGATTGATTGGTTTCCATTTGGTGTTATGAACAAAGTAAGATAAGAATCACATTGTATAAATTATAAAAATATACTGGGTATACTCTCCCGTTTGCATAAATATACAGTTGAACCACCGTACATAATACATAACCCCGCTTTGATAGTCTGTTTTTTTTAAATTGATACTTTTTGTTAGAGTACTATTTCACCTGGTGAACATGCCATATTGCTGGCTCTTATGTGCAGCGACCGTATACACTGCTACTGTTGAGAGAAAGACTTTCAACTCGAGTGGTATATAGCTAGCCAGTTGAGAACTATAAAATTCCCTATTACCTATCACAATGTTGTCCTCACTTGTAGTTTCGAAACATCAAGCTACGAATTGGCAGTAAACTTCACTAGCAGTCATCATCACAAACATATTTACCATAATTATTATCATAAACATTTTTATAGCAATATTATATTGCAAATCCTGAAACCGGGAAAATCTATCTCGCTAAAAGATAAGCTGATACCTACCAACTGTTATAAAATATGTGCTCACAACAATATGATAAACAAATATATATACAGGGTGGACCAAACCAATGCGAAGAATGCCAAGGAAGATTTATTCCTTACTAGCTTCTGCCCCGCGGTTTCACCCGCGTTGAGATTTTGGATTACATGGTTTTTATTTTTATGCGCGGAACCCTAATTATTTTTCTAAAATTAATGTAGCCTATGTTACTCCTTGTAGCATCAGCTATCTGCCAGTGAAAGTCCTGTCAAAATCGGTCCAGACGTTTCGGAGATTACCCGGAACAAACAGACAGACAGACAGACAGACAAAAATTTTAAAAATGGTTGTTTTGTTATTGGTACCGTATATACTTTCATATGCATATAGTAAAAAGCTATTATTTTGATGTTACAAACAGACACTTCAATTTTATTTATCTGTATGTATTGATGATTGTCCCTTTCGATCGGTATCATAAAAATACAGGATGTTTATTTTCTACATTTGGCGGGTTCGATTTCCGGCTCTGGCAAGTGACTTTTAAGAAATCTTTGAATGCAGTTATTTTTATTTCTAAAAATAAAGAAATGTTTCCTTTAAGTAAAATTTGCTAGCACAAATATTTAGGGTACTTTCCCTCCGGGGGGCATTGGTTTGGTCCATCCTGTATATTATTATCTCTGAATATTCTTCTTTTAAATTTGTATCATAGCGGTTATTGTTGTTTTTTTAATTTATATTAGGTATCATTTGAATGTAGATTTTTGCGGCCAGAGGCTAGTCCTTTATAAAACCACGATGATACTAGTGTTTGTCCACCGCCGCGCGCCGCCCACTCGCGTGGTGCCATCTAGTTTTTATACGAGTGATATCATTTAGCCACATGCCGGCCGCACCTGTCGCAGCTTCTGCTGCGGATCTCGGATCGAAAAAAATATTGTTGTTTACAACATCACTTGTAAACCCTTGCTTGCTTCTATCCTATATTTGGACAAATAACTGTAGAAATACTACCAGGTTTTACAAGAAGTTCAATATCATTATATGTGTAGTATAATAGAAAAATCAGATTGGTAATACATATTATGTTTTTAATGCCAAAATCATAACTAAGTAAAAAAGGTACTCATAATGAAAATGACTTGAAGAATCTAATCTAAAATTAATGGCAGTTGGAAATAATATTTATACAAAACTAATAAAATTAGGCGCATAAAATAGATAGTAATCAAATGCTAAACTATCGACTTTAAAAAAAATCAAGGCAGAAAATAAATCGTTTCATTTAAACTGACCTTTGATATCTAATACATACCGGACCGACATAATAGCGGCGACTCATCCCGCAGTCCAAAACGTTATTACGCCGATGTAGTATTGTGCAGCTTCCGGAATATATAATAGTGTAATAAGTTTAGGAACGTCAGTTTCACTTATTATTGTTATTATATGTGGCATTGAACGAGGCGACCTCTGTCGCGTGGGAACTCCAATATAAATGTTCGTGCACCGTTGTCAACATGGTGAGATGTCTCTCTTGTCTATTGTTTCCGTGGGATCTTTGTTTTGATGTGTTTATTTTGAACTTGACAGGCTACCGTCTTGATTAAAGTAGAAATTTCGCTTTTATTTTTTAAGTTATCACTTTCAACATGGGAATGTTTATTTGTCTCTGAACAGTGGCGTATTTTAGGATTCAGCGCCCTGGGTCTGCAGGCCCCACCGCCCTTTTTTTTAACAATTTTAAACTGAATCGAAAGAGACAAAACCCAGTTTAACACTGTTCATTAATAAGAACCTTAGTTAGGTAGTCTTTTTTAAATTTCATCTGCTTGCACCGCCCCTAGCAGCCTGCCGGCCATGGCCGTTTGGCCCTAGGGTAAATACGCCCCTGTCTCTGAATGCTTCTAAAAGCATTTTTACTAAACACTCTAAGCTTAGTTTGAAAAGTGTGTGGATTACTTCCTAATTGGTTGTAGATTGAATTGCCACACGCTCTCTCACCATTCCATTAGTAATATTTCTTCGCTTTACGATGTTTGTAATTTACTCCATCCAATTTACAGCCTTTAGCTAATTCAACAAGTCGTAATATATCACCGGCACTTTTACTTAACCTCCCGTCGGACGAGCTGCAGATGGTATTCTGCAGGCTACTTCCATTTCTATTCTTATTTAATGCATTATGCTTTTAACGAAAATGCTCCGAGGTGTTATTTTTTAAAAGTTTGATAATTTTTCCAGCTAAATACAAATTCAGTTAAACAAAAATGTTAAAACTGTTAAAAGAGCGTAAGTTAATAGTAAAAGCCCTTTGCATTGGGAGTATGCAATAGGTCCCGTAATTTAATTCACTTTGTCGTCTCTTTACTCGCATTCTGGACTTCCGTGATCATTGACGTCTCCATTACCATACCCTGAGTTTTCCATGATAAGATTCAAGTGTCTGTTCTACTACAATTGCATCACGTTTGTACATGCCAATGACATAAAATTGCTAGTTTTACTTTGAAATGTAACCTCTCTAACTCGTCGATAGCCCTCGCCGCTCTGCTTCACCGCATTATGATTAATTTTACCCACGTCGGGAGCTGGCGGAAATCGTTATAAAACTGTAGA
This sequence comes from Crocallis elinguaria, assembly GCA_907269065.1. Lineage (NCBI taxonomy): Eukaryota > Metazoa > Arthropoda > Insecta > Lepidoptera > Geometridae > Crocallis > Crocallis elinguaria. Next base: position 12,235,500 of record OU026076.1, on the reverse strand, counting down.
AGTGGCTCCTCCCTGCATTCTAATTAAGCGTTTTTGGACTCGGAATATATTCATAGACCTACTTATGTATAGTTTAAGTAGGTATCTGCTTATGCGTAGTTTTAAGGAGGACATGAACGCTGTTAGAGTCATCCATCAGTGTTCTAGTTATTGTTAAGCAATGCAAATCATGGTTGGCTGATTGTATAATACACAAAATTAGGCATTGAAAAAAAATTCAAGAATTGTTGTTCGAGTTTTTGCACGTTGCGCGTCGCCATGGAACAGAGTTGGTTATAAGGTAGCTAATATTATTTTGTAATTTTTAGAGGAAATATTGTAAAAAACTTAAAAAGAAAGTACCTAAATAAATTAATAAAGTGAATAATAATCCCACTAATATTATAAATGCGAAAGTGTGTTTGTTGTTTTGTCCTTCTTTGACGCAGTAACGGAGCAACGGATCGACGTGATTTTTGGCATAGATATAGTTTATGAACCGGAGAGTAATATAGGCTAATTTAGAACGCGGGTGAAAACCGCGGACAGAAGCTAGTCATTATATAAGTACAGGAAGTACTGAAATACAGCTAATTATTTTCCAAAAAGATTAGTTGTGGGGTCACGAAATACATAAAAAAGCTTCCTTTTCTCATTTTGCGTTGCGTTATTGTTATAAATTATAACTAAAACTAAAATCTTGGTCTAGAAACACATTTACTTATTAAATTTTCTAGATCACGAGGTATTACAAAGTTCATGACTATTGTAAGGCTCCGCGTGGGCAATGGCACGCTCGCAACATTTCTATGGCTTTATATATAATTGTTGTTGCGAACTAATAAAAGAGACCCTTTACTTAAAACAGATGACAACGCTGTATTCGTTTTTTTTACACTTGATATAGTACGTTTGTCCACTATCTCACTTTAAATTAAATCAAATTTAAATTTAATTTCATTTAAATTTAATTGACATATAATTTAAATTAATTTAAATTTAATTAAATTTGATCATAATTGCTATAGGTGTTGAAAACGTTAAACATATAATGGAAAATGGCTCGGTTGCTGGATGTTGGATAACATCTATAAGGGCGGCATTAGACACTATAACTGCGTCTAAGGTGTATACTATGAGTATAATAAAATAACCATGATTTTGCAACAAGCGCGGATTACGAGGCATACATATGCTCACGCGCGGCTTGAAGTAAAACCAAGAAACGGGCACGAACAGCAATACGGCCAGGTAGTGCTGTCTCTTTCACTCCCTCGAAGCCCTACTTGGGCTTAGTGACAGATTTTCAGTTTTAGCGTGGTTTTTAGCCCGGAGACAACTAGAAAATACCCTACCATCAAGCTTTTAGTTTTTAGTTTATGCATGTTTTTTTCACAGAACGCTCAAGCTTGTCATAGGATACAATCATAGGGAACCTAACTGAGCTATCGTCTTTTCCAATTCGATTCGTATTACCTACGCTATAACAAAGATTCTTCCAATACAACAAGAGTAACCTTGTCGCAACAAATGCCATTCATCTTCCAACTCCTGAATGAGCGTAGAAGATCTGTCACGCAGCAGTGTGGGTTCATCGGCCGCCCCAGTTGTATCTCGCATCCAGGTCGGTGTGGGAAGCTCATCGCTCACTGTTATGACACGCGGATTAGATGATGCCACTCTAAATAAACAAGGCTTGGAAAAATGAACCATATTTCAATTTGAGAAACAAGTCGCTGTTTGGCGTTACTAATTGATAAATAGGCCATGGACTGACAGAAAAATGTAGACGGAACACGACTGTAAAGGTACCATAGTAAGCCAGCTCACATTTAGGAAAATGTTATCACGACAACAGCAAGGCTCTTAAATTTTAAATGAACGTTATATTTTGTAGAAAAGTTAAGCGATAAAATTATTAATTATTTACTAATAAGCCATAATAGTAGATACTCGCACATAATAGACACTCGCATAGTACCTATACCCCGTTCCAGAATCTTAGATCATTTTTGTAAACAAAGAAATGTCACGAAAAGTCACTGTCAAAGTGACATGCCAGATGGCGAAAACATTTTTCACTTTTGAAAAATATTTTTTTTCGGCCCATTTTGTTTTCCCTCGGCTTTGCTCTCGCGTGGCACAATTGTAATAAGTTAAATAAAACCTTTTATTAAAACAAATATGATTGCCGTGCCGTATTGATTTGAATTATTGTCTTAGATGCCAATTCTATAGATAGATTTGTCATATAATTCTATAGAATACTCCTTTTTTTGGGGAGACATGTTAATTGTGGTCTTTCTTGTTATTTTATTCTATGTCTTTAAGAGTTACAACATTACTGATTAACAAACAAACATTCAAACTTTTGGATACATAATATTAGTATATGAAGTAGGATTTTTCAATTCCAAAATGCTAAGAGTAAGATAGTATTAGGAAGATGTAACAATAACCAACAATTTGTGAATTAATAACCAACAAGTCTAACACCAAAGCACAATTGCACAAACACAGAAAAAAGCAATAGGCATATTTAAGTTCGAGTAAACAAAACCGAATGAAAGGGGAAATGACGGCGGCAGAAATCCTTAGACCAGCAAGATACACCCTCCAGTTTGAAGATTGGAACAAATCAACAAACAGAAGAAGAAAATGGCGACGAGTGCACCAAATGTTTCAAATCTCTGCTGTGTTCCCAGTCTAAGAAAAATAACTACACGTAAAAAAATTCCTTTTATTATAGTTTTGTTTAAAATAACAATCTTGCAAAAACGATTCATTCAAAATCTTTCAATAATTCAAGTTTATCATGTTATAATTTAAAATCAATTAATAATAATGTCTATCATCAAATTATGGATTGCATATTTTTCTATCAATTTTTTCGTTCTGTCAACACCTTTGTTTACATAAATGATCTAAGATTCTGGAACAGGGTATAGTAGGTACATTATGATACAAGTGTGCTAAGTGTACTGATATAGGGTCAGTTAGGTAGGAATAAGAAAGCTTACAGCTTAATTTTTCAGCTACTAAGACTACTACTTACTACGTAATTTTTCTGCTAATGTTAAAGCATGTATTTTCGTAAATAGCTACTTTCAAGTTTCAAAACAGCTGTAGTGTTTATTTAATTGATATAAAATCCACAAAGGTTCTAACTATAACAAATATGTAGTTACATTTAAAGCAGTTCGGCATACTTTTGAATATTCCCTAGCGTGTTTCTAGCGCTCTGTCCAGATTTTTCTATTAGTCTATGGACTATCTTTATTTTTTTACATAATTTTATTGAACTTTGATTTCTATATGTCGGGATGGATAAACCTGGCGATCAAGTTTACGACCACTTCTCGATGTAAAATCATACTGAAATATTGCATAGACCTTGCTGAAGACAATACAATAATGAATTATTTTGACGTCTGTAGAACACCTAGGTACGGTTGCACCTGTTACGCTTATACTTTTGATGGCCGAGCACAGACGGTTTTCTTTAAATATCTGGGGTTTTATGGCAGTTCTATGTCATGTAGATATGGAATAAATCAAATTTCTTGCACCTCGTCAGTACGGACCCCTAAAACATGTCAAACCGTGGCTTTCCGAAAGGTCTCCAAACCAATTAAACTCCATTGGATTTGCATAGCAGATCAGCTAAAACTATTAAGTAAATAGTGCTCGTAAAATACTGGCCATAATCATTCGCGGGTTTATTGTCTGCCCTTTTGTAGGCTTGAGGCGGCCCTATATGGTCCTTAATGCACCGTTATTTTCTCCTTGTTGTTTAATGCGTATTTTAACATATTTTCTCGAGTTATTTCGAAGGCTAACTAGTCATAAAAGTCGATGGTCAAAATTTATGAAGATCGATTATTCCTTTGGTTGTCTGCTTTTTGTTTGACTAGATTCGTGATGTGGCACTGTTTGTACCAATGTTTTCTCGAATATCTAGATGGTGTAGAGATAAAAATCAGATTTAAATGATCTCTTGGTGCTGAAGGCAATATTCTCCTTGCTTGGGGCTATTTGAATAATTTGAACCCCAAACATTTTATAAATTTCACTTGTATGGCCAGTATCTAACGTATTGACCTTATAATATGAACACAGAAATACTTATTACACCATGCAAGTTTAATCATTTCAGTGGTTCTGTAGAATTATTTAATAGAAAGGAAAAGGTTTGCATTGGCTTTCGCTTTAGTTATCAGTGAAGGAAAATGTTTCTACAAATGATTGAATGGATCACCTGACCGTGCACCAGCTCTTCACAGCAGCCTTGAAACAAACAGTACCACCTAACACACACGCGCTTCATGTACCCCGAAGCCGCGGCCGTGGGCGGCCGTGGGAGGACCCTAAGGGCCGAGTCGCCGAGTGCGGCTCCGTGACCCCGAGGTTATCGGCGACGGCGCCGCAGATTAGAACCCCTTTTGGTCTGAAGATAAATGCTGATAGATGATGGTGAAAGCGGTGGTTTGCTTTAGTTTTGTTACTTGTGCTGCCAAGATGAAATTAATTGTAATGCGAGATAAATTGTTGTTTTTTTTTTGTTTTTTTTTTTATTATTAATTATTGTATTCTTCTACAAATAGCATTTTTCCCATTTTCGACTAAAATCCCTATTTGTTAATCGAAACAAAACTACGAGTATAGTCTATCATGCATGTGAGTGACCGTTTTAATCCAATGTCAGGAAAAATCTACGTAGTGGTACAAACACATAATCCTAATAATTCTATTTTTTTCTGAAAAAGTTCTATTCAGCCACATAAATTATAATTACCACGAAATCTAATCCGATGATCAGGTTCCCGACAGGCTAGAAGCACCCGCGCCACAAAGGGAGCAAATCAGTTAAAGCGAGCATTCCTGACAGTTTTAATTTAGAACCTGTCAACGAAACCACAAGAATATCCTAAAAACACTTTCTATAGCAAGGATTGAAAATGGTTGTACTTAACCGGTACAAAATGACGATCGTAACGTAACAGTAAACTGTATAAAACTATACATGTAAAGAAAGTATATACTTTGTATGTAAAATATCGTAAAATATTTTCTTTATTTGTTTACACCACCGACCTCTCTCACTCCATTAGTTCTCTCCATCCAAAGGTTGACTGGAAGAGATCGCTTTTAGCGATAAGTCCGCCCATTGTACTTTACTGTGTCTTAATATTTCTGTACTGTTTAATTTATAAGTCTGATGTACAATAAAGTATTTTGTATTGTATTGTATTGTATATCGCATCGAATTCAAAAGTTACCTATAAAGGATTACTTATCCGAAATAATATCTGTAGAATGACGACATTGTTAATAATACAAGCTTGTGCATTTATTACAAATAGTATAATTTTGTACGAATTTTGTAGAATATATATAAAGGGAAAAAATATGCAGGTCCTACTTATTTCCTTCATATAGTAATTCAAGTAGAAGCTGCTTATTCCCATCATATATTCTTACTCTTCTGGCGCCCACGCAGCAAACGACATAAATGTGTCGCTGCATATTCCATAATTATAATTTATCTAACTACCTGCGTATCCCTATTTTAATTTCCAGATTAGGTTACTCGGTCCTTGAACTGATCCTTTTTTACCACCCGCCCATATCGTTCAGCCATTAATAGCTGAGCTTTATTATTTCTGTCCAGAGCGAGATGGTTTACTGATCGTAAATGTACCGTGGATGAAAATTCTAATTAGGTAGGCACCTATAAGAGCTGGAAGAGACGTGCGTGGTAAGCAGTGGTAAGTGGGGGGAGGCTAGTACCGACTCATGTTACCTGCAGGCGTATTCTCAACGCATTCCGACAGGTTTTCGTTCGGATCCACGTTCTTCGTCTCTCATACTGAATGTAGATAACTGAGACAGATAATATGCATCTGATCGGAAAGCTTTCGGATTGAGTTGTAAATGTGCCTGCTGACAAACAACTAGAAGTGTAGCGATGGAGCTCAGAAATAGAAGCAGGAGACTAATCTTGATTTTAATTGCTATCGGATCATTTGCTTGCAGATAAACATTGTATGGTGTGGCTATACTCGCAGTCGGAAAGTGTTTAGACTACGCTACGTTCGGAAGAGGCCTACTGATTATACCATACTTGTTATGAAGTGAAACCAGAATTGCGATGCAAACGAAGTTCAAGACAATAGATTAGAAAATTGCATGCTAAAAATATAGTATACATGCTGAACTTGTACAAGGGATTATAATCCGACCGTAAGTATTATGAGAGAAAATCTTCTCTCTCTACCTAATTATAAGCAAAAAAAATTCGTAAACCAATCCTAAATGGAATATAATAAAATTTATTTTATTTCTTTAACTTTGTACATTTAAGACAAAAATGGGGCTAAAAACGCTACACCAAATGTAAGATTCCAAAAATCGATTTATATTCTACCGACACTTCATCCTAAACGTAAATATGCTAGTATACTTACCGCTATGCAATAATTGAAAAAAGTGTAGGTCAGTGACCAATTGGATAACTCTATTCATCGGCGGCCTACTTGGGGCAATGCGGGTCACATCATAACTGACCATTATTATACGTTGCGCGGGCGCAGTCATCAGGCAACTGCAGTTAGCAGTTACTGGTTACGCTCAGATTACTACAAGTTAGTTTTTTTTAACTTTATGAACTGGTTTACTATCGTAGACTTTATTTTTCTAGATAGTCAATTGTTTTGGTTAAATTTTGTTTTTACTAAATAATTTAACATTTCTAGCTAACATACTAACAGCCAGTCCATGTGATCATAGTAAATTTTACTATGATGTGACAGTCATGTTATAGGTATCCATTAAGATAGATTTGGTTTATTCAAACCAAATCAACTTCAAACTTAAAATAAGTTTATTCACATCAACTCCAAGGATGTCCTGATGAAAGATTCATAAGGACCCATCTTCAATTTGACATGACCTTTGCAAGCTGTGAGAATAAAAATGCTAGGCAGTACTAATCTAATAGATTGAACCAGATGTTTACTAGGTAACTACTACCAGGCGCCCAGCCAAGCTAGGAGCCTATAGTAGGTCATCGGCCGGTTTTTGCAAAACGGCGTGTAGCGATGGTTTCGTCACTGCAGTACCGCATGGTTCACTGGAGAGTTGGACGTAGAAATTGACGTTGGATCTACTAATTGCATCCGCGGAGAGTCAATAAACTTAGAGCACTTTAGAAGCTCAAAGAATATAAAAGCTTAAAATATCGATCGTAACAATAAAATAAGCAAAAAGCTACTCTCAAAAAAAGACGCTTCTTAACAGGAGTGGTTACAAACTGGCGCAAATCAAAGATCATTGAAGCCGCTGACCTCACCTCGCGCCTGGCTTTTAAAATGTTAATCTCTGAACAGAATTCTTGCAATTCGCTGTTAGACAGCAGCTATCAATCTCCGGTCTCGTAATACGGACCAAGTAATGTCTTCTTCGGACACCCACACTCGCCTACTTACGAGCTATTGTTAGATTTGTTAGGCGCAAAAGAGGCGAAAAGATTAAGTTGAGTAAGTAGATCATAGAATATTCATAAATCTATACTTTCGTGTACAATTAGTGCTGTTTGACTTCTTTCACGAATGTAAATATTGCAATAGGCTTTTATGATAACTTGTTTTATGTTTAACTAGCTGCTGCCCGCGGTTTCACCCGCGCGGAGATATTGGATTACACGGTTTTTATTTTTTTGCGCGGAACCCTAATTCTTTTTCTAAAATAAAAGTAGCCTAACTTACTCCTTGTAACATCAGCTATCTGCCAGTGAAAGTCCCGTCAAAATCGGCCCAGCCGTTTCGGAGATTACCCGTAACAAACAGACAGAAAGACAAAAAATTAAAAAATGGTTGTTTTGTTATACGTACCGTATATCCTTCCATATACATTTGGTGGAAAGTGGTTATTTTGATATTACAAACAGACACTTCAATGTTATTTATTTGTATAGATAATTTACTCCAATATACTACAAAACGTATACTTTTACATAATCTTGTATCGTGCTTTCGCAGGAACGATTTACAAGCTTTTTATTAAACTTGTTAATTTTTTATTGGTTAAAAAGTTGATGAGTATAATTTAGAATCAATAAAGAATACAACTTTCCAAAGGAGCTTGTATGTAGGTTGAGTATATTATTAATTCAATCTATATCACAAAAAAGTATGATTTACACAACATTTTATATGAAATCTCATTACAACTTGTCAGTGGGAAGTCGGGGACAAAAACTAGATTTATTAAACGTAAGTAAATTATGATTGATCGTATAAGAAATAATGTCGTTCATATTTCATAAGATAATTAGTAAGTGGTCGCTGGTCAGTAACGTGATCGTTATTCTGGCGTACAAGTATAGCTGCTAGAAAGACGAATAATTGAATGACGTAATATTTTAGATGCAAATATGTAAATTGAAAATAACGAGCTTCCCACCTGAACAAACAAAAAAAAAAAATAATTAAAAATAATAATTAATAATTAATATTAAAACAATCGGTAACAGAAAAGAGAATATCAGAGAAATATATCAGAGTTCTGTCTGAAGATGTGTAAGCATACCGTACTGTATTACCATACGTTCTTATCTTCTGATATTGTTATGTTCCAGACCTATTACGATTCACGATTTATTAGATGTATTTACGACGGGACAGTACTATTCTTAACTTAAATTTTACATTAGGTAAGTATTACCATTTATATAAATTGGAAACCGTTGGTTCAGCATTAAACTTCGATTCCAAACTATGGTTTATGGTTTAAGATCTTTATTTTCATTTCTCTTAAGATTACAAAAATCACTCACGAGAAATAAACTTATAACTTAGGTATGACTAAGTATTCAAACATTATAATATTCTTCACAAAGAGCATCAACACAAAACAAAAGTGGGTATATTACTAGCCAGTAATATTCGTCAATTCTGGTTGAATCACAGTTTTATGACGGGTGTTATGAATTTCTCATATTTAAGTGTCAAATTACTAATTAATAAACATACATTCAGTCTCGTGCACTTTCCCTTACTCGTCCATTCGACAGCGAAATGGTTTTACGTAAATTATGCTGAGGAGGTACTTACCTAATTAATATTTCGCGCGAGTTACGCAATTTGTAGGTACTTGTTTATGGACTTTCAATGGAATGTCGCCGTCGTAATATTTGTTATTTACATTTCCTTTTCAGTTGTTATAATATTATTCATATAATAATTTTTTTTATTGGCGTAGCAGTTTTGTGTATGCATCAAGAAAGATGATCACTTAAAAACACATCGGAATCCAATGAAATAAAATTAAAAACCTAGGGTTTTACCACAAAAACATTAAACACACGTTAAACCTGTGATAAACACTGTTTAACGCCTAAACATGCCTTAGTCAGGCGATTAAATATGAGCAACCAGAAATCCTGATTTAAGTAGTGTGTAACCTTTGTCTAACACAATTCTGTTGTCACATATCTAATCATTTTTGACGTTTATCTTCAGTCTCTGTCTAGCTAAACAGGCGACTAAAAATTGTTTTTGTGTGGTAGCACTAATAGTGTTCATTTGCCTTTTTTACTTAATAGGTTAGCGTACTTTGAATCTCGCATGATCTTAAGCGACAATGTGGTCGGAGATGGCGACTAATGCTTAACCTAGATCCCAGATCAGGACTGGCTCTCAAGTGCAGCTGCCGGTACATACCGATAGGAGCTTGACGATAGTTCCACTCGAGGATGGGAGCTATCCAGACTATTACTGACCTACCACCGTTCTAGGGTTGCTACTTACTATATATTCCTTCATTCCTCAAACTCATTGTAGGACAACCATCGACCTACAGATCGAGGCCGACGTCACTACAACTGAGCCATCATCGTTTCTTGTAGGTAGCATTAAATAATCGGTGAAGGTGAGGAATGCTAAAAATAAAATGCCATCTTCCCAGGAACTGGCACAAGCTGTTAAAAGTAAGTATTCGCGATCAGATAAAGTCCGAGTTCTTCCTACATGGATCCAGTCTGACGGGTGTCGGGTACGAAGGAACGCACCGGACCGGTCGGGGCGGATACGCACCGAGACCGCTATGTGCGTGTATTCGTCTACTGGAAGTAACCACTCTTCAAAACTGGGCTTATTTATTACATAGTTCAAGGCGTCCTTCCTAAGTGGACTTCGCGAGGAGAAGAGCTCCTGATCTACTGCTCTATATCCATTTTTAAAATATATTTTTAAGTGTTTACCGACACTAGCGGATGTTCCCGTAAATACATCTCAAACATTATCACCGGGTGCAAATATTGTAAACCAACAATAATGTGTGATCCGGCTGTAAGCTAATGCACTAAGCCGAATCGATGTGTCAATTAAAAACTAGAATTTTCCATTCTTGGTACAAATTGGAAGCGTTTGGTATAGGAGTATACTTTTAGACAGAGGTATACTTTTAGTGGGAGGACTAACTCTTCTGCGAGTGTCCGTCTGGGTTAGTACCACCGCTTTGTGAGTGAAGTATGCCGCCAAGCAGTAATGTGCAAGCATTACTGTGTTCCGGTTTGATGAGCAAAGTAGCCAGTGAAATTACTGGACTTATGAGACTTAATACCTAGTGTCTCAGGGTAACGAGTGCACTGCAGTGCCGCGCAGGCCTTTTGTTTCAAAGTTCTGAGTGGCACTGCAATTGTTATGGGCCGGCGTTATGATTACCATCAGGCAAACGACCAGATCGTCTCGTTACAAATAACATAAAAAAAAGAAAATTCGTTTATATAAGATATCGAGTCAAGACAGTTCAAGTTCCTAGAAAACACCCGATTTGATGACTAATGTTAGCTCGGATATAAACTGAACCGTTTGACCTGGATCTTGAAAGGTGCAAGGCGTTAGACAAACCTGACGTGTCGATGTTATCGCATCCACAATGATACACGTAACAACACTCATTGCCCAGTTATGTTGTATTTTGTAACATATTCCAGATTACAAAATTTATCTCAATGCAGAAAAATGCTGTACGAAAGCGGGTTTCCACATGGAGCGGTTCTTGAACTAGTTCTCGAGTTGACAAGTCTGACAGGCTTCCGGCTATACGATATTTCATGATACTAAAGCATTGGATGATCTTTACAAACACAACATGCTTGTTCCGAAAAATCAGAAGAAATTGAATGTAGTCAGTGGATATTTCATTAAATATTCAATCTTTTAATTTGTATGAAATGAGTAAAATATTTTTGTCAAGTTCCTTCTAAAAAGACTACAAACTCGTCACACGAGCGGCACAAATGGACAGAGCGTCTCAAATATTTATATTTTTGTCGCGGCCACCGTCGCCGCACTTCCTCTCTGCACTCAACCGTGAATTTAGGGGTAGCTTGAAATAGAACGGAGCGTGTAATCCGTCAACTTTGTGGGCGATACACCTGGCATTCACGCGGAGAGTGATGAATGATGAAATTTTATACAAATATGTATTAACTGTATTTAGTAACAAATTTTTTTTAGTTCCTTCTCTTTGACATGGTTTGTTATAGTTATTGATGTGACTTGAAATTTTAGTTATGAAACTAATTTTATGAGAGCCGAAGGATTTTGTACAAGTAAACTTATAGCTAATTATTTAGCAGTCCTTTAAATATAGTTAAACTTAACGTCTGCCAGTTGTTTTGATTGAAAAGAGGAAGTAAAATACTTATATACTTTAGTAAAAATGTACCTGTCTGGTAAGTAAATCATACTTTCAGTTTCGTTATATCATACTCAAGAATATTGAAATGTAAATTCTTTGCTATCATATCTCTAATGTGATTAAGTAACACTTTATTTGCATAAACTTGATAAATCAAGCTGAATTAAATTTGTAGCAACGTCCTTCAAGCTATGGTAATTCACTTTTATTTTTTGCTTGTTTGGTAATCAAATATCACGCTGAATAAAAAATAAATTAAAAGCGACGTCGTTGAATAGTTGAATTAATGAAATTTTGAATATTCAAAGGTTATTACTGAAACAGTTGTTTCTAACGAAGTGCACTCTATGCTGTTATCCAGTATTTCAAACCTAATTTGGGCTATTAATCCTGGCTAACAATAACGACCACGCCGACCACCCATCACCGACTGCTTAAAAAGGAAGTTATTCGTAATCCAAACAATATGAAAGTGCACTTCAATCGAACCCTAATAACTAGACAAAACAAAATGAAGTGGTCGCGGAAAGAGGGCTCTTATGAACGGGAATGCCCGCATCCTGCCAATTACGTGCTGGAACTGAAAGCCACTTAGAAAGGCCTCGCCGTTAATAATGTTATGACTGACGGTGTTTATATTTTCCACACGATTCGGGGGAGCGGGGACCACCCATCGACGATGGAAGTTGAGCTATTGAAGGAACGAACAGCGGAAAACGATAATAGAAAAGCTAGTATACTTATTCCTCATTTTACACTTGGCGTTTAGTCAGGTCGTCATTTAACTTGAAGTGATATTTTTTTTATTTTTTATGTTATTTGGTAATGTTTTTGTAGTTAGCTAGGTTAGACGTAGTGTTTATTTATGTATTAGCTAGTTTATAAAAATATACATTTGAAACATAGAAAATAAATTCATTAATAAAAAAACTAAATCCCATCGGCGTCTTTCACAAAGTGTAATAAGAATTGAAAGAGGATCATGTCAATGCAAATGCTAAAAAATGCGATCGGTAGAGTGAACTGAGCCAAATAAATTAGCATATTTTTTTTCTTTACTGGCGACGGATATCCTCACAAACTAATATAAATAGCGCAAATCCCGAACATTAATATCTGACTTAGTAACAGGGTTAACAACTTAGTGCACGCAGATAACTAATTGATTGGTACATTTAATTTATGACTTGCTGTCCTCTGGAACATAGATCACGCAGACACCTTGGCGTTCGAAGACATCCGCGGCTTAGCCAGGAATCCTCTCTAATCACTAAAATAACTTAGTTTAACGGTGGTGAAGGGCGCTATTAATATTTTGCTAATGGATTAGGAACTAACATAAAAAAATGTAGGTACTATTGAAAGGTATTTGAAAATCTTTTTGTAAGGCGCTTTGGAGATGATAGCGATTTATCGTCTCTCTTGACAATTTATCTACAGTAAGAACTCCTCCTATGCTTCGTTTAGCGGTTCGCCATAACACACATTTTTAACCTTATTTAATTAAATATTTTTTTAATGTTATTTGGTTACGAGACGAGCTGGTCGTTTGCCTGATGGTAAGCATAACGCCGGCCCATAACAATTGCAGTGCCACCCAGAACTTTGAAACACAAAGGCCTGCGCGGCACTGCAGTGCGCTCGTTACCCTGAAACATTAGGTATTAAGTCTCATAAGCCCAGTAATTTCACTGGATACTCTGCTCATCAAACCGGAACACAGTAATGCTTGCACACTACTGCTTGGCGGCAGACCTCACGAGCAAAGCGGTGGTAACAACCCAGACTGACACTCGCAGAAGAGTTAGTCCTCCCACTAACAATTTTACAAACAACTATAACAAATTTAATTAATTAAGTAAGTAGGATTACAAAAAGCCTACAAGATTACAAAACGATGACATTATCTATTTATATTCAATGTTCTTTATCGCAGTTTGTATATGAACCTCCTCGAATAAAGATCGTTTTCCTTGTGATCTCAATCTCATAAACTCGAGAATAGGTTACGAACCCAGTTAGGCCCCAGACGCAACGTTCCGTCAGACGGTTGTCCAAACGTGACCGTATTCATTCTCAGCCATATTTGTAAAGTACTGAATCAGCTTCTATCTTTTCAACCCGAATTCAATTCAATGAGCCCGTATTAGGCGAGTCAACATTGCCATTTATTGATTCAAACGACATATAAATATGAAAAGCTCTGCGGGAGCCGAGCTTGTTTAGTATATACTTAATGTCTCTATTACAGTCTGATTGGATAATTTATCGTCTGGTTGGGTAACTTTAATTGAATTAACGTCGATTTATAGGTCTATCTCACTTACTATCCTATAGTTTATGCGCACTGCATTACTCATGACTTAAAAAGCTGGTAAAGTCTCACGCACCCCTATTGTAGTAAAAAAGATAAAATAGATGAACGATGCGTACGAACGAACGTACGGACACATTTGTCACATCTCAGGAAAAGAAATCATGGGGATGTACAAGAATAATTCCTGAAGTTATCTTTAAGCATTCAAACATATAAAACTGTTTCAAAATAACGACAGGATGACTCTGTTAATTATAGTTGGTGGCAGTTGAGATATTACACAGAATTGAAGAAGGACCAAATTGCAGGACACTGTCACTTATAATCAGAGGCTCCGTGTGTGCTTGAGAAGATTTGTGGTACAGACAAACTAATGTCAGTAAAACTACGCGCTCCGAGGGTTCTGCTTGTATTACTAGTGCTATGCCTAATACCTGTAATACCATAATACCTGTTTATACGGATTATGATATGGTACTAATGTGTTGAGCTCACTTCAATAGCGCCTTTCCCAAAGATAGCTCAGGATTAATAAGAAATTGAAAACACCTAAAAGTTCTGCATACAAAAGGGAAAAATATTATTTATTTTTACTTTTACTTGTGCTTTAGCACCATCATTTGACGACGTAATATTTGTCATCAAATTAATCTACGTTAAACGTTCTACGTTAAAGTATGAGGATGGCGATCTACCGACATTAAACCCAACCTGACTGAAAATATGTACGTACCTACTACAGATTTTATCAAGAGGAAGAGAGCCACAGAGCAGTTGCCTTTTGTTTCCAAAGAAGTAATTGAACAAAGTACCGAAGTTAAGAAATAATGATCATGTCATGTTCTCATAACTTACTGTTCGCACTTAGCACAGGAAAGCACATTCAAGTCTTCCTCATTAGAGGGCATAAGTACGACACATCTGTGTGCGTCACACGGACATGCAGTCATGCAGTCTGCTGGCACAATGGCTGTCTCGTCGACGGGTGCAGCGAGGGGGTCCATGCTATTATTTAAATAAGGACAATATTCCAGTTATTTTGCCAAATTGTTCTTGAGGAAACAGCATCGATTTGGCACTCCACACTCATTTTGTTGATAAACTGACGATTATTATTTGTGCTGGAATTTTTTTTCATACGCTAAGTACATCGTATTTCGTCAGTGCTGAAGGGAACTTCTTGTCTCTGTTGTTATGGTATATTTTCTGTCAGCGTTTAGCATCAGCTAGTAGGCGAACAATCGCGGCTTGCATTGTCTGCAGGAAAACTTCTAGTCTAACAAATAGAAACTCCTTTCAAGAAACAGTACTTTTGTATATTGTGTTCCATGCAAGATCCCTATTGGTGCATTGACCTTGATTTTGAGTAAATATCAAATATTAAGTTCTGGTAACCAATAACCATGTAGTTATACTAGTGAAGTGCATTCAAGCTGCACTGCGATGAATGGCAATCAGACGTCGGCTGAGGGCCCACTCGGCGACCCAGCGTTTTGTGCCGCGCTATACCTACCAGCCAGTGTGTGGGATATAGGTACCTACGTATACATAGTCGTGTTTTTGATGTCTCAAATATGGCTGAGAGTGCAAGATTTCTTTACATACTCCAGCATTTAGCTCCGTATATAATTAAAATAAGTTTATTTGTGAGAATTTTGGGTACAGTATGAAAATTCTGCCTGCACAGGCGTACAAATATCAAATCATATAAATAAACTAAGAATAATAATTATCACTTTTACAAAATACCATCATCAAAAATACAAAATCATCAATAAATTGCATAAATGTGATTTGATTTATTAATTATTTATCACTTTATATTATTTACTTCTAATGGTCTGTACGTTTTCCAATGATAAAGAATTAATTAAATATCGAAGGATTAATTTATATTCTTGATTTGTATTATAATGTTTTATTTTCAACAGAGTTCGTAGACGTGTTTTAAAACATATTTACCCAGCCTTAATCTGTTTAAACTTTAATTTAATTATTAATTAATACATATATAAAGGCTACGAATGTAATAATATGTTGATCTATACATTTTAAATTCATACGAGCATGAATAGCAAAATAAGTTCATCTAAAAATATTCCACAAATCTGAATGTTTATAATTTCTTTAATTAGGTATATATTAGTTTCATAGAATTAGGAAAAGGATATCCTCAAAGATTAGACTATGTTTTACAAATTGCGAATTTCACGAATCGCGAATTGGACGAAGTGCAAATGTGACGAATTGAGAACTTTACAAATTTAGAAAATGTACCAACTCCTCATAATTCTTCTTTAGTCGCTGAGGAAAACCTGTCTTTTTGATTAGCTATGACTGACGACTGCCTATGGACCCTTCTTGTAACAAAAAAGTATCGAAAGTATCGACTAAGAAAACCAGGAAATCTAGTAGTCCCTAATATAATTCCGATGATATCAAAACCAATTCTATATGACGTCTCATTTCAGTGTAGCTTTACACAGATGAATTCTGTGGTCCAGCCTTGAGCCCGGCACGGTCGTTGACGAAAAACCATTCAATTGTATTATACTTCACCCTGGCTTTGTACTTGAAGTTTTAATTTTTATCTCAAGAGCGAATAAGGCACCTGGTTAAACATATAGGTATTATGTTTTAGTAGGTACGTATTGGAAAATGTCTCGTGGACACAGATGTGTATGTGACGAAATATCAGTAAATAGAGTCTGAGCTCATTCGCTGATAACTTTACATAAATCTATGTACCTACATGTTATCTATATTTTCGGCATAAAGCATTAGAGAAGTGAAAGTTTGTTGAAACTAAAATTTTACGTTCTTATTGTTAAATAAGTACATACGTCCGTACGGAGATACTCGTACATATAATATGCTGACTAATATTCCCTATGTTTAGTGAATCTGAAAGTATAACACCCAGTCACGAAACACATACGTACTTATTCACAAATATTTATATCTTTATAGAAATTGAGTCAGTCAACATGATTGCCTATTTAATACCTAATATATAGTCAGCGTAATTAAGTATTTTTTTAATTTGATAACGAGACGAGCCGATCGTTTGGTAAGCATAACGCCGGCTCATAACAAGGGCAGTGCCACTCAGAACTTTGAAACACAAATGCCTGCGCGGCACTGCAGTGCGCTCGTTACCCTGAAACATTAGGTATCTTAATACCTAGCTTATGGCTTATGAGACTGATCTCATATAAGCCCATGTAATGTAATTTTACTGGCCACTTTGCTTATTAGACCGGAACACAGTAGTGCTTGCACATTACTGTTTGGCGGCAGACCTCACAAGCAAAGCGGTGGTACCAACTCAAACGGACACTCGCAGAAGGTTTAGTCCTACCACCTAGTAAGTAGATTTTTATGTTCATTGAAAACCTATCTCGTTCAGATTCTGAAATCCTGATCAACGTGTACAGGCGAAGCACAGTACCGACCAAAAACCACCAACAATTCTGACGAAATCAAGCTTCTGAATTATTTCACATTTTAACTAATTCAATTTTATTGATTATAACGAGTGAATCTAATCGTCTTAATTTCTATGAGCTAAATGTAAGCATAAAAACAACCTTCTACCGTTTCTAAACTGCAGTCGGTAAAACACATACAGCGTTTGCAGCTCATAAATTCCGCTCATGGGCAGCCTGACCGAGCTTACATTACTGCACATTACATGTGGCTAAAAAGAAATTGTAAACATACAGAAATAGCCCACGCAGTTCACGCATGGCTTGTAATCCGAGGGGCAGTTCGCGCGTTACAATCATAGTCGTCATTCAACGCGCAAGAGATCAAAGCTCTTTAAAGCTATGGGTTCCTGGTACCTCACCCTTTTATGGGCAACATCAGGATCAATAGGTGTTGGTGAAAGGAGTTTTATTGATCAACGCATTTCAAATGATTTTACAAAACCAAGTGCATACTTACTAGGAAAAGCTCTCGACTAGTTTTATGATCAAAACGGAGTATCATTTGGACGGTATTCTGCCATTTTCTTTTAGCTTTAAAGCATACATTCAAGCCTGAAAAACGTAAACAGCAACCACTCCTTTTTAACTTTAAAATTGAAAAGCACCGGACGTGCACTATGCAACCTGCAGAGTACAGAGTATATCTGAATTCCCTGAATGCATTCTGGCTGCGCTGCCGGTGCCGCATAGAGCTGCTAAATTTTACACCACCGCTATTAACTATTCTGTGAGTTTATGTGTTTACGCATGTCTAGACGAAAATCGCCCCTCTGTCTGTCACAAAACCTACTTCATAATGAACTTTATCTCGATGGAATTACGGTCAAAACTTTAGACACAAAGTATCCACAATAGGTATTTGCGCTTTATGCCGTTGCAATAAGGCAAAAGACTTTGTCGTATAAACAGTGCAGCTTTGTGTTCATTTCCTACGAGTTTCCGCCCCGTTGCGGTCTTTTGTAGTAAAGTTCGAATGCTTAGGCATCTAGTCTGCGGGCGTGTGTGGCTGGGATTTATTGTCGTAGCCGTGTGTTTCCTATCCGGTATGACATATATCATGAAATATTTTCTGTTGGTTTTTGTACCAGTTCAGTTTCAGATTAGACTAGGCTCACCGGTAAACACCCCGCTGCAGTGCAATAGGAGCTTTCACATCTTAATCATTATTTCCTCTGAATGTAGCTATCGATTATGCTATTGCCAAATATTTGAACTTACTTCGCTGGAAGTTTTTTCTATCAGGTTTATTGACTAAAATATATAATAAGTGTATGATCAATACCTTCCATGCTATGTCAACATCGAGAAGATACGCATTACTTTGTCGCAGTACCTTTATACTTTTTTCTAAGGTTGCTATTAAATTAATTCTATTGAAAAACACGTGTGTTTAATTATATTGTACGGATATTTTCCATCGTACAATCTGTTCAAGTATTTATTTTACATACTGCGCGCCTAAAATTTTCGCTTTTGATTCAGTAATTAATGATTTCATTATTTTTCCAGCACGTGAGTCACTCACCATTACCGTGAGTCATCATCATCTGCAAACACTGGGAGGTGACTTTGTGGCAGATGTTCTTTAAATTCCACAATTTAACAAATAATTGAACACCCGATTGATTGTTTATCGAATGTGTCATCGCCATTTCTTTTGATGAGTTACCATCGCCATCCGCACACGTTGAACCAATAAGAAATCTGTATCTTACGAAATGTTTACACAGATTTCACAAACTTTTAATTCCGCAAGTTTGAAGAGTCTCTCGTGTGATCTCGTGCTGATAGCAGTATTGATTAATACCAATGTTGTACGTATCAAGCAAAATGATTAATCCTTTCTTGCAGCTGCATTTGAAGAAAGCCAGTTCTAGGATTTAGTAATAGGGATGTTGCATGAAACTCAAAATACATAATTACTATCGTCATACAGATTTAAGAACACCACATTAACACAACAAAAATAAATTTCATAAAAAATATTTAATTTCACAAAAATAATGCAACTAAAATTTTCCCGAATTCAACGATGTTTTTTCATCATCCAAAAAAAATTTAAATGATACCCACCGATTCTTCACATTTCAATGAATAAAAAAATATATGCAACTACGTACTTAAACGCAGTTTTTCACGGCTAAATCAGCAAAATGCATGTTTAGTACTTATAGCTTTACGGCCCGCCGTTGAACATGTGACGTCAGATAATCTGTCCAATTTGTGTGGGGCGTTTTAGCGCTCAGTAGATACGCCCGACTTCTAAAAATTTTTTAATTCAACAATTTATGTAAGGTAACTAATTAGCAAAAAAACTACGAACATTTAACGGGATTTGAACCTGTACCAGTAACTGTGGGAATTTTCTGTTCTGTGAAATTTTATTCGCATACTGTATTTGAATAAGTCGTAAAGCCAAATATAGTTACAGTGAAACCGAAAACGGTCCTTTAAAAATATTTCGAATTTTAGACACTTCCCACATTAAATTCGCATAAACGTCCTCAACGTTTGATTACTATTGCACCCGATGTAAAGTGACGGAGGAGTTCTCGCGCCCATTGTCCGTGGTACCTATATTCTGTAAAACACCGATAGGGTTACTTCACGGCGATGTGCCAGGTCTGCGGTTAAATGATATAAATAAATAACTTATAGCTAAATAACATAAGTACTTGATTTTTTAATTATTGGTTTTTATTTCTGTTTTTCCTGTTTCATTCTCCACAGTCAATCAAACAACTAGATATGAGTGGCTCTACCATAATACGTGCTGTGACCTATACCTAATTTTTATTTTGCTGCATCACACTCTTGCTTATGCCGGAGTCGACAGCCCTAGCGCTACCGCCGAGAGCAGGTATAATAAATGCAGTAGGTACGACGTACATAAGCTTTACTTCTGTGCTCTCTCTATTTTGTGGTGGTGTGTAAACTTGCGAAGTACCTTAAAGATTAATTTACCTACTGATAAAATATAACGTCCAACTAGTAAAATATTGTTACATTATTTCGTTATACAAACAAATGTGAGCAAGTGTGATATCATCCGACGCAGGCTGGATTAATATTTATTGTTGTCTCCTTTAATTGCTGTCGCCCTGGTAGTTCGCGCTGAACAATGTGGGATGCAAGATGATGTCGCTGAAATAATGTAGGCAATTAAGCGCTGTCAAGAGAATAAATATTAACTGAATGGTACTAATTTTAATCTGAGTAAGATCTGCATGCATTGAATATCATTTTGTGCTGCTTTACTTTTAAAAGCTGCTCTTTACTGCTCTTTAGGGAAAGAAGTAGAAAGTTGGCGAGTATGTTTGATCTTTGATCAATTAAATCTAGGCCCGATCAGAACAATAACAACCTGAATAGCATAATTTCTCTTAAATAGTGGGTACCAACTTTAATGACAAACTACTGAACCAATTTTTATGAAATCTGAAAGCTCTTTCAAATAAAGATAGAATTTTCAAAATAATTATATTTTTTTATGCTTTTCGATAACGAGACGAGCCGGTCGTTTGCCTGATGGTAAGCATAACGCCAGCCTCTAACAATTGCAGTGCCACTCAGAACATTAAAAAACAAATCCCTGCACGGCACTGCAGTGCGCTCATTACCTTGAGATATTTGGTATTAATTCTCATAAGCAATTTTTTTTTTTATTCCTTTTTTTTCACAAGTAATTTCACAGATGGAGTTCTGAGGTAACAAACATAAAGAAAACAAAGTGAGAACTCCACCTCCTTTTTGGAGGTCGGTTAAGCCAGCCACCGCATATAATTACATCTCACCTAGTCTGAGGTCGAAGGTATTGAACACTCTATAGGCTTAGAATAGTAGTTCCAGTTGTATTCAAGGTATGCTCCCGAACACACAACATGGCGACAAATTCTAGGCTCGAGGGTTGCCGGGCAACTATTAATGTGAAAATGCCCTAGCACCAAGCTAGCATAGATTGTTTAAGTCTTGAGAATTTTTTCTTATCATTTGAAGTTCCCTTGGGTGAGAGGAGGGAACGACACTTCACTCTATGCTTGCATATTTTCTTCGCTTAGTCACATTTTTCAAGCTTTCTCATGCATTTTCGCCGTTTATGAAAATTATAAGTTCACCTTGTCGAGTACGAGTTTTATTCAGTCTAGTTTTTCCCGAGAAAAAAACGAAAAGGAAAGTCATTTACATTAATTAAGAACTCATTTCTCGTGTTAGTCACTTGAATAAAACGCATCTGTAAATTGTTTCACATCGATGAAGTAATGAATCTCTTGAAATAAGATTCGTAACTACTCATCTACTTCAATAACCACTTGAAAACAAAGACCACTGATCAACTCCAAGCTAGAATATCCACTTGAAAGAAACTTAGCCATAGATTTACATCAAGTGGAATAGCCGTGGGAGAATATTTACCACTTTAAAGAGGGTTATCACATTACTATTTATTTATGAGGGTGTGGGGTTATCCAATAAGTTTTAAAGGGGTTCGAATTTTGAACAGTTATTTTTGTCTTATCTTTTATGAACTCTTGTATTCGAGACTTTTTCGTATAAATTCTGTTGGTATGGTATTGTGTAGTGTTTGGCTGATATAGCTATATGAGTAATATATGTATATGGCTACTTCACTAGCCTCCCGGCCATTTCACCCGCGCCGGCTTCGGTGTGATAGCATGTGACGAAATGAAATTCGTTTCTTACAGTGACAGAAGAAATGTCTTATCAATGAAACACAGTTTTGTTTATATTATAAAATTTCCGATTTTTTTGGATTAGAAAGAGCGTGAGTTTTAAAAAAAAATCTTTCTGTCCTGACCATTACGAACACAACAAAAAAAAACAGTGATGCTCCGCTATACATGTAGTGGCAATTGATTTTATTTATATAGATATGTATAGCTACCACTCCTGTCGTCATGTATTTATCATCGTCTTTCGTATTCACTCTTCGTTATAGGTTTAGCGTAATCACATTCAAGTGAGATTATAATCAAACGCAATTTTCTTTTATCTCAGTAAAACGATTTTGCTATAGAGTTGCCTTATACCTACTTACTTATAAGGCAACACTACTCGTATCTAGTAACAGGCAGCAGAAAAAAAAAATCAAACCTTGACGTCCAATCAGGCAATGATAACCTCGTCGACGTTAACAGCAACCAAAATTTAAAAAACGTGGTTACTCTTTTCAGAAGCTATTTAAATATATCCTAGGGTGGTCCAAATTTTAAAACAACTCGGAAGGTCACGAAGAAAGTACACAACTACTACGGACAAAACCAAAACTTTACTGATACTAAAGTCTCTAGAGGGTTAATTCCCGCACCCATCCTATCTTAACACTTGTCCATTTATCACTTTCTCTTTTATTTATTTACCTATTATTGTTCTACCCTATAGTAAATATAATATTGATTATGGCAATTCAGCCCCTCGTTTAGTAAGGGTGAAAGACTTGCGCGATGTGGAATGTTTTGTCCCCTTCCAATCAAAGGGGACAGGATGGGAGTGAAAGAGAGGAGAGTACAAGATTACTTAACGTGCTGCAGATGCTGTGGGTAGTTGTATGCTGAAAGTAACCAAGAAATTTAGGGTTCCGTTGATAAAAACTTAGACCAGGAGCCTTATTGACCGTCTATCTTTGTCACTTTAGTTGTTTTTAGGAATGTTGCTAAAGTTTTGTACGTTACGTAATAGATAAAAGATTACCAGATGGTAGAACTAATTCTCCTGCAAGTGTAGGTATGGGTGGGTAGTTGGGTACCTTCGCTTTGCTCTTTTAGTCTACAATAAGTGCAAGCATATCTCAGGGTAACGAGCGTAACGAAATGCCACGCAGGCCTCTGTGTTTCAAAGTTCTGAGTGGCACTGCAAATTTTATGGATCAGCGCTACGCTTGCCTTCAGACAAACGACCAGCTCGTCTCGTTATCCAACAGTATAAAAATACCTAAGAGTAAAGATTTGGATAAGTACACATTATTGACAGAAATGACCTGATTGTCTTTGAATGATTCTCAATCTAAGAAATAAATAAATTATAAAAATTAATCTCCAATGATCACCTCTCTCTCGGGTCTTTGTACCCTGATAGGATTTGGATTCCTTATATCTATGGTATTAGGAACTGCTCCCGTGGTCCCCTAACTCCCAGACAGCTAAAATCATCACGGGAGTTGTAATTTTTACTATCGTTCTTATCCTAGTCCTAATGCTATTTCCTATCCTACTAAGTACTAATATTATAAATGCGATAGTCTATGTGTGTGTGTGTGTTTGAATGTTGATGTCTCCGTAACAACTAAACAGATTTTGATGAAATTTAGAATGTAGATAGTTTAGGTTCTGAAATA
Organism: Crocallis elinguaria; assembly: GCA_907269065.1. Lineage (NCBI taxonomy): Eukaryota > Metazoa > Arthropoda > Insecta > Lepidoptera > Geometridae > Crocallis > Crocallis elinguaria. The sequence continues at coordinate 12,211,655 of OU026076.1, read as the reverse complement.
AGTAGTTTAACATAATTTTATGGAAAGGATATTTTTTTTATTAATCAGGAAAAACAAAACATTACACTAAACATAAAATTAAATTAATAATAATAATAATTCTTTATTACAGACACACGATCCATAGTATTACACTCACTTATTACTACACAATTACAACTACACAATTACTACACAATTACAACTACCTATAACCTAACCTAGATACTCAAACATAATATAATTTACAAACAAAAATGAAAACCTTCTAAACCTTATGCAGTTAAGGTGCAGAAAAAATGAAAAATTACCTTATATCTTATAACAAACAAGTAAACTTTACCTCATTAGAATACTAGGTACATTAAAATATTATCTTATTATTTATCTTAGGTAGGTACTGATTGGTAAACTCATTGGTAAACCATTTTAATTGTTTGATCAAAACTGCTGACTTTATACACAGGTCACGATCGCCTTTCAATTGTAATTCGCTTAATTGAATTAAAATACTTATCGAGTAAGTCGAAAGCTTACACCATTCAGAGCTGTCTCGTATTACAAGCACGACTAAAGGCCGCCATTTACATTCAGTTATCGGCGCAACCTGAATATCTGGCCTTATGCCTTAAATTTGAACTTGACCTTACTGGTTCCCACCCGCATATCTCCGTCCACTTTCCCAGATGTGCTCGTACTCTCGGAGCTAGGCTAGTCCGCGTCGCGACGCCGCCGTCGCTTCATCCTGCATGACCCCATCCCGTTCCTCATTCACTCGTGTTATTATTAGACTGACGGTGTAGGCGCTACTTAATGCAGCTTTAACTGTGGTTAGTGAATAGTTTTAAAAGTGGAATGCGACAAATTTTATGACAGATATTTTTTGTGTAAGTACTTTTGTTATTACTACCTTGATTAGATATACCATTGACGTAAATTTGTTTAAATACAGCGATTGTCTGGAGACTGAAGTTCATTATTGTAAGTTATTGACGCACATAGTCCTCAACAACGGTTTATATAAAATGTTTTGTGTTCAATTGTTCATAGAAAAATATTTTAAAACCATATTAAGTTGATCAAAAGTTTTTTTTTCAGATCGGTTTTTACTGTGGCATGTGTATAAGGCATTCCAGGTATAAAATACTGTAGTTATTCCATAAAGTACTTTAATTGATCCAACTAAGATTTAATTTACATTCACATTGATCTATGATGATATCTGTCATGATTTTCTTTACACAAAACAATAAGCTGTTATAGGTAATATCAGAAACGAGCAGTTAAGCAAGGTGCACAATTTTAACAGATTATCGAATAAATATATCTTCTCTTTCGCGCGTGATTGGACTACAATTTCAAATTAATTTGGCTATAGGGGTCGCCAGAACGACCGCATTTTCTTTTACATCTCTTATAGATCTTCCATCGTATACAGGTGGTTTGACTCAAAAAGTATATTTCTAAAGCTATGTAATATAATTATATAATTTTAAAAAAGTATTAAAATGTATCCTTTTAAATCTGGTTGCTAAGTATAACACCTTAAAATAATTTCGCATATTTATTCATGATTCTTCTTAGCACTACAGGCTTATATCGTTATTAGAATAGTCCCAGCATCATTTACTGCTTCTCATCACAATCAACTTGCCTCCCCCACTGCTACATATTATAACCAGCTCTCCCGAGCGCCATTAATTTTTCTACTCGCATAAAAAATCCTTTCTACATATTATTCACCGTAAAAAGATGTATGCAGAACTCGGCGAAATCTCCGCCTACAAGGGAAGAAAACAGATTTACTCTCACCACGTCACTGATAAGCGTTATCTGGCGCTGGCCGCAGGCGTGAAGGCACGCTGCTGTGACGGAGCGTGCACGCAATCATGAACTTTATTTATTTACAGATTAGAAAAGGTAATATTTACCTACCCCATTACGGCACTTGCCGCGTTTACCGTGATTTAATTATTTTGTCATCGCGTTCGGAATACTTTTTTTTAATGTTATTTGGTTACGAGCCGAGCTGGTCGTTTGCCTGATGGTAAGCATAACGCCGGCCCATAACAATTGCAGTGCCCTCAGTTTTAGTGACTGGCTATTTAAAAATTGTTTTTTTTTAGTTTTAAAGAATTTTTAGATTTTACGATTTAATTGTATGTAAATCTTAAATATTTGCACGTCTGCTTGCAGGCTGAATACACAGACCCTATATTTTAAATATGACGATGACATTCTAGCAAATAAATTGTTTGATTTGATTTGACAGATCGGCGAGCGATCTTGCTAACATTGAGCCAACATTTACAATATATTCCAATATTTGTATCATCTATGGATAAATTATAAATAGAGATAGGCTGATATAATATTCAATTATTTTTGTAGCTAGGCTATACCTACATAATATGTATAATAGTAATTAATGTTAGGTGCAAGATATTTACAAAACTAATCGATAGGTACTCATCCAATATTTACTCCCGCCGTCCAAATTTCACGTCGATAAAATCCAAACTCTGAAAAATACACCATTCCGGATTCCAATTTTCTCCAAAGCACCTCAGTGCAAATCGAAACTTTACACTCCTATTTCGTTTCCAGACGACATACACACGCACACACACAATCACAGACTCACACTGGAAACAAATTATGTGAACACAGTTCCTTCTCGCAATAAACAGTAACAATCTTCTGGATGTCGATCCAACAGAACGTTCACTCTACTTATTGTGACAGAGTTCTAAACTGTCAATGTAACTTTACTTATAGGAGTACCCACTATTGAACAGGCTTAAAGCTATTTCAGATCCCATGAATTCGAGATCGAAATAAACCAAGTTTTACGTCTCTGGTTATTTTCAAATTCTGTGAAAAGGGTCGCTATTTGCAAAGGAACGAAATAAAGTAAGATTTCTCAGATTCCATTCTTTGATTCCTGGACATTCCCTGGATGAAGGTTGAAAGTAATCTTCTTTGCCGATAACGTTCGGCGTAAATGGATATGCGGAATTGGTTTATTAATCGATTCGAGTTAGCAAAAAGTTTTTATCGTTTTCTTATGTATTGATTTTTGTCCTTTTGCTTTTATTCATATGGTATACAAGTAGGTACAGTAGAGAAGAGAAAAATTCTATATAGGTATGTAGGTAGGTATCGTGTATATTATAGGTCACTAGATTAAGAATAAACGGAAAAGAATGCTCTCATCATTATACTCGCATGAATAGAAGTAAATTAAAAACTGTTATATTTTATTATTGGCTGCTGAAACACAGTTTTAACTAGTTCAACAGCATGGATGCACTAACAAGAAGTAATGTTAATACATTATTGTTTTACTTTACGTTATAATTAAGGCAAATCGTGATTTTATCTCCATTTAATAACCCTCCTCAGCAATGGAAGAAATGTGCAAGGTCGCGCATGATGAACGGCGCGCGGCAACGCACGTTTCAGAACTATCGGCACAGATAAATAATATCGGAACAATGGAGCCGACACGACTGACAGGCGACAGCTCGCGACCACCGCACGACGTATGAACCGGGGGAATGTACCATGTGAATGTTCCTTGCAGCATTTGCAGAATAAACTTATATACTCTTTGCAGAATACTTTTAGACGTATTTTTAGAATGCGTAATTTCCTTTAATTTTTCTAGCTAAAGTAGGTACTCAACACAACTAATCAATCTACGGCACAAAACGGTTGGAACACCTATTGACCGCTGTTGGTCTAAACTCTAAAGAAAGATACTGGGCCTACTGCCCAGATTTTTGGTATGCAGACACGTTTAAACGAAGTATCCTGGAAGCATAGTCTCTTGAATTGCAATTGTTCGTTAGTTGAGCCACAAACAAGTGCCATTTTTGATCATATAATTTATTTATTTGGCATAATGAAAGTCGCATTGCAAAATCAGCCAAACCATCAAATATACGCATCGACGTGATTTTTTGCATAGAGGTAGTTTATGGGCCGGAGGGCGAGATAATCTACTTATCCCCGGATAAATGTGCGGTTCTCGTGAGAGCTGTGCTATTGATGCAACCGCGAGCAAAAGCTGGTGATCTTAAAATTTTCTCCAGATTTTCTTCGATTACAACACCGCGGTAACAAGCCCACAATGGGCACAGAAACAAGACATCATTACTGACTTTCTACTAATTCTAAATTTCATGGTCCGTGCCCTCGCATTTCTACCTCTGGGCCTTCTCAATTTGTTGACAAACAAACGGGCGCCGGGGAAATAGAAATCCGATATTGAAGCCATGGTTGAGTTGAGGTTCCAATTGTTTGATAACTGGTTTCTCAGTTATTGTTTTTGTGGTTTTGATGGTTTTGTCTCAATTTATTTTAGGTTTCGCTTGTAGCGTTTCGATCTTACTACGGTAGTGCAGGTTTTGTCGAGCCCGACACAAAAATAAGGTGTTATTAAATTTTATGCTTTGGATTTTATGCCAAAGTAAGCTTTAACTTCGCTGACTCCGGTAGTGATTTATACAAGTTTTTGCAAACAAATGACTACGTGCTAATTTTACATTAAGACTTGTGCAGAGGGCTGCGTTAAATTCTGAATACCTACACAGTTTTTCTATGTATAGGTATACAATTAATTCAAAGACCAGAAACTACTACAGTTACGACAGAAACCAATGGAGCTATCGAATCGGTAAGTACCATATATCTATACCGATTAGTATAACCTTCATGGTGACTCGGAAAATTCTCACAATGATTTAGAAACGGCTCGTTAACACAACCTTTACCACGCTCGGAATCGATTAAAACTATCGACTGCACATTTCGATCCGATAAAAGGCATGAGAAACAAAAGACATAATTGTAAACAATTAAAAGGCCAAAATAGAGGTCAAAGTTAGGCACGGTCTCTTTGCTCTCGATTGTCGACGGATTTCGACAGATACCTATCGATTCAATAGTTATGATTTCGAACGGTAACCACGCTCGTTTATATATCGATTATCCCGATTGAATCGAGTGTGTGTTGGGAAATGTTCATTAGCCTTAATTCGAGTGTGGGCAGGGATTTAATTTTAAATTGAAATTAATATGGACTTTCAAGGATCACCAAGTCATTTAATGCCTTATAGATTTAAATTAAGATACAATACAATGAAAGGTGTTCAATACGCATAATTATGTGTTATTAATGGGTTTTGTTCAATTATATTTACTTATAAAATGTTCTTTTATAACACAGCCTATAAATCAATTAACAATAAGCAATTAAAGATTGATTAATTGATTAAATTTCCGATGGTGCCAACAACATTTACAGTGGGTAATGAGTTTTTGGACGGACCGGGGTACTTCATTGTTTTTGAAACAATGCTTCAATGAATTAGAACAAGTTACTCATTGTTTATAGGTACAAATCTTAACAACGTGCTGGGTAAAGTTACAGTCGACACGATGGTATAAAGAGTTCAATCACATTTCAATTCTACAATTTAAATTTTCACTGTCTGAGTATGTGTTTCCTGAATAGTATATAACCTAGTTCCTACTACTACACTATGACCTTCTTCAAGTCAGGAGTGAAATACCTTCTATAAGTATATAAGTGCATAAAAAGCCATCCGCGTTAAAGTAGCCATCCGCATATGTAATTTTTTTTTTTATGCTATTTGGTAACGAGACGAGCCGGTTGTTTGCCTGATGGTAAGTACCATGTGGTACCTACCAAGGAAGATCCTTACAAAAATAACAACCCCTCAGGGTGGAAAATTGAGGGATGAAATTTAATATGTAGCTATATTTTTGTCGACCTTGGTTTCTTACTCGCCCTTTGAGTTACTAAAAATTTAGTAGTACGATGTATTGTGATAGTGCGTTCTGTTTGAGATCGGTTTGATTTTAGCTGTCAAACTCAAAATGTCAGAAAATGATAATGTTTAACCCACCTCAGTTCACGATGGCTGTTTTAGCGGTTTTTGAGCATTCCGAACGGTGAACGAAAACAGTTTTTTAACTGTTCACACAGTCCCAAAACGAACGCTGCATGTGATCTTGCCACCGTAGTAGACTATCCGAACGGTCCTGTACGAGTACTAAATAAATTAATATACAGTGGCTAATGGCATTTTGGTTTATATCTTTTTCAAAGACATTCTTAATTTTTAAGAACGAATCGATGCAAATTCCACTTAAATTTGGAAAAAAATCTTGTTAAAATCTAGATGGCCAATTACGATGTTATCTTATAATTAAGTTAATTAAACAGTACTTACCTACAAGTATTTTAATGTGGCATGTCAGTGTGTCACTAAACCGTCAATTGAACGCATTCCTGTTTTTTATGTAATAACTTTAACATGTACCTATTTATATAGAATACCAGTTTTTAACCATTTTTACGTATGGCTGTGTGTACCGCTCGGAGCCAGGAATGTAGGCTAATTATCATCGTAACTGCGGGATCTAATTACTGCACATTATTTAACTATTCAGGTAGTGGTAAGTGGCTCCGGACGGTTACGCAATGTTTTTTTAAAAGATTTATGTTCACACTCATCCACCTGTTGCAATTTGCGTGTTATAATATATCTAGTTACAAAACTGGTGTTTGTTGCGAATACATAATTGAACCATTTTGAAATTCACGGTCAATCTATACAAATTAATAAAATTGAAGTGTCTGTTTGTAATATCAAACTAACAGCTTTTTACCAAATGCATATGAAAGTATATAAGGTACCTATAACAAAACAACCATTTTTAAAAAAAAAACTGTCTGTCTGTCGGTCTGTTTGTTCCGGGTAGTCTCCGAAACGGCTGGGCCGACTTTGATGGGACTTTCACTGGCAGATAGCTGATGTTACAAGGAATAACTTAGGCTACTTTTATTTTAGAAAAAGAATTAGGGTTCCGCGCAAAAAAATAAAAACCACGAAATCCATTATCTCCGCGCGGGTGAAACCGCGGGTAACAGCTAGTTTATAATATAATCGTAATACTTTTACGACGGCACGTCTCTTCATCATCAGCGTGTTGGTAGTAGGTACTCAAGTTTTGAAAAGAAAAATATGATCATAAAGGTATGCCGATGTTCGAAACCAACATTTTTTTAAATTTATTATAACGGATCCCAGGAAAGCGCTCATGTAATTTGAATGAGTCGTGGTTTCCTAACTTGGATCCTGGCCCACTGTAACCTCTGGTACAAACTTCTTAGTTCGACTAGCCCTGTTTTAGAAGACCTTGTCACTCAGTAGTCTAATCATAATCAGGGGCATGTTTCATAAAAAATATTAGTCTAATATTATGAGCTTGTTTTTCCTTTTTTCCATACAAAATATGAGACTAATACTCATAATATTAGACTAATATTTTTTAAATAATAGGCCCCAGGGCTGTCGGGGCCCCTAGGCACGCACGTCTCATGCCTCCTTTTCTAACCATAGTAATATTATGCTATAATAATTTGAAATGCGTTCTGAAATATGACGATATAATATAAAAAACAACGCAATATTAATAATATTGTCGTTGAGGGTTTGTTACATACAAATCATCAAATTAAATTTTCACCCGAAGAAACATTTTCAATTGTTTTTCCCGGGGTGCGGGGCCCCTTGTCGTTGCTGGGCCTCTAGGCAGTTGCCTACTTTGCCTTATGGATAATCCGGCCTTGATCATAACAAACTTACACTGATAATCTGTTTCTTTAGATTCCTTTTTATATATACAGTTAATCACTGCCACTGATCCGATATAAAAACATATACCTAAGTACACAACAGTTCTTTGATATAGACTAAACAGGTTAGCAAAAACATTAAAAACGAAAACAAACAAACATAACCATCTCATAAAAATCTCGAGTGAAAGTGAAACTCGTTTCCATACGTCATTCGCGTCGTTCCATATTATCCCATAATATTACCATAATCCATAAATTCATTCCGAGTAATTCCGACACACGCCAATGACGATGCGAAGGCATTATATTACAAATTATGTGCTGATATTTGTGTATGGTTTCGTAATATGATCGAATTCAAATATCATCTTCTGAATGCATAATTATTTAATGAAGTAGCAGAACTCGTATAATTTATAACTTTAATGTTAATAAAATTAATATTGTCTGATACGAGTTTATATTTAATATCTATTAGTTCACTTCCACGACAGGCCAAAGGTCTCCCCAATTCTTTCTAAACATCTTTGTTCTAAAATTACTTTGAGTGTCTATTGAAAGGTGTATACTAGGTGTGAAACAAGTTCTTACAAAACGAAAAGAAGCGAAAACTCTAGACAACTCCTTCCACACGCAGACTAGTGACCGCTGGTTTTAAACGGTTTGGAATCGAAAATGAACACGAGATTGTCAGCCGGTAAGGCAGCTGGTTTGAAGCGAACAGTAGAGTTGGGATGTTGAATGTTTGCCTGATGTCGCGGCATAGTCGCGCAACAATTGCAGTAGCACTCGAGTCCCGTTTAGTAATGTATCTGGCCTGTCACCCTGAGACATCAGTTTATGCCTACAGCCTACGTCTCATTACGTCAGTAATTTGCGCTGACTACCTTCCTATTCAAATTGGAACACAATAACATTTCCACATTACTTAGCAGCGGGTACAACGAGCAAAGTGGTAGTATCCATTAATCTTGAGCTTTCGTTGAAGGATCGCGATGCAACAATTGCATGGTGGTAAGACATTTTCACAATAACTATACGGTCTATCAATAATACTAGTTAGTAGTTACCACTCTCAATAAGAAAATCTATCAGCATCATCGATCATCGATGCTAGGTTTAACGTGCTCACCCCCAAGAGCAAAAAAGAGGGATACGCACAGGAAATTGCTGTTGACATTAGTCGAGTTCATCAGATCGTGATCAGCCCTTACGGTGCGCTTACCCGATGGAGGAGATGGAATTCTTTATCTTAACTAGTCTTTTTCTTTTTCATTATTTACGTTTTCGAAAACTAACTGCTCTAATTAGATTTAGATGAAATAACTCGTCCTAAGGGGCAGCTTAGACGCTCAAGCAAACGTACGTTTGCTTGTCAGAATAACAACGCTTTTGCGTCAAGCGCGGATTTCGTGTTACTCGAAATGCGCGCTTGACGCAAAAGCGTTGTTATTCTGACAAGCAATCGTACGTTTGCTTGAACGTCTCGGGTGCCCCTAACGCGAATGGTACCGTACCGACCCCGCCGCTAGCGCATTCGGCTCCACTCTCAGTCTCGATGACCGCGCCTCGCCCAGTGGCGTATTTTAGAATTCAGCGCCCCGGGCCTGCAGGCCCCGCCGCCCGGCCCTGCCGGTCGCCGCGCGCCTTTCAATATATACGATAGCCCCGCGTCTTGATGTAAATCAAAGTTACAGCCACGAGTCCTCACGACCACCTTACGATATTTAGGCTCTTATTAATAAACAGTGTTAAACGATGGTTTAGTTAAACTATGTTTTGACTTTGTTGTTCTTTGACAATTTTAAACTGAATCGAAAAAGACAAAACACAGTTGAACTAAGTATTCCACAGAGAGCCTTAGATAGGCTTTTTTAAATTTCTTCTGCTTGTGCCGCCCCTCGCAGCCTGCCGCCCTGGGCCATGGCCCTTTTGGCCCTAGGGTAAATACGCCCCTGGCCTCGCCGCCACGGTCAAGGCGGCGCACCGCACCACCCGCGCCGGAGAGCCGCGCGTCTCTGTTCAAAACAATTTTCATTTTTATAAAAGAATCCGCATAAAAAAAGTTGTTTCGTTACACACCAAGACTTCTTTAAAATGTTACATACTGAAACTTTATCTGGGAGAGACTGTTAGCTGATAAAATCTGTTACCTGATCTTTGGTTTACTTACCTCATTTTTAGCTTGACTTGTGAACATTTTTATTATTAATTGTAAAACATATATAAATTTTAAGCATGTCAGTTGCATACGCGCGAAATTAGCGAACGAGCGGTGGATAATGTTGGGTACAAATTGTTTATTTCATTTTAATTGTATAGTCTGACAGTGAGATTATTATTGCCTAATCTAATTTTATATTTATTTCTTTCAATTTTATTTAAAATATTAATTTGCATACCTATTTAACCGAATGCAAAAAATAGGAGGTTCTCAATTCGGCTGGTATTTATTTTTATGTTTGTTACCTCATTACTCCGTCATTTATAAAACGATTTTGAAAATTATTTTCTTATTGGAAAGGATATACTTTCAGATTGGTCCCATAGTAATTTTATAAAATCGGTTCAGTAATTAAGATTTTTAAATCATAATAACTGAAAAAAATTATGTCATCCAAGTATACAAAATTGCTTTTTAACTTATTAGTGCATTTTTTCATAGCTGATTTTTCGAAGTTGGTTTTTTTCTATGGTTATGAATCAAGTTAAAAATATTCCTATTAGGTCTGACAATGCGAACTGAGACTCTTAGATAAACCATCAAATTGCTTGTCCGTTGATCGGATCGTCTGAATATATACTCGGTGTGGTGCTAATACTTTCCCAGCCATTGTGGGAGTGCAGATGGTGTTTATGTAAACTGTTCAACTAATTATAGAGTTATGTAACACGGCGTTAGGAGTTAGGACGCGTTACTGATGTTTCTTTGGTACTAATTGGACACTAAAGCGATGGTTATGTTAATTATGTTGTTTGTTTATATTTTGCATGTTATAGTTGTTGGTTGTGTGTTTGTTTGTGGAGCAGTGGAGGTTGTCTATAGAAAAGCCTCGTCTTCGTTCAATATACCTATTAGAGCGTTTTGTTATATGTTTGCATATATACGAATCTATTATGATGTGAGGTAGGTAGCTGTACTGTGAAACGTACATCACTGAAGTCTGAGGCGAGTAAGTTCTTGTACACTTTACTTTAAGCTGCTACGTCTATAACCTAATAGGATTTTTCTAATTAATCTTAAACTCTTTATATTTCGTTTTACCCATATGCAGACCGTAGACGCCCTTCGTGATACTCGAAATGCGCGCTAGACGTAAAAGCGTTGTTATTCTGACAAGCAAACGTACGTTTGCATAAGCGTCTACACTGCCTCATACAATACATAATGTTCCACCAGAGTCTTAGAATGACCAAATGCATCATATTTATGTCAATCAAAGATGAAGAATAGTAACTTTTAAAGATGAAGAACATTTTGCTAAGTTTTGGCGATAATACCTACTGGCCTCTCCCAATAAATGCGGCACTGCAATAAAACGTGTACGTTGCCACTGGTACCGTTTTATCAATAACTGGTAGCCGGAGACGTAAATTCAGTTCATAACCAAACGATTTGTCTCGTGGATTATGAACGTCGGGAACGGAAACGGAATTAATCGAAAGAAACAATTCTTTGTGTGGAGGGTATTGCACTTTTAATATGTAGGTACCTACTATACTTGAGTCTTACTTTGATGAGACTATTTTATAATATAGCCCAGTCGGATTGGAAGCGTACCGTTAATATTAGTGACTCCCAAAGGATATGCGAAGTCCAAGACGAGGCGGGGCATCCATGACGGAAAACCTATGCAGAAAACCAAAACTAGAAAACTTGGTTTTCTGTCATGGATGTGTTGTCTGCATGATACACCATGGCGCGCTGTCGCTGTTCTTAGAATTATAGAATCAGAATTTGTAGTGCCTACTCGTTTTATTCACATAGCCCTTAGGAGAGTGAGTGAGTGACAAAGATAGAGAGAGTGACATACCAAATTTTTTTCTGTTTTATGTCTCATCTATTGGAATGTTCAGAATAAAAAAAACTAAAATATTTAAATAAAAAGCTGATGAAAATATCTAGATTATTTATAAGCTATTTCAACTCAAATAGAACTACAACTCCTATCAACAAAAAACTAAGAAAATAATTAATAATCGTTGGAACTATCAGACAACAAAATGCTCTAAATATAGTTCAAACGATCCTTAATATCAGACAGAGTTCCCAAAATGCTGGCCGCGTTGGCCCGCTGGATGGCAAGGCTGATATTTTTACTAGGTCTACCTATAAAGCTCTTCATTTAAAAGGAATACTATCTTAGTGGACGGCACGCTAAGCTAGACTCACACTTGATCAATTTATTTAATAAGATAGAGGGACAGTGGTCCCAAGCCTGCATTATTCCATCGTTAGTGGAAATACCATACTCAATACACAGGCAATGACCGGAGAAAGCGGCTAGTCTAGTTTGATTTAAGACTTAGTTCTTGGGCCCAGGCTGGCGAACCGAGCCTATTGATTCGTTGTGTAATAAGGAAAAAATTTAAACGTCCCATTAGAAACTGTATTATTAACCAATTAGAAGGTATTATTTGTTTAATTTTATAATACATTACATTAGTACCTAATATTCAGTGTTCAGTTGTGTTCGTGCGTGGTTTAATTTATATTAAGTAATACGAAATTAACTAATCCATTGGGTAATCATGGACCATGGGCAATCATCGCGAAGTTCGGTAATATCACGTCAGTGAATCCGGTTAACGATATACCACTCCATTAAGTACAAAAAAGTACAGTACCTACATGTTTTAAAAACTTTCTTAGAGTTCTTCAAGAAGTGATCTTATTCTCGAGGCGACATCGACGCCGCAAGTTCTAAGTTTCGTACTGTACATAAGTTCTAACAAAGTGCCTTTTCTTGTTGCAGTTCACCATTGTGTGCGATGCCATCGATTTGAGTGCTGGTAAGTACTGTAAAATATTGATCATCCTATATCTAGATAATCTCTCGTAATAATTTTATTGTTCAATGTTTATCGGGCAATAGAGTGGTCAAATGCGCCAGTGGTCGTATCACCTGATATTTAATGGTCGCATTATCGAAGATAATAGTAATACTCCAAGCCTGGAGAATCAAGTCTAGTTCTCAAGTGCTAGCGCCGGAATACATTGTTTGACGTTCATGTGTACAGTGTGCTTGAAGACTGATGATTAATTTGATGGTGGCAGCCAGACCTAGGAACTTCTTGAGACTGCACCTCCTGTCTCGTAGGAATGTGTCGAGTCTGCCTCTCCGGCTAGATTTTTCTATTAGCTATTATGTGTGAAACTATAAGAGCAATTGTTATGGGCTGGCGTTATCCATACCGTAGACGCTTATGCAAACGTGCGTTTGCATAAGCATCCACGGTCTGCGTTATGCTTACCATCGGGCAAATGACCAGCTCGTCTCGTTATAAAATAGTATAAAAAAACTATAAGAGCGCTTTCCCCGCTGCATGACCAATGCATAATGGCGAACCGACGCGCGGAGAAAACTGAATCATCTTGCACTGCCATTAGCTGTTTACACGGTCCATTATGTCCGCACGAGCCAATTTGTACTTTTTAATTTTTGTTTTGTTTATAGTAAGACAACGGTTGGTACGTTGTAAACTTGTAACGCTTCTTCTTTTACCGGCTCAAACACATGGCGAGTTGTAAACTTTGGAGACCACCGAATCAGTTGATTCTTTACTGTCAGACGTGTCAGCCGACCCAACAGCTGCCGGAGAACCTTTCAGAATCTGTCATTCATTATTCCCACTGCAATTCAGCGCTTGATGCTGCTATTCTATGCTAATAGTAAAGTCCGCTAACAGCACGTTCCAAAAAAAGCAATCAGATTTTAATTTTAATAGTCCCTAGTTTCTTTTTTCTTGGTCACTTGCTCAAGCGACTAAAAACTCTAATAAAAACAAATATTTTACTTATTTGCTTAAATAATCTCAACCGTATGGAAACTGTTTGTTTTAATTGACGAAAGGATTAAAACTAATTTCTGTATCGACTTGTAATAAGTATGACCAATAAATTGATTATGATTATGATATAGAATAATTAAAGTATTACACTCTCTCCTCACAAAACGAGGCCTGAATGGAAATGACCAACGGGCAGCGTCGTAAAAGCAATGTCAATGTTGACTCCATTCTTTTTTATGATGTCAATAAATTCGTTTTTTCATCAGAATCAAATGTCTATATCGAAAAAACTGGAAATCGAACGTTAGAAACGTCAAAAATTAGAGTCAAAGTCGGGCGTATATACTGAGCGCTAAAACGCTCCATACAAATTAGACAGAACATATGACGTCACTTGTTCTACGCGGGCAGTAAGCCTGTACTAAAACAGGCATTTTGTTGACTTGGCCGTAAAAACTGCGTTGTACACAGTTTTTATACATTCATTAAAATGTTAAGAATCTGATGGGATCATTTAAATTAGTAATGGATTAAAAAAAATTGTTGAATTTGGGTAAGTTTTAGATGCAGTATCATTGTGGAAATTATATATTTTTTGTGAATTTTATTTTTATTGTTAATGACATCTTTTTACAACTGTATAGCGACAGAAATTATGTATTTTGTGTTTCGTACAACAATTACGATAATCATCAAACATTAACAATCAATTATTTCCAAATCGATCGAGCATCGGTGTTGCACACACGTCGCGATACGAGTGGCGCCGAGCGATCTAAACTTGCATGTTACCGATTGAATTGATTTCATCACGAAATCGCCCGCTACAGCGAGATGAGTTTATTGAATCTATCTTATCTATGATGTATGAGTCAACGGCATTCCTGATGGAGAAATGAGACAAAAATATTACTGTTTGTTCATAGTAATATCTGAAATGCACCCACAGCGCAAACAATTACTCATAACAAGGATGCTTGCATAACCTAACCCGACGAAATAGGTTCAAATTCCGGAGCTGATAACGGCACTCTTATTGCTTACACTGTAAGGTCCACTTTACGCTACATTTGCATAGCTTTCTAAACGCGCCCTGAATTCGTATAGGGTTATCCGTTGATCGCGTATCTGCCTAAATGGGTGGATCCGTTATGTGTCGTCACATACTCAACAGGCAGGCTCGTACTACCCATAACACCTTATTAGTTATAGTAGTCTTTACAATAATAGTCGAAAGTTTTCCTACTTTTCCTATAACAAACTAGAATTTTCCTTTAGAGTCTTTTCCCAGATTATTTCCAAAATCTTTTGTATTCAATCTTCAAAGTTTACCATCAGTAAGATACATAAAACTATTCTTTGCTGGTCCATGTAGATCTACTGCCGGGCATATAAAGCTCTCCCAAGTCCTACTACAGATACCCCTTTCTTTTCAGCTCTTTCTTGCAACTGGCCACGCCAGTACGCGCCCAGGTCAGTGCAAACTGGAAGTGACGCAATTTTATCGAATTTATAAATTCCTAATCCAGGAGTATCGAAGTGACATAACAAACAAAACCATGTCTAATCGCAACCAGCCCGCGCCCGTGACGAGATGACGCTGGACCTCTAACCTGCACAAACGGGGGCCAGTCCAACCGTGAAGCGGCGCTTTTCAATTACCTACTGCAATGATGCCCTCCCCTCCACTGACTGGTTCCACGGATCATTTTGTTAATACTTTCATCAACGATATCAATTTGTTTGTTGATTATTTTTTCACAAGTAAATATTTGGTTTTGTTTCAATGCAACCGCATTGCCAACACTGTTCTTAAGTTATTTTGAACCCATTTCCAATTTTTTTTATTTAATCTTTGTTTAAATTATTGATTAATATTTAAAGTTACTTGGCTGGTGATATAATATTGCTAGCTCGTATTATAACCATGGGTGAGCGCAGTATCTATACTCTTACTTTTCGTCACTCCTTTATATAGAACCCAGGAGAATGTAGCCAGGCTCCGTTCACTCACTAATTGATATGAATTTTAGAATTGTTTTTGCTTTAGCCTGATTCAGGCTAAACTGCACAGATTAACTGCCAGATAGATTCACATTTCTAATCATTAACAAATAATGAAAGGCCATGAAATGGCTGCATCACGAGAGTGTTTAGCACCGTAAATATCACTCATGTCATCTCCTACTTGTGATCCCCGACATTAAGGCTTCAATTACTCCGAGCATGGTCGTTAAATCATTGTTCTGATGTGTCATCGGCATTGTAGAATAATTCTTTGATTATAGGTTGAATCTGACTAAAACTGCGGCATTTTAAATATCTTGATAACTAGGTGCACACACGTTTGTGCGTTGTGTGTTTTTTGCCCGGAAACTCTTGCTGTCTCCCTTTTTTGAAAATCTATCGCCAAGCACTCATCGCTGAGTTCCGGCTGCTGTACTTGAGAGCTGCTGTACCGACTTCTTAATGTGGGCTTAGTGCATGCTACGTGTCTGGGTCTGAATTCTTCATAAGTGGGCGTAAAATAAGCATGCTGGTGGCACTGCCGGCCGGTCACCTTCGACCATGTCATCACCTTTAATATGTAAAACTAGCTGCTGCCCGCGGTTTCACCCGCGCGGAGATATTGGAATTCATGTTTTTTATTTTTTTGCGCGGAATCGTAATTCTTTTTCTAAAATAAAAATAGTCTAAGTTACTCCTTATAACATCAGCTATCTGCCAGTGAAAGTCCCGTCAAAATTGGCCCAGCCGTTTCGGAGATTACCCGGAACAAACAGACAGACAGACAGACAGAACAACAAAAATTTAAAAAATGATTGTTTTGTTATAAGTAGGTACCGTAAATACTTTCATATGCATTTGGTAAAAAGCTGTTGTTTTGATATTACAAACAGACACTTCAATTTTATTTATTTGTATAGATAACGATCACACTGTCTATACATGATATAATACCTATACATGTTTTTGAAGCATTCTCGTTGCACACTGATAAACTTGTTACTCAATACGGAATAGAACGATCTAGTTTTTGTCCACTACTGAGAAAACTTTCCTCCTGTATCTGCTTGTAGGGCAGTGACCACTTTCTTATAAACTCAGCAACTATAAAACCAACTATAAACTGAATCAATTTCATACCTACTCACAGGTTAAGTGAAACTTCTTTCGATAGCGAAGGAATTTTACGCTACATTTAACAGAGCGAAATGCTAAAATGTTAATGTAGAAAACTTTATACTTTTAAAAGCGTTTCATAAACAACATAGCGCTTTCATTCCAATTTAAATATTTTATTAAATACTTATTATCATAAGTCTCGGGATAATCTTCGTGAATATGATGAGCAAGCAGAATAATAATAAAAAGCAATAAGCGTAAGCATGAATTACCATTTGAATGGGTTCCACTCGTCACATTCAATTTGTGGTATGGTAATGTTGAGGAGAATGACTATCCATAAAATTGTAAGCCGGAATGAAATACATCATATCAAGAATTTCGCAGTCAACATCAATTGCTCTTACAGCCTAGTTGGTTAAGGCGTCTGGCCCGGTTTGCCAGACGCAGGTTCGAATCCTGTTGGAGGCGAAATTTTTGTGATGTATAAATTTGTGTGAACATCCGCTAGTGTCGGTTAACACTATAAAATATATTTCATATCCATAAAATGTATTGAGAGCTTGGACGAGCTGCGGAGAGAAACTTATTCGCACTGATAACCAACGTAATGTGCGTATAAATGGATGATGATTGATGGGTGTGCGGTAATCTACCAAGATTGATTAAAGCTCTTACGATCATCTTATAAAAGAACACAATTAATGTAGGCTTTACAACGCTATATAAGTTAGTCATCCTAACTTCCTGCTAATATTATAAATGCGAAAGTTTTTGTGTGTGAATGTTTGTTACCATGTATATCTGTAACTAATAAACCGATTTAAAAAAAAATTGGAACGTAGATAGTTTAGGTTTTGGAATAATACATAGGATATAAAGGTAAACACTACGCGGGCGAAGCCGCGGCTTGACTAACTAACTCATAATACACTAGAGTTTAAGCTCAAAAACTTTTGTGGTTACAATAATTTACGTATTAGGAATTAACGCATAACGATTGTGTTCTTTAGTGTTAATAGACGCTCCAAGATTAAAACTTGTGTTTTTTTTTCGTCTACATAAATGTCCTGAAACGGAGGTGCAAAGCGCAATTCTTGCGCATCCTCGAATTTGATTCCATCCACATAACTAATGTACCGCATGGTCAGTCGAAATATCTATTTGTTATCTACTCGCGACACAGTCACTCCTCTTGTTTCTCGGAGCCCCAGTTTATACCCGAGCTGCCACTTCCTCCAAAACAACTAAACCAGAGTAGCCTACTTATTCACTTCCCTGATCCACTCGCGCGTTGCGTCATGTGAACACAGAATACACACATCACTCAACACACATTTTATGTAGATAGCTTTTCAATTTCGATACTGCTTCGATCTATTTTGGAGTTGGCGCTACATAATTTAAAATCTAAAGATGTTTCAATAGCGTTTTCGTGGATCTGTGAAAAAGTCATAAGTAGATCCTGGCGGATAACAATAATAGTTGAGATTGGAATGATATTGTTTCTGGAATATAAATTTGATTCACCTATACAAGAATGCGTTTATTGTCCTGTCTATAAAATAGTAATACAATTGACCGAAGCGTTTGAATTGGTGGAGATTTTTTCGAAGAGAATTCTATTCCATCAAGATCGTTTGTGATACGCCTGTGGTATAAATGTGGTATAAACGGTATCAAGAAAAAGTAAGGTGCGGCGAGAAAGAGACTATAGTTTGTATTGGACCTACGAAAAGCGCGAGATGCAAGGCTTGGTCGTCTCATATCTCTATGGTCGCCACTTATTGCAAGAGTATTGCGAATTGCGATCGAACTTGATGGATTTACAGAAAATATCAAGGCGTTGTTGCCCTTCACATTCATCGATCTGAAAAGCTATCCAAAATTTGTGACGCTAGCCAGATAGATAGCCGCACATGTGACGCAATCGGTTCCGCTTTCCGTGCGGCGCGCGCCGAATTTAATTACCGCACACTTTCACGATGCGCACGCGCCGATGCTGTCCGGCAGATGAGTCCGGCAAGGGTACACTCGCTGGAGTGCTACAATGCATCTGCGAACGTGAGTCTTGTTTTGAATTCCCTACTAATTTGTGTCATCGGCAAAATTTGACTCCAAAGACGATGCTATGTTTATTCTTTTCGCTCATCAGCGAAGTAATTTAAGTGCCATCAAAAAAATGGTTTTTAGCGTTCCGTTCCCCAGCTGTGTGTGTCGCAGCTTAGCTCAGTCAAACTTCTGTAAACATACTATAATAATAATTATAATATCTTTAGATTTCAATGAGACCAATGTCAACTATGTTCTTG
The DNA here is from genome assembly GCA_907269065.1 of Crocallis elinguaria. Lineage (NCBI taxonomy): Eukaryota > Metazoa > Arthropoda > Insecta > Lepidoptera > Geometridae > Crocallis > Crocallis elinguaria. The sequence continues at coordinate 12,192,551 of OU026076.1, read as the reverse complement.
AGTATTATTGTTTAGTAATAGGGCTTTCTAAATTGATGAGATGAAAATTGAATTTATACAATGTTGGTAACCAGTATTGCTAGACCAGCTTCAGTATTTAAAATAAATATTATGTTAATGTCCGTGGAGCAGTGTTTATTGGAAAACACCAAGAGATAGAGAACCATAAACGGTGACAAGTAATGTCACTTTCTGATGTAATTTCTGTAATATTAGGTTGTTAGCTGTGTCGGGTTTACATTTAATATCTAGTATTGAAAACTAATTCGTGTTGATTTTGAACTTAGACATGTTATAGGTACTGCTTAGTAAAGTATATATTTTACACGTCCCTTTCTTGCTACGCGCGCTAAAAGCAGTTAATTTAATCTACCCCCTAAAATGGATTGCTAAATCAAACAACACTAACCTTAATTAGTTATTGCAATTGCCATTTACGTTTCATATAGAACTGATTACTTATATAACAGAACATATAATAATATAGGTAAACAATCACAAACATACAAAACCATTCAAATCAAGACGTGGATAGAAATAGGTAACGCATCGTTGACAAAAAAAAGTAAACAACTCACTTTATTAATTTATGAAATCAATCTACGTAACCAATATTATATAATTAATAACTATGTAAATTAACACAAAAAAGGCAATCTCATTAACTTTTCATCCCAATCGATCATAAATCGATTTAATAACTATAAAGAGTGGCTCGATTAATCGATAAATTGAAATGTCTGAACAAGGCCGCAGCTCAGTTCAAATGCATTGAGTCTGGGCACGACGGTGTTTGGAGATAATCAAAACGTGATTATACTTAATTAATATTTAAGTGGCCTTTGGCACTAGACTGCTTTGAATTATAGAGTGAGACGTCAGCATGCGGGGCAAGGATAACGCTGACTTATCCCGATACAATACGATACTTCGAATTAACAATATTATGAATTGATACAGTGATATTTGAATATTAACAATATTATACCACCACGGTTCCGTTCGATCATAAGCTAAAATATAGTTAGGGAAAACACTAGATCAGTTTTGATCTCGGAAACAATGCACTGCTCCCGAGGAAAATAAGTAAATAACGACATAATACGTGGCGTGGGTGTTCACCGGCAGGGGGAATCTTATCGAGCTACTATGCTGTTTCTACGGTCGATATCTGCCTGCTGGCTATTTGATGATCATCTTAATCTTAATTCACACAAAACGCAGTATTTCTAACTACTATGTCCAAATAATTCTATCGACAGAGCTGCATTTTTAGCTGCCTTTCTAAAAGTAGGAAGTTTGCAATACCATCTAATTTGTTATTTACAAGTAGGTAGGTCCTTATTAGTTAGAGTTTAGTGATGAATGTGGTTGCAAATGGTAAACACGCCTCTAATTCTAGAATAGGCCTGGCTCTCAAATACAGCTGCCAGAACATACCGATATAATATGTGCGTATGGCGAGTTGGCGACAGATTCCAAACTTGGGGGTAGTAGCAAAGTAAAATGTAGTAGCTACCCAGATGAGAACTAGAAAATGAGCTTTCACCAAGCAAAGATAAAAGAGAGATGCGGCATAGTAGTCAAACGCTCACGTACCTGTCGAAATAAAAAAGATAACAGTAGAGTGTGCGATACGCCTAACTTCACATACTGATTCTTGGTGCAAAAAGACGATTTCCAATCACAAGAGGGAATCCCTCACAATATCATCTTAAACGTGAGTCATGTTCATCAAATCATTTGCTTATCTCCCTCTTACTGTCCTAATCGTTGTTAACATTTGTGAGGCGACGCCAACGGCTGCGTGCTGTGCAATTACGAATGTAGGTTATCTCTTGGTTGCTTGTTAAGGGGCTAGGGACGCCAAAACGACTACTTTCTCCTCCTAAAACTCCCACACGGCTTGGTTTAACGACTTGAAAAAAATACTACCTGAATGATCAATTCAAGGGCATTAATTTCACTGATTGATTTTTTTGTGTTACCATTACTTATGGCTTGAAAAAATATTTAACAGCATGCTGTTTTAAAACTATTTTCCCTAAAACTTCTAAATGACTTAGACGTTTGGGATTAATTTTACACCAAAAAATAAGGAAGAAAATTTTCTATAAACTGGCTGTTTCATTTGTGCATAGAGCAATATTTCGCAAAGAAATGATCAAAAAACTGAATTCCAAATGTACAAGTCTCAGAGGTGCTCTGCGCGGGCGCGCGCGGCAGTCATGCACTGGCATTCAGACGGGGAGGTTGTGTCGCTCGTTGCTCTGCAAACGCTGTCCGCCGACGTTACATATTTGTGTGCGTGAATGATATACAATACAAGTATTTGTTTTCGTGTGGGTTTGAAGCTTGCTCAAAGAGTAGCGTCTAGAGCGGTGAAATGTGATTCATTCCGTGATTTGCGCGTGGACGCTCCTCGTAAACATATTGAATGGGTTACATTTTTGATTACAATTTCTTGTTTACGTACTTACATCATTTTTACGAGTGGAAAATATATGTATTGGTAAACAAATTATTAGCGGCAGCTACTGGAATATCGGGAGGTTTAGAACTGTTTAAGAAAGACTGGAAATCAAATTGAAAAGTAAAATTACTCAGGTTAACGAGCACAACGCGGTACTGCATCTTTTTGTTTCAAAGTATTTATTGGCACTGCAATTGTTATGGGCCGGCGTTATCTTTATCATCAGGCAAACGACCACCAAACGATCAGGGCCATCTACAGTAAAAATGATATCGAAAATGATAACAATTTTAAAATCCAAGATATCGGACATTTTTTTTTTCAATAAAATGGTATGGGTATCATTTTCGAGATTTCTCGGGGTGCTGATTACAGAAATGACAACCATTTTTAAATCCAAGATGACATTTTTTTAGGAAATCGATAATATGGGTGCCATTTTCTAGGTTTCTCGGGGTGCTGATATCGAAAATGACAACGATTTAAAATCCTACATAGCGGACAATATTTTTTTTTTCAATAAAATGCTATGGGTGTAAGTTTCGAGATTTCTCGGGGTACTGTGTACAAAAATGAAAAATTCTTTTATAATCCAAGATGGTGGACAATTCTTTTGTAAAATGATATGGGTGTCGTGTTGGAGGTTTCTCAGGGTGCTGATTTTGAATATGACTACTATTTTAAAATCCAAGATGGCGGACAAATTTTTTTAGTAAAAGGATATGGGTGTCTTTTTCGAGGTTTCTCAGGGTACTGATAATGAAAATGACAACGATTTTAAAATCCAAGATGGCGGACACGTTTTTTTTTTTCAATTAAATGGTATGGGTGTAATTTTCGAGATTTCTAGGGGTGCTGATTACGGAAATGACAACCATTTTGTATACCAAGATGGCGGATATTTTTTAAGAAATCGATAATATGGGTGCTATTTTCTATGTTTCTCGGGGTGTTGGTATCGAAAATGACAACGATTTTAAAATCCATGATGGTGGACATTTTTTTTCAATAAACTGGTATATGGGTGTCGTTTTCGAGATTTCTCGGGGTGCTGATTACAGAAATGACAACCATTTTTAAATCCAAGATGGCGGAATTTTTTTTAGGAAATCGATAAATATGGGTGCCATTTTCTAGGTTTCTCGGGGTGCTGATATCGGAAATGATAACGATTTAAAATCCATTCAAGACCTATAGGGTGGTTCACGGAGACCTAGAATCATTAAATTTGGCAAGAAGTATTGTCTTATATGTTAGTTTTAAATTTTGTTGTGTTTTGTGTTATTTGTTATCTGATGTGATGTTGTGTTGTCCGGAAATAAATGTATTTTCTTTCTTTCTTCTTTCTTATACCACAAGTAAAGCGAAAAATCCGAAAACTAATTATGTATAACACACACACGCGCACGCGCATGCACACGCTCGCGCAAGCGCACGCGCAAGCGCACGCACGCACGCATGCACACACATGCTCACGCACACGCTCGCACACGTGCACACGCGCACACGCACGCACGTACGCAAGCAAGCACGCACGCACGCACGTACGCAAGCAAGCACGCACTTAAGCAAGCATGCCCGTAAGCAAGCACGCCCGTAAGCAAGCACGCACACAAGCAAGCACGCACGCAAGCAAGCACGCATGCACGCACGCACGCACTCACACACACGCACATTATCAATGAGTGTATTGTGTACAATTTTTTAGGGTTAATTATTTTGTTGAATGTAGCTGTAAAAGGACCTAACGATTCCAGTCTTGAACGAACTATTTACATGCTTACAAGTCTGTTCGGAATCCTCGGCGCGCGAGTCCAACCCACACTTGTCTATTTTTTCTATTGTATTGGTTAACGAGACGAGCTGGACGTTTGCCTGATGGGAGTCATAATGCCGGCCCATAAAAATTGCAGTGCCATTCAGAACTTTGAAACACAAAAGCCTGCGCGGCACCGCAGTGTGCTCATGACTAAGTCTCATATCTTAGTAATTTCGCTGGCTACTTTGCTCAACAAACCGGAACACAATAATGCTTGCACATTACTGTTTGCCGGCAGACTTCATGAACAAAACGGAAACCCAGACGGACACTCGCAGATGACTCGATACCTCGTAAATGACATCAATATAAAAAACATGACTACAAAAGTAAAAAATAAAAAATAACCCGAAAATCATTTATTTACGTACACGTTCGTTTTTGGGTCAAAAGGTGTAACAAATTTCAACGTTACGGAGCAAATTGGCTGTATGTACTTTTATTATAGTCCAGAGCGATGTTTTGAGATAAATCTCAACGTTGTATGATCTCATGTGCGTCCGTCCCGTTTATTTACGAACTAGCTTCTGCCCGCGGTTTTCACCCACGTTCCCATAGGAACCGTGCATTGTTCCGGGACAAAAAGTAGCTTATGTTTTTCTCCGGTCCATAAACTATATCTATGCCAAAAACCACGTCGATCCGTTGATTCGTTACTGCGTGAAAGAAGGACAAACCAACAAATTAACAAACCAACAAACAAACTTTCGCATTTATAATAGAGTAGGATATAGGATATATTTAGTATGGAAGTATGGATAGTATGGATAATGATGATCAAACTTCACTTTCAATGAAGAACTTTCCACTAAATGAATTCAAAGAATTATAGGCAAAGAAGATGCCGTGCGCGCTACTCGCACGCGCGTTCGTTCATCCGCGTATTCTATGACGATAGGTTTTGCGATGTTCTTGAAAGACGAAGTGTGGACCGCGCGGGTGAAGTGGGATTGACTCCACCCATTCGAGCAAGGCCATTGGGGCGTAGTAGGGTCTTAATGTCCAGCTTAGTGTCTTAACGCTTACCTTGGTTGAGCGTGCGTTTAATATAACAGTGTTATTGTTAACTGGAGAATAAATTACACTGACGACGGTATTTACACTAAAGATGTTTAGGAAACTCACTACCAAAGTCGGTGTTACTAAATAAAAACATTTGAACATCTGTTCTAGGCTCACATCATCGCATCACATGTGCTCTCTTCCAGGAGGTATTCTTAATGTAAGCAATACCATATACATAGATAGACATGTACAATATTTAAAATTAACTTGAAACAAATAAAGTAACCAGGTTTGTTATGGTTGAAGATTAAAAAAAGCTTGTGAAAACAAAGTAGACACTAATGACTGGAATGCTTTGCTTTGTGCCAGATCAACTGCCATTGAAAACCGCAAATATTTTCTCTGCAATCGCTGGTTCTACCAGGCGTGCACCGCAGCCCAGCCATCTCACCATGCTAAGTGATGCACGACCACGACTACCAGGGCATTAGGTTACCAAAGTGTTCGCATGTAGTACCGTTAGATATTGCATCTCTAGGCGTGCGGTATCAGTCAACGCATTGCACTGCTTAATGATGCGTGGCTGCATCTACCAGGGCATTAGGTTACTGAGGAGTTTGCATGCGCAGTCGATACCGCTATGGAATAGTTGGAAGTTGTATAGCATCTCGCTTTCATCATCGCGGTCAATAGAGCATGGATGTGATTTGAATCCACCTCTAAAATTCTAATGGACAATTGTTTCTTCTTCGTATTTTAGATAGGTAAAAGCTGTAAAATAAAAAGTAAAATAGTAGATAAGTATCCTAGTTGGTACTTGACACTGGTTATCTAAAAGAAAATAAGACTTGGCTCATTTTGCTCCTGTGTTTATAATTTTGATGCTGCTGTATATTTTTGGAGCTCAATATTTTTTAAAATGGGGACAAAAACCTTAAGCTTCAAGCTTTTCTCATAACTAGTCACGTAAGATAGATTGCAATTTGCATTGTTCATTATCTATTATATTTTAGTATTTACTTATTTCAACTAGGAATTCATAAAATACAAAAAGCCAAAACACACCGTGACCGTGTTTATTCCCAAGGTACCAGGACAACATAACAACAAGCGGCTAATTGGTCTTATGGGCCATTTCCCTCGTAAGCGGTCACATTATGCGTATCATTGTTGCTGATGTGGTCGTTTGTAATGTTACAAATGATAATAGGGCTAGCAGGTTTTTCGTTCTTTTTCTGATAAATCTACGATGAAAATCTAGTAGGTAATTATACTAGACATATGTTCACGTTGGCCACAATATTTTAACGGCTCCGTAGCTAAGTTGGTAGTAACACTGCCTGCAAAGCGAGGGGTCCTGGGTTCGATTCCCGGCCGCGGCAGATTTTGTGTAAGCATAAAGTTTGTTCTCGGGTCTTGGATGTTTGAGATGTGTATCTGTGTGTGTCCATGCCACCTGCGACACAGGGCATCCTATTGCGAGGGTATGAGTGTAAGCGTTTATTTATTTATTTAATATTGCTCTAAAGATTTCATTTTGTTTCAACTCAATAATTTGTAGATGTATTAAGAAGCTTGTTACGATGTACTATTAAAATTCCTTCATAACTGATTGATTGATACTTTAATATCGTAATAAAATCACCTGTCATCTCGAAGTGGCATCCATTCACTCGAGAGTTAATAAGCCCAAGTGCACACTCGCTAGCCGCGACGACCTACGCCCGGCGATAAAGGCGCCTACACACGAGTGCGTCCATTGATTGGACGCGCTCGATCCGTCAATGGGACGTAGAGCACGGGGAGGGTTTCCGTTTTGTGGTGTGGGATAAGATGTAAGCGGTAACGGATTTAGGGTCATTGAGTTTCATTTTTTGAACAATAGCAAATAGATACATTTTTATCAACAAGACTCTTAATCTTGGTAAGATTATATATGACGTAAATTACGCGTTATTAATTACGCAAAGTGGACAATTTGTTCTGATGTTCCCATATAATAATCATAACGCACTAAATAGACTCATTTTCCCATTTCACTGCGTGTAACTTACCTTCAAAATGAAGCTTCACTCGACCCATAAGGGAGTCTTTGATCCGACCGCTCAATTGTAATATTTAAACAATATCGCATAGATCTCTCAGTCAAGCAAAACACCCGGTCGCCCCACTCGGTCCAAAGCAACTATACATACATCATATCTTTGTCTATTGACTTGCACAAGGCTGTAACTAGAAGCAAGACTACTTTTTTCTACTACTTACTCGTATTTTTAGTATGTTTTATTAGTAAAATACACTACGCAATCGGAAGTATAACGCACTCACCTAATTCAAACTTTAAGTCAAATGGATAAAATTAACGGTTAAAGTAAAAATTAACGGACTCTATAAATCTAATTTTAATAGCATCGATATTCAGCTTCCGACTGTAACACCCTAAAAATAAGATTTAAAATCACTTGGTAAGAATTTTAAGTTTATAAACTATGTGAAGTAACCTGATTCGTTCGTTGATGGACACAGTTCGTGCAACTCGAGCCGTGTTGTGTGCACCAGGGTTTAGGTGTAAACCTGTCACCTGTACATTAAGAAGTTTGATGTTAGTTATTTCGGATGCGGAGGCGGGAGTTATTTTTAAAGACGTAGACATTTTGTTAGCTTCCGACTTAGATTTAAAATAAATATTTGAAAAATGTACCTTTAAGATAAATATTTAGAAGCAGAGAGTGAGTAGATTCTGGTCAGTAACAAAATTAGAGGTACAGAATTTACACTTCATTTGTTTAGAAGCTCAAGTGCTTCTTAACGGGCTTGATGATAGTATCTATTATTAAATATTCTTCTGCGGAGATAAAGTTGGTGTCTGGTGCGCCGTGGCCTACCACAAGTTTTATCAGGTGGTAGGACTAACTCTTCGGCGAGTGTCAGTCTGCTGGGTGGGTACCACCACTATCACAGCTTTGGTCATGTAGTCTGCCGCCAAGCAGTAATGCGTAAGTAGCTATTACTGTGTTCCTGTTTCATGAGCAAAGTAGTCAGTGAAATTTTTGGGCTTATATGAGACATAACTACTTAATATCTCAGGGTAACGAGTGCAATACAGTATCATGTAGTTATGTGGTTCAAAGTCTGTGGCACTGCAATTGTTATGGGCTTGCGTTATGCTTTTTTTTTTGGTAACGAGACCAGCTTGTCGTTTGCCTGATGGTAAGCATAACGCCGGCCCATAACATTTGCAGTGCCACCCAGAACTTTGAAACACAAAGGCCTGCGCGGCACTGCAGTGCGCTCGTTACCCTGAGACATTAGGTATTAAGTCTCATAAGCCCAGTAAAATTCACTGCTTACTATCAGGCAAACGACTCGCTCGTCTCGTCGTTACCCAATAGTATAAAAATAAAACCAATAAGTACCACAGCATCTATCCCAAGCGCTATTACGAACGATTACACATACATATAAGTGCGAACTCTCGACCAATGTACCCGTGTCGTTTTATGATCGCGGTGATATTGAGGTTCTTAGTACCTACCCTTGATCGTTTCCATCGACGAGCCCCATCCACTATTTAACTTTCCAAGCCAAGCTCGTTATATCGTTTTATGTAACTTGGAAACGTTGGCGTTCCCGGTAAGAGTTATTTGCCTTGCACACAGTCTTGACAAAAGTAAGCTGACCCGTGGGAACTTCCTACAATAGATGACCTCGTCCTAAATAAAGAAGAACTTACCATTAACTTGACTAGGGCTAGAAGTTGTGAAACTTGGCCAGTTCATAAAGGTAAAGTTCTTTAAAAAAAACGTTCACGGAGTCGGATTAGCAAAACTAAAACTAATATGTTTTAAAAGTTTTGAAGAGATTTTGGCTTTACGCTTTATTGGTAGGTATAACGTTAATGTTTTGAATTTTAAATTAAGGTTGCTTTATTGAAAAAAACGTCGTTAACAAAAACGGTTAAAATTATTTTATTCAATGTCCAAGTTAAATGCACCATGTTTTCAGGTACTTTAAAATCCACTTCTGTACTTGAATAATGTATTTAATGTCTAACAAGCCGTTGCAATTCCAAGATGACATCAACGCCAGCCGTCTCAGCGACTCCTCGCGCACCATGTACAGTGCTGCGTGATTGATTGATCGCTGATGGATTGACGCAGTGATTGACGCGGTCGCGGGAGTGACCTCTTTTATAATAATACTTACGAGGTTATTTCTCAGGCTTGGTTCTTTCACTTAGGCGCTCTGCACACGATAACGTTGTGGCGTGCCTAACAACGTCCTCTAAATTTTTAAATCTTATTACGTACCACCTAAAATATTATTATATTAACAAAGCCAATAAGATGGTTACTCGTTAATTTCATTGCCTCTTGCGATTCGCTTGCTCGACGACGGAAGGGACTGCATTTTCTCTTCGTTCGTTTGATATAAACATAAACACATTCATACACCTGCATTAGTATAGTAATAGACGAGTAAATAATGAAACCTAAACATTCGATTTCCGCTATGTATAACTCCGCCGTGCGCCGTGCCATTGCGCCACCGCCACCCAACACCGAAAGAAAGCGAGTTCACTGCGGTGGCGTACATCTGGGACGATCTAATCTACCGCTACGTCTCGCCTAACATACTGTCGACTAATCTGCGCCCGGCTCATAGCGACAATGTTGCAGGCATTGATTTTATACTGCAGACATTCTCTAATATGCCTAGGTTTAAATAAAATAAAGATAAATACCTCCGTACTAACTGTTGCACCACACTTATGGGATGGTTATACATAAGGTACAAACTGATGACAACTGACTGGCGCATGGCGTGACGAGGGATTGGCTTGAATCAATTCATTTAAGATGATAACATAAAGGTTAAACGCTAATCAAGTGTATAAAAACTGTGCCTGAAATGAGACGTCGGTGCTCATTTCATATACGCCAAGTCTACTCTTTGCATAATTGTCTTGCAACATTGCACCTTGGTTTCTCACGGAAGGGGAAGTCGTAACACCTTGCTAAAATTTCTATCCTCCCATATAGACAAAGAGTCGTACGTGAAATGGTCTATTGCTGAAAAATTTAAGGGGAAGATCATTCAAGGGGAGTCGATTCATTATGATTTTTTTTTATACTAATGGATAACGAGACGAGCGTGTCGTTTGCCTGATGGTAAGCATACTGCCAGTATATAACAATTGCAGTGAAATTTGAAACATTAAACAGATTTTTACTCAAATACAGGCTTGCATGGCACCGCATTAATGCGCACGTTACCCCGAGACATAAGGTTAATACCTCATACGCCCAGTAATTTCACTGACTATTTTCGTCATCAAGCCGGAACACAGTTATGCGCGCACTTGGTGGCAGACTACACAACCAAAGCGGGTCGTTCTATGCAATGCCCGTATATACGCCGCGCCAGCGACATTGGTTCGTACCTACAAAGTGCACGTCTGTCTGCGGTCGCGGTCGCGGTCGGGCCTTATGCGATTGTGACATAGATACGCGGCTCTCGGGTGTGCATCGAGGAAATGATACCTGACCTGGGACAATGAACCAAACAGAGAGAGCGAAACAATTGATTTAGCGCATTTTTTTTCCAAATATGAGATGGTTTTCAATCCAATGTTTTTTTAATCGTGCTCATGTCAGATGTTTGTGTGCACGTATGGATGAGAATTAATATTTTTTGTGTTCATAAGGATGTACATAATCGCTAAAGCTAATCAAAGGCTATTCTTAAAAAAAAGTGTAGGTGTAGAAACCTCAGCAGTAGGTATGTCTAATGAATGCAATCGTTCACTGAGTTCCACTGCAATATAATTGTATCCAGGCGTGACGTTTCCAATCAATCAGAAAAAAACGACGTAGCCGTGCAACTGCTAATTGCAGCTCGTGTAAATAAATATTGCTCGTGAAGTCTGCCGCCAAGCAGTAGTGTGCAAGCATTACTGTGTTCCGGTTAGATGAGCAGAGTTTCCAGTGAAATTACTGGGCTTATGAGACTTAATATCTAATGTCTCAGGGTAACGAGCGCACTGCAGTGCCGCGCAGGCCTTTGTGTTTCAAAGTTCTGGGTGGCACTACAATCGTTATGAGCCGGCGTTATGCTTACCATCAGGCAAACGACCAGCACGTCTCGTTACCAAATAACATAAAAAAAAAAATTACCTACTACATCAATCCTAAAACTCTCGTACAGGGTCATTTTAATTCACTCGGAATGATATCCGTGTCGGAAGCGACTGCTTTGATCGTTATATTTAACAATCGCATACCGTCTGAGAAATTCCGATTTTAGATTCGACAACTCTGCTGCATAAACACGGATATAGTCCCGACAATATTTCTCTATCGGGATGCGATTCCGAGATATAAACGATCAGAAACAATCGCAAATAAATGTATTTTCTTTCTTTCTTTCTTTCTTCCTACACGGATTCATTCCGAGTGAATTAAAATGACCCTGCTGGTCTATTTATGTTAATAAATATTATTTTTTGTGCATCGAACATGACCATTAAATCCAACCATAATATGGAATCATTTCTTTGCACTATCATTTTGTAAGTAGAGCTCTATAATATTGATCGATTATAATAATACGGACCCAGGTCTCTGCTTCCTGGGTCGATAGCATTCAACAATGTGATTCAATTGAGAATAAAATGTACGTGTTTTACTTACTAGTATGGTATTGGTAGAGCAGTAGCGCCTTGCGATACCCGCAGGGCCAGAGTGTACCCCGAGGGCCAGAGTGTACCCCGCTGGGTCGTAACTCGTAGTGTACCCTGTACTGTTATGCACTCCACTATTATAATTACGCACAGAAACTTTTTTTTTCGGGACTAAATTACTCCAAATTTTAGTCCAAGACTTATAAGTAAGTAGTTACAGGTAGAATTTAAGTAAGCACAAAATACATTTGACTTACAGGTTGAACGTAAAACAAATCGGTTTTCTCAAATTCAAAGTACTCCTATATGATATGAACAAGATTTTCAAAAATATCTTCAATGTTAGGTATAGTTGCAGTTCGGTAATAATATATTATTACCTACCTATACATCTGTCATTCATTTTTTCTATTTCCACCGCCATCGTACTAAATTCTAACAAAATGTTAAATTGTCACGAAAAACTGCAGTCTGAATAAAGACTGTAAACCACAATGAAGAAAGTTTCGGGAACTCGACATGCAACACTGAAGTAAAACTTTATGGATCAGAGAACCACTACCTGTTTAACATTCACAAAACGAACTACTATCATTTTATAGGAACACATAGTAAAATATAATAAAATCACTATAACTAAGATAACTGAAGTATTTAACTTCTGTGACCATGTTTTTCATAAGCGATATCGATTGAGCTCCACTTAGGTAGGAAGAGCAAACGACACTTTCTATGAAATAAAATTGCTTTTAAAAAAACGGGAACTTCAAACAAAAATATCGCGATCTTTGAAACTTCATCCCCCATATACATATAAATTTTATATTTCTATATTTTAGGTATTTTTTAATTAAATTTATAAAAAAAAACCGCCATTAACAGCCAAAAAAACAGTCATTCAAGTCGGTTGAGAAAATTGACGGAGAAATCGAGTCACACCGCTACAAAAAAACAGACGAATTGAAAACCTCGTCCTTATTTGAAAATCGGACAAAAATATACTTAGATCACTATAATTGTGTGGTGCATTTTCGGGACCCCTTCTGGCCAGCTGCCACCCTCAAGATGAAAATCTTTCACCAGAAACTTATGAGTGTGTTCCGACAGCCGCTATTGAGAACTAGTTCCCAGTTTAGTTTGTTTATTTCCTTCAACCATATCGTCATTCATAGTACCTATGGTAAAATATCGGGGATACAGAAAATATGCGTGACCTATAACCATAAAAAACCATACTCGAAAAAGCACACAATTTCTCGTGGTAGAACCGGGAGCGAATCCCATTATCTAATTAAGGAGTGGGGCAACGCACTCAGAGATCAGTCAGACCCCCTCCTAGACACCCTCCCTCTCCACATCTCAGCGCGGAAGATGTCACTTGAGACTAGCCGACTCGTGAATTGGAAGATTGAAGTTGACAATAGTTACACTCGTAGGTATATTGTGATAATGGTTGATCAAGAAGGGCTGTGGAAATTACGGATTAAGTTCAATGACCTTCTTCACTGAACCAGACAAGTGGACTAAGAAATTTATAAACCAACTTCTCACCCATTATCTCTCACTTTTTCTCTGAGAAAAGGGTTGGTCCAGATCTCCTTTTTGAGGTTCCATACCATTAAAAAAAAACGGAACCGGTATAAAGTGATACTATACCTATAGTCCGTCTGTTTGTCTGTTCAGTGAGGTTTATATCGTCAAAAATTCTGGCAACTCTCTAAGCTGTCCTGTTTCAGCTCAATAGCAAGTTTTCAATTAGGATGGATTTTTATCGCTATCTACCGCCATCTTGTCAATACAAAATTGATCTAAAACATTAGCCAAATAAAAAAACAACATGTGAAAATCTTCCCAGCCGCGTCTCCATTCTCCTTCAATCAAACCAGACCCGACTCTAAGGTGAACCTCTCTCAAACCGCTGAGAATGGACCTCTTAATGAGGGACCTTCGCGATTTGCGTAAATAGCCTCTTTTCTTGTACCCACTTTGCTACTTTTGCACTTTTTGGAACTTAACAGACACCCAAGCACCTTATCGCATTAAGGTACATTTAATCTTGTTTAATGATCCAAGGAAGAGATGAAAGTATTTGAAGTTGCAAGGTACTAAAGTGGAGGTAAGTGGAGGGCACAGCACCGGCTCAACTTGACCTATTGGCTATCCAGTGTAGGGCCGATAGGTTAGCGTGGGCAAGCTCTTGTTGAATGGCCGACGCCTATCATTAAAAATATTTTAAATGCCAGCTGTTATATGTACGTTAAACGATTATTTAGTAGATGAGATACGTCAATTTCTGTTCGACGTCTAATTAGAAGGTCGGCGAATTTGATTTGATTATTATTATAATAATTATTGATCAACCAACTCGCACTTGGCCAGCGTGAGGGATAGTAACAGAAAAACTTGCTACGTATTTGTAAAAAAATAACTAATTATAAACATGAGTTATATTATGTTACTTGTATTTTTTAAATAAATTCTTATAGATATACGCCCTTATTCATAAAAGCTCAATAAGATAAGTCAACTGCTCGTTGACGGAAGTTGTTACGCGTGAAAACGAGACAAAAGACTTTATAGTAATCAAGTAAGTTAGGTACGGAACGTTTATGAATAAGAGGGCTGATCTGTCCCCATTTAAAAATATAATGTTCTTATAAATATAATGTTTTATATGGGAATCAGTCATAAAAGTCCTTGCAATATATAGGTAGTAACGAAGCCCTAAAGGATGTGAACATATTCCCTGCTGTCATGTCTTATATACCTACGGCCAAGATGTTCTCGGACCAAAAATATACAATAATGTTTGCACAGTACTGCTTAGCGGGAGATCAAACGAGGAAAAGCGGTGATACCCACTCAGAGAAACAATATTCAGGGTTGCCATAGTAGTCGCCGAGATGGTCGTCATCTATACATCTATACAAATAAATAAAATTGAAGTGTCCGTTTGTAATATCAAAATAACAGCTTTGTTTGTTCCGGGTAATCTCCGAAACGGCTGGACCAATTTTGACGGGACTTTCACTAGCAGATAGCTGATGTTACAAGGAGTAACTAAGGTTACTTTAATTTTAGAAAAAGAATTAGGGTTCTGCGCAAAAAAATAAAAACCATGAAATTCAAAATCACCACGCGGGTGAAACCGCGGGGGAGCAGCTAGTTTTTATAAACGTCCCAGCGGCTTCAGAAATTTCAAGTTTTACTGCTACCAACATAATGTCCTGTTTATTATCAATAACATATCCGTCGTACTTGCCTACTTCATATAATTTGAGAAATAACTCAAGATCTACTCATCAACACTTTTATGAGAGCACTAAACTCGCCTCCAAGGTTCCTATGTCGCAACATCACAACAAAATAGCACAATAATACTACTGTTAGTGTGAGTACTATTAGTCGATAGTAGTTCTGTGTATATTACGAGTATGAGGCTGACTCAATGATCTAAAAGATTGGTAATTAGGCTGCGTGCATGGATGTATTTGAATGCTGGATATGATGAGTCGTTGACATATTAATGTACTGGTATCTGCTTGACACAATTAGCATTGCCATTCAACGTGGCAATGCTACCTTTTTATGTGAATGTTGCATCCTGGAAGAACTAGAGACGAAAATAGGGAGAATATTATTATGTACAGGATGCGTATATCTATATAATTTTTATTACACTTACATAGGCCGAAGTTCATCAAGTGTGGAATGAACGACGTTCACGTGATCGGCAGTTCCAGAGCTAGCTTTGACAACAGATGTCAAAATTTTCTTTCAAATAGTTCGAAGTAAACCTCGGTTCATGAGTTAAACCTAGTTCGTAGTAATTGAACTACAGTTCGAAATGGTTGATGAACTCCGCCCCTTAAAAGTTTGCGTTTGACCACTATTTCGACTAATATTAAACGACGATGTAATCGAACATGACTAGATTAGGAGTGCTGTTGCTGGAACACAGTGATAGGTTTATGGCGACCAATTTTTAACTTGAGGGAGGTAGTTATATATACAGGCGCGCACTAGAAAATACCCTACGTCTATGTCATGGTTGCACTACGTTGTTTTTCTTTACCACAATGTTTTCCTGTACCGAAGCTCAAGTTCATTGTAGTTGTAATTTATCGTAACAATTGAAGAGGTTGACCGATTTATAAGTACCTATAACTATTCTAAAAATACTAAAATATTCCTAAAGTATAAGGCATGATGATCTAGCTGAGTAAAGCCAGTCTCGTTGGCAAGTAAGTACTTTCTTATGCAAAGACATAGAAGTAGTAAGGAAGAGGGAAGTAAGTTTAATAATGGTTATAAATATTTTACTATGCTCGTGACCCTGCCAGGGCCGGGGTCCGCAGGACAACAGCTTTTAATTGACCAATAATTTTGGTGTCTTGAAATGAATCAAGCTGTTTCTTGGTGACATTCATCATTTATATTTATGTCTCAAAATATAGGACAGGCTCATGACGTAGGCGTATCATTTCCAGTTGGTATACGCTGCAAGGTTCAAGTGACGGTAATTGTTGCGATCCATTTGTTTAGATTAACATCAGAACCTTGATGAAATACGATGATGATAAATGATTCACGGACCTGCGTGTCCTGTGACCCAAGATTTATGATAGAGTTGTCAGTTCAGTGCTCTAGTTACAGTAGTTTAAAAGTAAGTGTTTTAGTCGCCTCGTATACAGCAATGACGACATGTCGTGCTCACGACCACTTGGCTGCAGTAGGTACGTCTGGGGAGTAATCCCGTCTCTCCCGCTGTGGATCATCTTCCACCCTTCTTATTGCCTCATACACTAGTCACGACACATGGATTATTAAAGCGACAAGTGCTGTCCTTTGTTAGGAAGAAAGAAAGAAAATTCATTTATATTTTGACGCTCATAAATAACATAAACGGTAAAATGTATAGGTAGGTCATTGAACAATTCTATGGCACCAAAGGGATATAATATATCAGCATTAAAGTCAAGTGCGCAAAACACTCGATGCTGGTTTTCAGATAAACGCCCGCCAGTGATATAACAATATTCTAGACATTCTCCGATATTCTAGACGTCTATTGCTCCTCCGCAATAAACCTAAACGCATTGTAACTAAGGCAACTTGTGAATTTCTTGTGAATGTCTACCTGCTGAATAACTATTAAAAATCTTATTGCCTTAACAAATTGACAAACCGATAGAAAACACGACATATAACTACTATGGGAAATTGGATTCATAAACGTTATTTATGTTGAACTAACTTTTTGACATAGTAAATCATGATTTCTTCAACCTGTTCATTCGATACAGTGTAGTAGAGTCTTCAGCAGCCCTTATTCTGTTAGATCGATAACCGAAGCAGCTCATAACAAAACTTTTTATTGGAACCGCGCGCCGAAGACAACCTTTGCATGCAACGTCTTGCGTGCTATCTGCTATGAGACGGAATTCAAACTGTATTATACTTTATTGCGAATAGATATGATTTAAATTGGTGTGCAGGGGTGGTAATGTAATGCAAAATACTTACTGTCATTTGGGCGGAATCGATTTTTATACGTTTCCGTGTTCTGGGACAGGGCGCGGTGCCGTCTCGTCCCAACTGCCTCATGTTTTCATGTAGGAACCGTATATTATGCATATTGAATGACCTATAAAAATACAACTACTAATGCCTAAAAGTATTATATTTTTTAAATTTACGCGCCTGTTTACTGAATCTATAACCTATGACGTTTTCGAAACGGAAAAAGGTCGAATCATCGTCGCTCGTGAATTATTTTTCGTAAAATATTTTAGCCGAATTGTAGCAGTAATGGTTGCATAACAATACAATTGTAAGAATACTAAAGACAACATAGTATATTTTTTGTGGATCGGTGCGTCCGGCCGTAGATTATAATTTTAACTTTACGACTGCTGGTTTACAATGGGTTTAATTCAGCTCTCCCCAAACAATCGGAACAATGGACAATGTTATAAATATGCACACACCAGCCATTCTCCCAAAACTCACGAGTTTCATGTCATAACAGAGCACATCGGTCCACGGGTGGGCCGACGTGGCCACGCATGAATTTGTCACTTAATTTATGGCACAAAGACACACGACGAGGACTGTATGTTGCTTATCCTTATTAACCTAATTTAGGTGCAATTAAAATTGCTCATCGTGATTCGTGACCTTTTTACAAGCGCATAAGCAGTTCTCACATGTTCTGTGGTTATTAAAATTAAAGTTCATTACACATAGAAGTGACTGGATCCCTTGCCAGGAATATATATCATAGGGGCACCTTAGACGCTCAAGCAAACGTACTTTTGCCATAGTCGTTTCACTTTGAGAGAAATTAATGCGATCATACGTGAACTAGTCTTAACTTTTAAGTTAGTTGCAAGATTTTTTCCTACATTAAGATACGTAACGAAGCCAAATTGAAATTTACTCAGCATTATAATGTTGGGTACCTACGAGGAAGTATCCAATTAGTCTTTAATGGAAGAAAAAGTATTTCCAACTAACTGAGGCTGAGCAAATTAGTCGTTAGAAACACATACGCAGACAAAAGCTAGGTCTACTTATCGATTCAATCTTATGAATTAATCGGGCTCAAGCAGCCTCATTCTCGTCACGTGCGCGGCTCACGACTTGTCCACATAAGGGCGGCCTGTGATCTAGCCGCCAATGCCGACGACTGGTACTGCGGATCTGGGACTAGAGCTGTGCGCGGCCGGGGTTCCCACGGGGCAATGGACCTCTGAATACCTACCGGTAGTTACATCAATCGAAACACTCTGTTCCTTGTGAGATCTGGTTTACTTTCAAACTTAGTACTTAAAGCCTCGAAATTAAACATACTTGATCACTGTCCTTCGCACAACCAAAATTCAAACCACTTCCACATCAACCAAAATTTAAATGATCTCATAATATTAGAACCTTTAAAAATCAACCATGCCGACCATAAAAATACCTTTTTAGGTCTCTCTAAACAGTTCTAAAAAGTCAAGAATCGACTTCATCAAAACATCATGCCCCACGTAGGCGATCTCCAAAACGGACCAATTAATAAACCCATAATCAAAATCTCTGATGAGCACTTATGATATAATTTTTGAAACGGAAAAGGAGGCACGCTTTAGACCATAATTGCTGGCTGCCAGATCTTTAGAACAGCCATCATTATTGGGGGATACAATGATGTGCCCCTGTCAAGGTTGCAAATTAAAAGAACAACTAGAACAGTCTCGAATATAATTTTTTCGTGAGACAACTGTAATGTGATGTGGCAGAATGAACTACTTATTAGATTTCGGCCACCTATGTACTTATCAAGTGGCAGGACTAACTCTTCCGAGGGTCCGACTGGGCACCGCTTTGTAATGTACAAGCATTACTGTGTTCTGGTTAATGAGCATGACTTAATAACTAATGTCTGAGGATATCTAACGAGCGTAGTACAGTTCCGCGCAGGCAACACAAATTTGTTTCATAGTTCTGATTCTGATTGGTAATGCAATTGATATGGGAAGACGTTATGCTTACCATCATGCAGGCAGGCAAATGGCCGGCTCGTCTCTTTATCAAACAGTATAAAAAAACTACCCGATATATACTAATAAAATAGAAAATATTATTTCCAATTAGTTATCTAGTGTAATTTTTTACCGTCGATAAGTAATTTAGCGTTTGACCACTGTCTCAACTCATTAAATGACGATGTAAGGCGGTAAAAAAAATGTTTCAATATTTACTAACATATTTTTCTTGTATGTCGGTGGTAAAACATAATCGTTCAAGTCTTCGTAACACAAGACAAATCGTTATCGTGTGCGAAATACATATGTCTACCATAAATCAATAGTTTCCACTCCTAAAGATCCCAATTATTATGCAAAACAGAGTCAAAGAAGTCTTTGAAGTTTTGGACATCTTTGAAGGTTACAGCTCCATAACGAATTAGTTACCTATTGCTATATGATGTCATTATGACAAAAGCTATCAGTGTTTTTTATCAGTTAGATTAATTGAAGAAAAAATCTGCTGATCACTTGGTGGAGAAAAAAACTACTTATTGATTGCCATCAATTTGAATATTAGCTCATGCTCCCGGTTAGGTTATCTGATGTTCTAGACGACCAAGATGACTAGGTGCTTTTTTTACCTATATTCTTCTTTGCCTGTAAAGTCAAAAGAATATTTTCTGGCCTTCTGTATCATATAAATATAATGTTAAAAACGTTAACATCCCGAATTATACGAACTACAATTAAAATTCCAATTATTTAAAAAAGTGGCCCCCATGTTTAACATTCAGACCTTTCTCACTTAATTTTTTTTTATATAAACTTAAGAAACACGCAAAGGGCTAGCCTGATCGTAAGCGGTCACCGTCGCCTATGGACATTAGCAACATTGGGAGCATTGGGAGCCAATGCATTGCAGACCTTTGTGAACTCGTATGACACCCATCTTGCAGGACTGCATTTTGTAGCATTGCGGAAAAACCTGTGGAGGGAGCTCGTTCTACGTTTTGCAAGTACCTATGCGGGAGAAAAGATATCCCTCTGTATATTTTACCGAATACAACGGGGAATGTATTGGGAGCCAACGTCTCTGCGAAAATTAAGCGGCTCTAGGAGGTCCGTGAGTTTAGGGTCATCAACAATTCGGATCGCTCTATAAGTTGTATTGCGTCGGGCGACTAGAGTTGATATTTAGGCGCACCAATCCAAAGGTGTGAGCAGTATTGAATGGCTTATTACGAAAATAATAAAATATTTACACTTGTACAAAATGTAAACCTACGTTTCTTCATTTGCAGGTCACCACCATGGCCTATTACCGCTGTGGTCCCACTGCTATCGGGAGCCGCACATCCTGGGGGCCCGTCTCGTCCCCCACCGTCGAGAAGACCTTTGACCGCCCCCTCAGCGGTAACTTCGACCGCATCTACAACGCGTTCGAGAGAACAAATGCCTTCGAGTACGTCCGGAACACGTTCGAGGGGAAAGATGAAGAGAGACATATAGGGCATGAAGATATAGTGGTGAATAGGAAGATGAGCAGCAGTTTTGAAAGGGCGGACTGCGCGCTGGCTGCGCAGACGCCGCTCTTGGAGGACGAGGACTTCTACCGGGAGAAGATCCTGTACTCGCAGGCCAGGCAGCTGTTCCCGCTGCAGGAGGATCTCGCGGATTGGATCAATAAAACTATTGGTAAGTAATTAAACATGTTATTATTATGTCGGTTTTGCTTAAATTAACAAGTTTACTGCTAAGATCTAGATCAAAGGAATACCGATGTAATTTCGCTAGCAAACATGAAATACGAAGCCAAATATATCAATCCGAAGCGGTTGTAGGTGTCAGACACCTTCGTGATATAATCCGGCTATGCTAGGCATCCGCTTTCATGAGCTCGTAGAAATTCGGAGTCGGCACGCGTCGCGTCGCGTTGCTCAACGCACTGCAATGCGTGTAATCGCAATTTTACGATTTTCTCCGACCCCTGTCTACGTGCGGCCGGGCCGGTCCGGACAGAGATGAGATCGAGGCTTGTCTAGACAGAGGTAATGTTCGCGTTTAGGATATCCGGTCGATGCGCTACATCATCCGTATATGTACACCATAGACATTATAGTAGATTCATTCTTACACCTGGGACTCGTACTCTCGATGTTTTGTACTCGGGTGTTCCTACAGAGAGTACGTTTGTACGATAAATAATAAATTCACTACTCTGTCCTAGTGCATGTTATTAGCTGTGCATCATTTTGGATCTAGAGTGCAATATTTACACGTAAAAATAATTTAGTAAACAAAGCACTCAATAGTTCTGATAAAATGAGTTAGTAGTCAAAACTATAGGCAAGGGATTTACATTTATTTTTTGCCTGGTAAAATAAGAATTTATACTGAAAACTATGAGTAGGTTTTAAAAAGTAAATAGTAGGTATGACGTGTCTAGATCTTTAACTTTCTTAAAAAACACCACGCTATCTAATCAACACACACGTGTGTTCCAAAAATCTACACCAATGCCGCCAGACGCGCACTGTGACCTAAGATTCAGAGACGATTCTAAGCGTAGACTTTGGCTTTCATATGTCAAAACTATATAGAATTTTGACGTATGGAAGCGTGAGTCCACGCTTAGATTCGTGTCTGAATCTCAGCCTTATTGTATCATCGTGACCAATATGTACGCCACGATTGTGTCGCATTATGTTATTAATGTTATAATCACCTCTACTTGTAAATAGATCGCTGTTCCACGCTAGTAATACGGTTATACCCTCATGGAAATAGAGCAGTTGGTTTTTAGACTTAGGTATCATCAGAGATATTGAGAAAAAGCCATAATAACTGCTGGAAAGCATCTTCTCGGATAATGTTTTGTTAACCATCTCGAGCAGATCTCTAGCAGATCAGTTTCATGTATAATTATAAAAGCGTATCACAGATTCGATACGAGAGCTATGCAGTGAGCTTCCACAGCAAGTATTTATTTTGTTTCTTGTCTAGGTATGTGTTGTAGGTCCGTGGTCCTAACAACCTTTCATTCACCTTTGTATTTCAGCGACCATTGGTGATTTATTTTCCTCGACCGTTCCTCAAATTATCCTTTAACTCTAACTCTTCTACCATCCGTTCCATAACGATTCATACTATCATATCATCGAACGTGGGTTGAAGCTAATTAATTGAAGAAGTAAACAAGTTTTTGTTCATCTGACCATAACATAAGAACGTGTGACAAATTGATATCCGGTCGGGCTGTATTCATTTGGTTTTTAATGTATTGAAAATTATGTCCGTCTCGAAATGAACAATCACGTAAGCGGTAGAGCTATGAGGAGCAAAGGATTAAAATGTAAATTAGAAACATCCGATGCCACTACATTCCATCGGCAGAGAGAAAATCAGATACATTACAAACTGCGACGACGATGTCGACGGTCCACACTAAAATTACAAAACAAAATCTGCTACCATCTTTCTAACTGCATCATTACATTATTCGCAACCATTGCATTATAATTAATATACCAATCCCATCAGAGTTGTCTAACCCAGTGCTAAACATGATAACAACCACCCACAACAAACACTTAACCAAATTTACGACGTGGTCGGTATTCTCTACATTAGTTAATGTTATACCTACTATTTATGTCTATACATGTGCGAATTTATAATTTGACTTGTTTACGACGAGGTGAGTGGTGACACAGACCCTGTGTCACAACACTTCCACTCACAATTTGAAACCACAAGCATTTGAACAAAAGAACAACAAAGCAATGACTAAACCGATGTTAAGTAATGTCTATTTGATACAATAGGTAATCAAATTATTAGCACAGTTAATACAAATCCTGTTAATCGTGTTTAAGGCCCAGAATAGTCAGTATTGCCACCCATATTGTGTCGTTCCTGCTTACTGTATAGTATTGATATTTTAATACGTTATACTCGAGGATATAAATGACTAATCGACCGGGTTAAAAACACGAATTAAGGTAAAAGTCTCGATAAAAAAAAATGTCAAACGCAACCCTGAAAATTAAGTTATTCCCTTGTATATCCTAAACACGAAAGTGTATCGGTCTTATATTTCACTTAAATATTCTCCAAATAATAAGAAAACAATCGACCGAGCTACTTTTTTGATTAATTGTTTTATTTTTACATAATATGGATTTTTAGAAATGTCGCTTACGTTTTTAATTTCGAGCAGCGGCAACATCGTGGCGCTCTCTTTTCTCTTGTTACTCGCGTGTTTTGCTTCACGCTCTATCTCATTCCGCGGCGATCCGCGCTGCTAGACGGACCTGTGTCACTTTTCTCCAGGACATTTACACAAATAAAACTCTCATATTTATGGGTAAACAATCTTATAAAAAAATGTACATTAGGCGAATTTGTTTTATCAATCTTTGAGAAATGATTTGACATTAAAACTGTGATACATATCCGTTTTCTAATTTGTAAATAAAAAACAAGTTCTGTTACCAATTTCGACCGCATAGATTGCGTGTCGTCAAAGGCGTACGATTGCACTTAGCTCCATATATCGAATCTCAGCAAGGGCTCTTTTTGCACAATTTTTTTTTTGTGTTTTCTGGTCTTTTTTCAAACTTTGACGTTCCTAGATGATTTGATGAAGTCATCCAAGTTCTTCGATCAAAGGCAACTTGGTCAAAGATCTTTGACGGGTGGAATATTAGCCTTAGGTACGGGAGAAGTAAGGAGGTATTACCTACCTCCTATAATAATGGATATAGGTGTTGGTTCGAATCCCACCAATTTGTCGGTTTTAGTTATATATATATACCCATCCAGTGTCGAGGGTCCCAAAGGAGCTGGCGCGGGGGAAAAATACCTGTCTCCCCCACCTTAGCAATTTTAATAGTAATTTTATTATAGGTCAAGCTATTTTGAACCTTATCACCACTGGATAAGGTCTAACTGTTTTTTTTTATCGCCGGACCTACGTGGTACCGGCCGACATTAAAGCGTCATTAAGGTTCAATATAGTTAGCAATTTTATTATTTTATTAGTTCAAGCTATTTTGAACCTTATCACAACTGAATAAGGGCTAACTGTTTTTTTTTTGCCGCCGGACCGACGTGGTTCCGGCCGACATTCGACGGGAGGTTCAATATAGTTAGCAATTTTATTATTTTATTAGTTCAAGCTATTTTGAACCTTATCACAACTGAATAAGGGCTAACTGTTTTTTTTGCCGCCGGACCAACGTGGTTCCGGCCGACATTTGAGGGGTTATATATATATTTATATAATATAATAACACGTAAAACTGTAACTGATCGAAAATATTCGAAATAAAATAATTCAAGTATGTAGTTTGAGAATCAAGTTACCATATTTTATCAGAGTGAAAATTTGTGGTCCGATGAAAAAATGTATCATAAAATTGCTGTAACTGTAAATCAAACTGTGAATAACTAATTGATTTATCAAGCTTGTGGGTAAGCTGAGAAATGAGTTGACATTGTAACGACGATGATACAATTCCGTTTTGTAATTTGGAAACAAAATACAAGTACTAGTAATATGTTACTAATTTCGACCTAACACATAGCTGTCGTGTTGGTTTAGTGGTCGAAGCGTTCGGTCTCGAAGGCGTACGATTGCACTTAGCACCATATATCGAATCTCATCAAAGGTCACTTTTTGCACAATTTTATTTTTTGTGTTTTCATCGTCGCACTTGTTATTATGAACCCCGATTTTGTCTCATGTCATTATTCAGGTAGTTTATTTGAAAAAATTATCAAATCTGTCCTACAACCGGGTCATGAAATCAACAAAAACAAAATATTTAAAACGAACTGGAGTACCTACTTACTTATTTAAGTTTTTATCTATACAAATAAATAAAATTGAAGTGTCTGTTTGTAATATCAAAATATCAGCTTTTTACCAAATGCATACGAAAGTATTACGGTACCTATAACAAAACAACCATTTTAAAATTTTTGTCTGTCCGTCTGTTTGTTTGTTCCGGCTAATCTCCGAAACGGCTGGGCCGATTTTGACGGGACTTTCACTGGCAGATAGCTGATGTTACAATGAGAAACTAAGGCTACTTTAATTTTAGAAAAAAAAAATTAGGGTTCCGCGCAAAAAAATAAAAACCGTAAAATCCAATATATCCGCGCGGGTGAAACCGCGGCCAGCAGCTAGTTTTACTATATAATCTTACACTTCATAACATACCTTCTGGCCAGTTTTGTCTTTTTATTTTGTGTAGGTAACGAAATATAAATATTTTTACCTTTTTTCTTTATATTTTATTCTCGACTATAATGCCGTATTAGACGGAGATTTCTAAATTAAACGATTGTTTAGACATATTCTTATCGATATTATTAAAACCACAATCTAATTCCGCGTTATCTACAATTTATAAGCAATTTTCTTTTTTTGTCAGGGTTGTCACTTTCGCACATCCGGATGCTTATAGTGTTTTTATCCGGATCAATTTTTTTTTTATTTACATGGGACTCCAGGCCTGTCCCAAGTAGGTAAGTATACACTAATCAAAATAAAGAGACAGAAACTCGCCGACATTATTTTAAAATAAATAGTGATTAGTGATGGAGTGCCTATTTCTTTAAAAAATGTGTCTAATAGATTCGCGTGTACCCATGTTGTAGAGGCAAGTACCTACTCTTTCTTTTGTAATAATTATAGAAATTACATCGATGACAGCAGCTAAAAAACAGGGTCAAAGAGTTATTGTTAGATACAAATTTAATCGTAGTCATTCAGAATGAAGATTCTGAATGACTACATTTTCATCATCAGGGTCATCTGGAGTAATAAATAAAATATTTTGTTCAACAACAGGTTTCAATAAATATACTGCTTCAGCTGATAATGGGATCTTTTTATTTTCTTCTTTCTTTCGGCCATTTTAAAGTCGGAAATGAAAGAGCGAGAAATACCTTCGACGAAAATGTCGCGATATAGGTATGAAATTTCATCCCCCATTTTTCCACCCTTAGATAAAAGAATACCACCCGTATTTTTTTATAAAATTAGTAAATTTGTGTAATTAATACCTTTTATTGAAGACGGTTAAATTATTTGACGTTCATTTCGTATAAAATATTAACAATAAAAATGCATAATTATGTCAAAAGAATATTTTCAGGTGAGACGGTGTCACCCCCCTGGACCCGGATTAGTCTGGATATAACATTAATTGCTGATAACTTCTAGATACGGCGGAATTAGATTGCGGTTTTAATATTATCGATAAAAATATGTCTAAACAATCGCTTAGTTTTGAAATCTCAGTTTAATACGGCGTCATAGCCGAAAGAAAAAAATATTAAGAAAAAGGATAAAAATATTTATATTTCGATATCTACACAAAGTAAAAAGACAAAAACTGATCAGGTGTGTTATGAAGTGTATGATTATCTAATATAATAAACTATTATATAAATAAAAACTCAAATAAGTCCTCCAGCAGCGCAAGTACATCTTTTCGATCGATGAAATTGACAGTTTAACTCGATAAATTGGGTTTTATTGATTTTTTATATAATTTATCGAGCCTTGAAAAACCTATAAAAGTTATCGAATTGCTAGGTCGAATCCAAATCCAAAGAGAATATAAAGCTACTATAATATTTTACGATCAGACTTCGGTACTCGCAACATTCGATAAATTTATCAGTATTTTCGATTCGACAAATTTATCGTTAGGACATCCGTACTTGCGCCGCAGTTCTTTTTAAATATTTTTTTGTGTTAATTTCATGACCCGATTGTAGGGCAACTTTGATAGTTTTTTTTTTTAAAAAACTACTTGTCGTGTCCTTGTTATTCTAGAGATTAATTTACTAAAACTATTGATACCTATTTGTAAAAAAAACGAGACGAGACAAAATTGGGGTTCATAATATACTATGCAACTTCGTACCGTGCGGCGTTGCGCGCGCCACGCTATATAAAATCAGTGGATATAATGTACTTCTGCACGCAGATTTCGAATGATAAACAATACCTTTCTGAGCTTGCGAGGTGAAAAACTATTTTTATACTTATTAGTATAAATATACCTACTACACTCGCAAGCAAAAATAAAGGGTCTTAAAGTTAACTCCATATAACATAAAAACCACACAGGCTAACTCTTTAGATTAAAATGAATGAATAATTAAAGGAAATTTAATTTCGCATAAAATAAACTACTATGACTAATTCCTGACTGATTTTGTGTCATTCCATTTTTACTGCAAAACCTAATAGTTTTAATTAAATAAAATGCAAGAGTAAAACTCCCAGGTATCAAAGGTATCTAGTTCCAGAAATATAATTTTTTGAAAATCGTCCCGATTTGATCCGGATAACCGCAAAAATAAATATATAATATCATAAAATACTATATACTGTTATATACTCTACATATACTATATACTATTCATATACTCCTACCTATAAACTACCTACCTGCCATATTCCACTTGTCAATAATTAATAAAAAAATAAAAAAAACAAAGTATCATTCCTGTAACCGAGTAAACCGGACATACAATGTTTTGGCTGATAACTTTATTAACCCATGGAATTATGACGAGATATGTTGTGAGGGCGTAGAGGAATTAGTGAGGTATCTTTTTGTGTAAATAGCTATTCCGGAAACGGCCGATAGTTTGAGAAAAAAAAAGAAAATGTTTAAATTCGTAATGACACGGAAACAAACGACCCTAGGACTTCACTGAAACATAGATTTGACTGCCTTCTAAACATTTTATTCGAACAGCTTTGTGATTTAGTTCGTGAGTTCATAACACACCTTCTGACCAGATTTTGTCTTTTTACTTTGTGTAGATGACGAAATATGAATATTATTATCCTTTTTCTATATATTTCTTTTTTGTCGACTATAACAATACTATACTAGTAATTAGTAACAATAATATATTAGTCGGGGATTTCTAAATTAAACGATTGTTTAGGCATCCGTTTATCGATATTATTAAAACCAAAAACTAATTCCGCGTTATCTAGAAGTTATCAGCAATTAATGTTATATCCAGATTAATCCGGGTCCAGGGTCATCACCTTCTCATCTGAAAATATTCTCTTGAGATAATTATGGATTTTTGTTGTTCATATTTTATACGAAACAAACTACTAATATTTTAACCAACTTCAATTAAAGTAGTAGGTTCAGTTATCTGTAGTTTTTTGTGGTGACTTAATTTGATTTATCTGCCAATTGTCAACAGATTTAAATGATTATTGTTTTAAGTAGGCAGGGCACCACCCTATATTAATTATGTACACAAATTTACTAATTTTATGAAAGTATAACCAATACCAACCCTTTTACTAAATTAAAAGTAGCCTTAGTTACTACTTATAACGTCAGTTATCTGCCAGTGAAAGTCCTGTCAAAATCAGTCCAGCCGTTTCGGAGATTATCCAGATCAAACAGAGAGACAGACAGACAGACAGACAAAATTGTGTTTTTGTTATAGGTACCGTATATACTTTCATATACATTTAGTAAAAATCTGTAATTTTGATATTACAAACAGACACATCAATTTTATTTATTTGTATAGAAGAGTGAGTAGGGAAATGCATCTACAACATGGGTTCACGCGAATCTATTACACCTTTTTTAAAGAAAATAGAAATAGGCACTCTAAACTTGCCATCACTAATCATTATTTATTTTAAAATAATATCGACGAGTTTCTGGGTCTTGATTTTGATTAGTGTATATATGGGACGGGCCTGGAGCCCCGTGTGAATAAAGAAATTTGAATTGATCCGGATAAAAATTTTGAATACCATAAGCATCCGGATGTGCGTACGTGACAACCCTGACAAAAAATGAAAATTGCTGATAACTTCTAGATAACGCGGAATCAGTTATGGTTAAATAATAATATCGATAAACGGATACCAAAAAAATTGTTTAATTTAGAAATCTCCAAGTAATACGGCGTTATAGTCGAGAAAAAAAAATATAAAGAAAAAGGATAAAAATATTCATATTTCGTTATCTACACAAAGTAAAATGACAAAATCTTGTCAGAAGGTGTTTTATGAAGTATATGATTATATAATAAAATAAAAACTCAAATAAGTTCTCCAGTTCTTTTTATATATATTTTTTTTTTGTTAATCTCATGACCCGGTTGTATGTATACTTTGATATTTTTTTAAAAATAAAATAGTTGTCGTATCCATGCGGGAGTTTTACTCTAGAGCTTACATTTATTAAAATTATTGATACTTGTAAAAAAAACGAGTTGAGTCAAAATCGGGGTTCAAAATACACTATGCGTGTATGTACTGTAACATTTATTGTCGCAAACTGGCTATATCATTCACAGCTAGTTCTTGTATGAAAATACAGATGGCGTGTGGCGTTTGCGCATTGAAACGTAGTCCCAGCAGTCCTAATCAGATGGCGCTAATACTTGGAAGTGTTTGGTTCCGCAAATTTATAATTGTGAAAATAGCGCTAGGTGTTGCAGTGGTACATTTTGTTGCGGGGAAGTGGGGGTCAAAACTGAAATCCGTGCGACGGAGATCTGGCCCTTAACCTTTTAACTCGATCATAACTCGACTCATCACTCAGTGATACTCGAGTCTATAGGTTATATCAATATGTATTAATCAACCTTCGAGTCTACGCGAGCTACTTTTGCCGACTATTTTCCAAGTTTTGATTACTCTAAGATTAATAATAATCAGAGGCAGAACAAAAACCAAAACCCTCCATGGGAAAAATAAGCAGAGGTCCAATAAAAACAAAACACCGTGGAGGGTTTTGATTGTGGTTCAAGTAGCGCTGTTAAAACAATCGGTTTGCTATATTTAGCGATAGATGTCACCTCAACGCACACAGATACAAAGTTATGTTAAATAAAGTGGTCCGATAATACTTTCTTAATCATAACAATTAGTTATTAATATTACGGCACGTATGCCTAAATTATGTCGTATATAAACAGAGCAATAACCGTTCGCAGTCCAGCCGATGTCATGCATATTTAACTACTACTCATGTTCAGTACAAGTCATGAGGCAAAGCGTTTTATCTCTCTCTCTCAATTAAATTGTTTAAGCAGGAAAAAATAGTAAATTGGGAACTATAGTTTACTGTCTATTACGCAACTTTCTGTAAGCCTAATTAAATCTAATAAGAAATAACATTATTGTACTTGTACAGTATAATAATCTATTATTACCTATATGCTACCAAGCCCCTGCTTGAATATCTATCTGAATTGGCTTACAGAAAGTTGCGTATTATGTATGTGGTAGTTTAATACGTCTAAGTTATGTTAATACGTCTCAGGTATTTTTCAGGCAAAATCGTACTAAAAAATTATCCATCTTTAAAACTATGCCCATCACGTCTTACTATCGTTACCTCGAGATTACTACCTCATTTATAAGTTACATTAATTCTCAAATGTTTCTTCCAAACTCCTTCACGCAGGTTAACTGAGGGCGAGTTGCCCTCTGGTACCTACCGTTTATATCTCCAAACTTCACGCAGGTCAAAGTCTTACATTCTCAACCTTACAAAAATTCAAGAGCGATGCATCATCGAGTAAAGGGAATCTCGAGGCAACGATTAAGCATACGGGGGTTAATCTTGTTTAAAAATATTAATTATAAAATATTTTTTAATTATCTTCTAAGGACTAAACTTGAAATATATCTTAATTATAAAATATTAGAATCGAAATATAAGTAGTAGGTAGGTACTCTTCTAAATTAAACCATTGATAGCTATGCCTTATAGGCAATAGATGTATTATAATTGCAATCGCCATGTTCCGTTGCTTGCCCGTTACGTCGGCGTCGTTACTCGTGCGTATTCTGTGTCAAGCGCAGAGCAACGCCTCGCTTGACATTGACACCCTTTCAGAATTATTATTATATGCATGTAATATATTTAGAATGCAGGGTTCGAGAGAAGTCAGACATAAAGGATTTATCGAGAGAAATATTTTTTTTTTATATCTCAATTATTGAAAGGGAATACGCAGTTATACCCAGCACTACGAACGGTCAAGCACACCTTTCAAACCCATGGACAGCGCGACTGCGGGTGGTACAACAAAAGTTAAATTAAATTTGTTTATAAATAAATATAAATATAAAAACGATAACAACCAATTACATTCTTTTCTTCTTCAATATTTCTTTCTTTCTTTCATTTATCACATTATGAAAAAGTAGTTAAAATAGTTTCAGAAAAATAAGCAATACGTTGACATAATTTCTTTCCATACAAGTAGTGTCCTTGCAAATATGAACAGTCGTTTAACTTTATTGGTTTTCGTTTTACGGCCCGGCACTATCGTATAATTATTGAGCGAAGCAACTGTAAGCCTGGCACAGACTACGATGCTGAAAACCGGTTGTTATTTTGTTAATACGTACATAAATAATGAATAAAGAGCGTTATCTACAAGAAAACTTTGTAATAGAAATGTCTACAAAGAAAACCTAAACTCATTCTACTTTTTTGAACATATATAATATACTAGCTTCTGCCCGCGGATTTCACCCGCGTTCCCACAGGAACCATGCATTTTTCCGGGATAAAAAGTAGCCTATCTTACTCTCCGGTCCATAAACTATATCTATGCCAAAAATCACTTCGATCCGTTGCTCCGCTACTGCGTGAAAAAAGGACAAACCAACAAACACAATTTCGCATTTATAATATTAGTAGGAAAGTAGGGATTTGGGATACTCGATACTCTCGAAGTTTTTCACGAGTATGTTAGGCAGGGCCTAGGGCAGACTGACCAATTAGGTTGGTCCGATTTCTTCTACAAAGAGGTGTCACCGCTTACAACGGAGCAGGTCCACATTTTGAAATTCATCCCTTCTCCCAAGGAAACCGTGCCTAATTTTGGGATAGCAATTATATGAACTCAAGTACCTCGTAGTATATGAACTGAAATCATAACAAGTTTCATTTGAATTCGTTCAGTAGTTACGGAGCGATGCGCGACCAAGATACGGACAGACAGACAGACGAAAATGAATAAAAATCTAGTTATGGATAGAGTGTTATTATAGAGTGCCCTCCAAAACAAATTTCAAAATTATATCTTCAATGTAGGTACAGAATTGGACCTGTTACAGTTTTAATATAAGTATAGAGATAAGACAACTACAGATCGAGAAGTTGCATTTTATGAACAAACTATATTGTTTCTCCCGGCAACCTATACGAGTATACACTATACAGTATATGAGTATCAGTATCAGTATCATGTATGAGTCGTGTGACGTGTTCAATCCTATATTTTTGCAGCGTACATGCCGCGGGTGGTCCTGCCATTTATCTGTAAGTTTAATTGCACATCTCTAGGTACAAGATAAATACTTGCCGTCCCTTCGGGGTCCAAGAGCAGGTTCGGCTCTCGGTGCGATGCTGTACTTGAGATAAATTTGACGTTCAGAGTAATTACATCATCTGAAGAGTTTCATTCATTTTATAATTATTTTGTGTAGTCGTGGCAATTATTTAAATTGCAGTAATTTCAAAGAACCGTCGCTGTGATGTTCAGTTTCTTATATTATTATTACCTACTAGGGCTTGTAGATTATCCAACTGTTTTTGTAGCTAGCTAGGTTAGATGCAGTGTTTATTTATGTATTAGCTAGTTAATAAAGGCATTTAGCCCATTAAAAAAAATATTACTTTATATGTATATTATGATCACAGCATCCTAGGTGATGCGAGAATTATAAGTAATTTGTGTCGGATTCTCCGCCTTTCACTAAGTATACAGGGTGTAACAGTAATGTGTAGCAGTACTGAAATGTCTGTAGGTAGATCTAGTAAGAAATGTCTAAACTGAAATCTTACTGAAATTCTGAAATGTATGTACAGAATTTCGGTCCCTTCAAATGTTACAACATGGGTAAATAGAAGCTACCCAAATAAATTAAATTTCTTTTCGATCACTTATAAAGAAATAAACGTATTAGATACATGTTTCGTAACAGCACTTTGCTGCCATGTTCCAATAAAAATTAGAAAATCAACAACTGCCTGGATAATTTTATTGATTCAATTGCAATTGCAATGTATGCGCATATTGCGCTATCCACATTGCGTATACGCAATGACGCTTTTACACACATGCATAATGCAACGTGCTGCATTACGAGTCATTGAATCGAGAATTTATTTACATTGAGAGAGAATTCATATAGGTGTATACTGTATTAGCTGATGTTAGGCTCAGAAAGAGCATTGAAGCCGTATATATTGTGGCCTGATTGTGCAACAAGCTGAGAGGTTATGTCTAGTTACAAATCTATCCATCAAACGTATCAGTACAATAATGGACTTTTCATAATTTTCACAAATTCCAAGACTCATCAGATTACTTAGAAAGTGAGGGATTTGTATATTTTTTACTAGGTGCTTATAGGACTAAGTACTCATCTGCGAGTGTCCGTCTGGGTTGGAACCGCTTTGCTTGTGAACTCGTGAAGTCTGCCGCTAAGCTGTATTCCATTACTGTGTTCCAGTTTGATGAGCAAAGTAGTCAGTGAAATTTCTGGGCTTATGAGACTTAATACCTAATGTCCAGGGTAACGAGCACACCACAGTGCCGCGCAGGCCTGTGTTTTAAAGTCCTGATTTGCACTGCAATTGGGATGTTGACTGATTTTGGGAAAGTGTTTAAAACGATGCGTATGGGCCTAATATAACCCAAAATATTTAAATTTACTTTTTAAAACAACTAATATTTTAATTATCATGTATTTAAAATGCCGTTTTAAATTTTGCTCCAAAACGGCAGTGACGTCACGTGTTCAATTACCACAGAGTAATTTTCTATAACACTGTAAAGTGACAAGCAAAGAGAATATAACCACTACTACCTAGTCTGTGCTACGTTTAGTGACAAGTTCATTCGATGCTTTCTGTGTATGTATTGTTATGTATTAAAATATGAGTTCTAAGTTTTTTGAGCTTATTGATTTATATATATGCTTTGGTTAATTAATACACTTTGGATCGTAGAATCTACGATTACTGTTATATATTCATTGTTGGTTATAGAAATAATGATTTTTGGTATAATAAGTAGGTACTTACACGGAGTTCTTCACATTTCTAAATTCAGCAGAGCAGAAATTATCGTTTGTCGAGAAGAAATTGGCCACCGTAAAACAATCAATTCTCGGCAAATTGGAATTATTTGCCTTTATGAAGCCACTTTCCATCATGGGAGAATATTCAAGAGTCGAAATAAATTTAGAAAAATAGGCGCGGAATTCACAGCACAGATAAATAATCACAGAAATCACTCTAAAATACTAAGCAGTTAAGCGCAACGAGCTATATACTCATTGGAGTTTTGGCGGGAATGCGAAAATGTGCTGTTGTTGATTTTGTGTTATTTACTAAAACCTTTGTTTTATCGAGTGTTAATGTGTAATAATAGTGGATTATTAACCATTAAGTGTTCGTAAACTTGCATGAGTGAAAGGCAAATAGTACAAAGACGAAAAACGTGTATTTTCGTATTCTATCCAAAACTCCATAGAAGCTTCAGTAAACTATCCACCAATTTACTGAAGCGTCACTTCGACTCGACCGCGCTTAGACTAAACTTTAACGTGACTTTGACGACTTTCATGCACCAAAACTAGAGATTTATTATATATTATTACTTATATAACTTGACACTAGTTAAATGCGCAAATCACGTGGAGCCAAAACAAAACAAAAAAAATATGGGAAACAGTGACGTCACGGGCGTTTTAGGTCACGTGACTTCGGATTGATGTGATTACATTTTGATTATTTAATTTAAATTAAATTCCTTAAAAATAAACAAAAATATTGTGTTTAATAGGATTTCTGTCACAAAAACTACCGTTTCGCGGCAAAATTATATTTTTATTTGAATACAGTCAACAACCCAATTGTTACGGGCCGGCGTTATGCTTACCATCATGCAAACGACCAGTCCGTCTCGTTATCAAATAGTATAAAAAGCCGTTTTCGATATCACGACTTCCTTTATAGGGTTCCGTACCTCAAAAGGAAAAAGGAACCTTTATAGGACTTCGTTTTCCGTGTGAATGTCGGTCAAGACGTTTTCTCAGGCACGCGTGTCGCGTAGAGGTATCAAGTTGAAATTAATATCACATACAGTCCCTCCAATTCTTACAATCCCTTTGAGCTGTGGAAAAGTAAAATTGTTTTTGTTTAGTAAAAAGCTGTTATTTTGACATTACAAACAGACACTTCAGTTTTGTTTATTTGTTTGTATGTATTATGCATATAGAATAGATGGAATATATTTGACAGCTCGAAAACTAAATTTAGATCTGTCAAACATCTTTATCTCTTTCTCATGCTATATAATTGTAAAGAGAGAGAGATCTTAATCTAAAATTAGGTTTAAGTAAGAAAAGACAGAATCAACACAATTATAAATTAAATAATTTAGTTTGGCTCCTATTTAAGTAAAAACATAGTTTCATTTACCATTAGGTAACTATTTTAGTCTTTTACTGGTGTGCGTCATAGTTTCAAAACTCAAGATTTTAAGTACTTTCAATACAAACAAGATCACAGTTGAGAATGGGCACCGATTAACTCGACCACCATATTAAACTCAGGAGTGCATAAAGGGCGAGGCGTAATCTCTACCATCTGCGCGCTGGCTGGGCGCGGGTCGTGAGAACTGCGGGTTCGATTCCGGGCGGCTGTGAAAGTACGTTCCGTTTTAGGCAGTAATTATTAGTTAATGGGCTGCCATCTCAGGAATGAGCTAGTGAGTTAGCACAACTGTCTCGAGGAACGGATCACAGAACGGATTAAATTTAAGCTTATTATACTCTTTGCGGTGTAGCATGCTGTTGCGGGTGACATCAAAGAGAATATAGAGAGTTTGGTGGCATTAGACGAGCCGTCCCTTTTCACTTTTGATCATTGCCGCGATTTACAATCTTGACTTAATATTTCAGTTGCACCCTAAATATCACAATCGTAAAATATGGAATCAGTAATAACTTTAGTAAATTAAATAAATTTACCCTGCCAAAATGTTACTGTCGTAAAAGTTTCAAAAATACAATACAGAAACTACCTAACACTATTGCGATCAGCATTTCTGAGCAGCATCTCATCTCTTTTGTAATATATTTCTTTTGTATTATAAATTGATACAAAAATCACTTTCAGTAAAACTCTAACATTATTTTGTAAAAGATTCTGAAAATTCCTTGTCTTCATAATGCAGTTGAATATGCCGTCACATGCCTATTGCCGCAAATTGGTTTCATCATACGATAATCAACTTGCGTTCCCGGAGAGACGTGATCATTTAAAATAGAAAATAATATAGTTAAGAAATAGTTAAGTCGTTCGTCAAATTGCGATCTGTCGGCTCATTAACAACAATCGCAATAGGCGATTGTAATTAGATTGCTTTCTTCGAAGTATAATATAGTAATAACGTAGTATTTGCGCTCGAGAATGCGATACCGCGTCTCCGAGCCGTGAAAATCGTGAAAAAAAACTAGAGAGTGATAAGTGATAACACACGTAGATCTATCTACTTACAGGGTAGCGCCACAGAATAAATAACAGTGTAGTTATTTGTTATGCGAGGCTGCAAAGTTGTTATTTGGCGTGAGTATACTTGTATTGAAACCTGAGGAAGCGAAGGACCCTGATTCTGAGCGTCGCGAGGTTTTCAAAGGTGCGGACGCAAAATAACTGCTGCCGAGTCAAACACACAATTTTTAACTTTACTGCTTCGAGGAAACATTTTGTTTATCGTTCGAATTTCTGCGCGAAAATTTGCTTTTTCCACGCTAGTGGATAAAAAGCACTTTTGCGCGCAGATTTCGAATGATAGGTAAACAAGGCCTTTCCGAGCTTGTGAGGTGAAAAAAAATATTACTAAAGTCATGCATGGTCATGTATAGTATCTTGCACTTGCACTTCATAATATTACCTACATGTGTTTATGTTGCACTATCCTGTGGAAGCATTAACTCGGTAAATATGATAAAAACTTCATAAAGCACAATTACCACTCGTTTGTGTAACGGTGGCGGCACGGTGCGTCTGCGCAGCGTGATGTGTGCGCGGCGTGATGGCGGCGCGGCACGCACGGCGGGTGTGGGTGATGGGAACGTAACAGTACAACGATATGTAGGTAGGTAAACTCTAAAATACACGAATGCACGATCATACTGTAATTACTAACAGTCCAGTAGTAGGGGAACCGTAGAAGTCAGTGTGAGACAAGGCAGAGTGAACTGATTTGGCATTTTGTAAAAAAGTACCTAGTAGGTATATCACAGGTGCTGACTGGTGGCAACACAGTAGGTACTCAAAAACATAACACACCGGAAAGCAAACTTTATGGTTATCACACAAATTTAGCTACGTCCCGGCGGCGCTTTGTAGAGTTTGTTTCACGGGACGGTGCCGTCAAGACTGTTATAAAAATGAAGATTATTTATGTGGTTTTCATTTCATTATTTTATTTACATGTACCACAGACCTCTCCAACTTATTTGGTTTGTAGCCGACTTCCGAAAAAGGAGGATGTTCTCAATTCGACTGTGAAAATGTTACTCGATTTCACCATGGAAGTCAACCGAATTTTTTAATGAGTACCCCTGAGGTGTGTCAAAGGGGGTCCTTTTATACATTTTATTAAATAATCTCAAGGGAATCACCAAACGACGTTGTGTAAGAAAAAATTTAATTTACGGCAACATGAACCTTGAAATATGACCCCCCATAAACCTTAGGCACCACTGCAAGTCGCGTCGCGTGCGCTGCGCACGCATCGAGCGACAGACATGCTATGCCGCCCGCAACGTCTCGTAAACATGAGGGTAACCGCGACTGAAAAGACGGAGAAGACGGTAGTTCTTTTATTTATAACGTTGGTACATTTAGTATCTACAGACAAATTGGCTTCGTTGTCTAGCTACTGCATAAGTACCTAGGCACGTAATTTAGTACTACTGGTAGGTATTAAAGATAACTACAATACAACTTAACTAATGTTAACTAGATATATACCCTATACAGTTGGACATCCTGTTGACCGCTGTAAACCTTCTAAATGCCTACTACAAGTTGGCAGCGTACACAGCCTAGTCTACCTACATGAGTATATTTATCTGCCACATTCACTCGCCAAGAAGTTTTCGTTGAATATTTGCCATTTTCTAGAGCATTTTACGCAAATCAACATACATAAGTACAACAGTCATGTACATACCGTAAGAATGTACCTATAGTCCTATATACATGTAACTTTATGATTTTGCAAAAATAAGTGCGTTGGTTTTCAAAATTATGCATCTACGCATCGAATTACGTCGGAATTAACTACATATTTCTAATAGGTGTCAAAACTACCAAATTATAGAAAATATTAAGCATTCAGTTCGCACGAGTTCCTTCACTCGTTTGAGTTCCTTTTATCCACTTTTTGATGTAGGAATGGAATACTACCAGTCTAGCACATTGTCTTACCAGATCCGTGCTCATATTGTCCACAGGTATAACGTACCTGACCGGGGAGAACTTCCTGGACGTGCTGGACAACGGCGCCGAGCTGTGCCAGCTAGCGGTCGTCATCCACGACAAGGCGCGGGAGGCGCTGGACCAGGGACTCGTTGTGGGGGTCAGTGCTCAATATTCATAGCTTGTTGAACTGGAAAACCGGACGACTGCTACCAATTATTAGTCTACCGGTGACTTGATGCTCGTTTTCTTTGGTACCTAATTGACATAGTGTTGTGTGTAACACTAATTAATTGCTAGTTAGCTTCTCGAAATGCCTCAAATTAATATTTATGATTCTATATTGTTTCTGGATGAACTCGTGTAGTTTGTCTTCTTGTACAAGAGGGAATCCTAGTTCAGGGTCTGCAGATGCGTCTACAAGCTTATATTGGTCTATATCAATTGAAAATGACGTCATGGTGAGTCTGATTCGTGATGTCCCGTTGTAAATTTGTTAAGTATGGTTTTATACTTATTACAAAGGTATTCTCAAAAACACCTGGTCTCCTTCCAGCCGGTGCCGCAGATCCGCGGCCGGTGCTGGCAGCGCGCGGCGCGCCGCAGTTTCTTCTCGCGCGACAACACTGAGAACTTCCTCACCTTCTGCCGCGAGCTGGGGGTGCACGAGAACCTGCTGTTTGAGAGCGATGACTTAGGTAAATTATTCTTTTTTTCGGATCATGACCCGTCCACATGACTTTCCCACTGGTAATCACCCACTGCGCTACAGTGTACGGAAACAGTAAATATGGCTTGAAAGACGTCAACGCGCGCGATGCTTGCACATTCCTTCTTGGCGACAGTCCGACAGACTAAATGAGTAAAGCGGTGGTAATCATTCCGATGGACACTCGCAGAAGAGTTAGTCCTACGATCTATTAAACCAGTCTCTCTGAACCACTAACCTAAAGTCAGATATTCAGAGAAATGGAAATGTGAACAGCTTAAGCTGAATTTCATAACGATATAACCTCTTACCTACCTCATATTATTTTACCTGGAGCGTCCCACTATCTACTGAGATAATATAATATTGTTAGAATCAGAAATGGAATTTGCTTAAGAAAAAACAAGTTAGAACAAGAATTCCGTTTATTACACGAATTAAATCAAACATTTAAACCAAGGAAAAGTACTCACAGTTCACATAATTCAAATAACGATTGCACACTTGTAAAACCAATACTAACCACGATAAAATGACTCACGTGACCTTTATAACGATCGATAGGGATTCTAGCAGCCGTCCGTTCGCTTCGAGCGTAGAAAAATAAGTGACCGTTCTTATCGAGGCGTTCGGCTTTTATAGATGACGGTAGGTCCGTTGTGATGAAAAAGAGACGTCCCTAACACGGCCTCTCCTGACACGGCGGCGTCCTCGCAGCCAACTCGAAGACCGACGGAGCAGCACCGGCAGCAACATCCTCTTCACAGGGCACCGCGACGTCGCTGGCACGGCGCGGCGTGACATCTCCACGACGCGAAGGGGGTGCCGTGACGTCACCGCGACATGACGTTGATGCTTCAGCACTGTCTTGGTCTAGACAATGTTTCATGCTCCTCTTTCACTTAAACAAACACACCCGATAGGTTGATTCCATGAAACGCTAGGACATAATCTTAACTTTTCATAGATTTTTGCACATACTTCATCACTTGCACAGGTCCTCACATCAATCATTCATCTTCACACATCATGTAGGGCAAACATCCCGGAGTCTGTCTGCCATAGGAGCGTCCCGCAGTCCGTCCTCCCTTGATGCTGGCAACCCGACGTGGAACGTCCCGCAGTCCGTCCACCACTCACTTCGTAGAGCGTCCCGCAGTTCGTCTACTAAGTGACATTCATCATCACTCATCATGTAGGGCAAACATCCCGCAGTCTGTCTGCCATAGGAGCGTCCCGCAGTCCGTCCTCCCTTGATGCTGGCAACCCGACGTGGAACGTCCCGCAGTCCGTCCACCACTCACTTCGTAGAGCGTCCCGCAGTTCGTCTACTAAGTGACATTCATCATCACTCATCATGTAGGGCAAACATCCCGCAGTCTGTTTGCCATAGGAACGTCCCGCAGTCCGTCCTCCCTTGATGCTGGCAACCCGACG
Source organism: Crocallis elinguaria (assembly GCA_907269065.1). Lineage (NCBI taxonomy): Eukaryota > Metazoa > Arthropoda > Insecta > Lepidoptera > Geometridae > Crocallis > Crocallis elinguaria. The sequence goes on along the minus strand of OU026076.1, from coordinate 12,151,362 downwards.
TGGAACGTCCCGCAGTCCGTCCACCACTCACTTCGTAGAGCGTCCCGCAGTTCGTCTACTAAGTGACATTCATCATCACTCATCATGTAGGGCAAACATCCCGCAGTCTGTTTGCCATAGGAACGTCCCGCAGTCCGTCCACCACCAGTAGCATGATCTGAAACACAGACACTTGACGCAGACCGTCTTCATACTTTCACCATTTTTAGTTTATCACACACATGACACAACATTATCAGTAAACATGTAAGGCAAGCATCCCGCAGTCTGTTGCCAAAAGGATCGTCCCGCAGTCCGTCCTTGAGATGCCCCGCAGTTCATCTCACATAACATTATCAGTAAACATGTAAGGCAAGCATCCCGCAGTCTGCTGCCACTAGGATCGTCCCGCAGTCCGTCCTTGAGATGCCCCGCAGTTCATCTCACATAACATTATCACTAAACATGTAAGGCAAGCATCCCGCAGTCTGCTGCCACTAGGATCGTCCCGCAGTCCGTCCTTGAGATGCCCCGCAGTTCATCTCACATAACATTATCAGTAAACATGTAAGGCAAGCATCCCGCAGTCTGTTGCCAAAAGGATCGTCCCGCAGTCCGTCCTTTACATGTAAGTAATACTCACGCTCAAAGAATGCAGCGCAAGTATCGGGACACCACTTTCCCTTCGGCGGCACCATGCACTGGGCTGTGACCTGCATGGTCTTGCCATAGCAACCGCTAAGCAGGCGAAGAGTATAGTTTTCTTAGCAGCGACACCCTCGTCGCCTCGTCTCTTCCACAACCACACTGAACAGCGAACACGCAGCTCGCGGCCGGAGGTGCGCGCGTCTCGCCCAGCGGATCCCAGCACTCCATCACGTGGGATTAGTCCCACGTGATGGAACCGCGCAGCATAGTGGCCAGCACAGCAGGAGACGTCCGTTGCACTAAAGAGCCAACTCAAGACAACACAACATTACCAAATACCTCCAGCTGTAGGAGAGGTCTGTTCGGCTTGAGAACCGAGCGCGTAGTCTGTGACCGAGCGCCAAGAGAGCTCGACACCATAACGCCACCGACTATATACCTCGCCACTAAGGCAGCTTGTAAACATAACAGATCGCTTCTGAAAGCTGGCTAACATGACATTTACTCTCTAATGTCATTGAGTTGCCATTTCATTAAATTAATAGACAACCAACCACTACCACAGACTATCTAAATATGGCTGTCAACGACACGGCCATCCTGTGATGACACACGTCCTCGTGTGTTAATATGAAAAACATGAAAACACAGCACAGTTTCCGCTCGGCTAAACCTGACTATGGTCTTAGCTATAAGATCCAATTGTACCACAACGTGAAAAGCAGAGTATAAACTACCTCAGTTACAGCAGCAGCTGTGTTACCATATCACGCATGAAACTCAAAACTTCCGAACTCAAGTACCATTGACTATCGCTAAAGAACAAAATAAGTTTCACATCAAAATAATTTTAGTCTAACGAAACCCCAGCTACATCATTCGTCTTCAACAGCTATTGCTATAGCTACAGCAAATACAATTGCTACACACGCGCTTCCCTACAGGAACGCAAAGATTCGACTGTATCACAAGATACCACACGTCAGACTAAAAACCTCAGAGTTCAAGTACTGTAAGGTACCACGCGTCAAACTAAAAACTTCACAGTCCAAGTACTGGAAGGTACCGCGCATCAAACTAAAAAGCTCAGAGTTCAAGTACTGTAAGGTACCACGCGTCAAACTAAAAACTTCACAGTCCAAGTACTGGAAGGCACCGCGCATAAAACTAAAAGGCTCAGAGTCCAAGTACCATAGAACGATTATTTTCAGAAAACCAAATACTCTCACATCAAAGCAACGTTAGTCAACCAAAACTCTAGAAACTCTCGAGTAAGACTAAGGAATCGGGGTAGACATGAAAAAGGACAGCACCATAGCCGGCACTACTGGCATCTGTATGAACCTCGGTGGGAAGACTTGGATCAAAAATGGCAAGAACTGGAGGGCAATCGCGTTAAAAATTATCAACCAAACCGCGAGTAAACCACAACCGCATCTAAGCTTTTTGACCGTTTCGTATCGCGCTAATAGTTTTACCAAAAGTTGAGACGTTTCTCGACAACAACTGACAGTTAACGCTGTCAAATGAACGGCAATATCGAATTTCACACGCCTGAACCGAAACTAAACTACAGTTGGTATCAAAGCACCACCAAACCATAACTGTACGCTGTCATTTCAAATTAGCGCGATCGGGGCCCTGGTTTACTAGTCCGATTGAATTTTACATCATTGTGGGTCGGATGAGCAATGGGGTAGTTTTTGTGGCGTAATCTTTTATGCATCTCCTAAAGTAGCTAGCTAAGCCCAGAAGTTGGCGTACCTGATTCACATTTTCTGGAGATGAAGTGTTCACTAAGGCTACTTTTCACGGACTCGGTCTAACCTGACCCTGACTTACTAATTTCCCAAATACTCAACCTCAGTCACTAAAATGCGCAGAAGAGCCTTAACCCTTTAAGCAAGAAGCCACGCGAGATAAACACTCGTGTTTTGACTTCGTGGCCTGGTACGCGCGCTGCTGACCCGCTGCAGGCGTGCTGTCTGGCGCGCGCTGCACGCACTCTGGCGCGCGCTGCACGAAGTCTGTCGCGCACTGCACGAAGACTGTTGCGCGTCTGCACGCGTTCTGTCGCGCGCTGCACGCTGTCTGCCGCGCTGCACGCGGTCTGGCGCGCGTCTGCACGCTGCTTGGCGCGCTGCACGCACTCTGGGGCGCTGCACGCGGTCTGGCGCGCGTCTGCACGCTGCTTGGCGCGCTGCACGCACTCTGGGGCGCTGCACGCGGTCTGGCGCGCGTCTGCACGCTGCTTGGCGCGCTGCACGCACTCTGGGGCGCTGCACGCGGTCTGGCGCGCGTCTGCACGCTGCTTGGCGCGCTGCACGCACTCTGGGGCGCTGCACGCGGTCTGGCGCGCGTCTACACGCTGCTTGGCGCGCTGCACGCACTCTGGCGCGATGTACACGCCGCCAGGCATGCCGGACGTGCCGCCAGGCACGCTGTACGCTTTACGTGTGCTCTCCGGCACACTGCTACGCGCTGTGAGGCACGCCGCACATCGCGCACCTTGCGCCCGTTGGCTGCATCCACTGTTGTCCACGCGTTAAGAGACCCTTGGCAATGCTCACAAATGCCTTACAGTCGTCGCTCATTAGAATACCTGGACAGTGGACACACACAAGTAACTCAGAACAGGGAGTACCCGACTCCACAGAATACTGTGTACTGGCACCAAGAAGTACAGCAATTGGAGTCACGGGTGCGGGCTCGTATACGATGAGGGTAGGATGCCCCCAACTAGGCGAATCCCTACGCAGACGGGACCGTGACCTATTGTTTCGCGAGCGACTACGCTGATGAGAATAGTTACGCCTAATCCTATCACGCAGTCGACGCCCTTCAGTACTGCGAGAATCCCGTCGATCCCGGACACATGACACTATTCGCGAGGCACGACTTTTATCGCTCAAGATGCGCCGCGAATCACCATGACCATGCGATCTACTTCACGTATCTCTCCTACTCCGAGATTTACGTCACTCTTGGTTACGCGACCATCTCGAGTGGTTTGTCTTTTAGGACTACGTGACGTACACCCCATAATAAGAATCACAAGATCGAATAACAAGGTTAGCAATCGTTACGTAATTTAAAAACAACGGTTTTCTTGTTCCCTTGAAAATTCAACAAGTTTCCTTGTTTTGTTTTAAGTGGGCGAACTAGTCCTTTATCCCACTTCTGATGTTAGAATCAGAAATGGAATTTGCTTAAGAAAAAACAAGTTAGAACAAGAATTCCGTTTATTACACGAATTAAATCAAACATTTAAACCAAGGAAAAGTACTCACAGTTCACATAATTCAAATAACGATTGCACACTTGTAAAACCAATACTAACCACGATAAAATGACTCACGTGACCTTTATAACGATCGATAGGGATTCTAGCAGCCGTCCGTTCGCTTCGAGCGTAGAAAAATAAGTGACCGTTCTTATCGAGGCGTTCGGCTTTTATAGATGACGGTAGGTCCGTTGTGATGAAAAAGAGACGTCCCTAACAATATTATACAATTTACAATTCCAGTCCTCCACAACCAGCCACGCCAGGTCATCCTCTGCTTGCTAGAAGTGGCACGCCTCGCCACCAAGTTTGACATCGAGCCGCCGGGGCTGGTGCAGCTGGAGAAGGAGATAGCCCTGGAGGAGCGCGACTCCGGCCTGGACTCCGCCATGTCCAGCGCCGCCTGGCAGTTCAGGGACATCTCACCAGCGCCGAAGGACAAGTGAGTATTCAAACCAAGGTGTGGTTCCTACTGAAAATACCTCAAGTCTAATATAGCTAACGCTTGAAAGCTTTTCACTAGGTGGTAGCATTAACTCTTCTAAGAGTGTCCGTCTGGGTTGGTACCACCGCTTTGCCCGTGAAGTCTGCAGCAGTAATGTGCAAGCGTTACAGTGTTCCGATTTGATGAGCAGAGTAGCCTGTGAAATTACTGGGCTTTAGGTATACATAATGTCTCAGGGTAAAGAGTGCATTACAGTGTCGCGCAGGCCTGTGGGTTTCAAGATTTGACTGACACTGCAATTGTTATGGGCCGGCTTTATGCTTACCATCAAGCAAACGACCAGCTCATCTCATTATCAAATAGTATAAAAAAGCTTTGAGAGGTTATTGAAATAATAATAACGAATATCTACTGCATTTACAGACAATACTTTAAAAACAACTGAATTGAATGATAACGTTACAAGAAATTGAATTGACAAGAATTGTTAGAAAATAATCAACATGCGACCACAGTCAATACAATTGTTTCAGATCTACAACTACTGACCCGCCGCCATCACCAGACCCAAATGACAGTAAGCAATCAAGTAATACTACTTATTACTGTTTCTAAATTACACCGATGACCGACATGGTAATCCTAACTCGAGATTAAATAACTCTACCATAAGTAAATATGATGTCTTTCTCATTTATGAACTTTTTATTCCTACTCACATATAATTTCTCGATATTTCAGGTCAAGTAGCAGTTCCTGACAACGTGGATAACGAGAGCACCAAGTCTGAGGGTACGGTGGGCAGCACGGACTCTGATGTTCCTCTCAAACCCACCAATGAGCTGGACAAGAGGGTAAGAAATTACTGTTATAGGAATGCTATCTTACTACTTCCACAGTTTATTTATTAGTACTTGGGCATTATTAATAAGCAGTCTGCCTATAATAAAGTTTGAGAAACTTATCCTCTATGTTCAGGTGCAGCTGGTGACGCGGCTAATGGAGCGCGGCTGCAGCTGCAGCTCCGGGAAGTGTTCCAAGCTGCTGAAGGTGAAGAAGGTCGGCGAGGGACGGTACAACATCGCTGGACGAAACGTTTTCATCAGGGTAAGCTCCGATATAAATTAAAAAGTTAATTACTCAGAGAAATTACTATGTAAAAACAACTACACTAATTAATAAGATCTAAATAGTTTCTGTCTATGCTTAACCAACCTCTTTGACCACATCATCGCTTAAAATCAGATGAAATAAGCTAGGTGATAGGTGAACTTCTACAGGATACATTTTGGACAGTGTGCTATGGCATTACACGATTTGATTCCACCATCCCCATTCCGACAAGACGCTGGGTATTTCGTCACTGATTTATTGGTGTCATACCTTCTATCCGCACCGAGCGTTTTGCTTCAACATTCATCATCCGGACAACGAAGGAATAGAATTCGTTGCCGGCATCTGTATTTCTTGAACACTACAATTTGGGAGTCTTCAAGAGTGAACAGGTATCTTCAAGGCGAGCGTGCTACATCGACATCGTTGCTCACCATCAGGTGAGATTGTGGTCTAACGAAAGCCTAAAACAAAAATAACGTTGTATCCCACGTCGTTTCCAGTTGCTGAAGGGGCGGCACATGATGGTGCGCGTGGGCGGCGGCTGGGACACGCTGGAGCACTTCCTGTCGCGCCACGAGCCGTGCCAGGTGCGCCTCGTCACGCCCGGCCGCCGCGCCAGCCAGCTCGCCGTGTCGCCCGCCGGCAGCGCGGCCTCCGTGCCCGGCACCGTCTCCCCCGTAGACAGCAAAGCTTCCTCCGTTAGCGGCAAGGCCTCCCCCACCGGCACCCGTAGCGACGGCAAAGCCTCCCCCGTCCCGCGCACCGGCAGCGGCAAAATCAGTCCCGGAACCTCCACGCCGAAACCGGCCAAAAACAGAACCGGTCTGACGCTGCCGCTGCGTTCGGACTCCGTCGATGGCAAAGTAAAGTCCCCGGCACCTCGCACTAGGAAGCAGTCCGCACCAAGCTTTAGCACTCCGAGCACGCCGACGGGCCGCTCGGTGCGGACGCCGCCGGCCGAGCAGCGGAAGGCGCTCGCCTCCGCGCTCGTGCACGCACCGAAGAAGTCCCGCAGCATGAGCCTCGCGCACGTTCACAGCGACCGCAAGCCGTCCTGCGGCACGGACCGCGGCGGCCAGGGGAAGGCGCGCAGCGTCAGCGCCGCGACGACTCCCACGTCGCCCGCCCCGAGGAAAACTCGCAGTCAGAGCCTCGCGTCCAACGACAACGAGCCGAAGAAACTAGCGAGCGGTGCCGACAAGAAGTCGCGCAGCATGAGCCTCGCCGCGCCCGCGGACTTGCAGGCGCTGCACCGCAACAGCTCGTCGGCGACGGTCGCGCTGACACAGGCCGCCATCGAGGAGAGCATCCGCCGCACGCTCGCCGCCACTATCGCCGACGACCGCAACGCTTTCAAAAAGCCATTTTTGCACATCAAAGCCAAATACAGAAGTCCCCCGCCGCGGGAGGTGCCTCCCAGATAACTCTTCCATTCCACTAGTTTTATACACTTTGACGCGTAGTTTGAGGTTCTATTATTTAGTTCGCGTTTTAAGCATTATTTAGATCTCTAGTGTTCTTTCGGTAGATATTTAAGCAATCTCGATAATTTAACGTTCATTCGCTCCGTGTACGCGGGAGACTAGTCATAATGAATTTTAATTAATTAATTTAATTATCGTTTTCCAATCGCAATAAATATATAAAATAATTTTAATTTCGTATTTCCATTTTGTTTAATTACGGTGTGTCCGAGTGATATTTAATATTTCATTTATTTATGTGACATTTAGATTGTAGATTTTCATTTGTTTTCGTGATTAGTAGATCGATATTGATCGCCAACTTTACACTGATCGTTAGAATAGTCGCGAGTGGCCTCATACACAATATCCTCACGGTACAAATCGTTGTTAGATGCCCACAATAGTATATTTTCATACGACATATTTAGATATTTTTGCACGACAGTAGATATACATTACATATACAAGCACTATGTTACATACTAGATTCTGCAGATTTATATGTAATAGAATAGATAGATACCTGATAAGTGAAGGCTGTGTTCTATCTAACAATATAATCTGCGTGATCCATACTTTTAAAAGATAATAAGGATTGACTCTGCTTATTGACGCGTTACATAATATTTAGACGAGACTACGAATTTAATCGATTAAGTTTGTTCAGACTCTACCTGCTCCGCTTCCTCGGCTGCTTCGACTCTTGGCTGTCGACCAAGTCTCCGTATCCGAGCGATACAGCTGACTTGGTCTCTATTAAAGTCCTTACTTTCGAAACTATCGCTTCAATTCAAAATTGGCCTATATTTTGATATTCGAACATTTCTATTTTCAATTTCGATGTTTCTGAGCGAGTTTGAGGCAATCCTTTTACAAAATATTTAATGATATTAAAAATCTTTGAACTTAGTTTAGGAGCATTTTGATATTATCGTGGTTTTTAATATAGCTATCATGTAAAATTTTATTATTGGTATTTTAATATTGAATTATTCACTCGAGCTTAGCTTTTATTTGTAATGGTGATACACAACAATATACCTATATCATACTGCGAGGTGATTACCTATCTGCAATAATTGTGCCAACAGTTTTTATTATGTATGGTTGATAATAAACTTTTTTAATATTCAGTATTTTGTGTTTCATTGCAATCGTAGCACGCTTCCACGCAATGCAAAAGGCAATGGGAAATTGTAAAGCAAGACACGACTCACAGTTTGGTACCACCCTCAGAACTCAGCCTCGTAGGTTCTTAGCACAAGTCATGGAAGATCTAAATCATAATTTATTACGCACAAGTATATAAAAATACTATCTTATCTGTACAACGGACATAACCAAGGATTTTATAAAATTAAACACGTCCATGGAAATAACAGTGAAAGGTATGTTTTTATATTATAATCTGACATGTTCCTAGTCAGTCAAGAGGTCCCTAGGAATTTATTCCGAGGTTTCTGTTCGCCAAGTAAGTATATAGTTACTTAGGTTAATAAAATGTGAAAGGATTATTTCTTTTCAAATATAAGAAATCCTACTAATATTATAAATTCGAAAGTGTGTTTGTTGATTTGTTGGTTTGTCCTTCTTTCACGCAGTAACGGAACAACGGATCGAAGTGATTTTTGGCATAGATATAGTGGTCCGGAGAGTAAATAGGCTAATTTTATCCCGGAAAAATGCACGGTTCCTGTGGGAACGCGGGTGAAAACCGCGGCCAGAAGCTAGTTGAAAATATAAGAAAGAAAACCAAAATAAGAGCGGTAGGTAACGATTCAGGCCGAGGTAACTTTTGACGGGACTTTCACTGGCAGATAGCTGCGGCGCAAGTACGGATCTAATCGGTTCGATAAAATTGACAGTTCAAATCGATAAAGTGGGTTTTATCGATTTGTACTGTCAATTTTATCGAATAAAGTGGGTTTTATCGATTTCAACTGTCAATTTTAACGAATATCATCGAATTTTGTCGACCGAAAAGATCCGTACTTGCGCCGCTGATGTTATATGGAGTAACTTAGGCTACTTTTATTTTAGAAAAAGAATTAGGGTTCCGCGCAAAAAATAACCATGAAATCCAATATTTCCGCGTGTAACTGCGGGCATCAGCTAGTCGAGAATATAAAATAAGAAGAAATTAAGACATAATACGAGAGACTTAGGAGTCGGTAATACATGCACGCCGTAGCTAGTAGGTACTTGTATTTGTATATCCAGCCTCAGTAAATGAGCGCCTTCCCCCCAGTGCCGCAAGTGGTCGTCGGCGCGCCCGGCGCCGGTGGCGGTGCCAGTGAAGGCGTCCGTGACTCCCAGTAAGCGGCGCTACACCTACTACAACAAGATGTTCAAGCCCATGTGCTACGCGCTGCCCAGACCGCTCACGATATCGCTAGTGTAAAACCTGGATTCTAGTGTAACCACTGAAACGTGTCTAATGGGGAGGCACCATTTAGGAGGCACAGACAAAGCTAATCTCAGGTGGCGCCACCACCGCTGGTGTTTGTCATTGATGTTTACCTTGAGGGTTTAACGAATAAACTATAACCAGTAAACATGCATCTTAAAAATCATTAGATTTGAAATGGTCACTACATAACCCAGAAGAATAATTTTCCAATTTTTAAGGTTTCCAATAATTTTTGATGAGCAATGCTTTGATTCAAAATTTCCCTTTTTTCTCGTCAGAAGGGAAACGTGTGTATGTACCTTAATTTTACACTGAATTGCACTTTACAGAGGCATACTTTATCGCAGACTTTTTTGAAGATTTTTTGTTTACTAACTAAAATTTTATAATGAAGTTTCATAGTGAAACAACACCAGCAATAATGTGGCTCCCCATTGTAAACGATGATGATGATGAGGGATGATGTTTGTGAGTCTAGTCAGGGTTCGAAGTGTGTAGATGTAAAAATAACTCGTTTTAACAAATCATTTTTTCTTCCAGTGTTGAATAATAGTGGGTTAGGTTTTTGTTTTACGGCAAAATATTTCACGACTAACCTAAAAATTTAATTTTAGTTCTCTTGGTTATAGTTCTATTTTAAACTATAACTGTCCTTACACATCATATAAATTTTGTGGAGATCTCTATCTTGCTTAATTCGATTTTGAATCATCAAAAAGTCGTTGACCAATGTCTATTCCGCTGAAAAATAATTCGAGCTTTAGATACTTATTGGTATGAACCTACACCGTAAAACTGTGCCTACAAGATCACAAGTGGCCTAGCTCGCAGCAAACCTCTCAAGTATCTCTTAGAATTAATTTCTAGCAGATTAAATTAAACCAAATAGATTTATTTTAATATTTCCCCCTAAGAAAAGTGCATCCGTTCTCCTAACTTAGTGAAGACCAACTTAGGTTTGAAACGAAGGTATTTCCTGTGAAAACACTTGACCCTACTATGCAGTACTCAGACTTCCGTTCAAATTGAGTGGAATAATGAGGCGGAATAGTACCAATATTATAAAATACTCATGTAGTCAGTAGTATGCAGGTTGTTACTTTTTTTTCTTAAGTAGGTACACTATTTTTTTGTATTACCTACTCACCAAAGGTTGCCTAGAAGACCTATAATCATAAAAAACTACCACTATTGTCCTAAAAAAAACTTTCAATTGTCTTCGCACATCTGTCAATACATTCCTGGATTCAAATCAAAGACTATAAATCCTGTTGACTAATGATACAACTTCCCCTCATGCGAAAACGAACTATGTAAATGCACTACTCGCCACTGCGAGTACGAGTGCAGACTTATAACTTATCGATATTCAATGTATACTTTACAATTATTAATATATATACTATTATTAATTATTTTGGAAAAATAATAACCTTTCGTTTGGATTTGTTAACCGACTTCGAAAAAAGAGGAGGAGGTTAAATGTTCGACTGTATGTATTTTTTTAAGTATTTTAACTGATATCTCCGTCAATTGCGGACCGATTTTGAAAATTATTTTTGTTGTTTGAAAGTGTATCATCTCAAGGTGGTCCCATATACATTTTATGGAAGAACATCTAAAGATGAAAAAATGGTACTTGAATTTTCATATATCGCGATATTTTCATCGAAGTAGGTTCCCGGTTTTTTTTAAGTATTTCTGCCTTTTGTTGTTAGATTTCCAGACATCCCAGAAATCAAGGAAAAGTGGATAGAAGCGACTCAAAAAGAGAATTGGTTCCATACATCGCAAGTCATGGAATCCATTCAGTAGCTTCGACGTGATGCGTGGCCAAAATACAGACAGACAGACAAAAATAAAAATACAGTTTTGGCTTCAGTATAGATAGGAGTGCCATCCAAAAAAAATGTGACCTGGAGTTTTATTATAAGTAGTATTATAGATTAATTTATAAAGTAAGTATGTATTGTCTAGGTTTTCCATATAATAATTTATTATTAATCGTATATGTCAGGGAATCAAGAATGCGATGCTAACTACCTATTCAATTTTATCGATATTATTCTGTTCAGTAGTAGTCGTACCACATCACTAAATTACGTCATCCAAATGATCGGCCAATTGCAAGCATAGAATATTACCTCGCCCCCTGCCCGCGCCGGTGAGATATATTTGTATGAGGAATTGTGTTTATGAGCTATCAACAGGCTAAATAATCTGTGATTCAAATCCATTTTAAATTTGTTTATTGTCTAACTGAAACCAAAAAAACCAACAGTTTATGATTTACAAGTGACATATATTTACACAGCATTCTACCGATATTTTCATTTTCGATTGTTTTGTAAGTTTCGTCAGTTACCTTATTATTGGTTAAGATTGAATAATAATAAAACTTGAGTACTCGATTTCATAATTTATTTATAATACCTCAATAGGTAAATACAAAATAATTAAAATAAGTATAAAATAATAATAGGAATGAATGGATAAATGCCAAGTGTTATTTATTGCTAGACTATTACTATTGTATATGTAGTAACTATTTTAGAGAGCAGATGTATCAGAATGTATACATATTTGTTTTTATTCTTCAAATCTCTTCGAACTGATCCTTCAGGATAGAATAATATACAAGAATATAAACCTTGTGTGTGGTTTTTATGTTATGCACAAAGAATAACAAAGAAATTCAATTTAAGTTGGTTCTAAATTTGATGTTTTGTATTCTGTATTATTTAAGATTATATGAAGTGTATCTTATAGCTAGTAACTAAATTAGGCAGTATCATTCGAAGCATAAATCAGTTCGTAATAAACTATAGAAACATAACTATGTTTATTATTCATATAAAACTAACTACTATGCGTGTTTTGATGCTCAATTATGGTAAATATGATGTATGATGCGTGTCTTGTTCTTATTTCGACTAGTGGTAGCTCAATAAGGAAAACTATATTATGAGAGTGCCAATTGTATTTTAATAGTGACAGAATACAATAATAGTTAGTGCAGCATTCCATAATGTTGTAGAAAAATCTTAAATCCTTAAAAAACCTACATTTCTTTTAAGCCTCTCTTTTATTTCTCTTTTACCATAATCAAGCATACATGATCTACCAAATGATAAATGATTAATTATACAAAATTAATTTTAATACATATCGGTAGTCATTACTCATTACATACTTGCATTTGAATGTGATTAAATAATTTATTTGGCCGATTTAACTTAAATACTACGAGTAAACTTATTACGTATAACCCACAGACTTACAGAGAATAGATACTGCAAGTTTTAACTATTAGGTAAAATAAATTTAAATATATTTTACAGTTGGCATAATTAATAATTTTCGAAAAGACTGCTGACAACGGGATATCCTCTTCCAAATATACCTTTCACTTAATCAATGTTTGTTAATTGTTTTTCTTAAATTTTGTAACTTTCTCAATCGTTTCATCCCAAGATACACACATGACAATCAGCTGGCTTTATCTATTCTCTCTAAATCTACGGTATAACCATTATGGCGGTTAATTACAAGCCGATTTTACAGCAAACGCATTGTTTTCTTTAAAACAAATAGTAATATGCTATCCGCTACAAATCCGCTTAGAGATAACCTCACCCATCATCTCTTACATAATCTAGTTTCGTTCATTACATTACGTTTCAGGAGTTTCAGCTAAATTAATATTTCATTGTTGGTGGTAGCGAATACGCAATCAAAACGGTGCGTGGAAATACAACTCTCTGACGCATCTCTAAGTAAATATCGAAGAACAATATATTCGCATTCCCATATCCAAAAAAATATAAATGGATTTATATTTTAAGAGCCAATTAATAAATAGTGTTGTATATCAGAGTACTGTTTTACACTTTTTACATTACACTTTTCCAAACCATACTTCACCAACCGCACATTATCAAAAGTCTAAACTATTCAGAGAAAGCGATTTTCAAACTGTTTTTAAAACTAGCTGATATGGAACCACTAGTATTTAGTTATTAGAAAAAACTCTAGTAAGCATTTCATCGAACACCACAACAAATTTCGAAAATGCATACATTACAGTTAGATTTGTGAGATTTTAAAATTTTCAGACTTGTCGGGATGCTGACATGAAAGTAGACGAAATCATAATTTTACATTTATTTCGAAATATGTTTTTCCTACACTCAACTTCGTCAATAATATGAGGCCTTAAAATTAACCTTACCTTTCACAATCTTTCTTCAAAACCTTTTAAAAGCAATCTTACACTAGTATTTAGTTTTATTATTTAGCATGTAAGCCATTCCATAAAGTTCATGAATTATTTCAATGCGATTCAATTAGAAAAACCAACTCATACTTGATAAAAAATCTCACTTCAAGGAAAGCAATATAGATTTATTATTTACTTTCACATCAGCACATGTATTTCAAACATTAATGAGTCGGTGTAAATAAACCACCATGTTCTTTTCAACAGCACATATCCATGTTGGTGAATAAGCGAAGGTACCCAAAATCAATCAAAATATTCTGAACCATTACATACAGTTTCTTCATGTTATGGAACAAACGCAGTTATAGTGAGACATTTTTGGATGCCTTAAATTGCTTTAATTTTGACGAAAGAAAGACTTCCGGTCTTACTACAAATTAAACACACTTTAAAACGCTGTTTAACTCCTAAACATGCCTAAGTCGCGTGTTAAAATATGACCACAAATCCTGATTTAAGTAGTGTCTAACCGTGTCTCACACAATTCCGTTGTAAAATCATTTTTGATGTTTATCTTTAGACACTGTCTAGCTAAACAGGCGCCTAAAAGCGTTTTATGTGGTAACACGGTTCCTTTCTAAAATTAAAGCAATCACGATCGCGATCCGCAACTAGATGTTGTGCCGACAACAATTTTTCCCATATCAAAAAATCCCTTTCAATATAACCCCACAGATTTCCACCGCACTATTTCAATAAGCCGCTTGCTTGCAAGCGGCGGCCCCCCTATTCCCCCCCAGCCCCCACTGTCCCCCACTCCCTACACGGTGCTCTCGCTCCGTTACTTCTTCTTGCTCTTCCCGAGCGTGAGCGTGTGCTGCGCCTGCGCGGAGGCCTGCTTGCGTCGGTTGAACTCCACGGTCTCGTCCTCGACCTTGCGCCGGAACTCCTCGAGCCGCTTCTTCTCGTCCGAGTGGTCCTTCTTCAGTTTGTCGAATTTTGCATGCAGCTGGAATTGCAAATGTTTTCGTTAGGTTTTTGTTACCGAAAGGACTTTGGCCACTTTATATGAGTATTTGGCTTAGTATGATCGGACACTATAATTATAAATATGGTATAGATGTACAAGTATAAAAGACAATATCGTAATTATTTTGTATCAGTATGCTTGATAAGACGTTTATCCAACAAGTGGTATAAGGATGTTTTTGAGTACATTATTCATGTTCAAGCTACGGTTAATGATACAAGTCACCAGGATCCATAGACAGAGCAATGTCGTTATGAGAGGAAATATCGGAGTCATTTTCAAAAGCAAGTACAATATTACTATGAAAACTGATCCCTTAGTAAGTACAATACTAGTCTGTGCCCGTAACTGAACTTGCCCAATATGAATTGCCTTTCAAAGCGAATGACAGTAAAGTTTTTGACAGATTTATTTGTAAGCACCGAGGGTGTATCAGGTAAAAAAATAAAATAAATGTCTGGCCGCTCAGTTCGTTTACCTCCTTCTCAGCCTCCTTGAGCTCTGCCTCCTTCTCCTTGACGCGCTGTATGAACATCTGGCGCATCTCGTCCTCCTTCTGCTGCAGCTCGGCGAGGTGCGCGTTCCGCTTCTGCTCGAACGTCTGCTGGAACGACACCTGGAACCAACACATTCATTGATACATGGATACTGTTAACACAATGGTGACAATCTAATATTGCCACCTGTCAGGAATCGTAATGTCAGAAAGACACTGACACTTTATACAGCAAACGTCAAATGTCTAATAGTCGTACCGTCAAATACGACACTATGCGCACCTCGCCCGGCCCGCGCGGAGACAATATAATTGTATTGTCATATTAGGACATGAAGGACTTGCAGTTTGATACAGTAGTGAGGATTATTGAAAAGACTAGCTTCCGCCCGCGGCTTCGCTTCCCCTTTATACATGGTGAGTTTGAAATGGTATGGTATCCCGGAAGGGGGTGATAGGACCATGGTTATCGACGAGTTGACAGAACCTCCCTTGGGAAAACGCCATACAATATAAAGAAACAGAAAAGACTTCAAACGGGAAGTGCATGGCATTTTCTGTTTTTTTTTTCCAAGTATCTTCTAATCAACATTATTACTTAACAAAATTCAACATAGTTCAAGTGAATCGGCTTATCTAGGGCTGCCCAAAAGTTATGTAGTAGAATTTAATTAACTTTTCTTGAATGAAAAATTCTCAATTTAAAAAACTAGTAAAACAAAAGTTGTTGACCTCCAGGAGTTCATTGACCCCTTTTCAGGATAGCATACCAGTTCAAACTGAGGTTGAATATCATTATAAATTGTAGTTTATGTGCTATTCTGATATATAATCTACAGTAATATAGCTTCATCATTATCCGTTCAGTAGTTTGTGCATGAAAGAGTTAAAAACATCCATCCAATTTCACAAACTTTCGAATATTAGTAGGAGTAGAACAACAAAGAGATACAATGTCGAAAGTAGCTTCACCCGTGTGGGAGCTGAGTCGGATACAGAGCATCTTAGTGCAAGGGTAAGCTATTATGGCAAACAGAAAAGAGACTTTAGAGGGCGGAGACAGTAGTGTGCGTGACTCACCGGCTTGTTGTCTGCGTCGACGTCTGTGAAGCCCATCTGGTGCAGGCGGCGGCGCCGGTACAGCTCGTAGTGTCGCGCGTGCGTCTTTTCCCGCATATCCTCCATGTTGGTGCGGATCAACATCTCACGCAGCTTCACAAAGTCGCAGTGAGACTCGTTCTCCACTGCGGGACACACAAAGGTAACATGAGTAATGCAAACTATTTCTGACCATCCTATGGTCATCCAACGAATGCTCGGAGCATAGCATAGTTAGGACATTCGTTCGCCCTATCTGTGATGAATAACAATCTGTTTACGATTTGTTTGATGTGATTTGTTAATCTAATTCTAATCCTTAATTTATAATGTCTTCATTATAAATGGATGAATTTTTGGCACGGGCGTAGATACTTTGTCTATGGGTTTGGTAAATCCGAAACCATAGATGGAATCAAATGAGGAAAATTTGTCAAGAATTTTAATTTTTTTATTGAGTTTGAAAAAAAATCTTTAGAATTTTTTACTCTTTTATGTTCACTAGCATTCAAACCTGTAAATGCTCTTAGTCCCTGTAAAGTTATAGCAATCAAACCAAGATCTCTGGTCTATTAGACCAGCTCATTATTTTTTATAATAAATCTTGAACATAAACAATCTTTACAGTTTAGTTTCATTAGTTACCTTGCACAGTTCCCCAGGGGTACTGCCTTGCCCGCACGGTCTTGTTTCCAATCTTGACGAAGTCTGTGCTTCCCACCACAGCAAAGGGAATGTGCGAATTCATTGAGCCGTTCACCTCTGACACCGACTCATCGTCCACAGGGAATGAGTAGATTTCTACTCCGTTGGATTGCAGCTCTTGCATTATTTTTGACTGTAGAGAGAAAAGTTAGGAAAATGATATTTTATTAGACATCCATTAGTGTAAAATAAGATGATATTTAATTTATTTAAAGACGGGTGAGGTTTAGGTTCTGCAGTGATTTCTGCAAAATAATGACCAATTCCATCTACAGATATCATGAATTTTTCTTATTTTAGTACCATAATAAAACTACAGATTACCTTAAACTTCTGCAGTTCAGTTTTAGAGATAGTGTCAGCCTTTGCAATGATGGGGATTATATTCACTTTGGTGTCCAATTTCTTCATGCACACCAAGTCGATGGATTTCAAACCGTGACCTAGAATTGTACAATACAACACATTGTGTAAAAACAACAACAACGGGTACGCACTTTTCTATCAATAAAACTAGGATCAATCTGTAAGCCGTGTATTACTTTATTTATAAATACAAAAACCTATCCCTTCCTGTCCTCACCAAAATTTCAAATTCGCGCGCGAACCTTCGTTCGCTGCAACTAAACACTTGCGCGATTAAGAATTTATTTGCATGCGACACTAATGCCATCTATCGTCAGACCTTACAACTAGTGAAGCAAATCGATACCTTAAACATAGATAAATCTCATAACCACCAGTGTTTTATTAAGCCATGAATAATAATTTTTCAGTATTTATGACTCAGGTTATTGATTTTATTTTTATATCAAGCAGAATGGATTAGCAGCTCATCAAATATTTACAATCAACATTTATTCTCAATCATCTGAATTATCAATTGCAGTTCAAACTTCAGCTATTTTTTTGTTCATTCATGATTCCTAATCCATTTCAATTATTTTCATCATCTTCCGTTTATCTATACAAATAAATAAAATTGAAGTGTCTGTTTGTAATATCAAAATATCAGCTTTTTACTAAATGCATATGAAAGTATATACGGTACCTATAACAAAACAACCATTATTAAAATTTTTGTCTGTTTGTCTGTCTGTCTGTTTGTTCCGGGTAATCTCCGAAACGGCTGGACCGATTTTGACGGGACTTTCACTGGTAGATAGCTGATATTACAAGGAGTAACTTAGGCTACTTTAATTTTAAAAAAGAATTACAGTTACAAGCAAAAAATAAAAACCATGAATCTCCACGCGGGTGAAACCGCGGGCAGCAGCTAATTCTCAATAATAATGTTTTATATGTATATTACCCAACAACAGGACGGTAAAATACAATAGAAAAGTTGTCATATCTGTTGACTATTGTCCTGTTAACTCTCTACAACAAGTGTACTTGATATTCCAGTGGCTATCATCATCGTAATCGTAGTTGTGTGAGACACGACGACCGCGTCAGCAGCAAACAAACGCAAGTGCCCCGAGTGCACTATTGTTTACTTGACGTGTACCGTGCCTATCGCCGCGAGGAATTCCAAACAATGAGTAATTATATCCTGCTGTTTCACTGTTCTTGCTTCGTATTTTAACAATTAACTTCGGAACTTGCCTTCATTTTAAATAACTCGACTCAGTGCTACTGGAGTCTATGGGTTTTTTTTATCAACTTGAGTCTATACAGTTACGAGGTAGCGTATACGAGGTAGATATAAAAAATAAGCAGAGGTAGAGGCAGACTCGAAAATGATAACAAAAACTCATAAACTTGAGTATGTCAGAGTTTGCATTTAACGATACGAGAGTATGTTAAAACTTACGTAGTTTTCATTTCTGTATGTGAAAGTTCTGTAAATCCTACTCTAATGTTATAAATGTGAAAATTTATGTTTGTTAATCACATTGTAACGGCTGAAATCTGGTACAGAGATATTACTTTAGATTGAGGCGCTACCCCGAGTAACTGATATTCATCATTCTGTCATATTTGCATACACTGTCGATTTGCGTTGATGTAAAAGTGAAGGAAGACGGCGCAGGCCACTAAGATTGATATAAAATACAAAAAATAGGGTTATTACTTCAAAATTAGATGCCTAATCGGAAATTAGTTACATTCACACGTAAAATCACGTCCTTCTTCCTTCCTGCCCTTGTCCGATTTTTACACGGGTTCGGCGCAGTACGTTTTACAAACATACTACTTTTAGGTCAGAAATTAATATGTCAGTGTAAGTTTGAAGGTGGCGCCCGTAACGGAAAAGATAAGAGAGTATATCGAGTACTTAGTATGAATGAAGATGGATGCAGAGGTAGAGGAAGACCAAAGAAAGTATGGATGGATTGCGGGAAAGATGACATGTGTAAGAAAGGAGTGATTAGAAATGTATGGAGGAGAAAAACATGTGGTACCAACCCCACATAGTGGGATAAGGGTAGGAAGAAGAAGAAGAGTGTATTCTAGATAAAGGATGTTTTGTACTAGTCAAGAAATAAAAGAATTAAGCCATCACAACTATTTCTAGCTTAACTTGGCTAAGGAAATCACGATTCCGTTACTCTCCACGGGCTTGTAACACAAATTACTAGGGCGACACGCGCGCGTCCCGGTTACAAGCTGCGCTTTGCATACCAATGAGAGAGTAAGTCAAGGACGCGATTTCACACTCCTGTGTATTGCTGGTGCCCTGGTCCGAATATCAGTGAAAGCAAATTTTTACTATCAACATGGATTACTTATTTTCTGAGAAATAAATACAATATATGTACTTGTATCTGTATTAGATATTAATTAAATACTATCTAATGCTAGCAGCACGCAATCAATACAAAATGTAACCTACAACACTCAAAGATATGTAGCTTACTATTAGAGAAAAAATATTTGGAATCGGCCGCGGCCTAATGGTTCCAGAGATAGTGAATCTGGTAGTAAACCTAGGTGGCCAGTTTATTCGGATAATCAAACTTGTATACTTTCATACCAATGTACCACTAAAACCATGTTTATAATAATTGATATAAAATTAAATATCTCCATTTGCATGCCTTGTAGAAATCATCTCATCTCATCATGATGATTAGTCATTCATTTAAGCGGTAGTTCGGTTGACCCACATTTAGATAATCACTCTACTGTCTACTTTATTGGTATTGATAATATAATATTAATGACTGCAAAAGGTCAAATGGAAAATCAAAATCATAACTTGGAGAATAGATGTCATAATCCCAATGTCATAAATAATTAATCAGTCCTGAAAAATGTTTCGAAAAAATTTGTAAAACTGCTTGTATCTGAACTAAAAAACTCATAATTGTTATGTACAGAGGGGTTTTTTTTTTGTCTGACTGTAAGCCAAAAGATTGAATGAATAAAGAAAATTTCATACCAGTAGGACATATAAAGTATAAGCAGACATGCAGCCTGCTGTCGTGATAGGCGGGTAGCGACCGCTTGATCTTCAGCTCTTCCTGTAGGTACGCCTCAAACTGGGCGTCTATGTAGTCTACCACAGCCTTAAAACTGTCCTCTTTGTTCACTTGGTCTCCGTATCCCACTGTGTCGCAGATTGTCAGCTGCAAAACCACAATTTGAACATGTTTAACTTTTCTTGTTTGAAACATTGCAAATTAATGTAATTACATACAATAGTATGCTCCCACTATGTTGTCCTTATGACAAATCTGGTAGGTGTGTAACACATTATACAACCCTGGAATAGCTACAAGTAATTTCAATGGTTTGAGCTCGTTAGATTTGTCGTAGTGAGAAATTAAAAGGATGTTTTTAGTTTTTGAAATGTATACTTATTTTTGTGAATCAGTGATTGGGAAGTCTTATTTGCCAAACCAATCATAAATACTCTGTGTAATCAAATCAAATCAGTAAATGCAATTGTTGATGTAATTATAGGTTATTTTAATACACACATATTTCTGAAAGTTATTCTTAATAATGTATGTGTGTATTACGTTCTGATAAAGACAGCATTAGTTTTAGTCTGTGATTCGGGTAGATGAATGTTGCAGAGGCCCGCTGTTAGAGTCATTTTAACTTTCATAAGTGCTCCTTTGGGGCCTATTTGAATAAAGACTTTTGAATTTGAATCAAACTAAGAACCGGTATCACACGTGATATTATGTTAGTGTTCAAATACTTTAAATGTGATAGAAACATGGATTTGTAGACAAAAATACCTTACTTACCTTTAGTCTAACATTGCTCTCTTGCAGTTCATAAGTGTGCGCCTTGAGTTTCACAGTGGGCAGGTTGTGGGGACTGGGCACTGATTCAAAGTTAGTATTGAACAATGAGTCCATAAGAGTTGACTTTCCCAGACCAGTTTCACCTGAAAGTTTTTAGGTTTCATTAATAAATGGGTCCGTGGAGCTTAGACCTTATCTGCAATGGAAGTGCCAAATACTTCTCCTCTTTATCTTTGGTGATGCTAAATAGGTCAATTTAAATAAATAACAGGCATATGTCAGAAACAATTTATTGACTAACAGAATACATTTTAATAAGCTGGATGTCAACTCTTATTGCATGAAGATGGTACATTGTATTTTGTGGCACGCAAGGGGATAGGTGGGCCCTGTAATAGGGTATTTGAGGGCAAAGTGGGCATATCTACTGAGCGCTAAAACACTCCATACAAATTGCTCATTGTATGTGACAACTGACATCACGTGCCATGTGAGGGCCAGTAAAGCTGTACTAAAATCATGCATTTTGTTTGTGAAAAACTGTGTTTAAGTACACAGTTGTTGTACATTTTTTTATTCATTGAAATGTAACAAATCTGATAGTATCATTTAAATTACTATTGGATGATAAAATATAAATTGTTGAATTTGGGAAACTTTTGGAATCTTGAATGAACCTTTGTGGAAATTATATAATTATATTAAATATTGGGTCTTGAACATTGTTTTTTTATGGGTTGCGGTCCTCATTTCTTTGGGAAGTACTGCCTATAGAGGCATTAGCAACATTTAAATTCATACAGTAAAAATAATTTGACACTGAAAAGTCCTATATTACTTTCCTGCTAAGTTACACAAAAATGAGTTCATTAATTAATTATCCCACTCAATGAGTAGGTAGGTGCTTCCAATGGTGTCGACATACAAGGTGAGCCGATAAGCCGCGGGTGATTAACTGGCGCTACTGGCGTATGAATCATAGTTTATAGTGTTGCACTTACCGATGCAAAGGATGTTGAACACGAATCCATTCTGCACGCTCTTGTTCACCAACTGGTCTGGGAGACTATCGAAGCCGACGTGACCCGACAGCTTTAGCGTGCGCATAGCAGCTTCCATCTAAAAACACAAAACACTATGAACCAAGCATCCCAAAGTGAATGATGAACACTGGCTCAGTGTCATTAACAGCTTTCAAATTACACCAATTATTTACGCTCCTAGTATTGTTTACTGTTTATATTCCAGCACCGCACCGGTGCTTGAAGAATGCTCTATTTACATTATCGTGTTTGTTATTCACTAATAAAACATTTTTGAAACGAATTTCCGATGATGGGAACAACGCCCTTTTGAGATGTTACACTGACTTATTTACGCGATTCAACGTACTGAAAGTATGTGTAATATTTGCATTGTATAGTGATCTAGTAATTAAAAGGAAACAAATGGTTTTCACATATTTTTGTGACAAATTTCACTTTATAAACTCACTTTCGGTAGCTCAACGTCAATCGCGGCCATGTTTACTTTTCTGACTGATGAAAGATTGGAATGAAGTGAGGCGAGGAAAGTGAACTACTGCATTGAGCACTCAATCTGCAATCAACTTCCGGCTTCTATGCCAAACTTCGTGCGCCATGGATGCCAACCGTAAAACATTATCTCTCAAAATGTTTTGAATTTTATACAGCCTGTTATTTTTTATAACATAAAACTATTTATAATATTTTACTTGGTATTTTTTTAGTATACTCAAGCTAAGATTAAAAGGTTTAATGTAATATATTATTATGTATTCTTTTCTTCAAATTATGGCTTGACGCTGCTTGAAGTTGTAAGTAGTAAAGTTGTCATACTTGGCTGTCAGAAACACATAGCTTAAATATTTGTGCTGCCATATATAAAAACGGAAAACTTAATGTATTAAGGAATTTATACCCAATCAAGTTCTTTGTGCAAGGTTGATAATACATATTATTTACTGACACCATTGATTCCGTCGTCACTTCGTAGTCTTGCTGCATTGTCTCCTCTAATATCTGTCACTAAGTGAACTACTTTTTCCCGTTTTCAAGATTTCACTTTATGTTTTGCCTCTTGGGTAAAGCTCTTGAGTACTCGTAACTGTGTCGCTTTCAGCTAGGCACTAGAAGTGATTATGGAATTCGATCTGAAAGCTTAAGGAATTCATCATAAAAAGTCCCTCGTTCTCCATGATGTCGGCCAGCCGTGAGCCGTTGTCCCCTAGGATTCCGCTGCCCATATCCAAATGGCCCCACTCTCAACTCATCGCCTTTCCTCGTACCCAGCTTTGCACTTTTTTTACAGTGGCCGCTATCATGACCATGGATAGTGGAGCTGCCGGGGATTGGGGGCCATGTTAGTATTGTATTTGTCATAAGGGTGGATTTGCCATATTACACCATGCTTGGCAGGCATCTTGGTGATCGCAGTAGATTTTGATGTAGACCGAGGAGAATGCTGCTGCCCATTTCTCGGATATTCCCTTAGCTGATTTTTACGGCACCCACGGGAAGAAAGGGGGAGATACTATTCTTAAGCCAGTACCCCACGGCACGTTCATTGTGGTTATTATATAGATATATTATTTTAATTATTATTGTGTTAATGTAATGTTCTACAAATATAACCACAGTAATTATGTTTTTTTCTCATGAAAATTCCCTAATCAATAATACGTTTATTATAATAACAGAAAAAGTAAACAGCATAAACTAAAATAACTAAATAAAATACACACTAATTTATTTACAATCTTAATCTAATAATCCGCTACCAGTAGGCAACGTTCCCAAAATGCTGGCAGCATTGAAACATTCCCTATATGTTTCTTAGGTTTCTTGGGTACTAAGTGTAATCCTTTCTTGCCAAGCAAAAATGGAGAAACCTCTGTTTTACTGCGTATCTGCGTTCTTTTGGCAAAGATTTTAATGTGTGTGGGGTGGGTCAATTACATAGAATAGAGGTTTCGTATTTGTATTCTCTTTGGAGGTTTCTCCCTCTCTACGAATAATATTTTCTCATGATTTTTTATAATGTCTACACGACCACGATAATAATTATTATGAAGTATGTAAGCATTTTTCCCAATTATAATTTGGTAGATAATGATAGAAAATTTTAGTGGATTTTTCTCTCTCATAAATGGCAACACTGATAAAAAACCAAAATGGCAGAATGCGACTTTGGTGTGTTATCATGTGAGGTGAGAAAATAATGTTTTCTTGATTTCCATGATCGCGAGTGGATTACAAATTTGTGTATAAGTGAATTGTGACAAAATAAACCATGGCGGACATAAAATCACCGCCGTATAGTGACATTAAGAGACCTGAAGAAGTGGTGAGGATGACTACGAACGATAGTCTGAAATTCGCAGTTCTTATCGGGCTGATTGAAGTAGGACAGGTGACCAACAGGGAGGTGGTGAACACCGTCTTGCACTTGGTAAGTCACCACCTCTATAACACTATACTAAAGTAATATTTGTTATCTTATAGGAATCGACTTGGAAAGGTTATTGGATTACCATTAGATTGTAGTTTTGTCCATTAAATTGTTTTCAAGCGTGTTTTCTAACAGTTTGGTGGTATTTAATTATGATAACGTGATTATTGTGCAGGGGCGCGCACGGCCAGGTTGACTGTGTATCGTCTATTTTCATTGTTTTTATCGATCGCGTTGTGATCGCGCGACGCGCGACCTCTCGCGCCCGGTGATCGTGCTGTTTGTTTTGATGGTGTAACAGTGGTCAGTGCCGTTCTCCGCCTGACAAAATGCAACAAGCCCACAGGAAAGTCTTAAATTATTGAAAGTGGGTATGTTCGTGCTCGATATTTTATTGTATAAATAAAAATAGAACTTTACCGCTTTTTTGCAAACACGTAGTAGACTTACCTATCAGCTGACCGGTATTCTACTCAGTGATCGGATTGTTTCAAATTATTATAACGTTGTTAGGTACTTTTTAATATGGAAATTAAAAATAACTTTAAAAGTTATAGGTAGGTGTAGTAAAACCTATTCAAGAGAAATATTAATGACAGTGATGTTTACCTATATAAACATAATAATGGCGCGCAGGCCGGCCACCATTTATTATTAGTTGATGCATGAAATGACGTGGTTTCACCTTGGGTCGGTAATTTTTATTGTTTAAACTCTGCATAGTGCCAATCATAGTCAAGTACGATTATGGAATGAAGATGCGCTGTACTTACAGCGCAAGAAGTGCTTTTGATTCTATGTAGGTAGGTACCTAGGTAGGTAGGTTAGGTATAGATAAAGACACCTGTCTAAAATATGTACACACTTGGATGTTCATTATCTCCTCAGCCTACGTCCTAGTTTTAAATCACAAAATAATATAATTTCCAAATATTCAATGTGCAACTCAGTTGACAAATTATCTACGCCACTCGCTCTACTTTCAATATCAAAGCGAACAAATCCTCTAACTAGTTGGTACCTCATTGGCGACAATTAGACGAAAAAGTTTATTTTCTTGTTAGGTACTTACCTACCTAGGTAAGTTTTATTAGACTTGGACCCATAACATGCGAGAACTTCGAGGATTTCGTTCTTACTAAACCGTGTCTCGAGCTCTTGCTCGAGAGACGGGTAATCTCCGTAACGGCTGGACCGATTTTGACGGGACTTTCACTGGCTGATAGCTGATTTTACAAGGAGTAACTTAGGCTACTTTTATTTTAGAAAAAGACTTAGGGTCCAGCGCAAAAAATTAAAACTATGAAATCCAATATCTGCGCGCGGTTGAAACCGCTAGCAGGGGCTAGTCAGTTTATAAAATAAGCACTAATTTTAAAAGACGAAAATTCCTTTATTACTTTGATTTCGCATAGAAGTATTTATATTTAAATAATCCTTTAGTATGTAAAATAATGGATTATTGAATAATTCTAAAGTAATAATAAACTATCTATTCAATACCAATTAATATACCTAAAGAAATCGTATACAAATTGGTTTGTTCCGCGTTCGGCTCACGAAGTTTCGTCCAACATAACATAAACAATCCTTCGCTTCATATTTTATTACTTTTCCGCCTCCGAATTTATTTTTAACCATTATTTATTATTTTTCTTTTGTTTTGCTTTATTTTTTAATGTTATAACTGTATTATGTGTAAAAACAACTTATTTTAGTACGGCAATCCGATCGCTCCGGCTGGCAAACTATTATTACTTGTACTTAATAATTGTAGAACTTAGTAGTAAGTATTTACCTAATCTTCGTCTAGTTCATATTCGTATTATGATATACTAGCTTTTGCCCGCGGCTTTCACCCGCCATCCCACAGGAACCGTGCATGTTTCCGGGATAAAAAGTACCCTATATTACTCTCCGGTACATAAACTATATTTATGCCAAAAATCACGTCTATCCGTTGCTGCGTTACTGCGTGAAAGAAGAACAAACCAACAAACAGACAAACACTTTTTCACATTTATAATATTAGTAGGATATAATATGTAGAATAGGTTAGTTTAGATTGCGCATCAAATAAAAACCTTCTGAGAAACGTAGCATGCTGAAACATGTTACACTTTTCTTATCAGATTAATTAGCGAAATGTTTTCTTATCTTTCGCTTTATTTTCTGTAAGGGCCAAAAATGTCGACAAACGAATAAAATAATATATATAATAACAGTAAAGATATATAAAAACATTGACAGATATAAACCAATCCCATCTCTGAAGGAAGGCCTGTATTTCAGCGGTGGGAGCGTAATTGGCTGATGATGATTATTAATATACTATACTATACAGAAATGGGTACTGTTTTGGATTTCCACGAACTGATTAAATATTTAGCATAAAATATTGAACGTTTTATATTTAAACACTGTATTACATACATCATAATTATGTATATTATAGGTAGGAGTTTAGAATAAAGAACTGAATAGTGTAGAGTACTTATTGTACATATTATGTATAGTATTATATGCGGCAGTTTTCTTAACGAACTCTGGAGTTTTCTATTATTGAAACTAGACCACTTGTGATGAGCCGATTTTTAGACTTTTAGAAACTTGAAGGAAATTTAATCATCTTGAGAGATTTATTGGAAAAATGTTTAAACTTGATGGTCAATCATAGTTAAATGAAAACTAAGAAATAACGTTCAACAAAAAGCAAACGCATTGCCATTTTCAACCTTATTTCACTACAAACGGATTACGAGTATATCTGACTAGCTGTCCGTAGCTTCAACCACGTAACCTAAGTTGCTCCTTGTAACATCAGCTATGTGCGAGTGAAAGTTCCGTCAAAATCGGTCCAGCAGTTTTGGAGATAAGCTGGAACAAACAGACAGACAGAAATAGTAACTTTTAAACTTTCGCGATTTGAAAACTCATGTTTATATTTATCTCGACGTTCTCAAGTTACATTGATCGTGGTCACGAGAAGACTGAAGAATGCGGGTGTCAGCATCAATAAAATGTGAGCGTTGTCCGCATTGTATTTGGTGCGTACAAACAGACAAACGGAACAACAGCAATAAGTCGCGGGTTTATTAAATCACGGCACCCCGGCGGCACGCAGTCATTCGTCTTCGGGCTTAACAAATCAGAAGAAATTATACCAAAGTCACCCCTAAAAGAAAGACAGATTGTACTGTCAACCGTTTGGTCTTGACGCTGGGATCATGGAGGCTTCAAGTCTAGAAGTAAATATTTATGCGAGCGAGAAAACAGCCATGGTGCTTCTAACATTGTGATATTCTAGCATTGTGGTCTATATGTTCAGTGTGGAAGCGTAAAAAGAAGTTTCGTTTCCAAAATTCAATATTTAGTATAATTCTTACTTTCACGAGTAGCCTCCTGGAGCCCATCTGAATGATGAAATTTGAATTACATTAATTTAGTGTACCTACTTAATATAGTCCTAATAAATACTAGTGTAATTACCTTAGATATAATATTATTAGAATTGTTCACATAAAAATGCATTTTTCGTTGTCGTGTGCGCGAAAGTAATTTGATCACGTGAAAAAAGTCTGCTGCCGTCATTACTGAAATAATTTTACGTCTGAAATAAAATTGTAATGTCTATTTTGTGAGGTGCTCTGAATGCGTTTTCTATAGCGTGACCAAATCTCAAAATGTTTATTCCATGCTATTTTGTGCATTTAAAAACCCTTTTATAACGTAATAATTAAGAACAACAATTAATAATCTATTTCCAACAAATTAAACCGAGTTAAAGTAACTACTTAAAGATTATGCGTGTTTTCAGCCAAGGTGTAACGTTGAGTTAACACTAGTCGGATAATTCTATATTAGCAAATTCACGCCAATGTCACCCCTAAAACAAAGAGGCATATTATTGCCTTCTCGGCCAGACGACTGCAAAAACAGGGCTCTTCGCTCCGAGTTAGCTTTCTTGCGCGTACTTGACCGCGGCCTTGCAATGCGATCGAACGCCTCGCGGTAGACTTCGTTACTTACTCTGTGAAGTTTGACTCGTCATTTTATTATGTTGCGTGTAAATTATGCCTTCCGGTCTGTTAGAATCGATTTTTATATAAATCTCTCCTAACAGGCCGATTCATACCTGTAAATCTATAAAAAACTTCTAAATTGTTTTTTGTATAACAAAATGCGCGTAATAATTAACTAAAAAAAATAGACATATCGATCGAGTTACGTTGATCGTGGTCAATAGACATACTATGCGGAAGTTTAAAAAGTACTATTCTAAAATTATTCTAAAAGTTCAATAGTGAAAGATAGCAAAGAATGGTACGTATCTATGCGCTAAATTGCACCTCTTCAATTCGGTCGTGTGCAAACTATGACGAATTTCAAGTAGGTATCTATTCATCATGCATAATATCCTGGTCTCAATTTACCTACGTCGAAACGAAATAGGTGAGCTGTCATTGAATAGAAAACCTCCATAGCGCAAGCGCTTCACTCGAGTAATTTAGCGCATGCTATGTTTTCTTAGCTGAATGAATATAAGTGTTCTTATGACGATATCGTAATCTACGTTACCGACTAACTTTAGCCTCTTTGTTTCTTTTTTTTCAATCTAGACTGGCTTCGTCCGACAATCAATCATGTCATTGAGTAGTAACGTTCCACCGCCGACCGGATCTCTTCATTTTTTCTTCTGACTACCGTTCGAGTTTACAGCCAAATATGTGGCGAATGTCTATACCGACATGTCTATTTTAGGGCTTCGCTTTTTGTTGTGCTGGTGAGGGTTGTGTTTGTGAATGAACCGAGCCTATTGAGACTGACCGGCCACTCTATTTTGAACTACTATTCAATACTAGCTGCTGCGTGGTTTTACCCGCGTGGAGATATTGGATTACATGGTTTTTGTTTTTTGCGCGGAACCCTAATTCTTTTTCTAAAATCAAAGTAGCCTATGTTACTCCTTGTAACATCAGCTATCTGCCAGTGAAAGTCCTGTCAAAATCGGTCCAGCCGTTTCGGAGATTACCCGGAACAAACAGACAGACAGACAGAAATTTAAAAAATGGTTGTTTTGTTATCGGTACCGTATATATGTACTTTCATAATGCATTTATAAAAAGCTATTATTTTGATATTACAAACAGACACTTCAATTTTATTTATTTGTATAGATTTGTATAGATAATTGATAACGTTATGAATATGAATACAATTTGGAATGGTAAAAAGCACAATATATCAGCACGAAAATATTGATCAATGATGAAATAAATAGGATTGTCGGCGATTTGTCTGGCGATGTGTCGATAGTATATCTATATTATCGACACGACAAATCGGGGTTTGTTACTATGTTTTCTAGATGTAAATAGAAAAACACATATAAACAAGTCTCAGAGGAGTTATTAGCCTTTTTTCTTAAACGCTCGTGCAATTCGAACGAGGCACCTAGATTCATTTAAATTGCATAAGCGCCCTGAGGCGCCGTTAGGGCCCGTGAGGATAAAGTACTGCACTTTATAAAATGTTAGCTGTTGAAATTTCAGCTTGTATTTTTCGTAGCACGTAAGGTGAAACTAAGCAGGTACGTACTCTCCTACCGTATAATCTACACAAATAAATAAAATTGAAGTGTCTGTTTGTAATATCAAAATAACAGCTGTTTACCAAATGCATATATATGAAAGTATATACGGTAGTACCTATAACAAAACAACCGTTTTTCAAATTTTTGTCTATCTGTCTGTCTGTTTGTTCCGGGTAATCTCCGAAAAGATTGGGCCGATTTTGATAACCATGAAATCCAATATCTCCGCGCGGGTGAAACCGCGGGCAGCAGCTAGTACGAAATAAAATAGTTTTGATAGGTTGCGTAATATTCTGTCCACCGGTAGTAGACGTTATTAAGAACGCCCAGTCGCATTAAATTGAGGGTCTATAAAGATCTCATATTCCCAAAGCGATATTATTTTCTCGACTAAGAGTAACGCTAATAATTCATTACGCTAGGTACTACCCCGTGGGTAATAAGCGGATGAAAGCCGAAATAACGGATACGACACCGGGTACGTCCGGCTCGGAGAACCAATTAATATCGGCCTATGTCCAGTAGACACACAGAACAGTAGTAGTACAGAGTACAGTCATGTATAGTTGTACAGAATAGACACTGAATTAATATCTGATTTGCCGCACTGCGCACACACATTCCCTAATAGTAGCCTTAACTGTGACTGGAAACTTGTGGTTCTTTGGCCGCTTTGAAGTAAGGTTCGGGAGGCTTCTTTGATCTAGGCGTGTCAGAGGCGTGTCACTCATCACCACATTTCACATCTCTTTCCATCTATGGCGCGTATTGAATACTTCCCGTGCTCATGGAACCCTGAGGCCAATTAAAAGGCGGTTTTGTCATGGCGGTCATACAGTCATGCCTTACTGGTGAAATGCTCAACTGAGATCTACTTACTAAACAATATTCAGTTCAACTTCTATACAGACTACAGTCAGACTTCTATTCAGCCCATTCAGGAGGAATTAAAATTTGATTCACTTTTACGATTATATGAATTAAATAAACCAGTTTTATTTTGTACAGTTAGGGCTAGCTTTTCTACGAGTATACAAAGGTTTGATTAAAAACAGACGTCGTCAAATTGACAAAACAATAGCTTGACTTATATGACCTAGGTGTCAGCAGTCATTAGTGGCAGCACAAAACCTCCACTTTGGCTTACACTCGTACTATTATCTACTCTGTAACTTAGGTAAGCCGTTGAAGCAGTCCGACGCCATCGCCCGATATATAAAAGAATTGAAATGGCGATGGCTGGGGAAATAATACATCACAAGTGGAACGTTAGTGCAGACCTTATCTTAACAAGAATTATTATCGCCTTACCCGAGTATTCCCACTGCATCCATTACACTGTATCCTTTCCGGAATATAAGTAATCACTACCGCTGCGGGTGATTGCGGATCCAATAATTGCAGAACGTTTGTTTGTTTCCGCGGAATTAATTCGCTAATAGACTTTCGAAATATTGCTGAAGTCACAGCCTTAGTAATAGAAATGTCAAGAACAGACGATTGATTCCAAACTAGGGTTGGCCCGCTGCTGTTTTTTGGGTCTGCAACGAAGGGATATCGTTACAACCAAAACACATTAATAAGTATTTTTAAAATGTTTTGAAGCGGTGATGGCTCAGTGGTCGTGATGTTGGCCGTTGATCTCTAGGTCGGTGGTTCGAATACAACAATGAGCTTGAGCTTTCGTTGATGGAAAACATTGTGAGGCAACCATAGCGTGGTGGTAGGGTATTGCCTAAACGCTTCTCTGGCTAGTTACCATCCTCAATTTAGAATTCTGTCGCTAAGCACATGGTGTGTTCCGGCAACTGTATTTGAGAGCCAATCCTAATAAGCTAATCTACAGGTCAAGCGTATTTATTATAGTCGATAAGCTCAGGCGAGATAGCGATCTAATCTATAGACTCTATAGAGCAGCGGTTCTCAATCTTTTTTGGTGACGGAACCCTTTTGGAAAGCGAAATAATTGACGGATCCCTACAATAAAACAATACTTTTTATTAAAAGTGTATTCTTTATTAATAAGAATAATAAAAGTACCATGAATTTTTTTCTAAATTCTTGCGGAACCACGAAACACATTTTGAGTATGGCTGCTATAGAGAGTAAAGACTGTAAAAAAGTGTTCCATCCAAACTTAGTCTTCCTCATCGTTCCTGCCCTTGTCCCATTTTTGAGGTCGGCGCAGTACCTCTTTACATGTAATACATATAATTTTTAGCTTTTTTCAAATTTTCTTGCAGCCTGCCTTACTCCAACCCTCCTTGGGAGTATACGCCATCTACCACGCGCGCTCTGTGCGGCTTGGTGAATGGCCAACAAAATATTATTCTAAATTTATAAAAAAAACATCTAAAAAAATCTTGAAGGGGCAGAAGGACGCTTAAATTCGCTTTATATGTTTTTGGGTTGCAACTTGCAAACAAACTTAATTTTATAAAACTAGTTGTGTAATTTATTAATTTCCCAGTCTGTGGTTTAAAAGAGTCGTCTTACTAAAGCCAACTTCTTTTTTTAACAGTGTTTTGGATGAGCAACATAAATAGATTTAGCCAGCAACTTCATGTACCCACTCTGCCAAGCAATATTTGATTTCAAAGCAATAGGAGTAAATTGAAAAAAAATCCAATCAAATGCCTGGGGCGACGAAGGTAATACTGCTCGATTGGTAAGTGGAAATTGAATGAAAAGGCTTCAGGGATTAATTCAATCCTTGTTTTTCATATTCGAGAAGAGTCGTCTCTAAAGAGAGTGCAGATCAGTTTAAAACAAAGCAATTTATGAGATTTCATTTCGGTTTTTTATTATACAACTGCACAAAAAAGGAGTGTAATGTTTTTAAGGCTCATGTATGTATACAATGTATGTAAGTTTCTTTATTCACCACAACTTTTAAACGCCTGAACAGATTTGATCCTTACATCATCCCGAGTGACATCGGCGTATGTAACTTTTGTTACATCGACTTCTTTTTCATACTGGTTTGATCTATAGACGAATCTCACTGCAACCTCATGTGGACACGAGAATCAGACGATATTCCATCTTCTCTCTTGTGCCTCGTGAGTCGTGCCCTACCACCTTAATTATGAAGACATAGAGACGCAAACATCTCGTCTGATCGACGATCTGGTCCATGATGGTCAATATACTAAGCCTTAGAACAGGATCTAAAATTTATTTAGACTTTCTAGAAACCTCGACAAACAAATATTTGCGCATGAATTCACCCTGCGATGCACGTTGGGCAATAAACTAATCTGAAATGTACACGACTAGCTTTTGGTTCGCACGCGTGAAGTCCGGATAGAATTTATTCCTTCTTCAGGCTATCCTAAAGAAGGAAATATGATAGAAGAAAAAAGGTTAAGTTGTATGTTTGTTATGGCCAGGTTACACCTAGCAATAACAAACATATAGCTTAAACTTTTTAAAATATTAGATAGTATAAGATAAAGTGTTGAAGTTGTTAAATTCACTATTGGAATAATCGAGAAAAATTAAAAAAAATACTAAACATTATTATTTTTCATGCACAAATATTTGTTCAAGCACTACGCTACAGGGTGTCTCAAATCGCAATTACGGTATTACCATCGTCGCGCTGACCCGTCGCAAGTTGGGACGCTTTTCTCGCACACGAAAAGAATATTATCTCAGGATGTTCATAAAAATATATTTTATGTGTGTTCATATCCTTGAGCCTGTGATACTTTTCCCAGCGGGACATTCATCAATGATTTATATCTGTACTAAATGTACCACAAGAGATTGAAGCTTAAATCTCGCCGCTCCATGGGAAAGATTTTATCTCTCGAACGTTGGGCAAATTCAAAGAAGTCCCAACGAACTTCTCTAAGAGTTCCCGACCTTTTTGAGAGATGTTTAAAATTCCACGAAAGACAAACGGTTTCTGTCTAGGGTGAGTGAGGCTTTCGATCGGCTTAGAACTCTTAGAAGTGATGCGATTGAATTTTGTTTAGGTATTAAAATATAAACTCTTATTTTATTAAACATTGCTACATTTGTTTTCGGCGTTTGTAAGACAATAACAATTAAAATACGTATTGTATTGTTGTACAATCATTACAAAAATGTGTCGAGAGTATTGAGATGTCAAACAACTCATATCAACACATACCTATTACTTTAATGAGTAGGTATGTATTACCGTACAGTCACATATACCATCAAAATATATACCTACCCGGTATAAAATAATTGGGAAATTTTGGATGTGCCTTTGTTACTTGAACCACAAAGAAAGAGTCGAAGAAAAAAAATCTTAAAAAAATTCTAAAATATAACCTTTTTTTTTGTTATCGAGTAGGTGATCTTACAAGAACTCTTACAAAATATATAAAATGTCAACGTCAAATTAAATTTACAACACAAAAGTTCCTAAAATACAGTTCCTAGAATAGAATTCCTTCCCCGCTGTTTGCAAATTTCGCAATGTTTTGTGGCTTCCGAGTGGACCGTAACTACCCGCGCCTGTTCTTACGCTTGCGTAGGCAGATTCAGATCCAAAGATCCACGTTGCAATCTCCGAACGAAGTGCTGTTGAATCTCTTAGAGATGCATTCATATGGTATCTGAATATAGAACGCTTTGCAGAAAATGAAATAAACATGATGCTGTTTTGTGTTCGTTCATCCGATTTTTAGGAACACGATTTTCTAAAATCGACTTGCTTTTTTATGTTTTTGACGTACATGGCTTCAGTGTATCGATTTGATTGAAACTGAAATATTTTTTTTATTGCTATGAGGCAAAACAAGCCTTGATGTTCCGAGATTTCTTCAGTATATAAGGTAAAACATCGGGCACGTTTATGTTTTACCCCTATTTCTTCTTGATATTATAATATGCATTTTTCAAGACGTTCCTCTTTACGCTATTGCATGACCTATTAAAAAAAAAAATTACTCCATTGCGTTCGGCCGGTTCCGGCGCGTGATTGAGAAACAAACCTAATTTTTAAAGCTCTGTGATAGGGCATTGCACATACTGCTAGCTTACCACTCGTACCATACTACAATTGACTTGAATGAAAATCGGTTCCCGCGTGTCAGCTTCGATTACATCATCACAACAGGCTAAGGCTTTGCAATAAAACATGGTCAGAAAGCGAGATAGATATATCTTTGTAAACTCTCTTCAAGTTTACAATAGAAGGCTGACTGAAGCCCTTCTTTATAGTGTTGCATAAATTGTTAAAATAGTTTTTCTTTGTGTTAAGTTCGTTTGCTTACTTACTTTTAACTTAATTGATTTTGAGCATAATTGCGGATATATCCAAATTATTGTCATGCTATGATTGCCTGTTATTGGGCTGGTACATATATATTTACACTACAGTTTACATTATTTAATGTATCAACCAGTTGGTAAACCTAGCGAAGTGAAAAAAAATACATCAGTTGAAATACCTCTCAAACGCCCACCTAGGTATCTAAAGTAAAAACATCAAATCTTTCCAATTTATAATATTAGTAAGATAAAAGTTCACAATATCAAAGGCTGTGACAGAGTGGATCAAATCGATTTACATCGCCACCGATTGTTACTAGAGTTAATAACTTGAGCTTTGTAACATTGTAATCCTAATTGACGTTGCTTTGCTATTAATTTAACAGTAACGAATGTTCATACAAACAATCAGGCTCGTTTACCGCGCAAGCACTCGAGAGACTGCAGTATACAACCAGTGAATAAGCTCGAGATTGATAACTTGTTGTTGCTCAGGGGATCAAACCTCTCCAAGTCTTCGCCTTGGCCTGACGAGACCTACTTGGTTGACGGCTTAGGTGCTGAACAACGTCAAATTTATCTCGAGTGGTTTAGGCAATAGGTACCTATAGAACGAGGTAAAATTTGGGCGTACATATAGGAAAGGAAACTAGAAACAACAGTGAATAATTTATTGTAGGAACGAATTGTTGTGCGTACTGTGTAATGCAACTAATGTACAAGTGTGTGCGAACACGTCAATGACTGGATCCGATCCCTAGAACGAGCATATACAAACATCTGCAACGCACACAAGTCCTTGTGTGCTGCTGGCTGTCCAGCCAGTAGTCTCTTTCTACGATCACTCATGTTTTTTTCAATAGATATTTTTATCGCCAGTGGTCAATCCTGATGTCTGAATTTTTACGCGGCCTGGCGGCCTTCGACATGGCTGTTATTCTAACAACAACAGTAGGGACGGCTTAAGGTGTACTCCGGAGCTCGCAATTCTCGCAAAGGCTCAGTTCTATCCAAGTTCTGACCGGACTGAACATTGCAGCTTAGGGCTGATCTGTTAAGGGCGGCTAGCCTAAATAACGCTTCAAGCACTTTGTCTGCAAGCAGGTACATCTTTTTTTACACTCTATAGGTTAGTTAGCGGTTGACTTTAAATACTATCTGACCTGATTTTAAGCGATGATGTGGCAGGTGTGATGTATACATTAAACCTAGATTAGGACTGGCTCTTAAGTGCAGCTGCCGAAATACTCGGTGTATTATAGGTGCTTGGTGACAGATTTTCAACTTTAAGTTTGTAGGTAGCCAGACGAGTACTAACTTCCCGAACTATGCAATATTACTGTAGTGTAAGTAAATACTGCGTAGTCGTCCTACTGCTTGTATTGTGTATTGTTTCGATATAGACGTGTGAAATCGCGTTGATTTCGCTGCAGGGTAGCGTCTGACTATGTATCGAGCGTGTCGAGTTGCGTGCGCGCAACTGGTTGATTAGTTTGTTTTCGACCTTTACGAGCATGCGGGTTAGCTATAAATCTGTAATATTGTCTTTGGGTTATTATCTTTATTGATTCTTTAATTGGGATTTATAGTTGTTCTGTGAAATGAGTTATTTATATGCACGGAGTTCGCTATAAGGGTTTTGTACGCGACTGTCTTATTAAAAAATCGACATATAGCGGCTATTATACCATAGTGCAAGCCCACTGCAAGTGTTATACATAAAACATCATAATTATGTACTACTAGATGTGCCTCGAAGAGCATCGCTGGTAGTTCACTCGTGGGACTCTTATGTTTTTTCTAATACTAAGACTGTTGTCCTTACGTAATAATTTACGATATGAAATTGATAATTAATTTGAGCAAAAAATATTCGTTTAGCTGTTACAACGTGATTGGAGTACCTATTGGACATACATCATTTTATATTATATAATCTGTGTAATTAGAACATCCCCGAACCCACCCCCCAGCTTAGCTCCCTTCCAAAGGCCTCCGACGTCGAGTTATTGGAGACTGACACGGATAAACACTTAGCTTTCCTCAATTCGCCGTGTTTAATAGAACGTCGCTGTTGACTCTTTGGAAATATCTAAAACAAGCACCTTAGAAGAAAGGGAATTGAAAGGGAGTTTTAGTTGATTCGATTTTCTTTGCATTTAACGATTTCCATGCTAAGTATTCTTTATTTTAATAACTAAAACTCTTTATTCCACAAAAAGATGCACAGCTAACTATAAAATAAGCATTGTCACTTTAAATTTACCAACCATAAGTGACATGGTCTTTTGTTCCAAATTTTAAATTTAATGTATATAGTAACGCGAACGTAAAAGAAAACAACATAGTGAGATCGAAATGTTTTAAATAAGTGTATATATAAACCTATTCACATTTACCGAATAAAAGTAATCAAATCAGAATACAACACAACGTTTCAAATAAGTTAAGCGTTCCCGAGAGGATAAATTTGATACTCCATTATATCCATTGGACCTAAATCTGTCACGTCCTATTACGAGCAAGCAACATTCTAATAATACCCTAGAACAATATTAATGAATCCGTCTCTTGCTTCTGCAGAGCCTTTGTATTTAGTATCACATTATTATTGATTATTATTTATATAAACGTTGTAATCGCACAATGATTAAAACTATTATTTAAACACAATAATGTAACTTTTATCCCATTCTCCAAAAAGTTAATCGTCAATCGGCTGTTTTAGGTACGCAAGGAAATAAAACGCCAGCAATTTCCAACACGACTAAGGAGAAAAACTTTATCTATATAAATAAGATGTTTTAGTACACGATTTATTATTTTACAGCCTGAATGATTTTTATTTTTAAAAGTTTTGAAAAATACAAAGACTGGGCCGCGTCCGCATGTTCGAATTTGCGCTAATGAATATTTTATACTATATTACTAATAGTTTT
This sequence comes from Crocallis elinguaria, assembly GCA_907269065.1. Taxonomy (NCBI): domain Eukaryota; kingdom Metazoa; phylum Arthropoda; class Insecta; order Lepidoptera; family Geometridae; genus Crocallis; species Crocallis elinguaria. The sequence goes on along the minus strand of OU026076.1, from coordinate 12,113,003 downwards.
TTGGATTGATTTGTTTATTGTTTACTCGCAAGTTGGAAAAAAGTACTATAGATCTTCGCCGAAATAGTAATTGACGGTCTGATTTAGTTAAAAAAAGACTCGGCTTGGCCCTCGTCCTTTTAAAAGCACTTCGGACTAGAGCTGTAAAAGTAACGAGAAATCGAGTACTCGTATGTATTCGGTATTGAAATCATCAATACTCGTTACTTTCGTATCGTTACTTTTGATACAATCGAGTATCGAACTTACGATTACCTGACTTCGTAAAATGACTAATATATTATAAATGTAGGTACATACGTATTGTCTAACGTATGAACTATTCTCGTCTTGCTTAGATAATATAGTTAATGACATTATTGGCACAAAGTAACACCATAAAAAATCCTTAGTAAAATAATGAAATAAAAAAATTTGAAAATCAGTGGAATCGGTCGATAAATGGCGGAGATAAAGAGTAACATCTCCACAAAAAAAATACAGGTGAATTGAGGACCCTTCTGCTCCATATTTTGAAGTTGGATAAAAATATGAACAATACGAAGCCACGATGCTATTTCTCACTCGCATTCATTCGATCGCTGGACAAACCGTTTCTGTTCACGCATCGTGCGTTGTATTCGTACGGATAACGAATCAAGCTGACATGATACGAAACATACCGAAGTAACGAATTGGATTTGTAAGTAACGATTCGGTATATCGAATCTGGCGATGTACTCGTTACTCAGTAACGAATACATACGATTTCTTACAGCTCTACTTCGGACGGAATCGGCCTCATCTCAGTTTTTCAAGTTTTTTATTATTTTTGGAGTGAAACAAATAACTGGCAAATGGGACCTAAAATATACGTATGCGTTGCATATAACTTTGAGGAAAATGCTGTGCTTAAAAATGTATGATCTGGGTGACATTGCAGCTGCTTTGGTTACCATAATGTCTGCTCGCCTACTGCAGATGTTTTATACAACTTTAATAGCCTGTACGAAATTTAAACACATAATTTATAATAAAATTTGACTTAAGTCGTTCTAGATATCACTGCGAAATTAAACCTGTCTGTCTAAGCTTCCGGCTCCCTAGTCTCCCAGCAGCGGTTGATGACGGTATACTGTATAAACAGTTAATTAAAATGCATAGACAGGATAAAGGGTGAACCCGGCAGTGAGGCTGTGAATTTTGACGCTGGCAACACGATTATTTGCCAAGAGGTTCGGTTATGATGGGATTAAGAATCGACGGGTACCTTCGTTACAGACAAAAGAGTATCTTATAAAGGAAGCAGGTAAAGAAATCAACTTTGATTTATTACTATTAGCCAATATTATCATCAGCCTATTACGTTCCCACTGCTAGGATACCAGCCTTCTCTCAGAAAGAGAGAATGGGGCATATTTATTAGTAATAGGGTTGAATTTAGATAGTCGTTGTATCAGTTTTTTGGCTCTAGTTTTGAATCCAGTGTGACTTCTTTCCCCTGCTATAGACCATGGAAACACTTTAATTTTCTTCCCCGAATGTACACCTCCAGCGTCCGCAAACAACGCGCTGACATTAGCAATATTGTTGTTTTGCTCCCATCAAACGATTGATTTTTGGGTTCGATCTTTAGCCCAATACAAAACAAAATACGTTGGTATTAAAAACTAGCACCAATAGCTTCTACCAATTGGTTGTATCAGCACAAGTGGGTCGCACAAACACACACATGCCACGTAAAACAAACCAATTATCGTGACTCGAAGCTGGGCCCGGCCCGCACCTGCCACATCAATCAATCGCTGACCACTGCTCTACAAACTAGCATTAAGAACCCTACTAAACTAGCCTTTAAATCCGGGCAATAGGGTCTAAATTATTGACTAAACAGCTCGCACAACTACACGTGTAGATCAATACGATTAAAGTAGTCCTTAAGTCTGGGGAGTAAGGTCTAAAGGTGATGCGAGACCAGCTGAAGGATGGCACTAATGACGCTTCAGGCTTGTTTCAGCTCTGCGGATAAATCAATCGATGTCATAATAAACGTAGATTGCTTAAACAGGTCTATTGACGGTGATGTCTTTATGGTAGAAACAAGAAAGACAGAAATGATAAAGCCATATAGTCCTATAATAATGGTTGGTGGATACCAGTCAGTCAGTTCTGTTACAGTATCACCAAAAAGAAGGAGCTATAGGTGTAGCTCATCTCCGTGTTTGTCAACTTGTAACTGAAACATCTGAAGATCTTTTGTTTAGTAAAGTAAAACGAGGTTTGTTGTTCTTTGCATCGAAAAGTTTGTGCGTTCCTTTCTCTCTAAATTTCTTATTCTTATTTGTATTTTTAATAGACTTACAAAAAAGCAGGAGGTTCTCAATTCGGTTTGTATTTTTTTTGTTTGTTTCCTCATGTCTTCGTCATTTATAAACCGAACGGCTTCTACCCGCGGTTTCACCCGCTTTTCCACAGGAACCGTGCATTTTTCCGGGATAAAAAGTAGCCCGTGGTATGGTGTAGGGTCCATAAACTATATCTATGCCAAAAATCACGTCGATCCGTTGCTCCGTTGCTGCGTGAAAGAAGGACAAACCAACAAACGTACAAACACACTTTCGCATTACATATAAGTATGGATAAAGATATTTGCTAGATTAGTAGCACTTTAACGTTCTGTACGGTGGGTCAATTAATTAAATTTAACCTTTCAGGTTAATGAAAATATAATAGTCTCTGCTCATGTGAGCTTTACTTAAAAGCTTTGCTTAAATTTTTCCAACGAAGGCTATTGACCTTTCACAATACAGCTTGTTTCCCACTCATGCGGCGCCGCCCATCGTCACACCACTCACGACGGGTCTATTTTAGTATAAATCACTAACTTTCACACAATCGTGACTTATGACCTTTGTCACATTTTCCGTATTTGTAGACTTTCAATAAATGTACTTGTAATAAATGGTCTGCAACTGCTCTTTAAATGGACTGGTATACTACGAGCATACTTTTCTCCTTTACTCACTAAATTATTTAATAACATTTAAGATTTCGATGTGTCGTTATAATAAAAATTACATCAAGTTAAATTGTTCAACCGTTGTTCCTGTTTCACGTAGCCTTTTTTGTAATATACTGCTGAACCCATACAAAATTGAAACGCCAACTTTGTTTCCTTATTTATTATAAGATGAAGTTACGAACATTCAGGTGAATCTTTAAGGATTAATTACACGCCGCGCCGTACTGTTCACCTGAAAGTTACGTGCAGTAAATTTCAGCTTCGAATAGGCAGGGCTAATGAATATAATAAATGCGTCGTCTGCGTCGCTAATGAGCCATCGTGGCTCTATCGACCGGCGCCGGGCCTGCCTCGCTCTGCCCAGGTACAGCGAGGCTGCAATGGTTTATATCTTAATTTAAACTGTCATATAATTGTAAGATAATGTTTAGAGAGTGGTTTTATCACTTTTCGAGATTCTCGCAGATGAGTAAGTCCCAACCAACAGTAGCCGAGTGTTTCTTTCGTGTTACTTGCCAGATACCTTTGTGCAGACGTATATTGGGCCTACGAACGCGGCTACTAACGCGTCCACTAGCTGCGAACAAGATTTTTCATACTTACATCTTATAAGGCATCGGCGTACACTGGGCTTTCGAGTGACCGCGTCCGAGCGACAAGCTGAGGTCATGTTTTTGGCCCGCTTCGAGCACATTCGACCGCAAACGCTGACTTCTTTCTGCCCGCACAAAAAAGAAGGGGCGCCTGGGCGCGTAAGGACTACCCGCAAACCAGTAAACTTAAAGACGCCACTTAGCCGTACCCCCGCGCTCACCACCAAGCTTAAGCATTTAACACGTTTTTAGGCTTACGGTCTGTGGGACGGCTAAGCGCCCGAGCACGTCTTCTCTCTATTTCTTGGCTACCAGGTAGCTTTGACTGGACCCCGCGTCTATGCTGCGTCTAGTGGCCGCGTTCGGTGGCCAAATCCGCGGACACGCTTTGAGGGAATTATTTCTCCATCCTACACTGATAAAGTAAACATGTATTTGGAATTTATCGCAGAAACCAAAGTAAAGAAAACTAAAGAAAATAAAATCATTGATTCACAACATTCAAGCTTATGTGCTCTTAACAAACAGAATGTGTTACCAGTTAAAATCCTGGGTGGGAGAGGTCGCCTGCTCCCGCCGGCCATTACACGTCGGCTCTCACATATCGCTAATTAATGCATCGGAACAGTCTGCCCCTACCTGTTTATACATATATTTGCACTAGGAAGTATCGGTTTTTCGTTTAGCTCACTCGTGTTTAAACAGCCTGTTAATCGGACTGATTGATGAGATTATGTTGAACTGTTGTTTCATCGGGAATTGAAATATTAAGCTTTATTAGGAACGATAGAATTTATTTAAGTCATTTTGACCAAAGGGTAGAAATTACAGACTACGGCTTTAAAAGTTTTAAGGATCTGGTAGCCAAATTGTCTTTTGTACCTACACGCTAGACTAACGAATAATTTGCATTTCAGAACTGGAATGTAGGATGCCGACGCGTACGGACCATAATTACCAATAATAATGACCACAACGAATTATGTAAAACTGAAGAGTGGGGAGCGGGTGGGAAACTTCTCCAGCTCGTTGATTGGCCGTTCATGTCATAACCACGATAATGTAATGTATATAATTATATCGACTATGTGTTTACACCAGTACTAACTACATCGTCACATAAGGTGAGATGGTGATATAATGAGTTATTAGTTTAATATTAAATTTAAAATGTCAGTAGGTATAAAGGCAGGGTTTCAACTTGAGGGAGGGCTACCTTGACACCGCGTCACGATGTTTTCTTTCACGAAAAGATCAAGCTCATAGTTGACTTCGTAGGCTATCGACCTCACTGGCAACCAGGCGCACAGCTCTACCAGCCAAAGGACTCGCAGCGTCACAACCGGGTGCGCAGCCCCCACCAGCCAGAGGCCGCGCAGCGCTGCCAGACCTAATCGGGGCGCCACTTTTCCGGCCAGCACAGCGGTGACGCAATTTCGAAAACTCCTATGCACACTGCTTATTCAGTAAACAAAGGTTGCATCACAACATGTTTAATTATGTTACAGTATTGAGTTTGAAGAGATTTTATATATACACTTGTAGTAGCACGCATAATGTCGCCTTGTCTATGCACTAAGTTCAGAGAGAGAAAAAAAAAATATGTAGGTAGACCGCACATTTTCATTATTTCGTGCGGTCGGCTGGTTCTTCATTCACGTTGCAGTGCTCCGCCGCGTCGCACTACAAAGTTGGTTTTTCTAAGTTTCTCCGTGTTAACAAGTTTTTTCGTCAAAATCAAGATGCCGAAGAGGAAACATAACGACGAGTGGGAATATTTGTAAGTAATTTGCACAATTACCGATAACTATCGATTGCATATGAGGTTTCACGTTCCAACGATTCGAGTTCTTACTTAACCCATTTTTTTACTCGAGTTCACGATGCAACGCCACGAGTTCATCTTACTCGCTGTATACCTATGCGTACTTAATACGCCATCCATATAGCAACCTGTTGAGGTTATCCTATAATAATAATATGAAACGACCCGAAAGGTAACATTCTAACTAATTAAGTAATTTGCAATTTGTTCGGTCCACGTTTGAGTTGTCACTTACTGATAATAATGCATACGAGGTTTAACGTTCCAACGATTCGAGTTGTTACTTAACCTACTTTTTACTCGAGTTCATCCTACTCGCTGTATACCTATGCGTACCTAATACGCCATGCATATAACAACCTGTTGAGGTTATTCTATAATAATAACATGAAACGACCCGAAAGGTAACATTTTAACTATTTAAGTTAAGTTCTAATGTTCACGTTTCAACGATTGGAGTTGTCACTTAACGATAATAATGCATACGAGGTTTAACGTTCCAACGATTCAAGTTGTTACTTAACCTACTTCTTACTCGAGTTCATTTTACTCGCTGTATAACCATGCGTACCTAATACGCCATTCATATAGCAACCTGTTGAGGTTATCTATAATAATAAAAAAAAATGAAACGACCCGAAAGGTAACATTTTAACTATTTAAGTAATTTGCAATTTCTTCGGTTCACGTTTGAGTTGTCACTTAAATACATACGATGTTTAACGTTCCAACGGTTCAAGTTGTTACTTAACCTATTTTTTACTCGAGTTCATCTTACTCGCTGTATACCTATGCGTACCTAATACGCCATGCATGTAGCAACCTGTTGAGGTTGTCCTATAATAATAATATGAAACGAACCGGAAGGTAACATTTTAACTATATAAGTTAAGTTCTAATGTTCACGTTTCAACAATTCGAGTTGCCACTTACCGATAATAATGTATAAGAGGTTTCACGTTCCAACGATTCGAGTTGTTACTTAACCTATTTTTTACTCGAGTTCACGATGCAACGCCACGAGTTCATCTTACTCGCTGTATACCTATGCGTACCTAATACGCCATGCATATAGCAACTTGTTGAGGTTATCCTATGATAATAATATGAAGGTATACGTATAATTACGTATATTAGACACAAATTTGCAATTTGCTGTTAATGTTGAAAACGTAAATCAAGAGCTACGCGAACCAAGACCGTCGACTAGCGCGTTACACGCGAGTTCCGATCGTTCGCTGGATATAGCCAACGTGACAATACTGGAGGATGTATCTCCACCACCAGTGATTAAAGGTGCTTCCAGCAGTGAGGATGTTCCACGAACAGAACCAAGCTAAGGCAAAATTAGCAGTGGTATTGCTTGTCTTGACGAGCCTATAAGACTTTTCTTAGTAAGGATAATAAAGATCCAACTGTTCTAAAGCTGCTGATTGATGCTGGGCGCATCATCTGTGACACACAACTCAGTGAGTCAATAACGAGGCGAAATTTCATATTGGCTGTACTAAAGAAGGACTTGAAAGATCAGATGCTGCTCACGATAATAGATAGTTTTCTTGTAGCCAAGAACTAGCCGAAACTTTAAAGACCGCAATAGCGATCAATTAAACAGGTGTGGATCTCAAAGCTTCCACCTCTAACAAGACTACTGCTACAAAACCCAAGCATCAAGTCGTTAACAGAAATTGAAACGGGAAGGCTCCGGTTCAAAACCACAGACAGCAGCCATCGGCGCCCTCAAAGATGAAGGAGTCTGCACCTCAGCACTCGCCATCATCGAGGACATCGCGACTGAACTTCAGTCGCGGCCGCCGCTAGACAATACGGTAAATTACGCCGGTAGACTATCTGTTTTTTACAACCAATGGTCACAAATAACCGCAGATAAAATAATTTTATCGTGGATACGTGGTTATGAAATTCCGTTCACTGAAACTCCATATCAGCATTGTATACCTCAACCCCGAAATTATGCACACTCAGAAAAACTTGAATTTGATCAAGCTATACATAATTTAATTTCTATAAGTGCTATACCTCACTGTGAGCCCTGTGAGGATATCCAATATCTTTTTACCCAAACCGAACGGAAAAGCACGCTTTATCCTAAATTTGAAAAAGCTAAACGAGTTCATTCAACATGTTCATTTGAATTAGAAGATTTTAGAATAATGATCAAACTAATCTCAAGATGTTGTCTCAAGTCAACTATTGATCTCAAAGACGCATATTATTAAGTGAAAGTTCATGATAACTCTAAAAAATATTCAAGATTTAGTTTGAACGGTAACTTGTATGAATTTAATGCCCTACCGTTTGGTGTCAATACGGCACCTTTTGTCTTCACAAAAATAATGAAAACGGTGGTCAGAATGCCACGCTGTGCTGATTATTATCGACAATATATCTTAACGATACCTGTCTAATATCACATAGCTATAGCGAATGTATGGATAACATTACAAAAATGAAAAGTACATGAATTTGCCTGTAAGTTTACAGTCAGATTTCGATTGGTGGATTAAATCTATCGAAAATCCAAAAAATCAAATTAAATTTGACGAATTCAGATGCTTCGACTATGGGGGGTTGGGGGATAGCCTGTGCGGGAAAAACGGCAAGCGGTAGCTGAAGTCGGGAAGAAAGAAAACTTCACATTCATAAGATTAAAAATTTGTCTAGAGGATTTATCCAATTGTCATATTATCTTGCGAATAGATAATACAACTGCGATTTTTTACATTAATCGTATGGGAGGAATCCAATTCCCCCATCTCACAAACTGACCAAAGATATACGACAATGGTGTGAAGCGCGAATTCTATTTATAACAGCGCTATACATTCCATCTACAGAAAATACTATAGCAGATACTGAATCAAGGTGTATTCACCCGGATATTGAATGGGAACTATGTGATCTTGCCTTTCAGCAAATCATTAACAATTTCGGGCTACCAGAGATTGACATGATTGCTAGTTGAATAAATAAAAAATGTCCTGTATACATATCATGGCACAAAGACCCTGATGCTTGACGCTTTCTCTGTGAATTGGTCAAAATTGTATAAAAATACCATGAACCAGGAACCCGTTTTTACGGGTTCCCTTCCTTCTCAATAATTTAAAAAAACATTGATAAAAATTATTAGCGACAAAGCTAAGTGCATACTGGTCGGGCCAACATGGCCAGCTGAACCTTGGTATCCCCTATTTAACCAGTTTTTTACAAACTAAACCACTGGTTTTTTTTTTCAAACTTCTGAGGACCTAATAATCTCTCATTCCAGTTTCTGCCAGATCCAGCGGCAGATTACCCTGGATGCCGGAGTATTGTGCGGGAGTCTCTAATAAGAAAACTCCCTCCCGGGTCTTTAGACACATTAATAGCGTCTCTGTCAGATAATTAAATTAAGTAATATGATACTTACACATTCCAGTTATTATTCATGTTTTAACAGAGTTATTTCAATCGGGAGCGCTATACGGCACTCTAAATGGGTTTAGATCTACACCTTCCTTAGTATTAGGAAGTCAGATAAGCACAGACGACTGTGTTTTAAGGGTATATTTAGGCTTCGCCCTCCCTTACCCAAGTATGAATCCACTGGGATACTACATTAGTAATTGAAACTCTAGCCACTTGGATTCCTAATTAATCTCATTCTTTAGAAAAAATCACTAAAGAAGCTAGTTACCCTGCTGGCGCTGGTAACAGCGCATAGAGTACAAACTATTTCAAAAATAGATATCTGAAATTTTAAAAATTGGCGGAATGATATTTCCATTAGGATCCCTGACTTAATAAAAACGTCAAGTGTAAACGCAACTCAGCCAACGCTGATGCTGCCAATTTTTCGAGACAGACCTGACATAGGTCCGGCTTAATTATTAACGGATTATTTAAAAGTAATGTAGCGGCATTACGTGATCATCACACCTCTATTTTTATTTCTATAAAAAACCATATAATAAAGTTTCTCCCCAAACACTTAGCAGATGGATAAAGAGTATACGTTGTGGGTCTGTGGAATAGATATCACACAGTACTCTGCACATAGTACTAGACACCTCAAAAGCTCATAAGCTCGGTGTGAATTTGGATGTTATCAGGAAGACTGCCGGTTGGTCCGGCGGCTCTACAATATTTGCCAAGTTTTATAACAGGCATATAACAGACAGCATATACAGAATCAAATCATTGTTTTGCTAGAAGTAAAATTGATTGATTTATGCTAAAATTTACTGTAGCTATTATGTTAATAGTTTATTTAAGAAACATTACCTTTTAATTGAGTGATTAAGTACATTTATTATGTCAATTATTGAAGAAATATTAAATATATTTACTTCTGTAATACTTTCAACTGAAATAGATATTTCACAACTTCTCTCAACATCTACAAGTGTATATATAAAATCTCTTCAAACTCAATACTGTAACATAATTTAATGATTAAACGAACTTACCTGTAAGTTAAGTTCTATCATAATTATGTGAAGTAGTGAGTTTGAAGAGATAGCATCCCGCCCACCCAGATTACCTATTTCATAGGTCCCGAATAGTGAAATATCTACTTGAACTGATAAGCTCTGAACTAAATGAAGAACCAGCCGACCGCACGAAATAATGAAAATGTGCGGTCTACCTACATATTTTTTTTTTCTCTCTCTGAACTTAGTGCATAGACAAGGCGACATTATGCGTGCTACAAGTGTATATATAAAATCTCTTCAAACTCACTACTTCACATAATTATGATAGAACTTAACTTACAGGTAAGTTCGTTTAATCATTAAAATAATGACGAAAGAGCAACGGCTCTTCGAGACTTCGAAGTCAAATATATCGGTGTGAGAATGCTTATTCTTTGTAAGTAGATCACATGCTAAGTTGACTGTATATGGGGATGTTGCGATTACATACAAAAACTATAAACCCAAGAATGGGCTGTTTAGATGATAGACAAGAATAATTGTACACCTTTCTGTTCTCAATATGTTTTTATAGAGTATAAAATTTCAGCAGGCATTGAGTCTGGCTTCCACTTGCTTCTATACGCCTGGGGATTAACATTACTCGTCTGCACATCACACACTGCGCGTGTATGAATGCGAAAGCAGGTCGATGCAAATATGAGTGTGCATGTACGATGTACTTAAGTGTGACAACCTCACAACAGGTAGGCACGAGTCGTGGATGCTACTTCACGCGAATGTGACGCACGATTATGATTTGCGTGACGATGCGCGCACTTAAAATGTAGTATGTGTGAAAGTCCAAATTGGTAGTTAATTAATAGTTTTATAATCGACTAACGTCTGCCCGCGGCTTTGCACGCACACCTCCCGGCTGCATCATCAGACCCTCGACACCAAGTGAAATTGGCTGAACTCATCAAAACGAACAATTTCAGCCCAAACTCCAGGGGTTTACTTGTAGCCACTAAAGAGTTCCATTATCCACCTCCTGACTCCATCATCAGGCCAGCTCAATGATACCAAATTGTTGTATTATCATCCGAACGACATATACATACAAAGTTTCGTTTCGATACGACTTTAAGAAGTAGGCTAAAGTTGACTTCTAAGATTTTATTACATTGTTAGTTAGTTACAAGTGAAGCTAATAAAAGCGTGTTAGAAGTAGTTACAATTATTTCTCTCATACACGGAATAAATAACAATAGAAAGCGCTGCATTGACATGACTAATCGTATGCGCGTTTTTCAAGGTTTATTATTAAGTTTTGCGTTTTGTAGTACCATCCCACAGCTCACTCACGTGGAACTAACCTCTCCATAGATCGATACCAGGCATAGTCACGGCTCATGGCTTCCTGCCTTTTCTCGGCATATTCGCACACCACGCTGCGCCCTATGGCATAGCCAATAAAGGTGATATTTGCACTCTCTTCGTTTAAGTACCGAAGACTCTTGACGTTCTAGTTCTACGCACAATAGCGGGACCAGACGGGTAACCTTATGTGCATGGAATAAAAGTCAAACTTGCATAGTTGAACTGCTTAGCGATGACTGAGAAGTTACTAGAACCATCCGCGTGCTTGTTCTTAAGAGAATTGCATTGTCTAGTGTAATCGCGGTACTTTAGTGCAAGACTCATCATCGCCTGCACTAGTTTAGAATAAAACGTTTCATATTGTAAATAGGGAAAAGCAGGGGTGGTGGGTCGCTTGATAGCAAGCACCGTACTTGCCGGAGGCAACGGTTGCATACTTATTGCATTTAGGCAAAACACTATACAGGCTGATTAATATTTAGATCTGATAAAGATTAGCTTTAAACGAAGTAAGCAATTTGCTAAATAGAAACACCGTCCTAGATATTTAATAAAGACAATTAAATATAAAATTTAGTCATAACATGACTTAGTAACCGTTAAAGAAGGACAAACCAACAAACACACTTTCGCATTTATAATATTAGTAGAGATAAGGATATACGAATTATTTCGCTACCTAGCCTTTTAGTTCAGCACGGTTACTAGACGAGCGCAAAGTAGTGCCTTTGTGTTTCAAAGTTCTGAGTGGCACTGAAATAACTGTTATGAGCCGGCGTTATGCTTACCATCATTCAAACGACCCGCTTATCTCGTTATAAATAGTATGAGAAATAGTTAACTACTTCACGCCGCAGACGGAAGGACATGTCTATCAGAAATTTCCAACCCTAAAAGTCGAAAACCCTTCAGTATTATTAAGGATATATAATCTTCTTGTCGTGGACTTGCTGTACACACTGTACGTGCCTATAGATTTTAAACAGATCGTATATTTGAACCGTTTAGACGGGAAGATTATAATTATTAACAGTTTCTCGTGTCTGGCCTCGTCTTGGCAAATTTATTCTAGAAAACAATAAAATAAGTTTAATTTTAACACGACTCTCACAAATAGAATAACTTCCAACATACATCACGCGAAACTTTCCATATTCCTCAGTAATGTGTCAACTGAATAACCTGCGGGCAATTGGCGTCGTCGTATTGCCCCGAGAGCGGGAAATTTGGCTCTACACTTCGTTTATATCGCCTATACTTCGCTTATTTATCTTACATTTCGCTTATTTAGCTCGGGGCGTTGCTTTCCAAGATACACGCGTTTCAATTGTTTTCGCAGGTCCTTAGGCGGGAGAAAATTAAATAAACACCAGCAAGGTTAGTATCAGAAAACAGAGCGTTAGTATCAAGCATCAACTTGAACGCCACGCTGGTCTTGCCACGATTTGATATTATCTCCTTTTGTAACGATTTATATGACAGGATTGTACGATTGATATGAGGTTTTTGATTACACAGCTAATCGAGTAGATAAGATTAAAGGGCAATCGAATGCGATGAATTGTATTGAGGCCTGACAGACATTTATCAGCTTAGAAGCGACACTAGTTCAATGCCTTGAATAGAGTAATTAAATAATCAATGAAGCGATGATGTCTTATTTATTGGTAGTGACGTCGGCCTGTAAGTCGTGTGGGTCTGTAAGTCGATGGTTCGAATATTACAATGAGCTTGAGCCTCCGGTGAATAAAAACATCATGAGCAACCATGACATGGTTTTAGGGTATTTTCTAGTGCTTGCCTGGCTAGCTGCCACACTCTAGTTGAAAATGTATCGCGCATATGAGTTTGTTCCGATGGCTGCACTTGAGAACCAAGTCTAATCTAGGCTTAGCAAATTAGCCATCACCGACCACGTTGACCTCATCAATCAGGCGGTCGATGCTAACTATATTTAAAAAAATCGACCAAGTGCGAGTCGTACTCGCACCGAGGGTTCTGTACAAACTTGGAGGTATGCAAACAGTCCATCAAGGGAATCGTTATTTAATAGGGATGTTGACTCCATTTTTATATGATGTCATTAAATTCGTATTTTTATGAGAATCAAATGTCTATGTCAAAAAAACTGGAAATCGAAAGCTAGAAACTTCAGTTTTAAAGTTGCATATTATCTTATATAATATAGGTATACAAGGTATACCGCTTGTTCCAGTCAAAGGAAGTCCCAAAAATCAGTTACACGAGTCTCGATTAGTAAAGGCGTCATTACACCGCTGCATCATTAACACGTTCGCCACTTTGCACATCAAATATTCATATAATTTGTGGATATTGCACACTGGCTTGTCGAAACCCCGCCGATGAATATTTAATTCCATGGCGCCTCGTAAATACGCCAGTTTGGGTACTTTAGCCGTATCGCTCGGCCGCGGCGGTGATCCAGCGCGGGATGAAGAGATAACTACCGAATGTTTTATAGCGATCTCATTTACCTGACTTTCAATCTGATCAGGTATTTTATCGCTGCCTCGTTTATCTGGCTGCCTACAGTAAACCTCAGTAGGGAAACTCCGAGGCTGTCTGATACCACACACGCGCGCTTATCGTTCGCTAACGCGCACGGCCCAACAAACTGGATTTCATTCCGTGAAGGCACATTCAGACGTGTGCAATTGTGCATGTGTGTGTGAGTCAACTTGTTCGGCCCTACATAAGAAATTATACTGTACTGTTAAGCGCTCTACCGGTTGTTTCCTTTCTGCCTGTGATCAAATTGTTATTTCAGCATCGGTTCAGGAAATTGCGTTTGCTCAATATATAGCATTTTTGCCATCTGTGAAAATTCAAACTCGAGATTCATATACGTAGCTCGTGTTCGCGGATCTTTCCTTTATATAACATAAATAAGCTGATTTTTAACTTCACGGCTTCCTAAGCAATGATTTTAATTTCACGAGTTTAGCACTACCAACCCAGGTAGCGTTATTTACCGTCCCGGAACTTATTAGGTCCCGGGCCGGGACAAAGGCCTGCGGGAGTTATCATTTAATGAACACGCGATGCCAATTTACCAGGACGCCATTTCGGCCCTTTCCCCTTTTGTGTTTAGAAACGGAAGGATTACATCCCGATTAGATTTATTGTACAGCCATTTTTTTTAATTTTTTTTTAAACGCGTCTTTTACCTTATTAATTTTTGCTTCAGCTAATGAGAGAGCGCTCGCATATAATTATGGATAATGCGAGTTATTATTCCGGAAGCTGCAGCTGACACGTTCATTACAGGAACATGTGCTCTTTAAAATTTTAACGCCTTGAGAATACCGGCGCCCCACTTGGCAGCTACTCATGATAAAACCAAGAATTTAGCCAACCCTAAGACTGAATTGGCCCTTGATATTTGCATGGAGATTGCTTACTTGAGTTTAGATATTTTCCAGATAAAAAATCGCTTTAATGGCCCTTCTTTCTTAAAATAATTTTAATTTTAGGTATCAATGATAAGGCAGCTATTCAGCTGTCTCCTTAAATAAATTTAATAGTAGTAGTAATTAAAGTGTATTAAGTGGGTATGCTTTGGATTAATTCCTAGTAATATAGAAATAGTAGGTAGTTGTAAATTAGCTATTAAGAATCTAGTTGAGTGGTCGATTCATTCGTAATATACCTGTGTTCTCGGAAGTACTGATTTTTATTCATTCGCTCTTCTTGTAAGAAACTTCTCAGTAATTTAGGAGCTACGAAAGAAATTAGAGAGTTTATAAATGTACCTGTGCGTATGTTCCATAAAAACTCCGCTTTATATTGGTGCCAATATTGCAAATGAGGTCAATCGATTCGTCAGAGTCACCTCGGTCTCATAAAATAAAAATATATTTTAAATACATACATTGTACGGATGCTAAAAAAAGGTGCCGGCTTGAATTAAGGATGTATAAACATTAAACATGTTTCAGGCATGCAAGTATAATAATTATGCTTTAGTGTAGGATAATTACAAGTAATAGAACGAACCACAAAATTAAGTTAAGAGAAACGTGAGGGATCAGCGGTCGGTTTTTCATTTTAGTGGGGGTGGCGCCCCGGCCTACGAACTATTAGCATTCCTAGAGGCCTACGTAATGAAATGTGGGTAGATAAATATATTGAAGCGGGTGTGCATGCCGCCGCGCCGCGCCGATCGCACTCCAGGCGCACTACCCGACGTGTAGTGGCGCGATCCGCAGGACTTAATTGGAGAGCTCGAAATGACCGCTCGATATGACGCTGGCACTCGACAGCTGCTGATAGCATTTGGTATGCATACTTACCTACGGCTAGCGTGGTCTCTATATGCATGTTGTCAATACTTATACGATAACAAAGTGTTGTTGTAAAAATGATATTGTGATCTATGAATTATATATCGATCCAGAGCGTAAAAGAACTCAAAGTACGATTTTCGACTAAAATAATAATAGTAGTAGGCTACTAAATATAATAACTTTCTTATATATTAAATATGAGGGGGTACTAGATCATTACAAAGGCCTTTTTAAACCGACTATTAAATACAATCGACTGCGTTCAAATACATTTATCCGTTCCGGAGCAATGAGTTCGTAGTGTGAGATGAAGCGTAGGCTTATTTACAAAACCCGTGATCTTCTTGACAGTTACAATAAAACATTACAGATTAAAAAACTGGCAAAGATCCAAGAAGAAAAGCGCATCATTTGAGATAAAGTTTCAAAATAATGGAACTTGGTTATTCTTTCTTTATTGTATGTTTTTATTCGGTAGACTTGACTAGGATTTAACGTGACGTAGCGAAGCAATGAACTCTATATTAAGTTCGACTTTCATCGCGCTCTAAAAAGGCAAATAAACAGCTACGAATTTAACGAAAAAGGTCAGATTCAGTTTTACGTCTTTTTTACGTCCGTTAATATTTGGGTAACGATCGCCTCTGCTAGACCAAAAAAAAGATCTGACTGCTACGATTTTAAAGTCCTTTTGGATTCCGAATAAAATATCATTAACCCTAAATGAATAAAAAGTATTCTTTTAATGTTTTTTTTTTCCTTATACTCCGGCAAATTACAGCCACGGCTAGTCGTACAATTTTCATCTCGTTTCTTTCTTGGATCGTTAGAACAGGGTCGGCAGCTCGTTATGGAGCATCGGTTCTAAAAAAGATACTTTATACCCTTTTAAACTAAAAGCAAATCTGCTAATGTAAACGTTCCTCAAAGACGCCAAAATGTATTTTTATTATTTACTAACAATACCTGGGTTAATCCTTGAGCTTGAAGTAATGGAAAAAACCAACCTTATGTTAGACTGAGTAACGATTAGATTGAATCGCAGCTCTACACAACACGCACAGTAAGCAATTATTATTCTCCTGCCTTGATTGCTCCCATAATGGTCATTCCGAGCCCCATGTTTGCAAAAATTGATATGATGCCGTAGTCATTGGACCTTGCCGTATATCTGGACATTTCCGTATCCGTGTTTTATGTACCACTGAACTCCGCAATCAAATCGATGTATTTGACATTGCAATACTATTTATATTTTCTTCTATAACCGGTGGATATTCGGTGATTTTGGTGGATCAGCGGATGTGTAAAAAAAGGATCAATAGCCTGAAGCACTATTTTTTTGTTTTGGCGCTGAGATTTTTTTGTTCTAGATAGATTAACGTTAGACCTTCTACCTCACTTGATCTTAAGTGACGATTTAGTTGAAGGCGACTAGAACGGGGCTTGGCACTCAAGAGCGGCTGGCGAAACACAAGCTGCTAAGTCAGTGACAAAAGATTTTCAACATTTTAGATTTAGTTTCAGTCAACAATCAATAGTATCGAGATATCCCATATATTTGCCATGACCATTATTGGGAGCAATAATTTTTCACGCTGAAATAGAAGCAGGCGATGCCGCGGGCAAATAAGTATATAAGACTAATATGAGATGATATTAATACCACAAAACATTTTAAGCTGATTTCTTGTGGAGTAACCTCACGCCTTTACGCAGAATTATGTTGCAGGTTCTTCGGAGAATATACTGTGTATCATTAATGTAAAGCTGGGGCCTTTGTACGAGATAATAATAACCTAACTGTGCGAGATGGTTTTACGAATGTTATGTCTTGGTATCATATATTTCCCTTCCTAATAATCTTACGTAATGATCCCATTCTTCCCTTAGATTCGGCCCATTTACTAATCTCATAAAATATGTGGGAGGTGAGGCTTAAGAAAATCAATAGGAGCTTCAGAACTTTCTTCGGCTTTCGTATTTAAATATTGGGAACCCTGAATGTGTTTGGTTTTCTTTGGTCTTGCTTTTAATAAGCTGTGGGTACTTTTCCTTCGGATAATATTATTATCCTAGTTAGGTACACGAAAGTACTTTACAAAGCGATAAGCTGTACTCATGTTCGCTCCAATTTAAATGCGTGAAGCAAAACAGAGCCTTAATTAGGAACCTGAATTGGTTGAGCAACTTTTATTAACGTTAATTGCTAAAGTTGAATTCAACATCCAAAGCTACAGATAAAATGTTTCGGCTTTTCGCGACGGAGGGGTGCGGCAGACATCAAGCTTTTGTGAGTTTTTTATTCCAAGTTTTAGAGGCACTTCTGAGATTAGATGTCGGGAATACAGCTGTGTTTCCAAGTCTTTCAACAAAACCCGCCCACCTGAGACGCTCGCTACATTCCAAATGTGGCTACGCCGTAGGCGCTCTACGCATATACTACGAGCGTAGCGCGTAGCTCTACTAAAATAAATATATGGATACGGCTATGAATTCGTTAGAAGTTTGTTGCGTATGTTATACCATATTATAAGGAGGTAGTTTGTAGGAATTTCAATTTGGATGCAGGATTTAGATAATATTTGGCAGAAACGTCTTTGATCATAGACGATGTCGCCACGTCCCTTGTACGTATTTATCTACACCTTCCGGCTCCATCATCAGACAAGCTCTGTGAAATCATATTGCATTGTCATCCGATTAACATATGTACGTACAATTCAGGTTCAATCAAAAACCGTTTTTACTTTTCCAGCGTTCAATTTCTAGTTTTTTCAATATATAATATTAATACTTGAAAGTGTTTATAAAAATCTGTGTATCTCTAGGGATCAATTAGAAATAATAATAAAAAACTAAGAGTATTTTTTTTTAACTTTCAAGAGTGTTCCCATGTGAATAAAGAATTTTAAATTTAAAAAAGAATAATAACTGGCACACTAAAAAAAATTTTTACAAGTGCTTAAATTGGTCCCATCGCTATAATATAATGGTCTCATTGCTGCAAGCCGATTTGTCTACTAGGCCCTAGAAATATAGCTAAAACATATGGACGCGTGTGGTGTTCGCACCCTTCGCATCCCTACAGGTTCCATACAGTGCCGTCGTTTTGTTAATGAACGCCCCCGTCTCTGAATGTCCCGTTGCCTTTTCACCAACATTTACACGATACAAAAACGCTCCAAGATAAATATCCGCACTATAATCTGCCCCTTTGATGCGAATGCAAGCGCTTTCTACTGCTTCAGGTTCCGCACTTCGGAGACTAATTGGGGAGGATCTCGGTTCAATAGCACCGAACCGGAAATGTTTCGCTTTTCAACCCCCGTTTGGGGCGAGCGGATCGAACAGCCGCATGGGTTGTTTTCAATTATGATTAGCATAAAGATTGGGAAAGAGTCTACAATGGAATGGACTGAAGCCTGGTTTTCGTTTCAATGGCAGTTAATCCTGGATGTCTGTATTAACAGTATGTATGTCTCATTCAACCATTTTTTTTACTAGATGCGTTTTTTCCCCTGCAGCCGTTGCCTTACTGCACAGGACCCAATATACCTTCCTTCCCTCTATAGTAATAGAAATGTTTACAATCCTTGCAATTGAGAGTGAAGGAGTTAAACGTGAAGGGGTGTTGATGAATAGAGTAAAGGGTACGGTTAGTCTAGCGGTCTAGATTCATTATAAAAAGACAGTATTGATATGCGATCAGGATTCATGTTATGAGCGACTGAAAAAGCTTTAAATAATTCCCAGAGTGGTGTTTATTCGCTTTGATCTTACGTGTTACGTTTGCACTCTTCCCGTCACGACAAAAGTATTAAATGTCAAAGGAAACTACTGCACACAATACCATTGTTGTGACTCGTCTTGCAGCTTTGATATTTCCTCTTAGACGTCTCGAGTTGGGACGTCTGACAATGCACAAAATAGAAAAGTTATTCTTAAGTTCTCTTTATCATATCTTTGTGTTTAATAGTTTTGAACATATTTTATATCAAGCAACCTATGTTTCATCCTCCGTATCGTATAAGAAGAATGGTGGATTATGGTAATACTGCAAATATTTTTTTATGATCTTTAATAGGTTAGCATTTGACTTAATTTGAGTTACTGTTAAAAGACGCGAGGTAGTCGCTACCACGAAAATGATACCACGCTAGTTAGTATAAATAAAGACCGTCTCTCAAGTGTAGCTTCCGAAATTTTGAACACATTGACAGGTGCGAGCTTGGTGGTATATTTTCAATATAAGGGTGGTCACAAGCCAAGTATCTAAACTATTCCCATATACTATCTGCTCTTCCATCACGAATCACGTTGCCTCCCTTCACTGGAATCTTCTTGTAGGATTATATCACGTCTTGTCATTCGCGACGGACCCTAGCAAACACAGCATTGAGACTCACAGCTTAGCTTATGTCTATCTAGGGATTGTTTATTGGCTTCGGCAGATAATTACTCGAAACTTTAATAAGCATTACACACAGTTTACTAACCACCTTTGCTCTCGAAGTTCAATATGACTCGATTAGCGTAAGTACGTAAGACCAAACAGAGAGGGGTTGTTCAAATGAAGGGTGAGCGCTGGGGTTAGTCTGTTTGTGATTCGAGACATTTTGGGATATGCAAACACGATGCTGGTTTCGTATATAAGCTTTAGCAAGTGCTATTAGCTATTCTGTGCTTTGTCGAAACTACAGAGTTGATATTTGGGTTAATACAATTTTGGACAAAGTTGTATTTTAGTACCTACTTGACTGTCACTTAGTGCACAAATTTGGTCCCGTTGCGGAAATCTAACCTGTTACCTTAATGCGCTATAGATGTGAAGCCCATCGACCTATATCAACCGCGGTCGTTGTTGGATATCACCACGATCTAAAGTTCTTTAAAAAGTTCATTCACCTATAAAGTACACCACGGACTGTCAAACTATACAATAACTATCACATCGCGTCCCCTTTGGGGCACTCAGAGAGGAGGGAACGCCATTTCACTAACCTTGGAAACTTCTTTCAATTCATTATCAATCATGTAGCTCCGCCTGTTATGTATGTCTGTTTTTTTACCATTTACTATTCTTGAAAAACAATATAATACATACCATACTTGGAAATAGGAAACATCCGAGGAATTCACCATAACTCAAAACACAAATGTGTTTTATAAATAGGCAAAATTTTGCAGTTTCACAAGCTATAAACAAATTAAAAAAACCAAGACTTTTAGTAGATTTTTGTTTTTGCTTCTATCTAGTCAAAACTGATTCTGGCGCAGCATAATAAATGGAAAATCCTTTTGATTCTAGCCGTGGTGCTTCGCGACCCGAATACATCTAAAACAGCTCAGAAGACACCAACAAAAAATATTTCAAGAAGCAAGCTGTCTACTCATGAAAGCTAGCATTATATTCTTTTTACTACAGAAGTGCTTTTTTAAAATTAATGATGTGTCAGATACATTGGCAAATAATCCTGGATGCGCCAACAATGCCGCTCCGATTTAGGCAATTATCGCCCATCTATGGCTATACGTCACGCTGCGAGAGTAATGATGCGTTGAAATCTGTCGCTCGTCTGCGAACGATCATCTACCCTTGTTGGGGCGTAGATACTGCTTGTTATTTTATTCTCATAACATTTAAAATCGATACAGGATTATTTTGGTACAATGGGTCTCACATCTCGTCTGATGGAATGCAAGATTAGCAGGTTTTAGGACTGCAATTCGACTTTCTGCCGACAATCTGAGAAACGAGTTAATCTGCCCTTGTTACAGTTTTTGTTGTTTAAATTCTGCGCTGGGTTTTTGATATTTGTGGAGGAAGACATATTATTATGTCTCGTCAGTGGATACGCATTTTATGTGATAAAAGGATTATATTGTAATATTACTGTGTAAGGTTTATTTAATAAAAATATACCTTACACAGTACCTCCAGATTGACGTAATTAACGGCGCGTGATTTTGCGGTGCGTCTAATGACGCCTCAAAATTTATCCTCGCCCGTCTGCCAGTGATCTACCCTCGTTAGGATAATCCTAAGTTTACTTAACGCGAGTCTGTTATTGGAAATTAAATCGACTCTATTATAAATAATGCTTAAAACTGTTGCTTGGTTAGTACATTACTGTAGTGTAGATGTATTATGAAATTGAATGAAAGAGAGTGTAAACTATACACAGCTTTTTTTTATTTAGCTGGCCCCTGTCTGCTGCAAGTTGATTTTGAGTTTTCGGGTTTTTTGCTCGTATATATTGTTCTGACAGTGACAGTGCTATAAGTATTATTTACTAATGTTGATGAGGTGATGTTGGTAATGTTAAAGCCGGAATATGTCTTACGAACTATTTAATGATAAACTATGGTTGCTCGGTGGAAGTTAGCTGGCCGGTTCGTAGTTTGAGACTAAATGTTTCGGCGAAGGACAACACCGTGTTCCATGCTCTACCTTGACAGGATGGTAGGGCATGTGCACGGTTTTACAATCCATACTGTGGTATGTGCGTCTACCCTGGCTGGCTACCACTTTCGAGAACACTTACATGTGTTCGGGCAATACCATTATAGCATTGGAACTCAGTCCCCTTCTAATTTTACGGCACCTGATTGCTACGTGAATTCGGTCTAAGCCTTAGTCGCATCGGACGATCGCCTCCTTGCTCTCAGGAGGGAAGCGGCGTGTTTTACGATTTTCTACATCTGTAGGGCTAACATGCGCACCGTGACAAAATTTACTCGTGGCGTTATCTCGTGGAAAGAAGAGATAACTAGTCTTCTCGACAACCGCTAACATGGCTTAGCGAGTTTGTCGTTTCGTTTTGTCATATGACGACAAACACGAACGGTTCTATTATCTGTGTCTCTTTTGTCGACAAACGCTAACATGGCGCGTCAAGTTTTTTCATTATTTGTCTACTTTTGACGAGTAGTTTGTCGTCGAACTTTTTGAGGACGAGTAAAACTGTAACACGGTAACTAGTGTTCTGTGATACCCTGATACCTATATAATTTGTGTTTCTGTTCTGTGACTATTACTGCCAACGACTATCTCCGAAAGCATACATACTGATCTGTGTCCGAAAGCGTGATAATGGCAGTACCATATTAGAATTATGTTTTAACTATAAATGAAGAGCGCGAGCGACGCAAAATTCAAAGGAAAGTAGGTAGGGACGAATAAAAAATTAAAAATGTTACTATACATATGTAGGTACTATAGCTGAATTTTTAAAGTAATTCATTTGACCACTGAATTTCTAGAATTCTATTTAAATTATTGGTTTTATTTTTTGACACTTTAGTATAATTAATAAGAAAAATAATAACATTTGATATTATATATAAGTTCCAATAGGAAATGAAATATGAATTGTGTTACGATTATTGTGTCATTCGTTTTTTGTAATATTTTCAATTCAAGGATAGTTAATTATTCTAATATTTGCATGTCACAATGAGCTGTAACAGTTGTTTATTTAGATATTTGTTTGGTTTTATTTACAAAAGAAAACATTAAAATTTTATGGACTACATCGAGACTACATTTTCTATATGTACTGGGATCTCGGACATAGTTTAACGATATTATTTACTTAGTAGTGTTTACTTAACGTTTTACTCACATTTTTCTGCCTGGCAAAATGCAAGCAATTTTTAAAGTAAATAACTATAATAATCAAATTAACTCAACTCAATTCTTATGTGGAATAATCTAATACTTCTTCTTCTTTCTTTATTTCCTATATGATAGTGTGTAAATAAAATTCAAATTCACAACAGCCAGATAAGTCACATTCCCGGAGTTTTGGCGGGAATGCGAAAATGTGCTGTTGTTGATTTTGTGTTATTTACTAAAACCTGTGTTTTATCGAGTGTTAATGTGTAATAATGGTGGATTATTAACCATTAAGTGTTCGTAAACGTGCATGAGTGAAAGGAAAATAGTACAAAGATGAAAAACGTGTATTTTCGTATTCTATCCAAAACTCCATAGAAGCTTCAGTAAAGTATCCACCGCTTTACTGAAGCATCACTTCGACTCGACCGCGCCTAGACTAAACTTTAACGACTTTTATTTACCAAAACTAGAGATTTATTATAACTTGACACTGGATAAATACGCAAATCGCGTGGAGCCAAATACAAAACAAACAAAAAAAGTCATATTCCCGATATTTACTTGTCAACTTCACTAAAATGTCATTGTTATGAACGCGTTCACACAGCAAATTAAATAAAACTATAGTAAATAAGACAAATTGAATGAACTAAACCGGTGTTGCTAATCACATGGCAGCACTGGTTTGGCGTCCATTGTCTTCGAAGAGATAATAGTCTCTCGTGTTTGCCATGTTAGCATAATCGACTAAAACGTCGTCCGCGAGAAATCTTGTCGTAGCGCGCGCGCCATATTGCTACTTTGCCATGCTAGGCCAGCTGGAATCTTTCAGCACGCTTCCGGAATACGATATGTTTTGACAAGTGACAAATTTATTCCACTCTTACCTTCTTTGGTTTTATATGTTCTTTGTTCACTGTAACATATTACGGAACGTTCCTTTGTTCTTTTATGGAAAATGCCTGAGAGTAGATTTGAATGTAAATCTTCTTGGGTTTGACGGCTTGTATTATTTTTATGCCTCTAATGTTGTTACCATGTTACAACGAGGAAGGCACTTACCGTTCTTATTTCAACAATAATATATACTTTATACAATCTAGTATGTACTCAATCCAGGTCCTTAGTTTTGTGAAGATGCTGTAAGAAATGATATAATGATCCTGATTATCGTTGTCACTATGTATCCTTTAACTATTGGGGTTTCTAGGTCACTAGTAGATTTATATTTCGTGGATAAAAAGGTTAGAAATTCACTACTTTCCCGGCCTTATATGCGTTCTGCCTGCTGCTTTATTATTATAGTTCCTCAAAGTACACTAAAGCCACTTAAATTACGAAAGTATTTGATCTCCACAGATGTTGTTTCCCTACTCTTCAGCTTTGATTCGAGAATCATCCCCTACTAATCTCCGATCCCGTACACGCGAGCCTCAAATCTCTGACAAAAGAAACAATTGGTCAAATCTCTCTGGAGCATAAAGGAAACAATACAACAGATTCTTGCCCGTTCCGTTCATGTGTCGTATATCTGGGTCCATTTTACTTTTCGTGGCTGTGAATTTAGCTGAGTAATGAAAACAGTACAGATGTTTTACAAAAAAATAGAAGACAGTTTGCGTGAAGCCAGATAACTTTTGTACAAATTTAACGATTCTACTCCAATCTCTAAAGAAAGAGGCATTATCTCTCGAGAGCACTAGTGGCTTCTTCGCGCTGAAATATTTTTTCTTAAGCTTACTTCAAATCTGTATCTACCTACACAGTTACACTACCGTCGAGTCGAATCCGGCTGGTTTTTTAGTTTCATCACTGGCTTACACGGTGCGTGGTCGTACATGAATTATCCTGTAGTAACCTTTTACGAGGATGGTTTGGCTGGCCTGGTTACCGTCCGGCGTACTCGCCGCTGCGCCCTTTATAGTCGCCTGGGTAAATCGGGGTAAGAAGCTATGAAAAAAAAACCGGTTTTTGACGGTAGTCTTTTGTTGGGGATTGAATTAATTTGATATATTTTTTGTGTTCAGATCGCTTCTTAAATAAGTACGGCCTTACTGTAAAATAATTAAACACACCCTAAACATGTTTTAAACAGTGTCTAACTTCTAAATAAAACTTAGTTTAAATATCAACAACCACAAATCTTGATTTAAGTAGTGTCTAACCTTTGTCTAACTCCATTCTGTTGTGACATTTCTATAATCATTTTAGCTTTCGACACTGTCTAGCTAAACAGTCGTCTAAAAGTTGTCTGTGGTAACATGGGTAGTTTTTAAGTGGTGATGTCAGCGTTGTAGTAGTTATGGTTAAGACCACGTTAAGTAGTTTAGTTGCTGCCGCACTCAAGTCGTTTAATGATTACTTCTACTTAATCTACCTATAAAATAAAGGAAGATTATTCCAGACCACCCAATAGTTTAGGTATATGTCTAATTGCAGCTTCTGTTCGATATACCGCTATACAATATGCGTCGGTCGACGGAGGGTTTAATAGGATTGCCTCTATATCCCCGGTCTACTCTGAATTCGGTCCATGTCACACCGACGTTAACATGCCGAGTTGCATTTACTTGCGAGATGGAATTGAGGACTATTCTATGTCGTGTATAATTTTAGATACTTGGGACTTATATGCGAAAAACCTTCGTCAAATAAACTGCTGCTCTTAAACTATTCACCACTTTGTGTGTCGACATTTCAGATATAATAGATTATTTAATTTCTGTGCTTTCGGATCCTCCAGACCGAGTCCTTATTCGTTTGTTTGTTGTTTTGTTTTTCACCAGCTAGTGGAATTGATTACACTTACTCGAGTGACCGCTCGATAAAGTATTGTATATTAATCGGATCTGTTGGGGTTTTACCACCATTATCTTATTTCGGAATCAGGACATGCCGTCTCAGCATTAAAATTTCACGCTAAGTTGCCGCACGCCCTGGGTACGCGGCACCGCGGAATTATCGCCCAAATAAGAACTTACAAGACACAATTAATAAGCGTTGCACATGTTGAACAAAAGTTGGTTTTTGACCATAAACAACAATGACAAGTAGAATTGCTTTTAGATGAAAATACCGCGATATATAAAATTATAAATTCAACTCCAATTTTTTGTTCTTTCATAAAGTAAGTGTAGCTTTCATAGGACCTTCTTTTTTCCTTTCAAATAAAACAAGAATTTTCAAAATCGGTCCACAATTGACTGAGAAATCGGTGAAAATACATATAGTCGAACATATAACCTCCTCCTCCTTTTTTGAAGATGGTTCAAATTAAAATTCAAAATTCTTTATTCAAATAGGCCCCAAAGGAGCACTTATGAAAGTTAAAATAAATTACTCTAACAGCGGGGTTAAAAAATAACTTGTCTTGAAGACCAATAAATTGAAGTCAAATTTTGTAAAAAGTCTGTTTCGTATTATATAAATACTTAAACGTGATCGACTCCTACGATACCACCCGCATATTTTAAAACCTCTTTTGAAACAAATACCTAAAAGTAGAGAGAAACAAACGAGCCCACTTTAAGTTAGCTGAAAACCTAGATTTTACGTTTTAAATTTTTGCTTTTGAAATATAAGCATTAAGCATAGGAAAAAATAATCTATTCTTCAATTTTTTAAATCGCCTTTGAAAATTGTCCCTTTGAGGGTTGAAGTATGGTTACAATAGGTCCACGGTTGGTATGCCACTCTTTTAGTTATGGAATTTGGAGAATGGTTCAGGTTTAGTACCTTTTTGGTGGCTTGCGTCGGCGTGAGAGATAAAAGATGACAAAGAAGTATCGAACGTGGTTGAGTAGGCAAATATTCTTCACAATGTAGTGGTAATCCTGGTGGTACGTAAATATACATTATCAGTCACTAAATGTTTGAAATAATGTTGAAACAAGTATTTAGTTATGCAAATATTTCTTTGAACAAAAAAATTAAACAACAGAACTACGAGGCAACAAGCAGATTCGGAACTTAATACCTTATTACTTTTAATACTTTTTTGTTTAGATGCAGAAATATTTGTCGTATTAGCCGTTAGGTTAGGTTAGGTTAGCGTTCTAGCGAGAATCGAACTCCCTTTACGCTAATCCATGCTTTAAGTGTAGAATCAAAACAATTGTTAAAGAATATAATGAACGTAACACCAACGTGACATTGTAAGAAAAGTCCTGGCTAAGAAAACCCCGGCGCACCGCCTGAAATTCGATAAACCCCGGGTTTTACGGGCTTTAAACCTAGATATACCTAGGAGTATCAGAGAGTGCCGGATGTTGTTACTTAGCGAAGCATCTATGTAGCTATTATGTACCTCTCAGTGCAGTTTAATAAATTGTGGTGTCCATTCAGAAGATCGGTCTAGCTTTATGGTTTATGTTGTAGTGTCGCTCTCATGTTTATTGGAGCTCTTTTCTTTCTATAGCAAGTGCTTTTCTGAGCACCATATCCAATAATTATTAGATATTTTTTTACTAGATTGAAATTAGATTTTTTTACTTACTGGTTTTTGACTATGAAATGATGTTGGGTAATATGGTCTGAGGTGATAGATAGGCTAAACCTAGATTGGGAACTAATAAATCTAGAGTAGACTATAGTGAACAGGTATATACTGGGAAAGCTTCACCTTCAACCACATTCACATCAGCTGAGATGGTGGACTGTGGTCAAAATCTCCTAGTCTGATGTAAATAAAAGAACTGGTTCTCAAGCGCTACGGCCAGAACCAGAACGCTCCGATAGGTGATTTTCGACATATTATTAATTTTCATATATAGCGTATAAACCACAGATTATAGTCTTTGGTATAAACTATAGTATTATATAGACTTAGCCGATTTCGGCTACGGCGACTAGTCCTGGTTTGTATCCAATTTTTGCAATGAATTTGTGAGCAGTTGCATTGTCAGGTCAGGAAAATGTCGTCAATTGTAAATGATATAAGGCGATCTATTCCTCAGTTGGTCTCTCTTTAAGTCAAGATAGCTTTCTTTGGTCTTCAAAAGTGTGTAACCGACTGTTTAACTTGACGTCTCCTCTAAGCCAAAATATTGCAGCTTCAATCCATACTAATATTATAAATGCGAAAGTGTGTTTGTTGGTTTGTCCTTCTTTGACGCAGTAATGGAGCAACGGACCGACGTGATTTTTGGCATAGATATAGTTTATGGATCGGAGAGTAACATAGGCTAATTTTATCCCGGAAAAATGCACGGTTCCTGTGGGAACGTGGGAGAAAACCGCATAAGCTAGTAGGTTATATTTCAAAAGTGTGTACTGTGTATCTGTTCTTGCTCATTCCGCATTTAGTCGACACACGAGCCGCGGGCGTCGGATTGCGGCAGTGGCATGTAGTGTGGAGGTGTGTCGGTGACGCCGGCTCTGACCCGATTCACTCGATAAAGCATCATTAGAACAATGTAGCTTTTAAAGTACCTACAGGTGCGGGGTGCCTTTTAATAGTGTGGATACCTACAACTATGGCTCGGCGGGTTAGAGCGTTTAGCACGACAACCAGGAAAATATGGAATCTTATCGTCAGCTTGAAACATTGTTAAATTTAAATTATAAATATTATTGTCTATACAGGACATACAATTTTACATACATATGTAAATCGACAATGACAATGCAATATAATGAAGTGACAGAGCTGATGTGATGATAGAGCCGGAAGGTTGCCATAAGAACTCTGTAACGAAAGGTCGACGTAACTCCATCGAGATGGGCTCGTTTAATTTGCCTTTACAAGTACTCTGACCATAGATGATGTTCAAGGTCCTGATGATGGAGCCGGAAGGTGGCCTGAAGATTACAGTACCAATTACGTATTTTATAAAAGCTCGTTTAGAAAAATGTATTTTACCGCGAAAAACTTGTTTATTTCCTAGGTGGCCCCGACAGTTTCAGAGTTTTCGCGAATGAAACGCTAAATATATTTTTTGCTTAAATATAATTTAGCTAGAATTTATTGGTAGTAATATTAGATCTCACAGCATTCACCAATAGTTGCTAAGCAGCTTAAGTATGTTCCTCCGTGAATGTCGTTGTGTAACTTATGTTGCGCTGGATAAAGCATAAGTTTAGTAGAGATATACCAAGCTAGGCTAGATATACCTGTTAGAAGTCGTTGCTGCGTAGACCATTAGAGAATTCAGCAGTACGGATTCACTACAAAATCGATACCTTCTGTTGAATTCTGTATGTCTCTGCGTACTGTGCTTACTATAACGCATACCCATACCCACCCACTGTACTAATATAGGTTGGTGTCGGGGTAATTACTGGATCATTATTGGAATTCTGTGTCGGTACATGTATATGCGATTGGCATTTCATGAATTTTGTATTATGTAATTAACAGTTAACAGAGTAAAATTCGGTTGACGGATCAATATCGTGGTTATTGTTCACGCGTAGAGGTATGCGTGTGTTGTTTAGAAACTTTAGGCCTCTTATTATTATAGTCCATAATATTATATACGAAGGGTTCCAACTATGCACACCGCACGAGTCGCAGTTTCATTCGTTGTATGAAATTATTATCTTAGACGAAACGTGTATATATATATATCCAGTTATTCCAGCCTATACAAAATCTATTGTAAAAATAAAGCTAGAACATGGTGTGGTGCTGTGGTGCTACGCTATGACGTCACCAAGTCAGTGCTACGCCGTAGTCGTCCCAACGCTACGCAAGGGGAAGGCGCAGGAAAGGACAGCAGTCCTCATTGAACTACGAGCGATAATACACGTCTCTATTGTTCAAACCGAGGTTGTCTCATTTCGGGACTTAACACTATTTTTTGGCTCGATTTATGTGATCAACTGACCACGTATTACTTTTTCTGTGGCTTCCATCAAATCCCTTATTGAAAACTTGCTGAGACAAGTCGGGCATTCTAGCAAATGCGCCATCGTCTGTATCGGTGCACAAGAAATGCACTCGACGCACTCATCCGATGCAAAGCCCTATTTGTACATGCTACTCCTGCAGCGGTGTTCTTAGTCTGTTTAGCGACTTCCATATGGACCATGATAGCTCATGACCGACCAGAAGGCCGGACGAAATGTATATAATAAATAGTATAGATAGCTTAGATTTTGTTCAGACTTGTTCTGGCTTGAATGTGGTGGACAAAAAATAGAAAAAAAGTGAATCTATCAGAATTCTTCCCTTAGGTAACCCAGCTATCTTTAACCTGCACTATACTTTACGTATGTGCGGGGTTGCACAGTCCTGTCAATCTGACGGTTCCATTACACGGCGGTCGTGCTCGGTCATCCGTCACGCGCGCCGTTTAGCTACTGGTAAATCCGGTAATGCGATCGACCTCCCGACGTGGTCTGATCGCCTGGTACTGCCGCGCTGATTTATTGTTAACTAGCTTCTGCTCGCGGTTTTCACCCGCGTTCCCACTGGAACCGTGCATTTTTCCGGGATAAAAAGTAGCCTATGTTACTCTCCAGTCCATAAACTATAACTAAGCCAAAAATCACGTCGATCGGTTGCTCCATTACTGAGTGAAAGAAGGACAAACCAACAAATCAAAAAACACTTTCGCATTTATAATATTATTAGTAGGATTTCGTTGGTAGTTTTCATTTACTTGTTCTTGATGTTCTTTAACTATGCACGATGACATGACTTTCTGTTCTGGCTGAAACACACAAATAATGGCCTCACGTTCGTCGTGTACTATTTAGATGGCTTTTTTTTTGAGCTTGTTAACACAAATTATGACACGCCTGTATGTTCCGTGACCAAGTAAAGGTCGAACAGCAGACTCTTTAAAAATATAACGCGTGTTCCTGAATAATCACGTTGTTTTACGCGCTATCCTGATTTCCGAGCCTTAATTTCCTTTAGTGAGTTTATAAAAGCAAGCGAACCGATTCAGAAATCTGATACATCCCCATCCTTTCAAAACATTTCCCGGCATCGAAAGCCCTTTGAATGCGAAATAACCAATTACAGCCCAGTGGCTTAATTGTAACACGATGCTTTAAAGTCTTAGTGCTCGTACCACAACATGGAACATACAAACAGCCGGACACAAGTGTGCTCAAGGTCGTCGCTACCGGAAATATTTCACGCGTGCTGTTTAAGGGCTAGTGCGCAAGTTTTATAATCGATAAAAAAGTGGTGAGTTTTAGGTACTTATAGTACTTATAACATATGATGCTGACTCTTATGCGTGGCTTTTCATCGTGTTTAGGTTGCGTAAACAAATTCGTAAGTAAAGTTGAAATGGACAAATGCTGAAAATCGCGTCGCGGGTGGCAAAATTTTTCAAGTGGAGACCAAGTACTCTGTAAGGCGGACCGTTGTGAAAACCCATTTAACTTAGTAAATCAGTCGGTAATTTAAATTTCGTCGCTTGGCTCTTGTAGAGATGTCTTTTGGCGCAGCCTTTGTGACATTACAGCCAGACTAATGACACTATGTAAGTCTGCCTTACAGAACATAATATGTTGTCATCCTTACTGCCCGCGCCGCGACAGTCAGCGCTCACACCCTAATTATTGAGTGTACCTCACAAAGGCACGGGCGCCCTCAAGCACGCCATTACGAAGGCGTTAACTTCGTTATGACGTCACCAAGAGATGGAAATAATGCTAAAAGTAGGCCATTCCAAAATTAAAGCCGAAATCAATAGCTATCCGGAACTTCGTGAACCAAAATAATTTTGGTTCGATTTAGTAGTGATTAATAATTGTAAGAAGCTTTTTGATTTTACTTTCCGTTGAAGCATATAAATTGTATGTTGAATTTCATATTTTAAAATCATTTTAAGGTCTATATTAACATAAATAGGCTTGACTTAAATCGATTCAGTTTGTGGCGTCGGGGAAAAATATGTTAACCTTAATCATAATTCCGAAAGACATATTATTTCCAAAACACGTTATCACAAAATTTACTGCATAGAAAAGCATTCTATAGTAACCTCTTAAACTACGTTTGCGATCTAAATATATATGTAGGTATTTAACAACATATGTTGATCAAATTAAGAAGAATAACTTAATCATACTTAGTTTTAGATTAACCAACTAGTTTTAAGGTTAATAAATTTTTTTCATGGTTTTTCACCCTCGATCCCTACAGACGCAATCATTTCTTCTCTTTCATTCCTATGCAGACTGACGATGACAGCGTTTCGGCCGTTGTCAGTGTGAAAATATGTTAGTATTTTTCTAGTTCTAGCTATACTACCATCAAGTTGTAAATCTGTAGAACAAACTGAATACAGAAGACAAAAGCTTAAAATTTACAAGAATCACTTTTTGGCATCGTTAAGATATATAAAAAAATTCGAGAGGGTGTTCAAAAGTAACACGTTTTAAATCGAAATTCATCGAGCTTTTTGTTGTACAGTCAGAGCTTTTTTGTAATGAGATTTTACAAAGACTAATCCCGGTATTTACAGGCAATTGGTTGCTGCGAATTCAAGCACGTCTTTTCTCCAAACGTACTTTGAAAATGGCTCGCGGCATAATTGTTTTGCTTATAGGAAATCAGATAAAATTCCGAAAACATTAAAGACTTCTTATTATCCGGAGATAGTAAATAAAAGTATTACATAATAGCACACGCTGAGAAATTTAGGCATTGCTGTTATTATTAGGCGTCAAAATCTTCTGATAGTGATCGTGAATACGATTGCGAGTCTGATGTATGAATGCAAGAGAATGTGCGAGATGAATGCAAGAGAAACTAGTGTGAATGTATTGTAATGAAAGGGAGGTTATATGATTAGGTTTTAAAATGTACCAATAAATAAATAATTGAATATACCACACTAATAACGATAATGATGAATGACATAAAATTGTATAATTTAAATAAGTTCTGTAATTGTTCTGTAAACAAACTAATAATTATTGTAACATTGCCTGAATACGGTTTATTATATTATATTATTTGACATGTTTGTAATGCCATGGTATCCACTGTTATATTACAAATGAAGTGAATAAATGAATTGAATTGAATTGAAAAACTTACCAAAGACTATAATCTGTGCAACTTACGCATCCGGAGTAATAACGTAGCTCCTCAATAAATATTGTTGTATTGGTTTTTATATTATTAGTTATACTTCAGCCATATTATCAATGCTGCGGGCAACCAACGAGTCTTACAAACGATCATAAACTAATAGCTACCAAAACAATTTTCCCACCTTCTTACTTTGCCGAAACGTCCATAAATCTCACTGGCCATGTTCCACTCCGGCAATAATATTTCTCAATAAACTGGCCATTTATCTCACTGGTCATATATCCATACGGTACCATTGTAAGATTTACAGGCGGTCCTCGCAGTAACTAACCTTTTCCCATTCTGCTCGGAAAACTCATTTACCTACCCAGGTAGACCTTTAACTAGACCTTTATTTACTCTTTGACCCATCTTAGAAGTCAACAAGTCCCTATATTATATGTACTGATTTAAAATTAGCTTAGCCATTTATAAACCTCTGCCGTCCAATAACTTCACAATCCCAAATAATCGTTTGTGGTCGTCTATAAATTCCCATTTCGCTATCTGTCCCGCTCTGTAACTTCTTTTCTATCTTCCATTCTTTTAATAACCTCCTAGGTTTTCGATTTGGTTCGGCATCCATAAACCCCGGCAGGCGATAACTTTTCTTGCAATACCTTGGGTCGTTACTAAATTGTCCGTTCCACTCCATTCCCACACCATATCCCGGCCATCCCGTGGATTAGCCGTGTGTTACGAATGATATAAGTAAACGCAAGTCACGAGTTCCTGCAGAATTTGCTTGGATATCCATTATCCCCAGATGGCCATAAGTTCACACTTGCAATAACAGAGGTCGTCAGTAAATTCTCCGTTTCGCTCACTGGCCCACACCGTATATAAGGTACCCCTACGACCCTGTAATGCAAAGGTTTACGATATCGTAAATAGTCTGTTTTCGCGTGTACCGCTCGGTCTCCAGGGGTGTTAAGGGTGTTAGGTGTTATTCAATGTGTTTCGAGCATTACTGGTAAAAAAATGTGATAGTTGTTGCTCAAAACGTTAAGCATTTCGAGACAAAAGAAATTTTTCCGTGTCTTTTTTGCTATTTTTAAGTTCTACTCGTAAAAACACTCGGTTACTCTAATGTTTTTTTGCTGGTAAGTAATATGTATGGAAATTGGAAAACGGACTTCAGGGAGCGCCTTAATGCGTCCTGGTAATTTTTGTGTAGGTTTTTTTTAATATTCTAGTTAGGCTTGTGTTTGACCACTATCTCACCTGCTGGTAAGTGACAATGCGGTCGAAGGTGAAACACGCTAACCTAGAAGATATCTATTCACTCGCGACTTGAAGAAACTTAGGTAATAGCTATCAGGAAACACAGATTTAAGCAACTAGTTCCACTCTTTAGCGGTATGCCAAATGAATGTACAAGCAACACTTCGTAGTTAAGGGAGGAATATCAACAACGTAACGATGTCGCTTTGCCATTTGTCTGGTTGTTTGACGATGGAAATAGGAACGGAAAATTAAGCTGTGTAATTCCGAGGCACACTCTCCGAAGTATAACCGATAGACCAGCAACTCTACGCCGATGCTCAAGACTATGCAGCCTAGTTTTAACTAGCGAGTCATTGCCGATGAGCCTCTCGGCTCGCCTCTGGTATTTCAACCAATAGGGCAATTAACGTCTTAATTTCTCACTCGCATTCAGTTCCCAGCTTTATTTTTGTATTGGAATTAATTATCTTGGTATATGTGTACCTTCTCAATTTAAAGCAACAAAGTTTAAAATCGTGTATCTCAAATACAGTGTTCGTAAAAAATATCGGTATTCGGCGAAACAATATTTGTTATATGCGGAGTTGATGGCGGCACGTTTATTTTTCCTTTCTGCAGGGCTCGTGTTTTTATGTTATAAATAACTCTTTTACAAAAAATTGATTTCTTTTTTTCATCGAGAGTAATACATTGTAACGCCTACTGTTTTTCTGAAGAAAGCTGATACAGCCTTCGGTAGGTTACAACGTTTGATTTATAATTTAGCACTAGCTGTTTCCCCCGTCCCCCTACGTGGACAAAGCCACGTGATCGAGACTAATTTAGCCGGAAGAAACTAAAAAACAGACAGACAAACAGACAAAAATTGAAAAATTTATTTTTAGTAGATATAGGTACGGGTTCCTTCCAAAGGAATTAAAAAACGCTGTTAGTTTGATATTACTTTTTTTTTATTTATTTCAATTTAATTTATTTATATAGGTTATAAATTTAGCAATATCTAATAAATGTAATTTTTTGAATACGAAACATGTTACAACATTTGATTTATAATTTAGCATAATAAATACACCTAAATTAATGCTAAACATATTTTTTCAAGAACCGATCTATAATGAATCTCGAGGAAAGCGAAGACAGACTATTTTAAAAGTGTCGTTCGTGGACTTTTGGCTGTATATCCCCGTTTCCACTTGTTAGTGTTCTTTCAGAAAAAGCTTTCTTTTTCACCGCTTACGCCGTAATAATAAAGTTAATAGAAACATCCGCGGGGTGTTTAAAGCCGACTTCACCGCGGAACACAAAGAGCTGGCTTAGCCGAAGACATTTGCTCAACGAGCGGCCGCTCCGTGTGCCTTTCAGACTAGGCTTTATCGCCCCGGCCTTACACTTGGCTGTTGTGGCGTGGGTGTAACGTTTCGACTCCATTTGAAATCTTACAAGTAGACATTTTATTCTATAGCGCATTAGTTTTTCACGTCCCTACTGAAATCTCGCACCCTTTCATAAGCAACTAAGGGTGACTTTCTGTTCGCTTACGTAACGCATTCCGCGAACGATAAGCTCTTCTCTTCATTGGCCGGCCCTTAGATAGCAATAGCAGTGTCATTTACAGGTCATGTACTTCCGCAAAGTAACGCCTGATTCCATCAAATATATGTCATTTACAGTTTTAAATGATAAAATGACATGGAACTGCTCCGCATTGTTCATCCTAACGCTGCGATTAGCTCTCAAATCTCATACGCTCACCATTGTTTCACCATAAAATTTATTTCATAAAAGAAAGTTTCACATGAAATGTATATCATAAAAGAAAGTGATAATGCAAATATATATTGGGGTTATTTGTGTGGAACAGATAAGAGGAAAGTCGTTTAAATTCCATGAACACTTTCCTGGAGTCCCATTTCGATAAAATATTGTGGACAGTTGTGTATCCCATACCGTAAATTTCCTTGCGTAAGCATTAATCTGCAATACTATTTACACAAATACATAATACTGTTGCACAAACTGATTTTAAACCCACACACTCTCACAAATTATTGAGACTTCGCTTTATAACGAACATCATTGAGCATATGCAGCGCTTCCCTCTGAGCCAATTACCTGCCGGTAAAACGTGAAGCGCGACGGGAAATTGTAGCACCGTATGATTAGTGCAATCTAGCGCTCCAGCGCTTGCTGGTACACGTCCAATCTGTTTAGATTGGATTGCTTACATTTGGGATGTCACAAATGAAGATGAACTAGATACTCACCCAATTGACCGTTATCTATGCTGTGTGTTATTGTGTGCTGCTAATGTTGCTATGCTACGGTCAGTGGCGAAAGTAATTCAGTACAGATCGATAGTGGTCTATGACTAGTAATTTATATTAGCCGAGTGCTCACAACGGGACTGCCTAGCCAGTTAGTGGAACAGTTGAGTCATTTCAACTAGATCAAATTCAACCTTATAATAATTTACTCCATGTTCGTCTGTAGAGTAGTGAAAAATGTTAAATAATAATGTATTCCATATTATAGTCAAGGGACTTCTTCAAGTAGAAAGTGAATAGGTATATTCTAGCCAAGCGTTTTACATCTTTGAAAATTCATCGCCAACCGTATCGTAGTAGTTAAACGTAAGTCTATTCTGCATCAAAATATTCTTAAATATAATTATCTACTCAACAAAATGATGCATAAAAATTATTATAACTTCTAAGACTTCTTTGCACATTATTCGAAGGTTTATCATAGAACTAAGGATGCTCTGTTATTGACACCAAGACCAAGATGTCGAGTAAAACAAATTCATATCATTTACTCCATGAAATTCGGTTATTATAAAAGCACAGTTTTAAGCTGGCGCGGCGTCACCTGCAAGCGCGTATAATTTTTCACAAGTATAATAGACTGACTACAGCAGCGCCACAGTCTGAACTAAAAATAATCTAAAAGTGCCGAGTTAAGTTATGAATAGCAAACGTAGGTCTGCATAAAAAGCAACCCTGTGCGAACTTTGCGTACTCCCGGCCACACGGATCGCGGAGAAGTTTTTTATTTAAAGTTACTTTGCTTTTCCTAGTAGTTTTTACTT
Source organism: Crocallis elinguaria (assembly GCA_907269065.1). Lineage (NCBI taxonomy): Eukaryota > Metazoa > Arthropoda > Insecta > Lepidoptera > Geometridae > Crocallis > Crocallis elinguaria. The sequence continues at coordinate 12,075,495 of OU026076.1, read as the reverse complement.
GTGATGTGAACTGATTCCCGGGTTTAAAAGTTGTTCGGTGAGGGACGGAGGGTCATTTCTGCAAATTACGACCTCTACTCGCAACTATGGAAGGGTTTTGCATATTGAAAGAGGGACCTCCTGGGATCTCGGTCATTACTAAACTTGTTGCCTGACAATAAAACTTGTTTTGAAAACAGTTGTTTTCTTAAATAAAACTTGTTGACTGACAATAAAACTTGTTTTGAAAATGGTTGTTTTCCTAAATAAAACAATTTAAACTAAATTATATTGCTTCGTACTTAAAAAAAACAACAAATAATAATGTCACTTACTAACAGCGTTAGTGCTGTCGATACCAGGAGAGCATAGTTAGTGGGAGCTGGCCGTGTAGCGGTGTTTGCGGCTTCTAGTTTGCTAACTTAAATTGCATGTGCACCTGTGGCTCGTGGTATTCAAGACTAGAGGCTTTACGAGCTCTAACTTCAAATGCGTGTTTTATTTTATATACTCGTTGGAATTTACAGACAGGACATATTATATGAAATTGGTTCATAGTGTTTGGATAAACTGTTCACAAACATTTTCACTTCTTACTCGGAATATTAGTCCTTTTAGATTACCACTTTTGCTCGACAAGCCGAAAATCTATGGTAACCTCAAAAAGGTTAATTTTATTTCTATCTATCTGATTTTAGTCTCCGGATAACAATTACGGATCCGATATTATTATTTAATGAGGTGAAACAGCCGTCAAACGCAAACCAAAAATATAAAAGCTATGTTGCAGAGATAACGTGTAACCTTTAACCCCTCGGCACTCGTCTATAAATACCGTCACATCTGCGGCTCTCCGTGTATTTAGGTAACCTAATACCACGCGGGCTCCCGTGAGACTGCTTCACCTAGAATGTACACTGTTATAGCCTCCGTGGGGAAATTAACACGCCGCGACGTTCATTCGCTCACTGACCTACTGCCGATGTAGAACATTGCCATACACATAGACAGTCGCGTGGACGAGTGATTAATTGTAAGTATGTAAGTGTCAAAAATAATTTTTAGTAAGTAAATTGAAAGTAATTAATTGGTAACGATTCACGGATGCTTAGTTTTTGCTCATCTCTGCGACGCCAATGACTTGACTAGTTTATTTTGCCGGCGACGTTACCGACAAAAAAAGATGATTATTATTTTTAATGTTACCAGTGTAACTTGAGCTCTTGTCTCACAGGTACGCTACAAAACATGGCAAAACTTACATTGAATGAAAATAGGCATTCGGTCAGAAAAAAGATATTTTATGTACTTTGGTACGTTTTGAACGATGACAGCGAAAACAGACAACCCAGCAGTAACACTGGTTTAACCGCATGAAAGCAACTTATTCAAGAAAGATTCTATGTATTCTAGCATGTTTATACCATGATAAAGTTTGTTTTATATCCAGATTTGGTTCCTTCTGTGTGTCAGTAAAGTGATTTTATTGTTATAACTGAGTTTGGTGGACCTGTTGTGATTTCTAACACGTCTACGTACAGATAATTCTTATAAAGGATCCATGGGCCCAAGGGCGATGTACGCAATCACTACGCTTCATTTGACCAAGGTTTCCCCCTAACAATACTCACGACGTCTTCAACACGTGCGAGCCGAGCCCTGACGTAACTAATAAGTGAATTGATCCCGTAGTCATGAATAGAATTCATAACTACCCCTGCTGTCGCAAACTTTGTAGATAGAGATAGTAAACTTGCCCAAACTTACCGAACGTCAATTCAAGTCGGCCCATTTCGTTGTTTGTATCGGATCGGGAGGTGGAGCGTGGTGATTCCGGGACAAGGACTGAAAACTAACAATTGAACGGTATTTTACCGCGCGTACTTTTGTACTTTACTAGGTGGCGGTTTAAATTTTATGAGCCGGCGTTATGCTTACCAATTACATTACAAAATACGCAAAAGTGTGCTTGCTCGTCTCGTTGCCAAGCTTTTTATAATACTGTAATGGTGCTGATTATGCGACAATCATTGTTAAATACTAAATGGTGAATTAAGAATCGACATCGATGTGTACCTACTACTTAAATCACACAAAAAAAACGTGTCAAAATACCGATATAACAAATTTTTTGCAAGAAAAATGGCATGAAATCGTTTGCTTAAAGATATCGAATATTTGAGGTTATTCTGTATTTTTTAGGGGCTCTCCCCAACCAATTCAGCTTACAGTAAATATTGGTATTCCCAAGAAAAGACCAAGGAAAAATCTACGCTTCGGTTAGTTTCTACTTGGATGGAAAAATTGAAGATGGACTGAAAAAATATAGCAGAATTGGTTTTTATTTATCGTTCACGAAGATTTCATGTTAGCTATGTATTCTTTTAAACACGCTTTTATTAGCTCGCCGCTTATGTAGGTATAGAAACAAATATTAAAACTAGACTTTCACTTATATCTTCGGACATGAAAATACGAAAACTATGAAAAATTGTCCAAATCGGTCATAGGAGTTAAACGAGCCTTTTTTTTTTTTTTAATGTTGTTTGGTAACGAGACGAGCTGGTCGTTTGCCTGATGGTAAGCATAACGCCGGCCCATTTGCAATGCCACCCAGAACTTTGAAACACAAAGGCCTGCGCGGCACTGCAGTGCGCTCGTTACCCTGAGACATTAGGTATTAAGTCTCATAAGCCCAGTAATTTCACTGGATACTCTGCTCATCAAACCGGAACACAGTAATGCTTGCACACTACTGCTTGGCGGCAGACTTCACGCGCAAAGCGGTGGTAACAACCCAGACGGACACTCGCAGAAGAGTTAGTCCTCCCACTAACAAAATATATACAACTGTACAGTTTTGAAAAATTACCTATCTATTCTGAGATTCGAACCCGTTTAAAAATGACACCTCGTATTGTCCTGCCGAAATACACCATTATGTGCTTGGCTACAGATTTTCATGTTGTGGGCGGTAGCTAGAAAACTGAGCACTAAAAATCGGTTATCTACACCGATCAGTAGGTACTATAGTATTAAAGAAAAAACAGTGATGACGCCGCTGGTAAAATCGAGCGTGACCTAACTTCTTTATAATGTACTAGCTTCTGCCCGCGGTTTTCACCCGCGTTCCCACAGGAACCGTGCATTTTTCCGGGATAAAAAGTAGCTATGTTACTCTCCGGTCCATATACTATATCTGTGTCAAAAATCCCGTCGATCCGTTGCTCCGTTACTGCGTGAAAGAAGGACAAACCAACAAACACAGTTTCGTATTTATAATATTATTAGGATTTTCATCCCCCACTTTCCTATTTCACATAGCTAGTTGGCAGAATGATGCTCCAATGTCCAATATTCTTTATTATTATAACTGTACTTCAAAAACTATGACGCCTGCAATCAACTCTGAATGAACTCTGCAAAATTTTAAAAAATAATTCATTTCTCTCATTCTCTGGTGTAATAAAAAAATGTAGAATAAAACACATCGTTATCCTGCACACATTTATTATTCCCATCAGTTGTCGTTCGTTAGCAGAATTTACAGCGCTGTAAGCTCTTTCCCCTGACATATGACCTGTCACAATCCCGGCGCTTGTTCTGTTTTAAAGCGCTTTTTCGCTGGGTTTTAACTGCTCGTTTTGCGTTTCCTCTGCTGTTTTTGTTTAGCCTGTGCGCACACGACGAGGTTAAGCTTTAGTGGCTCTGTGAATGTGGTTCGCTCGTTCTGTTGATATTTCTGCTTGGCTTTGATAGATTAATTCGATGATATATCATTTTACTGCGTTGAATGCGAGTGAATATATAACTTTGCAGTATAATAGATTTATATATATGCACAAAGTCAAACACGGAAAAGTCAAACATCGCACAAAGTCAACCTCGCATAAAGTCAATTATACACATAGTAAATGTGTAGGCAACAGACAATCGACGTCATATTTTTTGTCGATCACCATTACGGATCGTTTTTGTCGATCTATAGTTTCCGTTTTTACTATTAAAGATTGAGCTAGTTGTTCAATTACGTTTTCTGTAACAGTGCAAGTTAGGTTCTCATTTGAAAGGCAATATGGAAAATAGTATAGTATATATTGTTAGGTCCAGAAATGACGTGTATTTTCACTCGTAGTTCAATGAGGACTGCCGTCCTTCTCCGCGTCTTCCCCTTGCGTAGCGCTGGGACGACTACGGCGTAGCAATGACCTCACGACGTCATAGCGTAGCACCCAGCAGCATACCTTTATTCTTAAAATATGTATGTTATGTAGTGTGTAATATTATTACTTATATAAAGCTGTTATGGGAACTATAAACTAAAAAAACAGTGATGGAGCATGGATAGTAATTTAATGTTAACTAAGAATCTAAATGAGTTGATTGTCCTTCTGTTGGTTTTTATTTTATACGTCTTGAGGTAATTGAGTAATAATTAATATCGTTTACTAAGCCTTATACTTTTATAATCGTTTCGGTCTTGTTTAAGTTTCTAGTTCAACGTCACAAAGAGATTTTACAAGGCTTGATGTCATACAAACCTCACGCCTCACTCTAATACACTTACAATCTTGAAATTCGACACGAAAGATTTTAATCTTCAAATTTCGTGCGGAAGTAAAGAAAAAATAAGTTTTTGTGGAAAAATGTATTTTTCCAGACAAGCTTTTATAAAATACGTTATTGATACTGTAATCTTGTGGCCACCTTCCGGCTCCATCATCAGGAGTCTGGACATCATCTAGGCTCATAATAAAGGGTTCCTGTGGCCGACTTCCGGCTTAATCATCAAACCAACTCTGTGATGTCATTATAATGCATTGTCATCCGATTTACATCATAAAATTTCGGCTCAATCGAACACCGGAAAGTGGGTCAAATTTAGCTTCCAAGATTTGACCTTAACAAACATTTATACATGTAACATACACACATTGCAAGCTAAATAAAAGCTTGTAATAATAAAAAAAAAACAATCTAAAATCGTTGATTTCTACATGGAGTTGTAATGCATTTTATATTACCACTCTCTTTGGTAGGTGTGTACTTTTTGACATAATTCAACTTATCTGGTTATGAGCACATTACTTTCTATTTTTTATTGTCCATGCATGAAGTGGTTACAGAACCCTCTGAGTGCAAGTTTTCATTGTCGACGGGTTTATTTATTTGAGAGATAATCCCAAATCGAGTGACCTTATGTGAGCTTGACATGTTCAATAATGTATCCCGTAAATCACTTGCAAGATATGGGCCGCCGAGGCATCAGTAATGTGGAGGAGCGGTCCTCAATAAAGAGATCAATTTGTCTTCTTTGTGTCTCCCTAAGTCAATGCGTTGCACCATTGGCGGAATGAAATAGAATTTGTTTAAAACTAGATGTTACGTTATGTCCTGCCTTAGGATTTAAGCTATATTAGTTCAGCCGTGAAAAGGTAATAGACAAAATTTATCTTGACTTAGATTTTTAGGTTCAATATTACAAATATTGAACAGGTATCAATATTTCAAGTTTTTTCAAACCTCAAACATGTTTAAATTACTGATGGTGATTGGCTGTGAAAATATATTATCATTTCATCGGAAGTATGATCGAAATGGCGAATGATAAATTCTGCGAGTGTCCGTCTGAGTTGATACCACCGCTTTGCTCGTGAAGTCTGCCGCCAAGCACGATGAGCAAAGTAGCCAGTGAAATTACTGGGCTTACACCTGATGTCTCAGGCCACTGCAGTGCCGCGCAGGCCAATGTGTTTCCAAGTTCTGAGTGGCACTGCAACTGTTATGGGCCGGCGTTGTGCTTACTATCAGGCAATCCACTGGCTCGTGTCGTTATCAAATATTATATATTTTTTTATTATTATGTCGAATGGAAGGAAATCCAAATATTTCCAACATTGGTCGTTTTTCACGGCCCGAATAAACAAACATATAGGCTAGTATTCTCTCTAGGTCTTGGTAAGTACGTAGATTAGACATACATAATAGAATTACTTACGGAAAATCCTCGGGAACGATAAACATGATAAACGAAGGAAAGGATAATATCCCACAATCAATCTGCGAGATAGGGCCTCAAAGCGAGAGTTCTCGTTCAATCGAGTCGGTAGCCGGACAATGCGACTAGCGTAGTAGTCAGTTGGGTATTGTGGTAGGTTCCACCCGAACAAATTGGCTTCGACTTGTCACGTGCGCAACTGGAAAGGGTACATTTCTGGGGAATGAATCCATTCAGTCTTTATGAAACTTTTAAATTACAGCACTTACATATTATTTATCCAATTCTAATTCAAATATTATTCAAATATTATTTATCCATTATCAGTCTCACGATTTGATTTGACTTTGTCATGACATAAAAAAGGGTTGAATTAAAAACCTATTTGAAAGGAATGGTAATGTAAAGAGTACACAAGTATACACTATACACGTTTAACCTCCGGAAATGCATGAAAATAGTTTGGTGAAAGAAGTGGGCGATATAGTGAAAAGTTACTTTTTCCTCTTTGCCTTCCCCATAAGGGACTTGGCTTGATGGGGATTGTGCGATACACGCACAATATCGGTGGGAGGTATTTTAAAAAGTGGACTGTATGAGGTGCGTCGTCACAGATAGGTGAGGAACTGATAAACTATCCCTGCAAGCTCATGAGAGTAATATGAAGACTCCACCAACCTTTTATCCACGCCCGCCCGGGGCAGCAGCATCAGTCGCAGTCCAAGCACGGCCTACACTGCGCAGTCAGTTTCACTGTACTCCAAATCACTTCACGGCCCACAGCACCCTTGTTACGAACTAGGATGGTTCCAAAAATGTTACGACGGTGGAATGTCACGGAAACGGCAGGTAAGAGTGCAACGTGCACTCGGCTCGAATCGCATAGACAGACTGACTACCGCCAGTGAACGGTAGTAAATATAAGAATTGATGGAGTTTATCTCCGTCTACCCTCCATATTGCTTGCAAAGATCGAACATACCCCCCACCGAATTCAACATGAGTGAATTCCCTAACTCTAACTTGTAAGGAATAGAGTGTGAAGGATATACCTACAATCCAAATGCATATGGAAAAATACAAAAAAAAAAACTTAATAAACTTGATGCTTATTAGCGAGGTGAACCTATAAAGTGTAAATGTATAGGTAAAAACATAAACATAAATACAAATATACTTACAACTACATTGAAAGTACTTATAAAATAAAGAGATTTTTATAAGAGGTATTAATTTGCATAAGGCAAAGGGCAAATTTTATTCACTGGTCTCTTAATCAGACCATTTTTTGTTCTTAGTGTGACAACGCGAACTAATTTGTCAACGCCTTCATGTGTTGCTTCAACTCTGCCAAGTGGCCATTGTAATGGTCGAGTTAAGTTAGATTTTAGTAAAACTAAATCTCCAACCTTTAAGTTGGGAGGTGAGGAAAACCACTTCGCTCTCTGCTGGAGAGTGTGGAGGTAATCATCTGACCAACGTCTCCAAAATGTCTGTGACATCTTCTGAATTGATTGCCAACGTGACAATCTATTCTGAGGAACATTCTCAAACTCATATTCCGGGACAGACACTAAACTCTGACCTATCAAAAAATGACCTGCAGTCAACACATCAAACTCGTTCGGATTGTCGGACAACGAACACAAAGGACGCGAGTTTAAAACTGCTTCTACTCTACAAAACACGGTGGACAATTCCTCAAACGTGAGTGTCTTGTCTCCCACTGAACGCAGAAGAAGATGTTTCGAAGATTTAATTCCCGCTTCCCAAAGTCCACCCATGGACGCTGCATTTGGCGGATTAGTTCGCCATTCGACTTGACGGGTTGTCAGACCACTAAGAATCAACTCTTGATTCCCTTTACAATTTAAGAAGCGTACTACTTCTTTGAGGTGTTTTGCCGCTGAGACAAAATTCGTGCCACAATCGGAATATAAACACGAACAAAGTCCACGGCGAGCCACAAAACGATCGAATGTAGCTAAAAAACATTCGCATGATAATTCAGACAGCACTTCACAATGCACTGCCTTCGTTGAAAAACATACAAATAAGCACAAATATGCCTTGTATACCTTTGCGTTACGACGTGTGCTTTCCTTTACAAGAAATGGACCGCCTAAGTCGCAACCAACGTGGTTGAAGACCTTATCAGGCATCAGTCGAGGTGCGGGTAATGTACCCATTAGAGGCTGTAACGCAGTAGGTCGGCATTTAAAACAAATTTTACATTTCGATAACACAGATCGAATGATGCTACGAGCACCGACGAGCCAATAATTTTTACACAAAATTCCTTGTAACGTACGAGGACCTACATGTAAATAGATTTTATGAAAATATTCAATTAATATTTTGCTCGTATGACATTTTGGAAGCAAAACCGGATGCATCGCATTGTATGGAAGGTCGCTTTGTAAAATGCGACCCCCCACCCTGAGGAAATTTTGAGAATCTACGAAGGGTGACAACTTGCGTAGAGAGGCAACATATTTACCTTTTTTTAAGGATGAAATTTCAGAATTAAAATGATTTAATTGCACAACACGAACGATCGTGCTATGAGCTTGTTTCAGCTCAGAGGTCTTCAGAGGTCCTAGTGACCGCTCTGAAGTTTTACATCGTAGATTATTAACGAATCTATGAACCCATGAAATTACACGCTGTAATTTATTAAATGAAGAAAACTTATCAAAAGTTTCTTCGAGGTCGTTACAGAAAACGTTTCTGTCTTCACAAGAATTAAATGCAAACGTTGCACTATTTGATTTAAGCTCGGGAACCTTAAATTCTTTTTTAACATAAAAAGCCTCGATAGGCCATTTCTGCCTATCATTATAAAGCCAAGCGGGGCCCTGCATCCACTCCGCGGCTTGCTCCACGAAGCGAGCAGGCAACGCACCACGCGAGCAAATATCTGAACAATTGTTTTCGCTTCTCACGTGATACCAACAGCTGGGTGGAACCACAGCAGTGATCTGACTAACACGGTTAGCCACAAACGTTTTTAACATATAGGGTTGAGTTTGTATCCACGCTAAAACGTTTTTCGAATCGCTGAGGGCAACAATTGGACAGTCTAAATTTGACAAGTTTTGTACTATGAAACTTACGAGTTTAGTTAGCAGCACGGCTGCTTCGAGTTCAAGTCTAGGTATTGACAGGAGAGGATTTAACGGCGCGACTTTCGACTTACTAGTCAGCAACCGAACCTTGACAGTGCCTTCACTATCTACGCTGCGTAGGTAAATTGTAGCGGCGAACCCTCGCGATGACGTATCGCTAAACGCAATCAATTGTACCTCGCAAAAATTAGGTATTAAAACGTGACGCTCAAAACGCAATTTAGACAATAGCGGTAAATCAGAGATGAATCGATTCCACTGAGAGCACGGCTCTGGCGGCAATTGATCATCCCATCCGATTCCCAATTTCCAAAGATCTTGCATAATACACTTCGCGACAAAAGTGCAAGGTGAAATAAAACCTACAGGATCGAATATACTCGCGAGTAATTTTAACACAGATCGTTTGGTTTGTTTTGTATCAGTCAGGTTGTAATTAAATGCGAAACTATCACAGGCAGGTAACCAAGTCAAACCTAAAACCTTGAGAGATGACGATAACGAATCGTCATGAAAGTCTATAGCTGAAACCTGGTCTGATTGCATCCTCGTTAGCAAATCAGGACAGTTACTGGCCCATTTTTTCAAATCGAACCCACCACTTTTAAGAAGCGATGTCAAATCATCTTGCAAAATGCATGCTTCATCCTTTGATTGGCACGACCACAAAAGGTCATCAACATAAAACCCTTGAGTGAGAACCCTAGCAGCTTCAGCCCGCGGCTGCTCAACGTGAGTCAGCTCGTCCTGGGCCAGCTGATGCAACGTGCGAACAGCTATGAAAGGCGCACTACGGAGACCGTAAGTATTAGTTTTAAGTTCATAAGTACGCACCGGTTCCGTCGGTAATTCAAGCCACAGAATATGCTGGTACTTCCTATCAGCAGGGTCAATGAGTACGGCCCTGTACATCTTCGACACGTCGGCGGTAAAACATACGTCATACAAACGAAAATTTGTAATAATTTTTAGCAAATCTTGATAAAGTTTTCTGCCTGTCAGAAGTGCATTATTGAGAGAAATTCCATTGCCGTTCCCTTGAGCTGATCCATCATAAACAACACGAAGAGGCGTACTTGTGGAAGACGGACGCAAAACACAATGGTGCGGTATAAAATACGCAGACGGCTCAGTACCTTGGTACAACTCCATATGCCCGAGGGACTCATATTCACGCATAAAATCAATATAGGCCTTACGAAGGTCTGATGATCGAGCGAGGCGGCGCTCGACCTGGTTGAGTCGCTTTAATGCCACATCAAACGAATCACAAAGAGGTGCATGGTCAGGGTTCAACAAAATCGGAGAGACGTAACGACCAGTTTCGTCACGATAATGTTTTTCGACATATATTTTTTCTGCTAGCTCGTCTAACGGGTTGATCGGAACTTCGCACGGCAAAGCTTCCAATTCCCAAAACCGTTTGAGAGTATCATTCAAAGTATTATTTTCGATAGTGTACGACACTAACGAGGTTGTACACGGTACAACGTTGAGGTTGCTAGAGGAATTCATCTCTAGTCTTCCGGTTATTACATAACCAAACACACTACTTAACGCAACTGGTACATCACTATTTATTATAAACTTCTTTCCGTCATATATATACGGAAATAAATCACCGGACAAAATAATATCGATCGGAGACTTCTTATCAAAACACGGGTCGGCTAACTGCAAACCGTGATATTCATTAACCACCGTAATAGGAATAGGTACGGTAGGTAAATCAGACGTAATCTTAGGTAAAATTACGGCATCGACATTGAAGGTAGGCGTCGAACAAAGACGCGGTTGAATGGTACACGACACCATTCCATAATTCTTTACGTATTCACCACCCAGTCCAAAAATATTGTACGGACATTTATTAGCAGTTAGTCCCAAGCGTTGAAAACAATCCATCGAAATAAAGCTTGATTGCGCGCCGGAATCGATAAGAACTCGGCAGGCTTGAAAGTTATTAAACGAATCTAAAACATTCACAACGGCTGTCCCTAGAATAACTGCATAGTTAGTATGCGTCGACGTCACATGACAAGACGTGTTGATAACAGCTGGCGCATCGACCTTGCACGGCACAGGCGCAGGCGCAACTGGAATCTGACTTGATGGCATAGGTGCAGGTAAAATTGGAATTTTACTTGGTTTGTTATTATCGTAAACACTAAATTCACGGTGCAACAATACATGATGAGGTAACTTACATATTAAGCATTTAAAATTGCTTTTACATGTTTTAACTATATGATTAGGTTTTAGACAATTGTGGCACAACTTCAATTCATTAGCACGGCTAATGCGTTGAACGTTTGATAATTTACGAAATTGATCACAACGGAAAATCATATGATCTTCTCCACAATGCAAGCACATAACCTTAGTACATGTAGAAGAGGCATGAGAGAAATTATTCTTATTATTTTGTCGCGCATCACCTTGTTGACGCTTATTCGAAGGTACATTCGAAGTTGAATATGACGCAGAATGATCCAGAACCTTAATCTGATTATGAATAAATGACATGAGTTCACTGAACCTTGGTATAGAATTTTGATCTAAATTTTGCTCAAAACATTTTCTTGTTTGTGGGTCCAACGCCCTTAATGCAATATGACATAGAACGTAACTGCTTAAATCTTTAATGTCAAGTGCTTGGATCGCTTTATATGAATGGTCAAAATTCTCAATAAACATATTTAAGTTAGCAGAGGATTCCTTGTGCAACGGTGAAAAGTTCAACATCTTATCTAGGTACCTACCGACCAACAACCGATTATCTTGATATTTATCAATTAAACTTTTCCAAACAAAATCATAATTGTTGGCGGAAATAGGAACACTTTTTACGATGTTCAAAGCGGAACCTTTTGTACATGACAACAAGTAATGGAATTTGTCTATTTTTGGAATATGTTTTTGATTATGTACCATAGAACAGAAAGTTTCATAAAACGTATTGAAATTTTCTATATTTGAGTCGAACGTAAATAACTCAAGTTTAGGTAAGCGAGGTCTAGACTCCACAGAGTGCGAAGGATTTTCACTCCTAACACTTTCCTGTTTCGGGCTATTGTTGGATGCACATATTTTTACTCTAAAATAAAGATCATCAAAACTCTTTAATTCATGGCTTCTAAGCGTAGATTTTGTGTCTATTTCAAGTTCCTTGTCAAATATTTCAAAGATTAATTTTTCAAATGAACTACGTAATTCACTAATCTCAGATACGTGCATTAAAAACAATTGCTTCGTTTCAGGATTGGATAAATCGCGGGACATATCGTAAACTGCTTGCATTTGTTGAAACATTCGTTGTTTACGATGAATTAACACGGTTAATTCTTTTGAGAATTCAACTTCATCTTTACTTGTAGATGGCGGCGCCATTTTGTAAAACAACACACAAGGCGATGACAATTATTGTATATAAGAAATATTAACGAAATCTCTTTATTTATAATACAATTAAACTGCTCATATATAAATAGAATACTTATAATAACGGATTATGTATGTATTGTGTGTAAATATATAATACCAGCGCAGATTAAGCTCAAATATGAACACGTGTATATAACGTGTGTTTCACAATGAAAGAGGTTATTTAACGGGGATAATTTTTAGATGTAACTATTTGGCACGGCCAAAACATCAAGAATAGGTAAGTTAAGAACGTCTTAACAATGATTTTGTAATTACGACGCAGCGATAATTACGTAAGAGGCGCTCTGACACGGTCAGAGAAAATAGCTACAGAACGTCTGCACTATATAAAGCCGGTATACGGCTAAAATTGACCAAAAGATTGTATCCGGTCGAAGTGACCAAAAAAAGACTGTGCGATACACGCACAATATCGGTGGGAGGTATTTTAAAAAGTGGACTGTATGAGGTGCGTCGTCACAGATAGGTGAGGAACTGATAAACTATCCCTGCAAGCTCATGAGAGTAATATGAAGACTCCACCAACCTTTTATCCACGCCCGCCCGGGGCAGCAGCATCAGTCGCAGTCCAAGCACGGCCTACACTGCGCAGTCAGTTTCACTGTACTCCAAATCACTTCACGGCCCACAGCACCCTTGTTACGAACTAGGATGGTTCCAAAAATGTTACGACGGTGGAATGTCACGGAAACGGCAGGTAAGAGTGCAACGTGCACTCGGCTCGAATCGCATAGACAGACTGACTACCGCCAGTGAACGGTAGTAAATATAAGAATTGATGGAGTTTATCTCCGTCTACCCTCCATATTGCTTGCAAAGATCGAACAGGGATAGTATGTAATAAAAGTACAGCCAGTTTATGTATTAGCAATATGCAGTTCTGTTATTCAAAATCTTGTGTAACATAAGCATACTGTTATAAAAGAAGCCTTATTTAAAAGTTTAACTGTGCTTCAAACATGACCGAGAAAGGCAACTTTACTTCTGAATTGTAATAAACGAATAAGCCGATGTTAACACTACATTTTCATCACGTATCGGCAACACCCTAAATTCCTGTCAGTCTCGACATCCCAATGCTTAGAAAAATGTCCAACCTCACTCTACCTTCCGTAACTTGATTTCAAAAACAGGTACCGACCGAGTGAGAGTTATTCTATACCGAGAGGTCCCTCGGGAACGGTCGCCGTTAATAGTCGAGGCGTGAGCGAACTCGAAGGACCCTTTAAACTCTGGACAATCGATGAACTACAAACAACTAATTCAATAAAAACTTCTAATTGAACTTTGCGTGAGCTAAGTAAAGAATGTTAGGTCTAAACCTAACATTCTTTACTTAGCTCACTCTTAAGTGTTCAATGTGAGCCAGACAGCAATAGATACGAACCGCGATTCTCTGGGTGTTTGGGACCATGGGACCATGGTATGATGTAGTATTCGTCCTTCCTATTTTACTAGATACATCGTAATCAGGGGTCTGGATATTTGTGATCTTTGGGCGTCATTTGTAAATCGAGTTTCAACTTTTTTTCGGCATAGCTACGCTCTTTGTAATTTTCAAAAACAATTATAATTTTAATTTCTAGAAAAAAATAATTCAAGTAAGACGTTTGCCTTGCTTAGACATATTTCAGATATTTACACAAATTCACTTCTCCCAACAAAACAGCCCGTGTTTTATCTATCCCCGCTCCAATTTGTACCACCTTGTCCGGTGTCGCCAAGTCATGAATGGAAACGCGCGCTTTGTATCCGCACTGGTGTCTTTCTTTCACGTGTCGACTGGTAAATAACGGTTCTATCTGCCATCTGGTTAAACTTTTCTGGTGGACTTTAGCCGGTGTTAACTTTTACCTAACGATGCCTATGTGGTTGATGCCGATTGTAACCTAGTGTGTTTTATTTGACATCTCTGTGGATTTCCATCGAGTTGAAGGAAAATATCGAATTGGTTCAGCGGAGTATAGGCTTTATTGTACTATCTTCTGGTTCAATACTTTTTGTTGGCTTAAAAGGACAATTATTTCCAAACAATGGGCATGTTTTTTTTTGTTTTACTTAGTATTTATTTACTAATGAAATAAAGCTAAAAACAACGGATGCGGAAAAATGCTACAGAACAGCTGTTGTAACATCATTAATAAAAATAGCAAAAAAATATTACAGACCCTCTTCATTTACCCCCTGCTTCTGTCTGAGTGGTTGTCTGCATTTTATTACTTCAAAAACTTTTCCGACCGCTTAAAACAATAAGACATCGCACCTTCCCCTCGCTAATGCAAATGGAAAAATCTCCCACCCACATATAAACCATGATCCTAAACTTGCGAACTTACGCCCTCTGAATAAAGGTGTCGTGTTCAAATGTCGGTGGAGGTGCAGCGTCACGCGTACCATTACAATTCAAGTCGTATTGTCTGAGCCACACGGTTCTTATCATTTGTTTTTTAGCGTCTATGTGCTTTATCTCCGGAGATTACCTTGACTTTCTACCGGCGCCGTTGGCGCTGGAGGGTGCTCAAACAGAGGGAGGAAATTGATTCCAGATCTCTGTGGAAAAAAGTATAGTTAATTTTTCCCTCAAGTTACGTAGGAGAGCTTGTGTTTTTAATGGGTTTTGTGATGAGGTCGGTGCATATGATTGTCATTTGTTCGGTAGACCTTTGTCGGGTCAGGGACATCAGGGTGACATGTCGTATGTTATTTATTCATATTTATCCGTCCCAAAGGTGACAGCAGTATTCCATACACAGAACCTGTACTTGGTAGAGATTTAGAACCTGTCGTAGTGTAAAGTACTGCCTAATCTTCGTCATAATACCAAGCTTTATTGCAGCTACTTTTGCTTTAGATTCAATGTACTTATGCTCCAAAATTTAGTTGAGATATGAATTCGACTCCTATAAGCTCAAGATGTTCACTTATCGGTATTGACACACCATGGAATGGAGATAGGTTGATGATTGTGATGATGATGATTATGTTAAATAAATGTGTACGAATTTAAATCTCAATCTTTTAGCATCAATTAGTCCCATTAATATAATAATTAATCCCCATTAGTCATTTCAAAACAACACCTCCAAGTTAACGCCTGAAAGCGGAGAAGAGTACTACAAACCCAAATTAACTTAACAACTCCCGCAAATAAATTAAGGAGTAGAAGCATAAAAAACTTGTTTCCGACCTCGCTGCTCCACGAACGGTGTTCCCGTTGTTAACAACCAAGAAAGGAATGAAAATACGAGCAGTGTTGTAAAATCTGAAGTACCTTAGGTCGGTGAAACGATAAATGTATATGACAACGATGGATTCTTACAAGTTACTAGAACTCGAGTCTTTAATTAAGAATTTAGTAAAAAAAAAGCACAATGGTTTCGACCAGACGATAAATAAAGAAAAAGTAAGAAAGGATTGGGAGACTAATTACGAGGAATATATTTGGGTATAGGTATTCAATTCGTCTGTATTTTTTTGTGTGTTACGCGATTTCTCGGAAACGGCATCCCTATTTGAATAGATTAAACTGTATTTTATTAAGGTAGATCCTGAGGTGGTCCCATATATTTCTTGTCAAGATCGAAAGATACATTTCGCATCTTCAGCAAGTCCAGCTATTCTAAAAGTATTTTTAAGGACAGCTAGGTTAACGTTGACCTTTCAACTGGCTAGCCAGACGAATGCTTGAAAATGATCTACTGTGCTATGTTTCAGGATGTTTTCTTTTAGCGAAAACTCAAGCTCATTGTACACGTAGGATTCTATACATAGACATAGGGATCGGTAGTCTACGTTACTATCACTAAGCCATTATTTTTTCATTGTTGTGCAAAGAACCTATGAAATTACGTAATCGAGACAAAACATCAATAAAGATGTGTAATAACTTGGTTTATAATATTATCATATATTTTATTAATATTTCGTCTAATTTAAATAACTACCATCTAGGGTTTACCGCTAAACATTTGTATTGTAATTGTATGTATTGTCTTGTTATTAGTAGGTATACACTGACACTGACACTGGCTACTCTGCTCATCAAACCGGAACACAGTAATGTTGGCACATTACTGCTTGACGAGCAAAGCGGTGGTAACAACCCAGAGGGACACTCGCGGAAGAATTAGTCCTACCACTAACAAATTTAGAGTACCTAAAACAATATTTAGAGTAATATGCCAGGACCTTAGACATCTGTTTTGAAGTATCTTGATGTTGTGTTTTTGTACTGAGTGTAATTTATTTGAAATTATATACATGTGTATATGTAAAGGGTCTCAATATTCGAACACATTGTCGTATTGGGTTCTTAAACAAATATAGGAAATAATTATAAATCCATATCATGAAACGCCACTTGAGTCCTTATCCTGCTTCCAAGCTTCTTTCGCTTTATCAACATTTGTCAGTCTTACTGCACTTTCGTCGGCTCGTACTTGTATTCCTGGTTCCAAAGACAACATAATAACTAGAATTTGTCTCTCATATACGAAACAATTTCATATTATCCCCAACATATTGGCATCTGTTATCTCTTCGGAATTCCCTTGTCGACACCAATATTCAATATTCAACACCTACACGTTTTATTCTCTTTTCCTAAAAACACCCACATTGGTTATGCGATCCGCATTTATAATATTTTACATACGAGTGTACAATAGTTTTATGTAAAACCCCTTCACGTTTAAAAATCTGATCCTTCCGTTTCGTACATCACCTACAATTATTTAAAATACACGAGCCAGGACTGAAACGATAGAAATATGGTATTTTACTGTTTCTGTTTGTTGTCGTAGCTTTTGGGACAGATATAGGTACAGTTAAAGATTTACTTTCAATTTGACAAATGACCTGTTCCGTAAGCAGGTGACTTCGAGGGCGATTTAGCAAAAAATCTTGAATAATAAAAAGGTACGGTTTATGTGCAAAAGTATATTGATGACATCGAACTAAAAGTATGAACTAGAAGTAGCCAGTGAAATTACTGGTCTTACGAGACTTAATACCTAATGTCTCAGGGTAACGAGCGCACTGCAGTATCGCGCAGGCCTTGGTTCTTTAAAGTTCTGAGTTGCACTGTAATTGTTACGAGCCGGCGTTATGCTTACCATCAGGCAAACGACCAGCTCGTTTCGTTATCATATAGTATAAAAAAATGTAAACAACTAAAAGTTTACCTTACGTCGAGTACATACCGAAGTTTTTAAGTAAATCCGTTTTGGCCGGACCTTTTCTCACTTTAGCAATCCGACCTTATCACAGACCTCCGGTTTCATAACTATTCTATACAGGTTGTTAATCTTAAACAGTTTGCGGTCCTTTCTGACCGCGGTCGCAGTAAGTACCTTACACCTAATTGAATTAAGGACCTCTCGGATGGCAGCTCTGTGTATTTACCTTCGTGGAGACGGTTGCGTGTGTAGAAATGAGGCTCGTGGTAAACATGTACTATTGGACCTGAAGTGAGAAGCAACATTAGACTTAAGTGGGGTATGAGTGCAGGTTATGTATATTACTTTACACTTAGGCTTAGACCTATATTAAGTACTTCCATTTACTTAGTCCTCCAGACTAACACAAGAATTTACTTAAGTGACGCAATGTTACTCGCCTATATTTCGGTGCTTCTAGCATGCGAAAATTGCAAGTTTCCGTTAAGTTGGCATAGATCTTAAAACCGTTACTGAAGTTATGTTACGTTACGCTAAGTATCCGATACTGAGAATTACAAATACGTTTAGGCTTATGGTGCCTATTGAAATTTATATGGTTTAGTTACACTTTATTGTGGACTAGATCTGCGGATTTTCTTGCAGTAGCATGTAGAAGAGTCTATTCCCAGTTGCCACCATTGCGCCCTGGTGGCAACTGGGTATTTTTTCTGGGTGGTTGTAGAATTATGGTCCTCGTAGTTCCAGATTCCCTTGTTCGATGCGAAGCCTAGAGTGGGACCTGCCTCTGGCTCAAGTAACAGTTGCCGGATCATTTACTTTACATATACTTTTTAAGATATTCGCTACGAGACTTGTGGTTGTCGGGGGTGGGTAGCAGAGACAGCTCTGCCTTGGGTGGTTACTACTAGCTTGGTCTTTGTAAGAGACCAAGCTCAATTATGAGGATTATTTTGCCTCGTCGGATGGCCCGAAACAGTTCGCGGTTTCCCGCCGCGGGTCTGCAAAACTACTTTGCACCTAATCTAATTACATACTTTACCCTACTCGGGTGACAGTTCGCAACTCCTTTGTTTGCTCACGACCTTAAGGGCAGCAAGATACTCCGCGCCGCTTTCTCGCTCGCGCATCTCACCATTTTTGAAGATAAACAATCACTAAATATAATTATGGAAAATCGCATTCGGTGACAACTATTTTTTTAAAAGAGGCCAACGAGTTTCCCGCCCTTCTTTTTGATTGGTCTATACCAATTTGGAACTGGCATTTTATCATTTATATTAACTTTCATGAGTGCTCCCATGGGACCCATCTCTCCTTGTGAATATGAATTTGTGTTCCAGTTTGATGAGCAATGTAGTCAGTGAAATTACTGGATTTATGAGACTTACTACGTGGTGTCTCAGGAAGATGAGCGCAGCGCGGTGCCGCCCAGGCCTTTATATTTCAAAGTTCTAAGTGGTAATTGTTATGGGCTAGCGTTGCGTTTACCATCAGGCAAATGACCCGCTCGTCTCGTTATTCGATGGCATAAAAAAGGAGGGACATGAGGAAATGAGGACATGAGCATCATTGAGCTTATGTTATTAACATTTGTATCTAGTACTTTGCTAGGAACGAGCATATTAATAATTATTAAACACATTAATAAAATGTTACGGCTTACTTGAATTATTTCGTATTTTCGGCACACGTTATTAAATTCTGTACTAATTAGATAATTTCTTTGTTGACAGGTAAGCCTGCGTGAATCTTTTACATCGCCAGATTTGAAACATCTCAACACGTACTCGAAGTTGGCAGTAGGTATTCTGAAGCATCAAATTAACGCGAGTCTGACGTTTTCAATTTACCTTAACACTTCTAGGTAAACACTTCTAGGTACCTGTCTGCTTACTACGTACTAAGTTTTCAAAGATTTTTCCAAGCAATATTAATGTTTTGAGAAAATGAATTATTTTATGGAATGTTGCCTACTTAAGTTCTGTAAAGAGCTTTGGTAGTCTTGTGTGCCTGATTGATAGGCTGTTAAGGAACGCTTAATGATGTGCCGTAAATCATTTCATTAAATTCTATTAACCTAAGTCATACTTAGTTATTATTCCTATATATTATTACGTTGTGAACACAACGCGGAGGTAGGAGTGAAACTCCTGCTTCTGCGCCGCGCGACGCTGCGCTGGTGTCAAGATAGACAGCAAAAGATTTGCCTAAAGATTTGTATACTACGTGATGGTGGCAACCTTTATCGTATACATGTGAGATCTCTTTACCCTACAAGCTAAGAAGTCTACCAGCCAGCAAAGAGCAGCTCGCTTGACTCGCAAATAAATAAACAAACTCTCCAGAAAATTTGGCACATCCGTGGTACGAATGATGTCTTGACAAATATATTCTAATATATGTTCATAAAAGACAGGTAGAGACCAATATATAGATATATACATGTACATCTCTGCATATCACCCAAAATAGTTCGGTAGTTCCAACTCGATTGAGTAAAAAACAAAAAAAACTTTCACATGAATAAGTTTAGTAGAAAAATTTTTCAATACAACATTTATTTGAATTGCACTCGCCTCGTAAAAGTGGTTTCGTAGTAGTCGATCAATCAACCGAACAGTTAAGTATACCAAACACCGATGCACTACATACACTTACCATAAAAACAGGTGACGTGTCCGTAGTAATGTCGATAATTTTGCGAAACCATCGTATTAATAAATTTTTGCAAATATTCGGCGCGTAGCTACATACAAAAAGTATTTTAATTAACATTATGGCAGCTCGTGGTATCAATACAGATATTTAGGCAGAAGCTCAATTCACACTTTATTCGTACGCTGATAAATAATGGAACATGAATTAGAAAAACTGTTTATAGTTAGGAACTTATAGTGTTACCACAAAAAAACTGTTTTAGTCGCCTGTTTAGCTAGACAGCGTGTAAAGATAAACGTCAAAAATTATTAGAAATTTCACAAGAGTATTGTGTTAGACACTACTTAAATCAGCATTTGTGGTTGCTCATATTTAATTGCGCGACACAGGCATGTTTAGGCGTTAAACAGTGATTAAAGTTTAACGTGTGTTTAATTTTTTTGTGGTAATACCCTTAGAGTTTTAGCTCTTGCAGTTTCCACCTCTTTACTGGCCGGTAAACGGGATAAAGTCAGGTCAGGAACAACACTGAGTCAGGGAGAATGGGGAATCGGTGGACACGGTGTCGTAACAATTTACCGATGTCTTTATTATTCTTATTGATTGCTTTGGCATGAATTCCTATCTTTGTAGACAATTGAATCCAGTCCATGTTGTAGAATAATTGTTCCTCGTTGCTTCTTGATTAGTCAAAATCGCACCAAGTGACGGCATTTGTTTATTATGATGTTTGGTACTGTTATCAGAATACCAAATCTGTGCGCGAAAATCGAAAAAAGAGTTTGTATTAAGCCGAATCACTGTCTCAACGTACAAAATAGCGTGACCGCAGGCCTGCGAGGGGCGGGTGATGGCCAGCGGGGTGAGAGGGGGTGTAACTACAGATTGTTTCTGATTAACACCGGCCGGCCTTCAGACTGACCCTACCCTAATTAATAAACTGTTAAGGGATCCGCCTTGCGCCGAATAGTGAATTTCTAGTTTCGGAATAGAAATTAGCTCCATCTACTAATTGGAGTGATGAAACAATGTTTCGTAGTCGTATTAATTAAGTAATTGGCGATAGCCTTATATATTATTTGTCTTTAGTTGCACGCGTAGTTCTAAAAGTAAATATTTCTTATTGTTTTACGTACACTGGGTATACATTCGATTTCCAATAAAAATATTTAAAAACGATGACTGACTTACACAAAGGTACCTACTAGATGTAACTTTATAAATTGCGTTATAAAACAACTTTACATTGGGTGCCGTTGAAACTTAAATAAACAGTACATTGTGTAACTATTGCAAAAAAAATAACTATTAAACTAGCAACGCTTCCGTACTGAAAACAATAATGCGCTACAAAGCTTTGGTAAGGGTGTAATAAAGCCAATATTTGTCCATCGTCCCCAGTGAGAGCAGCGAGTGTGCACAAGCTATTATGCCGAGAGGATCGAGTGGTGTGCGAACTCACGGAAAAATTGAATATCCCGGGAGTGTTTGTAAGGGATTATAGTGGAACCGATTAATGGGAAACAAGTAGCGGTCACCATCAGCGCCGGCTATATACATAGGGGACTGTGACCGCTTACATCAGGCAGGCCGTTTGTTTGTTTGCCACTCGATTACATAAAAAAATAACTATTTCGTGAACTTGATCCTTTGGCGGACAGTCTTGATCTGTTGCGAGCTACGACCGAACCTCGATCTGCCTTCGAATATTTGGGCGTTATAGCTCATCATTGGTTGATTGTTCTATCTCTATGTCAAAACTGACGAATAAGTAGGACATTTCTAATCTAAAAACGTTAAACAATTTTTTTCGGTTTGATAAACTTACGAGACTATTCTTTCGGATAAATATTTATTATCTTAGAAGATGGAAGGGATTCGTTTACAGATATCACTCTGATCCGGACCTTGTACCGGATTTATTGGCAATCTCCGTTTTTACAACTTCGACAATTTATCCTAATTTTGTTGTCAATCGACAATTATAAAATTTATTCAAACTCGGCTGTTGTGAAAGTAAAATATGCCACTTACGCAAATCATTTGTAAGTCAGGAGATCTTGAACATGGTTTAATAAGAGGTGTTTTCAATAAGTTTTTTATTTGTAAAATTGAATCGATGTGTTTGATTGAAGTTATCCACAAAAACTGTCATTACAAACTTCTTTATAACATTTATGCTGCGTATAGAATAGTGATCAAGATGATATGAATTTTATTATGTATTTTTGTTGAATTAATGAGACAACGCCTAAATAAAGGAAACGAGGCAATGAATAAAACTCGCCCCGTTTAAGGTTTTCCGCATTATTAAACAGATATTTATAATTATTATACTGAACAGCAATGCGATTCAACGAGGCAATGCTGCCAGTGTGCTGGGCACGCTGCCACGTGGTAGTGGTTTAGAACACATGGATTATCTATATATATTATTATACAGGTTCTATAGATTATAGAGATTATACTGATATCATAACATTTCTTATCATCAACCACTGCACTCAATTAGTTTAGACTTCGTAGAAGCAGTATGTTATGCAGCCCACTCTGATTACATAAAAGCCCGCACGTGGGCCGCGCGGGTCGATCGCTCTGATCCGGCGCGGCCGTAGTTATACTAAATTATTCAAATGAAACTTACCGAGAGACGTCATAACGTTTGCTTTTTCGATCTCGTACGTTTGGCACAGAGGTAGAGAGTTTATGTTCCTAACCGACGACATAAAAGATATATTACAATCGTGTGGTCAATATTGTTAGAAGCTATATAAGGAAAGAAAACCGAACCAAAACACTTAAACTTGCTTCTAAAGATGTTACTGTGCCTTTGTAAAAATACTCTTTGTACATCAACATCAACAAAGAGTATTTTAGACATTGTAATTAAAGTAAAATATTGTGGTAAAGGGCACTCAAAGGCAGGTCAGACTATAGCTACCATCCTCTAGTTGTATATCCGTGGCCACGCACTTATGGATGTGTTTCAGACGCACCTGAGAGTCAGTGCCTATTCTACATGTTTAGCGATCTCGCTAAACATGTAGAATTATTACAACTACTACGTCGTCACATAAAATAAGCGTTAAATTTATAACGCTAACACGTGGGTATTATTATACAAAGTCGTGTTTGCATGTTGCGTTTTGTGTTGTTGGACGTACCGATTTTCAATATTTCTTTCACGGTGATTCTTCTCACTACTCCCCTAAATTAAACTAAACTTTAATAAAGTCCTGCTGCATAGTATACAACAAAACAATTAATCTAAAATCTATAGGTAACGCAGAATATACATAATACATACTTCTTTTTCAAATTCTAGCGTCCAGTTCCTGTACATAATATGTTTGCTTGCCAAAATTAACCATAAATAATTTTTCATTTAAGCCATTTATCAATATCAAGTTATTGTAAGGATTCTTCTATTAAACACTTGAATGAAAAGTGTACAATGGCTGAAATGTGACGCTGCAGATTATCCTCATTCTGTTTGGGAATGTCACCGCGCCGCGTCAGCTTTCTCCTCCAACAACCGCCGGATCAAAACTAACTTTAACACTTTCCCACAAGAGCTATTATTGCTTGACAAGTTGGCTAAGTGTTTATGCGTCCGTCATTAGGGAAATGTCAAGTTGTCGCGTTTCGCGAAAGAGCGGCGCCTGACGAAGATGACAACTGGTGGGTGTAGCGGGAGGGATGGTTAGTCGCGGATCTCGACAGTTTTGGACGTTTTAATGTTTTGCGTTAGTTTTGGCCACCAACCAGTAAACCTAGACACCGCATAATCCAAGTTTTACATGAGAACACAATCTTAAAATGTTGGCGGGGAACGGGGAAGACGGCATGTTGTGATTGGTCAGTTTAAAACTCATACATTAGGCGAGTGAAGGCGGCGTGTCGTGATTGGTTCGGCTGGGCGTAAAATCAAATAGTATAAAAATACTCGAAAAATGATTTTTATAGTTCCTATATAGTATCATAGTGTTCCTATCCAATAGGGTAGGAACACTACACTATCCCTGCATAAGTTTTCGCATTTAAGCGTCCCATTCATCAAAAAGTACGTTAATATCTTTTATAAAATGTCTGATAACATAATTTTATCTTTCCAGATCATATTATCATCATTTGTTGACATTTATCCTCTGAAGTAATTTGAGTTTGTCAAACTTTAAATGAAATTCATATTTGATACGCTGAAGGGCGCGCGAGCGCTAGAGTTTGACTTACAAGTATTAATCTAAATCTAGAGGAATCCACGTTGTTTTTGTTGTGCCTGCTTACCTACTTTGTGTTACGGCATGAATAATATTAGGATCTCTTTTATTAAGCTTGTGATTGTGGTATTCAACATAATGTTTGTTTAGGGTCCGGAACGCAATGAAAATTATATTAGAATTTTTAGTCTTTTCGATTACTTGTTTAGTCACTTTTTGATTTAATAATATTGTATCTGTAAATTTGACAAGCAAAATATAATAGACAATCTCGTTTACTTCTGCATAAAATAAACAAATAAATAAATAATTAATATTATTATTATTAAATAAGTATGAGTATTATAAAGTTTATTTAAATTGATAATTGTAATCCTACTAATATTATAAATGCGAAAGTGTGTTTGTTGGTTTGTCCTTCTTTCACGCAGTAACGGAGCATCGGATCGACGTGATTTTTGGCATAGATATAGTTTATGGACCGGAGAGTAACATAGGCTACTTTATATCCCGAAAAAAATGCACGGTTCCTGTGGGAAAGCGGGTGAAAACCGCGGGCAGAAGCTAGTAGGCTATATTTTATTCTGATTCCACGCGTGCGAAGCCGTGCCGTGGGCAGACGCTAGTTTTAAAACTATATTTATGCCAAAAATCACGTCGATCTTTTGCTTCGTTGTAGCTTCGTTGCTGTGTGAAAGAAGGACAAACCTATTGACCAACAAATCAATAAACTTACAAACACACTTTTGCATTTATTATAGTACCGACGGATTAAGACGTTATTAAAATATTTCATTCCATTTGTAGTAATAATACAAATTGAACGAATCATCAACAAATAAACATTTTCAGCATAGTTAAATCCAGGTTTACACCAAAGAATTCAAAGGTCTACATATTTCCTTCGTAATGAGTTTTTGATTTATAATATACCTATAGATACGTATTTCCTCGCACTACCGCCCACGTCCCTCGAGAGACTAGCTCTTAGTATTTCATAAGAGCCTTTTAAAACGAGCGCACATATTGCATGTGTCTAAAGAAGTGAATGCATTTTGAAGGTAATGGCTTTCATAATAGTTATAAGCACTTACGGCGTGAGCAGGGAACTTTAATCAAGTGAAATATTTTTGGTTGTTTTTATCACGGCTTTTAGTAATCACGTATGTTAATTAAAACAATGTGTGGAACTAAACGCTGTTGAGAAATTAAGTAGACCGAGTAATCCTACGAATATTATAAACTAGCTGCTGCCTCGCAGTTTCACCCGCGTGGAGATTTTGGATTACATGGTTTTTATTTTTTTCCGCGGAACCCTAATTATTTTTCTAAAATTAAAGAAGCCTATGCTACTCCTTGTAACATCAGCTATCTGCCAGTGAAAGTCCCGTCAAAATGGGTCCAGCCGTTTCGGAGATTACGCGGAACAAACAAACAGACAGACAGACAAAAATTTAAAAAAAGGTTTTTTTGTTATAGGTACCGTATATACTTTCATATGCATTTAGTAAAAAGCTGTTATTTTGATATTACAAACAGACACTTCAATATTATTTATCTGTATGGATGCGAAAGTGTGGAAAGGAGTGATACCTATCCAAAAAGCACTAGACTGAGTCATACCACAAAAAGAGATCGGGCAGAAGAAAAACTTAATACTGTGCGCGCCAAATGGTCACGTCAGCCTACGTCACCCGCGTCACGGAAACATCACGGTTTCAGAAGACTCTCTGCGTATAGCATGCCTTGTAATAAGTGTCACTTCTATTCTCTCTTTGTTTTGTGGCCATTGTGCAAACGGTATTGTGATAATGAAAGTAACTCCTGAAGACATATTATTTTATTTTAGGTATGAGAAATGTGAAAGCCGAGTCTTATTTTTAAAATATGCCAATGTTTCTATAGAACGCATTGAAAGTATTCTAAAATTTACGAATACTATATTGCATTCTCGAATAGAGAGCGCACGTCTTCTAACTCTAAAATAAGCCATAGCGCCCATCGCCGTCATCGGCGCAATTATGTAAATTTATTCGTTGGTACCTATCCTGAAGTTACGATGTTTGCTTCCTGGGGTGCTACTACACGATTCGATAAGTCGTGTCCATTCTTGGTTCGTTCTCCGCCGCAAATTGTGTGGAGCGTAAAGTTTGTTGTCCTGACTTGGATGTTTTGTTTTGTATATAGATGCGTCCATGCCACCTGCGACATAGGGAATCCTAGTGCAGATATGAACTGTGTGTATAAGCGTTAAAACATATTTGGATCCGTGAACAACATTTAACGTGTTACCACAAAAAACCGACTTTTAGACGCCTATTTAGCTAGAGATAGTATCTAAAGATAAACGTCAAAAATAATTAGAAATGTCACAACAAAATTGTGTTAGACAACGGTTAGGCACTAAGTAAATCAGGATTTGATTTGATGTTGGCTCATATTTAAACACGTGACTAATGCATATTTAGGAGTTAAAAAATGTGTTTAATTTTTTTGGTGGTAAGACCGTTAGTTTCTCATAGTATTTGCTACCTAAGTCACTTTTTAGGTTGACAAAATATACAAAATAAAGTTACATGTAATTATTTTTGGTGGCGCTTGGATAAATTGGCAGTTTATACCAAGATTCGAATAACCACCAGATTTACCCTACTAAGAAGAAATTCACAGTAAAAGTTTTACGAAAATGACTCTGAAAGTAGAGTTTCAATGTTAATCGAGCACTAATGGTAGCACCCCGTAACAATTTGTGGGCTCTCTAACGAGAATTAGGTACTTATTGGCCGATTTAGAGGCTTTAGGGAACGGCGGGCTTATTGGTGCTTGTAATTCAAAATCAATGTTGACGGCAGATACCTTTCTATATCTCTAAGTTTTAAGCTTCTTAATAAGCTATCGAACTTTTACTCATTTTCTGTGGCTTAGTATGGTGGGATTCATAGTGCTTGCCAGGGCAGCTGTCGCCAACAAGTAATTATTATTATTATTTGTAACAATTTGCACACCTGCAAGCAGGCTGTCTACACTTGCCATATGTAATTGAATAACGATTCCGAAATATAAACGATCAAGACTGTCGCTTCCGACACGGATATCATTCCGAGTGAATTTAAAATTACCCTGCTTATGATCATTTATTCCAAAGCAGTTAAACCTGTAACGGGATCTTTTAAATCTAAATTATCTAATAACTTTCACTTATTCACAACTTTCTATGTACCCGTTCAAAGACCCTAATGTGTCTAAAACTCAAACTTGTACTCCTCTGATGCCTCTATGATGAGTTTAGGGTCCAAAGAGATTAAAACGAGGCCTCTGTTTGAATTACAAGCGAACTTTACTCATTTGGAGCTTTCATTGCGCCACGATCCCGTTTGTACCAGTACGGGGCTTCTAATTAAAAGCTGAGGTTTTAATATCGCATACCTGCGCGGGCCCCTAAATATTACGTGTTGGAATTGCGTGTAACAGAAAAATGTTGGATATCTCCTCTTTAATTATGGACATGTTTTTTATATCATCAAGGAAGAGGAATTTTGTCGTAGGAAGGAAGTGAGCTCGTTTAAAATAAAATCTGTCTCGCCATTTTTGGAAATGTAATCAATTTGTTATTGGTAGACGATGAGTAATATAATTACTCAACGCGATGAGCTCATCTTCTCTAATAATAACAATAATTAAAAAAATATATCGCAAATCTGTATTGTAGTACAACCCATTAATGTCAGTTTGTTTAGTACGCTGCTAACAGATGTAGGGTTACTGTAAACCAGACGTTAAATAAACTACAGGTGTTTTGTTTTACCTCGTTTCAAGTGTCGCCTTCTGGTAGCGGTTTGCGGGCAATTTGAAAATTAAAAAACATCCCGTTTACAATTGTACATTCCTGTTTTTGCGAGACGAATAAAAAACTGGATGGACAAAAGGCTTCCGGTTGTAGGGTTATCCCGACATTCGCTCGGCAGTAGAGTGCACTTCCGGCGATAACGTCCGGTCGACAATGTATGTATTGATTAAAAAGTAACACTGTTCAATTCAATTATGTAAAAGCAACCAATGTATACAGGATGAGTTTGAATTGGTATGTTATCCACGAAAGGGGTGATTAGGACCGTGGCTGTTGACAAGTTGTGAGAAACGTCTTGTCGTCGTCCTCCCTTGGAAAAACGTATTTCAAAATTAAAAAAAAAAAAAAACAATAACTTCAAACGTGAAAAGTGCGCGGCATTTTCTGCTTTTTTTCTACTAAGTCTCTCGTATACAACATTATAATTTAACAAAGTTAGGAAGTTCTGTAGTAGAATTTTGACGTAAAACTTTAAATGCCTTTCCTTCAATGAAAAATTCCGAATTTCATAAACTCGGAAAACAAAATGTTGTTGACCTCCAGGAGTATATTTGTTCCCTTTCGGGATAATAAAACAATTTAAACTCATGTTGTATTTTGTTTAGAATTTCACACCATGCCCGTAGTATGAATTATTATTCAGAAATTTCTTTGTATATCACAAAAAATTGGTAGTCGTTCAGGCTTTTTGTCAGTTAAGGGTGAATTCATCGAACAGCACGTGTTTTTTATAATACTAAAACTCAGTTGTAACAGCCCTATCATTGCGGTATGTACCAGTAACAAAGGCCGTATTTTATTCAGGCTATGGAAGTAGGTGTTAGCCACTTGCTTACTTTTTATTTGTTTCTTAAATTTGTATTGTTGTATATTTTTATAGCACGAATATATAAACATTTTGTTCATTGAACTTATTTTTGATAATAATACCAATTTAACCTCTATCAGAATCTGACGGGGCCATGCACGTACAGACAAATTTATCTATTTAAGGCGTCTCTTCAGATGTAAGAACAGTTATTTCTAGACTTTGGAGGCTCTGCGTTAAGATTATTTACGGAAATACATTTGTCTCTACCAACTATTACCAGAATCATCCTTCACTCTGAGACGTACTTATTCCTCTCCATGCATAAACTATACCTATTCATAACTACCTGTCAACCCTAATTCCCAGCAGATTGCATTTTACGCTACGTCTGGCGTAGTGCGTCTACGTCATGCTACGAAGCTACGGATAATCCTCTACGTCGCTACGAGCTACGCCTACGTATGATTGCTTTGATAATATATGGTGACGTTATTGCGTTCACGTGAAGTTGATGTTACCGTTCACTGTAGACTGAAGTTTATGAGAAATAATAATTGTTGTCCATTAAATTTGAAGTTCAAATCTTAACTTGTTGTTTAAAAGGGTTCTTGCTCTGCCTCTGTTATGGGCAAGTAGCTAGCCCTTATAGTTATTAAATCGATTGGACGACCCCGACACAACTTGGTAACTGTAATATATCTGTGACTACAACCAGGAGCCTCTAAGGTTAGAATTATAAAGACAAAAACATTATAAACCTCATCATAATTTTAATAAACAAATAAATAAATAATAGTAGAGCATCACATTCTAGGTTTTTCTTGGCTAGTTTCCCCAATGTTGTATCCCCAAGTCTCTTATTGGTATGTTCTGGAATAAAAATGAAAATGACAATACATACATGAAATATACATAATTATCAACATTATTACATGAAATATACAACAATGACATATTCATGAAAATCACTTCGTGAAATTAGTTGTTGGGTCAATGCAATGAAAATTGAACATTATTGTGTAGGAAATACAATTGATAACAGATTACAAGTAAAACTTGTCTTCGTCGCAAAACTAGTTTCGGAGATTAGTTATCGTTCTCGGGAAAAAGGTTGTTTCGTTTTCGAAAAAATCAACAACGACCTACCTAATTTTAATTTATCGAACTGTCAAATTATCGATTGCTGTGGCTCGCAACGTTCCGTACTTGTGCCACTGTTCCTTATATTCCGGTAGTGAAATTCAGTATAATCTATAGTTGTCTATGAGTTGTGATGTCGTATTTTTGCTATACAGACGCGGCGACATATTTTTATATTAGGTATATTCTGAATCGGCTATCGTTTGACTATAGTACTAGTTGAGTAGTACAGTACTAGATGGTTAAGAAAAAATAAGATTTTAGTAAATAATTTTCTACAACTACAAAATACGCAAAGCTCTCTAAAGCGATGAACATTATCCGATATTCAATACATCGCATATCAGTAATACGACCTGCCCCATATCAACATACATAAATCCAACCCGATCCTACGTTACCAATAACGATTTCACCTCTTTTCTTGTATATTTAAGGATCGGCTATAAAGATCGAATCTTGTCGGAACCGTGACGAATGCCCGCGGGTTGGTTGCCGTCTACACAATCGGATCAGGGGATCACTTATTCCGTACCGACTGGACCTGTCGGTAGATTTTTAATTTAGGTAAGTAGCTGTTGCACGCGATTTCACCCGCGTGGAGATTCCTACAGGAGTACTTAGTGCATTTTCCGGAATAAAATATATCATTGTAACTCTCCGGGTTACACTATCTACGCAAAAAATCCCGTCAATTCCTTGCTCCATTGCAGCGTGAAAAAGGACAAGCCAACGGACGCACTTTCGCATTTATATAATAGTACAGATTTATTAACTGTGTCCCGCGGTCGCCCACGTAGCCTAAGTTACTCCTTATAACATCAGCTATCTGCCAGTGAAAGTCCCGTCAAAATCGGTCTAGCCGTTTCGGAGATTAGCCGTAACAAATAGAAAGACAGACATACAAAAATTTTAAAAATTATGTTTATTGTTATTAGTACCGTATATACTTTCATATGTATTTAGTAAAAAAGCTGTTATTTTGATATTTCAACTACGAATAAAGCGAGAACCATTTTGATGCAGCATTATCATAGGGTAGTGGTAGGGCGAGCAATATCTATCGCTCGCCTCTTTCAAGTTATAAGTTGCCAAGCAGTGCAGACGCACACGAAAGTCGTTAGACTTTTTCTCCGTTTAGCGTGTTCACCATCTTCTATCCCTGCTTCATATTCTGAAATAAAAAATCTAAAACCAAATAGTTTAGTGATAATCTTTCTGCTCTATTGACATGTTTGATGTTCAAAACGTCTAATGCTAAACACGTAAAATTAAATTTGTATTCGTTGCAAAATTTTACTCCCGTAGCGGCGCAGATTCAATGAAACTGCATCGAGTGCTCGTTCTGCAGTCTCAAGTGCAATCCCACCACTTCACGACCACCAGTTCATCTTGAACAGTGCTGGGCCAATATCTACCTTGTTGGCTACGTCTAAGATATTATTTACGTTGGTAGAATATGTAAGAATTGTACGAATAGGCGCTAGTTAGTAGTGAAAGCCTAAGTCGTTTTTGCGTTTCCTAGAATCGTATGGGGAAAAACATTTTAGAGCGTGTTTATCAAAAATATAATTAAATGAAGGCGTTCTTAGTGTCAATTTACAGCTAAATACTGGAAAAATACTAGAGTTATGAGAGTGAAAAAAATTTTTAAATTCGGCATGTTTTCGCGACACATTACGGTTTTGTCATATAAACGCGCTATTCAAAGCAGCATAAAATAATAAATACGAAGGCTAACGATTTGCATCTGAAACTCGAGGTGAATTACCTATATATAACGCACAAGTAGTATTAGTCTAGTCTAGGCATCTGAAGCTCAGCAAATATCAAATTAAAGTTTTAGTATGGTTCGTGCCGAAACGTTGACTGACGTGTCGATACTATGTAATAATAATCTTATGATGTATAATAAATAAAGTAATTTAAGTTCAGCGAATATTGTAATATCACGCAAAACGGCATCAAACCAGAAAATACTCTACATAATGCTTTTGCCTTTCCGTACTCGCATAATAATCTCGTTAACAATTTTATCACTTGATATCGCTCGTGGCTGAAACTGGGTTTTGGCACAAGTCCAGAGCCCCGAGTCACAGCGCAGCGGGCCGGGGACACGCGCGGCAGGGCCCGGCCGGCGCAGCGGCCCGTCGAAAGCACGGGTTTTGTTTGCTTGTCACGGACGCCGAAACAAATATTGTTGGCTTGATGTTTTGTTGGGTAATCAAGCGATTGAATTGATTTGCTGAAGTGATTACCAAAGTAAGCAGGGATATGATGTTGTAAACGAACTAGCTTATAATAGACGTTTAATAATTCATATTCTCTTTTGTTTTAAACTATCACGCTTATTCACAACTTTATTCTATACAAATAAATAAAATTGAAGAGTCTGTTTATAATGTCAAAATAAGCTTTACTAAATGCATATGAAATTATACTCGGTATCCTATAATAATAAAACAATATTTAAAAAAAAATTCTGTCTGTCTGTCTGTTTGACGGGACTTTCACTGGCTGATTGCTGATGGTTTAAGGAGTAACTAAGGCTACATAGGCGAAGCCACGATATTTCGTCTGCCCTGTGGTCTGATAGTTAGTGACAGTGTGTTCATGACTTGCAATATCGCGAGATCATCAATATAAGCCCCGATAAATACACCTTTACAATTTATAAAGTTTTGTTTTTGATTTATTGGTCGGTGGTGTTGAGTGATGACTTGGTCGAAGATGTTTATCCTAGAATGTGAACCGGCTCTCAATTTAATACATCTGATAGCAGCATTTATACCAAACGCGTTTATATCAGTATAAGAATGACGTCAACATTGAAATGTTTCCATCTAAATATGCTCAGCCATAAGCTGTATATAGTATACACAATACAGTGAGCCGTGAATCACGGCCGAAAACGCCACACGCCTGTCTGCTCAACTTTGTAAGCTACTCAAAACTGCGAGTTAGTGTCACAGACACTACTATGCGTCTTTGAAAGCGATGTAACAGAATCCTTTGTAGAAGTTCGTTGGCCATGAATTCCATTGGATTACTGTGCGAGTTTCTTTTTGACATAAGTTACGAGTGTCTCTCTGAGTTGTGATTAGTTTAGGAGTTTCTTTGTAGAGTTTTGTTGAGTCATTTTTATGGTTCTGTACCTCGGCTCAAAAAATGAAATTTTGTAGGATCTGTTTGTGAAAAAACGAATCTTAAAAACGACGTGAGTATTGTATCGTTAGCCTCGTACCGCTGCGCTGGTACAAAACTCAATTATTTAGCACCGCAACACACATCTACGCTCAGATTATTAACCCTAATTTCGTAAAAACTCTAATCATCATACGCGACTCGTAATTGTAGAACAATTAGCCTGAGTATGAAATTTGACTCGAATGGGAGGCTTAATGGTAAGCATACACCAAAGAAAATAATTGATTTCGAATAATATGTCATATGAGAAATAATTATTACAAATGTATACATAGCTATCTTTCATAGTACTTTTTCGAAATGTACTTATATTATATAGTATCTAGTCGTATCATAATTTCATCAACATTGTTACGATGCTTTCTTGTTGTTGTTAGTAATTGAAGTAAGTTCGGAAGACTTGTAGCGCAAATATTTGCTCTCGATAGAGATATTTCCTAATATAATTATTTTTTGTAAATAAATACATATCTAAACAATTTTCGATTTGACCTACTCTCTGCTTTTTTTTAAATTAAATATACATTTAGATACAGTAAAGCGGTTAAAGCTACATACAAATAACATCGAACAAGAATTCAAACCGGAAAAACCATTCTGTAAATACGAAACAAAGCGATAAAGCTACCCTACATTTAACAAGACACTGCTACCCTTTCGAAACACGCAACCGATTTACTAGGCGCACATAACCTGCGAAGAGAACAAATCCGCGACGCGTTCCAACGTTTTTCACAGTTGAGTTCCCCTTTTGTCTCTTACCGCTAATATAGAGTGACGGCTCGCGCTTGGCTATGCGAGCAGCCATTGTTAACGTACCAGGCGTGAAGATAATAGCCGCCAGTTGTTTAAAGATCGCTATTTTAGCTTGATTTAAGAGACCTGCTCATGATAGGTTATTTAGATACTATTTTAAAGACTTAAATTACTGGACTTGTGATACTTAATACCTAATGTCTCTAGGTAACGAGCGCACTGCAGTGCCGCGCAGGGCTTTGTGTTTCTACGTTCTGAGTGACACTGTTATTGTTATCGGCTGGCGTTATTTTTATCAACAGGC
This sequence comes from Crocallis elinguaria, assembly GCA_907269065.1. NCBI lineage: Eukaryota > Metazoa > Arthropoda > Insecta > Lepidoptera > Geometridae > Crocallis > Crocallis elinguaria. The sequence goes on along the minus strand of OU026076.1, from coordinate 12,040,820 downwards.
AAACGACCCGCTCGTGTCTTTATCTAATAGTACAAAAAACATGTAAACAATTCTGAGATCTTTCTCAAAATAGCGAAATGATTGAATTATTAATTTCCTTTGTAAATTGGACTTTCTTGATTGATTGATGAATTGGCCGATTCATGTCTCTTTGCTTTTCAAATCATAATAAAAATGCTGTATGATAATAATTATTGCTTACGCCAAAGATCATTTAAGAAAAAGGTTTGACAGCTTTGACATTTCATTTTCTTTTCCGTAAATTGGCAAGGTGAAATAATTATGCTTTTACCAAAAGTTTTATTTTTAAAATACCATGAAAGTAGAATTAACGAGAGTAATTAATTTTTCTACATCTAAATTGTCTTTTCTAACCACCATCTTTCAGCAATGGTAGTTTACAAGAAAGTTCCAGGCACTTCCTTTATTTTCATTGCACTCTATAATGGTACCAATTAATATAACGGAATGGGTCGTGTGTAAAATGATCGTAGATAGCCAATGTGATACCATGTAGCATATAAGTTACCGTGACAACATTTTAAAGTGTTGTTTGATTTATAAGTATACTAGCTGCTGCTCGCGGTTTCACCCGCGTGGAGATATTGGATTTCATAGGTTTTATTTTTTTGCGCGGAACCCTTATTCTTTTTTTCTAACGCAAAAGTAGCCTAAGTTATCTGTCAAATTAAATCATCTTGTCAACATTATAAAACTTTATTGACAGCTGTCCGTGTCAATTAGTATGGATTGTTTTGTAATGTTTTATTTCTTCATTGTAGTCTGATAGCATTCACTATGAACTTGAAATATGAGGAACAGTTAAAAACGAAAAACAATTAGTTTCTTGAAGTATACTAAAATTAAGAAAGTCAGGATAAAAAGTAGTGCTACTACACAGTGCTTTTTGTTTTGTAGGTCTCAATATTTAAATTATATTTCTCAAAATTCTAAATATAAAACGTAAATCTTGTCTTTCTGCGCTTGTTAATACAGTGCTTCGGCAGCTTGCATGTGAGATCCAGTCTTATCATAGATTTAGCACCACATCTTCACTTTCAGATCTAGATAGAGATGAACTGCCAGTGTATCGAGAATTAAATAATGAAAAATTGAATATAAAAAATTGACTTCGACGAAAATATCAACTTATTTTAAATTAAAAAAAAAACCCTTACGTGTAAAAGTTCCCCCATTTTTTCACCCTTAGGGGTGGTATATTTTAATACAATTTGTAAAAAGCACACCCTTGAGATATTAGCTTAACTCATTAAAAAAATCATTTAAACGTCATTTTCTTGGATACTATTTTATTCGAATTAGAAGTAAGCTCAGTACAATAGTCTTTTTTGTTAAGTGCCCTATAGGAAAAGCCAGAAAATCGAAAGAAACTCCCCCATTCCTTCAATTCATTCACTTACACATGCCATCATCGGCTCGCACAAAAACCACTTCAGAATAAGTAGAGTCCGACAAATATCGTCGACCGACGCGAGGGTCGCCATTCATAAATAACTTAGTTTTTTCACCACGGGGTATGCCTTGGTGTCTTGAGCTTTATATGGGTCACTGGGAGTCGATGCTGAACTAACTAGGTCTCTAGCGTACTATTATAACCGTAGTAATAGACTATTATTTTGGCCTAAGCTACAGCTTCTTTTTTGAGTGAGTTTTAAGGCTCAATCTGGCTGTAAATTTTATAAATAAAAGAGCTATACTTACTCGTATATAGACTCTCCCGATCCTCCCTTTCTCACGGCGACGGCCCAAGCCGAGGTCCGTATCGACGTGGTTCGATCCCACGCGGTGCCCTTGCGCTAGTCGCCACAAACACACTTTTTTCGGGCTGAGCGCCTTCTGCGCTCTCCAACAGTCCGGTGACGCTGTAGAGGTCGTAAAACCAACAGCACGGTCCTTAAAAAAAATACTCGGATATAGATCACGCTATGAATGTACTTTTAGTCTTTTAGGTGATCATAGTTATCTGTTTCATTAAACATATAAAGAAAGATATAAAAAGGTTCAAAGAAGCTCTTTGAATTTGTGTTTCCACCTGTTTGGAAAACTTTTGAAAGCCCTTAATTTCCTGTAAAACCAGCACCACACTTCAATCAATTTGTGCTAGTAGGTTTTATTTCAGATAAGATATTGAAGATGTAAAAACAAGGGTCCATGACCACGAGGGGTATGTTTCCGATTCCGTGCATGCATGATGTGAATTCACAATTAGTGAACTTTTTCGGTTGAATTGATGGAGGGTTTTCGGGGAGCTAGGGGTGTCATGAGTTTTTTTTACTTTGGTCGTTGGGTACGTACATGTTCTAAAGAATAAATTATCATTTAGAGTCCGGCTGTGTATTCAATTCAATTTGTAACAAGATTAGCAGTAATGTTCCGATTGTCATGATAAACGGATGTTTTAGATGTATATAAGATTCCCCAAAAAGAGCTGGTTTCCATGGCACTTTAAAACATTTTATTTATGTACAGAATGTGCGCACACAAATGCTTTGTTCGGCCTAGTTGGTTAGTTAACTATACTAGACATCAGAATCATCAAAGATACACGGAGGCAAACCTTCTGGTGATTGGCGACTACTTTAATACGTATGCTTTGGTTTAAAAAAATATTATAAATAATGGAAATGGTGAAAATGGCGAAAGTTGAAAAAAAAAGCCAACGAGGTTTTTTGCTCCTTTTCTTGAATGAAACTTTGAGTCATTTAACTTTAATGAACGCTCTCCTGGAGCCCATGTGAATAAAACATTTAGAATTTGCTCTTGTCTGTTTTACAGTCGAAACTAAGTACAGTACAAACTCTTTCATTCAAATTATGCAGCTACTAAAACTTTTATAAGTTCTTCGGGAACTATAATTACCTATAGGTATGTATAGGTAGACACAGTTCTTGCACGCGGTGGAAACATTATGCCCAACTGTATACTTGTTAACTGAAACTTCTTTGACATTAATGTCTTTGTAAAACTGGGTTTGCTTCGTTGGTTGAAGTATGTCGAGTATGAAGTAAAGAGTATGGTAATGAGTGATGAAATAATAACACAAATAAAGCTGTATGAAAGAGAGAAAAAAGAAAATATTGTCATACAATAAATAGCTGGATGCTGCCCGTGGTTTCACTTGCCTTAAATTCCCACAGGCACAGTGCCATTTCTGGGAAAATGTAGTCTATGTCGCTCTCCGGCCCGTAAACTATATCTCTGTTTTTTATACTATTGGATAAAGAGACCAGGTGGTCGTCTGTCTGATGGTATGCATAACGCCGGCCCATAACAATTGCAGTGCGATTCAGAACTTGAATAAAAAAGGCCTGCGCGGTACTGCAGTTCGTTACGCTGAGATATGAGGGATTGAGTCTCACAAGCCTAGCAATTTCACTGACTCCTTTGCTTATCAAATCGGAAATGCTTGCGAATTACAGCTTGACTGCAAACTTCACGAGCAAAACCTAGACGGGCACTCACAGAAAAATATTTCTAGGAAAATCTAACTAGGCTTCCCAGCAATTGTATTTTATTTCGTCATTACTTATCTAACCTTGTCGCCTTTGATTATTTACTAACTAGTCGCCAAAAAAGCTAGGTTATTTACACATACAAATCTTTATCAGAAAGTACGTGGTCAGTCTAAAAAATGCTAAAAAGAAATATTCTATCGAAGCTGCGGCTTCCAAATTCCCGACATATCCCATTACATTTCAAATGCTGTCCCTGTTCGAAAAAAGATTGTTATTGTCCATCACGGTAGAATACCATAACTTCACAAGCAAACATTTTCCAGACCAAAAACGATATTAAAGCATTAGAAATAAAGTTCAATTTAGGTTGCAAAGAAGAACCAACACACAGCTTGTATTCCACCATCTGTTTAACTTTATCCCTTTGAAGATAGAGTTTAATATCGCGTGACTGGTGACTTGAAACTCATTTAGAACTTAGCTCAAAGACTTCCAAAGGGATTTACTGGGCTTCCTGGTTCCGACATTAACTAATATCGCAGTTAGCTTTGGATTAAGACGAGGTTGGTGCAATAGACGGCTTTGTGTGCGTGATATATAGATGTGTCACTTGTGTTCGTAATCTTCGCATGAATAACTGAAGACCTAATTAGCAACGCAAATACAAATTAAAAATAGCGGGATAAATTAAATGCTACAGTAATGTGATATTTTTGTGGAGGTCTAGGGAGGCCAAACCTTGCGGGAAAAGAAATAAAATGTATAGGTTTTTTTTTACATTTAATGGATCAGCGTTTAACGACTACCTCAACTTATCTAGTTAGTACCTATAAAAAAGCAGTTTTACTATTAAAACACGATTATTAGTAACGGGGTGCATATTATTGTGATTTATCATTGACACAGTATTATTCATTGTTAGTAAATACTTATTCTCTATAAGACTATTTATTTTCAGGTAAGTGGAACATAATTTAGTCAAAGTGAGCGGAAGAAACAACGTCAAAACCGTGAGTAAAATACCAATTGTCTTTTATTGGCACACAAAACGTAGGAAACAGTTAAAAAGTAATTTTTTAATGATGCTCGTGTGCTCTCTACAAAAATTTCTTTTAGCAGCGCCATCTAGCCATTTTGCTTCGAACTACGTTGTCTGCACTCTCACTGATGAGGGCTCGCACTTTCCCCGCCAAATCTCGGGGATGAGAGGGCGCTAGGAGGAGTCTGCAGCTTGTGCTCTTCAACGATGGTTTTATTCGCGTACGGTAGATGGCGTTTTATTAAAGAATATATTTTACAATTTTGTTACATACTAACCAAAAAGTTTTAGTAATCGTAAGTCCGCATACACTTTACACAATATTACTAACTTTTGCCCTTGATTTCACTCGCGTTAAGAGTCTGACAGGAACCGTATACTTTTCGGGTTTAAAAGCACGTAGGTATCCGGCCACGCAAACAATCACAGTTGCTGAACAGAAACAGACTTTCGCATGTATTGTATTTTTATGTACGGACGATATTTATAGTCTAATATTCAACTCTGTTATACATTTTAAATAAGAACTGCCAATTAGGTACTTCTCATATTAAACAAGCTTTGTACTTGTAAAAAGCTTTAAAAATCACGGCGTAATCTGCATATAGTCAAAATGAAGTAGCCATAAATAAACCCGGCGTATGTTACAAACGTAACTCGGTGCGAAATGAAAGGACACTCAAGTGCTCCTCGGCGCGCCTTCAGCTCTTTGTCAAGTCTGCGCGCCTGGTACTCCACGGCAGAAACACTAGTTTGTTTCCTTGTTTGCCTGCGGGTTGTGTTGTGTTTAAAGTGTTTTCTTTTTGTCTGAAGTTGAAAAGAAAAATATTGTCTATGGCAGTCTTTTAGAAATTATTAATTGGTTTGCGTTTAACTACTACCTCACCTGCGTGCAAGCCGTAAATAACACGATATACCCTAGAGCGGACATTATCTATAGCACATGAAAAAATAAATGTAAAATCATCATCAATCGGCATCTAATTTTGTGGCGTTCGCGCTTTGCAACTGTAGGGCGCGACAAGATAAAATAATCTGTTTAACTAGGCAGTTTTTTTTTTGTAAATCAGCTAAATAATGTATAAGCATGAAAAGAACTTGTGACAGGCAACTTACCAATACCGGTTCATGTAAGATATAACAAACAACAAAACTGTATTGGGGAAGTACCAATCCGATGTCCTCGAATACGACAGCAAATCTGGCGCGCAATCTCACCCAACGATAAATCTGTTACTCTGTTAACATCTAACATATCAAAACTCAAGTAGCATCACTTTTTTCAATAAGAAATACACGCCCGGGGGGTTGGGGGCTATTAAAATTAGTTTCAGAGGCAGAATTCAATTTTGCCCCCTTTGCCCTGATGCCTCGATAGCTCCCATGGGAACCCTGAGGCGACTTTTGTTTTTTTATTAGGGGCTAAATGGACGCCATTTTGAAATCGTCAATAAGCCTTAAATAATTACTAGTCTATTAGATGTTTTATTAAATTTCTTCTTTATAACTTTTTGTGCCATATGAAAAAGATGTAACCTATCGTTTGAAGGAGCGTAAATACTAAATAATTACCATTATCCATTGAAAATAAATTGAGACTAAAGATTTATCAGTAAAGGTCACAGAACAGTTTGCCTAATTAGGTAAATGAGTACAAAAAGGCCGTCAACGAAAGCTCAATTTCCTAGAGTCAAACCTCGACGGCCCACGACGCCGGCACTCAGGCATTCCCAAGAGCGTCTGCCGGCCGATCTAAGCAGGGATGTCTAAGCAGCTTACAAAGGAAGGGACCGTAAGGAATGTACCCGAATGTACAATTATCTACAGTCTACCTATTTACTGACGCGTTTTATGTAAGCTTCTAGGTCCCGAAATCTCTAAGGTCAACTTTGGTACGGGACGCGTTGTCGTTTGAGAAATACGTAATAGTTTCAGCTATTTCTTACGTTTCTTGTGTTACAGAATTTTCGTAATGTGTGTTTTTAGATTTTTTGTCGTTTTACCTCCGCATATTCTCGTAACTATGTGTCTAGAGTGGCTCTCACATACGGGTGCAGAAACAAATCGGTAGGTGCTTGGCGATTGTTTAACTTTAGATTGTTAGCTAGCCAGGTGAGCAATAAGAAATGACCTACCACTATGCTGTAGTTGTATCATAACGTTTTATTAAACCGAAAGAGAAAAAAATACCCATTTCGAACCCTCGTCTTACGAATCGACAGAAGACCTGACTACCTTTGAGCCATCATCGCTACCAGTTCGTTTCAATGTTCGAAGTTACAGTAGTTGTAAGTTGACAGTGCAATTATATTCTATAGTTACCGGTATATATGTCCGTATGTACACAATACCGTCTATATCTACAATTATTAGCCGAATTTAATTTAATCTTTGGATGATTTTTGGAGTCTTAATTTGATCTTTGGATGCATTGATTTTCATTAGCAGATTGGTCAGTCGAGTGTAGATATTCCCAATCTATCCATGCATGCAATGCTCTTAATGGCCTTTCAAAATCAAATTAATACAAATTCGTAAGGGTTATTCATGTTCTATTATTTGTCCATTAGTCTGTCATTAAGACCACCTTCGTCTGCAAAAATTAGGTACAAAAGTATAATTGGAGGCGCCGGGTATCGATCCCGGTACCTCTCGCATGCTAAGCGAGCGCTCTACCATCTGAGCTACGCCCCCTGTTGCTGATCGCTCTGAATGTGCGAGCCGGCTTCTTACAAATTAAATTCTGGTCACACAGCCTGGGGCGAGGACCACGCGAATTTAATAAAACCTCGGCATCTCGTATTACATTCCCTTTTATGTCGAAGAAGTAGCAAATGTATAGTTTCAATAGTCAATAAGCTTTTATCTTTGAACATAGATTATGTAATAGTTTCTTAACGCCCCGGGCAAACTATATATTTCAATGTAATTCAGACATAATCCCGCTATTGTAAGTTGTTGGAATATCCGTATGGGAATACTGATTTTGAACATGATGCTTGCAAACAGCGTCGAAATGTTGGGTGCTCATCGCTCAATAATAATAACGTTTAATATCCCGTTACAATGTATGAACTAGTACCTAGTTCTGTAAACGGGAGACCTCGCGAGCACAAACATTTTTGTAGAAATTGTGTTTAGTCTGTGCATCATGTATGATTTCATCTTGAGGCGGTGGCTGCTTGGGAATACTGACCGTAAATCTAGTATTACAGTTCTCTGTATTTTAAGATTATGCTGGGATGTCATTATTCATAAGATACCTAAATTAAATACATCATGTCGATCCATATTCAATATAAATTATATTTTACCCCATTCGAGTTTTTTTTCACACCGAATTTTGTTTAGAACTAAGTACCGAATATTTCTGCTGAATATTATCAAAATCCGGTAAATGGAGCCGCAGCAAACTTTCTCCCTTTTTAGGGGAAATACCACTCCGATCAAGAACAAAAAAAAAACTCCATGAAATCGTAGAACCTGTAATACCAAGTTTCATCAAGATTACTTGAAAAATAAGACATGTACGGTATATTATATATTGGTATTGGACAGATAGCTAGAAAGCAAAATTGACCAGATTTGTTGTTGCAGAGTTCGCTTCGCTCACTCGGTCATTATTGGTAAATAACATTGAAAGTTTAAAATAGCATTTCAATGTAAATCTGTCGATAGAGCTTTTGTATGCCCTAGACCTAGACCTTTTATTTTATGCGAAAGGTTAAATAAAATTGCTCTCTATTTCAATTGAATTGACGATGTGTTCGACGGTGGTAGACTCGCTCAACCTGGTTCAGCTGCTGGTTTGTGGCAGATTTTCAAATTGAGGCTGGTAGCAAACAAGACCATCAATGAAATTCCTATCGCTATGCTTTAGTTGCATCAATCCGTTCAAGATCCGTTCAATCTGTTCAAGATGTAGTCATTGAAACGTCATTGTGGGACTTGAACTATTGATCTACGGACTGAGCCACCTTCGCTTTACCTAAGCCTATTGAGAGATCTGTGGACAATTTAGATAAAAGTGTGCGCGTGAATAGCGGTCACAGTATTTGACTGCTATACAACCATTCTCGTTTTGTAGCAAGGGTATTAGTACTAATTGACTGTGATCAACTTGTTTGCAAATTCATCCACACGAGCCGACTAGTTTTTGCGCTCCGTTTCACTTGCGATCGCGTATTGTTCTTTCCTGCCCCACTTTGTCCTACGGGGCGACCTACATCCGTGCATGCATTATGTACCAGGCATTCAGAACGCGACAGGAGCTCGCCGTGTTCCTTTGATCACGCTCACGGCGCTTCTGCCCCAGTTGGCAAGGGGTTAAACTCTTTGTCGTGAGACAGCGCTTTTTGACGAATCTCCGCTGCCCTGTTCCTAGAGAAAACGTGTGTGTTTTTGAAATTGGTTATGATATTAAGTCGAGCGTTAAATATCTAAGAAAGGCATGGAAATTATTATAGACGATATCTTTATTCATGTGTCTTTATTATCTGAAACATGTTATCTTATCTTTTTGTACTCTCGCTTGGGATGTGAGAAGTCTATATTATACTAGTAAAGCGAAAGCTCACAAATTCCCACGCTTTATTAGATGTCGTAGGTTCCACATCATATTCCACTGTGTAACAAATCTGCCACTGAACCTATCTAATGCCACAAGCTTATCTCTTATTCATCCAACATAGGTTGCATAGTCTGTTTGTAACTTACTTCGCACCTTGATTCGCCCTCAAAGCTACGTCTCACCTTGAAGTTCAAATATCTACAATTAATTAATTCACTTCTTGGAATCTCTGCGCCCCTAGTCCTGAAATTATAATATAGGGTAATTAACTGACTGAGACTTAGTTAAGAATCAATTCAGTTATTTAGTAGTGGAAAATATAAGCGGCAAATTCTTTAGTTGTTGAATATTCAAAAATAGAACGTGCCTACGGTTATTTCTAGGTTAAAATTTACAGGAGAAATCCTGAAAACCACCGCACCAGCCAAACAGAGATTTGAATTCTATATACGCACGAACATGTGTCGTATACAATTATTGTAAGTCTCATTTCCTGTTAGATGTGACCTTTAGTTAGACCTAAAAAGTTAAATTAGGAACATTGAGAATTCCTTCCACAATTCCTGAAAATGTTTAGCAATCAAATATTAGTCAAGGTGTCTGTTCAAAAGTTTTGTAATTTTAATACTTTATTAGCTCAGTAGTAGAATTAGGGCGAAATTACTTTGTTACACAACTTCTAGTTTATTTTGTGAAATAAACTATGTATGTTTGCCATGTGTCTGGTAATTTATACACGAGCCACATACAAGCCAGTTAAATGTAATATTAACTTAATTTCCTAATTAGTTTGTGCACAAGATAATTACTTCATTGGTAAAATTTTCCTTTTGTTGTTTAAATTTCATTCCGATGGCAATCGATATGTAACAATGTCTGTTAAAAATAATTATCTAATTTTCTTGAGATTTTATTGGTTCTAGAGTGTGCAAATAGTCTATTATTTTTCTTCGAGACAAATTACCTAGCGGTAAAATGTGCTAGTATTTTTCTGTATACATGAATAAAAATGTTTTTAGTAATATTTGTTTAGGCGAAGCGTCGTAGTCCTAGCTGTGGACCGATATCAACCGATTATAATTATTGTATAATATTTGATACATTTTACGGTTCACAAGTAAATCTCACACTGTAGTAGGTGCGGTTAATTGCTATAGTAATATACATTTACATATACATTATCAAATACATTTTAAAGTGTTTACCGACACTAGCGGATTTTCAAGTAAATATGTCCATCTCAAAAATTTCACTGCCAACAGGATACGAATCTGCGTCTGGTAAATCTAGACCAGACGCCCTAACCAACTAGGCTACGGGAGCTATCGATGTTGACTTTGAAATTCTTGAGATCGTGTTTTCTTTTCGGCTTGCAAACCGTAGCTCCATCTGGCAGACCGTACCTATTCAAATCCAAAATAAATTATATTATCTCATTTCATTTCACGCAAATGAACCAGATAGTTCAATCTGCACCTCATCAACAGGCGCGGTGCATTCCGCACTCTCTGCACTTAGTTACACGCCTTTGAGGGATAACTTTGTCAGGATTTATACATCCTTCGTGTTCAGTCACAGCAAAATACTTGTTTAAAATACCTTGCTAAAACAGCAATTTACTTTTATAATCAGGCAATACTTCAAACTTAGCAGCATTTGTGACTCTGGATCACGTTACTATATCCTTCCTATAAGACCCATTCGGGTAATGCCATACATACCTAGTACCTCCGGTACACGGCTAGTACAAAAAAATCAAATTTTCCGCGCCGTACGTACCATTGCCGAGTCGGTTGGTGGATTGGCAACCTGCCACTTTATTCTTAAATTCTGACAGCGCTGTTACGTGCTTGGAGTTGCATAGAAGTTCAGATAATAACAAAATTCAAACTGCGATTTGCACAGTGCGGATAGGTGAACTATTAACTGTGCGAGTCCCTATTAGTAAAGTTGTACGTATAACGCGGCCTGAAGTCAAAGTTTCCTACATATATCCTTCAATCAATATCCAATTTTCCGAAGCTGTGCATTAATTGTACAGTTTTTCCCCTGCGGCCCGTAGGAGTGGGGGGCGGCTTTGAGAGATCCAATTTAAGTTTGCTCCAGCTTTCGGCGACTTTACCTTACGCGGGGAGCGACCTGAGTGGAAAGCGGTAATAAGAAATATCTAAATGGAAACGTAGGAGACACAAATATTTTGTTTCCTGTACTCTAATAAATGAACTTATTAAAGTTTGTTCTGGGCAGGCGTGTTTTTGCGTCAGGTAATCAATAGGGCCTAGACAAAGCGACACATTTTTAACTTTTCTACTAATTAGCGATTGTAAATTTAAAGTGACTTTGTCTCTATAGGCCTCAAGTTATCAGTATAGTATCAGGGTAAAAGCTTCGAGAATTTGAAAGAACTTCTTTTCAAAACATGAATATCTACTCCGAGCTTTAATTAATAGATGCGGGTCTGTGGTTGCGATCGAACAACTCGATAGATAGGTTAGCATTTGACCACTAACCTCGCCTGGTCTTAACCGACGATGTGGTCGAAAATGGGGAACACGCTAAACCTAGATTAGGGCTGGCTGTCAATGGACACACTGACAGGAGCTTGGCGACAGATTTGAGCAACTTGAGGATAGCTGACCAGGCGAGTACAAAAAAGTACCGCATAAGCTCAAGCTCATTGATTAGGATTCAAACTATTTGACCTACAGATCGGTGGATCTAAGCCATCATCGCTTGCAGTTGCAACAACAGGCCGCAGCACAAGTCAGGGACCGGGGCTGTGATACTGCTCAGTGAAATGAGAGTCATCCTTAAATTCCTTTTCAAACTATAAGCGACCATAAGCGTTAGGGAATAATTAATGCTTACCGCTATCCCCTACCGCTTATGGTATTGAAATCCGACTGGGCACGAAACATCATACAGGTGATATTAACGCTCTGTATTTCCCTCTATCCACAGCGAATAAAGCTTAGTCTGTCATACGGACCTTAAGAACGCTCCCGCCCCGCTCACTACCTCATTCACGTACGCGTTTTCAACAATTGCACTCCCCTGGGGATCGGCGCCGATAGGCCGCCGATCTATTGTTAAACGTCTGATTGAATTCAACAACTTTTGTTATTTCGCCGAGACGTCAACGGAGATTTGAATTATTTATTTCATATTCAATCTATTTGATGGTTTTATTTTAATTTTAATTATATGTTATGTAAACGTTATGTTTCCTGAGCATTAATTTCCTGCTTTACCTGTTAGTTAGTTGAGTGTATTTGTACTTTGATATATTGTGTATGTGCTGATGTAGCCGACATACAATAACACCATTTGAGGATTGAGTTACAAGACTCCCGTGACTGAAAAGAAGAGTGCGAGCTGGATTACAAACTCGGTAAATGTTTATTTTATTGCTTATTTGTAAACTCTCTCTCTACTCATCGCCTCCGTATCGGCTTGAAATATCGATAAACGAGTTTCCCGCACACCCTCGGTCGACAAGGCACAGGGAAGAGTAGCTAAGTGGATTAAGGGCCTTTACATTCGCAAAGGGCGTACACGGCGACATCTTCTAACGATTATGTTCGCCTGGTGGCTGTGGAGATTTCACTATATAACTTGAGATGCTGGTTGGTTGGGCAATTGGGTTTACGGGATCTTGGTTATCTATTATGATGGATATTTCTTTAGAATGTATTTTCGTGGTGTTCCCATATTAATTTAACTATCTGGCAATGCCGTATCAAAGAGGAGCACTGCTATGTGGTTTTAAATGACATGTTACATATTTAATTTTCAGTAGACAAGGCATAATTAATTTCAGTGTTAAATTCTCGCTGGAAATTAAATTGTAAGCACCTCGCTGACCACTCGCTAAGCTTGGTTCTGACGGACCGTTTCGTTCAAAAAGGTTTTCTACGTCAGTCACCTTTCAAAACTTTGCAAAATTCGCTCACGTATACATTTAGCGGTCGAAAAGAGCCTTTCCACGAACGTTAAAAGACAAGATAACAACCGCGGGAGTCTGAACTTTGAAAACATTCGGCGTCGCCGCGGGCTGCGCTTACTTTAATTAAATTAGAATGTAACACTCTGTATCTGAGCGGATGTATATTTGTTTTGTAAAAGTGGAGTGGAGAATTCGTTGCGCGAGTCTTAGCTGTCCAACTTGAGAGTGAACTTGGGAACGAAGAGGCATGTTGAAGTTATTGAAAATTGTTATCGAACATTGAAATGGAAGCCAATATTTGATAAATAATAAACAGTAGAACTTAACTGTGCCTGGTTCAGGTACGGGACGTTGGAATACGTGACATTTATAGTATTTGCAATAATTGGCGAGGTAAAAACTAAAATAAATCGTTGGTAGTTGAACACTGTTATTGCTAGTGTACCTACAGAATTTGTTTATAACTATGTCTTTAATTTCCTGGAGATACTCATGATGGTAAATAGAAATAGACGTAAACTGCGGAGTGCGTGAACGACGAATAAAAGCATTAACTTTAAAAAAAGTATCAATAGAGTATTTACAGACTAGCTGTGCCTCGCGGCTTCGTCCACGTAGCCTAAGTTACTCCTTGTAACATCAGCTATCTACCAGAGAAAGTCCCGTCAAAATCGGTACAGCTGTTAGCTGTGGAGATTAGCCGGAACAAACAAACAGACTGACAGACAAAAATTTTAAAAATTGTGTGAAAAAATTTTTATACGTACCGTATATACTTTTCATGTGCATTTAGTAAAAAGTGGTAATTTTGTCATTACAAACATATACTTCAATTTTATTGACTTCTATAAATGTATAGATCAGGTTCATCAATTATTATTATTATTCTCTTATACATTATAATTCTCGGGTCTTTTCCCGGATCTTTGATAGTCGTTAATGGAGCCGTAGTTACCATTAAGAGGTCTTTTAAATAAAGGTACAAGTAAACTAGGCGTGGGAGGAAGGTTTGTGATGATATGGACTATTGTAAGATATGAGTAAAAAGCCTGAAATATTATAATGAGTGTTTAATGACTTTAAAGCGGTCTATGAAATGAGAATCCGCTGATGCGAATGAACGTGCTCATGCAATAAGTACCATACAATAAAATTAACCTAAGAAGTAGGAGTGATGAATAGATAGCAGCCGGCGCTAATCTTTTCTTCTTTCAAAAACAAAGTTTCTCTTCTGGAAAAATTAAAAATTGTGTCGCTAAAGACTTTGCAAACTCCGCCGAGGTGTTTGAAGCAAAGCGCTTGATTAGCAGGCCTTCCAAAGATGGTGGTGAAGCGCTAATGCTATTAGATTAATTTTTATGGAAAACACTTGTATCTAATGCAGACGCCCGCTCTCATTGATATTTTTCGGGTTCCACCGAACTCTTAAGAGATGGCGTTAGCAGTTACGATTAGAGGGAAAATAATCGTGCCGAGCTCGCCTCTGATTGGTCGAGCCTCTTACTTAAAAAATGTCTGCTTGTGAATCGTTTCTGCACTAAGCTACTAACGTTCATAATTATAAAAAATTGAAAAAGCTTGAGAATTGTTGTGAATTTACATGTATCATACACTGCAGTGTAAAATAGGACTGGTGAACTGTCTGTGAACTGTCTGAGTGTTATTTACGACCAGCGGCTGAGACATTCCTGGAGATCCCTCCCTTAGATCTGGAAGACGTATATCTGCTGTAATTCGCCCCTCGGAGGACTGCAGGTGTGCTCGAAGGATAGATGTGGTGAGTGGGCTTTCTTTTACTGCATATTGTAGAGATACTTGTGTTTTCCGTAGGAATTCTCAAATAGTTTTTTCAGCCATAATCAGTACGCAAGTACACACGGTATTGGCTATTTACACGCCTTACCACTTAGATGGTCCTTCGAGCCGGATAGGTATAATTATTAACCTAACCAGTGTATATTTAGTGGATTTACGTAATTTGTTCGTGAAATTCCATACATAACACCTACCCACTTTCATATTTAAAAAAAAATAGTTCATAGGTTTTTACGTAATCTTTTGGTAAAAATCTCTGTTCATATAGCATAATAAAGAATAATAAAATACGATCTAGATATTTACATAAATTGTTTGTAAATTCTAGGGCGTAATCAATAAAAATCATATAATTTTAAAGTCATACCTCCACGGTCATAACATCTCGTTAGCGATTTTAGTTGTGTTTCCGCCATATTGTTCATTTTAGAAAAATTTGCCTATTTAATTTAAATTCTGCATAAATTGTATTTTGTTCGATTATTGCACTTAAAATGGCAGAAGCAAATCTAGAAACTTCGTTGGTTTTATTGGAACATAAGAGAGAGATATTATTTAAACGAATTAATCGTTTGTATAATTCGTCGAAAAATATAACGTCTTTCGAGTCAAGATCGAACGAAAACTTTATGACTGAATCGGAAACTATTGATGACACCCGTGATAAGTTTGAATCTATTACTGATCAGATTAATCAAATAAAATTAGCTTTAAAACCAGGTTCGGTTCCGGACTACGCTTGTTTAGATTCATTCGAGGATTTATATATTCGAGTGAAACGCACTAGGAATAGGATAAACAATGAATCATTGAAATTGCCATCGCGAGGTAATGTTAGTGAACTAAAAAGTGCTACCACGCATACAATTAACTTGCCACCAATTTCGTTGCCGAGTTTTGACGGTAAAACGGAGAATTGGCCTGTTTTTTACGAGTCATTCAAGTCCAACATACATAGCAATGATCAGCTGTCTGACTCACAGCGTGTGCAATACTTAGTAGGTAAACTTACACACAATGCATTGAAGGTCCTCGCTGGTATCGTACCTACAGGTGATACCTATAATATTATCTGGAATAGTTTGGTAAAAAAATATCAAGACAAGCGTGCGTTAGGTATACACTACCTGAATAATATTTTAGATTTGAAGAGTTGTTCTCATAATGCTAATAGCTTAGATTCGTTCGTAGAGAGATATTCTGCGTCAATCTCCGCTCTGAAACAGTTAGATATAGCTGACTTAACTGATTTTATTTTGTTACACTGTGCGATAAGAAAAATGGATTGTCAAATTGTTCAAACGTTTGAAATGTCAGTACGGGACACAGAAATACCTACTTCGCAACAATTAATAAGTTTCGTGCAAGATCAAGTGAAGATTTTAGAACGCTCGAACTCAAGTAAACAACCCGCTTCGTCACGCGAGCCGCGCGGTAATAATACGTACAAGACTTTCGTAGCGAGCGATAATATACCTACACAAGCTGGTGCGTCTGCTACGGCTGCGCCCGCTTCGTTATCGCGTTGTGCGTGCTGTAATGAGCATGGGTACGTCTTGCTAGATAAATGCGCGAAATTTAAAAACTTATCTAGTTCGAAGGCGCGTTTTGAATTTATTAAATCTAAACGTGGTTGTGTTAATTGCCTAAGTATATCGCATAGCCTAACAGGTTGTAATTCTTCGTCAGTTTGCGAGTTATGCAAAAAACGACACCATACTCTTTTACATTTTCAAAATAAAAATGTAAACACGAATACACATATTCATACTGTTGGGACAAATGATTGCTTACCGTTGCTACCGATCGTGGCAATGCCGCCGTCTGGACGGCGGGACGCGTCCCGCGCGTCTGCTGACCCCCTCGCGCCGCAGTCGGCCGCTCATGCGAATGTTTCGTTATCTCAGCCTTCTAACGTTCGACATAAGGACGATAATGGCTTACGTAGCGCGACGCATAATATTCCATGCGAAATATTGCCGTCACCGCATGATGCCGCGGTGCTACTTTCTGCCGGAGCGAAGTCTACCGCCACAGTCTTGCTATCAACTGCACAAGTATATGCGCGCCCTAGAGGAGGTACGGGTCAGAAGACTGTAGTTAGGTGCCTGATAGACAATGGTTCGCAGAATAATTTAATCACGACTGATTGTTGTCGGATGCTTAATTTGCCAATAATACCTTTGAGTAATTCCTTTGTCAAAGGTGTTGGTTCGACATCTCGACCGATCATTGGTTACGTTTATTTCGATATTGAATCCCGCGTATATACGAAACATAAATACACTATACATGCGTTAGTTGTGGAATGTATTACAGATCAATTGCCATCGCATTTCATAGAATGGGATAATGATTTACAATATCTGCAGGGCTTACCACTTGCCGATTTAGGTTGGAATATTCCTGGAGATATAGATATTGTGTTGGGTGCACAGCTGTTCCCATATATTTATTTGGGGAATAGGGTCGATTCAGGTTCTGGAGCGCCGCCCGCTTTGTTGACCACATTTGGTTATGTTTTGATGGGAGATTATCCACGCAAGGACGTCGTACCCACTGCTACTTATACCGCGTTAGCATTGAACGATTTAGTTCAGAGGTTTTGGGAATTGGAGGAAGTACCTCAGACTCGTGTGTTGTCACCTGAAGAGACGGAGTGTGAGAATATCTTTACGTCAACCGTGACGCGCGATGATTCGGGTCGTTATACAGTATCTTTGCCATTTTCCAAAGATCCAAATGAACTGGGCACTTCTCATGCGGCCGCTCATCGGCGATTCTTGTCATTGGAGAAGAAACTTCGTCAATCTCCTGTTTTAAGAGAGAACTATAATCAGGTTATCCAAGAATATATCGATAATGGATATCTTAGTGAAGTGGATGAACCCGAACTTGGTTCTACTGGTTATTTCATAGCACATCACGCTGTCGAACGCCCAGACAAGCCGATGCCACGCATCGTGCTGGACCCAACTATGAAAACCCATACTGGATTGTCATTAAATGACGTACTGCACGTCGGACCTAACTTACAGACAGATCTGTTCTTATTATTATTACAGTTCAGATTATTTCCCATAGCAATGAACGCTGACATAAAACAAATGTATTTACGCATCGGTGTAACGGTTGACCAGCGTAAATACTTGTGTATCTTATATCGGTTCAATGAAAATGATTCAGTGCGCACCTTTCAGTTTAACTGCGTTCTCTTCGGTCTCAAGTCAAGCCCATACATAGCTATGCGCACTGTGCGACAGCTGGCTACTGACATGAGTCCACACTTCCCTGAAGCTGCAAAAATAGCAGAAACCAGTCTCTACATGGACGACCTGGTTTATTCTGCTCCTGACGAAGATACAGGAAATCAGCTATCTCAGGACCTTATAAATATGTTTAAAGCAGGTGGTTTTGATTTGGTGAAATGGTCAAGCAACTCGCCAAATTTAATGAATAGCCTACCAGAATCACATCATAAGTTACTCGATTTTGACGTAGAAAATTCTTGTTCAAAGGTACTAGGTCTATCTTGGGTATCGTGTCTCTATTCCGACAATGGAACCACGTTCGTTGGGGCGAAGGCACAGTTAGACGAACTCTATAGCTTCTTATTGAGTTCTAGTTACAAGTCGTCGCTCTCAACTGAGCTAGAAACCCGTCGTATAGAGTGGAAAATGATTCCACCGAGAGCTCCGCATTTCGGATCAATGTGGGAGTCGAATATTAAAAGCCTGAAATCACATCTTTATCGTGTGATTGGCAGCCAGCTTCTCACATATGAGGAGTTGCAGACTGTGTTAGTGCAAGTGGAGTGCATTTTGAACTCGAGGCCTCTTAATGTGGTATCATCAGACCCACATCCTGAAGTCATTACGCCAGCGAACTTCTTAATGTCGACTCCATTGCAATACTTACCTGCTTCTGACTTAACTGATAAACGCATCAATCTGATGCAACGTAAACGATTATTGGACAGCATGGTTCAGTCCTTTTGGAAGAAGTGGCGTCTGGAGTATCTGCATACGCTGCAAGTCAGGCAGAAATGGGCTACACCAGACAAACCTATTGAGATCGGAACTGTTGTACTCGTGGAACAGGATGATTCTCCACCTTTAAGCTGGCCACTAGGAGTTATAACCAACGTCTACCCGGGTACTGATAACCAAGTCCGAGTAGTCATGGTAAAAACTAAATCTGGTAGTTATAAACGTCCAGTGATCAAAGTATATCCTATACCTACTCAATAATATTAATAGTAGAATGTTATAAATATAATTTACTCTTAAATTTTATTATTATCCTATCTTTAAAACATAAATTTTCCCAGCACAAGATGCATCGATTGTCGATATCTTATGATTATTGTTCGACATATTCATCAATTATTTTTTGATCAGTCATAAGTTGTACGTTCTGTTCAATAATATTTAGTCATAATAATAATATAATCTCTCATCATTTTCTTCTTTGAAAGTCTCGTGACCTTTCAAGGCGGGGTGTATGGTGAAGCGCTAATGCTATTAGATTAATTTTTATGGAAAACACTTGTATCTAATGCAGACGCCCGCTCTCATTGATATTTTTCGGGTTCCACCGAACTCTTAAGAGATGGCGTTAGCAGTTACGATTAGAGGGAAAATAATCGTGCCGAGCTCGCCTCTGATTGGTCGAGCCTCTTACTTAAAAAATGTCTGCTTGTGAATCGTTTCTGCACTAAGCTACTAACGTTCATAATTATAAAAAATTGAAAAAGCTTGAGAATTGTTGTGAATTTACATGTATCATACACTGCAGTGTAAAATAGGACTGGTGAACTGTCTGTGAACTGTCTGAGTGTTATTTACGACCAGCGGCTGAGACATTCCTGGAGATCCCTCCCTTAGATCTGGAAGACGTATATCTGCTGTAATTCGCCCCTCGGAGGACTGCAGGTGTGCTCGAAGGATAGATGTGGTGAGTGGGCTTTCTTTTACTGCATATTGTAGAGATACTTGTGTTTTCCGTAGGAATTCTCAAATAGTTTTTTCAGCCATAATCAGTACGCAAGTACACACGGTATTGGCTATTTACACGCCTTACCAGATGGGAATTGCTTTAGATCGCTAACGATGCCGCTGTTGTATTTCAAGGTATGAATTTACTTAATAGCACTTCTTTATATTTAACGTAAGAAATAGAATCCCTCGTATAAATGTTATAGATGAAAACTTTTACAATTTTTATAAGCTTAATTTAGATTTTTTCGATGAACATAATAATATGACATCAGTTTTAGTTAAGCTATCAACGAAACCATTTCTGGCCGATGTCCCTAGGGTCGATCACTTTCATTTCCCTCCAAACAAAATTCAAAAGTGTATTACCAAAGTGTTCAAAGAAGCCCGTGCAGTGCGGCACCTGATTAGCGGGGCCCCAGCGGGCCGCACGCGGACCTTAAGTTTCGATACGTTCTAGAAACTTCGAAATTACTTTTGGATCGGCTCTTTAGCGATACTGGTTGAGAAGAATCCAACTTGGATATAAGTTTCGGGCTCTGTTTCGATTTTTGACTTTTTCTGCGCTGAAGTTGTAAAGCTAGCGAGTGTTGGCAAGTTGAAGTCTTTCGGGGAGATGAAAGGAGTGTTATGCTAATGATGGATGAGGGAATGAAGATAATGCTAATTCGTTTCGTATTTCAAGTCGTTTGACGGAATTGTTCTTAAGCGGCGTTATTAGTAACTGTAATAGCGGTGCAATACTTTAAACAAATTGATATATTTTATATCCTGTTCCGGAACAGCGGGGCTAAAAAGGCCACTTTGGCCGAATCATATTATGATTCATTTCGTGAATTGCTAAAAGTTGTCACCGAAATGCAATTCATAAAGTGATTCACTTGCCGAATCATTGCAACAATTCATCTATTTGACAGTTTTCTATGAAAATTCGTAAAATGGCTCACGAAATACGAATTGCATAAACGTCAAATAGCAGAATCATATGAAATTATTAGCCAGGGTGAAAAATATTATGATTCATTTTTCATAAATCGTAGTAAGGCAATTCATAATGTGATTCACATGCCGAATTATACTAAGAATTGCTATATTTGACAGTTTTCTATGAAATAGCTCGCAAAATAGGCATCGATAAACGTCAAATAGGAGAATCGTAAGAAGTTACTCGAGAGGAACTTTTTTCAATTCATTTCGTCCATGTTGTTGAAACAAATAATAAATCATGGCAGTTATAAGACTATGATTTTTTTTTGAAAATGAATTTACTTGTTTAATACACAAAGCGTTTTATATCGCCAACAAAGCGTAGTTCTTCGAAAAATGGAATTACCTTTCGAAATGTCCGACTCTGAATTTGTTGGGTTATACAGACTCAACAAAGTGCTTGTAAATGTGTTATATTAAAGCTGGAGCTTTATTTAACCACTCATCGTCAAAATGGAATCGGTTTTATATCCATGGTGAGTGAATAATAAGACATATTATCTATACTAGCTTCTGCCCGCTGTTTCACACGCGTTCCCACAGGAACCGTGCATTTTTTTGGGATGAAAAGGCATATAAATATATTGTTACGAGCTATAGGGTAACGTTTGATAGAAAGAAGCCGTTAAACAAACAGTTACTTTATTGAATTCAAAAGGAATCACTTACAACACTATTCACTACAAAAATCACTAGTATTTCACTTTGTAACAGATATCACAATCACTAATATTTCACTTAGTCACAGATATCACAATCACTACTAGTCGCTTTGAACTCACTCCGATGTATATCGCTTAGTATCTCAATCGAAACTGTCCCTGGCCGCGTCTCGATCCGCTTATATATGCGCCGCAAATTGTGCTACCAAGTTCCCGAATGATCTAGTTCAAGGTCAAATATGGACATCTCTCTCTTACGCATACAACCGTCCCTTGTACACACATCGAGGACTTTCCAGATGGTAGTAGATTATGTCCATCTCGTTCTATCATGCGTGTAGCTATCTCTCTCTCGCATTATTCTAGAACATTCGGTTAGGTAATAGGTACAATTGTTCCTCTCTTTTGCGCATATAGCCATCCTGCTCACACTTTCTTCTGGAAGTTTTGAGAGACATGATCGAGGCTAATCGTCTCTCTCTTTCACACGATAGGCTGTCCCTCTTACACACCTTCGAGAATGTTCCGCGGACCGGAGGGGTGTAACTTGGCCTGAAACGGCCTGAAAATGGGTTTTCAGGAAATGGTGCCATGTGATTGCTTGTGTCCTGAAACGGACTGAAAACATGTTTCAGTCTGCTGAAAACGCCTGTAAGTGGCAGAAAATTATTAAAAAAATGTTTCTGTGAGTTCTCCTTTAACCCGTCTTCGTAACACTGCCCCCTCCTTAGACATGCTCGTCCCGAGCATCATTAGATCCATTGTAACGTGCCAATCGATTCACATGCACAATCTTAGGCTGGTTCCTGGCACTACCCATCTTCTTTATGCGATATGTTACGTCATTAATCTTCGTAATCACTGTGTAAGGACCATCCCAATCAGCTTGAAGTTTGGGAGATTTTCCTTTACGTCTTACTGGATTATGAAGCCAGACTAGTGAACCTTCTTCAAAGTCTACATGGTGCATCTTCCTGTCATATCGAGTTTTCGTTCTTTCATTCATTCTATTTACGTACGCAACAGGAACTCTGCTTGGCCGCGTTTCTGTTCCAGGCTTAATTTTATGTTTAACCATACCAGTCCTTCCTAGGTCTTCATCATTTGTGGCGAACATTTCGGAAAGTTGCCGTAATAGTTCCTTTGCTTTTGACAACTCTTTCTCTTTTGATACGGTCTCTTTAAATCCTTTGAGCCCTTCTTGGGCTACTATCCAAGGTTCGGAGTTGTCTACTTTTTCTACTACTTCCTGTTTGCCGCTGTCATGTGTCTGTGAGTTTCCTAAAACAACCGTTCTGTGGAAATCGTAAACACCTCCGGGCAAACTACCTTTAAGAAAAACTTTCTCTACGCCACATATGAAGACGCTGCTTTCAAAATCAATTTTGCAGTTATGGTTCTTCATGAAGTCCAAACCAATGATGCAGTCACTTACTATATCTGCAATAACAACTTTATGCCGGTAGAAACTTTCACCAACTTTGAAAGTAACGACACCTTCTCCTCGGACGGTTATGTGCTGGCCATTAGCTGTCAGGAGCTGAATATTGCCACGTGAAGGTGAATATCTCCCAGAAAAATCCTCCAGAAGCTGGTAGCTGATTACCGTGCGCGAAGCTCCAGTGTCCAAGTTTAACTCACATTTAGTCCCGTTGACTTCCCCGTCAATGACTAACGTATTCCCGTCTTGAGTCTGAGAGATCATCACTTTTGGCACCTTCTTCACACTATCGGACAGCATCCGCCCGGCTGTCCTGGCGTAATCCTTTCCTTGACGCTGTTCTGCAGAAGCGCCCGTTAATACATCAGCTGCTCCCAAATCACTGCGTCGAATCTCCACATTTCTCCGTGAACCTCGTTTTGGGCACGAAAATCTCATATGCCCTAACTCTCCACACGCATAACACCTGGGTCCTCCTCTAGGTTTTACTTTATTGTCTGTTACCACTCGAACGCAGTAGGATCGAGGATCTCTACGAACTGTCTCTACTTCCAATGCGTGGGCTAGAGCATCCTTTAACGTCTTGTGGTGACCAAGGCTTACAGTTGTCCTGACTTCCCGATCTCTAATTCCATCTACAAATGCTTGCACTAGCATGCTGTCAACTAGAGATGGTAAGGATAAATAAGCCTTTCTAACCAGTTTTTCAATTTCGAGGCTCCATTGTTGCAGGCTCTCACTAGCTAGCTGCACTCTGTCCTTTAATTGCGCCCTGTAAACGTGCTCTAGGTGTGAGTCACCATAACGACACTCTAGGGCATTCCAGAGTCGCTCAAAAGTCACCTCTCCCGACATGGTCTCTAATACGGACAAGGCTTGATCCCGCAGCCCTAACATAAGGGCAGTTACTGCCTGTTCACTGGTCCAACCGTTCGCCTTTGACACGGTCTCGAACTGAAGCTTGTAAGCCCCCCAGGAGGAAGTACCGTCGAATGGAGGTGCTTTAACTGCTGGAGCACCAGATGTCACTACTCCATTAATTTTCAAAGATTTTAGCTCCTTTTCTATTCCCAGTATTTGCTTCTCGTGTTTAGAAAGCCTGTCACCATGATCCTCCATTTCTAATTTCAACTTCTCTAGTTTTTCCTTGAACTGCACGCCTATCACCTCCAAACGTTCCTCGATACGGCACGTCTGCTTCTCTTGATGGCGAGCCTGTTCCTCCAACAGACCATGTGTCTGCTCCTTTAGACGGCGAGTCTGTTCCTCCAACAGACCTCGTGTCTGCTCCTCTTGACGGCGAGCCTGTTCCTCCAACAGACCACGTATCTGCTCCTCTTGACGGCGAGCTTGTTCCTCTTGACGACGAGCTTGTTCCTCCATCATGCGTTGCAAAGTCAGTAATAGGTCGGAGGGATCCTGGTGTTCGCCCATGGTGCGGTTGGCACCAACACTTTGACGACGTGCTGCGTCACGTGCTGCGTCAGGTGCTGCTTGTGCTCGTGTCTGCATCCCCGGCGTTTTTCCTCCAGACTCCTCTTGATTGTCCCTCGGTGTTACAGGCATCTTTCTATCCCACTTCTGACACCAAAATGTTACGAGCTATAGGGTAACGTTTGATAGAAAGAAGCCGTTAAACAAACAGTTACTTTATTGAATTCAAAAGGAATCACTTACAACACTATTCACTACAAAAATCACTAGTATTTCACTTTGTAACAGATATCACAATCACTAATATTTCACTTAGTCACAGATATCACAATCACTACTAGTCGCTTTGAACTCACTCCGATGTATATCGCTTAGTATCTCAATCGAAACTGTCCCTGGCCGCGTCTCGATCCGCTTATATATGCGCCGCAAATTGTGCTACCAAGTTCCCGAATGATCTAGTTCAAGGTCAAATATGGACATCTCTCTCTTACGCATACAACCGTCCCTTGTACACACATCGAGGACTTTCCAGATGGTAGTAGATTATGTCCATCTCGTTCTATCATGCGTGTAGCTATCTCTCTCTCGCATTATTCTAGAACA
Source organism: Crocallis elinguaria (assembly GCA_907269065.1). Lineage (NCBI taxonomy): Eukaryota > Metazoa > Arthropoda > Insecta > Lepidoptera > Geometridae > Crocallis > Crocallis elinguaria. The sequence continues at coordinate 12,015,847 of OU026076.1, read as the reverse complement.
TTCGGTTAGGTAATAGGTACAATTGTTCCTCTCTTTTGCGCATATAGCCATCCTGCTCACACTTTCTTCTGGAAGTTTTGAGAGACATGATCGAGGCTAATCGTCTCTCTCTTTCACACGATAGGCTGTCCCTCTTACACACCTTCGAGAATGTTCCGCGGACCGGAGGGGTGTAACTTGGCCTGAAACGGCCTGAAAATGGGTTTTCAGGAAATGGTGCCATGTGATTGCTTGTGTCCTGAAACGGACTGAAAACATGTTTCAGTCTGCTGAAAACGCCTGTAAGTGGCAGAAAATTATTAAAAAAATGTTTCTGTGAGTTCTCCTTTAACCCGTCTTCGTAACAATATGTTACTCTCCGGGTCTACAAACTATATCTATATGAAAAATCACATCGATCCGTGAAAGAAGAACAAACCAACAAACATACACATACGCATTTATTAATGTATATCATCCAATCGAATTCGATTCCCAGTGGTTACAATTAATGTTCTAAGTTCCATCTATCTTCACTGTTCCTCTCAATAACAAAACTAATATATTAACTACCTAGATATTATATTTATAATTAAAATAACATATATTTTCGTTTTAGGTATTAAGTACACTGGGCTTTTATGCCTCAGGTTCGTACCAGAGATAAATTGGAGTCATTGCACTTAACAAGATGCACCAAGTGTATCCAACTGACTTTATGAGGGCCATGATGCAAGCTCTAAATAATGACCACTTAATAATGTCACCGGGACCAAAAATGATTAAACAAGGGAGGTTGCTGGCGCAGCTACCCAGTGTAATACCTGAGAAATTGCAAAGACAGTAATAAAACAAAGAGAAAAATAAAAAACATGTTATGCTAAAATTATAATAACTATGCACTATTTTTTTACAATAATTAAAACATAAAATAATACTAGCAAATTTACAGTAGAATTTTTGTATAGACATATTATGCAACATAGACATCAATATTTTGAGCAAGTGATGCTGTGGAGACAACCGTGATTGTGAGTGTGAGTGCACTCCCTCAAGCACCACCTTGAACACCAGCCTGAAAATGAAGCAATATGGTTTTTAGGTTCAGTATCATAATACCTACGATTAACATGAGGATATTCAGAAGAAGCAATGACAGTTAAGCTGTTGAAGAAGCAGCAAGCCCTAAAGGCTATGATAGATCATTGACTTGCTGACCAAAGCTCATCTAACAGCTTTAATTTATTTACTTTATTAGTTAATTGTGTAAAATTAAAGATGATGCATGTGTACTCTATATTAATTTTATTAGAAACTAGCTATGCCCGCGGCTTTGCCCACATTAAAAGTAGCCTAAGTTACTCCTTATAACAAAATCTACCCGGAAGTAAAATCCCCTAAAAAAAATTTTTGTATTAAATTATTGCAATTACTACTTTCTTTTATTTTATTTGATAATGAAACAAGCTGGTTATTTGCCTGATGGTAAGCATAACGCCAGCCCATAATAATTGCAGTGCTACTCAGAGCTTTGAAACCTAATGGCTTTGCAGCACTACAGTGCGCTCATTACTCTGCGACATTAGGTACTGAGTTCCAAAAGCCCAGTAATTTCAATGGTTACTCTGCTCATCAAACCGGAACACATTAATGCTTGGCGGCAGACTTCATGAGCAAAGCGGTGGTACCAACCCAGGATGGTCACTCGTGGGAGAGTTAGTCCTACCACCTAGTAAATGAGTAGTATGACTAGTAAATGATAATGATTCAAATGGAAGATAATTAAATATCTAGATAATTATTATCTTCACTATTTTATCATCTCAATCAAGACTTGTTTTGTTGCAATTAGTCATATTTCTCAGATGTTGTTAGGAATTAAATTGTACTAAGTTGTGGAGGTAGTGGTACTAAAATTATGGAGGTCTAGGAAGAAGCAGTATTTCAGATGTTAGTGTATGGAGTTTTTATTAGTTGGCCAAAAATATAAACAAACTTGATGGCTCACCTACCAATGACATTTTTAGTGTCGGAATGAATTTTATTGCATCTTTTTACATATGCAGAAATTCAATTTCGATTAATGTTAACAATTGGATCATTATTGGCTTTCAACTATAAGCTATTGTGTGGAACATGCATGTTATACCACTTAGGTATGTATAGTGAAATCGGGCCGTTTCTATGGAGTTAACTTATTCTTAGTTTATTATGTGCCTACTACTGAATTTTGAGTAAAACTTGCCAAACTGTCAACCATTGATACTACAAAGTACTTATAACAGAATGTTCTTTTTTTGTATTTTGGTCATACTAGATACTGTGGAATTAAGCAATCCAGCCATCTCCTAGAAAGAAATGCAGACTCTTTCCATCCCTGTAGGTGCAGCAGTTGTTATAACGCCGACCAAGGCTGGAGTTTTGCTCAAGAAACTCGAGCAACATTTATTCCATTGCTCCTTGGAAATCCTCGATGAACGCCTTTCCTTTCCTATAAAATAAGTAAACTTTATATTTGCACCAGAATTCATTTCGTAAATAAAAAATTATGAGAGCCAACACTTACCTATTTTTATTTATTTACATAATGGAAATGTTGAAATGTAGGTCTGCGACTCAAATATCACATTTTTTCATTGGAAATACACATAGTTCCAATTTTACAGCCCTTGTAAACGAACCACTTTGCTAGCTATGGGGCCCAATTGACCAATTCTAGTGTTTCAGAGTCGAGAGGCTGATGTTAACGTTCGTTTTACTTCATAGTACATAATTATAGGTATTACAATTACTTTATTGTATTATCATTAGGGCCAACGAATAGAGCTGTAACAAATCTTATTCCGCGTATTTATTACCGAGTAACTAGTTAACGGGTAACGAGTGCCAGATTCGAAGTAACGAATCGTTACTTACAAATTTAATTCGTTTCTCGTATGTTTCAACGAAACAAAGTATTTACTGGTTTCGTTTCGTTTTCCGAGTGTTAGTTTCGAGGTTAAGTATAAGCAGTCTTATTCATAAAAACAGCTAATCACTGCTTAATTCGGTGAATAGCAAACTACTGATTAAAATCTTAAATAGTGCATAACTATTTCTTATTCATAAACGTTTAAGTAGGCTTATTTATATAACCAATGATTAATGAATAAAACTAGAACTGTAGCAAACCGTATGTATTTGTTACCGAGTAACAGGTACATCGCCAGACCCGAAGTAACGAATCGTTACTTTCAAACTCACCTCGTTACTTGTACGTTTCGTATGATGTTAGATTCGTAATCCGAATGGATACAACGCATGATGCGTGAACTGAAACTATTTGTCCAGCGATAAAATGTATCCGAGTGAGAGATAAGCATCGTGGTTTCGTATTGTTCATATTTTTATCCGACTGAGGAGGAGGGTTCTCAATTCGCCTGTATTTTTTTTGTGGGGCGATTTTACTCGATATCTTCGCCATTTGTCGACCGATTTGAATGATTATTTTTTTCATGAGTAGGGTTTCATAAATTTAATGAAAGAATACCTTATTCAAGCGTGAAAAATTAGGTGATGATACTAACACATTTTTATATAATATTATGAACAAGGCATTGCTTTCCTTAATATATTGTTATTCTCAACTTTTGGATTTCATTAGTTTAATAAGGATTTTTTATGATGTTTCTGTGCTAATCATATCATTCACTACATCTAAATGTAATAAGACGAAAATAGTTCATAAATTATACAATACATATGTACAATTGTACATTTATATATTAGTTAAGTCAGGTAAACGTAAGTTCGGTACGCGATGCGACTCGATACTATACTTCATGCCAATACTCAATTGTATCAGAAGTAACGTAATAATACGAAAGTGCGACTCGATACGATACTTCGTGCCCGTACTCAATTGTATCAGAACTAACGAGTAACGTTACGAAAGTAACGAATACTGACTGAAGTAACGAATACATACGGATACACAATTTCTTGTTACTTTTACAGCTGTATTAAGTATTAGTTTTTGATGATGATACATATTATATAACTTGATACTGGCTAAAAAAACAAAAGGCCGAAAAAAAAAATGATATCAGTGTTGCCAACTCCCAAAAAATATTTCGCCCTAAGCTATGGTCAAAAACTCCTAAAATTAATTTAATTAAAAATTAGGGCGGAAACCCACACTTTCCCACTTATTTTCCCCTATTTTCGCCATAAATTTAGGGGAAATCCCACACTTTCCCCATATGTTGGGAATCCTGAATGACATACAGTCTGTTGCTAGGGTAAAGACCAAATTAATTTATATGTTTTAAGCTTTATTTTAGGGTATTTTAGCTGTAATATCTTTTACAGTTGTCATCTTAAAATTCAGACAATATTTCTAGTAAGTAAAACGTATAATAAGATTAGATTATATCATATATTATAGAAAATATTACCAGAAAGTCAAGTTTTTGTTTATTTTGGTCTGGCAATGTTAACATCTACATGAATCTGCAATTCTGCATATGAATTGAATTGAAATAAGATTCACCAAATTAATTGACCCATTTACAAAAAATTAGAGGAATTGCTACGGATCTGCTGGTGAATCAGGAAATGAATTACTTGCAGAGGAATTGCTCAATGTGGCCTTTTTAGCCCCGCAGGTGAACGCTGGTAAGTGTTCAGTGAAATAAAATATCGTTTTATAAATTTGCTACTTGTCAAAACCAACTTTGAAAAACTTATCTTAAATATGGCTAGATTTGTAAGGCAGCCATGGCATTGAAAGATTCCTCAATTTCCTTCGCCAACTAAAGAAAAATAACCAATTTCGGATAGCCGATTTTTTTATCCGTTGAGATTGTATTCCGTCTTATGGTTCCGCTGTTTGCTGTACTTTAAAAAATTGACGATAACTCTAACCTCAGAATTTCATTACGTCATTATGCATCCTACCGACTTCGCCAGCTATTCCTTAAAAGCATTCAAATTATATGCTATATAAATCCTGCATATCGCATGCCTCCAGCATCCCGCGGTATGCTCTACCGAGCTGGAAACGCAGATCTCGGCCTCCTCGCGTGAGATATTGAAATTGTTATGCGAAGGATTTCGAGGGATTGTGATCGCTTAGGGTAGTTTCCGTAGCCATGAGGGAGGGGTGGCGTGTTTAAGGCGATATTGTCAGCGCCTTTTTTAGTATTAAGATTTCGATAAAATTTATTTTGATATAAGATCAGGAAAAGATAAAACCTCTCTTTTCCGTAATTTGAAATGTTATCTTTAAAATGTATATTTTGCAGCGGTTTTTCTAATGGTTGTCCCTTACTCAAAGGCAAAAGTCACTTACACTATGCTGGTTCTCATTGGCGTACCACCAATGAACTCGACAGTCTTTAATAGTCTACCATAACAGTTCAACGGCAGATACTAGATAGTCTTCAAAAGTATCCCGATAAATCTTTTCACTAAACCCTTTCTATTACTTAAATCAGATCCATTATTAAAATAAATTGGCTGCATCCATCAGGTCTGATTCCACTAGTATAGACGTTAAAGGCACGTAATTGTACCTATATCTGCGCGCCTAGTACGTAGTACGTCGGTAATCCTTTACCGCCCGCTGGGGCTGGGATAATTACTGCGGAGACTTATGGCGAGACTTACTTTGTGTTTGATTCTGTGGTCCTGGTAAATATATTAGTTCGTTCAACATATTATTTAAAATAGCAACTTATAATTTAAATTATAGGAAATAGCTAAAATGTGTTTAGTTAAAAATTGTTCAGTTTGTGTTTTGATGTATTTTGAATATCAAATTTTATCAAAAGTAGCAAGTATATAAACGTTTTTAATTCGATTTAACGCCCAACATTCACAAACTAATAGGACCAGAGTTCCCTGTAGTTGAAAAATGCAAAGAAAAACTTTAAAATCATTAACTCACAATTATACTAGTAAGTTATTCTGTGTAAAGAACCTCGGATAATTGAACTAGGCAAAGAAAGCTCCGTGTAGTTGTTAGGTCAATGAACTTATGTAACGTATGAGCAGTATAAGGGATAATAATCATAATAATTTATTAATAAAATACATTTACAACGGATTTTACGGATTCAAGTCAAAGAAATGGCCTGGTCGTCTCGTTATCAAATAGTATGAAAAATGATAATATTTGCCGCATTTAAAAAAAGCTTAAGTATTAGTTCCTAGTCTGGATGGGACCATGATCCTCGTAGTTTTTAATTCCCTATAGATTCCGTTATTAATTAGGGCCGTGGTCTACGTATGTGATGGACGTTTTTGTATATAATTAAAGAAAATAGTTTGACCACTTTTAAAAAAAAATACAATATAATAATTAGGTTGAGATTATTGGCAATAGGAAGAAAAACATTTTATACTTGCAAAGCATACTTCATTACAGAACAAGGGATCGAAAGATGACCGCCACATCTCTTCGTGTTCGAAATCTTAATGAAAACCCAGCCGCAGTACAATTATTGACAGTATGGAAATGACGACGGAACGGCGCTATTTTGTGATTTTCGAGACATGCACACAGAGACAATTTATTATTTCAGATTTTCCTGCATTTAATACTGTAGAGTAGTATTTAGTCGCTTTAGTTTAAATTGGAAGTCCCCGTCATAGTTGTTATAGTCATTATAGTTGTTAGTGGTAGGACTAACTCTTCTGCGAGTGTCTGTCTGGGTTGTTACCACCGCTTTGCTCGTTAAGTCTGCAGCCAAGCAGTAGTGTGCAAGCATTACTGTGTAACTGTAACTGGATAAGTTAACTATTTTTAAACACTTATATCCTTTTCTTTATTACCTATCTTCTTTGTTTCTTTTGCCTTGTTATTTTCCTTTTAATTTTGTTCCGTATAAATATTTTTTCTTTCTTTCTAAGTAGGTATATATGTATAATACACCACTATCGGACGTTTTTTCTCTTAAGGGCAATACTGAGTATGTGTTGTGTTTTTGACATGGGGTTATTTTGATAATCTGCCCGTACTGTTGTTTTATAAACGAAAGTTGATAAAACTTTTCCACGGAGCATTCCTAAAAATATATGTACCTATAGACTGACCCCCCGTTTTTGGTTGTTTGTATTCTAATACTAGTTTTTATAGGAGGTTGCGGAGATTTTATCGTTATTGTTACGATCACGAGAATTTACGAGGAAATGTTTTGTACAAATATAACTTTTTATGGAGGTTCTTTGGTTCGGTAGAGATCGTGGTCAAGTTTGACTTTATTTTTGGGTCTTGTAAAATATGACTGTATGACTGGCTTGTGGTGCTGAAATGAACAGTATTTGCGTGTTTTTATTTTGAGGCTGTGATGACTTAGTGGTAGGGTTGCTCTGTGACTCGCAGGTCGAGTGAGATTCTAGCAAAAATTGTGAAGAAACGTAAGCATGGTATTAGTATAGCATACTCTGGTGCACTCTTGGGTGAGCAGGTACCACTCTGAAGTTGATAATTATCAAATCTAATTGGCTATTAATTAGTCGCCAGGCCACTATCACTGTATTCTATCAGCTGTACTCCTGTGTCTGTCCTCATTTGAAGCTTTCTGTATCCAACACAACGCCAATAGGGTAAGTAGTTGCATGAAACACAAAATACATAATTAATGTGGTTATACAGGTTTAACAGTTTATCACGGCCAAAATCAAGAAAATGCACGTTTTCTGTGCAGCTTTACGGCCTGCGCATGGTATGTGACGTCACATACCATGTGACGACACATACCATTGTACGGAGCGTTTTAGCGCTTAGTAGATACGCCGACTTTGGTCCTCATTTTTGACGTTTCCAGCAATCGATTTCCAGATGTAGACCTTTAATTCTCATGAGAAAACGAATTAATTGACATCATAAAAATGGAGTCAACATCCATACTGACATTGCGATGATTAAAAAAAAAACATTGTAACTATTGAATCTATAGAATTTGCCAATGACGATACAATTAGTGTCTGGAAGAAAACGAAGATTAAGCCCCAACAAAGGCGATATTATTTGGGAAATAAGTAATACCGTAACTCAATTATTATAATGACATCAAAAAGCCAAAGGCGATGTGATTCAATACAAACGAAAATCAGCCAAATAAACATTTAGCTGATTAATAGAATATTATATCAATTCTATGTATTATTCATTTATCCTTGTTTACCAGTCCTAATTGAACTTTGATTGATTCGATACGCAGAAATTACATTATTTGCTGTCGCAAACAAATTGCGGAATCGTCTCGTGTCGTCGGCTTCCTCCGACACGGTGGGATTATAAAACTCGTTTAAAGATGCGTAGGTGTAGCATATTGGATCCACGAGTTAGGTGTTTCCGTTTCAGCGTTCACGTGCGAGCCTGGCGGCGGTCTCACATATATTTGGAGTGTTGGTCGGATTCTAGATGATGTTTCTTGAAGAGATTAGTTTTTAAAACACTATGGGTCTTACCACAAAAAATCAAGCACACGTGTTAAACACTGTTTAACGCCTAAACATGCCTTAGTAGCGCGATTAAATATGAGCAAACACAAATACTGATTTTAGTACTGTCTAAACGTTGTCTAACACAATTCTGTTGTGTCATTTCTAATCATTTAAGACGTTTATCTTTAGACGCTGTCTTGCTAAACAGGCGACTAAAAATGGGTTTTTTGTGGTAACACTGTAGTTTTTTCTAGTAAGGTATGCCGACGTTATGTACTGGAAATGAAAGCTAGATCCAAGTGCATATACCGTGAGGTCATTGGGAATAAATAGCATTACAACAGAATAGTATTCTGGCGGTTTTAGATTTTATTTTTAAGCAGGATTTCAGTTAATTGGATACCAACTAGAACTGAAGCAAAATGGTTTTTGTTTACTTAAAACTTTAAAAGTAAATGAAAACTGAAAAAATACATAGGAAAAAAATCATAATTTTCCCCATGAACTATAGCAAAATGCGTGTTTATGTACCTACATAAGGAAACCTTCCTCATACAAGACGGCTGCGAATGGAAGCTAGCATTAATGCCGCTTTATCAATAACCGCTATGAATATGAAGCTGTAATCCTCGAGTATGCGGCGGAATCCCCTCAATTATTATTATTACGCCTCAATTGGAGAAACTCCAGATTGTGTACGGTTGTTCGCGCTATGAGACGTAGTGTAGGACGTGGAGGAGCGAGGTGCTACGCGCCTGCCAGCAAGTGGATGAGGCACGCATTGCACTTAGTGGCGTGCTTTGGAACGTATATTCAGCAATAGTCTAACAAACATACGATAACAATATCTTTGCATAAGTATGTATAATTATCAAACGTGTCATTATTGTCTGGGATATTTTTTTTGTTGGACGCAAACGAATTTAATGAAATTGCAGTCTGTGACAAGATGGAACCGGAATTGTTTTCTTTATGTACAAAACACACAGTAGATAAAATAATCGCCAAAAAGGATGTAAATAGAATAATTTTAACACTTATTCTTGTTATGAATAATAATTGTAAATAAAGAAGAAGAATAATAATAATGGTAAGGCCGAGAAGGACAAGCTCAGCAAGTACCTTGACTTGGCGCACGAGGTAACCCCCATGTGGAATGTTGATTCAACGATCATTGTGCCGATAGTTGTTTCGGCAAACGGCCTTATAAGGCTTCGAGACTCTTCGCTATAGCGAAGAGTCTCGACGAACATCTCAAGAGGCTCTCGCTAGACGGTTGGATCAAGGGTCGGGTGCAGAAGGCAGTACTTCTACGGCGCTTATTGTCAGGAGGTTCCTTACTCTGCAGCCCTAACCACCGGTAGCTTGGGCCCTGCCCCGCTGCCGGTGGCACCCTACGTTTAGGTTTTTTATAATATTTTGTATTTTTATAAGAATATAGTAAAACAACTTAGATTTAAGAATATAAATGAATGAAGTGAATATTGGTGACAGCCTACTTACAAATCTGTGGTGACAGCATACCACGTATCTGTACAGTGTAATTTTATATATAAAAACTTGATTATTTGAAGATTTACAAATCGTTTACTACATATTATACATGTATTTATACTATACATAATATATTTGTTCAGATTTTATTTCAATAAACAAAACAGACGTCGGAAAAGTGTTTTCGCTGTTCAGGCTGCCTTACAAATACATGATCATATTTCAATACCAGTCATAAATTGTGCGGTATATTGGCAAGAAATAATACGAAACCATAGATAGTCATCGGTCAGTGGTTTATTGCTGCCGTCTCATTAGCTTTCCCAATAAAATAATTGAGAGTTTTCGCCGGGGGCTGACCAAGGGCGGGCGGGGGTTGTCCCGGGACGCCAGTGTACTCCCGGCCGCCCTGGCACAAGCACGCGCCGCCCGCCGCGCCCTGGCGTCATGTACGCGGTACCTCCGATACTGTGCGACATCAGTGGTTCTTTGCTCATGTATGTGATACAAATGATAGCGTTGATAAGCGATCTGTCGCTGATTTTGTGAATGGCGTGCGTTTGAGATCTCTATTGCTTTGACACTGATTTGTCAAAAGACGAGAAGCTTAATCGATATGGTTTATGTGTGTACGAGTCCCGCAAGTTAATCGGAGGTTTATGTAAAAATAAGGCACTACATACGAACTGACACGTTTTACTCCGTGACAGTGGGATTGGGATCGCTGTTGGATTCCGATGTGCCGAGGTCTACTACGTAACTATTGAACACTAATATTTTTACACAAAATGTTACCGTATCAAAAGACAACAATTGATTAAAAAACATTATGATGGTTCAAAAGTAGGTAGGTTATTAAAATCAGTTTAAAATTTGCCTTAGTATAAATTCATGATTCAAAATTGCGTGGTATTCGAATCTATAATTCTCAAATTGACATTTAAATCAATTCATACTCGTATAATAATAATTCCGACGTCGACCTAGTTTAATATTCTATCAACACAGGTGTCATCGAAGGATCGACTTGTCGCTGTACCTCATTGGATATTTTGGATAAGGTCGACGGCAGGCTTTTTGAGAATTTAATCTGTCATGTTGTCATTCGAACGGGTATTATTGTATCTGGAAAATAAAAGAGAAAAGAAATATTACAAGGCGAATTGCATTATGAGTTTACTTGAGTTTACAATGGTTGGTATTTGATTGACAAGTTTACATGATTTCTGTACTTTGGGCATCGCATTAACACATTGATATAAGTTGAGCAGATTCCATACACACACATATTGGTAGTTGAACATCTGCGACAATTTACTGATTAGATTTCTTAGTCCGATTTAAACACGTATCAAGGTTCGTGGTGGTGAAACGCCAGAAAGTGAACAAACATTAGGAACGCTTTTTATAGCGTTGTTCACATTGTAAATTAATCGTTTATAATCTAGACTACTGCTTTTCTCTTCTCAATATAATTTCTTGTGATCAAGCATTGCTGTGTTCCGATTTGAAGGGCAAGGTGAAATTGCTGCGCGTATGACACATTTAGTGCTGCGCAGAACTTCATCATTCAAACTATGTGACGGTGTCACATTCGGTGGCATATTTATTGGTGGCATGATATTACTCAGTCGAACAATATGCTGATTTTAGTATGAAAACTGTAGCCTTTAAATTCTCTGATAAACTAAATTTCGAATAATTTTATTGAGTAAACTTTCGTTACTCTTGATAAGTGCACCTACAATAAGTAGTTAGTCCATTGGTACACGAGCAACGTTAGCTGTCCGCATGATGAAGGTCGAAGCAAAACGCCTAGTAGGTACCTACGAATAGGAGGAATGTCAACCATAAGCGGATGTCGAATTGCCGTACTTCTGGTAGTCCGGCGAGGACAAGGGGAAGGAGGAATTAAGTCATGCAGTAACATTGCACACTCTCCAAAATGTATCCTGTAGAAGACAGATATACTAGCAACATTGCATTGATGCTCGAGGCTCTGGAGCCTGGCATCAACCAGCGTAGCGTTGCCAATGAGCCTTTCGGCTCGTCTTTCAATGGTCTCCAAGGCTTCAAGCTCCTATTTGGCTGAACCATCCCATAGGTGAGAACAGTACTCCATACACGAACGGACTTGAGCTTGATTCAAATTAAGAAACTGCCCTGATGTAAAGTACTTCCTCACTTACGAATACATGCAGGTATAACTTTTGCATGGCCAGCATATTCTAGTGTTCGTTTAACTATAGATTCTAGCTACAACACTCAGGTTGGGAATCTGTCGCCAATCACTTGAGCGCCAGACTCATCCCAAGCTTAGGTAACTTCTTCGGCCAAATCGTCACTAAACATCACGTGATACAGCGGTAAAAAAATAACAACACTACATTGGATTAATCTATTATTTTTTTGATGTAATTCGAATTTCAGACTATATATTTAGCCTTAAATACCTATTCAACTTACATATTCCCGCAGCTACATAAAATTCAAGCACACGCGGCATTACTTAAAATAACCGTGTATGTTAGTTGAAACGGTAAACTGTTCATTATAATAAATTATATGCAAATTCAATTTTCGTAGTCAAAATTCACCTCTATTACGACTACAGCATAAAATACACTGATTTCGCTGCTCACTTAAATTCTATCGAGCACATGTCTACTTTAATTTTATAGGCAGCTATAAGTCAGCTCGCAATTAACGCTTCGGCGTACTTTTTTCACCTTTAATTATTTGCTTTTACCTTTTTTCTTTCAATTTTCTCGCCGGCTAAAATATTCCCGCTAACTTCTCTTTGTGACAGGAAACGTGATGCGCCTTTAAAAAAGATTTTGTACGTTATAATCGTAATTCAATTAAGTAGCAATTCGACCTAAATTTATACTTTAATGTAGCTGTAAGTGCCCTTTATTAAAGTTCGGTACACAAAAAATCTAAATAGGATTATTGAAAGCGAGCTAATTGTATAAATTTCAAACAATTTATAGATTGAAATGTTACGCATATGTTAATGCCATGTTGTGTGGCTTTACACTTGGTTTTTACGATCGATTTTCCAAAAAATCACTACAGAAAATATTCTGGCATATTTCACTAAAAGTACATTTTAAAGTGTTAAAAAACCTATTTTCTGGTTTCGAAGAGCAACACTTCTTAAAGATTTGTATAATTCTTGGTGAGTAGTATATGATAGGTAGATTTTGTATGTAATACTGGTATCTCTACTATTATCAAGTCAAGTAACTTTTGAGGTGGATAGAGAGGAAGTAGTGCTACTTCTGTTGTGAAGTTCATCATCAATATTCTGTACATTCCAGTATACTTGACCGTTTTTAAAATAATTAAGCAATATATATAAATGTTCGCTTGTTTGTTATATATTCATACATATTCTCTTGTTGTATCGTATTATGTACACGTTGCGTGGCGTGTTGCCTGCAGTGAGCCAGCGAGAGTGATGCCAAACATTTGTCTGCCTGCCGTAATCAACGGATCTTTTTATCTTCGTTTAAGCCTGCCATACGCCGCCTCGGCTCAGGGCCCGACCTAGGACGTAGCCACGGGCTATGTTTTATAAATTAGATATTACTATTAGTTACATACAGTATACTAATTAAAATTTGACGTTACAAAAACGATTCCTAAAGTTGTAAATGCGATAGTTTTTGTTGGTTTGTTTTCTTTGCATAGACAGTTTATGGACTGGAGAGTGACTGGTCCCTGAACGGAATCTCCACGCGGGTGAATCCGCGTGAAATAGCTAGTAAGAAGTAAAGAAAGAGCCCTACACATGCACAGAACGTGTTTATTTATATTTTTGCACTGTACAAAATTGAGTAACACCAGCTCCTTTATGGTGTGTTTATGTAACATGTATGTTGGTGTGTTATTAATGTAACAATTATTAATAATTAAATGTAACAGTTATTACTGAATACATTAAAGTTCTATTTCAATGTCACGGATTTGCATCCCCCTTTCCCACTTGCCAGATCTTAATCCATCCCCGTCCGCAAGTAATGTCGCGGGGAATGGATACGTCCGCTGTTCTGCTGACCTTCCACGGACCTCCGCGTTTCTGAGAGGTCAGACGAGGGAGGGGGGTGGAGATATGTATGTCATAAGGCTTTTGTGATAGATGACATTATGTTGGGATTATAGGTATACAGGAAATAAGTGGTTATATGAGAAATGTTGATTCTTCTCGCCCCACGTGACGTTGCGCCTTTAGGATTAATGTGCTTCATCCCCATGCGGGTGATTTTTATATTAGGTTGATGCCAAGTTATTAAGAATGTTTCAAGAGTATAGTGATACTCAATACTCAATCATTTATTGCAATCATATGTACATTATATGGAGATGTTATATTATTAGTGAAGTTCACATATAACCCTGTTAGGGTATAGCGACACAAGGTAACAGAGCGAACCGATCCATTCTATAAACAGAACATGTTTGTTTAGTCTTAAAAAAAAACATTTAAACAATAATAAAATTATCAATTAAAAATCTTTTTAGTTTATTTACGAAAATAGATTCCTTTTGTTCTTCTTTAATTGTATTTGGGATTTTGTGGAATATATTACCCGTTAGATCGACAGTTCGAATCGTACAATGAGCTTGAACTTTCGATGAAGGAAAACATCGTGTACCAACCATAGCATGGTGGTAGGGCACTTCTATTGCTTGCCTGGCTAGCTACCATTCTCAAGTTGAAAGTCTGTCGCCAGCCACTATTACCATTTGTTAGTGGTAGGACTAACTCTTCTGCGAGTGTCCGTCTGGGTCATTACTGCCGCTTTGCTAGTGAAGTCTGCCGCTAAGCAGTAGTGTGCAAGCGTTACTGTGTTCCGGTTTGATGAGCAGAGTAGCCAGTGCAGTTACTGGGCTTATGAGACTTAATACCTAATGTCTCAGGGTAACGAGCGCACTGCAGTGCCGCGCAGGCCTTTGTGTTTCAAAGTTCTGAGTGGCACTGCAATTGTTATGGGCCGGCATTATGCTTACCATCAGGCAAGCGACCAGCTCGTCTCGTTACCTAATAGTATTAAAAAAAACTTGATGTGGTCCGACAGCCGCGCCTGAGACCTAGTCCTTATCTAGGTCTAAGAGATTTGCCATCTTGGACCACATCGTCAGTCTTAAGATCAAGCGAGATTGTGATCAAACGAGTGTTTATCAAATATAAAAATAAATAAGCTATTGATAAAATATATAGGGAGGCGTCACACTTACTCGTACGTATGTTTATTTGAAGCGATTATAGCTCAGTGGTAAGCCATCATCGCTTTAACTAATGTGTTCGAAGTCGAAATTGGGTTCTAGGAATCGTATTATAGTCATAGTATGTGTTATTCAAACTTGGTTGGAGTTAGCGGTCGGGCCGTCGGTGGCTGTTTTGCGTGTAATCGTACGTGACGAATTGCCCAATATACGTAACTGCCCCAGGGGCGCTCCAGTCTATGTTATGTTTGTATGTCGACGGTGTGTTTGCATGTGTGCACATGATGGGCTTGCTTAAGTTTATAGTATACCTAGATGTTTAGACGTATGTAATACTACGTTAAACGTATTAGTTTTGAACGTACTATAAATACAATACAGTAAAATAGGTACAATGTGAAGTGTTATTTCTAACAGCGATCTCTTCCAGTCAATCATTAATTCCTAAGTGCTTTTAGGAAGTTAAGGAGTTGATAAAACTAACCAATGTCACTCTCTGGCTCATAAACTGTCTCTACCCAAAAAATAACGTCGATCCTTTGCTTCGTGAAAGAAGGACAAACCAACAAACATGCTTTCGCGTTTATAATACTAATACTAGTTGATCAGGTCATTGCTTTGTTTATAAATATTATGCACGACTCTTTTCTTTTACGTTTACATCGTGAAAATCGTTATATTTCTACTTTGAATTCTAATCTAAATGTTGAATTATTTAAATATTTCAGATTTGCGTCTCGTTAAAAAATAATTGTTATGCAAAGTAGATTCTATGTATTTTGAACACAGAATCATTGATTAACAAAGATTATTGTCTCGTCGGTCCGGTAACGGCAAAGTGTGAAACGGTTTTGCTCGACAATGGTTCTGTGCAATATTTTAGTTTATAAAACCTAAGAACCATTTCTTTTTCGCTACAATTGAGTTTCAACTTGTTCGAATAAAACCACTTTATATTGAGTGAATATAGTTTTTATATTTTTTTCTTGTAAGAAATATCTTAAATATTAGATAATTTCTTAGTTTGAATTTCAAATAATTATCATTAACAAAGACAAAAAGAGGTTTGTTATATCGTGTCAACTAAAATTATTCTATATAAGTTTTTAAACTTTCATGGTCACTAACACAAGAGTTAACTTTAACGATATCGAGGGCTCAAAACAAATAAAATACATGGTTAAAATTATTCTGCTTTTTCTTGCAATTACAAGTTACTGAAGTTATAGAACTCTGTTCAAGTTGCTTCGGGGTCCACCTAAGTTATTCAATCCGTTCAATATTTATGGCGTAGCACAGTTCTTGCCGAACTCTAATGCGCCTCGGGTGAAGTTAGTTCTGGCAGGATCGGTTTATTATTCTATGATAGTAATTCACTGCAGCCTGTTGCAAAAATGGTTAGGTGTAGAGTAATATGGACATGCAAAACAATGCATTTTCCTTTTAACAGTTTAATGTATTCTTAAAATATTTGTGTTTGTCTTTGGTAATAGTTTAATTACAAATGTGAAGAACATAAGGAGGCGCGTTAACTAAGTCGAGCACTATACGTTTTGTAGTAAATGCTGCATAGAGATTTGAGATTTCATAGAATCACGTAGAGAGCCGTAGTGCACGGCTACGGAATCAAATCATAAACGCTACGTTGCGTAGCGCATCTACGGCGCAGCTCATCTCGTAGACCCTGCGAAGCATGGCGAATGCGTAATAGCTACGGAACGGAATGAAATGTATATAGACGTGATTTTTAATGTGGCATTAAATAAAACATTACGTTAATTTTACTTTATCGTAGGCGTCGTGTTTGTACCAACAAGAGCCACGTATAAAAATAAATAGACAAACGCTTCCACCCTCATGCTTTTGCTGTGTTGCCGGTGGAATGGACACACACAGATACACAAAACATCTAAAAATCGAGAACTGTCTTAGATTATGAACTGAAGAGTGGCATATTTTTATCCCGGAAATATGCGTGGTTCTCCGGCTTCCAGCGCAGCGCCCCGTAGCCGCGAATTACTCTGTTTCTCTAATTGCCGTTGTCGATTCACGTTACCGTGATTAGATTACACACCTGATATCTCAGTGTAGCTGGGAATTAAGCGTGTTTAGACGTTTAAGGGAAACAATTTAGAGTTTGTGGTGTGTATCGTTCATACAATTTGTCAGTGTTAATGTTATTTTAAGAATTACAAAGATAATCAATACCGCGCAATGCTTACGTAAATGATTTAGATACTGATTCTAAACTGATCTCTCTGTAGCTAGGGAATAGGAACGAGCTGCGTGGCCCCACGACACCCTGACACGATAGAAACTATAGAGTAAGCTTGATCACAAAAATAAATTTATAAATACATTTGTAACTTTGTAATTTTTATTCCATTTCATAAATGTCGAAAAAAGAAGTACTTTTTCGGATGCACAAATATTGCTTCCGTTGTAGGGAACGAAAGTTAGACATCTGCCGGTGTTGTTGTTGCTTAGTTCGAACTTACGTGTTCACGCGACTCCGCACTTAACAACTTGGCGTATGTAAAGTACTTTAAGCAGGAAGGATTAACTGTTTTTAACACTTAGCTGTTTTATAGTGCTTGCTCTGATACTAATGACAACACGTTTAAGATGAATGTAGCGTAAGCACGTTCATAAAATATCTTTAACAAATCTCTAAGGTAGAAATTTATTTCAGTGCCAAGAATCGACGAAAATGTTTTCTTCTCAAATCTTAAATTCCAAGAAAACCTAGGACAAAGCTTGATGGTATCGATTCATCATCTGTAACAAATTGTTAGCATTCATCTTACTTTTAGAACGATTTCGGAAAGGGAGAGTTTATCATCACAATATGGTACCTCAGCCTTATTAAAAAACTTGAAAGAATTCTTGCTCGTGTCTTTCGTAAACTTTTTCTAAAAAACCTTCGACGAAAAATCTTTATCTCGTTTTAAATGTCTCAGAAATTCCGGAAAACGAATGTGGGGACAACTTTGGAAAACTTCACGCTCCGAAGGAAATGACGAGAAAAGAATGACTCGAAACTTGGAAACTCCGTACCGTACACATATTTGCAGTCACGCAGATATACGACTAGCCGTCGAGGCAACGAGATAGATGTCAGAATTGAACAGCAAGGACGAAGTCGTCGACGCTGACAAGTTAGTCGATGAAATTCGAACTTCAACAAAGGATGATATTGATTCGATAGACAGTCTTGTTAAACGAATATACAACTTTGTTGAAATACGAGTCTTACGTCGAAGTAATAGAGTACAATTTTCTTTGTGAAGAGGATGTGGTCGATGGTACAATGACAGACGTAGGTTATTGTGTTTGCAAATAATACGTTTGTTACGAAAGATTTGATCACAACTAAGTTTTACAACATTAATATTACAAGAGTGAGTAATGTGTCGCAGGAATTCAAATGTAGAAATTCTGAAAAATTATACGTAGATATTATAATTTGTTTAATAGAAATTTTATGTCTGGGAATACATTTGTCATATATTACTTATTTATTACATTACTGCATTAATTTATATTGTGCTCCTTGTACTAAGGTTACAATAATTAGTGTAAGAATAAAGGTAGAGCATGGTATGGGTTGGGTGCTACGCTATAACGTCATGACATCAGTGCTACGCCGTAGTCGTCCCAGCGCTACGCAAGGGGAAGACGCGGCGAAGGACAGCAGTCCTCATTGAACTACGAGTGAAAAATCATGCCAATACGTTGCTGCGTTGCTACGTTAAAGGAAGAACTAGCAACAAACACACTTCCGCATTTTCTCATACTATTGGATAACGAGACGAGCAGGTCGTTTGCATAATGGTAAAAATAACGCCGGTCCATAACAATTGTATTGCCACTTAGAACTTTGAAACGCGGTACTGCGCTCGTTAACCAAGCTCAGTAAATTCACTGACATTTATAAAAGTATACGGATGTAGATTATGGATATTTTTAGACTTGAGGTAATTTATTATTTTCTTGGAAGTCTTAAGTGGGATAACATCCCACTTCAAGGCAAAGGCTTCACTTTTCCACTCTCGACGCAAACCTTTCTGCGGCTAATCCTTCCATTAGGAGTGTCGCTCGGCCGCCACCGCGCCGTCACTACCGTTGTCAGTCGTCACGGCGACCTCGTTGTTTAGATGCTATGAATAATTTTCTTATGGTTTTTAAAGATTTTCGCGCAGGCCTTTGTGTTTCAAAGTTCTGAGTTGCGCTGCAATTGTTATGGGGCGGCGTTATGCTTACAATCAGGCAAGCGACCGGCTCGTCTCCTTATCAAATAGTATTCAAAAACATAAAAATTGCACACGCTACATTCGTTACATATTTTGAAATCAAACCATTTGGCATTGGATTTTGTATCTTTTAACAAGTGGATGTAACAAAAGTTACATAAATAAAAAACACGACTGCCCTAGCCAGCTAGTGGCGCCGGCATTAGTTTTTTGGTCTTGTGTTAGTGAGAGCCATTCGCTTATCATAACATCCTGCAAACATGTTTCAGACATGTTACTGGTCAGTTAGCCTGGCAGTGAATCAGTCCTAAAGCTCAACAAGCGGCAGTGTGTCCAGGTTTGTCCTACTTTATTACTGAACATCGTTTAACCCTACATGCATTGGCCGCGTTCTCCGTGCCCTTTGTGCATTTAATTCGTTCACTTTGAGCCACGTCAGTGGGTTTTCGCTCTAATTATATCTTTAAATGCAACCGACCCGCGAAGCGGGTCTCGAGGATTAATGAGTATGTATGTGGGTTAAGAACGGAAGGGTTTTGGGGGTAGTTGTGAAGTGGGGGATATTTTTAGACTCGGCTAATTAGGATTTTTGTTGAGTACTAATTATTTTATTGAGTAGTATATGAAGAGGTACAGTAGTGTGTTTTCAGTACGCAAACATTTATTTAAAGACGATTACTTTCACTATGCGTTTTCGGACTGAATAAATATTTGTTCCAAAAAATTTTAAGAAAATTTAATATGTTTTCGACCATTCATCATCCCTCTTTGCTAATCCCCTTATATGGGCTCTGTACCGCTCTATTTTCCTTTCAGCATTCTCTCTTTTAAATCCAAACATTGTTAGGGTTCCGTACCTCGAAATAAAAAAAAAACCGGAATCCTTATAGGATCACTTTGTGTGACTTTGTGGTCCGTCTGTCTGTCATTTATCCCTTCTTACAGGTAATGAGGTCAATATAATGTCGTATAATGAAGGCCATAGCTTCAAAACGTGTCAAGTTCTGTTTCTAGCTCAACCCAGTAAGGCAAGAAGGTTTTATATACAAGTAAAGGACAAAATATTCGATTGCCTTCCTCTTCGGAATTATAACATATTTTGTATTTCGACCCTATCATGAGATCTATTCTTCTTGAGATATATAAGATAAGCCTTGGATAGTGAAATATTTTAGTGATAGCTCTTGATTTAATTTTTGTTTCAGATATGTTACCAACCTAAATATGTTCGACAACCCGTTGCTATCGAAATGTAGGTATACATACATGACATAATATATTATATACAATATACATACATGAGTCTTATGACAGAAAAAAATCTCCTGGCGTTTTTGTCTCACTTAAGTCTGTCAGATTCGAATGTTAATGAATGTTCATTTCTTTCACGAGACGCGGGTTTAAGGGCGTCACTCACACGATCAAGAGTCGAGGCGTGGACTCACAAGCGGCCCGTCGCCACAGAACATATAACACACGATCAAGAGTCGAGGCGCGGACTCACAAGCGGCCCGTCGCCACAGAACATATAACACACGATCAATAGTCGAGGCGCGGACTCACAAGCGGCCCGACGCCACAGAACATATAACACATGATCAAGAGTCGTGGCGCGGACTCACAAGCGGCCCGTCGCCACAGAACATATAATTATAGGCGGCGGGCCGCTTGTGAACCCGCGCCTCGACTTTTGTTCGTGTAAGCGACGCTCTTTAGAACGTTACAGGAAACGGCTATTTTGAGGGCATTTGTTACTATAACAACAAATTCAACACCGGCCGCAGGCAGAATAAATAATAAGAGAGTATATTTGAAAATTCTGTTATTTTCTTGTTGAATTTGTTTTAAATTTTTTTCTTGGTTTAGTTAACTCTAATGTTTTTTTTTTTGAAGGACCGTGCTGTTGGTCTTGCGACCTTTACAGCGTCAACAGACTTTTAGATTCGCATTCTAATATACACATGGCGTGTTAAGACATTCATTTAAATTAAAAACATCAAACGACTGCCACTCAGTCGCATAAAAATAGGGTTTTAGCGTTTTATTTCACAGTACTGCTATAACTCAAAGTTCTATATAGAGAATTAAATTCCAGTCCCAAGTTACTTAATGCCTAAAGACTTATCTCTTTCCAGCATTTTGCACATTGCGGGTAGTCTGCAAAAGTAGTATATCTTTCCATTCTTATTTTACTTTTCGTCTAGTCCATTTATCAATCCTTGCTGTCTGCTCCGTCGGCATGAATCATCACGCTGAACTCTGTTGGGACCAGAAAACGAATGAAAATAAATATGGCTAAAGATTATAATGCAGGGTCTTGAATTCTAGAGACAAGACACTACTACGTAAACCCCAGTTTTTTAATATAAAGAGGTAGTAAATATGTGTTGGGTTGATTCAACAATCGCTTACGCGAATGACTGCGACCGTGCACAGCTACGTTCACAATATATCCATGCTTGCAATAATCCAAACTCAGTTTAGCTTGATTGCAAGCAGTGCAGCAGACTTTTTACAAGTCTGTTCATTACTGCCATGTAATTTTGATATTATCTTTGGCTAAATAAAAACTAAATAAAACTAGAACAAAACTATAAAAATTGAATAAAATTAATAAGAAACAAGACAAAACTTAATGCATCGCTGGTTAACGTCAAAATAGATATTCGATTTATGAAAATACTCTACTGAAAATACTAAGTAGGATATCAGTTCTTAGCAAAAAGATAATGAACTGTACAAAATACCATATCTTGTCAAACACATACTATACGCAAAATTACTTATTTTATAGAAGCCATAATTTCTTGAACAAAGCTCCTTGCGCATATGTACCAATTCCTCGCGTTCAAGAATATTCACAAAATATCACACTTACTACTAAGGCATAAGAAGTTAGAAGAGGTAACTTCTGATACTGGTTGTATCCTCAGGCTTGTTTAGGACAGATGTGTTTGCGTTTGTCTTTGTTGTTCTATCTCCTACCCTGTTATGTTTTCCTGGTGTTATTGTGTTCCGTATGAAGGACTGCGCTACTCTGTTGAAATATATTATATGACATCATAGGTAATGAATTGTTGTGTTTCTATTCGGAGGGTTGTAGTTTAATTAACTGCATTGTTATAGTAAACCAATACTCACTAAATCTGATTGGATAAGTATTTTACGTGAGTATAAAATCTTCTTTTAAGCTTTTGCTTCTTGCAGACACTTTTTAATGTTATTAAAAATACCTTAAACTTACATATTCCAGTGTTGTGCTACATTTTTCACGGCTAATAATTCTCAAAACAGTTATTTAGCGCTAGTTCACCGTCTTAAATTTCAAATTTACAGTTTGGCTAATCCGCTTAAAGAAAACGAAAAATAGTCTAGTAAATCTAGTTTAGGCGAATGTTATTTTTTGATTCGACTTCGACGCTTCCAGTTTCGTGAAAAATACTGTTAGCATTCCGCGAGTTTCCGTGTTTTTCAATTAGTAAAATGTGTGTTTATTTTACACCTGCTATAGCCATGCCATAGCCTTTTAGGAAGATTAAAACAAGAAATAACCGGAACGTTTAAAAAAAATGTTAATATGAATGAAACTATTTTTTTGTTTCTCTACGAATACGTTTGCAACTCAGTTGAGAGTGTCAAGGGTGAACTACCTACTTAGATAACCATCGTTTTCCACCTGCGATAAAGTTTAAAGCCTTATCCTGCAATAAAGAAATACGACTGTGCTGCAGGGGTAGGATTACTGTTATCTCGAAGATATCGAGTAACTCCCTTTTCTCCAAGGTAGCGAGTCACCCCCCTCCTTAAATTGTGCCAGCTTGTTGTAAATTAAGGCTGCATTCTCCCATTTATTTATATCTCCCATTCTATTTCACCCCCTATTTCTTCGTTACAAACCAAATTGAAACAGTAAGTCAACTTCAATGAAACACTGGGAACATATTATGTGATATATTTTGAAAATCTTAATCTTATCTTGTTAAAGAGTTAAAATGACCTCAGTTGATATAAATTTCAAATCGCAAATTCTAAACTGTTATGGAAAATAGTAATAAAGTCTTTCCTTAAAATTAATTAGCAAATATCTATATTAGTTTTAAAGCTTGCCAAAATTTGATAAAATCCTAAATATTGCTGCAGATATACTTAATTTCCTATGACATAAATTTTAAGGCTGCCCAATATCGCATTACTTGCTCATCAATTTAGTTATTTTTGCCGACCACTAGAAACAACTGAATTCACTTTGTTTGCTGACAAAAACCTCTTAATCCGCTGTCCGTTCAAATGTTAAGCCATAAATTTATTTCTGAAAATGTTTTTATAAAATAGTTACATATATAATTTCTAAAACAGTTCTTAAATTATTTGTATTGTTACTGAAACATAGTGTGCATCAATCATTTTTTGTTTTAACAAATAACATACTTAAATATCCTAAACAATCACTCTCTTCATGCCTATGTACATAAGTCTAGTAAAACTGTGTGTAGATAGGAACAACGAAAACAATAGTCCTAAGAACCCTGATACGTAATAAAATACTAGAAAAAATAAATACTGGAAACTCTTTTTTTTTGCCCATAGACATTGAAGTGTTGAATCCATCGACCAAACCACTACACGACAGGTATAGCCCATACGTAACAAACGAATTTTCAAGCATTTCACCATGAATGAAAGACGGCCGATTCATCGAAGTTCTGTTACTGATTATTTTGCACCCATCGAGATGTAAATAGCGAGTCGGTGTGTTTGCACCGGCTAATGCCGCGGGTAACCCACGACGGGGGCTCAATCTAGCATACACTTTAGTTCGATATCTGCGGGTGCGAATTGAGTTTGTAAAAGAAGGAAGTGATGTAGCGCTTAAATGTACTTACTAAAATAAAAGCATTTACAATTTATTTATAAAAAAAGAAACAGAATGTCTTTTTCATAAAATCATTACTATTATGATTGTTACGTTTAACTGGCTGGTTAATCACAAATCGTTACAATGTTATCTTATATCCTTGCAGGGTTATTGGCGTACCTATTAACTTATTATTAAAAAATATGTATATTTAGAAAAAAAGCATATATTAGAGATACATAATCAATGTACCTGTGTCAATGTATGTCTATAATTTAATTAAACTGACTACACGTGACTGTTTGAATGATTTAAAATACTAATGATTTTAATATCAATATATATTTTCTTACTAGTTAAATTTTTAATTACCAAGAGAACAGAAATCAAAAGTATTATCGCGTCTAGCCATGTTTTCGTAATTTATATCTTTACATGCAAATGGTAGGTAGTATAGTTATGAAGCACTTAGTCACTTAAATCAGTTCCATCACATTCAGAAACCCTAGTCATATATCATCAAAGTTTCATACGTAATCACCATCCCCTATCGCGAGTTAGCATCTCTGCCTACTACTATTCTATGTAGCCCTGGTAACATTAACATCGTAGTCATAAAATACCTATTACTCTGTTTTCTGGGTAAATTGACTGTGAAGCTTATGACATAGTGATACATCATCATTTCGCTTGACTTGGAAGCTGTGTGATTTATAAAGATTTTTGAAGGCAATGGCCGTACAATTCTAAAGAGAAAATAGATTTAAATTTTAAATAGCTTGTGTGACTTTGGACCATTTAACAATCTGTCATGGAATTTTTATTTTTATGCGAAGGTCAATGGTTACAATAATTGATAAATCGGGTATTTTCCTTAAAAGAGGTCTGCTGCATAGAATTTGGCAAGCATCAGTCTGTATGCAGACCAAAGATCTCGAAGGCCACTCTTCTCTTTACCTTTTTGATAGCACGATCACTGATCATAGACACTCGGCCGACCGTAACACTAAAATTAAATGACAAGCAGCCCGAGCTACCACCAAACAAACATTTACCTACGTTCAAACACAGGACTACATCTCCTTGTGCCCTATAAATTCCCTGCTCAATTTAGCAGCTACGATCCGCAAGTTACACTGGTCAAACGGATAGTAACTTAGTTAAAGTATAAGACAAAACTTCGTCATCTGGCCATTCGAGTTAGTCCAACGGTCTAATTGGACTTTAGATTTCGAAATTGGTTTCCGTGTTCCGTCCCGGTTCCCATTTATAATACATTAAAATATAGTATTAAATTATTTGATGTTCTCGAAGAGAACAATTTGATTGCAACTAAATTAATACTTTCTTATTTGTATACTTTTTTCTAGTCGTCTCTCGCTTAGTTAACGAGGTTGAAGGTGGTAGGCGGTAGAGTCCTCGCCGCGACTGAAGTTCTGCAGAATAAAGAGGGACTAAACTCGTCCTATCTTCGCATTTATTCATATATCTTGAGATTACTTCTTTAACACTTGGAATGCTTTATTATTTTATACTTTAATACGTTGAAGGGAAAATAGGAAATATGGTTGGCCTCATATTTCTGAGCTACTACAGCGCCGCGCCTATCGGACTTCCGTGGTGGCGCGGACTCTACGAGCTGGCCTAGCTGGACTAGCTGGCCAGGCGGGCACTAGACAGTGGTGTGCCACCTTGCGATGGATGCATCACAATGTATTCCATCTCTGAAAGCTCGAGCTGAGCTCACTGTAGGATAGGTACCATCGACATACTGATTGGAGTGCACGTATCGTAGTTATTAATAAAATTAATTAAACAAGCCTGGGTACAAAAGAAAACTATTTGTACAACATTATGTCAGTGTACGATTTAAATAAATTGGCATTGACCTTCAAAACCTAGTAAAATCCTACTTTTCCAATTTGTAACAAATCAAATTTGAAATTCTGGGTACATCCAATTATTTTGTTCACGAGTTTTCGGATACCGAAAACTCGTAAACAATTAAATATTGGATCTCTAGTTCCAATGAATCAAAGTAGAATTGTGATTCACAAAGTTTTTCGAATTGCTAAAACAAATGATTACGAATAATTATTCCTTATTTGCGGACTTACGGATAACGGATTTTAAATTTTAATAAACATGACTGAGCCGCTGTGTAGCAGAGTATAGAAAACGGTTTTAAATAAGAATACATAAATAAAACGTTTTAATATCGTTTTGTCAGATTCTACCTCCAACGCTAAAGATATCAGTAACTAACGTTTTAGGAACTAAATCGAACTAATTTTCAATTTATAGCGAAATTATGTTCCGTTATTTCGTAAATAACAAAAAGTATCCAAAGGCATAAAACCCAGAAACCCCTAGGTTTTTGTTCGCTTTACCCGGATATTACCTACCCAGTTAATAGGTGTACACAAACACGTTTATAGCTACAGCTATCGATTGAATGAGCCCTGATTGAGGCACGAGCGATACCCACGACCCTCCACAATGCGCCCAATCAGCCGGGAACGAGTTTGTTTATCTCCTCGCGAATTCTGCGAGCTTGGTACGTGAGCCACTTGGCGGGAACGGGAAGGGTTAATTAGGAGTAAATTTTACTGGGGTAAAAATTGCAATGCAATAGCAACACACCTTTTTCCTAAGTGGCTGGAATGCTAGTTAAAATAGTTAAACGGAATTTATTGCTTGTGAATTGATTAGGAATGATTCTATATATAGTCAACATGAGTTAACTACGCCGTCATCTAAACATTTACTGTTATTTAAAATAACACAGTAAACAATTTTAGTTTTCTACAAACGTCATCATCTCTCATCTTTATTATTAATTATAAAGTTGTTTTTTATTCGTATTCATTTGTATACCACCAATGCTATAGTTTTATACTCTGACATATTCATAAATAAACACGAAAATAACACAGTAGAGACAGAGCACACAGTAATTGAATGATATACGTGTTTTCTAAATGTAATTTTTCGTGTGACACGTATGACGCATTCGATTTCGGAGACCGGCACGTTAAATATGCAACAGCGATCGCATACAAAGTAGCGCCCGATGTTTCCAATGATTCTATTAAAATGGTGCCCGTCCGCGGCGCGCATGTAAATCATATCGCCGGCCTAAGGCCCATAAATACCGACAGAACGCTACCCAAACCAACGCCATTTAAATGATAAATGTGCCGACATTCGATTTAATAATAACATGCGCCGGAACCACTGATGTATCATGTGGAATTCACAGGTGAACATGGAAGTTTATCTGATAGTTGGCATGGCTGTGATGATATACACTCTGGTAACGGTGCTTCTAAACTGTGAATGCTGGAATCCGGAGCATCAGAAGTGTCAATGTGACGAGTGTAAGTGTTTGTGTAAGAGTGTCCGATCGAAGCCTTCTGTGTTCTCCGTGTCTTCGCATATTATGGATGTTGAGCGCGCTTAACTTACTTAAAAGTGTTTAAAGTGCCCGTCAGTTAACAATCTGTGTGATAGGGTTGAGATAGGAGTACCACGGTAGTTCATATGAAATTTGTGCCAAAACAAAATTGCTCACCGAAATAAGTGATAGAATTCGAGACTTGTACTCGAATACTGTGCCAAAATCGATAGTGATAATGCTCATCGCGTAGACGCCATCCCGCATTTATTGATAGCGTACTTGTGCCAAAACTAAATTGTTTTAGAACCAACCGGAATTAAATACTTTGTGATGTGAAATATTGCCGTAGGTCTATAATTTAAAGCTGCCTTAAACAAAGCGTCAGTCCTTAAATCTGGTACTGAGTGTATATCCGGTGAATCTTCGTCGTGTTTCCAAAATCAAGTGCCAAACAAATGTCAAATAAATGATCTCGAAAACGATGTGTGACGCTTTGTGAAAGCGGCGGGCATGGACCCGCTGGCTCGTTTGATGGAAGGGGCCCCCCTGCCGGGAGTGCTGGGTGCCACTCGCGACGCCCGCCCCCGCGGCGCGCTGGTCCACGCCAGCCTGGCCGCTGCTCCTGCCATTGGGGACAAAAAAGGCAGACATCTAACTGGAACCTTCTGCCTTACTGGAGACACTATGGAAGGGATTATACAGTGTTTGGTGTTCCTCAAAGCTTTTTCGGTAAGTTTCTGATTTGTTTGTTTACGCAGTCCCGTATTTTATGTTATGTAACCTTTGACGAAAAATCATCATGCCGGTATTCCAGCAGTGCGGAGCTTGCTCTTTTTTCATTTTTAGGCTTACAAAGGCTCGAGCCTCTAATAAGCTATCGATCCTACTATACCCAACCCTTATTAAATTTTATTACCCTTCCATCGGATCGGTTATTAACCGAGGACGGTCTCCAACGATCTTAATTATTAATTGTTGGCATTTCTTAAACGCTCTACAAGAAGAGGATTAGACTTAAGACGGTCATTAACATAGTCCTTAATTTCAAAACCATAGAGTTCACTTCAGTTCAATATGGCTGCGAAAATGAGACCATTGGGAGCACAAAGTACCAGGGGCTTAGCACAGACGAGGAGGTTTGTCAGTTATTAATGAACGAAGAAATTACGCTGGGAATTTACTCCTCCTATTAAGATAATGTTGTGCTTAAGTTGAACAACAGATAGATTTACGCGGAATACTTTGACATCTTTGAGTTGTTAGTCCTATTACTTGGCTTACAATGCTGCTTTGTTACCGCTTTTAAACGGTTTCGTGTTTTAATATATCCAAGAAATCTTGCTTGATCAGTATTGTAGACATCTTTATCAACAGGAGAAATATAGATGTGACGCTGTAATAAATAGTCCATTATAGCTGTTGTTGCTTACTACTATTACCAATTTCAATCTGAAACCTCAAGTCTCATCTCTGCCTGGCCCTGAGGCAGACAGCAAAAGTAAACCTCACACGCAACTTTACTCTTTACGCATATATATCTGCCCTTTATCAGTAGGTATACATCAATTTTGTTATACGTTACTTTCAATAATTGCTTTCAATACTTCTGTTTCATTTAAGCCTGTCGGTCCCACTATTCTTGAGATATTATCTATATTGTATCACCTTTCGATTCTATAGGCCATGCTATAGTTCAACATTTTTGTCTGGTTTCAATACGTCTCCGAATAGTCGAACAACCTTGCCCCTACAAGTATCAATAGTCAATCATAAGCAATTCTTGTCTCAATACAGAAAATAGCTTATTAATCACGATGATGAATCGCGGTGCCACTCACACGTCGCAACGTAACGAGCACGTTATAACGAATGGTACGTTACACGTTATAACGGCTATGCCTAAAATGTGATATTAATTATCTGTGTCGATAACAGACGCCCAATCAGCCGGATTTCTATAGCTCATCATATGTTATTGGGAGTTGTACGATTTCCGGTGTTATTTAGCTAATAGAAGGGTAGAATAATATTTGTGGTAGAAATAATAATAATAAATAATAATAATTTATTTCTCTCTAAAAGACTAAAGTAACATTGCATGTACTTAAATAACTAAGAGTACCTCTTAAATAAACAAAGCATAGCAATTTGTAGTTCAAATTATACTTGTTATTATGAAATATTTTATATTATGCGTAATAAGGGAAAATATAAGCTGCTCAAGCCAGGATTTCTTCAATAAGGAGCTTATTTCTTAAATAGACTACGATGTGAAATGCGATTATATTTAATACGGAAAAAATGTTAGAAATTTACTTGAAAAGATTTTAAAAGCCAAATCAATAATAATATGAATCTAATTCTAAAGGTATCATTTTTTTTTCCTTAACCCAATTAATGTTATTTTAATCTTTAAAACTATGAATCCTCAGTTTTTAGCACCTTTCATTTTAGAAAAATAATTTCGAAGTTTCGATCAGAAAAAAAAAACGATGCTACTACATATTCGTATGTCAGCTGATATTATCATTTTATTGCGGCGCTTCCTTTTGTACCCTTCTCCAGGATTCGACCCTTTCTTGCCCTGATTCAATAATTACATATGTATTGTGGATTAACCCACTATTCCGTTCCGATTTTCTCCTTACCTCCCCATTTTATCCAAGCTAAGATATCGTACCGAAAAGCGAGATGAATAATAAATAACCACCCTTAAATAGGTCAAAGTTCTCGTTTATCAAAATGATCCTCGAAAAACATTTTTAGGACGATCATGTTAAAACTCTCGAGGGATAAAAAAACGTAGCGGGTACCTACATTAAGTTTTCATGATTATTAGGGGACAAGCAACCACAAAGAGGTTGGTATAAAGCTGGACATTAAGCTGCGAAGAGCCTCTTGGGCAAGTGAGCGAGAAACGCGTCTCCGCTCGCAACGGTTATAATTGAGTTAAGCTCTTTACGTTGGTGCTCACCTGGTACTTTTCCCCTCGAAACTTTATATTTTTGTTATGCTTCCTGTTATAAAACTTGCAATTTTTTTGTAATGTTAACGAAGACTTTCGAGCGGGGATAATCGGTTTCGTTGTGTCGCATGTTTCGAAATTAATCCTGCGGCCTTTTCCACGTTTCTCTGAAGGTCCAAATTAAAAAAATAGAATTTTCATTCTTTCTACCCGTTACATTTAGTATTCTTTCAGTGTTCTATTCTGCGTTTGAAATCTAAAAAATTACGGTTTTTTGTTGCCTTGTTGCTAGAATTATTACACTCCATGTTGGCCTCTGGGGTACAAAATTTCGAAATGTATGATATTTTTTTATTAACATCATTATCAGACGTTTCTGCTGCTGGAACTCAGACCTATTCTCAGCGTAAGAGGAAGAGAGGTAGAGAAGAAAATGTTTATATGTGTAGCAGTTAAGTAAAGCAAGTTTCCGACATGGATACAAAGTCAAAAAACAAACCAAAAGTACGTTTTGCTGGCTGCCCTTCGTAATTTAATTTCATGAAACAATGAGTGACGTTGACCAGTAGGCAGTGCCTATCGTTTAAATTGGAAACTTTTTACATAATATAATACAGTTCTCATTGTCCATCTGTTTGTTTATAAGGGACTGATTCCGACGCACGTCTGTTTGTTTCCCAAACATAGCTATCCGATTACAAATGCTTCTCTCTGAAAGCTTTCAAGCAAATATTTGCATAAAAATTGCTGTGTTTCTGGTACCATGTTTCAAACTCTTAATACAATGTTTTATATTCTACTAGCTTCTGTCCGTGGTTTCACTCGCGTTCCCACAGGAACCGTGGCTTTTTCTGGGATAAAAACTAACCTATGTCACTCTCCGGTCCATAAACTATATCTATGCCAAACATCACGCCGATCCGTTGTTCCGTTTCTGCGTGAAACAAGGGCAAACTTCAGAACGACTTAGATTCAGAGACAAGTCTATATGTAAAACAACGCAAAACAAAAGTTGTTTATTTTTTCTGTTATTATAATAAAGAGGTATATACGCAAAACAAAACGCAATACTCCACGCTTAGGTTCGTCTCTGAATATTTGCATAAGCGCGGAGTTTTGCTTCCTTATGTCAAAATTGTATAGTATTTTGACATATGAGTTAGATGAAGCATGAGTTAGATTCGTCTCTGAACCTTAGCCTATGAAACTAAATAATCTAACAATTGTCTTATCGTTGCGTTTAAGATTTTTTAACAATGATATCGTCGTCAATTCTGTACGCGCCGTACAAGCCTTGAACTCGCAACGTTATTTCTTATAATTTCGTCATATTGTTATTTTCAGTAATGTTCCTTCCCTTCTTACGTGGGTCACGTGTTTTCGAAGAAAAAATGAGTTGAGGAAAAATGCTTTATGAAAGCGCCTGAAATGGTATCACAGCCTGAAACGTGCGAAAGGCAGGCAGCAGTTGTGTTTTACGTGATAATCCGACAAGGACGCGGTGAGCAGAAGAACGTATGAGATCATTTTTATCCTTGTTTTTATAAAGTACAGTACTAAACAAGAAGAGAGAGAAGAGATTTTGTCTAGCACAATGTACACGAAATCAAAGGAATTCGAATTCAAAAAAATAAACACTCTTTATTCACATGGGCCTCAGGAGAGTTAAAATAAATGACTCTAAATGCCCGTTCTAAATTGGTATAGGGCCGATCAAGAATAAGGGCAAGAAATTCGTAAGCATTCTGTTTCAAAAATAGTTTTACAATGATTCTAATGCTAACAAATCATGTTTATAATTTAAGACGCCACTTTAGGTAGGTACCATTCTTTTATATTGAAATAAGTTTGAAAATAACGATGCGTTTGCTTTTGCAGGATATTTCGTAGTTTTTATTTAATTAAGAAACAGAGACACCACAATGTTGAAATATTTTAATAATAATATGTCTTTAGATGATTCAATTTCTGTTTTTGATTAGAAAAAATATGATATATGTCACCCAAAATATTGAGCATTTCGAGATGAAAGAAATTTTTAGTGGTCTGTTTTTGCGATATTTTAACAAGATTCTAGGCCATAAACACTTGGATACTACTGTATCTTTATTTTGCTTGTAATAGCTATGAAAACTGAGATTAGTGCCACGAAAAACAGGACCTTTTCAGACGTTTTGCTGTAGCCACGCCTTACGTCTAAGTATTCTACTACGTGTACTATTAGTATTCAATGTGACAACGTTACGTTTTTTGCAAAACCCCTATTGTAGCAAGGAATATTACATATCTTTCAAGTTTGAAGATAAATAGTATGATGAATCAGAAAGTGAGTGGAGTAAATTAGTGGTATTGATTACTTATATAACTTAAATTAATTTATAGAATAGAAGAAAAACTCGTATAACGGCTTGGATATTCCACCACTGCGCTTTGACTGTGCTAAATAACGGTCCCTTAACGAAAACTTAGCAGCTTTATTTAATTTTAAACACAAATTGGAGGAGACCGTTTAATTTCGGTACAATAGCGCCCACATTTCATCATAGCGATTGCGTCATTTTTCGTCCGCACCAAATGAATGGCAAGCTCTCTCTCCGTGAATATTTCATTATTCCTCTCCCTTCATGATTCCCTGGTACATTATTAACGATCCCATGCATGTTTTAAAACAGGACAAGTAAGAAAATTGCGCTTTTGTTAAGAAATTTCCAAGGGAAATGAAAGCTTTTCGCTCGCAGATTTACTTGTGTGATTTCAAATTGTGGCACTTTTGATGTAGACCTTTTTAAATATCGATGTTCTGCGAGTGATGGTAGACATTATACGAAGAAGGTATGAAACCAAATCACATTTAAATGGATGACGTGTGCCGACTTAGTAAAAATTTAGGTACGTAATTACACAAACTCGCTCTACTAATTCAGCTCACATCCAAGTGTCTCTGGATCATGTCGGCATATTACTGCTTGGCGGCAGTAATGTGTTCCGGAAATTACTCTTCTTATGAGACATAATACCTAATGTGTCGGGGTAAAGAGCGCAATGCAGTGCCGCGCAGACCTTTGTGTTCCAAAGTTCAGAGTGGCACTACATTTGTTATGGTCCGGCGGTATGCTTACCATCAGGCAAATGGCCAGCTCGTCTCGTTATCCATTAGTATATAAAAAACAACTGTAAATAATAATAAATAAAATTAGGGCTTCGTAATATTTGTTGGCTACGGTGGAACCGTTAACGCTGCTATCAAGCTACGGCTCAGTTAATGCTTGTCAAAGGACCGAGAATGTAAAAAGATAAAACAAAATTACATATACTAAGTACTAGGTACACAAAAATGAGTCACGGTTGTTTCAATACTATACTCGCACGAGTTACGACCTAGTGTAGTTGTGCAACTATTGTTTCAAACTATGTTTGTTGTATGCGCAAACATGTTTATCAAATTATTGCAATAAAATATATAATTCAGTATGTCTAGAACATTATACTACACGGGTTTCAAAACAGGTACTTATTTATAAAACTGTAAAAGTATGCGCTATAGAGCGCTTAGTAATCCTCATAATCATGCACGAATGTTGATGAACCGCTCCGCTGCCTGCCCCGAAGGCGACATTGCGTGATCGTTACAGGAGAATTACGTATCTCTGAGGCTGAATTTGTTTTCATGGAAGTTTTTAATGCTTATGAATATTTTAGCCGAGTTTGATGTTTTATGCGAAATTGAATAAGTAATGAATGACTCATTAAAATAAATAAGCCGGGATGAAAAACAAAGAGCAATCTCAGCGTAGCGTCATTGGACAGAAATGGAAAAGGTTTACGTTTGTAATCTTTTTCAAGCGCAAATAAGGGGTAAATTATATTTTACTGGTTAATTGCCTCCCTTTCATGTGGCAAGTAAATCGTAAGAGGCGAGGAACCGAACCGCTTGTGGTACTCTTCTGTAAGACTCCTTTTGAGGTGGGTTGCCTAGCAGTATTATCCGGCGTACCAGTGATGCATGTCATAAAAGCTCGAAATCTCGGTAGTAAATAGTGCGGTGCATTGCCGCGCGATAAGAGCGAGTGTGGCCGAGCGGGAACTTGTGCGACTTTCAATCCGACGCACCATAGTTCGAATGTCGACTCGGCCCGCACCAATGACTTATATCAAGTTATGTACGGATTATTCACACTTGCTCTAAAACGGTGAAGGAAAACATCGTGAGGAAACCGGCATGTTCAAGAACCACAAAGTTCGAGGACATGTGACATCCACCAAGCCGCACTGGGCCCGCGTGGTGGATTAAGGCCCATACCTCTCTCTGAGAGAAGATGCAACTTTTTATAGAAAAAGTACATCAAAAAATGTTATGATCGTCCTATTAGAATGTTTTGGCTGACACGGCTGGGACCCATCCTGAAAATAGCACTGGAAATTGAACATTAAATAAACACCTTGAGTAAACCCAAAGACAAGCGCTAGTGTAAAATAAATAATAAATGGTAGAACGGACCTTTTCCTCTCTTAAGTTTCTCCTTAAAGTTCTTGTACAGGCTTTCACCAGATAATATACCTATATACACTTTTGGAGCACACGGCACGCTGACTCGAATCACTATTTTAAAAAAATTGGTGAGATATTTTTACTTATATACGAGTCGCTTAAAAAATGTTATACCCAAATAAATAGGTTTTCTATTTTCATATTCCATATTGAGACCAAATGTCTATTGTCTATGTAAAGCATAAATAGAAACCATTGCAATTGTCTCTGCATTTGCGCTGAAACATCTTATACGAGTAGTTCATTCAATTTAGCAAAATTACAAATAAAATCTCCACGCGGGTGAAACCGCGGGCAGCAGCTAGTGATAAACTGGCGGCTAGTTGTATTTGTCGGATGTGAATTAGGTGTGCGATTAACATTTATTATAGTTGAGAATTATGATAACACACATTAGATGGTGTTCCTCAATAAAAGGGCAAGGAAGGTCTTCAACCGTGTGAATTGTTGCTCGCCTTGCCCGTACGTGCGGAATGCCAACACGTAAAACGTGACCTCATGTTTACCTAGCCGGTGTACCTGAT
This sequence comes from Crocallis elinguaria, assembly GCA_907269065.1. Classification (NCBI taxonomy): domain Eukaryota; kingdom Metazoa; phylum Arthropoda; class Insecta; order Lepidoptera; family Geometridae; genus Crocallis; species Crocallis elinguaria. The sequence goes on along the minus strand of OU026076.1, from coordinate 11,980,163 downwards.
ATTTACCATAACACCCTCAATTAAAAACGTCATCAAACTCAATCAAAAAAATTAAACACACGTTAAACCTGTGTTAATCACTGCTTCACGCCTAAACTTGCCGTAGTCACGCGATTAAATATGAGCAACCACAACTCCTGATTTAAGGAGTGTCTAACCATTGTCTAACACAATTCTGTTGTGACATTTCTAATCATTTTTGAAGTTTATCTTTAGACGCTGTCTAGCTAAACAGGCGACTAGAAATGGTTCTTTTGTGGTAACACTATATGTAACTATTCAACCGTTATACAGAGTTTAGTTACTAATGCTGTTCATTTGTATGTTCCTGGTGGTCGAACCAGCAACTCTTAAAATAAAAATTAAGTCCATCAATGTCACCTACTAATGAATGCTGTTTAATAATGCCATAAAAACACTTTAGCTATAAATAAAGCTTTGTTAGACATTTGTGTGTTTGAGCAGATACTTCTAATCCAACCTTTAGTTTATCCCCGTCCAATGTAGGATTTAAAAAAAAAACGAATGTTTTCGTTAAGATACTGAAGAATTAGCAATTTAGATTTCTCATTTAAATAACGGTAGGGAAGGACCTTATCATGCTGACTTTATAGATCGCGAAGATTCCGATTCAAAACACTTTATTCTCATAGGTCCCAGGGGGATTTTTGAATTGATATAGTCAGCAATCCACAGGTTCATTCGTAACTTACAATGGGCTTGGGCTTCGGCGATGAAAAATGTAATACAATTATTAAGCAAGGGAGTGAGGCATTTTATAGTTCTCGCCTGCACATCTAATTATTCCCATCCTCCGTTTATCCTCGGTCATGTTTGTCATAAAATTGTATGCGTGTTTTCATTTTAATGAGATGACTATAACCGTGGATGGACTTATTATATTAATAATTTAAAAACGTGATCACGAGATAACTGAGTGCTTTCAATTATTATCCGTCGCAATGTCGAGACCGGCAAATCCAGTTTGCTAAATATAAAAACTAAATAAAACTTTCATTTCAAAGATGAAAAATCTCTAGGGGGAACCTCTCGTCGTGAGAATCGAACCCACAACGTATTCTTAATAGGTATCTATGACTTATAACCTATGTTATAATACATAGATTGCAAAATTAAGAGCAAAATAGACTGCTAACTAAATCAACTCCCATTTTTAAATGGAGTAATTTTAAACCGTTTTCCAATTGTTCACTCGAAAATCCGTGTTTTTCAGAGTTCTTTAAAGCAGATTTATGAATAAAACATCCCCTTGCAGGCGGAAGCTCGCTGGATTTAGGCGTTTTAGGTATTCGAGAGATTTTCCGGTTGATGTTAAGTCTTTAGGCTAGATTAAGGGATAAGTGTCGGCGTTCAATTTGTTAAGGCGACTTTCGTTTAAAGGTTATTTTTGTAATTATTCCTACTTATTGAGTTCTGTTTCTTTGATTTAACAACAAAGCTAAGGGTGTTACAGTTTCAGAATTTAAAATATTTCTAAATTAAGGTTTATGGAAGTATTGCGGGTTGAAATGCGAGTTATTTTTTACTAGACCTGCGTTTGACTACCGACTTATCTGATGTGAAGTGACGATGTGGTCTTAGCTAAGGTAAGTACAGCGCGTTTCATTATAAGCCTTATTACGCTCTCGTATAAGAGTATGGACCCGAATCCAATACGCGGGCCCAGTGCGGCTTGGTGGATGTCACGTGTCATAGAATATTGTGGTTCTTGAACATGCGGGTTTCCTCACGATGTTTTCTTTCACTGTTTTAGATATAGTGTGATAAATCTGCTCATAACTTGATATGAGTCATAGGTTGGCCGAGTCGAGATTCAAACCAGGGTGCGTCAGATTTAAAGTTGAACAAGTTCCCGCTCGGCCACACTCTCTCTGTGTCTAACACTCTTGTCCATTAAATATTTTCTTATTTTTGTCTTAAACACACTCCGAATATAAGGTCTCACCACAAAAAATTAAACACACTCTAAAAACATTTTGATTTGTTATTGTACATTACATTCTGTGGACACGTGGTCCATACTCTTATAAGATTAGGTCATATATTAATAAAAATTAACAATATTAACAAGATAAAAAGCATCAAGACTGCTACTATGGTCTTAAAACTAAATATATAAACGTTAGAACTAAATTACAAGTAGACAGACTGTTACAAATGGAGTTGACCAGACACCACAAGCGGCACCGGTTCACGAGTAAGACATGTGCCAGCCATCGCACTCCACAACCATTACTGAGGGACGAGGGCGACCCACCACACGATGCCGCCGCGAGCAGAACCTTTTTCGTGAGCATGACCAGCTCCAATTGCTTGCTAAATACGTGATAAACAGCGTCCAACCCCTAAACATGCCTTAGCCGCGTCTTTACATATGATCAACTACAAACCTTGATTTAAGTAGTGTTTAATTGTTGTCTAACGCCATTCTGTTGTGACATTTCTTATCATTTTAGTCGTTTACCTTTAGACACTGTCTAGCTAAACAGGCATCTAAAAGTGGTTTTGTGTGGTAACGCGGATAATGTTTTAAAATTATTTTAATTTCATATAAAAACTTGCAAGCTTAACTTGAGATTATAAATATGCATACAAAGTGATCTTATAACCTTTTAATCTCCTAAAAGCACTCTAAACACACTCTTATGATGGTATCTCATAAAAACCCCATTAAGGCTCCTTCAGACCATCTGGTGCATTCGTAAAGGCTTCCGAAAATTTTAAAGTCGTAACAACCCTAACACATTTAGAGTAAACTGCCAAGGGCTTACGGAGTAGCCCTTCGTTATGTAATGTAGATGGGACTTAAGGGTTGTCACGGTTCACAGGAGCAGACGGTGTAAGATTAGTCTGAAAAAGAAATTGCTTGGATTTTTTGTTTTGCCCATGGTCTTGAAAACTGCCATATTGTAGATAAGAAAAATTCGCTGGAGAATATTCCAATATATCGCAGTTAACAACAAGGAACGCAGCGAGTAATAATCAAAAATCCTTCAGAGTTAGGACGATAATTGAACACCTATTACTAGGTTTATGTTTTTGCTTATTTCTCAAAAAGACACCTATAGAAGCAGTGCTACGTCCCTCCTTATCCAGCAGAGATTGCTAAGCGAGGATTCTATACGGTTCGAATTTTTGGGTACTGCGACCACAAAATAGATATTCAGTCGACAGTGTAGGAAGAAAGGATATGAAACTACTTACCTATTGCCATTTTCGATTCCCATTCCCGAACAATGACTGCGTTAACGGAGTTTTACTGTCAGATGGAATAGAAGAGAGGACGTGCGACAACCCTACGTGCGGAACATAGAGCCTTCCATTAGACCGTCTCGGGTGCTTCCGGTGTTTTCTTTCCACGGCCCATTCGGGTCCTACCCTTCAATGGGCCCAATAAATGTATGACACGGTGTTGCTGAGTTGTATGATGACGTACTGCTATGCGTTTGTTGTACGAGATGTTTAGATATTAAGTGAAGGTGTGGTCTTTAGTTCGAAGTTGAAAGCTGTCAAATCTATTTTCACTGTTTTTTTCTTCTGTTGATCGAGTTATCTGGCTTTCACATTGGTTGGCCCGGTGTGAAGAAACTTGAAGGGTTCAAATCAAAATCTCATCCCGTATATATAATTATATATACCAGCTTTAGCCCGCGGATTCTCACGCCCCAAGATAAAATGTACCTTATAGCACTCCATGGATAGCTTATTTATTATTAAAAGAATTTTCAGAATCGGACCAGAGTGGTATTACAGATTAGCGGCAATAAAAAAAACTTTACCTAGCTCTTTATAATAGTTATAAGTAGTATAGATTGCTTCTAGGATTGTGTACAAAAAAACACAAAATCATAACGACAGGTTTTCGCTTTTGAGAAGAAAATTCAGTGTTTTTGTGCAAACACGACTGTGTAAAGTGAACGTACTGAAGTGTGCCTCACCGTCAGTGACGTTGCAATAGACAAGTCAATAAAGGCACCCCGTTCCATACAATTTCTTTGTAAATGAGCCCAAGCTTGACTTGTAATCATGGCTGCAACAAACAAGAACAAAAAGTAAAAATAAACACGAGCGAATCCACGTTTCTTATTAAAATTTTATCATCCCTATAATACTTTGGTAAATGACTTTCTCGAAAGTCAAAGCTCACTTAATCACAACGAATTTATGGATATCTAGTTAAATCCCAGCTTTACAGTTGACAACGAAAATCCTAATATTAAATAGCATCGCCTTACAAAGGACTGTGTAATCCTCCTGAAAATTAGTATGGATCCACTGAAGCGATTTGACTATATAGGTATTACATTTACAGGTATTATTGGAAGTCTAGACGGCTTATATCTCAGAGCTTCAACTCTGTGAACCTAGGACTTTAGGTATCTAAAGATGTTAAGCTGTTGTCTCTTCAAAGGGTAGAAAATACTTTCGTTACAAAAAGTTACAAGATCTTTTTATCGAAGTTTTTGAATGTCTAGAAAGTTGGAGGCTTTATTGGTCTCGGGATTCTAGTTTTCAAGAGGTTGAATAGTTTTTGTTTATGTTTATTTCTTTTCTAAGTATTGTAATATTATTAACCACGGATTCAATAATAATTCACTCGCAGACAATGGTTATCTTTTCGCGTCTGAGCTCGGGCTATAACTATGCATACAATGTTTGGTTTTTGTAAACCACACCACATACAAGCTAATAATATAGATGTTATCGCACAAACTAACGTAACAACTCTACAACTTTTGATATTATCAACATTTAATATATTTAAGCACCGCAAAACAAACCGAAGGTGGTGATTTGATATGAGGTGAGCTAAGGAGATTTGATATTTAGAATAGAATAGAAATCAGATAATACTTGACTATACAATTACAGCAAGTTACTCATAACTATTTAATTTATAAGTGGTGCTGAATGGGACGTGGCTCAGCAATATGCTGATTGTAAATATACAAACAGCGCTGGTTATCAGCTAAAGCCCAAAGAAGTAGCAAAACGGGGCTATTACATAACAAACATCCTAACGCGCACGAATGAAATAATAACAAACAGTTGGATATTACAATAAATAACACAAGAAAAAGGATGAAGCCGAACGTACTTTAAATGTAAACACTTTCTGCTGGCGGTACATGTTTTCTGTTGATATCATCTATCATCAATTTTGACCTCGATCGTACTGAAATTTACCTTTTACAAGCTGTTTTTTGTTCTTCGGGAAAGGTTGAGTCGGCTTATCTTGCTAATCATTATCAACTGTTTTAATATGGTTCTCTCACTAACCATTGTGTCTATGTTCTTCTTTAGTTCCAGCACGTTTTGTCTTTCAGAAGATAGTAAATATAACATTCTTTGTTACATATTATAGACGAGTAATTCGCAGCTGCGAAAACATCCTAATAAAACTAGGTTTATCTTTTTTCTATCTATATATATACAACTAAATAAAATTGAAGTGTCTGTTAGTAATATCAAAATAACAGCTTTTTACTAAACGCATATGAAAGTATATACGGTACCTATAGCAACACAACCATTTATAAAATTTTTGTCTGTCTGTCTGTCTGTTTGTTCCGGGTAATCTCCGAAACGGCTGGACCGATTTTGACGGGACTCACTGGCAGATAGCTGATGTTACTAGGAGTAACATAGGCTACTTTCATTTTAGAAAAATAATTAGGGTTCCGCGCAAAAAAATAAAAACCATGAAATCCAATATCTCCGCGCGGGTGAAACCGCGGGGCAGCAGCTAGTATTGTATAAAAAAACTTAGTTCGATTTATCCCTACTTACTTCCGTACCCCACTCTGCGCCGTGATAGTAATATTGAAAGTAAATCCATTCCGAATGTGGCCATTAACGGCCCATGGGAAATCGGCGCCGCGGCGGCGTCGGCACCGTTCCAAATAATGCTGTTGTATCTACTGGGTGGATATATCTATATACTTATAGTTCTATGGTGCTGAAATTGGAATTTTTGTTCATTTTTCCTTAGATCTCTTTTTTTGGTTAACGTTTGAACGGCATCGCACCTGATCTTAGGCGACGATGTGGTGGAAGATGGTGGATACGCTAATCTCTTTTTTTTTGTTAACGTTTGAACGGCATCGCACCTGGTCTTAGGCGACGATGTGGTGGAAGATGGTGGATACGCTAAACCTAAATTATTTCATAGAATCCTAGTCCTAGATTAGGACTGGCCTCGTGTAGAATCCCCCGACACGTCGTTGGCGACAGATTTTTATCTTGGGGGTGATAGCTAACCATGCGATGCGACCACTAGCAGATCTATAACCTACTACTACCTCTTTTTATAAAATCCTATGTAATTTTCTTATTTTTTAACTTATCAGTAGTTTCGAGACAACAAACTTAATACATAGACATAGAAAATACAAAATGTTAAACAAGTTTCATATCCAGTTTACGTTGTGGAAAGGCAAAATAATTATTATACAAGACAGTACTGAAACCAGATAGGTAGACTCACCTACCTAATTTATTTTTAAAAAATCCTCTGTATATTTTACGAAAATATTGTAGCTGTTGGTTGGTACAAGTTTGCTTTATAATTATAATAATTATACAAGAGCGGATAATAGTTGGAAGACTGGCGAAGCAATTTGCGTTAGAAGATATGCTATCGACGTTTTTTAATAATAATATTCCACGTATACATTGTACATAATGATATACATATAGAGCGAAACGTGTGTGTTGTTGTAAGAAATACAATCTTAAATACCAAGGTTATTAAGTGATTTTTGAAAGCCTTTCTTCTAATAAACCAACTATAAGAATAATTATTAGAATCGAGCTAGTGATTCCAAAGATCAGCGTTAACAAACAGTCAAATAAACAGACGTACAACAAACTTTACCTCTTTAGAATAGTTATTATCCACAATAAAGTGCTCCAAGAACTGCTTAGAATTATACTAATGAGCAATGAGTTTTTTTAATTCCAATGCAAACGTAAGCATGTTTTCAGAACGTGAACAAGCGCGGAATATTACCATTCCGCCGTACCTTCATGCTCGTGCTTCATGCATCGGTGATGCCACTCGTACAGCGCTAAAAATGCATGTTAAAGATAATTCTGTTCTGTTTTGGAAATTGTATGACAAAAAGCACAGCGAGATCGCATACATTTCCGAAAACACGAGCCGCGCCTCTTTGCCTATCAATATCTTTAACAATCTGAACATTTTCAAGGCAAGTAGGTAGGTACGTTTTGAAGAAAGTTTTAATGAAGTAGTTGAATACGAAATGGGTCAGGCCCGCCGGGACCGGGACGGTATTCGCGAATTTGGGACGCTGTGGCAACGGACAGTTTATTTACATCACTGATTAGAAATTGTTCCGCCTTTCTACTAGCCCATCAAGATCGTAGAGTGAATTTTGGGATACGTAGCGGTGCCACGAAGACCGAATACATCCACCATACCGAAGATAAGTGTGCGTACAATAAATAATAGTGCTCTCTTTCTCTGTTTTGATAATAGCGTGCAGAAACAGTAGCCGAGTATACGAGTTTACAAAACCATTGTTTTTTAATGGGTCAGCGGTGCAAGTACGAAAGTCGGTTCGATAAATTTGTCGAATCGAAAAAACCGATAAATTTATCGAATGTTGCGAGTACCGAAGTCTGATCGTAAAGTATTGTAGTAGCTCTTATTCTCTTTGTCTTCGACCTAGCTATTAGATAACTTTTGTCGATTGCATCGAGGCTCGATAAAATATATAAAATGTCGATTAAACCCACTTTATCGATTTGAACTGCCAATTTTATCGAATTTTATAGATCGAAAAGATCCGTACTAGCGCTGCAGGTTCTAATTTAAGTCGAATAATTAATTCATAAATATTGATAAAGAGAGGGATTTTGAGGGTCAGGCAATAATTACGCTACGTAAACGAAGAACAGGGATTATGCGTAATTTTCAAGACCCGACCAAAGAAATTGTTTGAATCGACGTAGGTACTTACAACTTTTATCGAAACACCAAAACAAGGGTACATAAAACATTTCTTTTAAATTTTCTTGTCGATGAGTGGAAGTCAGGGCGTTCTGTGACAAATTTAACATTCAACAGACAACCAATCTAAATGCAATCTGTAAATAAATGTACTTCTATGTAATTTTAAGCTCCTCGCTGTCAATATTTCCTGTCCACTTACATCGTTCAATTTAGTTACCTAACCACCTACCATCTCCTACGGTTTATAATTTGGGGGCGTTACTCGAAATCAAATTATGTGCCGGCAACTTTGGGGTCCTTAAACCGGGGACGGAAGGATATTTGTATGGAACCCGCAGCTATCGCTCAAGGAAAGCAGCTGTCCATCTTCTGTAATTAGCGACTATAAATTTACGTTTGATTAACAATGTCGTGAGAGTTTTCGAATCGTTTTCATTCCCATTGTCAGATTTACCTACCATTTTACTTTTGTACTGAAGTACAAACAAGTTGAAACTTTGGTCTTATCTTCTCTTCCCATCATGTAAGATGAAGTCAAATTAAAAACCGTTTATAGTAAGAAATCTATACATATAAATAAAATTGTTTGTAATATCAAATAACAGCTTTTTACTAAATGCATATGTAAGTATATACGGTAGATACCTACAACAAATCAGACAGATAGACAGACAGACAAAAATTTTTAAAATGGTTCTTGGTCTGTCCGTTTGTTTGTTCCGGGTAATCTCCGAAACGGCTGGACCGATTTTGACGGGACTTTCACTGGTAGATAGCTGATGATACAAGGAGTAACTTAGGCTACTTTAATTTTAGAAAAATAATTAGGGTTCCGCGCAAAAAATAAAACCCATGAAATCCAATATCTCCACGCGGGTGAAACCGCGGGCAGCAGCTAATAATTTATTGCTTTGCCATGCGAGATCTCTATATAACTATTACTGATAAATAGGCCTGTAAAAGCGGTAAACATCAGCAACTGTTTTCCTCTAACCGCCGCCGGCAACTCTTCAGTTGTGGAATATTCTCCGCAGCCTGCGGCGGACGTTTTGATTACGTATTGATTCGTCTCGAGGGTCCGCCACTTGGACGGTAATTAGAATTTTTGATGGCACTCTGTTTACATTTACTGTGGGAACGGGGGCTAAATTATGTAAGGAGATCTCGTTTAGGAACGTTTAAACGGACCGCGAATCTTGGGCGAGGCGGATGCGAACCGAGAAGCGAGCGCCGCGTAAAAGCTTTACGCAAGGAAATAGGTTACCGGACGAGTGGTGAGGCATGTACGCTGTACGGCGCTTAGCCTGTTGTCTCAGGGTGACAAGCGCGATGCAGTGCCGCGCTAAACTTTGTCGCTTAACTCTCAGGATAGCACTGCATTTTATTAGCTGGTTCTTACTTGTTGCCATGGCGTTGTTTACTTCAAAAAAGCATACAGTATATGATTCGCTTTCGGATTTCAGGGGGACAGGATTTAAACGAATTAGTAATTTACGAATGATATAAGTGTTATTGTTCAACGAATTATTTTACTATAATATATTTTAATCTGGTAACTAATTGAAATGTTTTTTGTTTCAGGTAATTACTGAATTCTTTCAGCAAGCAGGAGTGTGTGAGGTTTGGCTAAATTTGTAAGATACTTCTATTGAATGCTATTTCACAGAAACATAAAAACACTTTGCTATATAAAAGCAAGTCTGGAAATTCATCTCAATCAGGTTGCAAAATTGTATGAATTCAATAAAATTATTAGCATGCCTAAACTCGCGCTCAAAATGAAACTGATTTAGTGTTATATTGTTATAACACTGTATCGCAATCCTATATCGTATAAAACATGTACACACAATGTAAACCGTCCACAACGTCATCAAAACAATAACCTAAAACGGGGAAACAACTTCCTAAAAATAGCAAATGTACCAACATACTATTTTCGAAAACGTGTTTGTTGTCTGCAGGCTGCATAACCAACAGAGTTCGAAATGCTCTCGATTCTATTCGTCCACACGCGCATAGTAAACAAACAAACGTGTCTGCCGGTTTGTTGCGCAGGGCTCGTTTCTCTGATTGGTGCAACAAAAATCGGTGCTGGCTACGTTTGCTACTCGCTCCACGGACGCGGCTTGTTTGGAAACAAATTAAATGCCGGAATGGTGGAAGGATAATTAGTTGGGCGAAAGGCCGCTAGGTAAGTACATTTCAAATGCGTGCGTAAGATAGCTGACCTAAGAGATATAGAGTTTCTTATTTTTTCACGGTAGCTTTTAACTACGAGCAGAATAGATGTGTTTTTATAAGTGTGTGAATTAAAGTATATTAACATAGCTTTTTAATCCCTGACAAAAAGAGGGTTGATATCATTTTGACTGTAAGCAACATTAAAATGGTTAATCCAATTGGTTTTCATGCGGCATTTGGAACTGCATTTGGAATCGGATACCATTTTTATAATGAATAGTGGCAAATAAGCATGCGTGCGACCTGAATTGGCCACCGCCGCCCGTAAACACCTACACAATACCAAAAATATTGTCGACCAGTCGCCTAGTCACTAGTAGATTCCTTAAAAGCTGGTCGTTTGCCCGATGGTAAGCATAACGCCAGCCCATAACTATTGCAGTGGCACCCAGAACTTTGAAACACAAAGGCCTGCGCGGCACTGCAGTGCGCTCGTTACCCTGAGACATTAGGTATTAAGTCTCATAAGCCCAGTAATTTCACTGGCTAGTCGACTCATCAAACCGGAACACAGTAATGCTTGCACACTACTGCTTGGCGGCAGACTTCACGAGCAAAGCGGTGGTAACAACCCAGACGGACACTTGCAGAAGAGTTAGTCCTCCCACTAACAGATTCAGGTTTGTAAGAGTGTCATTCTTTCATCATCTTCCTATTCCCTTTTAATCCGAAGCACTGGATACCTTCTCATTCCTCTTTACGCTTTTTTAAAGTGAGCTAACAGTAGTCAATATTAAAAGTAGGATATTTACTGTGAAATTGTTTTGTGTAAGAACCCTTGTTCTTTCTTTAGGAAAGTAATAGTTCCTATTTGATATTATTTATTTACGTTCACAAAGATCTCTTGCAAAACAGGCTATGTTATATCCCCGAGATTTGGCTGGAGGCGCAAGACTGCTGTGTCTACGCCCACGCGTATTTCGCTGAGATTTTCCTCAATACGTACTAAATATATTCATGGCATAAGTGTGTACTTTACATGTGGCGCTAAAAATAGAAGTAATGGACTTACTACTTCAAAGAAAGTGTATTGATGGATAGAGTGGTTCACTATTTGCATAAAATACTGTGCATCTGTGGATTGAGGAATGATTCGTAACGCGATATTATCTGCGCTGTAGAAGGATCCCAGGCAAAAATGAAAATTAAATCTATTTTTATTGAAATTATCCTTTATCTCACATAAAAAACCCGCCTCTAATGCGACAATTAATATTAATTTGCAACATATTTTCCGTAGAAAATTACACGTCCTCACCGCGGATCAAAATATAGAGAACAAGCTTCACACAAATTTAATGCTTAATCTATATAACATAAGGGTTATAACGACTCGACGAGTGTTCAGTTTCAAATATTAATAACTCTCAAGATTGTTTCGAGGGAAGTATGAGAGAAGTAATATCACAAAATTATTATTTGACATCAAATATCGCGTTCGGAAGTGTCATATTCCTCGCGAATGTTAATTAAATTTGTGTTTTAAAGATAATTGCCAAAGTACTTTGTGGTTTCCGTAAGCTGCGGTTCTGGGTGGTATTAAAATATCTTGACTCCTGGCCGTCCCGAGCTGGTTGTCAGGTGCCGTCGTAAAGATAATTTTATAGCAAAACCTTTTAGGTGAAGTGGTCGTCAAAAGTTCGCTAAGGTGTGTTTTAGTTTAAAATGCGTGTTGTGAAGTAATACTATAATTTTGATAGCATTTGAGATTATTAAAACCACCAAAATGATTAAATCATTATTTTAGGATGAAAATGCAGAGCATTAGCTTTGTTTTTAATTAATAATTTGCAAACTTTCATAGCTATCAAAGAAAATAGTATATTATTGTTATAATAATATATATTCATAATATTAATCTATATGCTAAAGAACTTGAAATAATGAGCTATTAGTTAAATGTTTACAAAATAAATCTGGATTATAGTTATCGTCTTCTCACGTCGTCGTGAATTATAAAACAAACATAATTATTCAGTTTCACACGAAAATAACATTGTATTTATCACTGTCCGTCCATGTACAGTACACTGTCATGTAACAAAGTAAACGTGAACGGTAAAGTCTACTGTGAACTACTGTAAATAAATATATAGCAAGATAGTGCGCTGTAAGTACACACAGCTTCGTCTGAAACGTTTCTGTATCTGCGAGCGTCCAATTTGGCAAGTTTTAACCGTTAGCGGTGCCGGAGTGCACGGTAAATTGAATGGCAGCGTGCTTTCGTTATTTGGCGCGCTGCCTTTGGAGGAGCGAGGATGCCAGGACATAGGTATGCTCGTATATATGCATTTGGTGTACTGAATCAACTTTCAAGATTTGTTAGCACCGTCGATTTGACGCTGAAACAATTTTTATTGTAATTCTTGAAAATGAATCTATTTGTAACACTCCGACTTGGTGGACATAGCCTTTTCCCAAGTTGGCTATATTTAGCCCGATCGGCATTTTATCAAGCGGTATAATTCCAAAGCGTCCTTGTACACTTCGTTCACCAATTCGTGGTTTTTAAAACGTGCCTGCCCTACCCGCCATTACTTTTGCCGCACATATGACCAGCTCGCGTCAGCTTACTATTCCACATAGCTATATCGGTAAGTCTAGTTCTATTTTCGGATTCGATCGAGATATATCGAGCATTGCTTTTTCATAACTCGCTGAGTGGCTTTAATGATGCTGATTGCATTTTCACGGGTAAAACTCTTCGGTCCATAAACTATCGCCATGCAAAAAATCACGTCGATCCATTCATTGCTCCGCGTGAAAGGATAAATCAACAAACACACTTTCGCGTTTACGAGTATAATAGTACGAATTAGGGATGACAGAAGGCCGCGGGCTGCATGAATCCTAGCTTTGGCCCGCAGTTTGACAACTACACGAGTGCAGCAAATTGAATGTCGTCTATACATTATTGGGCTGCCAGTTAGGACGTAATGACTTAAGGCACCCTAGAGACATGCGACGTGTCGCCTGAGATTCGATTAAGTCAAGCTTTGGAGCACGTGCTTACTATCGACGGTTGGAGCAGGTCATTTGAGACGACTACTTACTTCATCATCGCTCAGTAATAATCACGGTAAATATCCCGTTACAATGTATGAATTAGTATAAATAACAGAGAAAGTTTAAAACAGGACTTGAAGTTTGCTAGAACTTACCGTTTAATGCTGCTGTTAGCTTTATAACATATATTGTGTAATATATATTAATCTACTTTTTAAGGCACTTTAACGTATAAATTAAAGCCTTTTTTACATCGAAGCTTTTTCTCTCTAGTTCAGATATAATTACAGAAAAATAAAATAATAAAGTGCTAATCGTTTTGAGAAACCTCTTCGTTTAGAAAGCCGTGTATCGAAACTTTGACCGATCTTGCTTGGTTACAAAAAAGCTGTGAATATTTTTCATGCACACACAAAAAGGCTCTCAAACTTTCACGACCTTTAGCGGTGTCACGTTCCCTCATGACGTTATCCGTCATAGTGTCGGCGCAGCAAGATTAATCGTCTGTTACCGACATTAGATTTGGTATCGTTTTCTTTGATTGTATTTTAAAAATGAGGAGAATCATTGTTCGATGCGTTTTATTTATTCTTTGTTTCGATTTATTTAATTAATGCACATAATAAATTACAGTTCATACAAAATGCAATAACAATTAAAATACATGGGATTCAGATATCTTTGTATTAGATGAAAGGATGTCTGGAATAAGTGCATTTATTACGATTAACGTTGGAAAAAATATTGATTGTGTCAAGTGTCTTAAAGAGTTTACCAAGTTAGTCAAACGACCAAGGTAGGTATACTATATATTGAGTGAGTGAGTAAAAAATTCCTTCAATGTTTCTTCATGACCAATACTGAATGCATTCACGCCCAATGCCCATCCCTACTTGCTCACTTTTTTTTTTGGTAACTCGGGTAAATGCCTTTACGCACATCTCCGCATCCGGGGAGTGCGGAGATAGTGTGGGACTCGCCGCCTGCCCGCTGCACATCGTCCTACCCACTAAAACCACCGGGGGTTTTTCCTGTCGGCTCAGCTAAGGACGAGGTCACGGGCCCGTAGACACACTCCTCGCAACCCCGTCAGCCGTCGTCCGTCACACACTCAACATCCATACACTACAACCCGAAACTAACACTCTTACTCGACACCACACACACATGCAAACTTTCCCACCTATAACAGACATGACCCCACTCGACACAATCACAGCCATAAACTCACACATATAAATGCTTTAATTCATTCCATTCAATTCGAATACAAAATTCAAAACACTTGGACCCCAGAAGAGCACTTATGAATGTTAAAATAAATTATTTAAGTCCCTTTCCAAGTGGGTATAGACCGATCAAGAAGAAGGGCAAGGAACCCGTCGGCAATCATATGCCTTGTAACCATCCTGACACACCATTATCGATTTCTGCCGCCACATTTCATCTCATTTCTCATGGCGTCCCATTATAATCCATAACAGCATGGCTTAAATTATGCGATATTAATGGTGGCCATAGCGCCATGGCGGAAAAATGCCGCGTCATCAATATCCCGGCCTGCGTCGCCATCACGTAGAGTTTTCATATTTTACGGCGTTACGTGCCTCTACAATGTATAGCCCGTTTTTTCTTTGAGATGAGTTGTGCCAAATTGCGCTAGAGATTTTTTTTCGTTTTTGTAGCATTGTCGATCTACTTTTTTTTTATAAACAGGTAAGTAGTGTTTTTATTCCCTTGAAGTAATGAGACAAGTAAGCTTGCACGTAACAAATGCAGTGTCATTCATCAGTATAAGCATAATTATGGTGCCTTAATTTTGCATTGAAAAGTCCTCTGTCGCCCTGAAAATATCAGGTTTCAAATATCACATTTCGAAGAAAGTAATTTTATTGATATTTCAAATAACTATGCGGTTAGGACATTTGTTCTCCAATGGAGAAGATAGATTCTCGAGTAGCGACCACGAACCGGAAGATGTGTAGGCCTGCCCCCCACTAGGTGGACCGACGACCTGGGCCAAACCGCGAGAGCCGTTGGATGCAATTTAATTTCAAAATTCTTGAGTCTTTCACAAGCTTTTGTTCAGGCTCACAGTGGGTACCACCGCTTGTGTGTGTGTCACACAAGCGGCCAAACAACATGCCAAAATTCCTTTTTTTTTACCAAAGCGAGAACTCTTTCACAAAACCTCCAAAAAGAGGCCGCCATTCGTAACATAGCGTGGTAGTTAAAGGGTAGGCGGCGAAGATCTTCGGATAGCCTAACAAATTCACCACCAATATCAGGTCTGACGACTTGTCTTGCTGTATGAGACTAAAAGGAGATGTAAATAAATTGGTTACTGCATAGTCAGCCGCGTCAAACGCTCCTCGCAGTAATGCGAGAGTAACGCGCCTGATTGACAAGACGCCAGAGCTGGCTTGTATCGTGTTTCTCTTAATTCTGTTTTTTTTTTTGTTTGGCCGGTGACGTGCGTCTGTGGTTCTAGTAATTTTCTCCGTTTTGGAGTTAGCTTTGCGAACAAGTAAATTTTATGTTAATTGTTTACACCTCGCGGATTTCCATACAAACTTTCAAGTCCAGAGTAAATTAAACTTTATACTCTTAGGCAAGATACATAGGTCTAACATGTCGAATTGTCGATGTAACAAAAGTTACATAAAATACGACTGCTTTAGTCAGTGTTACTCGGGATGATGTAAGTATTCTTAAGATACCCCATCATACATACAACATTACACTCCTTTTTTGTGTAGTCGTGTAAATAGTAGAGTACATTTTTTAAATGTCTTAATTTAAAAAAGATCATTTATTTTTCTGTTTGTATGGAAAACTTAATACTCTCGCTCTTTAGTTTTAATACTCTTTTTCGAAAAGATTAGTTTTTATTATTTAAGAAAGATATTATTTTAAGAAGATTAGATTTTATTATTTAAGAAAGAAGAAAAAACATCTATCGTGTTTACCATTATTATGGTAAACTTTGGTGTTTGGCCACAGATGTTCATTTTTCTGCTCTTCTAGTCTGCGGAACCTAACAGTAGTGTTGACTGCTGAGTGTACATAAGCGACGTTATGTTCTCGCTACTCGCTCACACTGTGACCGAGCTCTGTTTGTTTATTATTTCTTCGTGTTTCGCCTGTTTTCGCTATTGAAAGATTTGAGTGTACGCTCGGTACGTCAAAGGCGTGTCGCGCCTTCCCGCCGAATTGATGTCTTTTTTCTCGGAGGCTGCTTTTCTTTATTTTGTATTATAAGGCTTTTGTTTGACTTTTAGTAGGTGAGAAAATAAATGGTGAGAAAGAAATTATGGCTCAGAACTAAGCCGTAATTCCTTCGCTCTTTTGATGCTCGAGACTTTGATGTAGTTTGTAATGTTGACAACAAAATAAGAGCGAAGGATTGTTTTTCATGTCTAAAGTTGGATAAACAATGATTGCTCAGTGATAGTGACGTCGGCCGACATTCGTAGATCGGTAGTTCGAATTTTACACTGAGTTTGAGGTTCCGCTGGAGGAAAATATCGTGATACAATAATAGCAGCATGGTGGTAAGGTATATTAGTACTACTCGCCGCCTAGCTACCACCTTCAAGTTGAAAATCTATCGCTAAAACCCTATACGGTATGTTCGGGCAGCCGCACTTAGGCTAAGATTCAGAGACGATTCGAAGCGTAGACTTTGGCTTTCATATGTCAAAACTGTATAGAATTTTGACGTATGGAAGCGTGAGTCCACGCTTAGATTCGTGTCTGAATCTCAGCCTTAGACCCAGTCCTAATGACATATACTCTAAAGCAAGTTTAACGGATTCGCCATCTTTGACAATTTCGTCGCTTAAGATCAGTGCTAACCCATTAAGTGTTAAAAAAATGTTGTCTACAACAAGTCTATGTAACAAATGTTATATAAATAAAAAACGCGACTGCCCCAGCCAGTATCACTCGGGATGATGTATTCTAACAATACCCTATACATTCAAACCTGTTTAGGAATTTAAAAGTTATGGTGCAATAAAGAAACTCGCATACATACACACATGAAACCTAATAAAAACATTACACTCCTTTTTTGTGCAGTTGTGTAATAATTTATTTCTCTTAGAGGTTACCGCTGCTATCTAACTTGATCTTGATGTTACACGTACACGCTCAGTTTGATAGCGCCTGATCATTCACAACTGAACTTGTCAATCTCACATAAGCAACCTTTTCATCACCCATAATTATTGTAGACATTAATCTCCAATCGAAATTAAATATTCGTACAACATACACAAGCAACATTTAAACAACAAAAACACATTATACAAAAAGCATTTGACTTCGGAATCCGTGTAAACCGATTGTGAATTCCATTTATTTTGTAAACAGCCGTTTGATAAGACTTATTGGAACAACATTAAGGGAAGCCGGCAAAAGCGACGAGTTTTCTGCGGAACACGCGAGCGGGTGTTATTGATTCCCGCTTTGTAATACAATTGGTTTTTAAAGAAGAAAATTAGGTTTTTCTAGGTTTGATTGAATACTTGCGAATGCAATGCGTGTTTGATAAAATTAAACTAGAGGTGTCGCAAATACGAATCTTTGCGATTGATATATCAAATTCAAAATTCTTTATTCACATGGGCTCCAAGGGAGCACTCATGAAAGACTAATCTGCGTACCAAATTGGTATCTGTAGACCGAACAAGATGAATGGCAAGAAACTTGTCGATAAAATTATCAGTTCATATCGTTTTTGGGTTTTTATATAATCTTTGATATAATGCTTTGATATAATCGTTAAATAGGCTTTGATAAAATAGTCAAAAGTTATAATCGTTGATATAATCGTTAAAAAGGCTTTGATATAATCGTCAAAAGTTGTCGAATGATGTGAAGTTTGATGTTTGTTCTCGTATTATTTATGGTCGAATGTTTGACATTTCGTAAGAGAACATTCGATAAAAACTTTTTATTTAATTTTTTTCTTGTCCTGGATACAGTATCCTTTAATGACAATATTAAAAACATATTAAAATTCTTCTAGTTAGATATAAAAGTTGCATGTGACATACAAACATGATGTTTTTTCTACACTTTCCCAGATAAACTCCAAAATAGATTTAAAAATAAGCTAGCTCGATTCCAAAGAGAATATAAAGCTACGACAAAAGTTTACGATCAGACTTCGGTACTCCCAACATTCGCTAAGTTTATCAGTTTTATCATTTCTACAAATTTATAGATCCTATTTCCGTACTTGCGCCACATAAAAAACACAGTAAAACGTAATAAAAACTACATTGATAAAGTGTAAGTAAATAATGATTATACTATTACTGTCATCTCGTCATGTTTGGGGTCCTTGTCTACCCCAGGAACGATCAAAGTTTTCTATAAAAATGTTCTTTCAATAATAATGTACCTATATTGTTAATTACTGATATTTACCAGAGATGAGCGGTAACAAACAAATAAACAAACATAAACCATATTGTACTCTTTTTAATATTAGTGTAGGTAGGAACTCGGCTCAAGTTACACAGTCTGGTTAGTCTAGTAAACACTGATGACATATCGAGAAGGAATTTTATTCTCGCATAAATTTAAAATTTTGGGAAACATCTTTACAAGCTGCTTCAAGCAACCATTTCGCATATAACAAATCGTATATGGTTTGCTCTGAAATGATACTCGTAAATCTCGTAATCCAACCCCCAGACATCTGCCAGGACGTTAGAAAGCTGCAGCTCGTTCATCATCCTGTCTGAACGAGCGCGTTGCACTTAACCTATAAGGAGCAGCGTAGACGCTTATCCAAACGTACGTTTGCTTGTCAGAATAGCAACGCTTTTGCGTCAAGCATGGATTTCGTGATACTCGAAATGCGCGCTTGACGCAAAAGCGTTGTTATTTTGACAAGCAAACGTACGTTTGCAGAAGCGTCTACGCTGCCCCTAAAACATATCGTGTTTACACGCTCAGCATATCTCCTTACCAAGTCCGTCTCAAGACGCGTCTGGTTGAGCTCCAAACGTTGGACATGGTGACGTTAATGCAGATCATACATCAAGCTGCCACGCTGAGCGCGATGCACTTACGCGATATTCTGGTTTGCTTTTAAGAAATCAATTAGGGGATAAAACACCCCATGATGCAGGTAAAGATCGAAAATTGATAGATTCACTACTTTATACATTGTAACGGGATATTTACCGTGATTATTATAAGCTGGTGAGCTCCCGATATTTCGACGCTGTTGCAAGCATCATGTTCACGGGAATACTGAATAGATTCAGTTGGTTTAGAATCAATGCGAATGACATGTAAAATATCTATGTCCAACTGTGGTGTGACAAAGTTTGTAAATAATAAAGGAAAATGATGACGGGAACATTTTCAAATGATAAGTAAGATAATATAAAATATACGCGAAAATAGCCGTTTGGTACAGCCGCACAATGGGCCAACGAACGCGGCCAATGACAACGCGTGTAGTGGGAAAGATTTTTCATGGTATCGATGCAAACCGAGTGTTCAAATGGCCGCGATCGAGTCACAAGCTGCGGTGGGGGCCGCAAATGTGGCTCGCCTGCCGCGCACATTCTACCACAAACGCTGGCTTCGAGAATAGAAGGGGCATTTGGGTGCATAAGGACGGCCTAAGAACCGGAGTGCCTCTTTTGTTCTCTTGTGCATGTTTGTGCATGGCTACCTTTCACTTTTTTATAGTTCAGCGCGCAACAGAATTTTCCTTAAATTATAGATTGAACTTAAGTGCAATTCGGCGTACCAGAGTTAGACGATCCGTGCCTAGTGTTTAAAAATTAACGGATCTGCATTAATCGGGCTCGCTTAGAACTGGAAAACTATTTAGGAACCAGTTATGTGGTAACGGAGCATCACAAGTAAAAAACTGTAGATAATCTATCCCATCATCAACCCATTACGCTCGAACTGCTGAGATACCATCCTTCTCTCAGAGACAGAGCGTATGGGCCATAAACACATAATTCACTACGCGGGCTTACTAGTTCGTCTTGATGGATGTCACATGTACTCGAGTTTTGTGGTTCTTGAACGTGTGCGTTTCCTCAAAATGTTTTCCTTCGCTGTTTTAGAGCGAGTGTGCCGTAAATTCGCACATAACTTGATATATTGGTGCAGAACCAAGCTGAGATAATCCATCTACGTAGTGTTTAGTCAGATGCTTGAGCGGCGGAGTAGCTAGCTGTAAGTCCGCTAGCCCGGAACGACATGGAAATCTGTTCTCCGTATATCATCCTGTCACGGCGTGCGCGGAGCACTCGAGGATTAGCAGTTTGGCAAGACCGCCTGGGGGATTAAACGGTTAGGTCTAGGTTTTGGCTTTAGCTTCACTCGCTTGAACTTTGAGATCGACTTCCATTATGAATGCTTGCCAGATATTAGGATACAAGTGCTGTACAGTGCTAGGTGGTGTCCAGGTGATTACTTTTCGGCCAAGTTCAGTGTGACAGCGGTCAAATTGCCAGCAAAATTACTTGAGATATATGGAAGGAAAGTGGGAAATGCGCCAATAATTAAATGGGAATTATAATTAATTAGGCGTGGCAGGTAGGAAATGCTCTAACAATGACGCATTATTTTCATCATGATGTTTATCTTCCTTAAAAACTCAAGCTCATTATAGGATTCAAACCCTAGACCTGCAGACCAGCGAACTATCTCATTACCACTAAGCCATTATCATTTCTATTTAATAATGAGGTAGATACTTACCTCATGATAATAGCATCATATCTGACATAAGATCATATATGAAACTTTGAAATTACTATATAACTTACCTTACTTAGATTTTGTCCATTGCTTTCAACTATTCTGCTTAATCCATGAGATCTTAGTATAGAAGTTAACTTATAATGAGCATTTTCCAAGTTAAATGTAGTAACAAAAATCCTTACTAATAAGGATTACCAAGGGCTAATATTATAAATGCGAAACTGTTTGTTGGTTTGTCCTTCTTTCAGACAGCCAGAGAGCTACAGATCAACGTGATTTTTTGTATAGAAATAGTTTACGGACTGGATAGTGAAATGGCTTGTTTTCCCCCAGAAAAATGCACGGTTTTGATTTGAAGAAAATCATATTAACTTGATCACTTCTAGCATTGAGTCGTCCTTCAGTCTTATACGACAAAGCTAGCAATGGTTGCTGCCTTGACTGACACCCGGGGATCCGAGTGCGACATGGAGCTGCTCATTCATCATGGTGTCAGCTCGGGGGTGCAGCCAGAGTGGTCGGTCGCCGAGACCCGCAGGGGGATTTTAATGCACTCGGAATGATTCCGTGTACAGGAAGCGACGGTTTATATCTCAGAATATTACACCGATACAAGTTCATAAAATTTTCTGATTGACGGAGGTTTTAGTTTGGTGCATGGACATACAAATATAACAGCGGAAACAAATAATCAACAATTACCAATATTTGGTGAGAGTTCCAATCCGTCTCCAATAATGGAAACAATGATACGTAGGTCCATCGACCTACAATTCGATTCTTTCCATGATTGTTTGTTGGTTTTCAGGGTAAAACAGTTTGCAAGCTGTACAAACTGATCCTGATGCTATCTTCGCTTCAATCTTGGTAGTGTAATGGTCGAGCAGATCAGCTCGAAAATACTCATGACAGAGATTGCGGGTTCGACCGGCTACTTCTCGTAAGTAAGTAATTGTTTACCTGCCTGGGTGTTGCGCAACGCAAGCCGTGTTGTTTCTGACTCTCAGTAGATGGTAAATTATTGGAAAAAACATGTATATTTTGTTCTCAATCTATAAAGGTCCTTACAACTTGATATTTATACATTTTATACATTTTTTTATATTTATAACGTAGGAAACTGAACCGAAACCGTATTCACATTTCGCCGCAACAAAGTGGCCGAAAGACGTAACTCGCATCAATATTATATCCCCAAAAAGCTACCTAACCCTTACCTTCCGGGACGTTTTTCTTCAATATTTCCTGTCACTTTGTTGATAAATTGTTCCTCGCTTATGTTGTATTGAACACTCGTTAGTGAGCCCAGGGAGGAGCGAATTCTCTACAAGTTTCCTCTGTAACTTTGTATGTAAATCCTGTCTCGATAATTTGGTTTATCCTCAAAGTTTGTACACAAAAATGCGAGAAAATGTGAGAGAAAACACACAGTTTTCTTTTTAAGATTCCCTCTTGAGGGGAAAGACGTGCGAACGGTCTATTTGGTTTTTCTATGTGAAATCTTGAACGAAAAGAACGAAAATTTTACCTTTGGTTGAATATCTGAGCAGGAATGATATAAATAATAATTCATTTCAAAATAAAAGATTGTTTAACTCCATGGTTTACCCGTTATCATGTTCCCTACTGTTACAAGGAGTAACTTAGGCTACGTCAGCGAAGCCGCGGGGCACAACTAGTTTTTTTTTATATATAACATACAAAACGACGAGATGAAAACTTATTATTCCATTACCATACAATTGAAATTATAACAACGAAAGGTTAAAACAAAAGCATATACAATAATATAAAAAAAACTTTACAAAATAATAATATGCATTTGTTTATTTTAAATGTTGGCGTATAATTGATCCTACCTCTATTTGGCCTGTCTTTCAAATGCACTCTTATTTATAAATACTCAAATTTACAGTTTTTCTCATATAGAGAGAGAATACGAAAAGTGCTAGGTTTCCCAAAACAAATAACCTATATCACCTCTCGGTTCTAAGGCGACATAAACTAGCAGAGGTATCATATTTATAACCTCCCGGTGGTCTCAGATTATCTGGTTTTATTTATGTGACGAGGGTGTTTTTGATGAGGGATGGCATGCCGTTGTGTGTAATTTACGTGCTCTAAATCTCTTACAGGTTGCTGCGGCCCTGGTATCTGATCGTTTCTGTAATAAGCTTTACTAAGTAAAATTGTGTTTGGGCTAATTTATTTTTATGTTCATTACATTTTGTACAAAAAATAAATCTAGATTTTTTCAGACTGTAAGAGCCTCGCTGTTATCAATATTTGTGATCTCAATTTTTTTGAGAATGAAAGTTGAGCGTCAGCTGTCATCAGAGCACTGCCTTATATTTACCATGCCATCCTAAATACACTCGTTTATATGTCAGACGTTGATCACATACTCAATTTACACTATTGTTCCATACTCAACTGAGTTTCCAATCACGATAGAGCTGTCCGAATCGATAACTCACTGTGGCACGGCATAACTCCACTGACAATATATGGGTACGCTACCTAAACATAGTAACGCTGACAGTGGATTATTTCGGGTCGCATTGAACTGAGTATTTCTATATTGCGTTAGTTGATTTCACTGGATGTGCTCTAGTTCCATAGATGGACCCTACGTGGAAAGAAATGCACGTCGTGTATTACGCTGGTAGTTTTTAGGGTTTAGGACCCAAAAGATTTAAATGGAACCTTACTGTGGCAACTTTGGCTGTCTGTCTATATGACTATCACAGGCTTGTAAATCCATAAAATATTGAAGTGAAGAGCGATAGTCACGTCTGTTAAAAACATCGCGCCTCAATGAGCTCTGACTTGTTGTTTTGGTGACAAAAGACCCTGATCATTCTTCAAAGCAACAGTTCTAAAAGTTAATTTGTAATTTTAATGAGCTGAGAGACATGCACACTCGTAAATAGAAATGCATAGTTGCATCACTTACCCTGTGAAAACTTACAAATAATTTTATTGGAACAAACTGATGTAACAACAATACCTTAAAATTATGATGACTGGGTTACTTACACAATACTTGATAGAGTATCCGGCTTGTACCTATATATTTAATTTTTGCACACTTCGATGTTGTTTTAATAATTTACTCCTAATTCTTATGATATATATATATTATCTTTTTGTTTACTATAAAGGTTAATGTTGTACTTCTCTCTATTATAATCTGTACTTGTATGTATATCCTTCGTGATGTCACCAGAGCGGCCTCAACGGAAGACCAGCGCCGGTCGAATGGCCGGCATACGCTGAGTTGGGACCGTTTCGTAGCAAATTATTGGTATCTAATAATGCCTATAAATATGTTTTTCTTACTTCTATATATTGTTATATAATGTAATATGTATAGTGTAATATATGTATTGTAATATTTATTTTTGCTACGAATAAACTTTTTTCTTTCTTCTTTCTTTCTTTCTTTCTAACAAAGTTACATAAAAAAAAATTACAACTACCCTAGCCAATGTCACTCGGGAATCGGGATGATGTAAGGATTCTAACGATACTCCATATACATTGAAATCTGCTCAGGCATTTAAAAGTTATGGTGGAATAAAGAAACGAAATCCAAATATTGATTATGGAGAAGTGGGGTCATAATACAAGCTTGGCTAGTGTCTTGGTGATCGCAGTAAATATTAATTTTTACCGAGGAGAATGCTGCTGGTCATTCTTTGCATAATTTTCCCTTAGTCGGCTCTTACAGCACTCGGAAGAGATGGGGTTCTTACTCGTAAGTCGGGGCCACACGGCGAATCCAGCCGTTAGTTGCAATAAAAAATAGCACAAATGATGCGTCTTATCCAGATGTGCATACTCCGCGGCCGCGCTATCTGCGTTCATTTATCAATATCACGAGTTGTCGGATTATATCCGCCGCCGGATCTGGGCCTCTGATTGTCGACAAACGCATCGCTAACGAGATTACGTTACTACCGCTTAATGTTGTGAAAATCTGCTATGGTATTAGACAAGGATCTGTCAAATACGATATTTCGCTCTCCAAGATTTCCGTCCATGCTAAAACTATCGCCAGTAACAATTATAAAAAGTAACATTATTATTTATTATGTGAGTGCGGTAGAGCGGGAACTTGTATGACTTTCAATCCGACGCACCATAGTTCGAATCTCGGGTCGCTCCGCACCAATGACTTATATCAAGTTTTGTGTGGCTTTTTAAGTCAGTTTTGAGATATTATTTTCAGTTTTAGTACACGTACTAACACAACGGAAGAGTATTACAAAAGAGTGTTGGATAAATTGAATTTGTTACTTCTGCCTTCCTACTCAAATTTTTATTTGAGGCAGGAGTAACAACTTCACGATGATCATGATTCACAAGTCACTTAATTATATTTTTGTCAATAAAACTCTTATCCAGCTTAGGTCTCGTCTGCACGTTGAGTTGTGTCTATCCCAATAGGATCTCTAACGGCAATAGACTCGTCCCAAACGTATATGCGAAATTGCGAATACAGCCTGATATGTGGGTCAGGTCATTTGGTATAGTGGACGTAATCCGATATGTTTGTCTAGAATTACCAACTAGGCATTGTAGTGGTGGAGTACTCGTGCCGGAAATTTCAAAGAGCTTTTTGGGTCTATCTACTTATTATGTATACATGGATGCTGCTTATTATATATTCTAGAATAGCTGTGCCTCGCGGCTTCGACCACGAAATGTTCTAAAATAAAACTAGCCTAAGTTACTCCTTATAACATGAGCTATCTACCAGTGAAAGTCCCATCAAAACCCGTCCAACCGTTTTGAAGATTAGACGGAACAAACAATCATTGCCCTGATTTCGTTAATATTTATTTAGGTAAAAAAACTGTTATTTTGACATTACAAACAGATGCATCCATTTTATTTATTTGTATAGAAGAAGCTGATCTTATTGGGTGGTAAACCTGCTCGCACTCGGGCCTTTCGCTACAGCCACAAAAAGCCGAGTTGCTGTATGAGCTCTCCGCACACGGTAACGCCTGTGGTCGCTTCACGCAACAAAACGCCGTTTCTTCAATTGCTTCAGCAATTCGGAAGCCGAACACTAAAACCATAAAAAGAAAGAGCAGTTAAAAGTACGTTCGAATTTATCGTATACTACCTGAAACAACACTCAATAGCATAATGAGCATCAAGCAGTTTACAAAAAAAAAACGAAGACAACATCAACGTGAAGTAAATCTCCGTTTCAGCGTAGGTTAAAAGGAAAGCGGTTATCCGGTGGCCGGTTCTGTCCATCACTATCGTATTACCTGGTGTCCAGTGACGTCATCGGTTACCGCGCCGTCACGAGACGTGCCATCGATCATCTCTGGGGTGCTGTACTATTACCGGTATGGCTTGACTTAAGACATTTATCTTCTAGGGGGACGGAGGAGAATCGATCTTGGAATGATGAAAGTAGTATGTTACATGTAATTGGGATGTTGATCATTGGCTGGCGTGACCGGTGACTGCTGCGTTTAAGGAGTTTATAATACGAAATTACCAGGCAGTTCAATTTATGCTGTAAGTTGACTGGAATGAAATAAGAGTTACTCCTGCTGGTCTGTCATCGGCAGAAAAATGGTAACATTACAGCTAGTTACATCTACGTTTCTTTCCTAGGAAAGTAGAAATTCCTAGTAACACTAGTAGTACTGTGAACGGCCTCGCGAGCACAAACTTTCTTTGTAACAATAGTGTTCGTCGACTAAGAAAAACATCGATCGAGGGTAATCCCGGCGCGCAACATTTGGTGCCTAATGACCGTCCGGATTAATTCGTAACAATCGTTTTTATACGGCTAAACGAAGCACTTACGTATTCAGGATTCGTGATTGTACGAACGGTGTCAGTTTGTATTCCTTCGGCTAAAACGGCTAAATTTTATGAAATGAGATACAATGCCAAACTACATATATTGTTTTACTCTACAAGCTTCCGAGCGCTACTCATCGTTCACCTGGTGTCTAACCACTATTTCACGCGTTACTAAGTTATAATGTGGTCGGAGCTGGTAAAAATCTTAGGGCTCATTTTCCATTGTAGCTGCCCTAGCACACTCCCGTTCGGAAAGGAGTGAAAATACTCAGCGATTTATACGATTTTTTAATGATAATAATATTATATGTTAATCGATATCTACGGGATTTATCATTTACTCAGCATCTGTGTACTATGAAGTTAAGAAGCACAGACTTACTAGAGATGCGTAAAAAGACTGGATAGTAGATTTGGGATTTAGTTAATAGATTTTTGATGTATTAAGTAACTGATTTTACGTGTATCACACCACTATGTTGAAGCAAAATCAATTTCATTTGATTTTCGTTATTTTTTAATACTTGCCTTATTGCTTTCAGCTGATTTCCAGAAGTTTGAAACGATATTTCTTAGTTTACAAACCAAACTGTGTCTTATATCGAAAACAATTAACAAACAGCAGAAACGCTTCCCTCCGAGGTTAATGAATAATGCAAGGCAGATCATCCGCCAACTAACGAGCTACACTGTGTACATAGTGTAACTCATATACGTCGTCACGCTTCCCTACTTTAATATCTTGTGGATACATTCATTTGTCACTTGTAGATAGTGGGGTGAGTGAGTCTTCTGCTGTCTTTCTCTTTGACGTCTTGATTCTAAGCTCGACTTAGATTGATAATTCGCTTTGTAAGCTTGGATATCGGATGGTCCGTTGTTTAGTTTCGGTGACTATTAAATCTTCATGGCTTTAGATTTGAATATTCTTATACCTGTTAAAAAGTGATATATGTACTACAGTGAAAGTGACCCCACCCCACCTTCCCTGCCTTAAAAGGGCACCTTAAACGGTTGTTTATTTTTATTTCCGTCATAACTCGTGACGTAGCCATTAGAGTGGCCTAAAAATCTTGACACCGGGGTTACTTATCAACTACATATCGATGATAATTGATAATAATAATCTTTGAACTCATCCGCCACCTACACTTACCACGTCTTAATGAAAATCCACATGTATCCAGCAAAACATCCTGTCTAATCTAATAATAATCGTAACAACATCTCTGTTTATTCGAGAAAGCAACAACAGCGCCGGCGTAACGCGACCGGATACCGATGAATAATTCGCTGAGCAGAAGACTATGAACAAATATGACAGTAATATGTTAGCACGTACGACGTACGTATATATTATAGTATGTTACATCCTTGAGTTTGTCTGTTTATGGATGAGCTGGTCTTAGGTGGGCGTCTGATCCATCAAAGGTTTTTTGCTACAGTTGGATGAACATCTATGATATTGTATTGTAGCGAAAATGTCTACAGTGAGGCCGCCCACCTATCTGTAGAGCGAGGGTTCAATATTATAATGAACATTATTAATCTTTCGATGATATAGCATGATAGTATACAGTTTCTAGTACCCTCAAATTGAGAATCTGTCGCATTGGAATAATTGGTTTGCTTCGGCAGTTTCACCGTTCAGCTCTCATTCGTGGTTTATCGTTTTCACGGCCATCGTTTACATCGCCAATTATGATAAAATGTGATCATGGTCAAACTCTATTTTTGTATTCGCACCTTGACTGGATCTCAGTAAAAAAATAAAGCTGTCGGTTCGATGTTTAAGGTACAGCCATATCGCGATGTTAGCTAAATGATTGTTAATTTTTCTTTGCATTTTTATGGATAAACCGTACTTAGCTTATAAGATACTCTCGTCCGTTTTGAAACCGGGCCTCCAACGGTAGTAATCTAATATGTGTACAATTAAACTAGGTAGGGGTAGCGTTTAAATTATTATAGTTATTCTAGACTAAACTAGTAGTATGTTTATCTAAAATGTCCCGCGGATCAAAACCTTGAAACCAGCGAGCAGTATAAGTATAACGGCTCTTGGCTGGAGAGTACTATTGCCGCGTCTAGACGCGAGTGCTCTTCAACTGAGCAGGCTCGTTTTCGTCTTCGCATAGCTGGCCAATTCCTGTCATGTTCACTATCATCTTTAGAGCTTCAAACAACAGCGATACGATAAATTTAAGGCATTTTTATTACGGGCTACGACATATAATGACAACCAACATACGTTCATTTATCAAAACTTAGCAACTTAGGTTTACTGATAAACTTAGGCCATTTAAAACATTTCCAGACCGCAGGACAACACTTCAGCTGAAATTAACCCCAAACCTTCCCAAAAGTTACCAGGCTACCATATAGAGCTACCAGCAAAACTACATGTGTGTACCAGGCTATCAGCAGAACCGTATAGTAAACCCGCCGAAACTCTAGTCATAAGCTCACATGTCGAACAAATCCTGGTCATTTAGATTATGCTCATTGTTATGGGATCGGCGTTATTTTGATGTGAACCTTCCTTTGCTTATCGAACTGTTTGATTCAACTCTATTACATCTGGAATAAGGTTTATTTTACATTTATCGAAGATTTTTTGCTTGTAATTCTATCATGAATATTTCAGATCGGATTGGACTTTACCTTTATCGACGTAAGGTTCATTTCTCTTCAGCTCCAATTGACGCAGTCTTGTCTATTTTGTCTTCAGATTTATCAGAATCATCTTCAGGATCCAGTCTATAATGGTTTGTTTTCTTTAGCATCAACCGATGGTGCTTTAGTTTTGCTATTGTGATTTATGGTATAATGGCTCGTATTGTCTGTGTTTAGACTTTATTTTGGTTTGTGGTGTACGTGTCGTAGGTTGTCCGTATCGTCTGACTGGCTTTGCATGAATTTTTCATTATTAATGCTATCCGATGCGGGCTACCTTGTGTTTTCGGGATTATGTTTGTTTACGTTTTTGTGGTTGCTTATGATTTCTGTTCTCCTGGTAATCTGATTACGGAATGATTGGTTTGGGGTCGGACTTTTGAAACAGATTGTAAACAAGGTTTTATGTTCATCAATATTTATGGAATTTAGATTATTTATGTACCTCGAAATATTTGTGTTAAGTATTTATTGAAATTCCGTCAGTTTTCTTTTTACTTGATTAATAAACAAGACTAAATCAACCTTTTACAAGAATAACAACTTTTAAGGTGTTCATCGTAGTTTGCTGTCAATGTTTTAATTCGAGAGGTTTCTAACACTGGTATAATATGTGGTCACAGATAACTTGTTGTTTTTGTCTTAGAATCGATTGAAGGTAAAGTAGTTTAGTGTTTGAGGGGGCCAATCATTTGCGGCATCGTAATTTTTACTAGCTACTTCCCTCCCCGGCCGCCTGCACACCACAGGCGTATCACGAAAGACCTTGACGGAATAAATCGCAAAAATATTTCGTTTCCAAAGATATTTACTAAATTTAACCATTGCCCTGATGTTGTAAATTTTCCAATTGTCAATTGCTAAATACCAGATGCCCGGGTCCCAAACGGCCAAGAGATAATTCAATTGGCCAGAGCTCGGCCTTGGGGCATAAATCAATCCCAGTTGCGAACCTGTAGGCTATGCCGCGTGGTACGAGTACAGCGTGACCAGGTCGAGAACAACAAATGTAGACCGGTCGCTATATTAGTAGTGAACCGATGTTGAGAGTGAGGTCGTCCGCTGATCCGCAACCAAAAGTTCGTATCCGACGGTCGACTGGTGAAGAAAATGCGTTAAATTTGTGTATTTTAAATACTTTTAATAGTAACTTTGGAATTTGAAAATTTATTTTTATATTTTCTTACCATGGTTGACTAAGGTATTCATTATAACAAGACCTGCGCTCCGCGGCCTAGTTCGCGTGGAAATTGATGTATCGCACCTTGTTTAACCCCCTTATGAGGACTTAGTTCGAAAATTAAATAAGCCTATATGTGTTATTCCTATACCTAAACTATCTACATCCCAAATTTCATCAAAATCTGTTTAGTAGGTACGGAGATACATGGTAAAAAACATTCGAACGCACGCATTCGCATTTGCGAAAGTTTGTGTGAATTATTTTTACCACGTATGTCGGTAACTACTAAACCGATTGTGATGAAATTTGGAACGGTATATTATAATATTAGTAGGATTAGTAGGACGTAGGATAGGCAGGATAGTTGGATTGGATAGGATAGTAGGAAGTAGAACATTAGGAAGTAAGATAGGAAGGATAGGATTAAACATTTTTAACCTGCGGATAATCCCAATAATCGTATCACCCATACGTAACCCAAATGTGTTACGTTAGCTTATTGGGTAAATTATAAACTAGCTATTACTAGCTGTTGCCCGCGGTTTCACCCGCGCGGAGATATTGGATTTCATGGTTTTTATTTTTATGCGCGTAACCCTAATTCGTGTTCTAAAATAAAAATATAGGTTACTCCTTGTAACATCAGCTATCTGCCAGTGAAAATCCCGTCATAATCGGTCCACCCGTTTCGGAGATTACGCGGAACAAACAGACAGACAGACAGACACACAGACAAAATTTTTAAAAATGGTTGTTTTGTTATAGGTACCGTATATACTTTCATATGTATATAGTAAAAAGCTGTTATTTTGATATTACAAACAGACATTTCAATTTTATTTATTTGTATACATGTATGTGGGATATATGTGGGAGAACGCAGCAGGTACGTTAGATACTCAACATACAGCATGTAAATTGTAAGTATATGCAGTCCTTTGGTCTCTTCCAGTAATGCTGTAAAACAGTGTTATAATATCTGCGTTTATGAGAATATCGGCGTGTTTAATCTTTTCGTAGGCTGAGGATTAATCATAAAAGTTGTGTTGATAACTAAATTACATTCAACGTGTTTACGGAGATGAATTATTGCTGTATTCGCTGTTTTGCGGAATTAGATATATCGACGAAAACTTGTTAAGGAATATGGATTAAAGTACAAGATATTCCACTAATGTTCTACTCTAATATTATAAATACGAGCGTTTAGTGGTTTTTGTGTTTCTCAATCATCTCTAGACAAACTTGGGTGTAATTTGGAACTTATATGAATAGAATAATACCTTATGCTATACACAAGATACTTTACCGACAATAAGTACTGCCCAGTTATTTGGCCAGATAAATTAACTATTTTGTTGTCTTTGTCATTTTGTCAGTTTGTTGTTGTTGTTGACGTTTTATAGAGTAATGATAATATGAATCAAATTAAATTAAATATGTCATAGACTAATTTATGACATTAACTAAAAGATGTCCCTAGCAAAAAGATTTAACCAGCAATTACTTTGTTGATTTTCTTTCGTGGAATCTTTAAGCTTAACATAAAACAAGAAACAACTTCCTTTGGCTTAGTTGATGAGATGCCGTCACAGATTATGATAATCCCGCTTGCTACCAGGGAAGAATAAAACTAAAAGAGGTCGCGGCAAACAGCCCAAAAAAGTTAACTGAGCAATTACCAGGCGACAAACGACTGGCCACTGCGAGAGAAAAGAAATAGCTTCAATTCCGCGGACCTATTTTGGCTGAATGAACAGAGATAGGATTTTTTTTTATTTGTACTCACTCGTCTGTGTGTGCTTGTATCGTAAAGGGAAGCATTCAGTAATTCTTAATAATGTGTTTGGACTGATGTGCAGTATAGTCAAGGTTACCACAGATCAGTTAAGGATTCGTACTTATGTCATGTAAACACCTTTCAGCGTGCTCCGGTATAAGCTGCTGCTCTTGACAGCCAAAATTCATTATTTAGTTTTAGGTGGGTTTTACTAGCAAATTTGAAGCAAAACGTTTATATTGATAAACGTTTTGTTTCTGAGGGTCGACGAAAGAGATTGTCACGATCTTCTGAGGTCCGTCTGACTGGGTACCAATTTAGTACACAGCTAGTGCATAGTTGAACTGTCTACTAAGCGTTGGCGTATGTCGTAGGGTAACGAGTGCTTTGAACGTACTGCAATCGGGTAGGCGCATTGCTTAACATTAGATAAACAACCTGCTCGTGTACTATTGCATAAATAAATAAAAAAAACCGTCAGAAACACAACGAGTGCTTTGAACGTACTGCAATCGGGTAGGCGCATTGCTTAACATTAGATAAACAACCTGCTCGTGTACTATTGCATAAATAAATAAAAAAAACCGTCAGAAACACAACGAGTGCTTTGAACGTACTGCAATCGGGTAGGCGCATTGCTTAACATTAGATAAACAACCTGCTCGTGTACTATTGCATAAATAAATAAAAAAAACCGTCAGAAACACATTACGAAGGCAATAGGACTAGGGGCACATAAACTAGAGTCTATAAAAATACTGATGGGACCAAAGGACGCACTCAGCTGTTCCAAGGTTCGCCACAAAACCGCGAGTCCTCTCAACCTAAAATTGTTTAATGTTCAAAATTTCAATAATTATTTTTTACTGAGCTAAATGTAAGAGGTATGTAGTAGTAATGTACCTAGTACCTATGAGCGAAATTTAATATTTAAAATATTATTTTGAACGACTTTAAAATAATTGGTTCTTCATTCGACCCATGTTGATATTATATATTTAGTATTACGAATAATTAGCTTAAAATAAAAATAATAAACATGGCTGCCCCAGCCAGTATCACTCGAGATGCTGTAAGGATTCTAACGATACCCTGCACATCCAAGTCTATTCAGGCATTTAAAAGTTATGGTGGAATAAAGAAACTCACGTACATACATGAACCCTGAAAACATTACACTCCTTTTTGGCGCCGTTGTGTAATAATGATATTGAGTAGTAACAACAACAAACAAACGACCACACATTCATAATCCTGTACTAATCAGGGAATACCTAGGTATTCCCTGTGTCGCAGATGGCATGGACACACACAAACACCCAAGACGCGAGAACAAACTTTATGTCCACCACACAAAGGTTTTCCCAGACCGGATTGAACACGGTGCTCTTGCTTAGCCCGCAAGCTTACTACCAACTTAACCACGAAGTAGTAATTATAGTTATGGTGGTGGGATGATATTCGCTTCATTGGTTCAGTGGTTTTATAAAACCGCGTTCGTCTCACAAAGCACCCTCTCGAATATTCTCTTTGAGGTCGGTACTGAGTCACCCCGAGCGTTAGAAGTGGTACTAATTGTACGGTGAGGTGCACTGCATAATGTATTACTAATTAGTCAGCTTTTTGTGTAGGGATTATTAAATTCAAGAGCAGACGATTGCTCTGTAATCATTTTTAACTAATCATTTAAAGTCTTATAGCACGCCTTTTCGTTTTTGTATACGACTACCTACTGCCCCGCGGTTTCACCCGCGTGGAGATTTTGGATTTCATGGTTTTTATTCTTTTTGCGCGGAACCCTAATTGTTTTTCTAAAATTAAAGTAGCCTAAGTTACTCCTTGTAATATCAGCTATCTGCCAGTGAAAGTTCCGTAAAGAATATTCACCGTTGTCGACCACATCGTCGCCGAGATAATGATCAAATACTATCCCATCGACTATAAAAAAATTATAACTACCTATATTCATTTAGATTAATTCTTAAACCGCAGATTAACATTACACTTTTCATAAAATCAAACGGTTTCTTTTATAAGAGTTAACAAATCGTGTTTTAAGCGCATCTTTTAGCGATAACGCAAAACCGCTTGTTTCGAGGCTCGACTCTTTCTTTATCTCTTTGTAACAGCAGTTATACATATACTCCGTAGTTACATTTGTGTTAGACCCGGGCATGTGCACGCACAAAGGCGCCAAGACAGACGGACGGTCCAATGTAATTACGCATAAAGACGGGGGCCGGCCATGTGAGATTGATAGACTCCTGGCCCGTGGACTCCATCGCAATGTGGTCTCGGGAATACGTTGTTGAATTTGATTGCTCTACATGTGTACTGACAATGAGCCTTTGAGATAGTTATCTGTCTACAATGAACACCACATATGTGTTAGGAGTAATTGGGTTGTTCTGGCATTGATTTGTTGCATCTGTGTGCACCTGTGTGAGTCGTGGGTGTCGTAAGAGTAGGCTAGTGGTAATATCCAGGAAATTGGAAGCAGCCTTCTCCTCGGTCCGCATCAAAATATACTGCGATCACCAAGATGTCAGCCAAACGTGAAGCCGATGGAATTTGTTTTAGACTTCTACTGCTGTTCTATACATAAGCCATAAGTTAAAAAAAGCGCACGCCTGCTGTCGAGAATATATAAATTATAAATACCTCTGGGCGACCACATTCATAGAAAATGCCCTGTAACCTGCAGGGCTAACATGGTCGCCTCGACAAAAATTTGTCCACTGTTTTGTCTCGCTCTTACTCGGGCGAATATGAGACAGAGACACGATTTCTGTGTCTAGCTGTGCTACTCAAGTCTATAGGTTTTTAATTTTTTTTTATCAGTTTTCGAGTCTGCCTCTTTCTATTTTTAAATAGGCCTATCTTAGAGCAATCAAAACTTGCAAAATTGGCGGCAGAGGTAGTCCGCGTAGATTAATAGTAATTTTGGTTTGAAGATTATGTAACGTAATGCTACCGACCCAGCGCGTGGATCCACTCCATCTTCACATTCCCCGAGGGCCGATCGTGTAACTATGCCCAAAGTCGGGACCTTAATATTTAAACAGGGGTCAGGCTTATGCATTAAATATGCGCATTTTATGGTCCCATATGTGGAATGGAATTTAGATGAGGCTGTAATTATTTAACGCTGTTTTTATATTATTGTGTCAGACGTTATTTTTGGCTCTGTTTTTAAACGAAATACACTAAGTATCTAATCTATGGTTAAAATGTTTAAAAAAATGTTAATATGAAGTGATATACGAATGAGCAGTGCAAACGTCTAATAAACGAAACTGACGTTGCTTACTTCGCGAAATCGTTCTAATCTATTTTGCGATTTTCCTGGCGAATGTAAATGTGGAAAAATAGGAGTGGTGCAGCGTAGCCCCAAAAACGCAAATATAATATGGTATACGAGGCCTTACCCTGAAAAACGAACTTCAAAACTTCAGTGTCGGATCGCAGTCTTCATACCGTGAAAGTTTTATAGATCCAACGTTTCGATGTTTGTAACTTGACACTTGGGCTTTCCATACTTTCGTGGTAGTGTACCTAACTGCGATCCGTCAACCGAAGGGCGAAGTTCAATTTTCGGAGTATAAAGCCCCTATACATATGGTATGTAAATCTTGAGGTTAAAACACTGGAACACTGGTTTTGTTAACCCCCTAGGGGTGAACAAGACACTAAAAACAAAGACAGCATTTTAAACACAGGTTACAATGTAAATCTTGAGGTTAAAACACTGGAACACTGGTTTTGTTAACCCCCTAGGGGTGAACAAGACACTAAAAACAAAGACATCATTTTAAAGACAGGTTACAAATTTTGGTCGAAGCAAAATTCTAAAAAGTAAGTACATATTATACTAATAAAATACGTCAACGTTGACCCCGTCGTTATAAACGTTCAGGTGATGAGATATAGTTCAAACGTCAGCCTTCCAACATGAAAATGAACTCTTTCTGAAAGATAATCACAACACAATTTTTTTTCCGCATTATATCAATCTCTCTACTCATCATTCATTTCAGTCTAAATCCATCCAATCCATCCAAAATTAACATCCAATAGTCAAATGCAGGAATCGTGTCCGACGGGAGAAAGCGTGAAATTTCCAATAGTTCTGTAACGGGATGTCGTCGTTCCATTACCCCTCCTTTTATCCCCATAATAGTGGCGGGAGAGGATTAAACTTGCAAGCTGCAGTAAGCCGCGGGAAATTGTTTTCTGGATGCGGCTGGTAAATCGAAATGAGGCTTTTATATTGATGATGGACTGGCATTGATCCTTGTTGAGCTCTGGTGAGCACTTGGAAGTTTAAACACATATGTAGGATATAAAAATAAAACACACGTGAGGGAAGCCGCGGGCGGAAGCTAGTAAATAATAACCACGGCAAATATCTCGTTATTATCTATACAAATATATAAAATTGAAGTATCTGTTTGTAATTTTAAAAATAACAGCTTTTTACCAAATGTATATGAAAGTACCTTATAACAAAACAACAATTTTTAAAATTTTTGTCTGTCTGTCTGTTTGTTCCGGGTAATCTCCGAAACGGCTGGGCCGATTTTGACGGGACTTTCACTGGCAGATAGCTGATGTTACAAGGAGTAACTTAGGCTACTTATATTTTAGAAAAATAATTAAGGTTTGGCGCAAAAAAATTAAAACCACGAAATACAATATCTCCGCGCGGGTGAAACAGGGGCAGCAGCTAGTAATGTATAAAATACGTACCTAAATACCTCGTTACTATGTGGTAGGACTAACTCTTCTGCGAGTGTCCGTCTGGGTTGGTGGGTGGTTTAGAACAACACTTATTAGAAATATCTTAGAATAATAACTGCGTAAATAAATAACATCTGTTAAATACAACTTAATTTTGTACAGATAATGCAACGTTTTGAACAGTTTTCCAGGGAAGGTTTAATTAAATTCCGGAATATGTCCAGAATCCGCGACATACCTGCTTACTTCCATCACATACTCCGTGCTACACCCTGGCAAGGAACCGAATTCGATTAGCATATCATCGACTGTCATTAAATTAACCAGCCGGGAGCCAGTAAAGGGTAAAAAAAGACGCTTTTCGCCGGTAAAAGCAAAAAGAAGCCGTTTCTACGGGATGGGAATTAGACTATTAGATTATCTTTTCAATTCAGGAAACGTATACGCTTCATGTCTTGTATTATCTTCTACATAACTGTATGAAAACTAAAGTTTAAAAGGATGTTGGATAATTGAATCGATTATAATCTTTGTGTAGTTACTAGACAAGACATTTGATTGTCTGATAGTAGAACGGGTGATGAACTAGCACTTTCGCTTTAAGATTATTACAATTGCTATCTAATAATTGAGCAGGTAATTTCGATAGGAAATAAAAAGTAGATGAAATTTTTCAAAGCACCAGTAAAGTCTGTGAGTCTTACGTTTGACTGCGATCTCACCACAGTACCGTATACTCCCTACAGTATCCCAGTAAACTAGCAAACCCTTTTTACTTTAGCTAAAATATTAGGTATATCCGTATAAAATTAAATATTGTTACTCTTTAATCAATGTATAGTAAAAAAAACTGTTGAGAACTTATTGTCTTCGACAAACCTAACCTAGGTTTTTAGGACATTCTAACCAACTGTTAAAAAATAAATAAAACAAAAAAAAAACCAGTAATACCCACACTGGCGGACTCCAGCGGCTAGAACCGTACGAGTAGGCACTTTATAGTTGTACTCTCCTAAGTACTTAGTTACTTATCCCCTATGAACTTTTAAATGATCTTTGATTTGTAAACAATAGATATTAGATATATTTGTAGCTATCTGTTCAGTAGAAAACAGAAGTTGATCAGTCAGCTATGTAAGTATATAGACAATAATCAAAAGATTTGGATGGTACTTCAATTTTTAGGACCTGCGGCGCAAGTACGGATCTTTTATCGATAAAATTCGATAAAATTGACAGTTCAAATAGATAAAGTGGGTTTTATCGACATTTTATATAATTTATCGAACCTCAATACAATCGACAAAAGTTATCGAATAGCTAGGTCGTATCCAAATCCAAAGAGAATATAGAGCTACTACAATACTTTTCGATCAGATTTCGGTACTCGCAACATTCGATAAATTTATCATTTTTATCGATTCGACAAATTTATCGAACCGACTTCCGTACTTGCGCCGCTGGTGGTTTTGACATTAAGCAAACATGTTGCTTGGTTTGCCAAAAGTGTAAAAATTATAAATATATTTTTAACGTTATCGCAATAAGCTACAATTTCAATATCCTCATATATCATCCCTTAATCACACCGCGGCCTCGTATAAATCAAATCTGCCTCATTCTACCCTCAACATCAGCGCCTCATACCTGCGAAGCAAAAAAATACAGCAAAACTTAATATTTCCTCCCCCGGGGTAAATTAGAAAAGTTCGGTAAGTTATCGAGTGGAACCCGGGATTTGCCCGTTTATCGCTTTAATAATGACGCTAATCTACAAGCTCGCCGACGGATATTTAACTTCAGTCCAGATAGCGAAATAGGGGGAAATAAAGATGTTGCGGATACAGTATTGGCCGGATATCCGGTCAGGGGCCTTACTAAGTAAATCGAACGTCGAAGCTTCGGCTGACGGATCAGCATTTTCCTACTATGAATCGATTTTGGGTCGGCTTCAATTCTGTTTTCAAACCACTGCACCGTGAGACCTTCAATATGGGCTTATCTGCCTTTGGAGGTTGTGTCTTTGTTAAAAATCGACAATAATTAACATTAAAATCATGCACATAAATGCAGAATAATTGAAAAAAATTATACGTTATTGATTGTTAAAATTATTTTATTAATTTATTTTGTTAGGTTGTTAATAGCGAGATAACTATGTTACACCACACAGATTCCAAAACTTAAGAAAACGGTATTTTAGAATTAGGATGGCGTAACTATTTATTCTGGTGTCTGTTTTTATCGCTTAGAGCGATCTAATGTATTTGTAAAAATTATAATTTGCGAAGTTGTATCATTCGTATAATTTGCGAAGTCGTTCGTATTTTAAATGTATGTAAAGTATTCGATCTCTTAGTTCTTATAATTCACATAACAAGCTAGTTGTTAACAAGTGGCCGGATATATATACCGCAGCTCTACTAAAACTTTTCGTCTTTAATGAAATTAAAGCCCATTTTTCGGCGTAATATTCCCATTTTGGTCGTAATGTAAAGGAAATTCTCGCCCGATTCCGTTACCGAAGCAAAAAGGAAAAAATATTAATTACATCCTTTTAATTTCCGTTTTTTCGGGATAGCCCCCCTTACTTTTTAATATCTCTGTTTCTTTGTCCACGTTCGGGACAGTAACGTAGTCGTCGTAAAGTGGTTCCAACGTCGGGGACAAATTAAATTAGCATGAAAGAAGTGAGTTTACAAATGAGGTTGTGTATTTTATCTATTCTGTCTGCAGCCTCCAGTGCCAAGCGAAGCGAGGCTATGCTACGTAACTCCGACCGTCAACGATTAAATCCTTTTTACTTGCTAGTAATTTTTTTTGCGCCAAGATTAACTTCAATGTTTTAGTGTTGTTTTTTTATATTTCTTCGCCACCACCAGATTGCTTGCCTCTATGTTATTTGGCGTTCTACTTTAGTAGTTATATCACTGGCAGCTATTAATTTATTTAGTTTTTTTTAGAAACCGAAGAATTGGAAATTGAGCTTGATCAGTTTCTTTATGAATGTCATTCCATATTTCCGGCATTCATCGACCGGTTTGAAAATAATTTTATTATAAAGGTTAACTTCTGGGTAGTCCAAGTTTGTTCCAGATATAATGATACACTTCTGACACATGTACAATAATAAAAATCGCGCTTCCGCTAGTTACGTTGTTTGTTCATATATTTGGAATCATAAATTGACTTAAAACAATTGACGGTAGATAAATTGCAGTGTTTGCAACCATTGTCTATATATTACTGTTACGCCAATTTTTCGTTATTTTTAATGAATGAAATTCTTCAAATTCTGCTTCACGCTATTTTATAGCGTTGCTTGAAACCTTACATGGATGGGGCCACTGGAATAACGACTTAGAGAAAAGGACGGACAGCGGACCTCGTCGACAGTTAATTTAATTTGCCCCTAGAATTATGCGCAAAGTGGAGTCCGCGGACAAGATGCTTTATCTCTTTGTGTTTATGTACGCCTGGTAGGAAGATTTTGGAAAACATTGCGGAGACAAGTTTATTTCCGTGAGAGATAAGTTATGTACAAAGTTGGTAAGGCTCCATTATGCACTTAACTCTCTTATTTGGTTCTGTCACAATGTTGTTCTTTAGGTGTTTTCATTAGGCAAACAATTAGCGGAGTAAATCTAGCTGTACGTGACGAAAACTGGCTTCCAAAAATAAATAATATAATAGTAATAATAACACCCAACGATCGCAGATGAAGGCCTGCAGGCATATTCAGAACCCAATCCGATCGGTTTCCGTTCGGATCCACGTTATCGGTCTCAGTCGTTTACATTCAGGATGACAGACACGAAGAATGTGGATCCAAACGGA
Organism: Crocallis elinguaria; assembly: GCA_907269065.1. Lineage (NCBI taxonomy): Eukaryota > Metazoa > Arthropoda > Insecta > Lepidoptera > Geometridae > Crocallis > Crocallis elinguaria. Next base: position 11,939,108 of record OU026076.1, on the reverse strand, counting down.
AACCTGTCGGATTGAGTCTAGAATACGCCTGCTGACCTCCAACTAGGACTCCCTAGGGAAGCAGAAACTGAGAGGACCATTATGATTTTCCTCAACAACCAAACACGCGTTTGTTTTGTGCACAAATAATTATTATTGTCTCATTGCAGAAATCGAACCCACATCCCTTAAGCACTACAAAAGATGGGTGAGGTTGATATAATAAGACCATCTATTTATTCATTGCATTCAATATCTCCAGCATTTATAAACGAATTTAATATAATAACCGTTAAGATCTGGTGATGAACACAATGATGATGAAGATATGTAAGGAAGGTATAGAGTTTTTTAACCAAGTCTAAATTATTAAGTATCACGTATCTCCGTAACAATTAAATCGATTTTGATGAAATATGGAAGGTTATATGCTATAGTTTAGGTTCTGGAATAACCCATAGGCTAAGTATAAAGATATATATACTACGCAGGCGAAGCCATGGGCTAATGTATTATATATTATTGCCGGTGAGCGTAAGTTAAACGACGAGTTTCTTGCCGTTCTCTTCGATTGGTTCTATACTTGAAACGGGCACTTCTTTCATTAACTTTCATGAGCACTCTTCAGCGGACTGGAGCCCATGTCAATTTTGATTTTGAAAACTGCCTGAGAACGAGCACAGAATGAGACTTGTCAGCTGTCAAGTCATTGTTCATATCAAAATGCGAGAAGCTTCCCTGAAACTCGAGCGTGCGTTTAGGAATAAAGATAAGATGATAATGAGCTATCAAATCCGCGGAGCATACTTCGGTTTCTATTCAAACATCTTCAAAATTTACTTTACAAGCATTTCTCAAAAATTTATAAAATTTACAATTGTTCGATAAAAAATATAAATTTTAACTTAGTATATTTAAGTTAAAATAATAGTGAATGTTTTGCGTAATATTAGCTCGCTCTAAATAAATTAGCCAAGAGTGTGTCATTCTACGTAGGTAGGGTTCCATAGTTTTCCCTCCACGGTTCAGATAGAATTCACCTCACTACACCCGAAACGATTTTCAGAAAGAAAATAAAAAAAATGTTTTCAGATTTAAGTATACGTGTCATTAATTCTGCAATCAAATTTAATTAATTTTGAATTTTAAATATAGAAGGTAGAAAACTAGGAAAAACGGACTAATTGACTAAAACTTGGAAGCACTGGATGATCTTATAGACGAAATTGATTAGAAAGTAATAATAAGAATATTGGTGGAACACCAAAACACGAGAAACATTTTCAGACAGCGGCTTCTGAGCAAAAAGTTACTAATCAACACAAAGACGAATGATGGAGCCACTGAGTAACTTTTGCACTTCCGGTATTGTGCCGAAACGGAAGTCATTTACGTAAACCGGAAATTAAGGAATTAATCTGTAGCTATTCGTAAACAAAGTTTAATAATTAAACTTTTGCGATTGAAAATAGATAACGATTCGTGAGCAAAAGTAAGATAATGATTACGTGGGTGTTGATTTGTATTTCAGCGAGTTTCAAGCGCGACATCGGTATACGCAATATAATGAGACTTAAAAGGACATATAATAATTGACGATAAATAAGATGTGAAGTGACGATGTAGTCCCAGTCCATTCACGCAACCAAGTTAGTATATCTCGGCTGAACAGTTACTTCTGCTCTAAAATGCTACTGGCGAAGTTCGATGGAATAAAAGTCTGTTTAACTTTACAGAACTATATTTCTCTTACAAAGCTAGTTGCCAGTACATATCGCTAATCACGGTTTTCAATGACAGGCGTCTGCGACGAAACGCTTGCGTGTGCTAACTCGCATGCTAACGCCACCTAGTTTCATTATTGGAACTAACCGTACAAATAAACGTGTGTCTGTTATGCGACCCATATTGGGAATGAAATCAATGAATTTTTGCACACAAGACAGACATGCGTGATGCGACACATTAATATAATATAAACAATCGTACATACCGCCCACCAAGGACATCTGCACATGTCCTTACCAAACACCGCCCACCATGAGGCGAGGGCGCTACCATCATAAACAACAAATAATGAAATTCAAAGTAATACCATTTACAGCTTACAATTAAAACTTATCTATTTAGTGACAGGCAAAATACATAACCTTGACGTGGGACGTTTAATCAACGAACCGTTGCAAGTGAGAGTTACGACACGAGTGATTTGATCATCTCCAGGATGCTTTGTAACTACTCTTCCCAAAAGCCACCTAGCAGGTGGCAACCCGTCTTCCTTAACCAAAACCACATCACCAACGTTTGGTTCAGGAATGTGCTTTGTCCATTTATGACGTTGCAAGAGGTGAGTCAAATACTCAGTGGACCAGCGGCGCCAAAAACCCTGCACCATACGTTGCGCTACCTGCCATCGTCTTAAGCTTGATATATTTGAGTCCTCATAATTTTGCTCAGGCACTGTGATGAGAGGTTCACCAATTAAAAAATGACCTGGAGTCAAGGGTGTTGGATCAGTGGGATTGTCAGACAGCATTGATAGCGGTCTCGAATTTAGGCATGCCTCTATCTGTGCCAGTACCGTTGCCATTTCCTCGTAAGTGAGTGTTGAGTCACCAATTACGCGGCGTAAATGGCCCTTTGTGGACTTAACTCCTGCCTCCCAAAGGCCACCGAAGTTCGGCGCATGAGGTGGTATGAAATGCCACGACGTTCCATAGTTGCCAACCCATTCTCTAATGTCAACAGCCACAGAAGACCGTTCCAATGAGACCAGATGTCGAAGTTCCTTAGCGGCTCCAACAAAATTGGTGCCGTTGTCACTCCACATATCTGTGACGCGGCCTCTTCGAGCAACAAATCTTTTAAAACCAGCAATGAAGCCTTGAGCAGATAAGTCGCTGATTGTTTCCAGGTGAATTGCCTTGGACACCATGCAAACAAATACACAAATGTAGCCTTTATACGAATGGTGTCCCCGGCCCTTAGATGTCCTAATACTTATTGGGCCAGCAAAATCTACTCCACTGTGTAGGAATGGTCTTGCTGGTGTCACTCTACACGTCGGCAACTGGCCCATTAACTGAGTTTGGGAAGATGCAGAATATCGTCTGCATTTGACACAATTGCGCACTGTTATAAGACTCTAGGCTGGAGCCTTTTTAAAAAAGGAATTTTAAAATAAAAACATAAATGAATTTTGAGACAACCGTCGGATTTGGAAGTTGGATGAAGACTGAAGGGAAAGGTGGTTAAATCAGACTCTATTGCAATAAATGATGACTTGGCTAGAAAAGGTAAGTAGTAGACAAAAAGGGGTGCATAAAATATGTATAACATCTCCCTGGGGTAAACTAAACTTCGGGGTTGAAATTTCGAAGTTTAGGAAAAGAACAAGAGGGAAGCTATATATTTCTTCTAATACTAGGAGATGGAATATCTTCCAAATTCTGGTGACGTTTAGTGATCTTGGCCGGAATAACAGGATCAGGATTTGATATTTGCAGCTCCACAGGTGGTTCTACAGGGGCTGATCGGGAAAACTTAGGAAAGTGAAAATGACGACGGTTGTGCGATTTAATATAGAAAAACAATTTAAAGATACAAAATAAAAAGATAATACAAATAATTAAAATTAGTATGATTGAGTATTGAGTTTCGTATTTTATTATCTGATGTTGGTTTATAATTTTGTCAGTTTCATCTGAAATCGATTTTAATTTTAATTTCGTTTCCGGGGTGAAAAAGTCTAAATCAATGTTTTGTAATTTTATACGAGGTTCACTACTCAACTCATTTTTGAACTTATCTAAAGTACAACATGAATCATTTATTAGATTAAAATCCGAATGCATAATAGTAACATTTATTTTGATGTTATCAAATTTAGGTATTAGTTTGGTAGTTTTATAATAGGCAATACAGTTATTTGGTATGTTTACAATTCCCGTTCCAATAATATTTATTTCCAAATTTTTCTGATTAGGACATTCTATGTATAATTTACTGCTCTGAGATTGTACATAAATCCAGTTATTATTACAAAGCGGTTTCCATAAATCTAAATGACCGTAAACGAAATCGGTTTGGCACTGCACTGGTAGGGTGGTTATGACGTTTGAGATTAATTCACTTTCGCAACTGGGATTTGCACTGGTTGAGAACACGGTCATTACGTCATAGATGAACTCGCGGGAGCTTATCACTCTGCATTCTTTTAGTGAATCAAGGTTACAATATTCCGATTTATCTTTGGTCACTGCGATGTATTTACTGCCAGGAATTATAAAACTAAATGAGTTTGGGTTTACACTATTATGTGGGGTAGGTAGTGCTATATTATGATACAAACTATATTCCTTAGGTGATACTAAAGGTATCCTTAAAATAAAAATAATCTTATTGTTTAAACTATAACACATTACATTAGATACATTCATCAGTAAATGAATATGACTTAATTCTAAAGTAACAGGTAATTTTAGATCTGCAGGTAAGTATCTATAGTTATCGACAAGCTCTTGGTATAACTGCGTGGGAGGCATAACGGCTGGGTGAAGAATGTTTTTACTAGTGAGCATGATAGCATTGGTTATGTCCTCTAGTTGGAAAGATAAGGTGAGTACAGAGGCTTCCAAACTGTTTAAAATTGAATTAATATTTTGTTTAATGCTTAAACTGTCAGAAATCATTGAAACGTTTTTTAATTTTAATTGGAGATTGTCGATACCTTCATTAAGCCTGGCTTCATTAACTTTAATTTTTTGTATAGTTTCATTAAATTTAGACAAAATGTGAGTCGCAACTAAAATATTTTCTTTTATTAATGAACCCAGTCTTTTCTCATCACTCTGTATACTTTGTATAGCGCTGTCGTATTTGACAGCGTCGTCCTCGTCTAGGGTCCCAAAGATAGTTTTGGATAAGGTGCCTATGCCACCTATCCATGCTCCACGTCTGAACCTATTGTTACTTGTTAGGTGAGCGATGGAGGAATACTCAGAAACAATATCGCCATACCTGACTGTAAGCGGCTCTAATACGTTATGACATTCTAACTCCTTTGTGGTTTCAATTTGAATTTGACTGCATAAAAAACGAATTGTGCCTAATATTGAGTTAATATTTTGAATATGAGGTCCAATGTAAGAAATATCAAATGGAGTTACTATATCTAGGTGTCCGTTATTAATTTTGAGTTCACCAATTGGATCAAAGTATATGCCGGAGCTTGAGTTGAGTGGTTGGACATACTCATGGTGACCTTGGGCCAGTATGCTGTAATGAAAAGAGACATTGAAGTTACTAACTACTAAACTAACTAATAACTATTCTCCTAATAACTAATATCTTTTAATTTTTTTTTTACTAATATTTGTGTATATAGTAAAATATGTGTATATCGGGAAATATGTGTATATAGGGAAATATGTGTATTGTGTATATAGGGAAAAGTATGTTTTAAGTGGAAGGTATATCGTGGACTTCCACGTGTTTAACTTCGTCATAGTGATGCTTCACATGACGTCTATTTATTAGTAAAGATAAAGTATGATTGCCATGAATCTTTACGACTTTGTAAGGACCTTTCCATAGAGGTGATAAGGCTTTGCGCATCCTAAGGTGGTTTTTTAAGTAAACGTAATCGCCTACTTTGTACTCGTCTGGGCGAGTACGGGAGTCATAATAGGTTTTCGAATTTTCTTTAGACTTATGAATGTACTCTAAAGCTTTGTCACGTGCGTGTTTCATTCGATGTTGTAGTAGTTTTACATACTCAGGATAGGTAGTGTTAGAGTTATCGTTATATACTGAGTCTGGGATGTGTGGCTTATGCCCAAATAGTAGCTCGTATGGTGAGTAGTGCGTGGTTGAATGTACAGCAGTATTGTATGCCAACATGGAGGTGTACACATACTGGGGCCAGTTGTCTTGGTTTTCGTTCACGTATGATTTGAGATATTCTTTCAAAGTGGAATGCGATCTTTCTAAAGCGCCTTGCGTTTGTGGATGGTAAGGGGACGACCATAAGTTTTTGATTTTAAGGAACTCGCACGTTTTCTTAAAGAGCTCTGCTGTGAAATTTGTACCTTGATCGGTGAGTATGTACTTGGGGATTCCAAAGAGTGAAATAAAATGAAGGAGACAGTCGCTTGCTTCTGCCGCTGTGTTGCTGCGAAGGGGGTATGCTAACGAGAATTTCGTTAAGTCATCCTGCATTGTCAAAATATACTTGAGTTTGGCTGTGCCAGATTCAGGCAAAGGACCCACAATGTCAAGGGCTAACCTTTCGAATGGAGAGGTAGAAGTGGATGTGATAACCATTGGTGCTCTATTTACTTTACGCAACGCTTTATTAGTTTGACAAGAAGGACAGTTTTTAACATAACTCTCAATATCGCTGCGCATATTTTTCCAGGAAAATCTTTCTTTGATGCGGCTTATCATTCTCGCGGATCCCAAATGTCCAGCGATGGGGATGTCATGGTTTTCCTTTAGGATTTTAGGAATTTCACTAAGCGACGGGTATATAATGTTATTATGGTAGATATGAATTTTTATATTAGTACCGTCAAATAAATAGGCTATCATGTTGTATATTTTTGCAAAGGAGTGTTTATCAAAAGGATTTCTAAAGTCCGAAATGCTAATTTCATTTACTGTGGGATATGACATGATTATTTGGTCACGAACGTGTTTTAGGCATTTAAATATATCTGGATACGAGTGATCGTCAAAATGGTGCACTTTCGTGAGTAGGAAAAGGTAAGTTTTATTTTCGTTTATAAGAGGCAAAAACTCATGTAATGGTCTTTCCTTTTTCAGGAATTCATCGCGCTCGGGATTTGGACAATTACTAAGTATTTCTTGAACATAAGGTGTCGATTCGTCCAGGTCTATTGAAGTAGGTATTATTATTAATTTTTGTGCTCCTTTCAACAGGTCTTCATTATGTTCTGTAATTTGTGTATTATATAGTTTCGTATTTGATTTTAGGAATTTATTATAGGTTTCGTCAGATAAAGGTAAGTTTTCAGGTTCCGAAGGAGTTTCCGGATTGCGGTATGCGGATATGGATGCAGGTAAGGTTTCAGGATTTTGCCAACTAGTCGAAGGTTGAGGTTCTGTTTCTGTTTCAGGAAGCGGTTCTGTCACAACAGAAGGAGGATCTACGCGAGGAGGATCTACGCGAAGAGGATCTACGAGAGGAGGATCTACAGAAATAGGAGGAGCTATGGGAGTTGGAGGATTCAGAGGACTGAAATCAAAGTCTCTATTATCCATTGGACTAAACTCTGTTCTCAGTAGATCGTCAAGGGTTTCTTGACCGATTTCAGGAAGTGACGATTCTGATGGAATTTCGACACTAGGATTGTTAGAGTCATTAATAGGATTTGAGTTTAAGCTTTGATGATTTTCCGGATAAACCGGGTTCACGGGATATCTGGAGAGGGCGTCCGCGGCAGAGTTCAACTTACCCTTGCGGTATACGATTTCGTATTCATATTCCTCAAGCTTTAACCGCCAACGTTGGAGTTTGCTGCTAGGATCTTTGTGATTAAATAGCCATTTTAATGGTCTGTGGTCTGTTACTATTTGGAATTTATTCCCATAAAGGTAAGGACGGAATGTTTTGCAACCATAAAGGATAGCTAACAACTCTTTTTCAGTCGTGCTGTAATTGGACTCGCTCTTGTTTAGAGTGCGTGACGCGAAAGCTACGGGTTGGTCTCTACCAACTGGTCCTTGAGAGAGGACAGCGCCCACGGCGTAATTCGAGGCATCACAGGTAAGGATAAAATGTTTGGAAAAGTCAGGATAAATAAGCAGTGGAGCGGTGGTTAATTTACGTTTCAGTGTGTCAAAGGCGAGCTGTTGCTGATTTTCCCATTTAAAGGGGACGTCCTTTTTAAGGAGGTTAGTAAGGGCTTTAGCAGTTTTCGAAAACTCAGGGATGAAACGGCGGTAGTAAGAGACCAAGCCAAGAAATGATTTGACATCTTTCGGAGATGTCGGGATTGGAAATTCGGTAACAGATTTGATTTTGTCGGGATTTGGCTTGACGCCTTCTTCGGTAATGACATGCCCAAGGTAACAAACCTCTCGTCGTAGGAACTCGCATTTATCGGGCTGTAACTTTAAATTGAAGTCTCGGATTCTTTGGAAAACTGATCTAAGGTTTAAAATCGCTGACTGGATATCATGCGCGTAGCAGACTACGTCGTCTAAATACACGAAGCACCGGATACCCTGGAGGCCTGATAAGGCTGTATTCATTAGCCTCTGAAACGTGGAAGGGGCATTTTTGAGCCCAAACGGCATTCGAAGAAATTGGAAGTGTCCTTCTGGGACGGTGAAAGCTGTTTTAGCTTTGTCGGCTTCGTTTAACGGGATTTGATGAAACCCGGATGCTAAATCCAAGGTTGAGAAGTACTTGCTGCTGCCAAGTTGGTCTAGGATTTCTGTTATCTGAGGTATGGGGTAAGTGTCACCAATTGTTACATCATTGAGCTTCCTGTAGTCAATTACGACTCGCCATTTTTGGATATTGGAAGCATCTAGTTTTTTGGGAACAACCCATATCGGTGATGACCAAGGAGAATCAGAGGGCTCTATTATATTTTGCTCTAACATTTTATCAACTTGATTTCGAACTTCGGCTTTATGGACTTCAGGGAATCGATAAGTTTTATTGTGAATCGGTATGTCAGTGGTTGTTTTTATGTCATGTTTAAGTGCATTCGTACTAGACAACTTTTCTCCTGGAAGATGGAAAATATCAGAAAACTCTGAACATAGTTCTAGAAGAGCTTCTTTTTCTTCACCATTAAGGTGTGAAGTTCGCAATTGTTTTAGGACTTCTTCAGTTCGTGAGGCACAGTCAGTTGTAGCATGTATGTGATTTACAGAAATAGAAGGGTGTTCTTTGAATGGTAAAGAGTTAATTGGGATAAGTTCTAGATTAAGATCTGATTTCAATGTTAAGGGTTCTTCAGAGGTGTTCACCACGGATATATTTATCCTATTATTTTCTTTAACACGAACTGCACAGTTCGCGATAAGTAGGGTTTCACTGAGTTTCTGATCAAGAATTAATCCTTCTTTTATTTCAGGGTTTCGAACAGAACACTCAATAACAGTCTCAGTTCTTGCAGGAATTAAGTAAGCTGGATCATAAAAGTGTAGTTTCAAGGAAGATTTACCAAGATGGAGCATATTATTAGTATAATCAATGTTGCAACTATATGCGTTGAGCATATCGGAACCTATGATTCCATCATAAGGTAGGTGTATTTTATCAATAACGTGGAATTGGTGTGATATGCTGGATTTAGGTAATTGTAGTTTAAGTTTGAAATGACCTCGGGTTTCGATAGATTCTTCTGATGAATCAATACCTTTTAATTGAATTTTTTGTTTTTCAAGCTTAGGGTGTTTTTTAATGCAGGAATATTTCAACAGGCTTACGGAGGATCCTGAGTCTACAAGCAAGGTAAGTGGAATGTCTGATACTGGAGATTCAACTAGTACATGAGGTAGTAATATTATCGCGGGGTTATTTGTAATCTCGAATACATTGGATTTAGATTTTGGCAGGTTCACGGCCTGCGCGGATACAGTGGATCTTGGCAGTTTTTCATTCTGCACGGATACGGTGAGTTTTGGCAGTTTTTCGTTCTGCACGGATACAGTGGGTTTTGGCAGTTTTGTATTCTGCACGGATACAGTGGATTTTGGCAGTTTTTGATTCTGCACGGATACAGTGGGTTTTGGCAGTTTTTTATTCTGCACGGATACAGTGGATTTTGGCAGTTTTTTATTCTGCACGGATACAGTGGATTTTGACAGACCATCATGTAGCGATGGCTGCAGAGCTTTTGTCATATTTATAGAATGATCTCCATGTAGCGGAGTCGATTCGGGTTTAAGGTCAGGGTTAAAGGTGTCGATTTTTAAATCGCGAGGTCCCGTACGACACCGGGACGAGACGGTTACTCGTTTTTTTGCTCAGCATCAACAGTGTCATAACTCTCTTCTAGGTCAGCCGGGCATTCGTCTTCAAGGGTATCAGAAACAAAATGGATACGTTGAGGTGTCCTTGATTGATTTTGATCAAATTTAAAGCGATTGTTGTTGTATTCGCGTTTACGACATTGTTCTAGGGTATGTCCTGGAGTTTTACAATATCTGCAGACTGGAGTAGAAGAATTGTTAGTGTTAGTAGGCCGATTAGGATTAAAATTGGTCCTAGGTTGGTTAGGGTTTGCAGATGATCGCTGATTCTGATCACGACGCATAGGTTGGAAATTTGGCCTTTGGAAATTTGGCCTTTCTTGACGTGTGCTAGCCGGACTCTGTTTGAATAAAAATTGTTGTATCTTTTCCTCGGAAATAGCAATATTCACGGCTTCATTAAGTGTTTTAGGCGACTTACATCTAACGATGTTCGATATACGGGTTATCAACCCCATTTGGAAATGATGGAGGGCTAATTCCTCCATGGCTGCTGTGCGTCCTATCATTTCTCTACTCTTATGACCGTGTGAAATGGATATTTCTGTGAGGAGTTGTGAAAGACAAGTGTCTATCCTTAAAGCATACTGGCTCACAGGTTCATTATTCTGTTGCCTACAATCTTGAAGGTCAGTGAGTAAATGCGCATAATGTTTCCTCTCACTGAACTGGGTTTTGAGGAATTCTTTTAGTTGTAACCAATTGGTAAACTCTTTGACTGAGCAGGCAGTTTGTGCTTTGCCCTGCAATTGGCAAAGTATATATTTAAATAAAATATCTTTTTGGGGATCTGAGGCCAACTCGTAAGCGTTAGTGCAGTTTACCAAAAAGGAGTTCAATGTCTCCCTACATCCGTCAAATGGCTTTATAAATTTTAGTAACGTTGAAAGATCAATTTCTGGTTTGCTGTTCACAGCAGTGACCTTCTTTTTGGACTGTGCCCTTGTAGCTGGGACGGAAGGCGGAGGACAAAATCCATCGTCGTCCGTGTCTGTTACAGTTAATTCAGGTTTTGGCATATTTGGACTTTGGGCTCTACTCTCGGACATTTTGGGTATTTTATACAATAAAGTGTTAAACAACAATCACAATTCACATAAGAAACAATAACGCTAAAAGATAAAATAAGGTTCAAAACAAATTAATAAAATAATGGCAATAAAAGTTTGACTATCGCAATGACCATGAATCACTTACTTGAGTGCGGACAGAGTGATAACGAAAGCTACTTGTATCATTTCTTCGAAGTTCGCTCACTGTAGGTAGGATATAGCAGGACGTAGATAAGCGTTGCACGGCTTGTCGCCGCGTCAGGTGATCGTCAGGCTCGTTGCGTCGGATGTACAATACCAATCACAGCACTAAGTTGTGCGCGGTAGTGGGATGACCTTGGCTATTTTCGGAGAAGACCGGCTACAGCACGAGCAGTGCGCAGCAGTGGGCCTTTCACGGGATGAGCTGGGCCAACTCGGTGCACTTTGATATGCACAATGGAGTGGGCACTTACACTTACACTTACACACACCACACAGTACTTGCGCCGAATTCACTTGTAAGTAATCGGGACGGAGACGGACCGGGGATTTATTATTTTTGAAATCCCTTAACGCTGCCACCAAATGTTATAAGACTCTAGGCTGGAGCCTTTTTAAAAAAGGAATTTTAAAATAAAAACATAAATGAATTTTGAGACAACCGTCGGATTTGGAAGTTGGATGAAGACTGAAGGGAAAGGTGGTTAAATCAGACTCTATTGCAATAAATGATGACTTGGCTAGAAAAGGTAAGTAGTAGACAAAAAGGGGTGCATAAAATATGTATAACAGCACGTATGCCTTCACTAACGACTTGGCTGAAATGATCCAATATCCAGTTCGCAATTGACTCAACATTAACGTTGGACCGCCATGCAGAGTTTTCTCGTGAGCTTCACAAATAACCAAATTGGTGAAATGATTATTATGGGCCAAGATGATTGGGCGCTTAGTGTTCATTTCTACAGCGGCTTTATCAATGCGACCACTGACACGTAGAATCCCATCATCATCTATTATTGGACACAGTGACTTCAATTTGCTTCTTGCTTTTACATGTCCATTTCTTGTTATGTCATCAATTTCTTCTTTAAATTCCTGGTGTTGAACATGTTTTATGCAAATTTTTCGTGCTTCTTCTATCTCTTCGTTTTGCAAACAAACTTCATATCTTTCCCTATTATCATTCTGTTTCTTCCACTTCAAAACTCTTCTGCAATATGCAATAACCCTTATTAACTTCCTCAATGTCGAAAACTTTGTCCAAACGGGATGGTCTTCTGGTGTGACTTCTGTAACAACCAGAGATTTGACTGATCGCAATTCCATGCTCGTTGCAATCGCCTTCGGTTTTTTGTACTCGATCGTCTCATTTTTTAACCACGGTGGTCCCTGAGCCCACAACACATTGTTTGCCAATTCTTGAGGAGTTATTCCTCTCGATGCTATGTCGGCTGGGTTTTGAGAGGACTGAACGTGAGACCAGTGAGTGGTTTCGAATTGACATAGGATCGAGGAAACTCTGTTCCCGACAAAGGTAGTCCAGCGGCTAGGGTGGCCACTAAGCCACGCTAAAACCACCGTTGAGTCTGTCCAGAGATGAACATTTTCACGAGAAATCTTCATTAGCTCAGCCACCTCAGAGATCAGCTCTGACAACAAAACTGCCCCCATCAACTCTAGTCTGGGTATGGATTGTTGTTTCACCGGAGCGACCTTTGTACGTGCGGTAACTAAGCTTATCCTTATGTGTCTCTGTACATCTACAACTCGAAGATATACTACAGCTGAGTAAGCAGAAATGGAAGCGTCGCAATATCCATGTAGCTCTACTGCTACATCATCTGCTGTCGTATTGACCCATCTAGGAACACAGAATCTGGACGTCTCAACTAAATTTTTGCGGTAAGTTTGCCACTCTGTTTTCAACTCTTGTGTCAACTCATCATCCCATCCCAATCCTGAAAGCCAAAGCTTTTGAATAAAAATTTTTGATATGACAACACAAGGTGCTGCCCATCCTAGTGGATCGAATAGGCGAGATATGTCCGAAATGACCTTCCTCTTAGTGACAGGTGATTGTTGAGTCGGCAGATTAATTGAATATTTAAATTCATCACGCTTGCGATCCCACGAAATTCCCAGAATTTTCATCACGTCGTCTGATTTTATATCCTTTTCTCCCTTCAACTTTCCATGTTCCTTTCCTTCCTCTGAAATTTCCTTATTTAACTCTTTACAGCTACTGACTTGTTTCTGCAACTGGAATCCTCCCTTGGTAAGTATATCAGACATTTCCTTAAATATTTTTACTCCTTCCTGTAATGTTTGACAACCTGTCATAAGATCATCAACATAAAAATCCCTTTTTATTTTTTCAGATACGTCGGGACTCCGTGCTCCTTCATCCATTGCTGTCTGCTGCAAGATCTTCACTGCAAGGTAAGGTGCTGAAGCTGTGCCAAAAGTCACCCTTAGTAACTTATATTCTTCTATTTCAGATTCGGGATTGTCACGCCACAACACTCTCTGAAAATCGACGTGTTCAGAAGCGACCTTCACCTGCCTGTACATCTTTACAATGTCAGCGCAGAGACTTATGGGGTGAGTTCTCCACCTCATAATGATGTGACGTAACGGTAACTGCAACGAGGGACCTACCAAGAGATCGTCGTTGAGAGACCTTCCATTCAACCCTTTCATGGAAGCGTCGAAGACTATCCTAACTTTGGTGGTGCATTTATCTTCTCGTACGACAGCGTGATGCGGTAAGTAAACTGCTGTTTCCTTTCTAACTTCATCAGGTGGTACACGTACAACATGACCAAGATCAATATATTCGTGGAATACTTCTGCGTATCGCTTTGCCAATTCTGGATTCTTCTTAAATTTGTTTTCCAGATGCAGAAATCGTTTGGTTGCTAGATCTCTGGAACTACCATATTGGCACTGTGGATCATCATCACAGAATGGAAGATTGACGACATACCGACCATCTTTGTCTCTGCGTGTCGTTTGAGCGTAAATATTTTCACACTGCAATTCTTCTTCCGACAAAATCTTCTTTTGAGTTCCCGGAATTATTGATTCAATTTCCCAGAACTGTTTTAAGAGTGCGTTTTCATCAACATGATCAGAAGGGCTCACAACCACATGGTGACAACTGACAATATCACTGTTTGACGAAACCTTTCCAGATAGGATCCATCCTAATGCAGTATTTTGTGCTACCGGTAAGCCTGGTGGACCTTGAATCAACCCCTCTCTAAGAACTTGACCGTAAGCTTCCGCGCCGAGTAAAATGTCAATTTTATTCGGGGTGTGGAAAGCTGGATCTGCTAAACTAATAGCTTCTAGTTCGGTCCATTTGCTCGGTACAACTTGCACCGACGGCAATAAAGACGTAATGTTACTGAGAACATACGCATTGATTTGGAGACTGAACTGTGGGTCTAGGTGCGAGTGAATGGTCACTTTGACCGTGTGCTTGGAGGCTAATGAGCCTTTCTCACCACCTATTCCTGAAATGGTTGACGTAGCTGGCTTCCTTTTAAGCCCTAGGAGTTGCACTGCTGATTCCGTTATAAACGATGCCTGGGATCCCTGATCCAGAAGCACCCTCAGCAGTTGTGATGACCCCATTCTTGTCTGTGCTTTGACAAGAGCTGTGGCCAGCAAAACTTGTGTAGATACCGACTCTCTAGACAAATGTGAAACTACATTTGAAGTAGGTTGAACCTCTGATGACACTGCCTGACTCTCAGATGTTGCTGACTGGACTTTGACTGTGGTATTACCACTGCTAGCTGTTGAGCTCGAGACAATCTTAGGGTGCAGCAACGAATGGTGCTTTCGTTTGCATATCCGACATGAAGAATTTACTCGACAAAATTTAACAGAGTGATTCGAACCGAGACAATTAAAGCATAAGCCATTGCTTTGGATGAAACTTTGACGTACCTCGTAACTCTCCTTTGCAAACGACTTACAATTTGCTATTTTATGGTTTTCTTTGCAGAAGGCACAAGTGTTGCTACCATTAGGTTCTGCACTGACAACATGATGAACCTTTGGTTTATTAGTACCACTCACATTTGCTTTCGGTTTGACTGACGATACATTTAAAAATTCCAATGCCCTAAACCTGGCTTCCAGAAAATCCCTGAATTGCGTGAATTTGGGTAACTCATTCAAAGAGCTAATCTGAGTTTCCCATAGTTTGCGGGATTCGGAATCAAGTTTGGCGCTAACAATGTAAATTACCAAAATGTCCCAAGAACTCACATCAACTCCGAGATTTTTCAAGCCATTTAAACATTCGATTGTTGTATCTAATAAGCTCTTAACAGCACTGGAGCTTTCTGACACTACGGTTTGACTCATAAAGCGTTGCAGTAAGCAATTGGCTAAAAATCTCTTATTATCGTATCTTCCCTTCAAGAGGGACCAGCACTCCTGATAGTTGGATGCGGTGACTGGAATGTGTCTAAGAAGTTGATCGGCCTCACCTGTCAGTAAACCTTTTAAATAATGCATGCGTCGTACATCGTCGAGATTTTCGTTTTTATGAATAAGAGATACAAACAAATCTTTAAACGTCGGCCATTCTGAATAATGCCCAGAAAATTTTGGAATCATAATTTTCGGCAATTTGAGATTATCACCTTGAACAGACTTGGCACTTGACAAAGAGTTCGCACTACTATTACTAATTCGTTTCTCTAAAAGTTCTTTCAACTCGCTCTTATATGAAATGTACAATTCTTCAGTGGACTCGTACATTTCGTTGGTAAAATAGTCATCTGTTTCATCTTTAGCCTTCTGAATTATTTCGCTATGTGTGACCAAGAAACCATTCCAAGTTTGTTCAAGCGATTCTAACCTAGTGGCGATGTACGCATGAGTGATTCTATCTTTGGGCGATTTTCTAAAGTTAACTTGCGCCCGTTGTATCACCAACTTCTTATTAGTTTGTAATTTATACAAAGATTCCATCTTACTATCTGATTTTAAACAATGTTAAGAAAATAAATACAAGTTGAAATTTTACTGCAACTATTCTAAGTCTCAAATAATACGAAAAATTTTACAAGTGTTTGGAACTTGAAACAATTTTAAAAATCGGGCATAGGTTCCCCGTCTGTACCACTTTTCTTAAGCTAGCATGCAACTATTCTAAGTCCTGATTTTACTAGTAAATTAACAAAGTTAAATTGCAAATTTTAAGTTAACACTATTTAATTAAATTGTCTTTTAAACTTTACTGTCTTCTTAAATGGACTGTATATGAACTTTAAAGTACTTACGGTTTTTTCCGAACACTTCACTCACTTCACTGGTTTCCAACTCGAACTTCCTGGTTTCCAACTCGCAGCGCCCTCTGGCGCCGTGCACCGGTACTTGGTTACCGCGTGACCGCGACAGTGACAGCTCCAGCTGTCACTTTGTCAACGGTTGTAGTTGACCCCTGTCAACCTCAGCTGTCAAACTTGACAGACCACGGTTGCCACTCCCGTACCGGAGTGAAGACGCTTCAGTGACAATCCGCCTCTGGTTTCTACGTCTTTGGAACACTTACACCTCTGGCCAATATCAATATCCGGCTCGTTAGGACCATGAACAGTTACTTCTGCTCTAAAATGCTACTGGCGAAGTTCGATGGAATAAAAGTCTGTTTAACTTTACAGAACTATATTTCTCTTACAAAGCTAGTTGCCAGTACATATCGCTAATCACGGTTTTCAATGACAGGCGTCTGCGACGAAACGCTTGCGTGTGCTAACTCGCATGCTAACGCCACCTAGTTTCATTATTGGAACTAACCGTACAAATAAACGTGTGTCTGTTATGCGACCCATATTGGGAATGAAATCAATGAATTTTTGCACACAAGACAGACATGCGTGATGCGACACATTAATATAATATAAACAATCGTACATCGGCGATTGGATAAGTATATCGATAACAATGTTTCTCGGAATAATCCTTTAATTAGGATGTGTCACACTTACAACACCAAATGTGTTGCTATAGATATTTTCTCGTGTAGTCTCCCGTCATTTAAACATTCAGTCAACTAAGCTATTATTTCAGTACAACTACTCTGTTTTCTTTGTTTAATCTTTTTTTTTGTCTACAATTCACAAGTAAGTTGTGTATAGTTGTAATTGCATTTTGGGTTTACAGTGTTATATTACTAATAAGTGTTATTAAGTGTACAATTCCACCTATTATCTGTAACTGTACCTTTATAAATAAATTAAAGTCCAAACGTTCGACAATGGCCTCTGTCTGTGCCTCAAGTCTTAGGTCAACTTGTTTTACTCTTCGTAGTAATTAGCGAAGATAAGCAAAGAATCGTATAGCTATTCCAAAACTAGATACCGTAGATATGACGAGAAAACCTTTCATATCAGTTGAGTAAGTGCCTAGCCTGGGTTTGATCGAGACAAAGAGAGCTAAATTCCGGTTCGAAGACTTGACATTGTCAATTGTCGTTCCTTGTGATTGGGTAAAGCGTTTGAAATAGAATTCGTCTTTTTTTAGTAAAAACGCTGGCTAACCGAATGATTTAGTTAATATTCCAAACCTTAAAATAATCAGTATATATAGCCTGTATAGTATATTATCGCTGGCTGGTTGTAGTAGTACAAAACAGTTTGTGTTGGTATTAGCTATAAAAATAAAAAAGTTAGAAATAAACCCACGACGGAAATTGTAAAAAATAATTAACGGTCTTACCACAAAATAATTAAACCCACCCTAAACCTGTGTTTACAGCGTGTAAACAGCGTTTAACTCTTAAACATGCCTTAGTCGCGTGTTTAAATAATTGAGTAATCACAAATCTCGATGATTTCAGTATAGTGTCTAACCGTTGTCTAACTCAATGCTACACTTCTAATTATTTTAGGCTTTAATCTTTAAGACTGTCTAGCTAAACAGGTGTCTAAAAGTTGATTTTGTGGTAACACGGTAAGTGTCTGGCAGCAGGTTTAATTTTTTTCCTTTTTTATATCTCGGTAAGTTACCTTTAGACTTCTATCTCGCTTGATCTTAAGAGATGGTGAAAAATCAGGACTGAATCTTAAGTGCAACTGCTTGAAAGCAACGGTAGGTGGATGCTAGCTGGCTTGGCGAGGACTAGAAAAACCCCTACTACTTATTTAGTTCGGTTGGATCAAGTGAAATAGTGCACATGGAAATCTTAATGGGTAAAAATACAGTTAAGTATGTATTTTCAAAAAAAGCTAAAGTTTATTGTATTATTCGACCCTTTACTGCAGATGGGCATGTAATCCCACCGTCACCATAGCTTCCCATCACCACTTAAAAATTACCACGTCTCAGCGTGTTAATATCTCTAAAGTAGTTTTTTAGCCTTACCAAAAGCTAGAACCAACTACGGCAAAAAAATATTAACATTTGAAGGAGCACAACTATATAATAAGATACCCTCACGCATAAAAAATGTAAACTCATTCAACGTATTTAAAAAACAACTTGCTCAACACCTAATAGCAGATCACAGTCTCATAAGGAAATGAATACGTTGGGTGGGTAGGTATAATCTACTGGACGGGACGATGTTGTGATAATTTTATTAATGTTTGGAATTGTTCTCAAGCAAGTGATATGTAATGTCTTTTTTGAGAATAAATGTCTTTAAACCTAAACCTAAAACGCTTTTAAAGCCAAAAAAGTTCCCATACTCCCAACAAATTACTTCAAAAGCCATCCATCGTCGTTTCCAAACACCCTCCACCCCCTTCCCCGTCCCTTGGAAGTAATGCATCTCGACAGCAATCGACGGGCTGTCTCCTGGAAATGGTTTCCCATCTGTGCGGATGGAGGTTGGAGACAGGAAGTAGCGGGATCACTTCCGCGAATAACATGAACCGTGTGTTGATAGCCTTAACAATAGGTACACGATTGTGCACGGTAACTTCTGTATTTATTTAGCTAACCAAGCAACTGTAACAATGTGTAAGTGTTACCGTGTTCCAAATTGTAGTGAGACGAAGGACAACTAAGTGAGACTATAAAAGGGTTCCATTTTTCCTTTTGAAGTACAGAAAAAAACTGTATAAATTGCCAAACTTGAAAAAAATCCTTATTTGTAGTTGGTTAAAAATCAATAAAAATTACTAGCTCAAGTCTTTATACGAAGAAGAAACCTCGCAATAAATTACTTAAAACTTTATTTTGGGTCGCATATAGGGATTCTTCTCTCTTCTCGCTTTCTGCTGAGTACTAATTTACCAGTATACGCACATAATTTCAAAAAATCCGTAAACATTTTTATAACCCTGTGGGTTAAAATGGGCATGGTTCCCCTATAACGACAGAATTAGATATACGTCGGGATTTTATACAGCGAGCGAGAATTATTCACATCTGCGATCTGACAGCAAAAGTTAGATGAGTTCTGGGATGTGGGACCTACTCGGGAATAATTGGGAACAGGCGCTTGTTTGGTTCGCGAACTCTAACGGTACAAGTTTTCCTGATATTTGTCGAATGATCGGGCACATGTTTCCTTGATACTTCCGCACATGTATCCTCAGATACCTTCGACACATGTCTCTGATACCCTGGTATGTTTCCCTGGGGGTTTGTGACCGCTTAGAATGCTCTGTTCGCCTGGTACTGTGTGTGTTGTTTTATGCGAATCCGCTTGTGTCGGTTGGTTGGATAAAGTATTTTTTTTTAATCTGTAAGTATAAAAGCGTGTTTAGACAGCTATTATATCTCAAATACAAATTCATTTATTGACACAATTTAAATTATACATAGTCTCATGTCATCTACTAATTCATTGGACTGGATTCATGTACCTATAATATATTCATGTGCACTGCCGTTCATTCATTATTGTAGCAGGAAATATCCATCCACACAACATTTTTAATTTATACAAATACATAAAATTGAAGTGTCTGTTTGTAATATAAAAATAACAGCTTTTTACTAAATGCATATGGAAGTATATACGGCACCCATAGCAAAACAACCATTTTTAAAATGTTAGCCTGTCTGTCTGTTTGTTTAAAAAAAAAAAATAGAATATGCTACCCGAACAATGAGCCTTACGGCTCATTGTTGGGGTAGCATATTTGCAAGGGTATTTATATACCCTTGCAATTTACCCCTAAAGTACCAGGCTCGCAACGCGGCGCGGAGATTGCGCGCAATTTGGCAGCGTGTTAGACCCTTGTCAGCGCACGTGATGCCGCATGCCACGTGACTCTCTCCCCTTTGCCGGAGATTAAAGTTTGGGGCAGTCGGCCGGATCTAAGTTTTGTTACAGCAACAAGTCAAATATGGTTTAATTGGCTATCGATAAGTAAAGGAATCTGGGAATAAAGAATTTTGAAAATGTTTTCGGACGTATTATCTTTTTCCATCATCGCCGTTGGGCAGTTAATTTAGAAACTGTTTTTGTCGAAGCTGTCGATGTTGACGTATCCTCAAGCTAAGCATGCACCATCATCTACCGCATTACCTAGTCAACTAGAATATATCATAGTCCAATTTTTGCTTAATAGATATTCGCACAAACAAATATAAAGCTTCATCTCAAGGCTTTACCTTGGCAAAATATTCATTTCAACACCTACCAAGTAAAGTATATTGAAGGCACCGTGTACAAGAGACCTAACTGGCTTATTCATGACTAAAAGAGTCTTGGGTGGTGGCGTGAATGGAGAGGGTGTCTTTAGAATCTTTACACTAGCTTGACCTCAGGCAAAATAGCGTGTACTCGATCGAGCTGGGCTAGGTCTGTGTTGGTATTTTTAAGTATACGAGTATTATTATACTTGAGAACTACTACTATCAACACCAACTGCCTAGATGATTATAGCCTGTCTAGAGACAAGTAACGCCTTTCCCCTATATCCTCTGTAATTCTTTCGCTACACCATTATTTCGTTTACCTGAACTTACCCTGTTCCATTTACCATTACCGCGCCTGATGTGAAGCGACAATGTGATCGAAGATGGTCGATATGCTAAACCTAAATTAGAACTATCTGTAGGTGCTTGAATGGCGACATAATTCATATGCTACAATACTATTCTGTTAAATTGTGTTCCTTCTTTATGGTTAACTTTAATTCAAATTGTTTGTTTACATCATCTGATGTTACTATTTACTTGTACAGCATAATATTAGCGTCTTAAAAATTTTAGTTTCCAATGGGACTGAAACCTGTCTTCCGGTAATCGTGCCAGGCACTATCTCAACTAGCTAAGGCAGTATGTTACTTAAGCAACAACACCTTTGAAATGTAATCATTTTCTTTCCGGTTATCAATTATCATATATATTGTTTTGTTTTATATTCTTCAGAACATCTGCTAAGCGTTGATTAACCTTTAAAATGTATTACTTAGAAACCGTTTACTTTTCACCGTTTCATATTACGGACATCCATTCACTCCTGGTCTCCTGGTGCTCTGATTACAAAGATTTGATTAATGGCGTCACATTCCTTTATTTTATGGTTGTCGAATTAATAAGGGCGCCCTTTACAGCTCGTTGCGACGTCTCTTTTTCATTTTCCCTCCCTGTTTACTACTTTTTTATTATGAGACTGTTAGAAGAAAAGCCAGTGTCGAAGAAATCGATGTTGCTTGATAAAATTGTGGTGTGGTTAAACAGGTTAGAATCAGAAAAAAACCAAATTTTGATAACTCGAAACTCATGTAGTATTCGAACCATTGACCGACCTATAGGCATACGGTCGACATCACCATCGCGCTTAAAAAAGACGTAATGTATCAATGAAGTACAATAGAAATAAAGAATGCCCATATCGGTACGAAATATGGATATTCAGGCAAAATGTAGAAATAGTAAAAGAACCTTTTATTGTTGTAAGGTAACAAACCGTATAGATGTTATTATTACAGCATTGTCTATAAAAAATCTTAAATTTCCGAAAAAGCCGCTGGAATATTGATTCAAAACAAAAGAGACAGATTCGTTACAGTCTCTCGCGCTATGGTGGTATATGGGTCCCAAAGGCCGGGGTCGTTCGGACCCCAGTCTTCAATTTGCCGGTTTACAAGCGAAGGTATTAATTTAAATTCGGCCTCTGCCACCGTTGCCGGTGCTGATGAAATTGTGTATTGTTTGGAAAGTGCCCGAATTTCAGTTTGAAAACTGGTAGAATACAAATTTATAGCATTTTCAGTATTTTTGCATAAAAATATTTTCATGCAAAAATACAAACTATTATCAGAATGGACATTATTTAAAAAACCTTGTGGCTTTCATTTGGCTCAACAAATGAGTATTGCGACGCAACGCCAACGTGGCATTGCCTCCGAACCAGTAAGCGTTGGTTCACTGCTATCTCTAGCCTTTCTACGAAAATAAACTTTACTACCCGGCTAAACTAAGTTTATTTTCACACCCTTCATTTCAGCCGTAGCATATTTGTAGTATGTATAGATTAATTATGAAAAAAATATGTTACAAAGCTTATTTGATATCAGAGACCGCGTAAGCTTTACTAAAGCGCTTGGGGTCTTAGAATCGTAAGCTAATATCAAACTGGCATCTGTCATCCCCTCTCAGAGCGTTTGGAACTTCCAAAAAGCACGGGTCCCTGAACGCATGATTTGATGTCACTTCCGGCAGAGCTGGGCGGACAAATTAGAATGAGGGTCGCTTATTAATACATTGTTAGTGGACAAGGGGCATTTTATATTTAATGCGTCGGCATTGCTTTAAATTCGGGTCTTCAAATGTCTTGATATTTTAAACACTATGAAGTGGTGGATCTAGACTTATAGCGTTAAACGGGCAGTATTTATGTGGTAGCTAGGAAAAAGGCAATTCTTGCACAGCAAAAGGCCCCCAGCTTTTCATAATTACAGATTGATACTCGGATTCAGTGATTTTTACTTTGTTAAACAGAGCTGTGTACTAAACAACATTAGCGTGGCAGGTGAGTAAGTTTACGTTAAATTTTCAAGCGATTAATGGAGTGGTAGGTAAGTCACCTACCGAGTTGTCTAATGTTTGAATCCCACAATGCGGCAACCCGCATTGTGGGATTCAAAGATTAGACCGCTGGCCTTTGGAACAGCTTTTTCGGTGAAGGAGGATTTTATGATCCAAGCATAGCATGGTGGTAAGATGTTGTTTCATTTATTTTAAAAATTCGTTCCTTCTCTTTTTTTCTCTCTGTTCTCTGGGCAGCCTAGTTATTGATATTTTATTTGACCGCGCGTTATAGGCCTCTAACTACAGGCACCTTATATTCGAAATAACAACCAGCTGCGGTTGCTTGTGAAGTCTGCCGCCAAGCAGTAATGTGCAAGCATTACTCTGTTCCGGTTTGATGATCAGAGTTGCTAGTGAAATTACTGGGCTTATGAGACTTAATATTTAATGTCTCAGGGTAACAAGCGCATTGCGGTGCCGCGCAGGCCTTTGTGTTTCAAAGTTTTGAGTGGCACTGCAACTGTTATGGGCCAGCGTTATGCTTACTATCAGGCAAACGACCTGCTCGTCTCGTTAACATATAGTATAAAAAAATATAGGCACAGCACAATCGTTGATTGACGTCTACTCAAGATGTCAAAAACAGCTGACCGTACTTCAATATCAGCGTTAGGAATTACAATGTACAGATTGTATTTCGAGTCGAGCATTGCTGAGACTGCCAAATAAATAACGTTCATAACTTTCTTTCACGCACTTTAGTTAAATTTGTCGAGACATTTGTAGCTCCTGGAATCGATATATCCTGTTGCCAACTGTCCGTGTCCATAGAACGACGTTAAACCCAAAGACTGCGTCACCACGTAAGTTTCCCCACCGCATACCTTCCGCACTGCGCCACTGTTACGTGAGGCTGTTACCCTGGTAAATGCGGAGCAGTTTGGAATTCTCTACAGGCTGTAGTTTGCGCCTGGCATAAAAAATTCAAAATTCTGTTTGAATATTATAAATGCCATGCTCTGCGGAATATTTTTATTACAATGTTCTTGGTGTGAAGTTTAATTTTATAAATAAATTAGAAAAATAACAGTTATTTTTAGCGTGCAAATGTTTCGTAAGAAAAGCGGATTGAAATCATTCTAAACACGTATAGTGACGTGTGAGTAGGATGTAGTGTGTTTTGCTAAACGGCTTGTGAAACTTGCGTCTGCCATATTATAACCAAAACTCAGGTTGTATTTACAACAGAGATCTGAATCTGTAAAAGTCAATAGTTTTTTTACCTCCCTATCAAGAGGTCTTAGTAGCAAAACGTTGAACGGCCTACTGTACAATATTTCTAATTAGCAAATTGTTAGATTCTCAAAATATCTGAACACCTGGGCACAAAAAGACAACACAAGAGTCAAAGCCGAACGTACCTTGTGAACGCTATAACGCCCCATATAAATTGGGCAGTGCGGGTACATCTGACGTCACATATTCAACGCGGGACGTAAACCTGTACTAAAACATGTTTTTTGTTGATTTGACCATGAAAAAAGAGTTTACGTATAGTTGTCATACATCTTCTTGTTAATTGAAATGTAAAGAATTTGATTATATCACTTAGGTACATTACTATTGGACTATAGAATAATAAAAAATTGTTTTAAAAAAGCGACGAACTGACTTCGGTGACAAACTACTGTACCGATTTCCGATGAAATTTCTAAGGGACCACAATCTGAAAGTAGGTACCTATATCCTTACAAATAAAAAATAATATTCAAAATCGGTGTATAAAAGACGAAGATATGAGGTAACAAATATAAAAAAATACACACCGCATTGAGAACCTTCTCCTTTTTTGGAAGTCGGTTAAAAAACCGTTGAATTTGGGAAACTTTTAGATGCAGTATCTTTGTGGAAATTATAATTTATTTATGGATTTCATTTTTACTTTGTTAATGTGCTTTTCTTAAACCTGTATAACGACAGTAATTATGTATTTTATATTTCATGCAACATCCATATTAGACGTACTGCTTATTAGGTTTAGTTAGGTTAGTTAGACGTTTTGCTAACTAGACCTTTTGATCACAGTCAACACAAATAATATCTTTCTTTATGATTCGTTTCTTATCTGACTGCCTCTTTCTGCATTTTTTGTTTTTTTTTTTCTAAGCTAACAATATTTTTTCTTTTTTCAGGTAAGCAAACAAAATGGAGACCTATCCATATGGGATACATACAAGCAAGTAAGAGACTAAACAGGAAGAAAAAAATCTTTAGCAGTCAATATGGATAAATATGCAATAAAAGTACCAGGGTAGCATAAAAGGTAACCAATCGCATTCGCAATTTGGCACCCCATAGAGTGCATAGAGAAACACCTCGAGGGGGCGAAAAGCGTACAGTTTATGCTACAGTTACCACTGTGGCTGATGGCAAGACAAGTCAAGCGGGAGATGCGGCACAGATTATGTTGAAGTGTGTGCGCTAAATGAGGGCTGTCACAGTTTAAAGTTACTTCATGCAAAGTAATGGTTTTGATATTGTAGATTTCAGAGTAACAAACTGTTATACGAGTTTTATAACCATAGCTACCCGTAATAGACGCCAAATTAGTCACAGATTGCGCAATAGGAACAAGTAATAATTATTTAACTGCAGACTCATTTTGCCATCTACGTAACGTCCATTCACACACGACGTAACTGCTACCTGATCTCCACAATTCCCCGCCCTAATTGTTCTCTATTACAGACTATTAAGTAATCTACGTTGCGGCGCCTCGTAGCGATCTACCGTAGCCTCGTACTAGGGGATTATCTGCGGGGTGCGCCAAATTGCGAATGCATCTCTTTCCACATTATGTTGTCCTGGTAAATTTATTTCGTATTTATTCAGTTTTTGAACACTTTGGGTACTTCCGATTGTTGAAAGCATTTATTTAAGTAGGACCTATGTAATTTTCAGTATGAATTTCGATCATAATAAATAATTTAGCTAACTTCAATTTTGTTTAAACATTTCTGTAATATGTAGATGGGGACCAAACTAATTGTTCAGGCGCAGAATGTCATGTTATACTGGTGCGATTTGTGTTTCAACAGCTATTAGTGTACGAGCTTATAATAGCTTAGAATGAATTGTTTTTTACACATATCATTATAAATATCGTACTAATTTGATAACTACGTATAATAACTAATAACAACGAATCATACTTTTTCGCTTTTCTTTTTTTATTCCTATGGCAGCTAACCTCAATTTAGAAACCTATATTTTTTACTCTCACGTCTGTCTGCCTTTGGGCCACATTACTTTATCTTTGAACCTTATACAAGAATTGCTCGTTTAAAGTTACTGTATTTATATAGATTCATGTAAAAATGCAATTTTGTACAAAAAGTAGTTATTTATAAAACACCGTGCGTAGCTCGATCACCTACTTGGGTGCTACTTACTGATTTGATTGCAGCCACAATATTGTAATCTGTCGTATACTTTCTTGAGGCCTTTAACTCTCATGAAAGTTAAATGCTTCAGGACCAAAAAAATTGGATTTAAATGTTTTACATTCTTGCACTACTTCAATATATAGATGTAAACATTTACCGTGTTACCGCAAAAAACACTTTTAGACGCAGTGTTTAGCTAGACAGTGTCTAAAGATAAACATCTAAAATGATTAGAACTGTCACAACAAAATGGAGTTACACAACTTTTCGACACTACTTAAATCAAGATTTGCGGTTGCTCATATTTAAACACGCGACTAAGGCATGTTTAGGAGTTAAACGCTGTTTAACACTGGTTTGGGTGTGTTTAATTTTTTTGTCGTAAGACTCAAATTAATTGTATCATGCGTAACTTAACACCCAAGAGACTGCCACAGATTAGCAACCAGTGCGTAATGGTTCTGTGATTGGATTGCCGCCTCCACGCCGCTCCTGCTCGCCTGATATCCATTCTGTTAATTTACTGGGCACGATCGAGCTTTAGCCTTGAGTAGTCCTCGGGCTTATGAGGCCTTAGTTGACTGTTTTAGAAAGTAATTGAAATATGAGGAAAACATATTTTAATTTGTATATACAGCGAGATTTTTTGAAGCCAACTCTGACACTTTTATATCTTTTTATCAGGTAATATATCGTTCAAAATCCTGTGAAGCCAAGAATATTGATGCCTTAGAAACATGCAAAACTCGAAAACCTATCTCAATTCACGCAGAAAAAAACATTTTAGCAAAATAAATATAGAGTACGGTTACTTTACCCTTGTTTCACGGACATATTAATCCGGCCGATGAATGGCAGGCCGCGATTCGGACGCGGCCGGATGAAATATACACGGGCAAAATTTACGCGGATGAAAAAGAACCCGAGAGAAATTATCCTATAGCCACGTAGCCTTTTACTTGCACGATAGTAATGTTAATAAATAGTATTCAACAATATGACTAAACTGGATAAGAATTCTTTCTATTCAATTGCTTCGCTCACGTTTCTGTCCTATTTAGTCTGATGATAGTGTCGGTGCGAACTGCGAGTGACATTACAGTAGTGTGAGTGCGACACGGGTGAGGGCTGTCGAACGCATCTGACAGGATGTGGTAGTAAAGTATTTATTAAATAAATGCTATTGTTGATATATAAAACTGTACAGTGAAGTAATAAGACAAACCAGGTAGTGCAGTAAAAAAGATTGTCTTAAAAACAAACAAATCATCTTCCTAGAAAAGTACTTATAAGTATATAGGTAAGTTTATACTTTGGTGCTTCAAGTACCGCGGCGCAAGTACGGATCTTTTCGTTCGATAAAATTCGATAAAATTGACAGTTCAAATCGATAAAGTGGGTTTTATCGACTTTTTGTATAATTTATCGAGCCTCGATACAATCGACAAAAGTTATCGAAAAGCTAGGTCAAATCCAAAGAGAATATAGAGCTACTACAATACTTTACGATCAAACTTCGGTACTCGCAACATTCGATACATTTTTTGAGTTTTTCGATTCGACAATTTTATCGAACCGACTTCCGTACTTGCGCCGCCGATTCGGAACGAATCACATGAGACATTTGGTATACAAATGTTCCGCTTTCAACCGCATTGTTCTCATCTGATAAGCAGCGTAAAACCAGAGCTTATTCCAAGATGAAAATGTTACCCGGGAAAATACCCCTGGATGAAAATCCACCCGGTTGTTCCACCCGGTTGTTCCACGATTCTAATCTGGCAGAAATTGCCAAATTACCTGCCGGAAAAGATACCGGCAGTGGATATTTGAAGCAAGGCGGAATTAAATTTGTCATATTCTCTACGCAGTAATATTTCTTAAGAATGAATATTTGAAAGGAAATTTCTTGATTTATCAAATATTTTTTAATTTGTATCTTTACGGT
The DNA here is from genome assembly GCA_907269065.1 of Crocallis elinguaria. Lineage (NCBI taxonomy): Eukaryota > Metazoa > Arthropoda > Insecta > Lepidoptera > Geometridae > Crocallis > Crocallis elinguaria. Next base: position 11,910,726 of record OU026076.1, on the reverse strand, counting down.
AGAAGAAAATAATGTCCATTTTTATCCGTTGCAAGATTATAAGCTGTTAGTTATATAATTAAGAGATTTTATAGCATATACTGTTCTCATGGGAGATTTGCTTCTGGGTCGTTTCTCTATTTTGTGCCAAAAAGCTATCGAGGTGACCAGACAAATGTCCAACATCCTCCAGTACATTCCCAGCATTGCGCACATGCATCTAAGACACATCCGCGCTGTATATCCTGTCCACAGTAGGTATTATTATATGTTCTATCGCTTCACGACCATCATTTTTAGATTAGGTTTTTGTATATTTTGTGATACATATACTATACTGCCTTCCGTAAGATCATCAAATCCTGATATGTGGGAACTCGAGGGATTACACTTTCAGTTAAAAAGCACTTAAGTATTCAAATTGAAGCCTTATTGCCAGCCAGAGATATATTTTAGTCTTTTTTAATTTTATACGTAAAATATTGAAATAAAAAACAAAGCTTTTTTTTTTATAAATTCGATAGACTTAGGTTTGACCGCAATCTCGCCTAATGGTAAGCGACGCTGCGGTCGAAGGTGTATCACGCTTGCCTAGAAGATACCTGTTCACTCTCGTATTGAAGACTCCCAGATTATATATATCGGGAAACATAGACGCTGGCATCGAAATCAGAGGATTTCGTAGAGAACAGTAGTGCGTATTGTAAAGGATGAAGCAAAACGCTTAGTGCGTCTAAGTGGGATATCAACCATAAAAGGGCCACCCATTTTGCTGATCGCCATTGCTTTTGCACCATTGCTGAGCGTCTGCTCGTCCGATGATAGAATAGAGTTGAAGGAATTAAGCTATGTAATTCCATCGCACACTCGCCGAAATGCATTCAGTAAAATACTGCGTATGCTTTTTAAAACCGGTTTAAAATGAGCTCGTTCCTGTATGCTGTAAGTAAAGGGTATCTTATTTATTGCTGTTAGATCTACTACTATATGATATCATACTAAATATCAGCGTGCATCAGATCAGATCACATAAATAAAACGTCCTTTAAGCTTTTGCAATATTTCCCGAAACTATAGATCATCGCGTCGCCCATATATTATTATTACATACACATAAAATGTAAGTATTCGCCATGAAATTTAAATGTATGTAATTCAGCGGAATCGTGGTTGGTAATCATTAAAATTCCATGCCGTGTGGGGCCATAAAGTTGGCGGGGATCGGCTCAGCGCAGGCGGCCATAATATACTCGGTTTTATAGCCGACGGACATTTTGGTCAGAATATTATAATAGCCAGTAGAACTTGAGAGAAATTACTTTCACGGTACGAGGAGGTAGATACGAATAGGTCGACGAATAATATTAAATTGCTAACTCTTCTGCGAGTGTCCATCTGAGTAGGTACCATCGCTTTGCTCATGAAGCCGCCAGTCAGTAATGTGCAAGCATGAAATGTGACTTCAAAGTTCTGAGTGGCACTGCAATTGTTATGGACCGGCATTATACTTACCATCAGCTCAACAACCAGTACGCCCCGGCCCGTTACCAAATAGTACATATTTAAAAATCTTTTGTATAAAATATTTGACTTCGTAAATATTCGGCTGAATCTCGTCCTTCTAATATTACTCTATCATCAATTGCTTTATTTCATGTCCAAGTAATGTAGGTACTATCATAACATATAGCGGGGTCACACACATCAATATGTATTGGATACCGTCCACATCTACTCGTACCAACGGCCACATTAGATGAATGCAAATGATACAGTGTCAAATTCGGCCTGTATTAATTCTGAGTTATTACTCCATAGTTTAATATGACTATGTCTAGCCTCAACTATTTTTTATTCTGTGCTCAAATGTAAACGTGTCTTATGGCCACTGCGGTGACGCACCGCCGCGCTATGTACATTTACACTGTACATACATACACACATCCCAACATTACCATTAATATTATTTAGCACGCGTAATGCGCAAATTGTGTCCGGGACTCTGGGACAGACCAGGAATAGAGTCCTGGCGCCAAATTCGTGCCGCGAAGGAACGTTTATCTTCGTTTGTGCGGAGAAAGTGAAATGAAATTGTGTGAACGTATTGTGGAGAATAGTTCGGATTAGGCCTCAGTTTTGACTTCGAGCCGTACTACGTCATCTTCTTGACTGATACTGTTTTTTAGTTTTCTCAACACTTATGTTTACCTAGTAGTCGCCTGACTTAAGTTGTATTTGATAGCTCATTAACGAATTATTGATTGGTTTTATTGATGTTTCTAATGTCTTGTTGTACTTTATAGTACCTATAGGATGAGGAGTAGCTCCACCTTGCGGAAATCAAAACACGCATTTATTGTAACACTTCGCGTCCTTTTCTTAATTAAACGACTTTTAATTATTTAGTTAATCCAATTTAACCCCGTACAAGCAGTTCACACAAAATGAAATAACCCCACAGATTCACATTTCCGTTCCATTTAGAATCCGGTCAAGATTCTCAGACCGCACTCTCATTCTCCGCAGACCGCTGTTTTATCTGTCACAGACAATGCCTACTAACTCATTATTAATCTATGGTGAACCGTTAATTTAGGAAACAAAGGATAGCGTTGGATTCGGGACAAACGGGATGACAAACGGGACGACAAACGGGACGGGCTGGGATTATAGACTTATGGCGAGATTGGGACAATGCACTGTTACTGTTGTAGCTTTTCATTCGAGCCTTTGTATTTTGCAGGTGTAAAGGGTAGGAGCCGTCCACCGAGTCCGGGAGTGAAAAAACTGATTTATTTTAATGAAAAAATCTTATGAAACATCCCGTGTCATCACTGGTACATAAAAGAAACTATATTATATAGGTACTTTACCTATATAATATAGCATATAACTTACTTTTCGTGTCATTTCTAAAACCCTATTTCGGAGAAGAATCACCTTTCCGCACTATAAAATGCAGGGTTTTGTCACAGTAGATTGCCCAGCGATCAGCTCGACCGCCCGTGACGCACTCTGACAGATGTCTTCGAACGGTCCGATCGACCTGAACAGTGACAGTTGACTAATCTGCCGCACAATGTTCAAGCAAAGACCGTAATAAAAGTCAGTCACGAAACAAATAGGGGGAACTCGTAAAAAAGGTTGCTTTCGAGGATTGAATACCGGTTTGTAGTTCAAATTAAAGAGCAGACCGTTAATGCGGCCAGGTTGAATGTCCACTGAGGGTGAAAACCAGTGACATGTCATGGCCGAGTGAGTTAATCGTGTAAGTATTGTACACGATTTAACTCATTGCCCATGCCGTCGAAATATGCACATAATATAAAAATATATTTCTATAAAAAAGTGAACAAGCCAAGATCGCCAAGATGAGGATCTTGGAGTGCATCAGAAATTGCTCAAATTTACATTACCACTCAAACTAACCCTTTGAGATAAAAAATAAACAAAAAACAAGGAATTTAGTCCGTTAATAGAAAGAAAGAAGAGTGGGACGTACTTACGGCATTTGTTTTTCCTGAACACTACAATCTGGTAGCCTTCAAGACACGAATGAAGTTATCTTCTGGGCAAGCGTACTACAACGTTGACCGCATCGTTGGTGAACATTAGGCCACTTTAAAAAAATAAATAGCAGAACGGGTTAAATTCTGCACATATGTCCATTTTCCAAATCGGTTTTGAAAAAGATACCAGAACATTATTTGCACTGTACGATACGTCGTACGCGGCGTTCGCATTGCTATGCATATAGTATGATAGTTTACATGTACCGTAGATTGCCTGCTGGCAAACAGCGCGATGATCGCTCGCTGCCAGCCTATTATGACTGTGTCAATATCATTTGGTACGCCAGTGCTTGGGCAACAGAATGGCACAATCATGTAGTCGTTACTCGTATACTGCATTCAGTTGTTTATAGGTACATTTAGATGCAATTTTCAGTTTTATCATTATATAGCCAATTTATCATTAATTTTTTTATACTATTTCATAACGAGATGAGCTGGTTATTTGCCTGATGGTAAGCTTAACGCCAGCCCATAACAATTGCATTGCCACTCAGATCTTTGAAACACGCTGGCCTACGCGGCACTGCAGTGCGCTCGTTACCCTGAGACATTAGGTATTAAAACCCAGTAATTTCTGCAATTCCGAAATAAATTCCGAAGCGTAGGATGAATTTTCGCATATTTTGAAATTTTCTCGAGTTTTGTTTGGCTGTCGTGTGGATGTACCAATGTATACATAGTATTTGTCTACTTTGTCAATATGTTCCTAAGCTTTTTCACTCAAAAAACTTTATTATGAAATTGGTGACGTAGTTTTTGAAAGAGCCCAGGGATTGCATAACCCAGATATTACGGTACGTCTTAATAAGAAAGCGCAATACGTATGTAATATATTTTTACTTGCTTAATATTTTGCAAGAGATATATTGTTTTTCAGAGTTTTACGCCAGGAAATGAAAGAACGTAACCCGTATAAAATTACACTATCGTCGCAAGTAGATATGCAAGCCTAGATGCGCGATGGTCACATTTGATAGGTTTTTACTCTCTACAAACACCAACCTACTGGAGTAACTTTTCTGCATACCTATCGCACGCTTACATTATTTATGGTACGTCACAGAATTCAGTGCACAACGGCCGAGTTCCCTTACTTGACTACTTATTCAACGCTAGAGGGCAGCGAACAATAATTGCGTGCCAGCACATACCGTTGTTTGGCTTTGATCTGTTTGTGTGGTCGGCATCGCCCGGGGTTAGCTGCCGTGAAATTACATCTCTTTGACGGTCATGATATCCTAGTTTAAATAAGATTATATAATGTGGGTAATTTATAGTTTTAATTCCGCGATAAAGAATGTCTAATGGCCTAATTTCGATCTATACTGAATTTAACCAAACGTAACGCGCGACGCTGGACAACGAAACCTTTTTTTTTTTTTTTTTTTTTTTTTACGTCGCTAAAAATCCTCATGGATACCACCAGCCGCGAGGGCAGCGTGGTGGTTATGTTGGACTCCGGCTAATGAGGCCGACCTACCAACTAAAAAACCGACGTGTGTTCCTCCTCTGCGCCATAATGCCGGGCTGCGGGCCCATGTTAATAGCCAACCGCGGCCCGGCGACGCGCTGGTCCCAGTTGTGGGACCCCACCTCCGGCGACAACGTACTCCACGTACGCCATCGCCGTATCCACCTCCCTAAGGGGCACGCGGGAACACGCGCGCGCCACCTCGAGGCCCAAAAGCTGAGGGTGGGCTCCCTCGTGTCCACCCTCTGGGCCTCAGGAGCCGAAGAAGGAGTAGAGACCCCTTATCCGACCCCACCCCGCATGCGCATCACCGCCATGGGTAATGTGCAGTGCGGGGTCCCCTCCGGTTATTGTCCCGATCCCTGACCCCAACGCTCCATGCGAGAGGGAAAGAGAACGGGACAAGTCGCCTCCAACCCCCAGCCACCACGGTGCCCACACACCGCTTACGGTGGGGTATCCCCGGTTCGGGGATCGTGCTTGGGGACATCAGTGAATTACCCGTGGGTACAGCAGGCAATCCACCTGTCCCCAAGCACGTGCAAACGGCGGGGGGCCACCCCGCCAGCCGCAGCCTCCACGGGCCGCCAGCCCCCCCTCCCTCGCTTGCACAGCAGGCGGTGAGGTGTCGCCCCTCCAGCCGAGGCCTCTGGACCCCGGCCTCCCTGCAGGGCCGGCAACACCACCAGTGCTCCGCCTGCCATCTCTCCTCCTTTGTTTCGTCCATTTTTGGCGCGCTGCACCAGTGGGAGCAGCGGGTTCCCCGTGGGAGCGTTCGGGGACACGCATACCCCAGCGGTGGATCCCCTGGTTCCTTGGCGACAGCGCGCCCCACCTCGGCTTCGTCTCCGTCCAATGACTCTGGAGCGCGCGTGTTACCCGCACGGCGCTCCTGTGCCCAAGTCCCTCCCTGCGGCCTTCGGGCCCCGCTCAGCCCATATGCCCCATCCGCTGAGCCCTCTGCTGACCCCTTCAGAGGGGCACGCGGAGGGGCCCACCTCGCCGGGTTATCAGCTACCCGTCAGCAACCCCTCCGGGACCGAAAAGTCAACCAGGAGATGTTGCTGACGGGTACCCAGGGTGCACCGCGTGGAGGTTACCCGGCATAGCACCCCTGGACAACGAAACCTGGGTTAGTTGTTATAAAAATAAAAATAAAAAACTTCCTTGAGCTCGCAACGATGGACTTTAAAACCAGCAATTAGTATTTTTTTTTTTTTTTTTTTTTTTTTTTTTTTTTTTTTTTTTTTTAAGTCCATCGTTGCGAGCTCAAGGAAGTTTTTTATTTTTATTTTTATAACAACTAACCCAGGTTTCGTTGTCCAGCGTCGCGCGTTACGTTTGGTTAAATTCAGTATAGATCGAAATTAGGCCATTAGACATTCTTTATCGCGGAATTAAAACTATAAATTACCCACATTATATAATCTTATTTAAAATGGACTTCCGCAAAGTAACGCCTGATTCCATCAAATATATATCCTAGTTTATAAACTCTTTGATGTGAATATATTTTCGTAAAAATATTGCTTTATTTTTCGCATTTTTTGTTTTCTTTTTATTTAATTTCGAGCCGATATATTATTTTGTAATCACTCACACGCTCACTGCTAAACACGTAATCTCGAAAACTACTAGACCTTTGAAATTGAAATTTGACAGGTAGTTAGTTTAGAGGTAGAAAACGTCAACGAAGAACGGATTTTACGAATTAAGAGGGTCTAAGGCCGATCTTAAGCTTATAAGAAAGTTTAAAGCTATATTAGCCCAGGCAAAGCTTGGACGGTTCGCTAGTTAAAAATAACAAGTCTATGTAAAAAAAGTTACATCAAAAACACGACTATCCTAGCCAGTGTCACTCGGGATGATTTAAGGATTCTAACGATATCATAACAAATCTGCGGCGCAAGTACGGAAGTCGAAACAATAAATTTGTCGAATAGAAAAAACTGATAAATTTATCGAATGTTGCGAGTACCGAAGTCTGATCGTAAAGTATTACACTCCTTTTTTGAGTAGTCGTGTAAAAAGAAAAGTACTTCGTCGAAAAGTGATATTTACTGCAAAAGCAAACAACTAGGAAGAACTGATGATTCAAATTTAGTTATGATCTGTCAAATTGAAATTCCGCTTCCTCACAAAATATATTTTGACCTAAACATTTTCAGGATCTTCACCTACATCCATCATACATTAAATTACAGAAAATCACATCTTTCACTCGGCGATATCCTCGTAACCCGGCGGCGGGTGGTAAATCAATTTACCAGGATCGAGGTCCTAAATTCGATTCCCGCCCGGGGCGACGGATATGTTACCTATCGAAAACGGGTGTAACCGTCGACGGTGACGCGAATCCAATAAACTAAAAGTACCTACATACTTTTTCGATTTTTCCGATATGAGCGTGCCGGAACGGGTGATGCCATTTAAATTGGTAAAGTATTGCAATGTGCGAAATTGGATGCAAAAAATAACGTGGACAACTCACCAAAAATACAACAATATGTTTAAATAAATAAATAAATTCGTACATATACTTATACGTGTATATTACGTATACAATTTTGTGACTAACTATAGGAGTCTGCGCCTAAAATAGACACCATTTTCATTTTACAAATGAGGGGGTGATCTCTTGCATGGGACCAAGTAGATCTCTTAGAGAAGAAATAGGTGATATGCCATAGTTTCGTTACTAGTATGCTTATTTTCTGACAAATATAGCTTTCTCAGAGCATTATTCAGGATCTTTTTATCCCTCGGTCAAGGTTACATTGTTAAATGTTTTTCTTCTTAATCCTGACGGTTTTGTTTCACAAAAACAATTGCTCCCCTAAAATCCTGCGTAATCCCGTTACACAAACAAAACCGCACGTATGTAGAAACGTATCTATTGTACCAGGGCGGTAGCAAGTTAAGGAGTGTAACAATAGGGCGGCAAGTCGACGGGCCGAAGGGAAATGCGTGTAACTCGCTATTCAAATTAAATGAGTCGTGCGGTTACCAACGAAGTCGGGATTAAGACTAATGGTGTACAAGATTTATACGTTGTTAATGATTGCTGGTAGTTATTTGTCTTTGGGTGGGACTCGGGAGACAGGCGATATTAATACTGTTACTTGTAGCCGATGTAGATTGACCGCTGGACATAGATTTTGTTGTGTTTTTGTGGTACTCTCGACACATTTTCACACTCACAAATACATTTTCAAACACTGTTTACTTACCGCATTTGCACGAGACGGCTATTCTTATTTTGAGTAGTATTGTAATTCATTATTAAGAGAAACGCGAGTGTATGAAATTATTTACTATCATCATCATCATCATCATCATCATCATCAGCCGGAAGACGTCTACGACTGAACATGGGTCTCCCCCATACAGCGCCTCTTGGAATATATTATAAACATATTAATTTACTGGCTTCTGCCCGCGCTTTCACCCGCGTGGTAATTCCCACAGGGACAGAGCATTTTTCCGGGATAAAAAGTAGCATATGTTACTCTTCGGTCCATAATCAATATATGAAAATCCGTTATGCCCTTTAACTATGGTTGTGCCTTGTTGCGTAAAAGAAGGACAAACCAACATCTTTCAAAGTTGCTTTTACTTCAAAAAACAAGGAAGAATACTCTCGAGCGAGGGCGAACGGCTAAGAACAAAGGACCGAGGACGCGAACATTCCATAGATTCTTGAACCCTTTAAACAGAACATAGCCCACGGTCTAAAGTTAGAACCGCAATAGTTTCGTTTATTATTGTTTCGTCTCTAGGAGAGCAGTTGCCGCCGTTCCCATGGCGGCTAATGGCACGATTCTTGGATTCCGTAGATCGGAGATTTCGACGATGGTTATATTATTATAGTATGAAGTTGTCTTGGCTAATGCGAAAAGGTCGTACATTTGTATTGTAAAGGCGTATATTGATTAAAAGTAAGTGTGTGTTAATATTAAATTTTGCTAAATAGGTAATAGGTTTATTTTATTTAGAACGTTGTTTTGACTTACAAAATAACAGGCTAAACTTTAACCGTGTCACCACAAAGACATTTCAGGCGCCTGTTTAGGTAGACAGTTGTCTAAAGATAAATGTCTAAAAAGATTAGAAATGTTACAACAGAATGGAGTTAGACAATAAGATGTGGGTGTTCATTTTTAGACGCTGTTTAAACTGTGTTTTGAGCGTGTTTAACTTTTTTGTGGTAAGACCGTAAATGTTGCAAATTCCAAGTGGCCCAGCAGATAGCACTGAAAACTTTTCCTATTTACGCTGAAAACACATAAAATACTAACTTGCATTTCCTAGCACGGCCGAAATGCTGTTTGCAACCTAAACTGTGTTATTTTTCTCTAGAAATGTTCCAAACTAGACTCGAACAAGTTTGCAAACAATATACCAGGAGTTCATAGTTTGACACGAGTTCGTTCGACACGCAAAGTTAGACGTGACGAGGCTGAAGTTGTGATCGAATCGGCGATAACTTGCGCGTGGTGTTACTTTTTTGTGTCACATTCTGACCTTTTAACTTGGTGTGAGCAATACGAAAAGTTTTACTCAAATAATATCCTATTACGAGGCAATATTATAAGTCCAGGTGGCGGACGTTTTTTATGTATGTCTCGGTACACGGATTGACTTGTCACTTACTCGTAGTTGCAAAAGATTTAATTGTAATTTTTAATACGCCGATGTGTGCTATATGCTAATAACACTGCTGCACAACACAAGGCATGGCCTTGTGTTGTGCAGCACACACACATTAAGAAAACAAAACTAGCATCTCTCATCAGTATTCCTTACCAAGTTGGCACGAATTGGCCCAAATGCTAATCAAATTCTTGTTTTTGTTCTCCCGACCTTTTGCCTAATTTAACGAGGCCGGCCGTCCTATGTAAACTCGGCTTTAGGATGTTTGCTATGGTCTCCTGAGAGCCTGGTAAGTGTAAGTACCGGGAGGTTAGGCGGCGGAGGAGGTGTGTTTGCTTATGGCCATGTTTTCTGATGTAGAAGTGAGGTCAGGGCAATCGACCGTGGTGACTTTCAGACATGCCTACAATCCTAGTACATGTTTACTTGACTGGAAAACCGAATAAAAATTATAATAAACTAGCTGCTGCCCATTGATTCAACCGTGAGGAGATTCCCACCGCAAATGTGCTTTTTTCGATAAAAAGTGGTCTATCCTGTTTCTCTGATCCAAATTACATACATGCTCTGCTGCTGCGTGAAGGAAGAACAAACAAACACACTTTCGCATTTCGCAATAGTCCGGACGGATAATAATAATTACTATATTGAGCCTGTAGTGTCCCACTGCAGGGCAAAGACCTCCCTCTTCCGCGTTATTCGGTCTTGGGCTATGGCCCTTCAGTCAGTCAGATGGGCATCAAGGTCATCTTGCACGCATCACGCTAAGTATACAGCGCTCCATAGCCCGTTGATAGACCTCGAGTGCGGACCTCTGCTGAGCTGTCAAGACTATGTTTGAGGTCCGTATGTGACAATATTGGGAATGCACATGTTTGCCGGATGGTAATCATAAATCATAACAATTGCAGTGCCACTCAAAACTTTGAAACACAAAGGCCTGCGCTGCACGTCACTGCAGTGCGCTCATTACTCTGAGACATTAGGTAATAAGTCTCATAAGCCCAGTAACTTCACTGGCTACTTTGCTCATCAAACTGGAACACAGTAATGCTTGGCGGCAGACTTCACAAGCAAAGCGGTGGTACCAACCCAGACGTACACTGGCAGAAGAACTCGCAGTCCTACCACGTACCGAACGATGCCCTTGTCCTGCTGTCAGCTTTCTAAATATCTCATACGATAATAATGCCTAGTCATAAATACAATCAAGCTGGAACTATTTAGATCGACCAGATACTAGATACAGAGCTCTCGGCGGTTTGGCCCACAAGAAACATAAAGAAGAAGAGTAAAGATGTGACGAATATTCGTTTACTGCTGAAATTGTATTCAACCTTGCGGCTGTTGGACGGTTTTAGGGGTCTGTATTAAAGCAAGATGATTTTTTTTTATCTCTATGGCTTACGTTTGACCCCAATCTCACCTAATGCGATGAGACGATGCGGTCGACGATGTAGCACTTAGATTTCATCAATTAATTATGAAACGCAATAAAATTGTATCTCCTTTTTTGCGAAACATTGTAAAAGTGCCCCCGTATGTGTAAAATGGCAATGAATTATTTTTTTGGAGGTATCGTTGAAAAATCTTTTCTACAATATTTTTTTACCGGTCGTACCTTCGTCGGTGATATTTAGCTTGCAAAAGTGGTAAACAATATGGCCTCTCTGTAATTTTGAAATTATATGGACATATAATTTTATATTTCTAGGCCACATGGCCTACAACTTTTAATTCATGCAAATCAGTCAAGTTTAGTAGACCACAGTAGAAACCTACCTATGATACCTTGTGAATATCTTGTGGATACAGCAGGAAAACAATAGAACCCTACATGTGTAGCCTGACACGCACTTGGTCTGTTTGTTTTTTAATCTTGACGACAAAATATAACCTCATTTATTTCATTTGTTGAGTTTTTCCGTATTGAAATACTTGCTTATTATTCAAATGCCTACCAAATCGAAATAAAATAAGAGATCCGGAAACCGAACACCAATTACGATTTCCGTCGACCGGCAAACAGCTCAAACAATTTGTCTAACGAACACAGAAAAAAAAATTGCGATGGTTTTACATATACATTGGTGTAGAGCTGCAATATAGGTAGAGTTGGTTAGTAATTAATCGTAAGGGGGGAAAAATTGGGTAGAGATACTCGTAGATTTAGTTATTTTTTTTACTGAGAACTCATAAAGATGTAGGATCATTATCATAAAAATAAACAATGAATATAACGTTTAATATATAATTAATATGAAAGAATTACCAAACTACTAAATATATAAAAGTAAGAAAACATTTACATACACCAAAGGGTCTACCCACTTCTATTCTTTATTCAAATTCTCAGCGTAACATGTACTACTTTATTAATATGTTCGTAGTATTTAATCATAGTCTCATTCTTCTGTAGCCGTAGGGGCTACGTGTAGCTTGAGCTATTTCAGTGCTACGCTGTAGCGCGGTACGCTGTAGCGGTGGCGCGTAGGTGACTATAGAGGGCCGAAATAGAAATATATATAGTTATATATTTTACTATATTATTTTGACATTTTATCAGCTGGCACCTGACTTCTAATCTGAAGTGAGGATCACGGCTACGAAAAAAATATGTTTGGCAATAGTATAGTCGCAAATGTAAATTTCAATTGTTTCCAAAGTAGCATTCAGCGAACGCAAATATGACATAGAAGTGTCTATAGATTGGAACGTTGGGAGAACTTGAGAGAACAACGCTAATACTTCACTATAAGCATTACATCTGGCTACGTCTATCATGAACCTGGCTTTTCTCAAACCACAATTATAAAGAAAATGACAAAGGTAGGTCCTACCTTAATAAATAATATTATAATAACCAAACAGGGAAATAAGATGATAATCGTGACTTCGAGTAACCCTCTGCGGTCTTTGGGGGCACATTTGTCATTACCCTTTCGTAAATAACGCCTAACTAGAGTTAAACCTAATTTCGACCGCTGGAGATATAATATAAATAAATTCAAAGAAAGAGTCGAATCCAAATTCAAAACTCTTTATTCACATGGGCCTCAGAAGAGCACTGATGAAGGTATAGAACCTAGGTATACACTGATCAAGAAGGGCAAGAAACTCGTCAGCATTCTTTTAATGAATCTTTTAAAGCTATTTGAAGTTTAGTGGTAGTTTTTCGCCCGTCGATTCGTTGGCTGGAACTTTAGGTGAAGGAATTAATCATATGTGACCATAGCACAGAGACAGGGCACTTGTCTAGCTCTCACCTGTCACAGTTGTCTGGCTATTTGAGATGGTTTTACAGTAGCCAGTGCTCTGCAACCAATAAATATTAATGTGTGTGTTCCTGCAGCCGCACACGTGACGGCTATTTCCATATATAATGTTACCACAAAAAAAACATTTTAGTCGCCTGTTTAGCTAGATAGCGTCTAAAGATAAACGTCAAATATGATTAGAAATGTCACAACAGAATTGTGTTAGACAATAGTTAGAAACTACTTACTTAAATCAACCACAAATGGTTGCTTATATTTAATTGCGCGACTAAGGCATGTTTGGGCGTTAAACAGTGATTAACACAGGTTTAACTTGTATTTAATTTTTTTGTGGTAAGACCCATATATTATAAATTGTTAAAAACCGGGTATAAATCACGTCATTTGTCGATATTGTCGACCTAGGTTTCGAGCGTGTCCGACGCTCTTCCTCAGGGAGTGCACGCGGCGAGATCGCAACGACTACTTTTTTAACAATTCACAATGTATGATACTCACGAAAATTTTAATAGTAAAAAAGACCCATTTAGTTTAGTGTGAGCAGCTTTGATTGGCATCAGGCAAGGTGGTGGTAAGCGCTAACATATAAAAAGATGGATGCTCGTCCTGAGAGTAAAGGCTCAGATGCAAGACCATACCAGGCTAAAATATACATATTCTAAATATTTCATGCTTGAAATAAAACCTTAACTTAAAGTAGTAATAAACTAAAAAAAACAATTCAGCATAGAAAAACCATTTTTAAGACGCGAAATATAACTGATAAAAGCCAGGAACCGTCAATAACTGTAATATCAGACTCAGCAACTGAGATCGGGAAAATTCCCGTAAATCATCGTTGGCAGCGAAATGAAGGAATTTTGCGACTGAAGCACTTCTCTTCGTCTTTGTGTAGTGGCCAAGTCGACACACTACATTGATCTGATCAGTATGGAATATCTCTCGTTTTGTAATGGTACGTAAGGTTTCAGAGGTTGTTTGTCTCTTGATTGTTGTTTTATTGAATTGATTTGTCAACTTTTGGTGTGCTTGATGAGGGCTACTCCCAACTCGATTGCTAAAAGTGCAAAAAATTAATACTTATTTTCAAATTTTCGTCAGTCTTATCGCTTAAAATTAATTCTGCTCCTCTGACTTTAATTCAATATAGGTAGCTCAACGTTCGGATTACTCAACAAACATGTCTCGTCCAAAATTATAAAACTATCAGACTGTAATCCTGGTAATTAAATTAAAAGTTCGCCCAAAGTTAAAGTGTGAAAAACACTCCCGACACACATCAAATCGTAAAATAATATAAGCAGAGCCGTACGTACACAGCGTACCTACTCAGTTATAAAAGCTACTGAGTACGTACATATTTTAAAAATAAAAATTTAGTTTTCTGTCTTAATATTTATTTCTCGCGGCAACCACACCAAAATCCCGACATTTTGTAATTTAGTCCAGATAAATATTTCAGTTATCCGATCTAGCAAATTAAGAGTTGGGTAAAAAGGCCACAAGTGTAATTTAACCCTAGTTACACTTTGCTTTTTACCCGACTTCCGAAAGCAAGGAGTAATGTTTTTCGAGCGTCGCGTAGGTATTTATATGTTACTAGCTGCTGCCCCGCGGTTTCACCCACGTGGAGATTTTGGATTTCATGGTTTTTATTTTTTTGCGCGGAACCCTAATAGAATTTGCAATAAAATAATATTGCTTCTATAAATTGAGATGTAAGCTATCCTATCTTTTAAGTTAGATCGAACTGCACACGGTGTGCAAATTTGATTAAAATTGGTTAAGTAGTTTAGGAGTCCATCGCGGACAAACAACGTGACGCGTAATTTACATATATTAAGATGTCTATTTCTGCGGCACGCTCTATAGCTCAAAACTATTTGACGGATTTTAACATATGAGGCGTCATTAGATTCATTATTGTGAGAGTGACGTAAGGTTATAATTTTTTTGTTTTATTTTCAGTTTTTATGATGCAGGTGTGTTTTTTTTTATAATTATTTTTGCTTGTTTTTTAAGAATCCTTACTGTAATCAAGTTAGGGAACATTCCGAGTTTCTTTCAATTAGAACGCGTGAATTGGCATTTAGTTTTTGTACTTCCAGCTTTCTTCAGCCGGCCTTTAGTTTTTTCCTACAAACCGGAACGGGATACGCTGAAACTTAATTGCAAAGTTATAGCGGAAGCTGTAAGATTGCATCCCATTTCAAACACTTTTGAGGAAGTCTTCTTTGGCAAAGTACTTTTTGAACGCGTTCCTTATTAGTTCAGTTTACGGAGTAAACAATTTGTGTCGGCTTTTAGCTCATTCGTCGTGTGGAACGATTGGACTAGAGTAGCTTTTTATGAGATTTTATTTATAAAATATTATATTATATAAAAACATCGTGCAGGTACATGGCAGAAAAAGGCGTGTGAAACGAGCACCTGAAACCTAAATCCCTAGGGAATGTTCAAATGTTCACTTATCTATACATACATACTATAAATAAATAAAATTGAAGTGTCTGTTTGTAATATCAAAATAACAACTTTTTAATAAATGCATATGGAAGTATATACGGTACTTACCTATAGCATAACAACCCTTTTTAAAAATTTTGTCTATATATACTATAAATAAATAAAATTGAAGTGTCTGTTTGTAATATCAAAATAACAACTTTTTAATAAATGCATATGGAAGTATATACGGTACCTATAGCATAACAACCCTTTTTTAAATTTTTGTCTGTCTTTTTGTTCCGATTTTTGTCTGTCTTTTTGTTCCGATTTTTTTCTGTCTGTCTGATCTCCGAAACGGCTGGACGGATTTTGACGGGATTTTCACTGGCTGATGTTACAAGGAGTAACTTAGTTTACGTGGGCACAGCTAGATGAGAATTAAAAAAAAACTTGTAAAAGCAAAGCGTGTTAAATCCTTTACTTCAACAAGTGTACAATAGAAATGGTACCATGATTTATTCTGTCACCCTATAAATCCAAATACCTTCAATAGAAGGGCACCTCAATAAAATCTCCATTTTTACGCCATGTTCGGGACGCGTATATTCCGATACATTTTCTGGATCTCTTTGTTTAATGGCAACACATCACGTCGGATTTGGGCCGTTAGAGTGCTTTGTTTAACCGGGCAAATGGGAGGGGTAATTTTTTAAAAGGTACATATAATGGTAGCTAGATACAACATCTGCATCACACTTTTTGCCCGTAGTACGGTTCAATTTTCCAATCAACCGGACTACGGAATAAAAATATTTTCCGTGGTTATACAACAAAAAAAAAATAGACCAGTGTTACTGTTTGAAAAAAAGTATTTTACATGGTCCGGTCCGGTTGCCTTTTATTAATTTTTTGATGAGATATATAGGATGAAACTCAAAGGAGTCTCAATATTACAGTGTTAAGTGAATTTTTTTAAAGATTAATGTTATAAAGCCAAGATACTTAATAATTATTTATATAATACTAGCTGCTGCCCACAGTTTCACCCGCGCGGAGATATTGGATTTCATGTTTTTAATTTTTTCGCGCGAAACCCTAATTCTTCTTCTAAAATGAAAGTAGATAGCATAAGTCCTCCTTTTAACATCAACTATCTGCCAGTGAAAGTCCCGTCAAAATCGGTCCAGCCGTTTCGGAGATTACCCGGAACAAACAGACAGACAGACAAAAATTAAAAAATGGGTGTTTTTAATAGGTACCGTATATACTTTCATATGCATTTCGTAAAAAGCTGTTATTTTGATATTACAAACAGACACTTCAATTTTGTATAATTAATTAATTTTTAATTTCAATACTTATTATTTTAGAAAAAGAATTAGGGTTCCTCGCAAAAAAATAAAAACCATGCTATCCAATATATCCGCGCGGGTGAAACCGCAGGCAGCAGCTAGTCTCTTATAAAACAGCATTTTTTCGAAAAATATCTTAGCATCAGTACGCCAACTCTCGTTCGCCGTATAACCCTCCCCTCCTCAAATCAGCATTAACGAATATCGAATGAATCGAATCCCAAATGCATTGAACGATTTGAATTCAGAATACAATCGCATCTATTATTCTAGAGCTCGATTATCGGTCGCGAGCATAGCTCCGGGGACAGCCGATCGATTGTGGGCTTTTTGGCTCAAAGTTAAAAATTTGGAGGGTGTGTCTATTTTTACACAACTGCACAAAAAAGAGTGTATTGTTTTCATACTCGGGT
Organism: Crocallis elinguaria; assembly: GCA_907269065.1. NCBI lineage: Eukaryota > Metazoa > Arthropoda > Insecta > Lepidoptera > Geometridae > Crocallis > Crocallis elinguaria. The sequence continues at coordinate 11,893,557 of OU026076.1, read as the reverse complement.
TAGCATTTTATTGCTCAATTACATTCGATGATATTTTTAGCCGACGAGAAAATGGACGAGGTTCTCAAGTGGACCCATATATTTGTTTTATATTTGATGTATGACCAGTGATCAATTGATCACGGTAAACTTTTGCAGAGTAATCCGATTTTGATGTTTTTTACATACTTTGAATTTGGAACACTCAGGGATAATGTAGCTTCCTATCACTGAAAGAGTTTTTGGAATCGGACCAGTGAGTAGTTCGAGAGATTAGCGGTAAATCAAACATTACCTCTTTATTACACGATTGCACAAAAGAGGAGTGTAATGCTTTTTTGGGTTTATGTAAGTGTGTGAGTGTCTTTATTCCACCATAACTTTTAAATGCCTGAAACAGATCTGGATGTAATGGGGTATCGTTAGAAGCCTTACATCATCTTGAGTGACATTGGCTAGGGCAGTCGTCATTTTTTTATGTAACTTTCGTTACATCGACTTGTTAATTTTACGCAAATATATTATACATCTCAAAAATTTCGCTTCCAACAGCATTCGAACCTGTGTCTTCTGGTTATCTAGACCAGACGCCTTAACCAACTAGGCTATGGGAGCAATCTATGTTGACTGCGAAATTCTTGAGATGATGTTTTCTTTCCGGCTTATAAGCCGTAGCTTCATCTAGCAGACCTCGCTTTGTAGCGGTTGCCTTGCATTCTTTTGGTCTAGATAACCAGAAGACGCAGGTTCTAATGCTGTTGGAAGCGAAATTTTTGCGATGTATATATTTGCGTAAACATCCGTTAGTGTCGGTTAACACTATAAAATATATTTCATATTATTAATTTTAACTAGCGACCCTCTACAAACTTACGATAGGCCTTAGACCCCCTAATCTATCCCCCCATCACCTCTTGGAATTTTCAAAGCTGAGCAATCCATGGTGTTTTCCCGCTGAGGCGCGTTGCTCGGTGCCAGAATATAAAATAAAACATTCAAAATAATGGAAGTAGAAGTCAAATAGACTCGTGAAACACAATAGCTGCAAGCAATCACGTGAGCTGGCCTTCATTTATCTTCTCGGATCCCAAATGCATCGATCGATTTAAATTCCGAATACAATCGCGTCCATATTCTCGATCGGTTCGAAGCCGAGTCATTAATCGGGAGCCAGCTTGAATAAGTGGAACGTTGTGGAAACCAGGTTTATGTCTGAAATTTAACGTATTTTCTATCATTCACGGACAAAATGATTTTTATTCTAATGCTGACGCCTTTATAATAAATTTTTAAGTCATTATAAAATAGGTAAATACTAACTAAAACAATCTCGAGTTAGAAAGAATGAAAATTAATAAGTACGTTAATTTAAGACATCAGTCAACATTACAGGGGGCCAAGCACGCTAAACAACTGACATTGCAATGGTAGTGGTGCCATTATCTATCACAATTGGCAATAGTGCCCAAAATCGGTAATATCACGTCCGTCAACTATGTTGTTATTGCCGGAAAGAAATTGATATCATAATGTTTTACCAAACTGCCAAATTAGCGTAATAGTGATGACCGGCCACCATTGTGGCTAGTGCGTTACCAAAAGTGACAGTTGTCGTCACAATGATCGCAAATTGGAAAACAACTGTGGCTTAGTGTGCTTGGGCCCCAGTTTGTTTACGGCTAACATTTTGACAAAACACAAAAGGCAACTAGTATAAATACCTACATAGAACTAGAACGTAATGCTGTGTGATGCCATAGGATCCGAATCACCATGCAATTAAAGTCCAAGGGCCTTAACAATTGATTTTCAGTCTGAACCCATAGTCATGACAACACGAACATCAGGACATTAACAAAAATCCAATTGCTGGATTGTTATGAGAAGTACTGCAATCACTCATAGAAAACTTAAACAAACGTTGTCCGTAGTCTATAAGTTCATATAACACAGATCCATGCATATTAAACCTCTAAAAGGGTTCTCCGATCCTGGTACACCACTATTGATTGATATGTGATTACCCTAACCCGAGATTATTTTGAAGAGATGGACGTTTGCGGTAGATATCTGTATAAAAGCAAGTACAATAATACCTTTGTGAATATCTGCCAAAATTAATCCTGTCCTTTGTAGTGATTCAGGGAAATCTGAGAAATGGCGGACGGGGCGGAGTCTTGGGTGAATATTAATCGTAGATGATCCTTTTGTTTCATTCATTGTATGGATACATAAACTGATATGTTTTTTTTTTTCATATCAATGGCACAGAGGACTAAGTGCTTATAATGTGAAAGTGTACCACGTCTCATTCAAGATTAGTTTAGACGGCTCCGTAGCTAAGTTGGTAGTAACCCTGCCTGCAAAGCGAGGGGTCTCGGGTTCGATTCCCGGCTGGGGCAGATTTTGTGTAAACATAAAATTTGTTCTCGGGTCTTGGATGTTTGTGATGTGTATCTGTGTGTGTCCATGCCACCTGCGACACAGGGAATCCTAGTGCGGGGGTATGAGTGTAAGCGTTTATTTATTTAGTTTCATCAATAAAAGCGAGCGAACATAGTATGCTCGTTATTCTCCTTGAAAATATTTTTATCTACTTGTGTGAGATCCAGCCTAAAATGACAACATTTACACTATCTACTTACAGTTTAGATAACGTTCACAGTTAACCTGTACAATAAATTGATTATCCTAACAGTTAGTACCTAGATTAACTCCTATCTGCGTTACGTCAGCTATATCCATTTGGATTAACGAGCCCGCTTCTAAATTGGCGTTACCTGGTTTAACAACAAGATTCAAATTTCCAATTACATACCCGAACATCCCTAATAACCTTTGACAACGTAAAATTAAACCTTTCGAATTGCGAAGTTCCTTTACATTTAATCTGTCATTGAAATAACTTTCTATATCAAGCACTCACTTTATACCGTCGTAAATGCGATACTTCTACAGATCTCCATTTCCTTTATGGTCTTCTAGTCTTCAACGGGTCTTAAAAGGAAAACTTTGGGATTTAAAATATTAGGTAACAGTAGGGACTTTATAAACATAACATAAACATAAACATAAACGCTTACACACTCATACCCCCGCACTAGGATTCCCTGTGTCGCAGGTGGCATGGACATACACAGATACACATCACAAACATCCAAGACCCGAGAACAAACTTTATGCTTACACAAAATCTGCCCCGGCCGGGAATCGAACCCGGGACCCCTCGCCTTGCAGGCAGGGTTACTACCAACTTAGCTACGGAGTCGTCAAAATGCAAAAATGGCGTCCTTCACATAGCATCATATACACCTCGCACAAACTACATAGCACCATGGAGTGCAATACCCACCCGTCGCTCGAGTTTCTTGCCCTTGGTGTAGGCTTTGGAAAGAGGCAACTAGAGTCATACACATCACACACACACAAACACGACTTCCGCGAGCGCCCACCTCGGGCCCGCGAGAATTAGCTTTAGCTAGATTAGGGCCTACTTCAAATGCGCGCATTGAAAAAAAAGAGTGCAAAAAGTCCTTCTTGATCAGTGCTTGATAGTTACTTTGTCCACGCTAAGCTTTATTTTGGAGATGTCATAGAATTAATTAGACTTTTCTCGAACTTTTTAAGTGTATATATATATAGGTAATAGGTATAAAATAACTATATACATTGTACATTCCGTTTGTCACGGCGACACTGATACACTAACTTTGTACTAAAACAAAGTCAATTGTTACCAACATAAGCTATGAACAAACATTTTAATGTTTATTTAAATTTTATTGCTACTATATTTTTATTTATTGAAGCAAGCAGCTAAATTATGTTAATTTTTTATTTTAGAATATTTGCTATTATGTTGTTTTTAGTTGGACACGATACGTAATGTTGAGCAGTGCCTTGAGAAGAGTGTCCATACTGGTAGTTAAGGTGTTCAGAATCCTTCAGGGTCCTTGTCAATAAAATTCTCGAGTCGACCGAAAACTTCAGCCATTTACGTCAGTTCGACGTAATTGAGAAGCTTCTGGAACCGTTTTGGTAAATTTAATTACAAAATTCTAAGTTTATGAGTGATCCTGCGGTAAACAATATTGATCGAAACTTTAGGGTTGGTGCCAATAGGTAATTATTAAGTTGGTTACTATTTTTGGAATATTGAGTTTCATTCATGGGTGGTCAGTTAATTGGACAAGGATACGCTTTTATCTTACTTTTGCAATTGGATTGATTGTGCATGTAAGTAATTTTGTGAAGTGCTGACTAATTATCATTTTTCTGTGTGGTGGTGTTTCGTACTTGGCACGCTAATTTGCGCTTTCTTGTCATAATAAGGCCGGGATGAATTATTTTCTCTCTACTAGTCCTGAGTATGGTCTTGTAGAGGAAAGAGTAAAGGCCAAACGAAGGGAGGGCGAAGGAACAAAAACGGATTATGATCTGCTATATATATGTGTATAGGAGTTATTGTAGATGTAGTAGACAGGAAGAGAAAGAAATAGTAGTAGTACGTATAATTGTTTCAGTCACATCTAAGGAATTTCGCAAATACCTGCACATAAGCTACCAGGCTCACATATCAGCACAAGAGTATCAAATAAAACATTAATTTTGCGAGACGGGAGCGGGACTATCGGTCTCCGAGAACAATAGACGTAAATCATTTCTGAACGAGGCTCAGCTCATCCAACCGTGTTTCTGAACGTACGCTCTCACCAGATGCGATAATTAAAAAACTTTCAAGATTGCACCTATCTCTTTCATTCTACGTTTTCTGAACTAAGAAGACGGAATGGGACAGCTATATTTTTGATGCCGGCTATTTTGTGAGAATTGGTGACTAGAAGAATACAAAGTTAAGCTTTTATTGTTCCTTCGGGATTTTTATGTGTTTGGTTTTATTGAATTGAGTCTTTTGTCGAGACCCGTTTGGGATACGTTTCGGGAGCGATTGTGAGGCTTTTATTATTGATGCAGTCGTGGGCGGAATAGGAAGTCCTTTGTTTAGGAATGTTGCCAAAAGTGCTTGTAAGTAGTTAATTTGTGTAGTACGACCACGTGATGGTTGTTGGCGAATTGGTGAAGAAAGTGACAATAACATGAATACATTCATAACCGTTAAATTTAAGCAGATCACCTCAGTATATATTCTTTAAATAAATTAATAATGTACAATTATATAACTAAAAAATTGCTTTTAAAAAAGCGAATCCGACTTCGAAGTTATCGACAACCGTTACTCATGCAAAAATAATTATTTAAATGGGTTTAGAATTAACAGAGAAATCAAGTAACATAGCAAAAAAATGCAGAGAATTGAGAACCTCTTCCTTTGCGAAAGTCGGTTAAAAACTAGTAAATATCCGGTAGCATCGCACATCAATATTATTATGTACCTACTACATCTTCGGAACAAACAAAACTAAAAAACAAATTAATTCTCTGTTTTCATAGATTTTTTTATTATTATTAAGATTAAGATTAAGATCAGGTAAGCGTGCTCCATCTTCGACCGCATCGTCACTTACCATCAGGTGAGATAGAGGTCAAAAGCAAGCATATAGAAAAAAAAAATTAAGGTCAGTAAATTATGGTCCCAATAACGTCACAGTTTTTGTGTTAATGTATTCTTTATCAAAAGTATTTCATCTAGTACTTCATTTTTAAGTAATGGCTTGGTACACTTTGGAGTTGACGGGGAAGCTTGACTGGCTATCTCTCTATAGCTGGAGATAGACTACGCACGAATAAATACTTTTCCTTTCATTCTTTACATCGTCATCAGGCGACACTTACCTATTAAGTGTATAGGACACTGAACGAGCTAAACCAAAAAAAATGTACCCATCTAAAAAACTTATTTCACAGAATATACACTTCCAGCAAACGCTCTATATTCAGAACGCGGTGTAGAACACCTTACGTCCAAATCGTGAGTCCCACTTTTCCTCCCCACCTGTAAACTATTGAAGCTATATCGCCCGCTGTGACATCGGCTCGTCTCCACACTTACGCTGTAATATCGCCTTGTCTGGATCGATGGTTATGCGGCACAGACGTGCGGCGAATGGCAATGTCTTCGCGATCTTTCACGGAGGCTTTATATTCAGGATATCGATTTGGAGACGAGGTATTTAGACCTTGATTGGGTATAAAGGCATGCAAGAAGAGTTGCGAAAATATGAGTCTGTCGCTTTGAGAGATGGTTTAGCGCTAGCAGTAGTAACGTGAGTGGCACGAAGTAGATACTTGCTAGGTGATGTTTTATGGTAACGAGCGCGGTATAGTACCACGCAGGATAAACATTATGGTGGTGAGAAGCCTATGCACGATTCTCGTCGATCTTCTTTTTACTATTTGAACCTTTTAACAATGGCTACGAATTAAATGTAGTACTGGATAGGGTCCTTACTTTAGCTACGTTACGTTACACTTGCGATCGTACTCAATTAGTGATCAATTTATCGAAACGTCTCCTAACTACAGTGCGCCGATGGCCTTTGCCGAAATTTAATTAAATATCATTTACGATGGAGACTAGTTAGTCTATATATACATGTTAGTATTTAATTAATCATTGATACGGCAGGAAAGTGAAATAGTTATGTAAAATTAAAAGCATATATCGAATTGGCAGTGTAGCGTGAACTTTTATAAGTAGTTCACGGCGTAACGAGGTAAGTGTCGACTTGGTACACAGTCCTACTGTAAAGACAGTTCGTCACGGGGTCCATCTTTGGCTAATGAAAACGGATGCAGCTATTTACATTTATAATGTAGTAACAACATTTTTTTAGTAGGAAACCAAGAGTAAATTTTAGTACCTAGTAAGATTTCGATTAATTGTTATTGCATTTATAACCGTTTTTAATTTAAGGACACGCGCTTTTGCGGACACAGGACTTACTACTCATAGTATAGGACTACCAGAGCGGCATAAGATGCAAGGAGGCACAAAGGGTACTTATCCTTTATTATGCATTGCAAGCTGCAACGACGGTGCGTGCACGCGAGACAAAAGATCATCTTCTTGCCCTTGTCCCATTTGCGATTGGTGCAGTAATTTTTTTTCGAAATTCAAATTCAAAATGCTTTATTCATATAGGCCCCAAGGGAGCACTTATATTGTAGGTGTTTTGTGTTATGTGCACTGGGTCTTAAAAACTCCCTTAGTAGCCTTTACAACTCTCCCGGGAAAAATATGAATTAACACTTAGCCCTATTCTTGACTATCTACACTGTACAAGATATATGACAAATCTACTTATTAGTTCGTTTTTAAGAAGATTAAACAACGACGTTGAGAACAAATTTGTTTTCTGAACTCGAAAGCAAACTGCTTTAAATGACCCAAATTTGGTTTAATTTAATCTGGTAAACTTTTACCTGTCTCTGTAATCCAGTTCCAAAATCTTACTTCCGGAACAAACAAGTTCATTTATTATCTTCACACCCTCTTCTCCCTTTTACCCCTACTACGGTCGCCCCCTTGCGTCTCGTTACTTGACAAAATTTGGAAACTTTCTGCAATTATGCGTTTTATGCTTTCTCTTTTTCCTTGTAATTAACGAAGTAATTTTGCCAATCATCGTGTCGGATGTTCTGCAGGTATGATAACTGTCTTTATTTAATTACGATTTAAATTAGGCATAGCTAAAAAAGTATGTAATAAAAGTCATCCTTTTAGTCGGACAAAATTCGTATGGATGCCCATTTCATCCATATCCACTCCATGATAACCCACCACCTGGTTTCTATGGGCACGTTGGTGTTGCTCTACTCGCTCACAAACTAGGGAGCTCATGAAAATGTACCGATGAAAACAGTTTGTAGTGGCGTATTGAAACTCTTAGACAGTACGAAGACCCGGCGGACAAACTCACCCGCTATTAGACAAGGGGTAGAATTTCAGGCGGCGCCGCGACGTCCGGGCGGCGACGTCGTGTGACGTCACGGCGTCTTCATCCTTGGAGCGTCTCGAACCTCTTGTACAAGAGTAGAGAGTACTTAACTTCATAATTATTCTGATAATCTTAGAAAGATCGGGCTAATTTTTTTTTAAGGATATAAGGTACTTTATTATAAGAGCCGTTATTTGGTTACCTACGGTATTGTCCTATATATGTCCTATATATGAGGGACTGCTCTCAAAATCAAGAACACTTTTTTGCCCTATAATCCACAACTTTTACCTTGTTGCACTTTCGCTTTGATACCTCTAGTGCTACAGATGGTACTAATTTCCGTTAGACATGTCGCCTGATACAAAACGAACTACAACGGAATATCGGAATCGGATCTGAACGCGATTGCCTTTGAGAAGCCTATTCACTCTAGACTTTAAGAAGCAAAGTCTAATCTCTGCAAAATAACATTTTCACGAAACCCCGACAAGATTACGGCCCTGTGGCAAAGAAAAATATACAAAACATTTTGTCGTTCACACACATACACATATGCATGTAATTTCGTCACCCTTTTACAATTACCCGCGCACAAGACATAATTCATCGAGGCGCGAGGCGTCACGACGCAAATCCGACGCTGAGAAATTGGTTGCCAAGGTAAAGATTTTTGTGCTATGAACATGGAATACGTGAATGGTAATTTTACAATCGTTTCTTGATATTTTTTTTAATGTATTCCGCTCGCTATGAAAGCAAAGGCTTCGTGGCCTCTAGGGAAATCAAAAGTCAGTGGAGGTACCGCCTCTCTGCAAGCTTTGCTTCTTAAACCTTGGCTTATTGGTATAGTATAGCGGTCGAAGTGGCATCTAGCCAGCTAGTTATTAAGGACCGGATATATTTAACAATGTTGCGGTCGCTTGTTGTTGATTTTGTATCGCATCGTGCGCAAACTGAGCGTTCGAGTGGCGGCGTTTGTGGCTCGCCTTCCGCGCTCACTCGACGACATTCGCCTGCTTTACCTCGGCACAAAATAGAGAGAGAACGAAGGGGCGCTTGGGCGCATAACAACAGTTGTAAGCGCCCGAGTGTGCAATAGTGTGCATGTTGCTGTCTCTATATATTTTGTGGGTACCAGTGGCTGCAAATGGAGGTTGCGAGTGGTTGCGACCGCGTTCTGTGGACCAATGTGCGGCAACACTAAAAAGAAACGTGTATTTTTGTGTTATAAGTAGACAAGACAGTCACGATTCGCAAATTTGCCCAGTTATAACGAAAGGCTATCAATGGGATTCGTAACCGTTCTTTTACTTGTACTGTCGATAGGTTAGCCTTTTACGATCTCACCTGATTTCAAATGACCGTACGGTGAACACGCTTAACCTAGAATATAATCAGTGTTCAACTGCAGCTGCCGAAACAACGATTGGCGACATATCTTGAACACGAAGTTGGGGGCTAGTAAGACGAAGTCTTCGAGTGTCCGTCTGGTGAGTACCATCGTGTACACTTGCTCGTGGCCGCCAAGCAGTGTTGCAATCATTACTGTTAATGCAAACTGTTTCACAAATGTAATGTTCCTCTAAAACTTATATACTATTAGAACCTAATATTCAATGCTCTTGTTATTAACTATTTCATCATATTGTATTAAACTAATCTCACTTCATAAATTCGTAATGAGACTGTACTCGACGAATGTCTTGAATCCTTAATTATTTTGTTACTGCTAGGATGTTAATTTACACTAGTATTGCAGTACATGTTTGTATATTTGGTTATGTCTAAATAAAGATCTTTTAAAAAATAAAAGAAAAAAAAAGGAAAAAAAACAATACTGTGTTCCGGATTGATGAGCAAAGTAGTCGGTGAAATATCCAGAAGGTGGCCACAAGATTACTGTACCAATTACGTATGTTATAATAGCTTATCTGAAAAAAAATATTTTCTACAAAAAAATAGTAACAGTTTGATATTCAGTCGTTCCGCTATTTTACTATACGCTATCTGTACATAAATGTAGACATCCTAATTTTCGGATTAGTATGGGCTATTTTATACTTTAAACCCCTCCTAAAACGTTTTCTATCTTAAAAAACTTTTGTTAAGCCTCTGTCTTTGCCCCTAAAATAGTAATTGTGTTACTGGTGTAGATGCACACGTGTGGGTGTAATAATACTGATCGCGTTGCCAGATGCGCAACATCACTAACTGGATTGCCACGCTTTATTGTGCTTGGTTTTATAGAGCACGCCAGTTGTGGCCCGCAACGATATAAGTGCGCGTGACAGCTATCCAGTGCCTAGGATATCTAGTATCTAGGTCACCTAGGTCTTACGGTAAATCTGTTTTAAATAATGCGATTGGCAGATGGCTGGTTGAGCATTCGTTAATGTCGTTTTTTATTGGTTATTGAACTGGTTTATTGCGTTACTTATTTATGTTTTATTTATAACTAGCTTCTTCCTATGGTTTCGCCCGCGTGGTATATATATCTTTATAGCCTGTGTGTTATTCCAGAATCTAAACTATCTACATTCCAAATTTCATCAAAATGCAGTTTAGTAGTTTCGAAAATATACCTTATAAATATATTAGATCTATCACAACATAATGATATCTCCGTTCTCTTGTCATTATATTGTCATGCGTGCCAACGCCAACTACTTAAATCGAGATTGTTTTGTTGCTCTACTCATATTTAAACACGCGACTAAGGCATGTGTTGTAGTTAAACGCTGTTTAACACAGATTAAGGTTGTGTTTAATTATTGGTACGACCGTATACTAGGTTTACGAAAAACACTTTTTCGTTATCTTTCCTAATTGTTACACGAAAAAAAGTTATGATGTTTGTCGCTCAAATGGGCGACGGACTGACACTGCGTGACCGTGACGGATCTTGGGTGACGGGTCTAATTTTAGAAATACGTGCACCAAAATGTTCACTTATATCCTGTATGGAACCAGAAATAAAATTACATACTATTTCTTGTAGATTAATTTCGTATAATATTTTGTTGTAGCGTCTATCTATATTAGCTAGTGGATATAGCCATTCTGCCCGATGAAAAAGTAGTCTTAAGTTGATTAACGTGTGTATTTAGATTCTTTAGCACTCTTTCTTAACGATAGGTCTTTCATTATCATAATCATTACATAGCACGTAGCGCTGAATTCAATCATCTATATATTCGATATAAGGACTTGCGCGAACTCCAAGTTGCGAATTGGCAGGAGGTAGCGCAAGACAGACCGAAGTGGCGGCTCTTATTATCGGTGGCCAAGACTCATTTTAGGTCACTGCGGCCTCTTAGTAAGTTAGTTTAGTTATATATTCGATATGGTCTTGTTATAAAACGTAGACAAGGGAGAACGTCCAATTTATTTTAATTTACATACCCTTCCTGAAATAAACATAGACAGAAGAAAATCAAGTCTGTAATTAGCAAAGCAACTCCCTCCGCAAGACATTGTAACCCGAGGCGAACTCAAAATATCAGTTTTAAATTAAAAACAGGTTAGTAGAAGCATCCGAACTGTCAAGATTTCAAACGAAACTTTACTAATCTTTAACACGTTGAATTAATTAAAAGTTGCGCGACTCATTAAGTTCGCCCCAAGTGATGATGCCGGAAAAAAGTTAAGTTAAAGTAAGCGGCCTTCGCGGAAACTTCGCCTTATCTACTTAGAACAATTTCAGAGAGGTTATGTTGTTGAGATCAGGTATTAAGGCGAGTTTAAAAGATAATTTCGTAAAGTAACAGAAGTTTGAGCGTTTTGCATGCTCTTTTGATGTTATTTTTAGGTGGTTAAGATGTATATTGAAGAAACCGCGAATCGTACGTCAAAGTGATAAATGCTCAGTGGTAAATGATACTCCGATGCGTTAGTCGCTTGCAATAATCTTGAGCTATTGGATAAAGAAGTACAGAGATGTAACCATTAGCAAGGCGACATTCTCTCTGAATTCACATTTCTTTATTTGCACTCATGAAACTTTAAATAATTGACTCTTGCTTATTTACTTGATGCTTACAGTCAGTGCTGAAGCAGATACGTATGACAGTTTAAAATTGCAAAAGTCCGACCGACATGACACGCTCGTCCTTTTTACACGGGGGTTTACTTTTTATAATAATGTTTGTTCAGGAAATTCCAGCTTATGATTGGTTCTTGTGACAGCCTATAATGCTTCCTGCATGATTACTGTACAACGTACAATATTAATTTGGGGATCAGCACCCAGTATTAATCTACATAAACATCCGGGGAGTCACGTTATAATTGGCATATCAATTACGTGGGATCAAGGGAACTGATGAATTAGGATGTTAGGTGCGTAGTTACACATTCTGTTTTGACTTGCCGAAAGCCTGACTGACGTAATTGAAAGGTGCTGTCAGATGTCATCTTGTAATTTCTCTCATGTACAATAATAATGTAATTAGTAATACGTGCATAGTATCCTAAGCATATTGTTATAGTTTGCTTGCTCAATTTTAAAAACGCCCTCTAACAAAACTGACAAATTGAAACTTGTCAGTTTTGTTGAACCAATGAAAAAGCGGATCATTATTATAAACTGGTAACTATTTCTTGTTCCGTTTTTCTCTAGTGTTCCAAAAGAAGTTTAGATCTATGTCTATGTATCTAAAAGTATCTACCGGTAGCTATCTGAACGACGTTTTTTGCCACATCAAAATTTGCATATCCTTTATGTGTCGTCAATTAAGCCAGCTCCGTTTTCTGTGGATTATTGTCGCGATGTCGCGTGTCACGAGATAATTTGAATAATTTCTACCAGGCGTACATACGCGGCAAGGAGGCGATTGAACCAATATCCGACACGTAGGGCGGTTGAAAACGCGGTGATATTAAATTAACATGAGGGGACGCTGACGTCTCGCTTGGTTTTTGCGGACGAGTGCAAATTGGAGTCGGTACCCTTGGCGGTTATCATCGCCTGGTGTTTTTGGTGAAACAATTAACGAAGGAATTAATCTTGAAATCTTGTAAACGTGGTTCATATCTTTTTTTCCCTTTTTTATTATATTGGATAACGAGATGAGTGCTTCGTCTGCCTGATGGGACGCCAGCCTATATCAATTGCAGTGCCACTCAGAACTTTGAAACACAAAGGCCTGCGCGGCACTGCAGCCCACTCGTTACCCTGATTCTCATAATCCCAGTATTTTCACTGACTACTTTGCTCATCAAATCGGAACACAGTAATAATTCGAATTTGATGCCCTGGTGGTATTATCGCCATTAAGGGTCAGAATATGGCCCACCGCTATCTCGCTCGCGCATGTCAACATTTAGAAGATGCATTCGATGAATTTGAAAAAAGTATTACATTTACAAAGTTCAGCATCGTACGCTGTACCGTACGGCAAAAAAAACATTATTTTCACCGTACGACAAACTAACGACATCGTATAAAATGCTAATGTCTCTCCCACGTTCCGTGTTGCATGATGCAGTTGAGATAAAATGAATTGGGAAGGTTTTTACAGAGGTAAAGAGATTGGTAAATAATGTGGCCACAAAACTAATAAATGTTCTATGGAATTGGCTTATTACATATTCTGACAAACTTATGGTGCATTAAAGATTATTGCTATATTGAGCCTGGAGTATCACACTGCTGGGTAAAAGACCTCCATGCCCTCTTTCCACTTTTTCGATCTTGGGTTAAAATTTTTTCAAGGATTAAATAAAGGTTTCTTAGGAGGAAGAAACAACTAGATGCGCATATAACTCGTTTCGTGAGTCATGTGGCTGCTGTATCATTATAGATATAAAAAATAAATTGTAAAATTGTCAACTATGAATTTATTGTTTTAGTCAAGTGCATAAACAAACAGTAACTCCTATTGATCTTTTTATTATTAAACTCTTTATGAGTTACGTCTAAAACGGATGTATTATCACATATCATAATTCATAATATATGTAGGTATAATGTATATCTCTCCGGCTGTCAGCAGAAAGCTGCGAAAATTGCCTCGTTTTAACACTTTAAACGTTCAGCCGTTCGTTCCAACTTAAGTTGCCGAATGCATATGAGAACTTAGTACTGCGTAGGTACACTATATACACAAGGAAAGGTTTAAACAAATCACATTTACTTGTAGGTAATACACGGAGGTTAAATAGAAAATGATGATATTCTCTAAAATTAAGTTCAAATATAAAAATTATAAGACGAATCTAAGTGTGGACTTTTGCTTCCAAATATATATTCCAAATAGTATACTTACTGTATAGAATATTGACATATACAACCTGAGCTTATACTGGTATGTTATCCCGGAAGGGTTTCAATGCCCCTCCATTATACAATATTTATCTAAGATTTTGAAATTCAGAATTGTTCATTGAAGAAAACGCATTTAAAGTTTACATCAAAATTCTACTACAGAACTTCCGGTCAGCCCTAGGTCAGCTGATTAGAACTTGAACTTGAACTATGCTGAACTTTGTCAAATCATAACGATGATTAGAAGAGACTAAAAAACAGAAAATGCCGCCCACTTCCGGTTTGAAGTTTTTCCTTCTTTTTTTGGAAATTTTGAATGGACATTTTTCCAAGGGAGGTTTTTTCCGGAATTGGAATTGGATGTCATCCCGGAAGGGATACCTTCCTGGATAACATCCAATTCAAACTCACCCTGTATATGGAAGCATGTGTCCACGCTTAGATTCGTCTCTGCATCGTATCCTTACAGTCTACAGAGGAGTAGGTGTAACCGGTTATCGCCACTATACAAATACAAATAATTTATTTTGACTTAAAAGTATTTTACATAGTTATGCTGAATCCATAGCCTCCCGAACTAGTATACACTGTGTTTCAGGAGTCAGTGGCTTTTCCTATTTAATAGCTAGATACTAAAGTTTTGTGTCGTACATCATTTATTACAATCGATTTAATTCTTCAATGTAAGTATGCAGGGATATACTATAGATAAAATGAAGCCACCACGACTCACTGACTCGTGATATTCGGCTGGTTAATTAAGCAATTATTAAATTACATTTCCTTCATTAATACCGTTTTCCGGAATTGAGCCAGTATTTTGCCGAAAATCTCTCGCAAATACGATAACGAACCTGATATTTACATTTGGACAAACCCAAATACGTTAATACTGGCGGATATTTTCTGGTTTATCGGTTTCAGTAATTTGATATACTAATCAACTAATGCAAAGATACCGCAGTCCATTATTTCTAAAAGTATACATCTATGCAGATAAATAAAATTGAAGTGTCTGTTTGTAACGTCAATATAACAGTTTCTTACTAAATGTTTATTACATTTTTGTTTGTCATCCTGTTTTTTTTTATTTTATTTTATTTTTTATTTGGTAACGAGACGAGCTGGTCGTTTGCTTGATGGTAAGCATAACGCCGGCCCATAACAATTGCAGTGCCACCCAGAACTTTGAAAAACAAAGGCCTGCGCGGTACTGCAGTGCGCTCGTTACCCTGAGACATTAGGTATTAAGTCTCATAAGCCCAGTAATTTCACTGGATACTCTGCTCATCAAACCGGAACACAGTAATGCTTGAACACTTCTGCTTGGCGGCAGACTTCACGAGCAAAGCGCTGGTAACAACCCAGACCGACACTCGCAGAAGAGTTAGTCCTCCCACTAAAATGTTTATTCTAATCTCCGAAACACACACATCACAGCTATGTTAAACTCATAAGTTCTGCTACAATCCACTTTTTACGATCTTATGCGAGTCTCATGCACTTTTCTGAAACCTCAACGACACCTTTGGACCATCATTAGTTGGTGCAGGTCTGTCTGATGGGACTCGACTACTGACTTGTAGCCACTAGTAACTGTTTTGTCCATTTGCTGTTACCTATCTCCTCATTTTTTTGGCCACTATTACTACCACTCCGGTGTAAAAGATAGGAAGCTTAATTGTCCCGGTAGTTAAACATTTATTTATGCTAGATATCATCAGTGCAGTGCATTTGGCATGGAGCCAGGACTCGTTGGAATCCCGGGTAGGTTTGGCGCAATGGAAAGCAGTGAGGGATTGCGTATAAAATAAACTATAGACATTTTACTCTCAATGGGAAAAACTAACCTGGTTTTACCATTTTCACTTGAAATTACGTGAAGGTGTGATCGAAGATTGTAGTTAACATGCCAAGCTGGACGCCAAATGATGTCTGGCTTTCGAGCGCAGCACCCGGAGCACACCAAGTGACTTAAGTGATTGGAACGTTGGCCGCTTTAGTACAGATAATGCATATCTCCTGCTGTTTGATACCTTTGAGAGTGCCATGGTTATAGTATCTTTTTACTAACTTTACAAACGTAAACTCAGGTACCCTCCTGCACGGTGCTGTTGGCATGGTGCCCCGCAGGCCTGCGCCCCGCGGCCGAGTTGGCCTACCAACCTCGCTATATATCTGGATTTATCGAGATTTTGGCAAAAATATGGCCCGATTTTGAAGAATTAACTTCCGGTAAATTGGACTCTGGTATACTGAATTGGAATGGTAAGACTAATGGATTGTTTTGTTTGTTCACAGGTATGTACTGGCTGTTTGGGGGACTTGTAAGTTAATTGCGAAGTGAATTTGGGTTATGTCACACTAATGGATAAAACTAATCCACGCTAATTCTCTAATTCACTGACGAGAATTGTGTCCTATGATGTCTCTTTCTCTGAGAGAAAGGCCTGTGTGGGAAATAGAAAAGGCGGATGATGAACGGATTAAGATTTCATTGAAAGCCTGGCAATAACTAATTATACGGTTGATCTTTCTTACTACGTAACGCTGACGTCGTGTCGTTTTGTATCCGTAGAGCTACGAACTTAAATATAGTAGTATGAAACTGGCGCACTTAGTATTACGATATTAATTTCAACGTGATACCCCTCAACCCGTTTCCGAGTTAATGGACCTTGCCTGACGAACAACAAAGAGATCCTATAAGGGCTCTGTTTATTTTTACATGGCGGGAAACTAAAAATAATATGTCCGTGAACCACCGCAACTAAAACGAGTCGTTTTAGGGCGTTTTATTTTTTCACTTCATATGATCCATTATATTTTTGCCAGCCTACTACTGGCTATTTTATTTTTACTAGCTTCTGCCCGTGGTTTCGCACGCGTGGAATCAGAATAAAATGTAGCCTATTATAGCAATTAGGGATAACATAGCTGCCTAAGATAAGCTGCTATAAGTGAAACAATTTTTAGAATTGGACACTGGGTTCCAAAGATTTGCAGTAACACAGTAATCTTTGGTACACTCATTGCAGCGTTAAGACCACAGTCACGTCTCAACTATCAAGGCTATAATCAAATTCGCTTGATGTATGCGTCTTCCGAATACCGGCCGGCTACCCGATGGAATCCAGCATCGATTTCCGATCGGGACCCCAACAATGTCGTCAGGCCAAGCGGTTTCTAATGAAGTTCGGCAAGTCTTGCAATTTGATAGCCTTGAGGTGCGGAACGGGCTTAGGAACCTCGTTAGTCCGATGGCTAAGTGTCCATGCTAAAGTTCATGGGATTTAAATATCAGTTCTTGTTAACAAACAAATGTTTAGCAAGTAAAGAAAACTGAGGTTTCAAAAGCTCCATCTGAAAATTTATAAAAGTGTAGAGTGAGACGTAAGTCGTCTTGCAATTTTTAATACATAAATATTCGGTTTTTAAAGCTTTATCGCGCTTGGTGAAGGATCGAATACCGTTTCAACTACAGAGAATGGAGAAACATTTTTAACATTGCATAATGGAATAACTTTGAAATAAGAATTCAAACCTTTATGAATTAGCGAGAAACCTAACACACGTAGACTTTTAGCCAGGCTTCTCTGGCCTTACAGACAAAAGTCGAATCGGAAAATGTTTTTGAACTTTGGCTCCTTTTGTCCGCGCTTTAAGCTTAAAAACTACATCAATTTAACCGGATCGCATAACCGCAACAGGAGCTGTTTCAAACGCGAATCCCGCCCGAAGCTAGTTTGTCGTAGCCCGGCTTTTAGCCGCTGAATGGCGGAAAGGTGCATGTGAAAAGGCATTCAATCCGGTACACGCGTCATGCAAGCACTTTTTTTATTTCCTATCCTTTGTTGTTTTGCTTTATTTTAAGCTTTGTCGTGTTTGAATTTGTAACCGACTTGTAACTCTATATATGACTGTGGGCACTTTTGTCTGTAGGGTTTTTGATCGGTATCAACGGTTGCAATCCTTTGTTTCCAGTTGTGATCCGCGTTGAAATTTATTTCAGCTGTGCCAATCTTTGTGACACCTCTGATTGACAAAGAAATTGTTTAAAATAAATGTGTAAACAACTACAACTTAAAAAATTTGTTGAACTTAATTGCATCTATTGAACAAACTACTTGGTTGTTCCATCGTTCCGTTCAGAAATGTTGAAGAAAAATGGTGAAGCATGGATTTCAATTAATTTGAAAATAAAAAATCTACGTTTTATTGTTAACGCATGAGTTTGTTCGACAAATCAAATGAGCAAACAAATACAACAAGGTCAACTAATGCTTTTCTACTTAATCCAAATACAAAATTCATTATTCACTTGGCTATGGGGCCCAAGGGAGCACTCATAAAAGTTAAAATAAATTATTCTTATAGGTGCCCGTTTCAAATTGGTATAGCCCGATCAACAAGAAGAGTAAGAAACTCGTCGCAATTCTTTTAAAAATAGTTTTGACAATGATTCTAATGCTAACAAAACTGTTTAAAATTTAAAATTGTTTAAAAAAAATTGTTAACTGTATGTAGATTTGCTGTTTTGATCGTAATCTCTCTAGATGTTAGTGACGACACAGGTGGCGGTGGCACGTGTTGCCTAGAACATAACCGTTTAATTTCGTCATGAAAACTTCCTGAATATGCTATCAGTTAAAACTAAAGCAATCTGCTATATCAGCTCTTACACAGTAAATTGACGTATCTTCAGATATGTACACGGCCCGGCAACGGCCCGGTTGACGGTATTGATGGCCGGATGCCGTCTGTGTGCTCCGCAGCGGAACCGGAAGCGGAAGCGGTGCCGCTGTGTCGTTGTGCCTCTATGCTGCTGCCTTTGGACGAGGCAAATTAGCTGCGGCTTTAGCTGGTATATAAAAAACCGTTTCATGAACAGTTTATCAAAGGGTCTTTCACATGACAAAACTGATGTACTGTTGTAATCAGCACTTTGACGTCATGTTTTTGGCTCGAATTTCTTTTCCTGGCCAAGTAAATTAGGTCTAGTGTATAAGCATCTTAATACTGTCACTCAGCAAAAAGACGAGGTGTAGCTTGAAAGAAGGTTGTCGCGACAAGAGTCGCAGTGATGACACATCGTAATGCCACCTTACCTTGATAGCATAGGACATTACAGTACTCGCGTGTCTAGCTAATACTACCTTCAGGTTAAAAATGTGTATGAAAACAGTATCGGCGTGTTTCGATAGCTACCTTTGAGTTTTTATAAATTCAAGTAGCAAGCACTCTACTTTCACCGGCACTAAACCACATTTGCAAGCGATAGTTGTAATTTCTCAGCCCAGCAGTACGCTCCGGGGTCCGCTCATTAAGCTTGACATAATCCGTTGCTTTCATGACGGAGAAGCTCCTATTTTCCGCAAGATTACCGACCGGTTTCGGAGAGCCGGCTGTCGGGCCGGTCCGGATGTGTAGACAGGGAGTTATGGGATAGATAGACATAACTGGCTCTGCGTTACAGATACATAATTATATTATGTTGTAAAATATAATAGCATCTCAATTAATAGACCTAATTAGTGCATATTAGCCAGTAAAATATATCAATGAAATTACTTGGGCTTATAAGCCTTAATATCTATTCTATCAGTGTAACGAGCGCAATGCCAGCAGCATTTTGCGCCGCGCAGGCCTTTGTGTTTCAAAGTTCTGAGTGGCACTGCAATTGTTATGGGCTGTCGTTATGCTTACCATCAGGCAAATGACCAGATCGTCTCGTTATCCAATAGTATAAAAAACTTGAACATGTTTGGATCATTTGAATTACCATTGCATGGTATGACACATTGTATAGTTAAAGGGTTTTTAATTTATAGCTTGAATCAACTCTTCCGATGGAGTTTTTCTTGGTAAGGTATTAGTATTTGGTCCGTTGCTCTTAGTCTCGGCTGTCGTTCCGGGCCGGATATTGTCCGGTTCCTGGCTGCGTTTGACAGTAAGTGCAGCTCCTGATTTAACGTTGCTTCTATACGCTCTCAGATTTTTACCCTCTTTGTCTTCTGCTTGTTAATGTTTAGCGTAAACAATGAACTTGGTGGATCTTGTTGTGTGGATTCTGGTTTATCAGTTGCTGGTTTTGTTATGGTTAAATCTATACTAGACTATAGCTAACGTAGATTTTCGACTTACTCTACTCTCGATTAAATAAATAATTCTTAAACTATCATGCCATAATAATTTATCACCAAGCTATCAATTAACCGTGAATTGAATCTTAAAAAAATGTTCAGGTTTTTTAATAAATCACTTGGAAATAAAATATGATTACGATTCTCGCATGAATATTAATTGATACCAGAACAAGATAAGCTAGCAGAACTTTCTGAGAAAAGTTAACTTATACATTCCGGGAGTTCTCAACTTCCTCATGTAGGTGAAAGTCTGTGCCTTTGTGCATCCGTCAATATTGCATCTGGCTGTCGACAATAGCGGCATTGTTCCCTACTTTTCGATTATGTAAACTAAATAACTAAATATATTACCTATTCTAGTATTGAAAATGAAAACTGCAGCATGTTTTTTAACCATCTACGCTTTATACTGCATTTTCTTGTAGGAGGGTATTGGAATACCGCGATTTAAATATTGAAAATATAAAAAAAATTGACCGAATTTAAAGATGTTACTCAAAAGCTTATTATATTTCAATATAATATTTATATTAAAGGATTCTATAAGCCATTGGTTTCCTTTCATTAATTTATGTTTTTTTTTTTGAGGCGTTGTTATATTTTAAATAAAAGCAGTGTTTCCAGATTAGTACAATGTTGTGTGCGTATAATTTAATGGCTTAAGTAACACCCACGCTCGATCTCCCGTTCTCAAGACTACGAGTACTAGGTCATCATAATCGACAAGGAGTCTTCGCATTGTCGTCAATATATGCGTTAATTCGACGACGCGCGACGAAGTACCCCACTCGGCTTTGTTCGTAACCGCTCGCTTATTTAATAAATAATATGGACTGAATGCATCGACGCCCTCGGTCTTACATTCAATTGAATTTTGAAATATCTATAGGAAATGTAACTATATTTCTCGCAATTAGTTCGCTTTTCGTTATGATAAATAGGACAGCAATGAGCTTTCATGTATTTTCCTAATTACTTTTATGTTGGTCAAGTCAAGTGTGCTAAATACTTTGCTTTAGTCATCTTATCTATTAAATATACCTCTCCATTGCATGGGTTTTAAGTGATATGGTGAAATAATTTATCATTATCCTAATTTCTTACGACTGTACAATTAATCATTGCGAAAAGGTTGATCTTAATAAAAATATCTACCACACACTTCATAAAAACTAAATTATATTATTTTTTTAAAAAGCACTGTTACTTCTGCGATCATTCCGCTACTATTAAAAACCAACCCAGTTTCATTAAGAAAGGAGTTCATTACCTACATAAAACATATTTTCCTAAATATTTCTTAAAAGTCAACCTTCAAACCAGGCCAGCATAATTTATAGATAGTGAACGATATGGCTAATGCATCTCCGTTTCCGAGGCTTCGGCCGTCGTAAAACACTATACATACAGTAGAAACAGTAGATAATCTGATTCGGATTAAATAGGCTTACCAATGATAACTATATAACTATTATAACTTGGGCTGCTTCAAGGCGCGAGTGAATAGGTATTTTCTAGGCAAGCGTGCTTCACCGTCGACCGCATCGTCGCTTACCAGCAGGTGAGATAGTGGTCAAACGTAAGCCTATTAAGAATAAAAAAAAATAAAAAAAAAATGATTCATTGCATATTGATACAAACGCCACGATCCTAGTATGACGAGACCGACGAGAGCGATAAGGCTTATAAAGAAATAAGAGTTTTAAAATCATAACTGCATTCTACACCACAGAGACTATCTAGATTTGTCACTACATATTCTATTGGTATAACTTTAGTATAGTGTCGCCAGGCGCCGGCGGAATCTATATTGCATGACGTCGTCCGCAGGCCGCCAGCTCCTCTTATTGCTGCGGGCCTGGTGTAGCGATACCTTTTTGCCAGTATTTATTTTATTTATTCGATCAAGATGAAAAATATTTTTCAACGAGAAATAGTGCCTGGATATTTTTCTTGGAATATGAGTTTATTTACGTGTTTCTTTATTTTTACGCGACATCCATCGTTAGTGCACTGGTTTTATTTTACATCCTGCGTCGGAAAGGATGTCCATAAATGCAACTTGTAATCCCATTGCAAACGTATTATTTATGCATATTTTTCATAAATATAGTCACCCCACAACAGCTATCCAATTCATACCAAGTTAGTTCTGCAAATTTTCTAACTTCCGTAATTTATTATGCTAAATAATAATTGCCCTTTCCTTGGACAGGAAAAAATCTTTTACCAACTTCCCCATGGTAATAAAACTTCGAGCCCAGGGGACGGATCTGTCAATTACTTGTCTATAATTACTTTGGATCTTCTGTTTTCTAGTTAATTAAGTTAGGTATTTGTAGGAGTTATGTTGGACATGGAGACAATAGGGATTTGGGGTGATTTAATTTGTACGGGCGAAGGGTAGCAGTGTTGTGCGTAAGGAGATACAGGCTGAGAATGGCCATTGTTATGTTTTATTTATGTGGCGAGTGATGCAAGAACTAGTATTTATCTATCATTTAACAATTGATATAAGTACGTAAAACTTGATGCCGGTATTGTGCTCACTGACGTAGATTAAAATACCTTTTGTTACTTGTAATGTAATTTTCTAAAGAAATTAAAACTCTTTCATCTTGCGGAGTTTTGAAAATGCGCTGGGTGGGACAGCATAGAACATAAAACGTTTAGCCAAGGTTCTTTGGAATTACTCGTACAATGAACATTTATTAAAGTAAATTACTATACTGATGTGTGCTAGCTATTTTCAAGCAATAGGTTCTCTAGGAAGTCTTGAAATCAGGTTAAACGAGTTTTCCCCTCACTAAGTCGCGCCCCTAGTTAACAAAGGTGTTTAATTAGAGACCCTACTGAGACCCTACAACTTAGGGAGTTAATTGGCAAGTTATGTGACCCAAGTACAGATAGATCCATAATGCGGTTGTAACTAATTTTATTGGCAGCCATTTTGAGTCAGTATTTAGTTTAGGCAGGCCTTTATTAAAGTCAGACGTTTTGACCATATTTAGCTATATGCGCAGCAGCTTTTCTATAGACTGAATATTAAAGAAAAGCTCAATAGGAAATTTAGCCACTTAGGCTACCGATAGCTGCCGCTGGAATTAATACTAACTTTAAACTTTTGCGATTCGAAAACTTTGTGTTCACGATTAATGCAACTTGATCGAAACGTCTACGTTCTCGAGGTAAATAAAAATTAATTCCCGTTTCTTATATATAAACAACAATAGAATTAAATTTAAGCAAACTATATTTATTTAATAATCGAAATCACCAGCTTAGCACTGCGGCCCAGCTGTTAGTGAGCAGGTTTACCTATTATTCTCCAATGTTTTGGATGGAACAGGGTGTGTGTTCGAAAATTAAGAAATTACAAGAAATCGTCTTACTTTGTTGAGCTTGAATATGCTTGAGTTGGTATAATCAAGAGATTTTAGAAACAAAATATTTATGGTGACAATATATCTTTGCTTATAACAGGCGATCATGAACTCAGCAGAGTTCGATACAAAAGGGCAACCGCATAGAGAGGGGATCCTACCACTAACAAAAAAGCTGAATCCCTACTTTTACTGGAGGATCTGTAAATACAACGATTTTCATTTCAACAGCTGATATTTTATAGCCGGATTCCATTGCGTTCGATAACGGTAAACAGAGAATTGTGATTAATTAGTACCATTTGTTAAGGTAGATTAATTTGTTTGAGGTATTTAACAAATAAATGGATATAGGAAGTTATACAAAATAGATGGATTTGTATCTTATATTTTACACAAAAATTTAAAAAATGCAATACATTGGGCAGCCTTATCGTTTAAAAACTATCTCTTCCAAGCAAAATTTTGCATAGAATTTTTTTAAGAAATGACGGGGTGCTTTTTCATTATATTTTTTTTCTAATATACACATTGTATAAAATAAGAATAGATACATATTACAATATACTTAAAGAGCAGATACATATGGATACTGTAACACGAAGCCGGTCTTAAACTACTTCTTAACTACCTACTTAACTTTTCGTTCTCAAGAGAAGTAAAGAACATAATATATTCTTTACTTTAGAAAATATATTTAACAAGATTAGTTCTGTCCACGTTTTACTGCCTTAAAAAGCAAGATACTCCAATCTACTCGACTTGTATAATGTTTTGCCACCATCGATCCTCATAAAAACTTAACTACTAACTTCCTCGTCCGAAGTACCGGCGTAATTACCGTCCCAGAGCATTTCGCCTAAGCTTCCGTAATACCCCTTTCGGCCGCGTTTCTCGGCGCATCTCTCGGCCACTTGAATTCATTCACGGGAAGGGGACTATTTAAATAGTATTTAAAAAACGGATGTAGAATCCTCTTTCGGTTTTTGTCATCTGTACTTTTTTATGTCAGCTGTATTTGAGAGAGATTTGCTGTCATAGTTCATCTACAAATAGGACGGTTTGAGTGTCGCATGTTGTATAGGTATCTGTGCACAAAAAGGTCTATCAAATTAACCTACAGTCGTAAGAGCATATGTTCCACTTAGACCCACTATGGGACACCACTTAAATCATCTTTGATCGATCGTCGAAGCGAAATAATGTGTCAAATTGGGACCCCTATTTAAACACGTTAACCGCGTTCATCATATCCCAGGAGAATATATCTGGGAAGGATGCGCGCCCATTGCCGCAAATTGCAACAAAGTGGCTGGACCGGCTCCCTAATTCTACACCACAATTTAAACGTCATTGTCGCCCGTTCATACAACTGACTACTGCTACTGTGATGCTCTTGTACCATTCTAGCGCCCTGGTACTTGCTACAATGAAACGCTTTGGCCAAATTTCGTAGATCTATAATTTCGTATTGCCGCGAGAGCCTGTTAGAAAATTTCGTAGGACATTATGGTGTGCGAAATTGGAGTGCGGGGCATAATTTGTTTGTTCGGCGATGTAGTCGATTTTGCAGGCTTCTATTACACGAAGCTTTTATTAGTTGATTGCTACAAACACAGATGGGAGTTTTAGGCAGACCTTTTAGATAGTTAACTTATATAATTGGATCCAAATAACAGTTTGTTTCTTTACAAAAACTACCTTTTCTAACTGCGTCGTTCAACATTAATCAAGTGTGATAATGGTCATATCCAGAACCACTAACCAAAAAATACGATCATATTATTTCGCACCTGACCTCAACCTAACCCACAATCACAATAAAAATGAATTACCACCCCATAAACTACCCCTAAATCTACCCTAAAACAGCAGTCTCGTCCCATTACTCACGAAATGTCCCAGACAAGCGTCCTGAAGCAGTCCTAGGTGTATTACGAAGGCACTATTTACCGCGATTCCACACAAATCTTGTTTATTCTCGCCGGGCCGCGATGACCTTTATGGCCCTTTTTATAACAGACCCAATTTTCTGCGTTCTATGTCGGTCCCTCCGCCTTTGTCCCGACTCCTGTGAGATTTTGTTTGTGATTCCGTGCGTTCAACTCTTGAATGTGCCTGTGGGAAGTACCTAATGTTTTCAGGTTTTATTTTCCTTATATTGTGTTGGGAACGTGATTTCCAGATTAAAGTGTATTAAACTCTTTCAACAAAGTATAATATTGGTAATATTTCGATACATGATATCGAAATATTACTATTCACTAGCGTTTCTCCGAAATACAAGCCTGTCCCGATTTCTTAGAGGAATTTAACCTTTTCTGCGAATTAAATTTATGTTTTTTACCAAATGCATATGAAAGTATATACGGTACATATAACAGAACAACCATTTTTAAAATTTTTGTCTGTCTGTCTGTCTGTTTGTTCCGGGTAATCTCCGAAACGGCTGGACCGATTTTGACGGGACTTTCACTGGCAGATAGCTGATGTTACAAGGAGTAACTTAGGCTACTTTTATTTTAGAAAAAGAATAGGGTTCCGCGCCAATAAAATAAAAACAATTAATTTCAATATCTCCGCGCGGGTGAAACCGCGGGCAGCAGCTAGTATTTTATAAGGCCCATTCTTATTTGGCTGTATCCATTTATGGGTCATAAGTCATAAGCGACATTCTCCACGGGTTATAGGCCATAACCCTTCTTTTTTTATCTGGTACTGGGTCAAAATATACCACCTTCAATAACAACATCTTTAAGAACAGAATCACGTCAAACCCGTCTTTGTATGCTATCATTTGGTGTGCTTTTACGGGGATAAGAAAGCAATAACTTTTCCATTTACGAAGGATGAAGTTAAGCCGGAAGGTAATCGCGCGGAAAACCAATCAAGCAACGGGTTGCTGTTCGCCTGGTGTTTGTCGTGTCCTCAGTTTTCCTCCTGCGAGGAATTGTTTAGGAACTGTTTATAGAACTAATGAAATGAAAAAGGTACGGTTTCTGAGCTTTGTGTTTTCCTGTATAACCAACCGGTGTGTGGAAAATAAAGTACCTTTTGTTACTCGGTCCCTGTTGTTCCTACATTTACTTTTATTCTTCGCGCATCTAAATTCCAGGATTACATCCGGTAATATTTGTCATTTTTGCATTTAACATGCGAGAAAGCTCATGCTTCCATATTTAATATTTATCTGCCACATTGCTGAGGAGTGAAAGCAGTGCTGGTACAATCTGGAAGTCTCTAAATTCTTCTAGATTAGGCAAACTACCATATCATGCATCACGCTTGTCATCGAATGATATTATAGTAAAAAAAATACTGTCCAGCACTTTCAATTGAAATTAGTAACTCACTAATCTTACTGATATAACTGTCATAGATATGCAATCCTGTTACTTCCGAAGCTATTGGCTCAGTTATAAACAATAGGCAAATAATCCTAATCACTTAAACAAGTGGACCATTCAGATTCGGGAGTACAGTCTCCGATCCGCGCCGTTAATAATGGAGGGCCGTAATATCTGTCACGTGGGTATCCGGGGCAGGCCCTTGTGGGGCCGCCATGAGGAGGAGCATAGTAGGACAGTGGTCGCTGTTGACAGACGCCTTTGGGGACAGGTTGATAGATTCTGTTTCGAGAGGCAACTGTCGGTCAAAATAAGAGTAGAATACAACTGGGCTCGGCAATGTTTGGTAAACTGCTAAGTTTCTTGTTGTCGCAAAGCCTGCAGACAGTCTGGTGCCCCTCAGGAGTTTGTACAATTTGCAGTAGTGATATAAAATGTTTGATAGCATTAAGTTTATAGAACCGGAGTTGGTAGAGCTTTCTATATATCAGGTGAACGGCTATGTGGATTTTAGGTACTATGAATTTTAGATAAAAACGAGAAACCTTAATTACTGACGCAGGCACTCAAATCAGAAAAGGCCAAAGTTGACTAAAAGCTCCATTTATATAATCCCTGTGGGCGCTCTTCAAACTAGCCCATTCCTGCAAAAAGAGGACGAGTGAGTGGTGACCCTATTCCCACCTACTATTGTCCCAGCCACTTAAGTCCTACTTGTCTGTCTGTTTATGATTTGGGTCGGAAACGGGACAGCTTTGTTGAATCGGTTAGCTGCTTTAATTCGGATTAATTTGGTAATTTAAAGTTGGGGAATCGCTACCGACTCTGTGAAAGTATATTCAGATAAAATTACATATTTGGAGTCCAGGGATATTAGATTTACGCATAGAGATTGATTCATGTTTTTAGAGTGTCGCCACAGGCTGGGATAGTGTATCCTTCAGTTTGGAAACAAACTTATACATCTCTATTCGATTCGGAACCTTTTCGCGTACTTTGCGCGCTTCATTCTGCTGTTTCATTAGTTTACTTTAGAGACCTTTCATAATTTTTCTAATATTTATGTATGTTTCACTTTTTGCTTAAAGTATGGCTCCACGCGTTTTGCTTATTTAGCCAGTCGAGCTAAAGTTACGCGTCAGTAAAGCCGTGGATACTTTACTGAATGCTTATATGGAGTTTTGGAGAGAATATCAAAATACAAGTTAACTGCACATTTTTTTCGTTCTGACCAAAACACGTTTTTCTTACGAAGAGGCGATCGAACTTTCACTTACTATACGAACTCTTCTGCGAGTCCATCTGGGTGCGTACCACTGCTTTGCTCGTGAATTCTGTCACCAAGCAGTAAGTAATGTGCAAGCGGGTTTGATAGTAGTCATTGCAGAAGTTACTGGGTTACTGCTTATGCTAAGGCTACTCAGGCTAACGAGCGCAATGCAATGCCTGGCAGACCTTTGTGTTTCAAAGTTTTGAGTGGCACTGCAATTGTTATGGGCCGGCATTATGCTTACCATCAAGTAAACGAAGGGAAATTGTGAGCCTAGTGGCATTTTTAAGCTTGTGTCGAGTTCATCATTTCACTCTGGCGCTAAAAACTCGCTCAAAAAGTTTGCTTTATTACTACGACTACGTGATATCCGCAAAAGCCGATTCCACAAGCAATCCTAAACAGAACTAACTGGAAAGTTCCACCAGCTCATCGGGCCCAGTGACCTGATTCCCACCTGAAGCCTGTAACTCGTTAAGGGCGCCACGCCGGCGGAAAACTTGTGATTAAACTCTTTGTCTGCAGTTTTCTCCATTAAGCCGGTGGAACAGTCTGCGCGTTAATTTTGAACTGGATTTTGTTAGCGCTTACTTTAAAGTAGATTTCTTTTGTTAGCTGGTTGGCGATGGATATCCGCTTCTAGGACTTAGGCTTCTAGGAATATCGTCAATGTCCAGGTTTTAAACCAAAGAACGAGATTTAATTTAAATATTTAAGTGATTGTATTAGATGTGTCTTCTAAATCCCTTACTCGTACGTCTTAAGGGGAAGAATCCGGCGCGCCGCTATCTCGCTCGCGCATCTTAGCATTTTTGAAGATATATAATCACTTAATATAATTATGAAAAATCGCACTCGGTGAAATTGCTGGCATTAACATTACAAAGGTACGGCAAAAGTATCATTTTGATCCGATCAAGTTTTCATACATGAAAATGGGCAAAACATAAAATCCCATTTTTAGGTTTGAAAACCTGAATGGAACAAAATGAAATTTTTGTGTAACCTTTGTAATGTCATTGTCAGCAATTTCACCGAGTGCGATTTTTCATAATTATATTAAGTGATTATTTATCTTCAAAAATGCTAAGATGCGCGAGCGAGATAGCGGCGCGCCGGATTCTGGCCCTTAACAGAATTACGAAATCCGCAAAATCTAGCTAAAATATTTGAGTAGCGACGAAACCCCGCCGCATTGGGACCACATTTTATCTTATTAAATATCTTTGCCTCAAACCTCTGTACACGCTCGTTTCGCTTGATGTCAGACCTCAGTTTACAAATCCATTTAATTTAGAAACATCTAGCTCAACATTTAATGTTCTTGAGTGATTTCATAGACTGTATAAACATTTCCAACTGATTTTACTCAAAATACTATAATATTTGTAATATGTATGCATAACCTATATATAATAAAGTAGACAAAGCTTTATGTTTTAAGGCTTTTTATTATAATCCCTACTAATATTATAAATGCGAAAGTGTGTTTGTTGGTTTGTCCTTCTTTCACGCAGTAACGGAGCAACGGATCGACGTGATATTTGGCATAGATATAGTTTATGGACCGCAGAGTAACACAGGCTACTTTTTAACCCGGAAAAATGCACGGTTCCTGTGGGAACGCGAGTGAAAACCGCGGGCAGGAGCTAGTTAATAAATAAGTAAATGTGTCTTTATGGAGCTGCACTCCATTCTAATTTCATTTTAAAAATTACGAGTACATATATGTACTATCACGTAACCCATACTGTCACGTTCTCGTGTAAAGCCTTCCCTGTGCTCAACCTTTACGGTCTGGTGCTTTTGAAGAACAACCCTTCGCAAGGTCATCGTTCCGTCTCAGTCGAGGTCGGCCTCGTTGCCTTTTAATTTAGCATTTTATGACGCCATCTTGAAAAGCTTGGAGAGCTTTTGCATATTATCGTAAAAATATTGTAGTCCTAAATTATCGCAATCAGCCTGTATCCTTATCGTGCGTTTAACCAATGGTTGTAAGAAATTTATCACGATGCTAGGGCATTTTTAAACACTCGCCTGGATAGCATTCATCATAATTTATCACCAAGCCACTGTACTTAATTGTATATAAAAAAAGCTTATAGACAACCTTTGAATGTACTTAGAACCACTCGTTTGAAAATTAATTCGATGTAGTTGCTTATGTATTCATATACAAATTCAGTCTACTTATACGTTTTTTTTTAATATTGCTCCATGTGCTTGTCTGAGGAAGCTACGCGAATTTTAAAAACCAATTCTGTAGCTTACGGCCCGTAACGGTAACTGTTATTTGGTAATAGGACTCGTTTTATTACGCGGGATCGCTGCTGGGAGCGTTTACAATAATACTACTGTTTTAATGTTATAGGGTTTAGACTGCTTTTTATAATTAACTAGCTTCGCCCGCGTCGTATATATCTTTATAAACAATATTCTATGTGTTAATCTGATGTATAAGCTATATTACTGTAAAGTTTCATCAAAAACCGTTCAGTAGTTTTTGCGTGAAAGAGTAACAAACATCCATACGTTCATAAAACCTCGCAAACTTTCGCATTTATAATGCGAAATAACAAGTAACAAGGTCCCTGTATATATAGCAGAGTAGCCAGTGAAATTACTGGGCTTATGATAATATCTCAGGGCAACGAGCGCACAGCAGTGCTGTGCAGGCTTTTGTGTTTCAAAGTTCTGCGTGGCACTGCATTTGTTGTGGGTCGGCGTTATGCTTACCATCAGGCAATCGACGAGCTCGTCTCGCATCGTCATCGTAAACGCCATGGTGTTGATTACACGCCATTATTTTTATAATGGTAACTATTAGACCCGCCTCCTTTCTAGCTATCCATATCGCAACTTGGACAAATTGATTGATGCTTCAAAACTTAACACTCATCTTTTATCGGTGTAAACCATTTCGTAATTGTGATATGTTACAACTTATCGCACATTTCGGGCTGTATCGGAGGTGTTTCATTGTCCCCATGTTATGTCCTTTAATATTAACTACTTACGAACTGGTTAACAAGGTAACATGGTCCCTTACTGGGTCTACCCTACTGGGTCCCTTAATGCGGATCGTCTTAAGACGTTTGATGGATTTAGTTGGGGTCTCAATTCGGCGTTACCTAATTTACCTATATTATCACGGTTGAATTAGGTGCCGGATTATAATGGTGCTTTGAAGTTGTTATTGGATGTTACGGTAGGGATATGTTAGTGTAAGTGTTAAAGTTTTTGTAGGTGTTACAGTTGTTGACTATAATTGTTTAACTTTTAACTTGGTGCTTAGGGGTTTGAACAAGGAATTGCTGTGAATGAATATTCACGCTTTAGTGACTACATTAAAAGAATTTTACGTGATAGGTAATTTAAAGTATTATTTATGTTCATCATACAATTATTTTTTTAATTCCTTTTTTAATAATTTTATCTATAGAACAAAAACATTTTATAAAGTAAGTGTTAAAAATACTTTTTAAAGTAGATCTCAAGTACACAAGAAGATAAGATAATATAAAATGAGTAATTTATAGTTTAGTGGCAATAACCAGTAGGGTTGGCAAAGCCATCAGAAACTGGCAACAACCAGTAGGGTTGGCAAAGCCATCAGAAACTGGCAATAACCAGTAGGGTTGGCAAAGCCATCAGAAACTGGCAATAACCAGTAGGGTTGGCAAAGCCATCAGAAACTGGGAATAACCAGTAGGGTTGGCAAAGCCATCAGAAACTGGAAATAACCAGTAAGGGTTGGTAAAGCCATCAGTAACTGTGTATAAGCAGTAAGGGTTGGCAAAGCCATCATTCAGTATAAATCGAACTTAGGCCATTAGACATTCTTTATCGCGGAATTGAAACTATAAATTACTCATTTTATATTATCTTATTTAAAATGGATTTCCGCAAAGTAACGCCTGATTCCATCAAATATACACAAGAAGACCTTAAAGACATCGGTTACCAGGAGCGCATAAGTGTAGCAAAAGTGCTCTCCGCGTGTTCCTTTCACTCGGTTATTGTAAAGCGCTGAGCGAAAGTATCGGGGGACGCACTAAAAGCCCCTTATGACTCGGAAAATCGGTTATTTTTCTCACCTTTGGAAATACGAATTTTGCTTTTTAAGGAAAGTATATACAGTTATAGTTGAGCTGGTAAGTGCCATCGTTATATTAGAAATTTTCACTGACGGTTCAGAATTCTTTTTCTGATATTTTTTTCTCGATAAGGTTTTTTTGTATCGTAAGGGCGCTTCAAAGTTTTTCATGATGCAAATATCAATTAAAATTAAATTGGCGAGAATTCGATGAGTTGCAATATCGTGCCCGACCCCTGTGGCTATTTAGACAACCCTGACTGGTCTTACTGCCAGACTGTTGTGAAAACCTAAGAATTAAGATCGTAAGCTTCTCGGGTAGCACAAGCATAAGAGCACGAGGGAAACTGCTTTAGTAGAACCTGCATCCTACATCTCAGCACCCTTTAGCTGTCCACATACGCACACATTACGCTTTAAATATGTCGCCAATAACGGCCCTTATTGACCCTTGAAGGGAAATCAGCAGGCGTTGAACCTTCCGTCAATAGACCGGCTTTGAGTCAACCAAAATGTATTTTAATAAACTAGTTGTTTTTTTAAATATCTTATAGTACATCACTGCCTCCCCAAGCCATAAGTTCACTAACGATAATTAAACGGGGCCATTTAGTTTTGGCGATTTTCACTATTAGATAATAATGACATAGTAAATAATAGTAATAAGGCTAATTTAAGCGTAGACTCATACTTTCACATGCCAAAATTCTATACAGTTACGACATAAACAAGCAAAAGTCCACGCTTAGATTCTTTTCTAAATCTTAGCACATATACATTTTTGCCTAAGCACCTATCACAGGCTGATAAGGATTAAATTTAAAATTAATGTCGAATTTTAGTAACTCCTATATTTTGGCAATTTAATCACTGTCACACATCACCACTATCTGTGACCTAGAATACTGCACTTGGTTCGATACATCGAGGATCCAAATACTATGTGTGGAAAAAGCGTTAAAAAGGTGGTTTAAGGCGCGGCCAAAGCAATAAAACATCCAAAAAAGTCCTGTTTTTCTTAGCACTAATCTCCGTTTTCATAGATATAAAAAGAAAAAAAAAACAGAATTATAGACAAGTGTTTCTAGAAAAGACTTATTTAAAATATATTAGAAAGCAAAAAGTCCCAGAATAAAAAATTGTCTCGAAATGGTCAATATATTGAGCGACAACTATAATATTTTTTTGTAACCAAAAGAGAGGAGATTCAAACATCAAAAGACAATATTTAGGATTAATTGTGTCTCTTTTTCTTAATTAAATAAAAACTACGAAACAACGGTCAACTAAAAGAAAACGCATCACCATTTTCAACCTCATTTCTTTACCTAAATATGGCTTATTACAGGGCCTTAATATAGAATGTACTGCACACACAAATTCGCAACAAATAAAATAATTATACGTAATTTCAGGAAGCAGACAATAGGTAAATAACTCATGCGCACAGTAATAGTCAATTTGTTTAAAATTACAAATATTTCCTGCAAATATTTCATAATAATATGTTTGGAATCTGTAGCAATACCGGAAGGTAATTTATTAACAGAGTTGAAAGCAGGCCGTGCAGAAAATATAATTTCAATCTTAGTAGGTACATATTTTTGTTATGTTGAATTTTCCGGTTCACGTCTTTCTTTGTCTTTGGAAAATATTTGTGATCCATTTCTAGTATTTAAACTAAGTTAGCTTTGCTTAGATACTATTTCTGTCATTAACCGACTCATAAGTTGAATGTATGTGTGCAATAAAAATAAAAAATAAAAAATAAATAAAAAAGGTAAAAATTATTAGTTACCTGAATTTACAAAAACAAATTTAATAGGGATGTGGATTCCATTTTTTATGACGGCATTCAATTCTTTTTATCATGAGAATCAAATGTCTATATCGAAAAAATTGATAATCGAACGTTAGAAACGTCAAAAATGGGAGTCAAAGTCGGGCGTATCTACTGAACGCTAAAGCGCTCCATAAAAATTGCTCAGCGTATGTGACGTCACATGCATGCTCGGGCCGTAAAGCTGTAGATATTAAAAATATGCATTATGTTGTTTTGACCGTGAAAAACTGCGTTTAAGTACATAGCTGTCATACATTACTTTATTCATTAAAATGTAACGAATCTGAAGGGTATCATTTAAATTACTATTCGATGATAAAAAGAAAATATTTGAATTCGGGAAGCTTTTAGATAAATAAATAAACGCCTATACACTCACCCCCGCACTAGGATTCCCAGTGTCGCAGGTGGCATGAACACATACAGATACACATCATAAACATCCAAGACCCGAGAACAAACTTTATGCTTATACAAAATCTGCCCCGGCCGGGAATCGAGCCCGGGACCCCTCGCTTTGCAGGCAGGGTTACTACTTAGCCACGGAGCCGTCCGTCCGTCCGTTCGGAGATGCAGTATTCTTTTTGGAAATTATATATTTTTTGAGAATTTCGCTTTCAGTAATTATGTATTTTGTGGTTTATGCAACATCCCTGTTGTAAAGTTAATATATTTAAAGTGTTAATCCACACTAGGAGACGTTCAAGTAGATTTATACATCTCAATTTCGCTACCGACGGGATTCGAACCCGCATCTCTGTGTTATCTAGCTCTAAACAATGAATGACCAGAAATATGTTTCTAGGACTAAAGATGTTTCGCCGGTGGTCATCTCTCGTTAAGTGATTGAGATAATTAGTTAGTTTAAAAATATATTTTATAAACACTGAATAATATTTTTTCATTTTACATTTTAATTTAATTACCCAGGCTCTATCAAGAAAATCTAGTCCGTTCTATTGCCACTGCAAGCAAAAAAGACCTGACCGAAAGCCATTGAAATTCAACGTCACATTTCTCAGAAAATTCCCTCAACTTCAAACCTTATTCTCTGGAAATAAGAACCAAGGTAACACACGTAGGGTGGGTTTCACTAGCTCACATTTAAAAGTAAATTAGTTGTGTGTCGGGACAGGCGGAATACGTAATGTAATATTCTTATTCATGAGATATTTATCGGATAAGGGCTTGTTTTCCTGTCGTGTGAACGATACCTATGCGTTTGTTGGAGGATATTATTTTTCATGTTTTATTGAAGTATATTGTCTGTTTTTTTCATATTTGGGCGACCACTATATCGATATCTATCGATAATTACCACGTAGGTACACGTGCGACGTCTTTTGGCCGTGGCCGGCGTGAACTTAGCTGAAGGCATATTTTATTTCAGTCACTCGTCAGCATATTTGTGTTCGTTTTTTTATTTCTAAAATTCGGAGAGCGTGTTCTGCTTGATATACAATGCCCGGTTTCTTTGCTCTCTGTATACCCGTCATGTCGTTCTTCTTGGGTTTGATAAAATGTGGTAAAGCGATATAATAATTATTTTGGGCAATACTGCAGGTTATTCTTTTTGGTATTCAAATTTTCACAATAAATAATTAATTATTAAAAGTACCAACCGCTGTGATTAGATAACACATCATTTAATTATAACGTAATATTTGAAGCGACACTTTTTGTTTAATTATAATAAAAGGTGAGGTGGAATGGGGATGTTGACTGCCAATTTATCACGATAGATGGCGTATCGTCGCCATGGCCATTGAAAACTGTCAGTTTCATACATTTTATAACCTATAACTCAGTACACAGAGGAAATAATACACAGAGGAAATAATACTACGTAGAAGAGACGGAACTTGGAACATATTTTAAATTTTTTAAAATATATGGGCGTCTGTCCATAAATTGCCAACACCAAAGAGAAAATCCACTACGTTACGCCAACAT
The DNA here is from genome assembly GCA_907269065.1 of Crocallis elinguaria. Taxonomy (NCBI): domain Eukaryota; kingdom Metazoa; phylum Arthropoda; class Insecta; order Lepidoptera; family Geometridae; genus Crocallis; species Crocallis elinguaria. The sequence goes on along the minus strand of OU026076.1, from coordinate 11,857,374 downwards.
GAAGAAACCAAGTATTTCGTTGGATAGTGATGTGACCTTCATATATCGATACTAGTGATGTCTTTTATCGACAAAATTATCGATGATTGGGCCTATAATCTCTACTATTATGTAATTCAATCATTCATAAAAATATTTAACTGCATGTACAAATGTATTGTGCATACAAACTTGTAGTAGGTTAGGAAGTCGGAGGTAAATAATTAAATTACTTCGTGTCTTATTACATTTTTTAATTAAAAATTACACTTTAAACGTTAATAACTAATCATTATTACATGATAGAATAAAATGAACAAATATTAGCAGTCTTAAAATATTAATACGGTGTTGTTTACTATTTACTTATATTTAGTTTAATAAGAGCTACTACATAACTTAACTAGTTAATTAGTTTTTCGATTCGACAAATTTATCGAACCGACTTCCGTACTTGCGCCGCTGGTCAGCTTAAAAATATTTCCGGATTACTGGAAACATCAATACTGGTTGTGGCAGATTCTGTGGAAAATGGGGAGGGCTCTTCATTTTTTGTCTCTTTATTCTTATTTTACTAAACACTAAATAATGAAAATCTGTCATAAAATCATTTGGATCTTTTTGGAAATTTGATCCTCTGCTGTGTGGTGCAGTTAAACCTGACCTGATACAACCGAAGATTTTAAAGCACCAATAAAATTGGAGCATGTTCCATGATTGTTTGTTGGACTGTGTTGGCGCAAAATACTGGCAAAGAAGCCTCCCCGTTGGCTTTATCTGATAACGCACTCTTCACACACTCATTTACCACTCATTTTGAGACAATATCACTGATAATCTCTTATAAATACTAATCCACACAACACAGAACTTAGGTCACAAAACTCGTTTCAAACTTCAATACCAAACGGCAGCACCAAAACGGAGAAGCCCGGATGGGCTCTACTTAACGTTCTGGTGAGGAATTTAGCAGCAGATATTTCTTACAACGTAGGTACTCCAAACAAATTAAATACAAACTTGCTGTGAAACGTGAATGTGAAAATTTCCGCCATGTCTGATGTCACCAGTGTTGCCAGCGCGTATGAGCGATTTCGGACGATAATCTGTCTGAAAAGGGACGCTTTTGATGGTTAGCGGACGGTTTTAAAAAAAAGTGTTATTTTATATAATCCGTACACAATAGTGGTACATTCATAATTGATAGTCGGTCATACATCTTTTAATTTTATTTGCAGTAACAAAAAAATGTAAAACTATTATTGGCTTTAGGTAACGTATATAAGTAATGTTAAGATTTTTAAGAGCTGTGGTTTTTATGAATAAATAAATAAAATAAATAAATAAAATTACTGTCGAGGCCATTATTTGCGGTTTCGTCCGAGATTTGTTTACGTTGTTTCTCCAACTTGAGAAGAAACTATCAAATTAAAATCCTCAGTTCGGTATGAAACTTACATTTGCACCAAATTGACCGCGCGCGTTTTTTGTTCTTTTTTAAACTTTTGAAAATGATTGTGTATTCAGCCCTCATAAAATAAATAATACTTTAATTTATGTTAAAGTGTGCTTAATGTGTATGTTTTACAAATTCCTGTTGATCTGAAGATTCGTCCTAAAAGGGACGGTCTTGTTGAAGGGACGTCGATAGGACGGACGAACATTGAATAGGACGGTAAACCGTCCTAAATAGGACGATCTGGCAACACTGGATGTCACAAACGAATTTTTCAATTTGATTTTGATGTTTGGTTAACGCTTATGATGTTGGCTAACCTGGCGAGTTTGAAGGTTGGTTAGGTTGGCTAAACGCGGACAGAATCCAATACAATAGTTAATCAAAAGCAGTTTCGACAGACTGACTCAGTAAATCTTAATTTTATTTAATTATATGCCACTGTGTGCTGTACCAGGATGTTTGAACCCCGGTGTACATTTATTTCCCAAGGATCCAATAATAAAAAAGAAGCTATACATCGCAAAAACTTTGTACTATACAGCATACAAGGTTATGCCGGAGTCATTTCCATGAATCTGATTATGTACAAGAATCAGCATAAACAGGTGAATTATTATATGTTTATTTCGGTCATCAAGTGTCACAGATCGTCTTATCTTATCTCTGTGGTTATTTTTAATAAGTAGCTTGTAAGAGTTTGTTTGAAACTTTTTATTGTTTTTCAGGAGATCCTCAAATATGCAGATATCTCAAAAAGGGACTGTACCAAGCGTATTCCCTTGGTGCACTTGAGTTTCAACAACACCTACATCAAGAAGCCTTCGGTATTTAGAAAGAAGCAAGAAGCTATTCATTTTTATACGGGCCTAGAAGTCTATGATAAATTCATGCTGGTTATAGACACATGTGTAATAACTTAAATTACAAGGGAAGTCAAATTATTAATGTTTGTGTTGGTGATCAACTACAAAAATACCCATAACAAAGCCTGGGAATCCTGTAGCACAGCAAGTGACATTTAGCAGCTACAAACACAAAAATACTGTGAAGGCAATGATTGGGCTATGACTGGTGGTCTTACATCTTGTCTCAGAATGTTATGGAGATTCAGTCAGTGATAGACAGATTATAGAAAGATCCAAACTGGAAAATCTTTGTGCCAGTAGTGATTCTATCATGGCAGACAGAGGCTTTAATGTACAGAACATTTTTGTTTCAAAAGACATTAGTATAAATATTACGATGTTTTTGAAAGGAAAGACAAATACAAAGTGTTAGAATAATACCGGACCAGAAATTAGTGAGCAAACATGTTCATATAGAACATATTATTGGTCTAGTTAAGACATACAAGATTTTAAAAAATGAACTAAGCCCATATCATGTCCCCCTAGCATCTAGGATTTTATTTGGTTGTGCTATGGTTTGTAATTTTAGAGAGAATATAGTGAAATAAAAGTTTTTGTTACTTTTTATTGTTTTATTATACAGTATAATTATTCTTTCTTATTCTTATTCAAGTCGGGGCGATAAGGCCTGCACTGATGTCCCGCTTGAGGTTTATTGTGCATTTCCCCCTGCCAGTATTTACCCAAGCCATCCCAACTCCTTTACATAACGGAGCGCGGCTTTGGGTTGCTGGCACAGCTGTTCCAGTAAAGTTGTAGGTGGTGAACATTTTCTGGAGTCCAATCTTGGTCAAGCCTCTCTCCGTGATTCGCCGCGTTGCAAGAACAATCTGAAACAAGAGCCATCATGTTAAAATAAGATCCGGATAGGGGTATTAAACATCTCATTTACCTTTAACATTGTATAGATAGAAACTACCTGTCAATTGTATAGAAACTACTTACATTGCATTTGTTGCTTGATAATCTTCGGCAATATGGTGGAACTATTGACGTTTTGGTAAAGTTCTACAGCGGAAACGTCGACTGCTCGGCTTTCAGACGCTGTTAGGGCTTTGATGGCCGAAACTAATATTTCAGTCATAAGCTTCTAACCTAAAAATAAAAAACCACATATTATTATAAGTAATGGTCTGTGATTTTTCGTAAATTTTCCTAGCATGAATCAAGTAAGTGTTAACGTGTTACATTAAAGAAAAGCTGTAAATTGTGTAACTTAACACTGTTAAAAATATTTTATTATAAAAACGTCTACCTCTCAATAAGATCTGCTTTCCTTCCAGTTATCTTTCCTCCTAGTTTTTTCAGTATATCTTTCAATTCTTTAAGCTTCCAGGTACCATACACGTTATCCATTATGATGATTCGACCGGTTTCAACACAAAAAAATATAAAAAATCTAATTGTAAACAAAGCGAAGATGATTTGACAGTGGCCATCGCGCCGCTGGCGCCATCTGCTCTGAGCTTTGCGCGTGGATCCCCATTGGCAGGTGCCTTCGCCAAATCTCATTTTATAGACCGGCTTAAAGACATCAACAATTAATTATAATATCCAGGCTTTTTACTCACATCTTACAGTAGTTAATCTCATCACTACCTCTCCAGCTCATAGTTTACCTATTTCTCTAACTAAAAAGGGCCTTTTAATGGTGGCGTTAGATTCATTAACACCTATCAAAGGTCCGGCAAAGACCAGAGAGTTAATTTACATATAGGAGAATAATAATGATTTAGTATAATAATAATAATAAAGGGTTCGTAACAGAACTTTAGGTGAAAAACTTATTCATTACCAAACAAATCTGCGCGAGCACTTAACATTTCAGCGAGCATAAACAAAGCCATTAACAATAGCAAACCCCAGCGAGCCAGCGAGTGATGTAAGTAAGAATGCATGTACGCCATTTTGTATGTATGTATCACGGGCTGTTGCCCGCGGGCCGCTAACTGACACCGTGACAGGGTAATGCGCGCTGACGTCTGCATTAGCGTACGGACGCTATTTATTTAGGAAATCTACCTGTACTACCTTTAGCTATGTTTTTCTGTGGAATTTAAATGTGTGTATTTTTATTTTTACATAACAATTGCAGTGCCACTCAGAACTTTGAAACACAAAGTCACGCGCGGCACTGCAGTGCGCTCCTTACCCTGAGACATTAGGTATTAAGTCTCATAAGCCCAGTAATTTCCCTGGCTACTCTGCTCATCAAACCTGAACGCAGTAATGCTTGCACATTACTGCTTGGTGGCAGACTTCAAGAGCAAAGTAGTGGTACCAACCAACCCAGAGACAGACACTCGCAGAAGAACCGTCATTGTCACGCACGAAAGTACCAGGCATGCATATACAACAAGAAGATCGCTTAGGGAGGGGCTTACACCGGCCCTCCCATGAGTGAGCCCTTCAACCGGTTTTTGTTGTACAAACAACTTTTTTTTTTGTTCCGTCACAATATTGTGGCAACCACTTAGGGAATGCGTTTCGTTTTGTCGTTTTTGAAAGAGATCCTTTTGTGATTGGTCGTTTTTATTATTTATGAGCTCGTTCGCTTGCTTCTTACGCGTATTAAATGATTTTAGATTCTTATTTGAAAAGTTTGTTGCAATTAGTCATTTGCGAACACAAGCTGAACTCACGGACTGAGAGTAAAAAAAATGTTTAACAGACATTAGTGGTAGTTTAACAACTTATTTGACACCTTTTTAGTAAACAAACCGGTGACAGTTACTAGGGCACCATGAATGTGAGATGGCGTTATTTCTAAGACGGGCCTGATCATCAGAAAAGGTGTAATCAGTAACGCCCAAACATGACAAAAAATGTCTTCGATGACCATTTTTGTGGGTATAGAAAGAATCGGTTTCTTTACCAAAACTAGCTTAGTAGACATAAAAATAATAATAGCGAGTGTTCTTATTGTACAATAAGAGTCCAATGAGTATGGTGTGATTAGAAAAACAAAATAAATAGGTATACCCTGGTCTTCTAAACTTGGCGGACGCCAACTAATGCAAACCGATGGCTAACCAATAACATGATTCGAGTTTTAATTGCTTATGTCATTGGTTGGTGAGCCGTCAAGATTGTTTTGTACAAAGAAAATCTCGACTATAAGTACTGACAGTAAGTTGTACTTAAATGTATCACCAACAAAGCATGAAGCTAATTGCAATAGACTTCTCGTAGACAAATGATTAATTCTCGACCAAGTTAATATATAGCGTAACCCGCAATATTAGGGATGGACTAACTCTTCTGCGAGTGTCCGTCTGGGTTGGTACCACCGATCTGCTCGTGAAGTCTGCCGGCAAGCAGTATTGTGCAAGCATTACTGTGTTCCTCTTTGTTGAGCTAAGTGGCCAGTGAAATTACTGGGTTTATGAGACTTAATACCTAATGTCTCAGGGCAACGAGCGCACTACAGTGCCGCGCAGACCTTTGTGTTTCAAAGTTCTGGGGGGCACTGCAATTGTTATGGGCTGGCGTTATGCTTACCATCAGGCAAATGACCAGATCTTCTCGTTACCGATAGTATAAAAAATAATAATTTGAAACTGATTGTGGATGGATAGCATAGAGCGACTGTACGAAAATAGAAAGGTTTGAAGTACAATATTTTTCCTTTGCAAAAATTCTCTTTAGTTTATAATAATAGATTACACAATACATCTAAAAATATGTAAATACCTTAATTCTCTTTGTACAAAAACTCCAATTGTAATACAGTAGGTAGGTGTACTGAATGTTACATCGCGTAGCTTTTGCAGTAATCCAAACCTCGTAACCGCGATCGGAGAGCGTATGAATAAAAACATTTCATGAATGGGACCGCGCGCCTCGCACCGCAGTTATTCCACCGGAAACGCCAAATATTTTCATGGCCCGAAATGAGTCCTTACCTCCCGGTGACATCAAAGTAATTTTATTAACGAGCGGGCCCATTGACCCGCAGTTAACCTCGAAGGGTTGCCCTTAACCTAGGGCTGCCGAGTCCCGACTGCCGCATGGATGAGGCTGTGCTCCACTGACAGATAATGGACATGCGGGCTAGTGAGGGAAGGTACCTAGTTGGAGATAATTTAGGGCAAATTGTTATTCTTATTGTGGGAATATTGCTGTGCGATATTTTGTCCGGCTTCTAAATGAAGGAGGCATTCGACCTACTTTTGGTAATATTTGTTTTGTATGTTAATTGGACATAATGGGCTACTTAACTTTTATAATCGTTATCCCATGTGAATATAATGTTTTGTATTTAATGCCTGTCTCCAGCATTTATGTATTATTTGGAGTGGCTATAATGGATCAAACCTATAATCTGCTAATTGGCTAGTTAAAACCATTAAAGTAAAAATCTGTCGCGAAGCACCTTTCTAGGTTTTCCGACAGAACAGTTACATTTCATAGTTACTTTTTTAGTTTTGTTTCAGTGTTCGATCGAACACATCATCAGACTGATGATGACTCATCAGTCTTCACTAATGTCAGTATTGCCCTAGCCAGTGTTACTCGGGATGATGTAAGGATTCCAACGATACTCTATCCAAATCTTTTCCAACGGTACATCCGAATCTGTTCAGGCATTTAAAAGTTATGGTGGAATGAAGAAACTCACATACATACATATATGTATACAAACATGAACCCTAAAAACATTACACTCCTTTTTTGTCCAATCGTGTAAAAAGACTTGATTCTTTGTTTGTCTGAAGGTGAAGAATGCAATAAGTTTTCAACCATACGCAAGCACGAGCTGGAAGAAAGTCTTTGATGCTATGCAATTTTATCACGTATTCATATGACTGTGTTTGTCTATATTTTAAAAACCCGTAAACATAAAAAAAACATCACAAGAAACACCAACTAAAGAAACGAAATCAAATACACCACGTTAGCTATCGCATCCCGGCAGAAATCCCATAGGACCTGCTTCCATCTCAAACTGCGACTTGGCAGACCCTCACATTGTCCTATGGAAATGAAACGATAGTATTTTTTGGACACCTTAAGTTTTATCGTAAATGGCAACCCTACCCTTGTACCCGGTAGGTGCGCGGGTTAGTAGCCACTTGTACCCACGTGTGTGCCACTTGCCCCCTGCAATCGGCAGGATTGATACCGCTATCTTAGTGTGGTTTAATTTATGCTTATATTAGACCCTTTGCTGATGTATTTTTAACATGCATGAATTAGCTATGCGTATATTTGTAAAAATAAATTAAAAATATTTGTATTTTTAACCTTAAATATATTTAAGTGTCTGTAATCGTGTGCTACAGCTAGGGTTACTAGCTCATAGAATTATCCCTTTTTTACGCTATTGGATAAAGAGACGAGACATAACAATAATTTCAGTGCCATTCAGAACTTATAAGATAAATGCCTACGCGGACCTGCATTACGCTCTTGCATCCTGAGACATTAGCTATTTAGTGTCATAAGCCCAGCAATTTCAGTGACTGTTTTTCTCATCAAACCGGAACATAGTAATGCTTGCACAAACTACTTGGTAGCAGACTAAACGAGCAAAGAGGTACCCTCAGACGGACGCTCGCAGAAGAGTTATGCTTATGAGTTATCAGTGAAAATACATCACAAGATTGGTAACTGGTAATGAAACCGAAGTCCGCCATTTGGATATTTTCCACATCATTTGTGAAAATGGCATGTTTATTGATTAAATTTTTTTATACACCAGATTTTACACTGCCTAGTTTAGTTATGTATACTGATTTTTTAGAACAAAAACAGTACAAAACCTCTTATTACTCTTATACTAAAAAATAAGCTACGAATTTATTTCTAAAAGGGATCTTCTCCAGGTATCTTGGATTAGAGATGTTCACAGGATATGTTACCAATATGTAGACATTATTATCTTTTTGCAAAAAGTATAAAGCGCCTAAATAATAATTTAGCATCGTGCATAAAGATATATTTTGCTATACCATTTCAATAGAGCACCCGTGTTTACAAAAAAGTCTTGAATAGTTCGTCTCACAATATCGTCACCGAGCAAACATTTACCAGCCTCTATCCGAGGGATGAATCCGCCCAGCGCTATTCAAAGGGCGCTCTGACCGCTCAGCATCCCTTGCGAAACTTCCCCTTCGGTATATGCTCTCCTGGTACTTTTATTGCATATTCATCGCGGTTTTCCAGTTTCGCAAATGTTGGGCTAAAGGGGTTACTTTTAAAGAGTAATTTTAGGGGAGGACACAAATTCAAACTTGAATCTAATAATGTATACTACACGTCTGAATGACTAAATAAAGCTAAACTACACTGTCGTCAGAGTCCTCCCCTAAAATAACTATTTAAAAGAAATGTCAAATTTGAATTTAAATCTAATATTAACTCAAATTTAAATTAATTCAGCCTTGTATTCGAATAATTTTATCAGGCGAGCTCTCTCAGCTTACAAAAACCATTCCGTTTATTTTATTCGATCATTTTTTGATTTTGATAATTCGCTCAATGGGTCAAATAAACATAATTTATATCGGGTGGTTAGTCCTTTCGCACCACAAGCTATACGATCGATGAAATAGTATTATGTAGGTATACGTTAGGCGACAATTTTTAGTAATAATATCTTTATTTTATTTTCTCTGGTATGTTGCAAATATATTCTCATTTGAAACTCCTTTGTTTTCTCTGAAATCAAAACATATTTTCTTCACATTGAAGAAATTAATAGTTCGGAAACAGCTGCAAAGATATTACAAAGTATTTGCATATTTTATCCAAGAATACTCGGGTTTCGCGACCTCCTGCGTCTTTCTGTTCGCCTAATGATACTGTGAATCTATAATACCTCCTCGAATAGGGAACCGCTCCGGGACATAGAGACATTATATCGTACATCCTATCGATTTCTGCTCGCCTGGTACCAGCGTTCACACGGTGAACCCTTTCTAAAGGTTTATGCGAAAAATAAAAACCAACGGATTAAGAAGGTAAACAATCTATATCGTATTTACTAGTTTACCACCCCAACCCTACCAACGCCATGTAGAAAAAAGTTAGACAATGTAATAGATACATTAACATCTAATCGTGCTACCAGGACAACATCACTTTGCAGGATGTCGAACGAGAGAACGGCCACGGGCTAAATCAGGTATGAAAAAAGGGTCGTCTAACTAAACGCACCCTATTTTTTCTCGAGTTATTATATTTTGTACGTTTTGTTCAACCCTATTTTTTCTGCCTGACCGTTTTATCACAGCAACGACGAACGATGGTAATTTGATATCAGTTACTTACGTGATGTAGCCGATGCAGGACTAATGAAAGTTATGCTCGGCGCCTTTTATAAGTCATTACCAAAAAAAATATTTTAGTTCGTTTTACTATTAACAATAACCCATTTCCATTCGATAAAGTACAGTCGGAAATTATCCATGTTTTTATCGTAATCGCTACCTTTGGAAATTCCCAGGATCCCGGTAGCCTACCGGTTCCGGGCCAGGCTAAATGCGGAACTTCCGGTAATTGCGATCCATTCTCCGAAACCGTTTCTAGAAATTTCTTTTGCATCGTTTCAGCTTCTTCTATAAACTAAGGGAGATTATTAAATTTTATTCGACGGTGGACCGATTTGTTGTTGTTATTTGATGGGCATTCTCAATTTACTTTTAATAATTCCTATAACGTTTGGGAGTAGAATAAAGATTTACTTACTTTGACACCACACCTAGCGACTAGCGAGCCTGGACTCACGCGGTTGATAAACGATGAAGTCTTTAATTCTTGTAGTAATAAAACACATTTTAAAAATAACAAAATGATACGTTCTATCTATACATACACCAATAAATAAAATTGAAGCGGTTGTTTGTAAAATAACAGCTCTTAATTACTAAACGCATTGGAAAGTATATACGGTACATACTCGTATAACAAAAAAAAAAACAATTTAAAATATTTTTGGCTGTCTATTTGTCTGTTTGTTCCCGCTAATCTCCGAAACGCAGCTGATGTTATAAGGAGTAACTTAGGCTACGTGGGCGAACGCATTTGTGACGCGGCCATGCCTCGTGTGCGGGCTCCTCCGACCAAACGGTCTATGTACTGGTGGTCGGAGGAGATCGCGGCCCTCCGCCGCCGGTGCAGAGCACGGCGGCGGCGGTACCAGAGGTACCGGAGGCGGCGGCGGCGCGAGACGCCGGTTTCCGACGCCCTCTATGCCCGGTATAGAGAGGCGTCGAAGGCGCTGAGGACGGCCATCAAGAGGGCCAAGGTGGAGGCGTGGCGGGACCTGCTCGCGACGCTGGAGCGGGACCCCTGGGGGCGGCCGTACAGGCTGGCGCGGCGGAAGCTGCGCCCCTGGGCTCCCCCCACGACGACCACGCTGGACCCGCCGGTCCTCGCGCGGGTGGTCGAGGGATTGTTCCCCGGTGATCCGGGGACTGGATCCCTCCCACCCATCATGGCGGAGGTGGAGGAGGTGGAGGAAGAGGACAGCCCCGTACCCGAAGTGTCGGAGGCGGAGCTGGGGGTGGCTGTCCTCAAAATGAGGGCCAGAAACACGGCGCCGGGTCCAGACGGGATTCCGGGCCGTGCCTGGGCCCTCGCGGACGAGTTTATGGCACCGCAGCTGAGGAGCCTATTCAGCCGGTGCCTCCGCGAGGGTCGGTTCCCGCAGCGTTGGAAGGGGGGCAAACTCGTCCTTCTACGGAAGGACGGACGCCCCGTGGACCAACCTGCGGGCTACCGCCCCATTGTGTTGCTCGATGAGGCAGGCAAGCTACTGGAGAGGATCGTAGCTGCCCGCCTCGTCGACCATTTGGAGAGGGTCGGCCCGAACCTGGCAGATGTGCAATTCGGGTTTCGGAGAGGTCGCTCGACTGTCGACGCTATTGCGCGCGTCCGCGACCTCTCCGAAGAGGCGTGCTCCGCGGGCGGGGGTGTATTGGCGGTGTCTTTAGACATCGCCAATGCTTTTAACTCCCTCCCGTGGGGCACGATCAGGAGGGCGCTGGGGTATCACCGGGTGCCCCAGTACCTGCAGCGCCTCGTGGGAGACTACCTGTCGAATCGAGAGGTAGTCTTCCCGACGGCAGCTGGCGAGGGGAGGTACCCGGTCGTGCGCGGTGTTCCGCAGGGGTCCTGTTTGGGGCCCTTGCTTTGGAACATCGGGTATGACTGGGTACTCCGGGGCGCTAACCTGCATGGCGTCGGCGTCCTTTGTTACGCTGACGACACGCTTGTTACCGCCCGAGGAGGGACGTTTAGGGAGGCGTCCATCCTGGCCACGGCCGGCGTCGCTGCGGTCGTCGCCAGGATAAGGAGGTTGGGCCTACAGGTGGCGCTCGGGAAGTCAGAGGCCATCTACTTCCACGGTCCGAGGCGAGCGCCACCTGCAGGCGCAACGATAGTGGTGGGCGGGGTCACCATCGCGGTCGGGTCGACGCTGAGATATCTTGGCGTCGTTCTTGACCGGCGATGGCAATTCGGTGCCCACCTGCGGCAGCTGGCTCCTAAGCTCTCGGGAACAGCTGCCGCGCTGAGCCGGCTTCTCCCCAACCTCGGGGGGGGAGACGGGAGCTGCCGCCGCCTGTATATGGCGGTGGTACGCTCGATGGCCCTCTACGCGGCCCCGATCTGGGCGGGGTCTCTACACCGGCTAGAGATCGCCGTCCTTCATGGGGCGCAGAGGGTCATGGCGGTGAGAGTGTGCCGCGGGTACCGGACACTCTCCCACGAGGTCGCCTGCGCGCTGTCCGGGTCCCTTCCATGGGACCTAGAGGCCGAGGTTCTGTCCTCGGTCTTTTGGCAGCGAGCGCAGGCGAGAGAGCGGGGTCAGCCTCCCGCACCGCAGGAGGTGGTGCGGTGGAGGCGGGACGCCAGAACAGCGGCACTGGCGTCCTGGAGGGGGAGGCTCCTCGCGGGGCCTGCAAGGAGGGGGGACGGCGCCGTCCGGTTTTTGGAGGCGATCCGTCCCGTACTCGAACGGTGGGCCCTGCGAGGGCACGGGAGCCTCACCTTCCGCCTAACACAGGTCCTCTCGGGACATGGTTGTTTCGGGAGGTACCTGTGTAACGTGGCGAGAAGGGAGGCAACCCCGGTGTGTCACCAGTGTGGTTGCGCGGAGGATACTTCGCGCCACGCACTGGAGGCATGTCCGGGGGGCGATGGACCGCGACGAGCTCTAGTCGCGGTCGTGGGCCCGGACCTCTCGTTGCAGGCCGTCTTGCGAAAGATGGTCGGCAGCGAGCAGGCCTGGGACGCCATGGTCTCCTTTTGTGAGACTATTGTCGAGCAAAGGGAGACCGATGAGCGGGAGAGGGAGATTGACCCCCTCTCTCTTCCGCTCAGGAGAGCACGGAGGCGGGGACGAGGTACCCATCGTTCCCCGCCTCCTCCGGGAGGGCCTGGGGCGTCGGATGTGGGGACATCAGGCGTCCCTCACCTTTCATAGGTAAGGGCCCTCCCGAGGCGGGGGCGGCGCGTCTAGTGTGGGCGCGCCGTCCGAGCCGAGCGGGGGAGCAGAGCTCACCGCGAGGCGGGTCCGCCCCTGGGGGCGGACGACGGCTGACGGGGTTCCGCGTGGAGTGCGAAAGTGGCACCGCAACCCCGTCCAGAAGCTGAGCCGTAAACGCCCCGGGGGTTTTTGGTGGGTAGTCCGCTGCGCAGCGGGCGAGCGGGAAGCCCACACTCCCCCCGTGACCGTACCCAGGCACGGGGGGGCTGGCTCATAAACGAGTTTTCCCCCGGGCACCAAAAAAAAAAGGCTACGTGGGCGAAGCCGCGAGGCACAGATATTCTAAATTATATCTTTTTTTTTTAATAGTACGTAAGAGTTAACCTGTAAGCGCTCCTGTTCCCCGCACTGCAAACATGGGGTTATATTTTTATCCGGTCTAACTTCGAGGATTTAACGCCAACGTCCGTCGGTAACTCGATTGCCGACCGCCCGGTTACCGCCCGGTTATTATTCCCGGTGAAATATCCGGACAGATCCGGTTACGGCAGGTGGTAACAAGATTGGCACTGACACCGGTTATTGCGTTAATTATAAACTGATGGATTTTCTTCCGTTATACTAGAAGTGGGGCTGCTAAGGCCCCGTTTATCTTAGCGTGATGGTTAATAGCTTAATAACTAACAGGATTACGTTTAAAATAATAATACATTGCGATTTTTGCTCAGAACACAACATAGGCCTGCATTTGAAAACTATCTTACCTGCAGCGCAAGTAAGGATCGTTAAAATTCGATAAAATTAACGCCCGACATTGACTCATTTTTAACGTTTCTAGCGTTAGTTTTCCAGGTTTTTCGATATAGACATTTGGTTCTCATGAGAAAACGAATTAAATGACATCATAAAAAAATGGAGTCAACATCCTAATTATGTAACGTGGATAAAGAATTAATGAGTCGTATTCAGCTCTTTTTAGCATTTCGGTCTTCCTTCGTTTGACGTTCATCATCAGGCTGTGATCATATTCATACAGGACTAAATAAAATATTAAATTAGTGAAAGAATAGTTTGAGTATAAAACCGCAATGAAACAAAAACAGCTTTACTTGTTTGCTTGTCCTACAAAAGTAATTGTTAGAATGCGGATGGTTAAAATGTGTTGTTTTTTTCTACAGTCTTCACATAATCCACATTTAGGCCTAGTGCACATTATAATAAAAAATCGCGTGAGGAATTTTATTTCTGAAATCTGTGGCACGCACTGCAGATAAAAATCGCACGCCAGAGCACATAGGAATAGCACTACTACGAAACAAAAGATCTTGGCTAAGCTAATGTTTCCACTAGATTGGTAACTATTTTCCGCAGATGTAATAAAATAAATATTGCGGCTAAAAGGCGTGTTCACACGAGCATTACTCAACGCACCCAAGTGGTCGTAAAGTCGCATGCAGACGGTCGCGGTGACAAATCGCGTGGCTGCCGCATTATGAGGCGAAGGTCTGTGGCAAGGAAGCAGAGTTTTGTTCTCACAGTATGGAAAACGTGAAGCCCATTAGAGCCCAACATCAGATCTTGACCGGATTGTAGATTTTGGAATGTTTTTTTATCTGTTGACGTAATGGCAAATCCGTTAATGGGCAAATCGTTAGAAGGCAGCTACTGGTTAGTAGGAATTACTCAGCCTGTCTGAATTGCTACTGGAACTGCTATGTTCTATGACTCTAAGTTCTATGACTTTGTCGCAGCTCGTGAGTAGCTGTGTATTATTAAGAGCAAGCGTGACGCTTAGGTCTGCGCTGTACGACGAGGGTTCGCAATCAAATAATAATTGCTATCAATTAAGAAAAACTTTGCGATGCAGCCTTAAGATATTTGAAATTTTATCGCGGAATTGAAACTATAAATTACTCACTTTATATAATCTTATACAACCTTAATCTGATAGTACCTAGAGCATTTTTGTAGTTTTTGTTTAGCTTTTTATTACCGTCAAAATGTAAAGTTGTCCCCAAGCACCATGTGAGTTTCGATAAAGGGACGGTATGCTCTTCAGGCCATAAATGCTTACACGTCTTTCAGTCTTTTGATACTCATAAATGTCATTATTAAATACATATCTTCTCATAATTGCACTCCATAATATGAGCTCGTGAAGAGCGCTATGGGCCTACTATATCTGAAGTCATAGGTAAAAAGTACTTACAACATATTGAAAAAGGCAAAAAAACCTTTTTAAATTTTACACGAAGAAATATATTATGCGAAATCGCTTAAATTGCCATCTTTTTTGGTGGAAAAAGTGCGTTTTAATATTACCTCGGCAAATGAATTATGGTTCCAAACCGGTGCGGCGCCGGTATGCGGTTGTCGATTTTCTGCTTCGTTCACTTTTACTCGGTATTTATCACATTTATTCGTGTATTTTTTATTTACTTTAAGGGTAGGCGCCGTAAATTATCTGGAATTATATTTTTGGTTCGTTTGCTTTCTTTATGTAATTACCTGATTTGGTCACATATTTTAATTTTATGTAATTTTTGCTTTGATTGCTTACTGAAATTTATTTATTCTTTGACATTTTTATGTTAGAAGATAAAATATGAAAACGGAATCAAATATAATATGATTAGCTTGTCGGTAGTGTTTCTTCTATTCGAGGGTGTCGGGGCTGGTTAGTATGGCCTTTACTAGTCATCTTTTCCAAATTTATACTCTCCTAGTAGTTGAACAGAAGAACAATAGGCATCAAACAATGGCTTTTTTATTTACCCTCAACCCTCACACAAGGGGCTTCATATGAATGCTTCCTATAAAAGAGGGTGCGCGTTACGGTAAAGCTTCTCGCGGTTTATGGTCGCCTGGTAAATCATGGTGAAAATACACCATAGATTCTATTTTTAGAAGCTTTTTTCTAATACGGTGATTTGATTGGGAAGAAACTACTTCCTTGGTAGTAAATAGCACTTTTTTTTGTCTTATAAATATTTTTGTCGTTAGAAATTATTTTCACAAGTACCTAACACCTATAATTATAATCATGTTTGTTACATACTTGAACTTGCTCGTACAGCTTTGGCAATAAACCTTGCCTCAGAGTGTTGTTTTTCATTTTGTCGTCCGACTACAAATAACCATTTCAATTCTGAATTCAGAAAGCGATAGCTGAATTAACATGACACCTTAAATGTTTGTATTAGAATGCACATTGCGTCTTGAATTTTCTTAGTCAATTTTTAATTTCCAGTTGCCAGTATTTTGAGGTTTCTCCTTAAGCTCATGCCGGCTTGTATTTACCATTGCTATAGATTTCTTTCATTTAAAGACGATAAAAACTCTTCACTAAACACCATATAATATTACAACAACTATTCACGCATCGCTTCAGAAACTTAAACCACACAAAATCAAAATACTGTATTTACATGGATTCCAGAAGAGTGCTCATGAAAGTTAAATTACATACTTTAGGGGCCACCCATTCCACGTATACAAAGTTCACCTGGTTCAACAGCTTGCTATAGCAAGTTAACCGATTGTCAAAACAACTTCCTTGCAGACTTGCACCGCGCCCTTGTAGGCTCGACAAACCCGATTTGTTGTCAATCGATGGTTAGCTATGTAGTTAGCTACCCCATACTCAGATGAACTTCTATTTTTCTTATCGCCTAGTACTTTGCTACCATAGGGGTGTAAAATGTATTGTTTGAATGGAAAGTCTGTATCCATGGGGTTGGGCGCGATCGAAAACCAAAGAGAAAGGGATAGCTGTTACCTGTGGGTTCATGTATCAATAAAAATACACGTCGCTCCGCCCAATTTTTTATGCCGAAGGGACAGGACGATAGTTCGTGTCGTGACGATAGTTCTTGCACTTTATGGCCTATGGGTCCCTGGTTTATGAAACTATGAATTGTAAAGGGTTAAAAAGGACCAGTTGTTTATTTTTTGTCAGTGGAAAGAATGCGATAAAATAAATTTAATTCTACTTATAAACGCGAAAGTTTGTGAGTAGGTATATTGATTTTTGTTACTTTTTCACGCAAAAGCTTTTGAATGGATGTTAATGAAACTACAGTAATATAGCTTGCTCGCAAAATAACACATAGAATACAATTTATAAAGATAAGCGAGCGAAGCTGCGGGTGGAAGCTAAAATAATATAAATTTTCACACTAACTGCTCGACAATGACCAATTATATATCACGTAGTCTCAAAGATCATCCAACCGTCGCTTGTCTAATGTAAAGCAAGGCAAGGCATTGCCTCCCTAGGGAGAAAAAGTTGTATGAAAATCCCAAGGGAATTTCCGAGCAAGGAGGTTAAAATGTGAATGAAAACTCAGCATACGGGCATTGTAATAAGAGATTATTCGAAAATCGAACTGGCCACAATAAGCATAACGAAAAAAAAACGAAAAAAAGAACGCAACTGCATGAAATTTAAAACAATAAATTATTTATGTAGCCTTAGCTTTTTATTGTCTCGCAGAAGGTGTGAAAAGTAGAGTATTCACCTCTAGGATAAAGTCTGTCTTCGTCTTTGGCGGCTCCACGATTCATTATTCGCAAAACAGTTTTATTCAAATGTTCTCTGTTTATTATTTACTACCATACCTATTGTAAACTTTTGCGAAGTAAATAAATGCATTTATTATTATTATTTAAAAAAAATACACAATTCGGGTCTTTTCGGTCCTCAACGAAGCTAGGCAGTCAATGTAAAACATGACAAATTGCCGGTCAGTTTTATTTTTTCTAATTTTTTCTTGGCTTGTAAATGAGGTTTTCTAAGCACACATTTAAAATGAACATAAATTACGTTATTTTACAGGCTGAATTGCTTTTCAAACGTTTAAAAAAGAACAAAAGCGTGCGCGCGCGGGCGATTGTCGAATTGGCGCGAATGACTGTTTGATACCGTCCTATCTCCGGTACTATTATGATTTATTGGATTAATTTGATTGTTTCCTCGTAAGTTTATCGCAAGTTGGAGAAAAGTACTACTTACTTAAAGTCTCGGACGAAATCACTTCAGCAATATTACTCGGCCGTCAATTGCTTTATTTCCGGCCCCGACAGTATTAAAAGTAGTTTCATTTGCGAACGATAAGTGGTACTAGGTCCGAGGTAGAGGAGAACAAATTCAATATAAAGAATATGAAGTCAAAATAATCCTACTTCCTACTAATATTATAAATGCGAAAGTGTGTTTGTTGCTTTGTTGGTTTATTGGTTTGTTGGTTGGTCCTTCTTTCACGCAGCAACGGAAAAACCGATCCACGTGATTTTTGGCATAGATATTGTTTACGGACCGAAGAGTAACATAGGCTACTTTTTATCCCAGAAAAATACACGGTTCCTGTGGGAACGCGGGTGAAAACCGCGGGAAGAAGCTAAATTAGTTTATAAGTGTGACTAATAATGTACTCTATTTTCAATGTGACTACCACGGGAGGCAGAATATCCTTGTAAAGTAGTAACTTGTTAGCTGAGCACTATTTTTCACGTCATTCGTTGACGCCATTGTAGTCTGACAAAGGCGCGTCGCACCAGGCGCCCAGAGGTCGCGTGGAGATTGACCGATCGCACAAATTGAATGCCCGGCCTGGGACGGGACAACAGGGCATTGTGTTTCTTTGTCACGCATTGTGTCCCGTATTGTCCCGTCAGCTTTTCGACATATTATAACCAATATTTCACTTTCTCAATGTTCTGGCGGAAGGAAGCCTGCGCTGGGAATAGTGGCAGGAATTTTTTCAGTTCATAGATAATAAATCAAAGTAAAAAATGTATGACGGAACTGGAAAGTACACGTATCTACACCCGTTACACCAGGATAACATAAAGTTAAGGCATGTTACGCTACCTGCACGTACGAAGAATCTCCATTCAAACCGTAAACCCTGTAGGTATTTATAACTCATAACAAATAATTATAAAGAATAGCAGGGGTACCTATACGAAGGAAATTCCATATTAATACCGAGACCGAGCCGGTGTTACCGATATCCAATGCACCAGGATTGCAAAACGCGAAGGCATGTTGCTTAGAGAGTTCGATATTGAGTGGAAAATGGGAACAAGGAAAAGGCATATGTATGTACATTGTACATATATACTCATGGTTGTTCTGTTTGTTGCAGCTTGTGGGCGGTGAGTTTGACATGGAGCTGAACTTCGTGATCCAGGATGCACAAAATATACAGCACATGCTGGAACTGCTGGACCACTGTCCCCCTAGCTTACAGGTGAGAAATTGTATCAAAATTATTATAGCATGACGCGCTATAAAATCACATTTTTATACCTATTTGATCATTACTTCGCCTGATCTTAAGCGACGATGTATTCGATGATGAGTATGCTAGATCAGAACTGGCTCTCAAGTGCAGGTGAGGAACACACAGATAGGTGCTTGGAAACAGATGTTCAACTTGAAGATGGTAGCTAGCCATGCTAGCCATGCTAGCACTAAAAGCGCCCTACTATCGTGCATATCACGTTTTATTAAGGGGCAGAATACGGCGCGCCGCTATCTCGGTCGCACATCTAAACATTTTTGAAGATAAATAATCACTTCATAATATAATTATGAAAAATCGCATTCGGTGAATTTGCAGGCAATAACATTACAAAGGTACGGAAAAGTATCATTTTGATCCGATCAAGTTTTCATACATGAAAATGGGCAAAACATAAAATACCATTTTTAGGTTTTGAAAACTTGAATGAAGGTTTGAAAACTTCTATACCAATCTCCGGTCTATAAACTATCTGTGGGCAAAAAATCACATCGATCAGTCGTCGCTCCGTTGCTGCGTGAAAGAAAAAAGTAGAGATTACGCCCCACTTATCTTTTTAAAAAAGTGTAGTTTTTCATTGGTACTTTTATTTGTTTAGTGCAAAATTAATTGTATTAATTTAACCCAAAATATAATCTATACGTATATATCTATCCTACAGATAAATAAAATTAAAGTTTCTGTTTCTAACGTCAAAATTACAGTTTTTTTACTAAATGCATATGAAAGTGTATAGGACTATAGGTATATAAAGTACTTATAACAAGAAAGCTATTTTTTAAATTTTTGTCGGTGCCTATGTCTGTCTGTTTGTTCCGGCTAATCTCCGAAACGGCCGGACCGATTTTGACGGGACTTTAACTGGCTACTTTGAAGGTAGCTGATCTTATAAGCAGTAACTTAGGCTACATTTATTTTAGTCAAAGAATCTGGGTTCCGCGGAAAAGAATTAAAACCCTTGACGCGCGGGTGAAACCGCGGGCAGCAGCTAGTATTAAAATAAATTGCAACAGTTTACTGGGGAAATACTAAACCATTCGCTCCTGCAATAATAATTTATTAACCTACTAATGAATGCACGTGGTATTGTGGTAACAAGTTGCAAATCACGCAGAATCAGAATCAATCATTGATTTTAAACAGAACATAGGTTTGTAAATAATTATTAAATATGTAATAATTTGTTAGTACATACGCATTTATGCTGAAATTTACTCAGTTTAGCTGGTAAGTGTAATACCATTCTAGGTCACTTCGATTATTCAACAGTTGAGATACTTAGTGGTTAAACAATAACATATCATATAAAATTATATTCAAAAGTCCATTTGCTCCTACGGTCATATTCTAAAGATCTAAAGTATACTTTTAGTAAGAAGCCCATGATAAATTATCACTACGGTCAACAAATCTAAAAGCCCTCGAGGATATTTAAAAAAAACAACATAACAAGCCTCGTACGAGTACAATCTTCCATTCGTCGTTCCCTGCGGCTCGTTTAACATTCCATCTCCTTCACTGTTATGCGTGTCTGGTACTTTACAGATTTAATTTGAAAGAGTTAACTCCGCTTCGCGATATTTTTAGGTGAACACGTGCCATTTTGCGAGTTCTAAATTCATTTTTAGCTTATTCGAAAAAAGGTTGTGCGAAATTGTAATCCGCGCGGTCCACAACAAATGCGTTATGCGAAAGAGTTAAAACTTGATCTGATTTTGTATCAGGGTAGCATAGATTTAAGAGGTAGTAAAATCCGTAGGGACAAAGAGGCAGTAAACAATACTGTACAAAAAAAATATCTTGGACAAAGAAAGTTAGAAAGAGACAAAATGTGTATGAATAATAAACGTGATAAGGCGGTAGAGGCGGGTTGCATTTTTCGCGACAAATACGTAAGTAAATATTATGTATAACTGAAGTGCTAAGATTTTTACACTGGTGATTTTAGAAAGTCAATTTGGTATTGGCTCATTAAGCCAAGGTAAAAGATAAACCGGGTTCTTATTTGGATTAATCTAAAGTAATGCAGTATGATTGACATTTTGAACGAAGGAAAATAAGTTTCCGTAGTGTAGCGGTTATCACGTGTGCTTCACACGCACAAGGCCCCCGGTTCGATCCCGGGCGGAAACAAATTTGTTTTTGTGACGATATTTTTTATGTATAGTAGGTATAATAGTACTTACATACACCTAAATAGAGTTTTTCTTGGTGTGATATTCATATTATTATTACTTCGTTAGTTTTATAGATGCTCTTGACTAATAATAATAAATTGTCGGACAACTTTTAGTTCGGTCCAATAAGTTGGTATATCGCCCGTAATGTATTCCAAATACTATTCCCTATGTACATATATCGAATATCGAAATCACATAAATTTGGATACGTGCAGCGATAACAAGTTTTGTGCTGAAGGCAGCTAACATCAGTATCTATTGTATTTGTAATACATACACAATACACGTTGTACGGGTTTATTTATGTTGCTCTTGTATAATAATAGTAACGTTGATTTTCTATAGGGATTATGTTTTATTTTTGTACCCCAGTTGGAATTCCTGAGGAGCATTTTCACAATAAATGGTGGAAATACCAGTTTATTCACACATCAATATGTTTATGTACTCTAGTTTCAGCGATCGAGAAATGCAGACTAAGCAAGAAGCCACTCTTACGTTTTTTTCAACGTTCGTCATATCAAATTACAACCAAATTGTTAATATCTTTGTTGGTTGGTACAGGTTATTACTTGATCTCCTTCTAAACCAGGAGGACATAACTTTTGAAGATGTAGGAAGATTAATAACTTGAGTTTTTAAAGTAATGAGAATAATTTGTACGATTTGAAAAACATTAATACTGCAGGGACGTCAAAAAGTATTTTAAAGGGTTATGCAAATACCATTTAATACCAGGATGGCATACGCGGGAAGAAGTAGAACTGATATAGAAAGAAAGAAAGAAAGAAAGAAAGAAAATACATTTATTTCAGGACATCACACAACATTACAGTTTTACACATGCATAAAAGATGAAAAAAAAAAAGGACAGACAAGTATATAAATAAAAACCCAATGTTGCGTGATGCCATGATAAGGGTTCCGACTCAGCATGCAATTAAGGTCCAAGGACCTTAATAACTGATTTATTTTTGATATAGAGCCAAACCACTCCTTAAAAAGGCGCAGCCCAATTCAAATATTTTTTGTGTCTTTTGCTTCCCTTACATTCGTAAAAGGATATCATTAGATCTCCTCTGCACCAGGCAAGCATCAATCTTAAAGAAATACGAGTAGTCCCTGTAAGAAAAAACTAATGGGAAGAAGAACGGTGCAACAAGATTAAAAAAAGATTTGTACATAACTACTTTGCAAACTCAATTAATTTTATCGGCACTTGAAAGGCCCTTGCTAAATGAGTAGAAAGGAAAAAGGGTTCCCCTTGATCTCCTTTAGTACTAAGGCAACATAACTTTAAAAGATGTTCAAAAATTCTCCACCAACAATTTCTTATAAAAAAAAGCAAACAAGCAACAAATGCATACAAAAGTTAAGCAAAAAGTATCCCTTTTTATTTCTCGCTCAGGCTTAAAGATTTATTAGTTTGTTAAAAAGGGACAGAGTAAAAATTGCGGCGTGGCCAAACCTTTTTACAAATAAATGGGCGGACTAAGTTAAGAATAGAGATCGTTTTATTTTAACATGAATGAATACCATTTGTTTGTTTTTGTTTTTTTGTACTCACGGCCACAACTCGAGCTATACACCGAAACACAGTACGAGACGGTAAAGGCAGGAAAGAGTATATAATCATATAATTATGTAACAAAGCAAAATATGCCTTTTGACAGATAAAAAATAAAAAAATATTCAGACAGATAGGTAGCTGAGGACTTTCAGTTTTTATGGAAGTCATTTAAAAATAACACTGGATTATGTGATCGCTACCTTACCAATATTTTATAAAAGCTGACACACACCTTTACGAAAACAAAACGTATTGTCCTATATGTATTTGACGGCTCCGTAGCTAAGTTGTTAGTAACCCTGCCTGCAAAGCGAGGGGTCCCGGGTTCGATTGCCGGCCGGGGTAGATTTTGTGTATAAGCATAAAGTTTGTTCTCGTGTCTTGGATGTTTGTGATGTGTATCTGAGTGTGTCCATGCCACCTGCGACACAGGGAATCCTAGTGCGAGGGTTTTAGTGTAAGTGTTTATTTATTTATCCTATACGTAACAGATGTCGTTCACGTAATGGACAATTTTAACCCAACTACACCAAACCATAACAGGGTTTCCTTTACCAATAGAGTCGGGGTGCATCAATTCATGCTTTAACAATCTCAAAAGTTGTGCGAGGTCTGTACAGATTCAAGTCACTTAAGTTATTTAACTTGTATGGCATAATGACTTAGCTATTTAGCTTAACTAGCCATAGCTTATTCAAAGTTTGTCCTCGTCGAATGGCTAAGTTGAGTGCTGCCTCACTCAGCCATGAGTTCAGAGAGTTCTTAGAGAGTGCAGAGCCTGGGGCGCAGTTTACTATGTTAATCGGTTTAAGTGGGCTAGAATAGGGATGTTGACTCCATTTTTTATGATGTCAATCAATCCGTTTTCTCATGTGAATCAAATGCATATATCGAAAAAACTGGAAATGGAACGCTAGAAACGTCAAAAAGGAGAGTCAATGTCGGGTGTATCTACTGAGCGCAAAAACGCCCTATACAAATTTGATAGAACATCTGACGTCACTTGTTCAACGTGGGCCGTAAAGCTTATAAACAAATGCAAAATAATTCCCTTATTGTGTCTTTTCACCGTTTCTAATACCGATATTTGTATAAATAGAGACGAGAGATAAAGTTCCCATCAAGTCATCACTCGTCACAGAACAGCAACACATCAAAACACAACAAAACTTGCCTTCAACTTCACAAAGGAGGCTCACAAACAACAATATGAGTTACTAGCTTGAAGTTCATTATCGGATGAAACTCTGTCTCATCAACACCTCGCGTCTCATGTTCGCCTGGTAACGAGGAAACTTGCTAGCGAGGGTAATATGATTGAAAAAAGTTTATGTAACTAAATTATCTGTATACAGTGTTTTGTTTTTCAGAATTTATGCGGTAGTTAGCATACATTTACATTAGTTTTAAGTTTATAAAAATTTTTGATTGTTTTCTATATTGTTCTATTTATAGTGCGATTTAATAGACTGACAGGTGTGTTATTGATAGACATGATGAAATATAAACTGTTTGGGTAGGCCTTTATAAACGCAATGTTTTTCTAACAAGATAGATAATGTAGGTAATTTGTAGTTTTAATTCCGCGATAAAGACTGTCTTATGGCCTAAGTTCGATGAATTAAAAAAAAAAACTTAACCCGCCACGCTGAACAACGAAACCTGGGTTAGTTTACTAAAATTAAAAACATTCTTGAGCTTGCAACGATGGACTGTAAAACCAACAGACAACAAACAAACGTTGTTTTTCAAACAATTTTTAATTACATAATTACAAACTATGTAAGCCATACCACAGAATACATAACAAACTCACAACGTCGATTTTGATTATTTTCTGTTTTTTTAGTTATTTAGTGTACTCGTATGTCACCGTCACTGGCATCAATGAGTTTGTACTTTATTTATGTGACAAATATTTAGGCACAGAGAAAAAGCTCAATTACTTGAAGAAAAAATCATGTCTAAAATACAACGTAAAAAACGACACAAAAATACAACCACCTTTCTTCACGTTCACGTTTACAGCTATATTATATCAATCAAACATAATTATACGTTGTATTGTAGGTACCAATTCTGTAATGTTTTTAATCTTGTTTACCTTTAAGAAGTTTGTCTTCTCTGAAAAGCCTTAGCCGCACTGTGTTCCTATTTACGAACATGACCTCTAAAAACCCCAATAAGCCGTCTAATAAAATCATTCTTCACCCGAAGGGCCTGTCTGGAAATACTTAACATTGTTTAATCTTGAATCAGTAGTTAAGCTTCGACCAAATTGATTTTGATAAAGAGGTAAGAAGTTGTAAATTCTATTTGGTAAACTGCTATGGTAGCTTTGTAAAATGTACCGGTTTTGTTTATCTATCTTACTGAATTTCTTATACTTAGTTTCTTCTCGAGTGGTGGTATTCGAAGTACAATGTATTTGTAGATTTTTCAGAATGAGTTACATACTTAACATTAGGTTTAAAAAAAATATTTTAAGACAACAATTACTTACATGAGAACATCACTAAAGATAATTTATACAACAAATACCTATTTGAAACGTCAAAATAACAGGTTTTTTAGTAAATGCATATGAAAGTATATATTAAAATATTTATAACAAAAAAGCAATTTTTAAAATTTTTGTTTTGATTTAACAATAACATAGCATGTTTTAATTGGGTTTAATGACTAAAGATTATATTTAAACCAACAGTTATATGCACGATGACGAAGCATTCTTAATTTACCGCGTTATAAAGTTATTTTATTTATACCACAGATAATATCAACAATATTCTTTATTCTTCGTCCACTCTTTTGTGCCGGCTGAAGTCGTGAGACCATACCGCATAGTATGACGTAGTACCAACAAAGAGTTCTAAGACGCTAAAAAAAGTAAACGATTTTACGCTCTATTTTTCGTAAAAAAAAACAAGTCTGTCTACTTCCTCGCAAGTGTGTTAACAAACGTCGTAAATGCGTGTGCTATGTTAGTCACTACACACTCTGCTCACTTATCTACGACTAATAATATCTCGTGTGTAATGTCCACTTAGCACACTTGTATCATAATGTACTATAACATAATCTTAATAATATGCCCCATATTCATAAAATACTAGTGCGGTATTGTAAAGTAAAAAGCGCACGTGTTTAATATATTGGATTATGAGCCTATAAGCTATGTAATAATGAGCAAGTGTGTTGAAAACATAATTACACGAATGAACATCAAAATATGCCGACGACGGTGTTCGCTATTTAGTCTAACCACTCGTAGTACCATATTTTTTATTACTTGTAAACCAGATAGTTTGTGCTAAGTTTTACAACTGCGTTACGGTTACATTGCACCATCGCGCCCTCAAGGGTGGTAGAAAAACCTCTCATAAGGTGACTCGGCACAATCCCGACAGTTTTGGCCGTCCATCACCCGCGACTGCTGCGAGCCTGGTATAGCCCGCGTGATGTATCACTTAATTAACTTGAAACGTACGCATCATTCTGCGGCCCTGGTGAGGTGGAGATGGAGATTTTTTGGACAATAGGTACTAGTTGTCTCATAGTTAAAGGCATAAA
The DNA here is from genome assembly GCA_907269065.1 of Crocallis elinguaria. Taxonomy (NCBI): domain Eukaryota; kingdom Metazoa; phylum Arthropoda; class Insecta; order Lepidoptera; family Geometridae; genus Crocallis; species Crocallis elinguaria. The sequence goes on along the minus strand of OU026076.1, from coordinate 11,830,962 downwards.
ATACAAAACGTTAAAGTTAAAAAGTTTAGCATGTCGAAGGTGAAAGTGATGATGGTCGAAAGTGGTAATGAAAACTTAGCAGAGAATAGCGACGGCCGACGACGTACTCACGCAACTCACATGGCCTATTTATTATTCCCATAGAAGTAAAATTAGGTTTTTATTAAGGTTTATAATCAAAGATTATTCCTTAAAGAATGCAGAAAACACCTCTGAACACCGCTCTCTGTACTTATGTTTGTAAATGGTCTATCTATATCCCAAGATACGAGGTTTTGGAAAGAGATAGCAAGCTTATTGCGTGCAAGTGACGCTTGCATGTCTACATGACCTGCCTACACGCAGCACGCATCGCCCGCACGTCACGCAGCACGCATCGCCCGCACGTCACGAGCTCACGTGTACGACACGTCCGTTGTACCAGGACAACATGATGTTCCAAGAGCTTTGAATGTAGGCCCGATGCGACATCTGCTGATCACACTGCTATCCCAACTTCTTCCGCAATTTGCTTAAAAACATTCTTTATTAAATAAATTAACAAATGTTTACCCGCTTCACACTCTCGGTACTAACAAAAACTAATTTCAGTAAACCGAACTGACTTAACACAGGTAGAACTGATAGAAAATTCCTAGAAAATAACTCTGCAGTTTGGCGGCTGGCGGTATTCCGGGAATTCTTACAACTCGCGAAAATTCGCTCTAAAACTTGTAATTCCGAGATTGTTCCGCTAACTGCAAGAATGTAATATAATTACAGAGGGTTCTCGTTAGCGCGGGCTAGAGCTTTTGTGCAACGCCATACTGCGCTACCGCCCTGGTACTTTGCTCGCGTGTTAGCTTTTCATTCCTTTATTTTTGAAAGGAAATATATGCATTGTTTTGTCGGAATGGAGCTTTTGCTGGTGTTTGTTACATCTGAAAAATCACGTTTCATGAGCAGATGCTCAACTCAACAAAGCAGTTAAATAATTTGTTCTATTTTTCAAGTACGTTGTTGTTGTAAATGTTTTTTGTTTACAGTACATATTTTCATTCTGTGCACGGGTTCATTCCTAATTGATAATGCATGAAATAGACCAATTAAGAATAATACCCCCCACAGGCTTTTAAAAACGTTTGATTTGTTTGATCTTCTAATATCCTAAGCTTCCGGTACATACATATTAAGTTATTTTTAGAAAGAAAGAAAGAATTAAAACTATACATTACTCTTATTATATAATACCTTAATTAAAATGAACTTCCGGAAAGTAGCGCCCGATTCCATCACATATCTAACATAATATGAGTTCATTTTTATTCCGTTCTTGGTTCCTGTAATATTTCTTTCACAGATATATATAAATAGCACAAAACTAAGGTTACAAGAAGGGTACGGACTACGGATGTGAGACATTACTGTAAATTAATGTAGAATTAAGGCTAGACTAGATTTTGTTTTTATAAATATTCCTCAACTTGGTTAGGTTATTCAAAACAGAACTATATTTCTAAAACTCTCAGCCTTTTTTATGTAAATGTTTTGCATTTATATACTTGCCTGCATACAGAGGTAATGTCCCAATTCCCAAAGCCCGAATCAACACTTCTTTTTTTTTCTTTTTTCCATGGTAGCTCTTCCGGGGTTTTGGCTTCGCACTTCTTAAAAACACTTCTTTAAACGAAACATCGAAAATGATGAACACCTTATAGCCCACTATTGTGTGTAGCTGCCGGGTCCAAATGTAAAATTGAAATTAATCACGATTCATGAATCAAAATAAGCATCATAATCATAAATTTGTTAGCGGTGGTAATATTAACTCTTATCTCGTATGGTATCCTAGTGTAGGTGTGAACCGTGTGAACCAACTGTCCTTAAAGGACAGAAGGACACCCGATAAATATTTTTATTTTTAGGGCTTTAACATCTCGTCATTTTTTATTTCCATTTTGACCCGAAGCATAACAAAAAATGGCCGTCTCTCCAGAGCGTTTCTGGTTCTATCTCTTGTCGCGTGATATCTCAGCCCGAAGAAGGCCTAACACCTCTACGCGATTCATGTGACCCTGGTAAATGCAAAGATCGCGTCGGGATCAGGTCCCTGTCTTTACGGTTCTGTGTGGGACAGATCCATTCTCGCCGTTTGTTACTTCCGGTATAAACAAGCTTTGCTCAGCAAACGCCACTACATAAAGGTGCATATATACACAAGGATAAATCACAAAGGGTCGTAGTTAAATTGCTGGTGCAGCGCACATACAGGAAAGAATTTCATTATGAAAATGTTTTCCGTTCCACCGCTGCTGTAAATAAAGTGCAAGCTCCATTTAACGTGCTTAGCTTAGGGTTGCCATGTGTTTTCTTATTATATTTTCGTGGCAAAGTTTCTGTATACAGCCAAATTCAAAAATGCTTTTTTTTTATTTTAAGTAATATGGATAAAATTCCGGTGTCATATATAATTAAGTAAAAAAATATTTAGCTGTAAACAAAACGAAACTTGGACTTTTTTATTATTGTAGCTACTGCTTAATTAGCAGGAGTTTCTCAGTACAACTATTTTTAAAACTCGATCAGCGAATAAGTGATTGAACATTTCAAGTAAGATTTATCCATGCGAAAGAGTTTTCATGTTTGAATTTTAAAACCAAATATTTTTGCTTTCATACGCTCAAAATGCTCGACCAGGTAGACTCGCTAGGATTATCTAATACGTTCGCTCACGCCTGTCTTGTTTCAATAATTTTGAATTCGCTCGGCTCGCTTGTGGAAGATTTCAGACTTTTTATATCGGTTTATCTTTATTGCACCCGAGTGAGGATAATCGCAGCTTGGAAGTATTCGAATCATCCATCTGAGAAACTTCGAAGATTGTAATCGATTTAGGCAGGAGCTTCGGTTATTGTTTTAAAAATAGTAATGATTTTTGACAATGAGATAATTTTGCATTAAATATTTTAAAGAAAAACATGTATTAATATACTTGGTACACGACAAATGCGCATTTTTCCGAGAAACGCCGTAAACTTCGCGGCGTTAAGCCCTTCTCCCTGTTCGGCGAACCCATTCCCTGGGAGCGCACGACAAAGTACCTAGGTGTCATCCTTGACGATCGACTCAACTTCGGGAAACATATCTCTCGTGTTCGCAACAGGGCGGCCTTTATCCTAGGCCGCCTTCATTCTCTGATCTGCAAGCGGAGTAAGATGTCACTTAGAAATAAGCTGACACTCTACAAAACTTGCATCAGACCCGTCATGACGTACGCTTCTGTCGCGTTCGCTCATGCCGCATCCTACCGTATCCATAGACTTCAAGTGATTCAGAATCGCTTTATTCGCAAAGCAGTCGGCGCTGAGCCTTATCAGCGCAATTCCGACTTGCACTGCGACTTAGAACTCCCGTCTATCCTTCAGTATATGAAGGACGCCAGCCGTCGTCACTTTGACAAGGCTCCCCATCACCCCAACCCTCTTGTGGTCCAAGCGGCCAACTACGCCCCGACAGTCCCCCCGCTCCGTCGTCGCCGCCCTCGGCATATCTTGGGCGATCCGGACGATTCCATCGCGGCCGTTGTGTCGGCCGCGCTGGGTTCGCCCGTGCTTTCAAACCCTAGCACCAGTTCATATGCTGGTGCAGGTGGACCTTCAGTCTTCGGTATTGGTATTGGGTACCAAATTAGAAGTCATCGTCCTCGCCGGCGAGGACGATTCTTCGTCAGATAGCTTAGGTTGTAGGGACCGAGCTTCACTCCGCCGTCGAGTTTCTTGCCCTTCTTCTCGATGGTGTAGGCTTTGGAACGAGGCAACTAGAGTCATACACACCTCACACACATACACGAAATTCCGCGAGCGCCCACCTCGGGCCCGCGAGAAGTAGCTTTAGCTAGATTAGAGCCTAGTTTAAACGGTTGCACTCGTGCGGCCGGGGCTATTCTCTCCCGATCCTCCCTTTCTTACGGCGACGGCCCAAGCCGAGGTCCGTACCGACGTGGTTCGATCCCACGCGGTGCCCTTGCGCTAGTCGCCACAAACACACTTTTTTCGGGCTGAGCGCCTTCTGCGCTCTCCAACAATCCGGTGACGCTGTAGAGGTCGCAAGACCAACAGCACGGTCCTTCATAAAAAAAAAAAAAAAAAAAAAAAAAAAAAAACAAATGCGCATTCAGTGAACATTTAGTTGCGTCGCGCGACAGCACTGCGACGTATAACTGTCATCGTTAGTCCCGGTCTTAAATTGTGAAAGGCTTTGTTACAATCGAGTCCTTTGCGGCCTTATTACAAAAAACTCGTTAAACTCGACTTTGGTCGACAACCAATTTGTCTTCAACTATCTTTAGAGTCGACCTATAAACCAAACCTTATTACAAAAGATGAATAAAGCCAAGACAACTTAATACCAAACTGTAGCTATGGTAGAAATTATTTCCACAGATAATAAATGTCTTTATGCTACGGATACACGAAATGTAGAATTGACACAATGTACTAATTTTTATTTTGGAATATAAGTAGCTATTTTGTCACACAATACTATTTTCTAATATCGAAAAATATTGTAGGTAATTTTTAAATGACTTTTGATCATTGCTAGTAATTCAAAACATCCTAATTAGGTATTTACGTATATGAAAAAAATGTTAAGGAGATACTCCTTATATATCCAACCTATACAATGGCACACTATGGCTAAGTAACCATAGCAACATGTTTTGTTGATTGTGTGTACTGTCAATTCTTGTAATATATTCTGTTTTTACTATGTATACTTTCGATATTATAAGTATTTCCTATATATTTTGCTAAAAGCTATTATTCTACTCATCCACACTTCCTAATACCTCACCACCCCTTCTTACTTTAATACAAAATATATGAATTTTTTTACGATTTGACAAGTAGAATACGTGGCCGCCATTAAAATAAATGCTTAAACCGTCGCTAAACTAGGTGCCCGGCAAGACTAACTTTGACACCATAGTCAACCAAGACCTAAGTGCTAATCTGCTTTTTGTAATAAGAAATTTGACAAAACTACGGTTTAAACTCCAGTTTAGCGTTAAAACTCGTTTTGTAATAAGGCCGTTGATGTTCGTTGACTCAGTAGATTGTTCGCACTAAATTGTTTTGTTCATTCACCAAGTCTCAATGTGTTATAATATTAAATTTTAAGTTATAATGAATTTTACACATAACAACGACAAAGGCTCACTTTGTAGGCTTGTGTACCTACTATATTAAAAAAAAAACTTTGATACGAGATTGTGAAATGAAACAAATATTAATTTATTTTAAACTAGGTTCTGCCTGTGGTTCCACCCGCGTTCCCTCAGGAACCGTGCATTTTTACGTGATAAAAAGAAGCCTATGTTACTCTTCAGGTCCATAAACTATATCTATGCCAAAAATCACGTTGATCCGTTGCTCCGTTGCTGCGTGAAATAAGGAGAAACCAACAAACGTACAAATACACTTTCTCATTTTTTATAGTACAGATATGGTACGGATTACTGGGCTTATGAGATTACCTAATGTCTCAGTGTAACGAGCGCAGTACAGTGCCACGCAGGCCTCAGTTTGAGTTTCATAGTTTTGCTTTGCTTACCAAAAGGCAAATGACCCGCTCCTTTCGTTAACCAGGGAAGTTAATTTCAAGTTCAAGTTGAAGACAAGCGTGGTAGTATATACTATAGAACGTCACCTGTGGATATTATAGATCCCAGAAGATATGTTTAATTATAAAAAATACAATTTACATCTATCCGAAAAATAGAGGAAAAATTCACAAAGTAATTAATATATATTAAAGTTTGTTATTATTTTGTTGCAGGCGGAAATATGGTCTGTGTTCATCGCGATTCTGCGCAAGAGCGTGCGCAACCTGCAGGCGTGCACGGACGTGGGGCTGATACACCACGTGCTGCAGCGTTTGCCGCGTGCCGAAACCGTCGTCGCAGGTCTGTACACGCCCTTACTAATATTACTAATATTGTGCAGGATTTGTCTCGGTTCTTATACCTTGGAGGAGTACAATGTTTAGTTTAATCATTGTTAATTCAATAAATGACGTTAATTAGAATTGGAAAATAAATTAGAACAATTATACTAGTCATTTTATGTTGACTAATTTTTCAATTGATTTGTAATAATTTCAACCTAAAATGCTTAATGTAAGAAATAGGTACTGTCTAGTCCGGAAATAAAGCAGTTGACGGCTTAGCAAGCTGAGAAGTCAGTTTAAAAAGACGAGGCGCTTGCCGATTCCTAGTTAGCTATTTCGGTCGAGACTTGCTTTAGGCATAGTACTTTTCTCGTAACTTGCGAGGCAACAAACAAATTAATCTTAAAAAACATCCACATTGTACTAGGTATCGGCTACTTCTCAGAATTGTAAAAGTTAACAACAATACATGTCTGTTTTTTTCCTGGCAAGTGTGTTGAAAAACGTCGTATGGTACGCGTGTCATGGTATCAGTCATTACACAACTCACCGAACAACTTAGCACACTTGTATCATAATGTACTATTATGAAAGAATACCACCCCTAAGGGTGGAAAAATGGGGATAACATTTCATCTATCGCTATATTTTCGTCGAAGTCGGTGCCCGCTTTTTTAATTGCTTTTAAAAAAGCGGCGTTCATTATTTTAAATAATGAAACGATTTCCGTGGAACTCGGAGAAAACCTAATTATTGCACTATGTACTACATGATGTAGAATGTGTTTCGTCAAGTTTTCCACTTTTGGTTTTTTTTTATAGGTAAAAAGAAAGGAAGGCACATTTAATATTTACCGACCTATATAATTATTACCTATCATATTTTTATGTTCATTTTATCCCCGTATCTCTTTACAACAATAACAAGTTAGAAAAACCTAGCAACCTGTTTTATCTACCTGCTCTGCATGCACAAGCATAGGCGGGGCTTAATATTTTACATCCCCTCGCATTTTTTACAAGCCCCTTATCCTGCGAGGTTTCTTACGACCTCCTCGTGACTTGTGGTAGCCTGGTATCTCTGGGAATTATAAGAATAGCTTGAGAAATGTGGCGCGTCTTACCTATTTCTTCCATTTTATGTAGGCCTCGTTTTTGTGAGAAAACTAACATTAATTATTTTGTTGAAATAAGTATTTCTTGCTGGCCTCCTCTCTTCATGTACTACAGTGGTATCTCGTAGAGGAATGTATTAGAAAAAAAAATCATTATTATAACTTCCGATTCGATCTTAGTTCGGTGATCGATCGGTTAGTTTTCGCCACCTCTTTGTGCCTTATGGTAGCTTGGTAAATTTGGGAATAAATTGACAAAAATTAACGTCGTCTTGCAAAAAGGGGGTGAGAGCAATTACACTTTTATAAAGTTATGGCGACGACGTGGAAGTTCTTTTCGGTTTCAGTACCGGGGTAAAAAGGCTGCTTATACGTGGGTTTATAAAGACTTCTTGAATATATTTTATGCATATGTTTTTCTCTAAGTGCCACTTTCATCCATACTATGAAAACTTTCCCAGGCTTCTCGGTAACTCAGTGATATTATGAAAATATATTTGATATTAGCTATAAATTACCTAAGAACTTGTGGAACCAAAGAAAAAATAATATGATAATACTATATGATGTAAAGTACCGGAGCAATAGTTATTTTCTATATTATATTCCATAAATTTACATAATGTTAAGCTGTACACACACACACACACATGTACCTTACAACAATGTCTTTAAGACATCTCCATTTCTCATATACCTATTTCTTTTCAGACAGAACAAGGAGGTAGTAGGACAGAAGTCTCAAAAAAGTCACATTTACCTGCACTATGCATGCATTGCAATGTGCTGCCATTGAAACAGTCCTTATTTCAACTATTGAAACAAAACAACTTTCATGAATTTATAATTCTTTATAAGACTCATAAAAACCTATCTTTGTGCAATAGCAAAGTTACGACTATAGATACTTGTAATTTCTTTCGATAATATTATTATTATGGTATTTTTATATTCATGAATGTAGTAAGACTTTCAGGCTTCAAAGATGAAAGAATATAGGTTAATTAACCGCAGTGCTTTAGTTTGAAATAAATGATACCTAAGTTTTCATAAAAATATTCAACATAATAAAATATGTTAATCGCAGCCCTCTTATTTTTCATTCGAAAAGTTGTTTTTACTTTGTGATTTAATTTATTAACTCTTCATGCATATTGTAATTCCCATAATACCAGGATGCCAGAAAGTGAGAGGAGTTGAAAGAAACACTCTTAAAAGTATAAGAAGGAGTAAAGAGGATAGAAGTAGTATCATCGTTTCAGCAAAGATGAGCTTTATTTTTTTATAGCCCACCCTTGCTTCGTCGTGTGTTGTGTAGCAGGTACCTGGTTTTTTTACCATGAACGCGGGAACTAAAAACCATTGACATTTATGAAGTTCCCATGTTCACCAGAGTAGCAGAAATCAGAAAATAGTATGATGAAATAAAATAACGTGGGAACACTGCTATATGCCATATTAAGAACCCGAAGTATAACTCGCCCAACTCCGTGATGGGCCTAGCGCCGAGCGGTAAATATTGTTCCTGTTTCACCACGAGCAAGACGGGGCGCGGAAAAGAGCAAGACAGCACGTCTAGTCAAAGATCAAGAAGTTGGTGAAGCGCAGATGCGAATTTGACAGACAGGCCATAGAGTAATAAATAACCTACGCCTATGACGATGACGACATTATTATAATTTGAAATAATGGTTACCTACTGAAATAATGGTTAGTCATATATTGTAGGTATATTAATACTCTACTTATTGGATTCTACCTATCCGTTGTCCACCATGGAGATACAATGACACATTGCTTTTAATAAAATTTTAAAATTAGTAAGTATATGGATTTTTTAAAAAATCATGTTCATGTCCGTGACCTGGGAACTACAGTTGCTGGAAACAGGACTCGAAAGCTGAAGCCCCAGCTCAGTGGCGTGATCTTGAATAATTTGCCTTCGTTCAGCAATCGACAAGAATATAAGTTGATGGTACTATACCTATAATTCATGCAACTACATTCGACAAAGTTGAATCATGACCCACCTATTCGATTTTTTCATATATCAATTATCGAAGTATAGGAATTATAGGATAGGCTTCGGATTGCTTCTGACCGATTTTGACCTTCATTATGGACGTGTTAGATTAACAAATTGGCTGTAAGATCATTCAAAACTTTTCCGATGAGGGAAACTGAAAGATAAAGTCCAACTTGTCAATTATTATTACGCTATAAAGAAAATAAAATAAAAAAAACCTTTTTACAGAAATAACGTTGACTTTTTTGATCGTGAATATTTGTTGTTTTCTTCACCTGACTGACTTGACACTTATCACATCTATATCAATACTAGCTTCTGCCCGCGGTTTTCACCCGCGTTCCCACAGGAACCGTGCATTTTTTCGGGATAAAAAGTAGCCTATGTTACTCTCCTGTCCATAAACTATATCTATACCGAAAATCACGTCGATCCGTTGTTCTGTTACTGCGTGAAAGAAGGACAAACCAACAAACACACTTTCGCATTTATAATATTACTAGGATATATAGTAGGATTACTAGGATAAAGAGATAAAATTTGTTTGTTTGTGAAAGAAATTCCACCTGGCTACCATTCCAGATGCACTCCGCAGTTTAGGTATAAAGCTACAAGTACGCGGCGCGCGGGCTCGTACTGTCGGGACGAATTCAGCGTGTTGCCGTGCGGCCGGGTCGTACGTTAGCAGTACCTACGTAATCACTCACGCGGAGCAAAAGCATATTGCTTCGCATTCAGCTGCGAGGATCCAAACCGCAAGTTTTTGCAGTTTTAGAATTTTTATCGACTTACAATGTTTTTATGTACAATGTACATATAAACAACACAATATTTGTGTAATATAAAAAAATAAACTATTTTATCATCAGTCTTATTTAATAAAGTTAAATTAATCACTTCAAATAAGCTATTCTTGCATAATTATACTTTAGGGGATAATGTGAAATGAAGACGCGGCGGTGGCCTAAGGCAGCGCTTACACCTAATTCATGATTGATAGATAAGCATCAATCGCGGATCACGAGAACACCATGAAAAAACCACGATCCCCGTTTGACGCATATCGTATCGTCTATTGTGGTTGTGGTTGGGGCTTGATGGAATTATCTATTCCGAGCACGGTACCCGTTTCTACCTATGCACCTAAGCTTCTACGACCTCTATTAAAAAAAAAAATGGTTTCACAACCACTGCTTGCTCAGTGCAGACGCCGCGGTAAATAAGCGGTAGTGCGCATGATATGTATGTAGCGTAAAGCGTGTTTTTTGATGGTTTTACATCCAGTCGCGCTTGCTCGTGTATTATCTCGTAATCTGCGCTGGATGCAAAAGCATGGTTATTTTGATACCAAAACGCATACTTGCATAAGTGTCAACGGTCTGCATTATGATAGCGCGGACTAGTCAGCTGCAGCACCCGTGCTGTGCTTGCGTTATGTTTGGTACGCTCAGCATAATAAACGGAATAATGAAATTTTGTTATCTAAATACGAGTAGAATAGATGTAGTAGTTTTATCCTGATTTCACATGAGTAAAGCCGCGGGGAAAAAGCTAGTATATAACGCATTAAAAATATTGAAGCTAAATTCATTCTAATCCAACCAATCCTACTTCCTTATAAATACGAAAGTGTGTTTGTCTGTTTTTTGGTTTGTCCTTCAGCAACGAAGCAACGTATTGATTTTTGGACGATTTTTGGCATATATATAGTTTATGGACCGGAGAGTAACTTAGGCTAATTTTTATCCCGGATAATGCACGGTTGCAGTGGGAACGCGGGTGAAATCCGCGGGCAGAAGCTAGTATTATAAATGCGAAAGTGTTTGTTGATTTCTTGGTTTGTCCTTCTTTCACATAGTAAAAGTGCAACGGATTTACGTGATTTTTGGCATAGAAATAGTTTATGGACCGGAGAGTAATATAGGCTACTTTTAATCCCGGAAAATGAACGGTGCCTATGGGAACGCGGGTGAAACCGCGGGCAGAAGCTAGTTGATATTGTACAGCCTTTGATTATCTAGTTTATCACATAAAATAGCTATGCAAAAATAGCTATTTATCTGGGTCAGGATTCAAATTTGTTACTGCTCCCTGTAATGTCTCACACATTATACACTTATCAATCGTATATTATAGCGTACCCATACACGAGCACACTGTTTGTAATATCAAAATAACTGGTTTTTCACTAAATGCATATGAAAGCATATAGGGTACCTATATCAAATCAACCATTCTTTAAATTTTTGTCTGTCTGTCTTTCTGTCTGTCTGTCTGTTTGTTTGTTCCGGGTAATCTCCGAAACGGCTGGACCGATTTTGACGGGACTTTCACAGGCAGATAGCTGATGTTACAAGGAGTAACATAGGCTACTTTAATTTTAGAAAAAGAATTAGGGTTCCGCGCAAAAAATAAAAACCATGAAATCCAAAATCTCCACGAGGGTGAAACCGCGGGGCAGCAGCTAGTCTATGGAATAAATCTGAAAGTGTATCCTTTCAGACAAAAAAAATGAATTTTACAAATCAGTTTATAAATAGCGGAATATACATTAAAAAATACAACCGAATTGAGATCCTCTTTTGTTTTGAAGTTGGTTCAAAATAAAATAATTTATTTTTGCCATAACATCGCAGTGGAAATGAACCGTAGCGCACAGTCTCTCGTGAGCAGTTATCGCTTGCCTCATATTATTATTTGTGTTCTGTTTTAACCGAATTAAAAAAGGAGGAGGTTCACAATTCGTCTGTTTTTATATTAGGGTTTATATCATGGGTGGTTTAATAAATTTTATGAAAGAATACTCCTTAGAATGGAATTTAATCATCACGATATTTTTAGACAGTGTCTAAAGATAAACATCTAAAATGATTAGAAATGTCACAACAGAATTAAGTTAGACAACGGTTAGATACTACATAAATCAGGATTTGTGGTTGCTCATATTTAAACACGTGACTAAGGCATGTTTAGGAGTTAAACACTGTTTATCACAGGTTTAATGTAATAACAATATTTTTTTGTGGTAAGACCGTAGGTAGGTTTCTACTCTCCAACTAGTCATAGATACTTTCGCGTTGAATCATCCATTTTTCATACCTCCGAAGTCCGAGAAAGTACCTAAAGGTTGAAAATGTAACTTACTGATACGAATCAATAGGTTCCTAAATACCTACCAAATCAACTGTCAAATACGTCTCTATAACGTTATAAATATTACCTAATCTGTGTCTCAGTTACAGAATACGAGTTGATAACTTCATCAATAGACACACTCTACGAAATTCGAAAGAATAAACGAACATGCCGCGTACAATTTGAGTTGTGAATTATTGTGTTCGAAGCGTAGACAGAGAAATAGTCCGTCGACCGCGACGGTTCGAAGACTGTCAGGGCTAGATCGGCAATTGTCGGGACTCGGGAGTTTCCGTAGCCTCACTGCGTCTCCCCGTTACCTCACCCCGCGTGTGACGAAGCGGTTGCAAAATGTCGACAATATTTTACATTTTTTTGATAACTTTTCGAAGTTCCTTTTTCATTTTGAATGTACATAATCTATTTCAATTATTATGTATTATTTTCAAAGTTGACTATATTACCGAGGGGTAAGGTGCAACAGTTTTTTTATTAAACGAGTTTATTATATGAAAATAATCAGTTCAAAACGAGTCGTTTTAGTGGTGGAAATATTGAAAATTCACTTCGCTCTAATTTGATTTTAGTTGTGTTTGAACCAAAACGAAAGCGTTTTGCCCCTAGATACTGCTTATCCGCTTATACATGCAAAATTTCATTTAAATCTGACCTGTAATTTTCAAATGAACAGGGAAGTTCGTTTGTATGGGACATTCGGTTTACGTACCTCTGTTAAGGTTTAAATATATTATTCTGGCACTTTAAAACAGAAATAGCTTTCTCTTCATCAGTGCAATTGCTATAAATAAGTATTAAAATTCTATTATTTATTTCTTTGCTATTATTGTAAATTCTACTAATCTGTTACTGAGCCACAAGACAGATAAGAAGACAAGACAGATTTGTTTAAAAAGTTTTTGCCACGCGTAGATACGCTCCATAAGACCACCATCGATTAAAGTGGACGGGCCCAAGTACCTTTAATTTTATTCCAGGAGGCGGGGCTTCCTTTTTTTACAAACGCCTTTATTCAAATTGGTTTCGAAACCTCCTCGATATTCCTGCTATCCTGGTGCATCTGGGAATTACAAGAATAATCTGAGAAATTAAGCACCTTGTATTGCATAAAAGTAACTTGACTCCTTCATTCGCCTTTGCCTTTCTGATTTTATACCGAGTAAATTTTGATCACTTTTTATAAGGACAACTAGAAATATGAAGTAATAACTTTGTATTTTTTTTAGTTATAGATTTGTATTTTTTAGATATCAAACTTTTTAATCACTTACTGATTTCGTTTTAGGGTTGTAAATTAAAAAAATACCTCAATATTCCATTAACGAGAGTGTAAAAAAATTGAAATTGTCTTATGATAGTTGTAAAACTTAAAACGAAATGTATTAAGACGCCACTATATGTGAAACAGGAACGGTTGTCCCATCAAATGTGTTTTGTAAACCTCTTACTTACTTATGTTGTCCTGGTTGTGATGTGAAAATTTACACCCACGTGTAAACTTTTCGATCGACGCCGCACAAAATGTTAGGCACAGAGATTTAGACTTAGGTTAACATTGCAGTGCCCCACAGACCTTTGTGTTTCAAAGTTCTGGCTGGCACTGCGCGATTGTTTTGGGCAGGCGTTATTATTACCAACTGGCAAATGACCTGCTCGATATCTTTCAAGAACCCCGCCTTTATTATATTAACAAAAAAAAACGTCTGCTTAGCAGATGTGTTTCATGAACCTCTGTATAGTAGTCTATGTTACCCTGGTGGTGATGTGAAAATATACACCCACGTGTAAACTTTTCGTACCAAAGACACAAAAAACAGCCCCGTGGCTTTATGCTACCTTGGTATTCGTGAGAACCAATTAACTCTTTTCTGAACTAGGCGCGGCATGTTTATCTATACCACTAAATATATCATAATAATAATTATTATGCACCATGTCATATTTTGTATGGGTAGCAAAATGCAGGGTGTATTTTTTAGACGAGGCAGTAAGTGTAAGTACCCTAATCGTTGTAGTTACAGGAAAACGTTCTGAGATGATCGACTCTACCTTTTGAATTAATTTTGATCTGCATTCACAGATTTTGCAAAAAAAATACAGTTAGATGTGACGTGTTTTTTTACGTTTAATCATTTTTGCTGATCCAAATTGAAGGTTCATACCAGATGGCTCCATCCATCGCACAAAGTATATATTTTATTGTAAACCCTCGTTTTTTCTTGTATGTTTTTTTTTATTCACATCACTCAGGACCCATTACCCCAGCAAAGGTAACGTCAATCTGCGTCGCGCATTCAACGTGTCACATTCATCCCCTCCATTATATGCGCGCCCGGTACCGTCTCCGTTGATTCCGCTGGTTTTTTATTTTTCGCCTCACCTGCTAGAAACTGGGTCAGTAAGACTAGGGAAAGGGCGAAATGAGCAAGTGCCGTATGGGGTGTATGAACAATGCATTGAAATGTGTGATTTATGGGGTTATTACTCCTTGTTGTGATGCTTATACCGCGTGCTTCTGTCTCTACATAGTATTACCTACAATCTCAAGAAAGCTAAAAGATACAATGAGATTAACCAGAATATTTACTACAGCGCCTCAGTACTTAAAGACTAACTATGACTCCATTCCTTCTCGTTTGGGCAAAGGTCCAACGAGTCGTTAACTCCTAGGCCTATAATAATAGTTCTAAGCATATGACGAGAGCGAGTGTGGCCGAGCCGGAATAGGGATGTTGACTGATTTTGGGAAAGTGTTTAAAACGATGCGTATGGGCCTAATATAACCCAAAATATTTAAATTTACTTTTTAAAACAACTAATATTTTAATTATCATGTATTTAAAATGCCGTTTTAAATTTTGCTCCAAAACGGCAGTGACGTCACGTGTTCAATTACCACAGAGTAATTTTCTATAACACTGTAAAGTGACAAGCAAAGAGAATATAACCACTACTACCTAGTCTGTGCTACGTTTAGTGACAAGTTCATTCGATGCTTTCTGTGTATATATTGTTATGTATTAAAATATGAGTTCTAAGTTTTTTGAGCTTATTGATTTATATATATGCTTTGGTTAATTAATACACTTTGGATCTTAGAATCTACGATTACTGTTATATATTCATTGTTGGTTATAGAAATAATGATTTTTGGTATAATAAGTAGGTACTTACACGGAGGTCTTCACATTTCTAAATTCAGCAGAGCAGAAATTATCGTTTGTCGAGAAGAAATTGGCCACCGTAAAACAATCAATTCTCGGCAAATTGGAATTATTTGCCTTTATGAAGCCACTTTCCATCATGGGAGAATATTCAAGAGTCGAAATAAATTTAGAAAAATAGGCGCGGAATTCACAGCACAGATAAATAATCACAGAAATCACTCTAAAATACTAAGCAGTTAAGCGCAACGAGCTATATACTCACAGATTATTTAGCCAGTCTTTGTATATACTCATGGAGTTTTGGCGGGAATGCGAAAATGTGCTGTTGTTGATTTTGTGTTATTTACTAAAACCTTTGTTTTATAGAGTGTTAATGTGTAATAATAGTGGATTATTAACCATTAAGTGTTCGTAAACTTGCATGAGTGAAAGGCTTTGACGACTTTCATGCACCAAAACTAGAGATTTATTATATATTATTACATATATATAACTTGACACTAGTTAAATGCGCAAATCACGTGGAGCCAAAAACAAAACAAAAAATATATATATACCCATTCCGATTGAAACAGTGACGTCACGGGCGTTTTAGGTCACGTGACTTCGGATTGATGTGATTACATTTTGATTATTTAATTTAAATTAAATTCCTTAAAAATAAACAAAAATATTGTGTTTATTAGGATTTCTGTCACAAAAACTACCGTTTCGCGGCAAAATTATATTTTTATTTGAATACAGTCAACAACCCAATTAGTGCGACTTTCAGTCCGACGCCCATGGTTCGAATAACGGCTCGGCCCGCACCAATCACGTATATCAAGTTATGTGGGTATTTATCTCCCCCTCCCTCTAAAACGGTGAATGAAAACATCAGGAAACCAGCATGATCAAATTCGAGTACATGTGACATCCACCAAGCCGTACTGGATCCGCGTAATAGATTATGGCCAATATTCTCTCTTTGAGAGAAGGTCTGCATCCCCGCATGCAGTGGGAGCGTAATAAGGCTGATAATGATGATGATGATGAAAGTAAATTTTGTGCACTCGTTAAGTTATCAAACTATTTAAAAATTAAGTAAAAATTTCAATTCCAAGTGATAGTTCTACATTTTACACAGGTTTATTTTTTTTCTCATGAGTTAGTATGAAGGAGCAAGAAAGACCCTATTAGGCTTATAATTGATACTTGTGAGAATATAGTATACCTTTGAGAAAGTACCCGGATATTGTTTGTATTTTTCAACCAATGTTTTGTTTTTGTTTTGTTTCTTGATTTATTGCTTTGTTATGAAAGAGGCAGGCAGAAGCGGGAAGTTTCAGGTAAAAACACCTTATTTTAAGTTATTTTCATGTCATGCATCCCTAGTGTTCTTGAGAATATATTGAAGCTAACGGTCACTAATAATATTAATGCTTTTTGAGTTTGTGAAGGAAAATATGGGGATGCATCCACAGCGTGGAAAATGGAAGGACATTTTCTAATTCCTAAACTGCTAACCTGGCTAGCAGAGTCAAAAATCATTCCTTGGCTTAGCGTATTTTCACATTCGGCCATATAATCAGAAGATTTAACTGTAATTTATCTGTAGTTAAAATATCGAAAATAAACAAAAAACTCCTTCGTCCCTTACTGGAATCGCATAATACTCCTGACAGTTTATATTCTCCTAGTACTGATGGGAAACTTTTATAAAATGTACAGCCCCTTAATCTGCAGTGCCCCTTAATCTTTTTTCATTCTTTCAAGCCAACCGGATTTCTTGTAGTCCGTCGTAATAAAAGTACTATTTTACCACCAAAAAGATTCCAATTGGAGGCGCCGGGTATCAATCCCGGTACCTCTCGCATGCTAAGCGAGCGCTCTACCATCTGAGCTACGCCCCCAGTTGATTACAACAACCTAGTATAGCAGTTATTGTCTGAATAATGCATACGTTGTACATTATATATAAAATAAATAAATGAAACGATGTCTTTAAATAATGACGACACAAATCTTTTAAAAAACTTGGTTAAAAATAGATTTGCAAATTGCACAGTGCTCGTTTTCTACAAGTCGGCTAAACTTAAGGGGTGGCTATAACAAAACGTCCGTAAAAGTCCTGTTTTTCGTCGTACAACTCTCCATCTTCATAGATATGACAAGCGTGATAAAAATACAGTAGTATAGCCAAGTGTTTATAGAAGGACTTATCTATAAAATATAATATAGAAATGGACTAAAATCTTCGCCAATTTTAACCTTATTTCAATACAAAAAGTAATGCCCAGATGAGCGTCTTAAAAGACCTTTTGCTCGGTGCCATAATGTAGTTTTGATCCCTTAGTGACTTGTTATTTTCTCCCTAAAACACAAGAAGACTGACATGAAAGTGTAATCTGGGTACACAAACTTTTAAAGCCTTATAAAATACAATCAGGTGTACCTATACTATATGATTAAAACTCGATGTAAATAACATCGAGATTTTTGATAAACACACCAATCGAGAAACAGGCAGAATTCAATAACCCCACTAAGCGTATGGTGCCTTGGTACCCGTGTGAATAAAGTATGTTTTTTGAGAAAGTACCCCGGGTATTGCTTGTATTTTTGATAACGTACAATTTTTTTGTCCCATGATTTATCGCTTTTATAAGAAAAGGACGGCGCGCGGCGGGGTCGCGGCGGGTTGCTCTATGTGAGTTTTTCATTTCAACTGTCTCATGTTATGACGTATCCCGGTTGTCTCAGGGTAGCGGGATTTCAAAGTTCTGAGTGGCACTGCAATTGTTATGGGCCGGCGTTATGCTTACCATCAGGCAAACGACCAGCTCGTCTCGCTATCAAATAACATAAAAAAACTTCAATAAAACGAAATTGTTTCGTAACTCAAAAAGATTCCGATTGGAGGCGCCGGGTATCGATCCCGGTACCTCTCACATGCTAAGCGAGCGCTCTACCATCTGAGCTACGCCCCCGGTATCAGCACAGTCAAATATCTTGTAGGTATACAAGTTAACACGTCCACTTTGTATGCCTTGCGGCTAGGACATGAAGAAATACCCTCGCACGTGACATTCATACTTTCACTTTGTAAACAAAGGTGTTTATGTCGTACACAAAGACAAGAATAAGTAAGTCTGTGTTTTTCGTAACGTTGGGACATATCAGCACGTACAGTGGTTATCTTGATATGTATTGCAATAAATTGTGATAATAAACTCTATCATACTGGAACAGTAGGTATAATTTGATTCAACAATATTAAAAATAAAGTGATCTAGATTACTACTAACTTATTCAATGATATTTACACCGGGGGCGTAGCTCAGATGGTAGAGCGCTCGCTTAGCATGTGAGAGGTACCGGGATCGATACCCGGCGCCTCCAATCTTTTTTTAACCAATTTTATAACAAGAAAGGAAGTTTTTAACTCAACTCTTTTCAATTTTTTGTTTATTACACGATGTCTACGCCGTGTATTTACTATTTTTATTTTTTTATTTTAAGTACAAGACTAGTATTAGACCTCCCTTGACCTCATTTTGAAAAGGTCTCTACAGAACTCTTTCATTCCTGCCTTTGTCCCATTTTACATGGGGCTCGCGCAGTACGATCCCTTAATAGGCTTGATCAGTTCGTTCCTCCCTAATGTAACCTTCATGTATTTTTTGAAAGTTATAACGAAAATGAAGGGAAAACGGTTTTTTTGTTAGTTTCGGTACCGTTTGATTATTGTCTTTTTTATTAGTTACTAGCGTCTGCCCGCGGCTTCTCACGCTCGATAACAGAGTAAAATGTAACCTGTTGCACTCAGGGATAATATAACTTCCTAAAAGTAAAAGAGTTTTTAAAAGCGAATACAGAGATTAGCCGTAACAAGCAAACAAAAAATATCACAAACTTTACTGCTTTATAATATTTGTATAGAGTATACCTATAGAACAGTCAATCCTATGCTTTGGAGTGCATCTTTAGCTATTGACCAATCTATACCGGCCCTGGAGGCTAAAATGTAGATTATAATGTCGAATCTTTAAGTCGTAAAACGAGCTACTACTAGATACTAATGTAATATTCATGATATTTGTTTATAAATCTGATAACTACACGAAATGGACGCCAAGCCTGTTTAAAGAATCTGTTGGGACGTAATGCGCGTGCCAAATGTCTATAAGTGAAAGACCCACGTACATGATCAATGTAACTAGCTCTACGTGCGTCGGCTGCGGCAGGTGTTGCTACCGAAGCATTTGGTTTGTAAATCAACAGGGGGCGTAGCTCAGATGGTAGAGCGCTCGCTTAGCATGTGAGAGGTACCGGGATCGATACCCGGCGCCTCCAATTAGATTTTTTTTGAGGTTTAAAGTTTAAAACCGTTCGTTTGCAGGCAAATAGTATACTATTTGCCTGCAAACGAACGGTTAAAATATGAAAACTTAAAAGTTGTTACTATACTCTACCACACGAAAGAATTTTATAAATGTTTCCCACCAGTACAAGGGTACCACAAGCTGTTGAGAGTAGGTACTGCTCAATGAATGAAGGGGAGGTGAACGAAGACAAGGACAACAGATTCTAGAAAAAAAATGTTGAGTTTATAATACGCCCACTACCAGAGATGTATAACCAGACAGAAAAATAAGGTGAAGATTGCAAAGGCGATAAATTCAGGGCCCAGACTAATGTTCAACTAATGAAAAATACATAGTATACCAAAATATGGTACCATACCAAAGAGAAACTTAGCTTATATTTTTATAGTACCTGTACTATAAAAATATTAAACTTTGACGCGCACGAACACGTTATTATCCATTATTATTATTGTCTAATACCTGCAATAAGTAATTTTTCAAAGTCTCAAGTGGAATTAGATTTTGGTAAGAATAGGATAGAAATGAGAAAGAGGTGAGCGTGCAAGAGTTTCTAGGTAAAGGCTATGTTGATAACTTTATTATTACGTACTTTGCTGTGAAACTACTAGTTATCGTGTAGTAGTAATCCACAGCCGTGTGATAGGTAATTTATTAAGTTTTACATGAGGGGGCGTAGCTCAGATGGTAGAGCGGTCGCTTAGCATGCGAGAGGTACCGGGATCGATACCCGGTGCCTCCAACTGGAATCTTTTTGAAATCTTATAAGTTGGAAAGTTCTCGTAGCTAGAGCGAACTTAGTTTAGATAACTTTTTTTTGTGAAATCTTATGTCTCCTATACGAGTGACGATTGAAAACTGAAGTACAATGACGCAAGTAAAGATCATAGTTTCCCATGAGTACCAGGGTACCAAAAGATATCAGGAGATATTTTTTAACTGTTGGTATGTTCCCAACCGTTAAAAAATATCTCCTGATGAATGAAGTAAACGCAAGACGAAAACTTATTCTATGCTTTTTTAAAGGTTTACCACACCGGGCCAAATTAAAAACAAATTAAATTTATTACCTTTCCAGATTTTAATATTCCCAGGGATACCAGGAACACAGAATGGTGTGGGAAGTTAACAAAGAGAATATTGTACCTACCTGCTTCATCCTTCGTCTTAAAAAGGGCGATAAATCCTGATGACAAAAAAGGATCCCTTGTGTTGACAAAAACGCAACGTCTTTCAGGCATGGTGATTTCTCACGCGGATACATTTTCTCATAGGTACCAAGGAATCATAAACTGAAAGAAGTTTATTTAAAATGGCTGATGTCCTATTAGGCCCGACTCCATTTTTTTTAGATAATAATAGTGAAATATCAGCTCCGATCTGCTGTCGATCTCATAAAAGGCATTATGGTATTGTGCTAAAA
This sequence comes from Crocallis elinguaria, assembly GCA_907269065.1. NCBI lineage: Eukaryota > Metazoa > Arthropoda > Insecta > Lepidoptera > Geometridae > Crocallis > Crocallis elinguaria. The sequence continues at coordinate 11,809,784 of OU026076.1, read as the reverse complement.
TAACAAAATGACATAGTGTTTGAAATGTAAATTGCCTTAAATAGCATTAATCACGTATGGTTATTGTTATTTGGACGCTATTCCGCTAACTGGCAGAAAGAATTGAAAATCAAGTACCTATATTTAAATCAAACTGTGAAAGCACCTTTTTACTATACATAGGCTTGATTATATCAGGGTTATAATTCAATAGCAAGCCGATAGTTGTCGGCTAACCATCGGTGCAAGGTGTGTTGCGGCAGCTACAGTTTTGAGCAAGTCGACTTAGGTTTAACGTATTTGCCATCTTTGACTACATCGTCGCTTAAGGGGCGGCTAAAGCAAAACGTCAGAAAATTCTTTTTTTGTCGCAAAAATCTCCTTTTTTAAAGAAATTACAAGCAAGAAAAAATACAGTAGTATAGCCAACTATGAATAGAAAAAACTTATCTAAGAGTATAAAATATTATATAGGAATGGCCCAGTACAAAAATAGCAAAAAAGACCCCGAAAAATTTCTCTTGTATCGAAATGCTCAATATTTTGAGCGACAACTATCATATTTTTGTAACAAAAAAAAGGAAATTTAATCATCTAAAGACATATGTAAAAATATTTAAACTTGGTGTTGTTGGTTTTTCTTAAATAAAAACTACGAAATAATCTTGCAACTAAAAGCATACGTATCGCCATTTTCGATTTTCAACACAAAAGAATGATGCCTAAAGGAGTGCATTAAGATCAGGCGAGATTGTGGTCTAATCTATCAAGTTTAAACAAAAAAGAAACGCTAAATAGGGCGAAGCAAAACCAAGACGGCAAAGAGGTCCACTCCTTTGCAGATGCGAACAATAAATGCGGAGTGGAATCTATTCAAACGCATAAACGATTCTTTTTAATCGATCACGGTTCTCGGCGCACCTTGTGCACACTCCTTTAAACAATGCATGTTGTTTCCGATGGTAGTTCCAGCCGATGAATATTTAACAGCTCAATTTGCGCGGTTTTGTACCAATTTGCGATATCAATATGTTAATAGTGTGTATTTTCAGCCTTCCGTGAATTTTCAGGCTCGCTGAATGTTTGCTGAATGATGCTGAATTCCTGGTACTGAATTATCAGGCTGGGAAAGCAATTCGCTTTGTTATGGTTATGATAGACTCTGCTACTCGCTTGGTGTGACCAGATCCCTTATTTTCTCTTTGTAGAACTATATTATGTCATCATAGATATATAATAATATATCGAACATGTGGCTGTCGCTTCTAAACGAAGAAAACTATTTCCCCTTCTTACACAAAACTCCAGTCTCAATATTATATTTGAGTGTAATCTACGTTATGGGATTTGAACTTATCATATTCCGATATCAGAACCAACCACTTGAAAAAAATAAATAAGGAACGGGCTAGGACAAAAATGCATGAAAATTGGACTTCAATTATAACTTTCTCGGTTTTTGTCTTAGTGTGCAAACATCCAAATTGCATTTAAAAGTCAGATCTCTATTTACACATGTCCAATTTTTCATTTTAACTTTCCTACTTTATTAAGTTACTCAGTAAAATATAAAAAAGCTAGCGTTTCCTGCATCGTATTAAAACAATCTAATAACGCTCCTTCCACTTATGCAGTCCGCATTTAATATATCCTTGCGCTAAGCGTTTTCATTTGATGCAAGCCTGGTACATCGACCAGGCTTCCATTAAACGTTGCGGAGAGCTGACCGGTCGTGTTAAGTAGGGTTTTGAGAAATAGCCAGGTCTAAAAAGTAGAAATAGATCACATAGTCTTTTGCGAGTATTTGTTTGGATGGGTGCCACCGCTTTTCTCGTGTTGCCTGCCGCCAAGAAGTAATGTGCAAGCATTACTATATTCTGGTTTGATGAGCAATAAATTCGGTGAAATTACTGGGCTTATGACACTTTCCGTCTTTCTATGAGTCTGCACTAAAGTTAACTAAGATAAAACATAATATAAGCAATAAGCATCGCTTAACTAAACACTAATTATCGCACCACCACCAATTGTCTATAAATCAGGCTTTATAGACTTCATCATGACGACCAAAAAGCACATATTCGATGATGTCTCTGTGATCGGCAGGGTGAAAATCCGTAGCGATCACCGCATCGTAAGAGGCACATTGAATATCGATGTCAAGATTGAAAGGTCACGTCTGGTGAAGTCTACGCTCCGTCCAAATCCTGCCCAAATCCAAATACATTAATTAATAATGTACTTATTTTTGTATATATAACATTTTGTGTACATTAATAGGATCAGAAGAGATTATATTGAGAGGTAGAATAAGTACCGTACTTTCCTAGAAAAAGTTATTTAGTCCAACAAAATGATAAAAATATACTCGCTTCATTTACATTTATAGACCCCTTAAAAATAAAGCAAAGAAACAAAACGAAAAAGACAAAAGCAAGATGAAACAAAATAAATCGTCGATGAATATTCATACACACTTCAGAAGTTTAGGTAAAAGACAGGAATGTTATTGCCGCTTTGTACAAAACAATGCAAACAGGCGTGAACGAACAGCCCGAGCACTAGGGCACCAGGTACACGAGTTTGTACAGTCACTAGACGGAAAATGGCACGCGTAGTTCTGTAAAAAGTTTTATTATTACTATGTTTTTCGGAAACTCGGTATAAATAATACAGTATAGGGGAGAACAAAATAGGTATTTAGTATGTTTTTCTAAGCATTAATTTGTTATTTTAAAATTAATCTCACAGTCAAACGAATTCTAAAATTAAACACGTCTGGATAACTGTCCTTCGTGACAAAAAAAACTGACGAATAAACTAATGACGATATACGTTTCAACAGTATAACGATCTACAAACCTGACTATAGGCAATGTTATCTCTGCTTAATAGTTAGAAGCATTGGGCAAGAAGTGGTCGCGATACAATTCTAATGCCAGGATGAATGCATTTCATCTTTTACAGGAAAAATAAGGTTTCCTTCTTTTCCTTCTAGGTAATGTCCGGACTCCGGAACTAATCATTAGTGAATCGCTTTGAAAGTGGCAAGCGCTGCCGTACCGTCACACTACAAATGATACGTGGGGAGGTTCAGTTTTAATTAAAATTATACATAGTATCTTGTAATTAGTATTAAGGGGCTAGGTTACCCAAAAACGACTACTTTCTGCTCCTAAAACTCCCAAACGGCTTGGTTTAACGACTTGAAAAAAATACTACCTGAATGATCAATTCAAGGGCATTAAATTTGATTGATTGATTTTTTTGTATTACCATTACTTATGGCTTGAAAAAATATTTAACAGCATGCTATTTTAAAACTATTTTCCCTAAAACTTCTAAATGACTTAGACGTTTGGGATTAATTTTACACCAAAAAATAAGGAAGAAAATTTTCTATAATTCTTATTGATTAAATTTGTGCATAGAGCAATATTTCGCAAAGAAATTATCAAAAAACTGAATTCCAAATGTACAAGTCTCAGAGGTGCTCTGCGCGGGCGCGCGCGGCAGTCATGCACTGGCATTCAGACGGGGAGGTTGTGTCGCTCGTTGCTCTGCTCACGCTGTCCGCCGACGTTACATATTTGTGTGCGTGAATGATATACAATACAAGTATTTGTTTTCGTGTGGGTTTGAAGCTTGCTCAAAGAGTAGCGTCTAGAGTGGTGAAATCTGATTCATTCCGTGATTTGCGCGTGGACACTCCTCGCATACATATTGAGTGGGTTACATTTCTGATTACAATTTCTTGTTTACGTACATCATTTTTACGAGTGGCAAATATATGTATTGGTAAACAAAGGAATATCGGGAGGTTGAGAACCGTTATAGAAAATACTGGAAATGAAATTGAAAAGTAAAATTACTGGCCTTATAAGACTTAATACCTAATGTCTCAGGTTAACGAGCACAATGCAGTGCTGCATATTTTTGTTTTAAAGTATTGATTGGCACTGCAATTGTTATGGGCCGGCGTTATCCGAAAACTGTAAATATGTTGTAATTGCAGTGCCATTCACAACTTTGAAACACAAAGGCCTGCAGGGCACCGCAGTGTGCTCATCATAATGCTGGCCCATAAAAATTGCAATGCTTCACAGAACTTTGAAACACAAAGGCCTGCGCGGCATTGCTCTGTACTCGTAACTAAGTCTCATAAGCTCAGTAATTTCGCTGGTTACTTTGCTCATCAAACCGGAACATAGTAATGCTTGCACATCTGCCGGCAAGCATATAATGCTGTTCCGGGAAAAATCAAGGACCTACCTTGGACACGGTTTTGGCAAAAATTGAAATGTTGGTTGCATGAAAAATATTACTATACTATAGCTGAAGTTTTAAAGTAATTTATTTGACCACTGAATTTCTAGAATTCTATTTAAATTATTGGTTTTATTTTTGGACACTTTAGTATAATTAATAAGAAAAATAATAACATTTGATAATATAAATAAGTACCTATAGGAAATGAAATATGAATTGTATTACGATTATTGTGTCATTAGTTTTTTGTAATATTTTAAATTCAATGATAGTTAATTATTCTAATATTTGCATGCCACAATGTGGTAAAATGTTTATGATACTTTATATTTTCTATACCTGTGACCCGACACTATTGTTGTCACCAACATTTTTAGCAAATAAATTATTATGATTAGGCTTCATGAACAAAGTGGAAACCCAGACGGACACTCGCAGATGACTCGATACCTCGTAAATGACACCAAAATAAAAAACACGACTACAAAAGTAAAAATAAAAACAACCCGAAAATCATTTATTTACGTACATGTTAATTTTTGGGTCAAAATGTGTAACAAATTTCAACTTTACGGAGCAAATTGGCTGTCTGTACTTTTATTTTAGTCCAGAGCGATATTTTGAGATCAATCTCAACGTTGGATAATCTCATGTGCGTCCGTACCGTTTATTTACGAATAATAATGATCACTTCAACACTTCATTTCAATGAAAAACTTTCCACTAAATGAATTTAAAGAATTATAGGCAAAGATGCCGTGCGCGCGTGCGGGTACCGCTTCGTAGCGGTTCATCCGCGTGTTCTATGACGTTAGGTTTTGCGATGTTCTTGAAAGACGTAGTGTGGACCGCGCGGGGGAAGTGTGCTTGACTCCACCCATTCGAGCAAGGTCCTTGGCCCGTATAACGTCCTTAACAAAAAATATCTTGTAATGCCGTGCCGTATTTTTGCCCTTACACTGTATCCAGCAATGCGCCACGCCCACGACCCCACCGGCATGCGGCACCGCGGAAAGCTAACGTTTCCATATTTATGTACTCCTGGTACCTCGCGTGGAATAATTTACATGATTGCCGTGACACGCTTTGAACGACGCTTTTTATAAACAGCAGAGCGTTGAAAAAAATGAGCTCAAAAAATTATATGCAATGGAAATGATGGAGGTTCAAGCTATCTGTCAAGATAAATTCGAGGAAAGTGACACGTTTCAGAATGATTACAGTGCATTTATTTGAAATTGGCTTTTGTTGTGGTTTCTGTTGATCTAAATGCATGATGTGCAACCTAGAATTAATCATTGTTGTCTGAGAATATACTGCTGCGTCGCCGCTTATGGTTAGAAATCGCGGTTTTAGGTTAACAAAAATAACGTGACAGGTCTCTGTCTGTTTTTTCACTGAATATATAAATCAACAACAAATAATCATTAGAATCCCAGTTTCAGCTTATTTTCCCTTAATTATTACGTACGTCACTCGCATCTTTATCACACCATGTATAATTAACCACATAGTTATTACATGAAAACTGATAACTACCAATTAGTAAGAAAATAACCAAATAAATAATTTCGTAACTTTCATATCAAAATGTAAAGAGGCTATAATAAATACGTATAGGTTTTTGGCAGAATCGAAGACTTAATCTAAATTAGTTGAACGGTCGGCCTCCCCTTAAGCCTTAGTAAGCCCACCCCTTAATTGAGTTCTAAGAAAAAGTAATGGGTGAATATGGTCAAGTTTTCTATTACGATGTAGTTTTAGTGATAAATATGTAATAAAACTACTAACATAGTTTCTAGGATCATAGTTCATAGTATGCAGTATTCCCTGTGTCGCAAGTGGCATGGACACGCAATATACAAACGTCCAAGACCCGAGAACAAACTGTATGCTATCACGACACAAAGCTTGCCGTGGCCGGGATCGAACACATGGTCGGGCAGGGTCACTACCAAGTTACCACGGAGTCGTTAAATGCAATAAAATAAATTTAATAAACAAAACTGGCTAACTATGTATAAATGTAGGTGACCGAGTTTTTTTATAACATTTCATAACGAGACGAGCCGATCGTTTGCCTGATGGTAAGCATAACGCCGGCCCATAACAATCGCAGCAATCGCACTCAGAACTTTGAAACACAAAGGCCTGCGCAGCACTGCAATAAGCTCGTTACTCTGAGATATTAGGTATTAAGTCATATACAAGAATTCTTTAATTTGTATTAGGAGTGCGTAAACACAGTCGCTAATCGATAGTGAAAACCATTTTTAACCGACTTCCCAAAAAGGAGAAGGTTTTTAATTCGGTTCTGCAATTATGCAGAAACATTATAATTATAGTGTATACATGATGCTAATTACGCCGAATTACTAATGTGGTATATCTGTAATTTGTTGGTTAGTCTAAGTGCCGCATGCTCAGTGTTTGGTCAGTTGATTGAGGTGTGTATAACGATTCAAATTGATTGATATACATGCATATACTGTCCCTAGGGAATTTAAATGAATTAGTAATTGTATTTGAGCTTCATATCCAATTAGTGTTAATTTTAAGTTATTGAATAGCTGTCATTAATTATATCCGAATATAGCTGAATTATGTCATTCAGCTACGACCTAAACTAGGGTCTGGTGCCCCGATTTGCGCGGCATGTACTGATTTTCAGGGGTCTGGCGACACATTACAAAAACCAAAATCCAGATTACTTTAACCTTCCGTTCCGAAATTTGCTACACTGGAATTGCTATAAACAATTTATAATAATAATCCTACTTCCTATAAATGCGAAAGTGTGTTTGTTGGTTTGTCCTTCTTTCACGCGGTAACGGAGCAACGGATCGACGTGATTTTTGGCATAGATATAGTTTATGGACCGGAGAGTAACATAGGCTACTTTTAATACCGGAAAAACGCACTGTTCCTCTGGGAACGCGGTTGAAAACCGCGGGCAGAAGCTAGTGTACTTTATAGGGAGATTAATTCCTTATGATTGTCCCTTTCGATCGGTATCATAAAAATACAGAATGTTTATTTCCTACATTTGGCGGGTTCGATTCCCGGCTCTGGCAAGTGACTTTTAAGAAATCTATGAATGCTTTATATGCGTTATTTTTATTTCTAAAAATAAAGAAATGTTTCCTTTGAGTTAAATTTGCTAACACAAATGTTTAGGGTGTACTTAGCCTCCAGGGGGCATTAGTTTGGTCCACCCTGTATATCTAGTGTTGTTAATTTGATTTTCCCTCGTAATTATCCATTATTACATAAAATTGCAATGTTATTTTCGCTATTAATCCACCATTTTCTTCAACCAAATATAATTGGCCCCAAATAAAGACCAATATTAATCGTTTCAGTGTAAAATTATTATCCTCTCTTCGCCCATAAATCGAAAACTACATTAGTACGAAAATCGAACCACCTTAAGGGCTGCTTTGTCACCTGATCTTAAATGACGATGTGGTTGATGGTGGTGAACCAATTAAACCTAAAAAATAGTAATTGCAAAGATATTACGATCGAAGGTGTTTAATTAGATTTTTTTTTTCTGGTTACAGATTTACTGATAGAGATGCTGGGGGTGCTGGCCAGCTATAGCGTAACAGTCAAGGAGCTCAAGCAACTGTTCAACGCCATGAAATCAGTCAACGGGAAATGGGTTAGTTTCTTCCGTTTGTTGCTATCTTAAAGATTAGAAGGGAAATAGTAGAGAAAGAAGAATTGTGATAATGGACTGGTATTGCTGTCGCTACTGTCATTAGCAGAATCTCAGACAGGAAAGAAATAATTTATGGCAAGAGACGAAATATAGAAAACTACTTCAGTCTAGTGTAGGATACGTGGTATAAACTTGTATTCAATGTCTTGTAGGTTTATCATATAGGAAAATATTTCTGAACTCTACCAACAAGCACCACGTGTCGCATGCAAGAGTTTGAAACAAATATGCTAGTAGAACCGAAAGAAAACATCAACCCCCGATCCTGAAAGTATAAATCTACTACTATCAAAGTCAAATACAAAACCTCTTATAAGAGTGGTTTCCTTTTAATGCATCCGGGACGTTGCCGAGCCGGAGCCGTCTCGAGCAAATTTCATTTAGAATCAACTTCTCGCCTCTACTGGCCAGACGCCTTTGTGATTGTATTCGCTTTGCTTACTTAGAGCTTCCCACTTGGCAGCTTGATACTTGTAGATACTAGATACTTATGGATACTAGGTACTTATGGATACTAGATACTCCTGTACTAGTGTTGCTGTAGGGCTGTATTCGGCTTGGTATTATTAGGATTAACACAAGATTTGAACGTTACTGATTGTTTCATTTAGACATGAATTAGGGGTATCAAATCTCAGCTTGGCAACTCTTGTCAAGCTGAGATGTGATAGACAAGGTGAAACGTCTTAAAGGGCTTAAAACAAGTGGAGTCGGATTTATGGATGGCATTTTCTAGGCCTAGGCTTTTGAAGATTGTGTGTCACATGAACTTGCTAGTTGCGCACCGCGGTTTCGCTCACGTGGAAATTGACGTGTCGCACCCAGCTAAATCAATGTAAGGGTTAATTTTCGAAAACTAATACTAGAACGTAAACTATTTTCCAAATTTCATCAAAATCGGTTTAGTAGTTACGGAGAAACGTGGAAACAAACATTCACACACACACAAACTTTCTATTTATAATATTAGTAGGATGGTAGGACTGTTTATTTAAAATGAGATACTAATAATATTATTATAACAACTTCATAGAGAGTAGGTAGTGACTGGAAAGAAAACGGCACTATTTGATTAGTACAGACTACAGATGAATAATCCGCCAACTAAATAAATAAAAAATAAAACAATTAACATTATAAATAACAAGATAACAAAAACATGTAGCCGGAGGTTAAGTTAGATGCAGTAATTAAAATAATATTTTCTATCTGTTTTGCAATGCACGAATATTTGCAACAACTCCCCTACTAAATTACACAGGCCATTTACCAATAACACCTCTAAATCCACTGTTCAACCCAAAACAACCGAACACGACGCCCCCGCAAAACCGTCTAATTCTACCAGGGCGGCAGAAACTAAAAGGAGAGGAGAGAGAGGCGCGAACAAATGTAGAGCGACGAGGAAGCCTGCAATTACCAGAGGCGCAATGATTTTCAAATTTGCATCGTTCCTACTACAGTACACAATTCGACAGAACTTAAACCAAAATTTAAAACCTTTAAATTACTTTTAAGGAAAAAAATCCTGGGAGCGTTCAAAATAACATGATACACATGTTATATGTTTATTTTTTGAGATTTATGTCGGGAAACTACTGCATAAAATAAAAAATATGTAACTACACCGAAGTACATAAAGGTGTTGTGCGTTCACATAGTCACCACAGCCATTAAGGTGCAGAACCCGGCGCGCCGCTATCTCGCTCGCGCATCTTAACATTTTTGAAGATAAATAATCACTTAATATAATAATGAAAAATCGCATTCGGTGAAATTGCTGGCAATGACATGGCAAAGGTACGGCAAAAGTATCATTTTGATCCGATCAAGATTTCATACATGAAAATGGGCAAAACATAAAATCCCATTTTTAGGTTTGAAAACTAGAATGGATCAAAATGAAAATTTTGTATAACCTTTGTAATGTTATTGTCAGCAATTTCACCGAATGCGATTTTTCATAATTATAGTAAGTGATTGTTTATCTTCAAAAATGTTGAGATGCGCGAGCGAGATAGCGGCGCGCTGAATTCTGCCCCTTAAGGTATACGCGCACACACGCATGGTATCTTCCCATGCATGTGTGCGGGTCTCCCTGGTTAGGACCTCGTCCGTTTAGGAGTTTGCACACTGGTGCACTGTTTTTCCTTTTTTAACTGTGGTATTCCTGGCAGCGGTGGAACGGTAATTACCTAACGGTTGAATGGTTACTTTGTGTTTATGCGCGCCTGGTAATTGAGATTGGCCTTTTTGAACGAAATCGGGTCTTTGAAACTAGCATTTAGGATAGAAGGTACCTCCTACAAATAAAATGTCACATGCAGTCAAGTGGTCTTTGAAAGTGGTAATTTTTATAATAGACTTCAAAAAAAGGAGGTTATCAATTCGACACCTACCTATGTAATATTGTTGGAACTGCAATATATACACATAATAATGATAATCTATTAGGGCTGCCAAACAAATAATTCCATCAAACTACATTTTGTACGTGTATTTATGTTTGTAAGTAGTAAACAATATATAGTTTAACTAATATTTTGTCTTTGCTGATCGTGAATTGAAAGAGACAAAACATAGTTTAACTATTCAAACATTTAACACTGTTTATTAATTAGAGTTTTTATTATGTTCTATATGATGCTATCTGGATGCTTGTTTATTATATTGCTTGCTCAATAACAAAGTAAACGCGTTAAATCCATGGTTTATCTATAAGAATCTTCATCATGTTTTGTTTATAGAAACTTTTAGGGTTCAGTAATTAAAAAAGATACATATTATGGTATGATTTTAAATACAATATTATTTATATCTTTTATTTCCAGCCCCGGCACTCTGCCAAGCTCTTGAATGTGCTGCGACAGATGCCTCACAGAAACGGACCGGACGTGTTCTTCAGCTTCCCAGGGAGAAAAGGATCGGTGAGTACCACAACTTACTACCAAGTACCATCCAGTGTAGTTCCTAGAATAGACTAGCATATATTATGCTAGTTAGGCCTGCTTGAGCTGTATAACTACCAGGATTGCATACAAAAAAATGCTAACAAGATGGTAGGGTTGTTGTTCAAGAGTGTGCAAAATACAGTTTTTTAAATTTGAAACTGTCTTACGTTTAACCGCGATCTCACCCAAATGCAGTATATTATTAATAAAAAAAGACCTCCAGTAAATGTTGGTACGCTTAAATTTTTATTGAGCCGTGAAATTCATCTTCAACTCTTTTCTCTATTATTATTTTTGTAAAAAATTGAATTCCTCCTTTCTTCTGGACGCTGGAGATTTCCTTTTATTGCTATCGGACTGACGTGGGATCACTGCCAATTATAAGTGAGCGAGCGGAAAATATTTAATGTATTGGTATCATTCAATCTGAAAATGTTTAAAATTAATACACGATCACGTACATTTCTTATAGTCCCATTACAACAAAAAAATGCTGAACAAAAATATGGAACCAAAAAACGGAATTGGAGGCGCCGGGTATCGATCCCGGTACCTCTCACATGCTAAGCGAGCGCTCTACCATCTGAGCTACGCCCCCGATATTTAAACTGCTAAAAGAATCAACCAATATCCACGTACATACACGTTCATGATTATGTATCATACTTAACAAAAGTCAAGGTACTTTGCGAAATAACCAGTTGACCACGTTTGCCTTTCACTAGAAGTTCTGCTGACCGCGCGGTTAGTTGCTCCACTTCTAATTGTTTTGTTACTATGCACTACGTATATAAGTAGTAAATTCTAGTATTGAGTTCAAATTGTGTTATTTCTTCACTAAGTGATAATGATTAAGAATAAATAAATTATGTACATAACAGATTAGATAATAATTTAATCCAGAGAGTACAAAAGTATCAGTTGGATTAATTTTACAGGTGCAATAAAGTTTTATCCTATTGGCTTTTAGGTATTTTATACTATACATGCACATAGGGACGAGTAGGTACTTACGAGTAGTATTTTTTTACATAAAATGATTACATATGTTTATTCTGGATGTTTTTTTTTATATTATTTGGTAACGAGACGGTCTGGTCGTTTGCCTGATGGTAAGCATAACGCCAGCCCATAACAATTGCGGTGCCACCCAGAACTTTGAAACACAAAGGCCTGCACTGCAATGCGCTCGTTACCCTGAGACATTAGGTATTAAGTCTCATAAGCCCAGTAATTTCACTGGCTACTCTGCTCATCAAACCGGAACACAGTAATGCTTGCACATTACTGCTTGGCGGCAGACTCCACGAGCAAAATAAAATTGAAGTGTCAACAAATAAATAAAATTGAAGTGTCTGTTTGTAATGTCAAACAAACAGCTTTTTAACAAATGCATATGAAAGTATATACGCTACCTATAACAAACCAACCATTTTTAAATTTTTTTGTCTGTCTGTCTGTCTGTTTGTTCCTGGTAATCTACGAAAAGGCTGGGCCGTTTTTGACGGAACTTTCACTGGCAGATAGCTGATGTTATAAGGAGTAACTTTGGCTACTTCTATTTTAGAAAAATCATTAGGGTTCCGCGCAAAAAAGTTAAAACCATGAATTCCAATAACTCCGCGTATGTGAAACCGTGGGCAGCAGCTAGTTAAAAATAAAACTTTCCGAATCTACTCCCCAATCTCACCTACCATCGCCAAAATCGAAGTTCCCCAGTCCATTTCGCCACCTGTACCTTTTTCCTATCGTACAATATTTCACTTCAAATGAAGAGAAACGACGCTCCATTACCAACTGTTTTATTTATAAACTGTGGCTATATTTCAATGGAAGCCCAGATGTGGACCCAATTTGTTACAACTGTTTCTGAACGCAATATGTATTGTTATTTTTGCTTTTGATATAGGTTAGCGTTTGACCACTACACCAATTCATTTTAGGTAGGTGCTTAATGATGATGGTCGGAAGTGATGAATACGCGAAAGCTAGATTGTAACTGGCTTTTAAGAGTGGCTGCAGTAACACAATGGTAGGTGTTGGCTACAGTTACTCTTAAGGGGCAGTGTAGACGCTTAGGCAAACGTACGTTTGCTTGTCAGAATAACAACGCTTTTACGCCAAGCCCGCATTTCGAGTATCACGACATCCGCGCTTGACGCAAAAGCGTTGTTATTCTGACAAGCAAATGTACGTTTCCATAAGCGTCTACACTGCCCCTAAGATAAAAATTGGTCGCCATGTCCGATGAGCTCTATAAAATGCCCCACCACTACTACATATTAGTTGCGTCACAAACAAACAAACGCTCGCCCTTGCATTAGGATTGCTTGTGTCGTAGCTGGCATGGACAGATACAAACATTCCCAAAAACAATTGTGCTCGCCACACAAAGTTGCTGCGGCCGGGGATCGAACCCGGGGCTTCTCGCTTTACATGTTGGATTTCTACCAACTTAGTCACGGTGCCATTGAGTACCTCACTTCAGCGAAAGCTCAAGCTCACGGTTCAAAGACCGCTTCAACCTTATATTCTGTAGGTATCATTTGAAGCTATCATTGCTCTGGTACTTTGGTAGTGAAGTCGGCCAAGCGCTAACCTATCGCGAATAAAAGGAATAAAAATAAGGTCAAATGGGCGCATTACAGTGCCATTTCCATATAACCGGCTTATACCGTCTCGAACTGCAACTTTTGAGAGGTTTTTGAGAGCCATTTGAGTTCAGATAACCACGAAAAGATCGGCAGAAAATTAAATAAGAAAATTGCAAACCTTTAGTTAATCACGCAATCTTCATTTTTCCCCGAATATAAATCTGACCTCTGCTCTGACCCGTATTTATTTAACAGAAACCGCGGCGGCCATATTTAAAGAGAATTAATGAAATCATCTCGGTAATGACACAATATAATATTCGAACAGTAAGTAAACTAGTGTGAAACGTGCAGCGTGAGTGAACCACCCTCGCTGTCAAAATCGAAACGATTACGTTTCGATTTTGAATTAGGATTCAATAGATCATCTGGCTACTAAAAGCTAATATAAACAGCGAGAAAGTTTCACAATTAAACTGCAGGGTTCAACTTCAACAACTTGTGTTTAGTGTACCTAAGAGCTCACTGAGTTAGTAGCTAAGCTAATGAGTTTGTAGCTGTGGTAAAGCCATTACATTTAAACAAAAAGATCACAACTCTGGTACAAATTATTTACTGTAATCATTACTGTAATTAAATAATTAGACATAAAATCAGTTCTGAAGTTTCAGCGTAAAAAACAATTTACAAACTTTTGCTTTTATAACATTAGTATGAAGTAGGATAGGTTAGCGATTGACATTATTTTACCTATCGAAGGTATAACCGAATATTTCTGTTATTTGACTCTGGTTACGATCAATTCGATAATAATTATTTTGGTGGGTTAGGGACCTATGATATTGTAAAGTTTAGTTACTGCTGTCGTAATATATTGTGATAATGGCACGCCCGAGGTTTTTAGCTCCGAATGTATTTTGTTCAAATTTTTTCGCCCGCGATTTAATTATTGAGTCGTTTCAGTTATTTATGGATGTTTCTGCGATTAATTAATGGAATGAGCTTCCTGGTGGAAATGGAAATACTTTGTGTACAGAAGAACGTAAAATGAAGCTTGTTGAAGCACTGTTATAAACGTCACGAAAGCGGTGTGCCATGTCTCATACATTACAATGCAGTGGTATGTACACGTCTACTTGTACAGATCCACACCTTTATTTATTCTGAATTTGAAAATCAATACATATTTACAAGTAGAGAGAGATCAAAAGGGGCACTTGGGCGCGTAAGCGCCTCGCTAAAGGTCGGACCTCACCTGGAGCAGCGCTGCGCGTAACTGCGTAGCACGTCACTTCACAGCACCTATCGCACTAAACGGCATAAACATGTGTTAGACAGCAAGTGTTCATACACTGCACGTAACGTATATCGCCATCACCATAGCTGCAGCAGGTGGCGTTATCTGAACATCTCTATACGGAGATGTAGTAGCATATACTCGTAAGTCGCGTTCTTTTATCATCAAGTACAAGTAATAATCACTTATTATTTTCTAAACCTAACAAAAATACAATCCCCATTTTATTTCTCGTTTCTACTACAACAGCTTATTTAGTATTTCATTCACATCGCGATATCCGAAGCTACAAAGTTAATTAAAGACACGCAGAAACTTGGCGGAGAGGTCCAGATGTATTCCAGTTATTCGCTCTAGTCGCTGGCGCTGTTTTTACTGCACACCCTCTAGGTGGAAGGGAATTCGACGGACTTTCAATCCTGAGACATTCATACGAGCGAGCTTCTTCCTTTTATAAGTCTATGTCGTCATAATTAATTTTTTTGACTTTATTTTTTATGATGTCAATCAATTCGTTTTCTCATGAGAATCATATGTCTATATCGAAAAAAATGAAAATCGAACGTTAGGAACGTCACAAATGAGAGTCAAAGTCGGGCGTATCTACTGAGCGCTATAACGCTCTATACAAATTGCTCATCGTATGTGACGTCACATGTCATGCGTGTGGTCGTAAAGCTGTACTACACATTATTTTTGTTGATTTTGGTCGTGGATTTTTTTTGTGACTTTCATTTTTATTTTGTTCTTAAACCTATATAACTACTGTAATTATGTATTTTGTTTTCATGCAACTACCCTATTTTTGGTTAAATCCTAATTTTTACCATTGAAACAATCCGGTACCAAACTGACATTCTTTTCAACATCCTTTGCAACAAAGACTTTTCCCATTGCATTCTACTGCACCGTATTTCATTCACACGGCGTCCTCGGCAACTCGTTTCAGGGGTTAATTAAAGACGTTCACATCTCTGCGAGAACTGACGCAAACGCTGCTTCTAGTCTTCCAGTTACTCGCTCCACTTGCTGGCGCCTACTATACTTAGTTATTGTTTGAAGTGTGAAATATCGAGAAGTATATTTTATAACTTGAAGAAGTATGAGAATCATAAATTGATAGAAATGATATACAACAACCCAATGATCCTCATACTTAGATCGTAACTTTAATTTGCCTGGAAATACGAAATCGTGGACAAACACCTCGACACGGAACGAACACTTGTCCTTTTTTCTAAGCTCTGTATATCATTTCTCTCTATACGGGAATCGATGCCGCTTCCTTTGCCCACTATAGTCGCAAAACAGAGAAAGAGAGTAAGTATTTGTGCTATTGCAATAGCTGATGAAGATGAATTTGAGTACTAAGTAAATAAGTGTGAAACGTGTACAAAATAAAAAATACACCAAATTTTTGCCCAAATTGATGATTTCAAAATTTATATACAGAATCACGAGAGGTCTCCAATAAATAACACACCATCTTTATAATAGGTAGAGAAAGCCCAATAGTACGCACAGAGCAGGCATTGTTCCGGTTCTTATTAACTCCACTTTAGAAGTTGGCAACTGTAATTTAAACTGCAATTCGACTCCTATCTTTTGGACGGGATTCTCACAGAATACGAATTGGACGAAATATTGGACCAAAAGTTAGTATTGGATTGCCATTTTCGGATTTTGAGGATCAACTTCGAAATATTATGATCGCTCGGAATGAGCCGAGTTCGACTGCTTGTTTTAGTTTCGGGCTATTTTAGGAGTTGAAGAACTTACCCAAAAGGGGTTCTTCGATTGATTTTAAGTTTTTGTTACGCATAAGTACAGCTAAAAGTTTATGAGAATCCATGGAACAGCGGTAAAGCACTATCTGTAATGTTATGGTAGTAAGTTTATGCTATAAAAAAATAAAAAGCGGCTAAGTCTCGAAAATATACAATGCAACAACACAAAAATGCTTTATTGACACTATGAGAAAAAAACAATAGGACAAAAAAGGTATGTACAAAGGGAGGTCTTATCGCTAAAAGCGGTCTTTTCCAGACAGCTATTGGATGGAAAGGATATCTCTAAGACACAAGCAAGGATGGTAGTGTAATAGTGATCAGAAAATAGAAATACTCTAAATCAATAGTAAAAATAAAATCAAAATACACCTTATAGGTACAACAATATTTTACACTTTTTCATACGCATTGGTAACGTCAACTGTTTGCCTCCACAACTACAAATTATGAAATTTTGAACATGTGAAACATCTATCCCAAATCCGTGAAACTTCCACAAACAAAACCTCACTTCATGGTCGAAGTTAAACCTTAAAGGGGATCGATACCAGGCAAGCAGAACACTTTAGGAGCTCGCTATAACCCGAGTTTATTGGCAATTCTTATTCAAATACGGGCGGGTAATCCGCGTGACATACTGGGCTATCTGCGTGTCCGTTTTTTTCCTTATTTATCGTCCCGCCCCCGGGCGGGGTCCATTTCTCTCTGTCTCCTTTATCCGGAGATCTGACGGCGGACGGACGCCTCATGTGCGCTTCTGTTCGCCTGGTACTTGGACAGGATAAACACGTGTGGAGTGTGATTTATTAGCGGTTAAAAGATCCATATTTTTAAACTTAATTGTGTGGGTTTCATTTGTTTATTTATTAGCGTTTACAAAGTACGTTTCATACAAAATAATGAAAAATAGTAAGCTATGAATTGTAGTTTTTATTTACTAGTAAGGTCCGTAGTTCACCAATTGTGAAATAAACAATGTTCACACGTGATCGGCAGTCAAATTCCCCTATTTAAATGTTTTCTTTTCACCGCGCAAATTCAACGCAAAATATGGTTGTAGAGCCAGTAAGAGCTCTTTTAAAAGAATCCGAAGGCCTATATAAACCTCGGTTCATGAGTTGAAGCTAACTGAATAGTTGAACTTCGGTTCAAAATGGTTGGTGAACTACGGTACATTTTGGTTACTGACAATGATACTCCTCCTATTTCCTACCCTGCAAAGAAAACCCACAACACACTCAAACACGTTTGCCCGCCGAGTTTGTATTATTTAGCCGCAAACAGAAGCCGGCTTAAAATGTAAGACAATTTCACAGACGAGCACGATATTTTTCTCCGCGGATTTGAGTTTAATCCGTCCTGCTGCCCTGCAAGTGGAATTTCAGCGTCGAACATACTTCTTGATTTTGATATTACTGTACTTTTAATGTAAAGTTGTCTTACATATATATTGTAGTTGTATCTTCTAAAATAATGATAATGATAACTTAGTATTCCACTATCATATTAAAGAAAAATTAAACGGTAAAAATGTACGATGGGCATTTAGAAGCTTGTTATTTGGACTACAATCAAATATTGTGTGAGTTTAATATGTGCGGTTGTTATTGTCAAGTCGTGATGATTAGTTATTTTCCAAGTAGCAACGGCGTCGTTTAGAAAACAGCCTCTGTGTAAAAAAGTCGCTGTTCATACATTTAAGTAACAATAATATATCAGGATATAAGTACGATCGCTCCGCACTCCGCATCGTTCGAGACGCGGAGATAAGAGCAATCCCATCTGGGAGACTTTTATTTATTCTTACTTGGGGAGCGGTATAATGCCATTTTGTATAGTTTTATCTGATTGTTGGCGTTGCCTAGAATGTTTGAAGGACACTGGACAACAGATCTATAACTATATACTCCGATTTCTTACTTGTTACATTGGTTTGATTATAATCTCAGCGGATGTTAAGTGACAATGATGTCGAAGGCAGCACGCTAAGCTTTAGAATGTGGGTATGTCAAGTGCAGCTGCTGAAGCTCTTTGAGAGGTGTTGGGTGATAGAGTTTCAATCAGAAGATGATAACTAACCAGGCGAGCGCTGTGAGTTATTTTTTACACACAATGCTATAGTTCAAAAATTCTTCAACTTTGCTCGACTATGGTGTGTAGACAACATTCAACGTGAGTAAAGACTGAGCAACCTTGAAGTACCTACCGTCTATTGTTTCTACCCTCATCGTAAAACTGCAAATGTTTATCCAAATGAAAACGAGAAAGTATCCCGAGCGTGTAATCTTCTGTTTATCCTCAGAGTTAGTTCGAGAATTCTTTTCGCAACAAATCCTAAGTATCCGTGATTCCGATACTAATCTTGGTTATTTATTGTTCTGCGTATATAGCTTGAGTACTTGCCTAGCTTGCGGGGCTTCGACGAAAGTAATAAACTCATCCGCGTCACAAAACCACAACACAGGGGAAAATTATAGTATAACATGTCTATTGGCCGTGCAATACTATGTTTGCAATACATTTAATTAATCGTAAGACCGAAACCTATATGTACTATAATTGCGTTTCATAAACTTTATCTCACGTGAATCGTGACGTCATGACTTAAAAGACTACTAAAAATAGTTAATTAATTCCTAGGCAGATGGATTTAAATGATACAAGTACAGGCTCCTTTTAGAACTTAACCGTGCTATCACAAAAAATATCTTTAGGCGCCTACTTAGTTAGACAGTGTCTAAAGATAAACGTTTAAAATGACAAATCTAAAATGTTGCCATGCTTCATCTTTCCTCTCTTTCTAGTCGATCGCCAAACGCGCTGCGATGTAATCCCTACTAATATCATATATGCGAAAGTGTTGTTGTTTGTTGGTTTTTCCTTCTTTCACGCAGTAACGGAGCAACTGATCGACGTGATTTTTGGCATAGACATAGTTTATGGACCGGAGAGTAACATAGGCTACTTTTTATCCCGGAAAAATGCACGGTTCCTGTGGGAACGCGGGTGAAAACCGCGGGCAGAAGCTAGTAACTAATATTATAGTGTAGTATTGAGATCGACCAGGTTGCACCCAAAAGTTCAATTTCTTGCTTCAGTACATTATTCCTCAATACCTACAGTATGTAAATCACATCGAGGCTGTATCTCAATGGACTCCGAGGGCCCTTTGAGACGTAAAATAAGTTTTTACAGCGCTGCCTCTTGCTATAGGCTTCGTCGTGCGGGCCTTTTCGAGATTGCCGTATTCTATTGGTAGTTTCGTGTATTTTTATGTCACAAAAGAGACGAAGAAATTGCGGTTGTTTGTAGAAAACATTTCCGTTTGGGAAATGTTAACTAATTCTGGCTCCTGGCTTCTTTTAAAGTTTTTAGAAGGCTTGCTTACGACCACGTCTCACCAGATGTTATGTGACTAAATAGCCAAAGATGGTGGAAAACGCTATGTTTAGAGTGGAGATGGCTCTAAAGAGCGACTGCTGGAATGTACCGGCAGATGCTCGGTGACAGCTTGTTTCTTCTTGGGCATGTTTGCGGTCAGGCGAGCGCTAGATAATGACCTACACCAGAGGTCCTATAGACAAACAGCTTTCGCTGAAGCGATTATCGCTATCGATAGTAAAAAATGTCGTGAATTAACTCTACATATCACCATGGTAACTTATGTGTCAGTTTCATACAAACTTCGTAACGACCGTAAAACTGGAATCGCCATTTGTCTATGGTCTGGTTTTCTATAATTGTCCAATAAGGTAAACAAACTCTGATGCCAAATAGTGACAGCAATTATAGTGATCCGATCGCTAACCAATGAAATTATTCAAATTTCAATTCCTGTCTATGATTCATTAAATGTGCATTTATTTATACATAATTGTTTTGTTGCAGGCAGTAGTGCTGCCACCTTTAGCGCGGTGGCCGTATGAGAACGGATTCACCTTCACAACTTGGTTTCGGCTGGACCCCATCAACTCCGTCAACATCGAGCGGGAGAAACCTTACTTGTATTGGTAAGCGATGGCATTGTATAGCACGCGCAAGGGAGGCCAACGTGAAGTAAGATAGAAGCAGCTTCCATCTTTGTCGCTCATCAGCGTCATAATTTTCTTCTCTGAACGCTCGAAAAGCGTGTGTTCAGATCGGCCTACATCTGTTGTGCTTAATGTAGGTTTGCAAAGCAAATTGTGTACATTATTTTAATTTTGTAGAAGAAAAAATAATTGCTGTGGGGATTCAAACTCGCTACCATTTCTGCATTCAACGTTCTGGGACTGCTATATATAAATATACCTCAGGCTGATATGGTCGGCGCCCGTTCCGGACGGATTCCAATGAGTTTTAAAATGTTACATTTCTAAAATATAATGAATGTAAAATGTATTGCAAATTCAAATCATAGAAAGCTATGCTGTTACAATGCTTTTCTGTTAAGCATTATAACAGTTTTCTGATGACTACGATTAAAATAATTAGACCTCCTAAATCCTTAACCATTACCCTTCATATTACCGAGGTAACGAAACATTAATTTGTGCTCAAATGATACCTACACGAACCCGCCTGATATTTTCATGTAAACCATTGTGAAAGCTCTTCAATTAACGCAGCTGTTATGACTTCCAGCACCAATCAAGCCTAAAAAGCTTTACAACTTTTGCCAATTCATCCATTAGCACTCAATTTGAGTTAAAAGCGATGTACACATACCACAAGCATCATATATGATTATTCGGACGCCATACAGCCGCATTTGTGTGCGTGATTAGTGAGTACTGACTGCACAGAGTGCTACAAAATTCAACTGATAAAAATTAATAGGTGCTTCGACATTATGTTTCTGAATAGCTTTAGGTACGTAGCAAAATATTTTTGAATGCTTAACTAATATAATAATAATACTAGTTGGAAATCAATCAAATTTGTGGCTGCTTCTTGAGTTTGAAAATAGAAAGTTTAATATACGTAACTTGGATGTTTTAGTGGTATCATTTAGGTATCTGATATATCATCCATTACTTTGGACATGAGCAGAGAATGCTTAGATGAACAAAATAAAACTGGTACCGGACAACAAGAGCGTTGTTACTTTATTAGTTTATGAGAATCTAAATTCAATTTTGTAAGAAAAAAAATCCGCGCTTTAGAACTCTGTTCTGATTTTTTTCTTTCCAAAGTTCATTTCAGTGTCCAAAATTACCACCAGTATACATGTGTATTTAGTTGTGCACATGAGTGTTTTCACAAATATGTATGTGTGTGTAACTTTTCATTCTGTTCAAAACATTTCCGAATGTACTTCCAACTATGTTATGCTCTCCCAGTACTTCGGGACGCAAATCGCTGCGTGTTTACACTAATTGGATTGAGCCCGTTGGTGTGCAGCTCCGAGTGCCGGAACGGTTTCTGGTTTAGTCTGTTGGTATTTTGTTCCATCTGGTTAGTATTGGTTTATTTTGTAAGTTGACTCTGCAATTGGCGAATTCAATGCAAAAGCAGCATCTGCAGTATTTAGACGTTTTCAATGTTGCACCAAGTGAAGAGCATCCGCTACAATAAAAGCAGATAGAACAGTGTAAAAAAATCTATTCTTGTATGTAGAATTTCAAAAGTGGTTCGTGGCTACTAACGGGTGAAGCAATCCGCTGTTATTTTTATTAATTTGTCGTGGTTTGTCCCCAGCTTCAAAACCAGTAAAGGCGTCGGCTATACGGCACACTTCGTCGGGAACTGCCTGGTGTTGACCTCCATGAAGGTGCGAGGGAAGGGCTTCCAGCACTGCGTCAAATACGAGTTTCAGCCCAGGAGGTGAGATCCTAATCGAGCATGTTTCTTAATTTATTACACGACTGCACCGAAAAGGAGTGTAATGTTTTTAGTATTCATATATATACAATTATACATACATTTGTATGTGAGTTTTTTTATTCCACCATATCTTTTAAATGCCTGAACAGTGAACAGATTTGGATGTGCAGGGTATCGTTACATACCGAGTGATACTGGCTACGGCAGTCGTATTTTTTTATGTAACTTTTGTTACATCGACTTGTTTCTGTGATGTTTCTAACTTTAACATCACGGAATACATTACCTATTAATAGGCTGAAAAAGTATCAAGACATCGGTTTCTTACTATTCTTTCAATAATTAGAAAATATTCAGAGAATAGTGAGAAATAGGTTTCTCAATATTATTAAGCGACGATACGATAAAATCCTGATGATGGCCCACTCGCTGCAATTACAATCCATCTTAGTTAACTACACCCCTCTTGACTTTGTCCTTGATCGATCGAAATGACGTGATCTCTTAGCTTTTGTCTCATTTCACTTACCTATTGGATTGATTAAGGGGCAGAATTCGGCGCGCCGCTATCTCGCTCGCGCATCTCAACATTTTTGAAGATAAACAATCACTTACTATAATTATGAAAAATCGCATTCGGTGAAATTGCTGACAATAACATGACAAAGGTTATACAAAATTTTCATTTTGATCCATTCAAGTTTTCAAACCTAAAAATGGGATTTTATGTTTTGCCCATTTTCATGTATGAAATCTTGATCGGATCAAAATGATACTTTTGCTGTACCTTTGCAATGTCATTGTCAACAATTTCACCGAATGCGATTTTTCATAATTATATTAAGTGATTATTTATCTTCAAAAATGTTAAGATGCGCGAGCGAGATAGCGGCGCGCCGGGTTCTGCACATTAACTCTGGGAAACTGAAAACAATCTTTGTATTTTTAATATGGCTACGTTGTAGCACTTGCATTTGCAGAACTATTAAATAAATAAATAATTATACAAGAAGTTTCGCTTTGAAGTTATTGTTAACAAAAAAAATATTGCTCTCGACGCGACGTTTCGATCTCATTCTGAGATCAGATGATCAGCAACTGCATTGGTCATGAGACTAAAAATATGGTCGATTAAGACTCGTGTTTTAAACCACAAAACATATAATAAGGTACCTACTATTAACCGCAGCGTAAATCACGCAATAAATCTAATTAAAGGAGGTACAAAGAGAATACTTTATTTGAACCTGTTAAAACCCAAAAAAAGGGTTGACTGCAATTTCGTCTCGCAAAATAACTATAAAAGCCGAATTAAAAATTTTGCCGACAGCTCTCGTGTGAAGTTTGTGTATAATATACAGCTAAATGAGGGTAGTCAGAAAGTTTGGTCAACTTTGGAGCTCAGTCCAGTTATGCGAGTAGCGGAACGTCCACCGGGAGCGGAGCTAAGCTACTCGTAAATCTGGCTAAGCTTGATTTAACTGATATGTTACAATGTCATTGCCTGATGGTAAGCATAACGCCGGCCCATAACCATTGCAGTGCCACTCAGAAATTTTAAACACAAAGGCCTGCGCGGCACTGCATTGCGCTCGCTACCCTAAGACATTAGGTATTAAGTCTCATAAGCCCAGTAATCTCACTGGCTATTCTGCTCATCAAACCGGAACACAGTAATGCTTGCACACTACTGCTAGGCGGCAGACTTCACGAGCAAAGTGGTAACAACTCAGACGGACACTCGCAGAAGAGTTAATCCTACCACTAACAAAATCTGATGATGGAGCAAGGATGATAGATAGAGGATAAGGATGACGATTAGAGGACTAGGAGGTTCTTGAGGAGCTGTCTATGCTTATTTAAATAAACGCTATTTTACCCCAAATTTCGATGTTCGCAGGTGGTACGCGATAGCCGTGGTGTATATCTACAACAGATGGACAAAGAGCGAGATAAAATGCCTCGTCAACGGACAGCTCGCCTCCAGCACAGAGATGGCATGGTTCGTCTCTACGAATGACGTAAGTACTTTAACTTCTAAGTTTTAACTTTTCACAAACATCAGCCTCATGCTATTTTACGGTGTCTTCTTTCTTGTAGGCTATTATCGAAAATGAGCCTACGTGTACGAACGGCGGGTATACATTTTTGTAATATGCGTTCCCAATTTTAATAGTAAATACTTGTCTTATTGAAAGGAAATAATCAAATCATTCTCTAAATATTTACGAATCACATTTACGCATTGCCAGAGAGTATAAATTTTGTCGTTCAGATTGGTGACACATTTTTCATATGCGGACGGGCGCTATTTGTTTACTTCTTTTACCTTTCTTTGTGTCAGGGATTTAATAAAGGAGAACGTGGAAAAGAAAAATCAGGCGTTCGGCAATTTGATAGATAGATGAATTCGAAAAGATCAAAGAAAATACATGATGTATTCCTTGAGGCTAGCACAAAAATCGAAGCAAAAACAAGATAAGCTTACCTTTCTTTACCTTTAGCGTTGGACTGAAAAAATACTTTCCTTGTATTTGGACATTTTGCGTCGTACGCTTCGTTATTTTGAGAATTTCAAATTTCCTTACGATTTAAGGCTTTTATTTTAAGGAAATTTTAATAATTGCATGCTAGGCGATCATTGTCGATGGTCGTTAGGACGTAGGTTAGGTTTCATAAACTTTTTTAAGTTCTCCCTTAGATACTTATTTAAAGAATCGCTCTCATCACTCGAAACTTCTTAATTCGCAGCTTCTTCATAAACTCCACCCCCTATAATACCCAGTACCAGGAGCTCATAACTCGACAGCAGCTTAACATAATGTACCAGTTATCTGCCGCGCACATTCGGCACTCGAGTTTGCGTTCCAGTTCCGCGTGCCAGTCGTCACGTGCCAGTCGTTACGAACAATTTGTAACAAGTGAAGTGTATGCAAAGTACGGTACTAGGGCGGCAGGATAATGGGGGAACTTGGTGTGATATGGGCCAGGCGGAGTGGCTGCTTCCTAATTAAGTCATTTATAATGTAGAGTTTGTAGAACAACACCCAACAATGCACTACAACCGGAAGAGCTTAGTTATGTAAAAAAATTGTCAGCTTTTGATGGTCTGCCAATATTAGTTTTAGGCTAAGACTCAGAGACGAATATAGGCGTAGACTTTTGATTCCAATTATGTCAAAACTGTATAGAATTTTGACATGTGGAGGTCCACCCTTAGATTCTACTCTGGACCTTACTCTAAAAGTGTTGGTTATAATACACATACAGGTGCCAAAAATCCTTTCCAATGGATTATGTTGCATTTTTAATTTTCGCTGTTGAGTATATTAGAAATTGAAGGCTGTTCATGTTCAGACAACCGTACTAAATGAGCCTGCTTTTAACATGGAGATCACCCGTCACCCGTTCTTGATAATACCACCCCGCCCACCCCCTCGTAATGGAGGTTCATTTACTTATAAGTATGCATGTCCACGTCCCGACTGAATATTCATAACCCTCATGCACGCCGGGAAGATACGTCCACTTCAGTCGCATTTAATTGTTATTATATATTTTAATATTCATTTAGTGAGAGGACTTAAGAGTTTTAGTAAAAGTCAAACTTCTTGCATTTCATCTTCAGACTTAAATTGACTTTCTATTAGTTTAGTCGAGAAGATTGTTCAAGTCAAGAATGATTCGAGTCCGTTCGGTGACGCCGTAAATATCTTTTTTATACTATAGGGTAACGAGACGAGAGGGTAATTTGCCTGATGGTAAGCATAACGCTAGCCCATAACAATTGCAGTGCCACTCAGAACTTTGAAACACAAAGGCCGGCGCGGCATTGAAGTGCGCGCTTCGATCTATTTTTAAATTTGTAATCAACTACGGTGCTTTCTTACAAGAAAAGTAATATATTATCATCAAGCACTAGGTGATATGGTGGCAAAACACTAGTTCACTTTAATCGGTATGAAAAAATAACTTAGCCCAGAGTAAATAAATTTCTTTTAAAAAGTATATGTACTCTTATCTTCATATTATTTATTAATCTAATTTTAAAACTCCGACCAAAACATTTCTTTCTTCTTAAGTAAAGTTACTGACTCACTACCTGATATCAAGCGACAACGTGATTTAAAATCATAATACGCAATCCAGATTCCCATTAAACAATTTAAAAACGTGAATACAAACTAGGAGCCGCAAGAACAATAGGTATTTTGTTGGGAACAATTCTTTGTCGACTCTCCTCCAACCGTCGAGTTGTCGAGTTTTTTTCGACGAAGAGACGAAAATTAGTGGCAGGCAAAGAACGGTTGTAATTATTCTCGTGGGCGGATAATGAATTACTTAGGGAGTATTTTTGTTGGGATATTTTATAAATACCAAACCACCTATTAAAATTTTGACGTGAAAATTAAGCTCAGGAAATTTTAATTTGAGAACACGTAATTTATACAGAATTTGAGAAGTTTTCCGAGAAAATAGAGCCGAATTCATCCCTGTGAGGAAAGACGATAAAACAATTTTATGTTTAAATTATTTTCAAGTTTTTAATTCGATGAAGCCTTTAAAGATGTTTATTTTAGTATATTCGTTTGGAATAAAAATACTCAAATTGCAGGACCATCTTGTTCTTGCTTTTTTACTGCAATAAGTTTCTAACATTTTAAAATTTCTGTAGCCTCATTTTCGTCTTCTGGTGAAAAGATTCTTATGAATAAAATTTCACATTTTGTTAGAACTATTAACTATTTTTCATTAATTATAGGCTTACTTTTGACCACTATCTCACCTGGTGGTAAGCGACGATGCGGTCGACGATAGAGCACGCTTGCCTAGAAATAAAAAATAAAAAAAGAGGACTTGAAACGTCACAAACCGTACACAGATACAAAATGTAACGGAAATTAAAAATAAAAACAAAACTTCACACTAACCCCATCTAGAGTGGTATGTTATAAACGAAAATTATGTTCTTTTTAATAGAGGATATTTTTTATTCTGCATAATGGTGTTTGATTACTTTCTCATTTGACACTGACGAAGCAGTCGAAGGTAGTAAGTTCGTTAACAGTAGCATAGAACTGGCTCTCATATGGTGCTGCCTTAACACACTCGTGAAGTCTGCCGCCAAGCAGTAGTGTGCAAGCATTACTGTGTTCCGGTTTGATGAGCAGAGTATCCAGTGAAATTACTGGGCTTATGAGACTTAATACCTCATGTCTCAGGGTAACGAGCGCATTGCAGTGCCGCGCAGGCCTTTGTGTTTCAAAGTTCTGGGTGGCACTGCAATTGTTATGGGCCGGCGTTATGCTTACCATCAGGCAAACGACCAGCTCGTCTCGTTACCTAATAACAAAAAAAAAAAAGCAGACTTTCAACTTGAAGATGTTAACTTGCTAAGCCAGCACTAGAGCATGCCCTACCACTATTGTGGCCTCACGAGGTTTTTCGTCCCCAAAAACTTAAGCTGATTCGAGGATGGTAGTCCAAAGTTTTGGTGGGTTATCAACGCTTCGTACCAAAGTTAAATTACGTGCATTATTTTTGAATTGTTCAAAATATCTCCACACTAGAGGTAACTTTCCTGAATATCTCTAAATGATTCCGACTGCGCACCGAAAGTAGTCGGGACGCGTTGTATTTCAGCGGAAGTGGGATCTACATGCCATTACCGAGCATTCGATTGTGGATAACTGCGGTAAAGTGCGGTATTACCGATTCAAGCTATCATTTAGACCGGTAATGTCAAGTAACGGGGAATTATATAACTTGAATTTATATGTTTTTAAAAGCGGTTCTTTCTCGTTGCGACGGTACGTAGTTCTAGCTACATCCTATTTAACAAATGCTGTGTTTCCCTGTTATATTAGGCTGGTATACAGGGTGAGTTTGAAATGGTATGTTATCCCGGAAGGATAATAACTCTTAGGTCTGAACAGACCTTAACCTGTAAAGTATTTACCATTGCAATAATTAGTCCTACTGTTGCGAAAGCAATGCGAATCGAAGGCGCGTCGTAAACTGTGCGAAGTGTCATTGTTTTATACTTGCCTCTTCATAACACAATAAACAGTATAGTTGTTGGTTCAAATTAAAGTAATAACACGGAACTGTATTCCGCTATATTGCATTCTAGCTGATCTACAAACTCACTTGCATCGGTAAAACTTCATTATTGCTTTCAGTACAGCTATTATTTACAATGTTTGCTTATTATATTATTATGATTTGTGTGACCGTTACGCGCTATATATATTTTCATGTGATGGGGATCATCTGATCTCTACAAGAATAACATGATAGCTTGTTTTACTTACATACTGTTATTTGATCAAATCGCAAGCTTCAAGAAAATGAATTTAAACAACAACAGAAAAACTCGGTGCAATATCCAATATTAATAAAGAAAAGAACTAAAACACCAATTAACCCCGCCATTTTCCGTTCCGGTATAATATCCTTTTCAATATTTTGTTCGTCTCCTTCGATAAGGACACTGAAGCGTAAGAAATTGATTTATTCTATAAAAAACGATGAATATAACGATACGAGGTAGACGGCACTGCAGTTCCCTTTTATCGTGTTCATTGAGGGAGTGCAAAATGAAATCGCTTTGCCGTAGGTACTGAAACTTAATTTGCAAACCTGTGTGTTTATTAAAATACATGGTCCAGAGTCTTATTTCAGAGAGTTTCTGATATTTTTAATACTGTCTTAATATGTAGCGATAACTGATGGTTTTTTTCAGTTTGTTTCACCAAAATGGCTGATTACAAGTTTCTAAGTAAAACTGTTTTGTTTAGATAATGTCACTTGAGTGGGACACATTATTATTAATAATTTGGGTAGATGTCTAAGGCACAGCTGATAAAAAAATCTATTGAAAAAGTTTACCTCATTTTTAAAGATGTCTTCTACAGCTGGGTTGCAGTCACCAAAAAGAATTCGTCCTCAATTTGTATGACTATAATTATAATTACCTATTGTAATAAGAAGTTGGGACTGTCACAAAAAAAATACTACGTCCCATACAATTCATCTCAATTACCGCGAAAGTCACTACGAATTCTATTATATCATAATTTGTTTGTTTCAATAATTTGTTTCATAATTGTTCTTTTTTACAAATATAAGCAATGTACAGACACGCGAACTTTATATTTTTGCTAAATACGTATAGCTATCAAGCTCTTTTAAATATTGTGATGACCCTATAATCAGCTTTTCATTAGCAATTTAATAAGTAATCAAACGTTAAAACGATTTAGTACTGCGCTTTTAATTGAATCCCCGTTAATGCTAGTGAGCGTACCCCATAATGGGCACGTGTTACAAACGACTCCGGCCCCAATCGGATAACATTTACGGAATAAACCGACATACTTGCGAGCTTGAACATAAACATGTTTTCGCATGCTTCGCCCCCAACCCTTACCGTTTAATACCCTAAATTCCTTCAATAAATATCCTCAGGCAGCCTCGTTACGAGATTTATATTAAACAACTTTTTCACAATATTTACGTTCGAACATTTCCAATCAGAATTTCTGAAATTATGTTTTCTTTCTCTATTACTTTAAGATTTAAAAAGTTTTTAGACTCATCGGTTCGGCTTAAATGTTCCGACGCGAACTTTTATTTTACAAAATTGAATTTCTCGGGCACTGTTCGAATCTAATTTAGTGCTTAGCTACCTTTAAAGAGCTGTTGTTTGCTCAACTAAATTGCAAAGTCGTTGTAACCATCGCTTTGAGAGGAGTATTATAAAAATGTTTCTTACTAAGAAATTCGTCTCGAGCACCAATTTGATTTATTATTATGTCTGCGCCTCGCATTGATTTAGACCTTTCAGTCCTTCAATCGTAAACTTTTTATAATCGTATTTCGTTTCCAAAGCTGTTGAGCGTATGATAGTTATTTCGAGTGTTTTTAAGTAGGTACCTAACATGCGAATTGATGGTTTTCGTAAGACGTAGTTTTTATAACTAAAACATTGTTAGAAAAGACGTTCCGTTTAGAAATTTTATTTTGAACTCGTTTGATGTATTAAACTATTATTTTGACTTATATTCTCAACTATCGGTTTGTCAACAGCCATTCGACAAGTGCTATATTGGGGCCACAGCCGAGCTAGATGAGGAAAGGGTGTTCTGCGGCCAGATGGCTGCAATCTACCTGTTCGGGGAGGCTCTAACCACACATCAGATTTGCGCCATGCACAGGCTCGGACCTGGATATAAGGTAAGAGATAGAGTAATCATGTTAGAGATTGTATATTTTGATTGTTGATATGATATTGTATGATATCTGAAGTAAACCAGACTTAGTTTTCAGAATTTAAAGATATTTCTTTGGAAACCTTAGAGTTCATATCCACCAAGTGCATTTTTTTAACATGCCAATATAGAACTGTTGCTTATTACTTGTTGTTGTTTATACTGTTAGGTTTATGATTCGATAAACAATTTGTTAACTTTATTTCTTGCTAACCATGGATACCAACAGAGTCAATTCCGTTTCGACAACGAATGCAACATCAGTTTGCCGGAGAACCACAAAAGGGTGAGCGAGACGGCCGCTCCCATGCTTGACTCTTCCGAACTCCCACCCCCTCCCGATCCCGAACCTCCTAAAACCTATGAGGAACTTGAAACTCCCGCGGAACCTGAAGCAGAAGAGGCCAAAGGAGCAGAAGACGACGCATGCGTAGTTGTGAAGGAAGATGCTACGCCTAGAGGGCTCCGCTTGGCTGACGAGGCGCGCGAAGTCGCCGCAGCGCATGCCTCTATGCTCGTAGACATTGAAGCATGCAAGCGTGTAAGCATGTCGCGCCGCTTGCCCCTAACTAGTTTTATTTGTTTGTCCTGCTTATGTGTCGTATGGAATTTGCGGACTTGTAATTTCAAAAGTTACTACGTTTTAGGTCTCACTATTACAAAATTCTTAGATTTTTAACAACAGCTACACTCGTTTTGGTCTAGTGAACTCTAGTGTAACTGATTGAAGTTGCAAATACCGAAAGTCCTCACAGCATTGTCACTGTTATATATACGCATCTGCTATTGTCCGTGTGGTGCCAGGGTCAGTTCCGCTTCGACACCGAGAGTCGGACGCCACTGCCGACGCTGGAGGTCCGGGCCGACCGCTTCGGTGACCTCGTTCATGACCCCACGCAGAATATACATGACGTAAGGCAACTGGAAAGGGATTTTTACATATACGGGGCAATTTCGGTAAAAATTACGTCGGCATGTATTAATTTAGGGATTGCGGGTTCTTATTTAATTCGGGTTACATTAATTCTCTTTATGCATTGGAATTAATTTACTGTTCTGGTAATTGAAATATCTGGGCTCTGAGGTAATGACACCTTAACAGGGAAATACTAACTTAATTTATGACATAATGTTAACGGATTGCTCGCGATTTGTTACGATTCTTTGTCGGTAATTGTTAAAGAGATAACATTAATACAATAATTTAATGGATTTTGGTGTGAATTAATAATACAGCTCGGAATTAATGGTTTTGCATGTAAAAGGAAATTCTTAGAGTTTTTATCTCAAAAACAAATAATTGCCTCTCGAAATGGGAATAATTTATGCAACAAAAGATAGCAACAGTAACAAAGGAAGCTTTAACTTCAGCCTCCGGCTAAGGAGTAACCATTTTCGACAATTTTCAGCAAAATCAGCTCCATTGTCTTCAGATTTCCAAAGATCTATTCGCTTTGATTCGCTGCTTAAATATATAATCAAGTTCTTTTAAGTCATTCATTTGGCCATCAAATATTTGCGTTGAGCCTGCTTTCAATTAGGTTCGTCTTATGTGATTCAGGCTTCGAAGTACCTTCGTTTTGAACAGAGATATTTATTGAGAGGGGATTTACTAAGTGAAATTGAATAATATTGTCTTAACTCTTAAAAACGGCTGTAGACTTAGGTAACTCAATAAAAGGGTAGTCATATTCAGGGGCATAAGTAGTAATAGCAAGCAATTATGATAATTATAAAGTTTTTGTAGTGCTAGATTAGTATTCTATCAGCCTCTTACATTTTAAATTATTTGGTTTGTACCAAAAAATACTTTTAGTAGCCGCATATTGGGCCAGTGGTCGCGGCCACTGGATGTCGCTAGACGCGATAGCCAGTGGCTGGATGCGGCCTCTAGTCTTAGTCACTGTTAGCCACAAAATAGAGAGAACAGAAGGGGCCCTCGAGCGCTTTTTGACTAAGCGCCCAAACGCCCGGTCTATCCTGTGCGGGCGGGGAGAAGCCGGCGTTGGCAGTCGAGTGTGTGCGGGAGGTGAGCCACAAACACGGCCACCGCCTCTACTTGTGGCTCAGTCACGGTCACTCAAACGCTCAGTGTGCGCCGATAGCATTATAAAATGAATGAAAAATCTTGTTCGCAAGTTGTAGTCGCGTTAGTTGGCCCAATGTGCGGCATCACTTTTACTTAGATAGGCATGCGTTCGACCGCGACTATTTGCATTAGACATTTGAATATTTGTTCTGTTTCTGTAGGTGTGTTGTGCTGTGCTACATAGTCCACAAAACAAACATAGTAATTTTCTCACTAAAGTTGTTCTCATTTTTCCCATGCAGAATCTTAGCGCTTTTATCTGCTTAGGAACTTTAGGCTGTCCATTAAATTGACCATTATCCCGCCCATTAAATAGTCAACTGGTTAACGCCTCTTAATGCCGGTAATATACCTCGAACGTTGCTATATTACATTCTCAACTGTATCCCGAAGTGTGAAGGTTGAAAATTGAATGTTGTGGTGTAGTTAATGGCGATTGTTTGGTCAGACCATTGTCCAGAACCGTTTGTGGAAGTTCCCCTTTATGCCCAAGTCGTAATGTTTGTGTAGTGTTATACAGTGACTAAACTTTAATCGGAAGATGAGCTTACATGCCTGCTACCTTACTCTTACTCTAAAATACCTCGCTCTTAGGTTTTGCCTGCACCTCCATTTTATTTATGAGTGTGATATTAGTTATTAGTTCATACTTATTACTAAAATATTATGTAACGTCAACAACGTGGCAAGGTTTTTATTAATTTTAGAGGCATTAATTTTTCTTGATCAATAAGTTAAGTTAAGTTCATCCTAATCTTGTTCAAGAGAGGACTCTTGAACTATATGTATTTAATTGCTCCGAGATCGGTTCGTGAAAGTAGAATGCAAGATCAGCTATGCAAACATGGTAAATAAATGCCTCCTTGTAGTTATTGACCTAAAATCTTTGCTACGCGCAAATACGACAAAATATACTTTATAGAGGCATTTCAATTATTAAGTACTGTATTTATCTAACTATACTACATAGTTTTTAAAATTAATTATAAGTTGTGTCATCCCTTTTAGCGAAAACGTGTGTGATAACGTACTGTGTAAATCTGCACATGTCGTAATGCCAGTTCTGTATGGTTGGATGGTAGGGATAAGCGACCCCTGCTGACTACACCTTAGTTTTATGCTGCTCTGGTACTATCCCTTGTGTTCATTACAAAATTACAATTCACTTATACTATCCAAAATAAACATTTGTTTGTTTCTTTTAACACTTTTGGTTAGTAAAACAATTTATTCATGGCAAATTAAAAAATGTTTAAGTAAACGTCTTATCTTTTTATGAGCAGTTTTCGTTGTAATTCATACATGCCAAAACAATCTTTACTATAAGATTTTTGTGGTGAGGCCTCAAAAGTGTAGTGAGATTGCCCACTGTTCTGTTAAGCGAGGATCAAAGCTTAGATTTACGAATTTTCCTAGGTAGTTACCACCATTAAATTTAACATTTTCTGTAAATCAAATATTTCGACATATAAGTTGTCTCACAGATCTTTGTCCGGTCAAGAATCCCATCAATTTTAAAACTCTGCCAAAATTATGACGACTTTTGCCAAAAAAAGTTGTCTCTCCCAGACCATTAAAACTTTTCTAATTGTTTTTTTTTTTAATTAAACTGGCGCTCTGAAGCAAGTCAAATTCGCGAGGGCTCGACCTAACCTCCTAATTTGACTAATATCCATGTGATCCTGGTACTTTAGATATGAATCTTTCATGAATATTCCGCCCATAATTCATCGAAATTAATTATGAAACAGTGAATACATTAAAAGGCATTTAATATATTTATAATCATATTTTTATGAACTTAAAGTTCATAGAATATTTTTATACCAATCCTTTTGAAATAGATTGAAATAAAATTTGTTCAAGTTGTAGAGATCATTATTATACTTAGGATTAATAATACATTATAGACGACATGCTTGAAAGTTAAGTAGGTATACAAAACATAATTTAGCACTTTTTTTTTTCTTCAGCTTGTATTTTATCTAGAGCCTCTCTACTACAGATAAATAAGCGGTACACACACTCACAAAACAGATAAAAACAACTCAATATTATTTGGGGTCATTCAGCCAGAAACAAGAAAACATCGTAGCGAAATTGTCCTGTTACTATTTCTGATAGCCTCTTTCTAAGTTAGTTATTAAATGTTACGAATAAAGAGCTATCTAGTTATAAAGATCCTAGAGGCAAGAGTGCTAGTGTACTTAGTGTAATTTTAATAATCTGAGTATGTCCTAAGGCCGGCGCTTATAAATACGGTTTGAATTATTATAAGCTGGTGGCTTACTTAGGTGGCTGCGGTGTGAGTTTCAAGCCCGCCGTCGATGCATATTTTAGTAGTGTATGGAATAGAATAATAAACCGTTTTGCATTAAGCAATATAATATGTACTCTATACATGGAAAATGTAAATTCTAAAAATCTTCTCGTTTACTCCCTTCTTTATTATGATCTTTAAGTGCTCGAAAGTCAAACTACAAACACTTATAACTTCTCCAAGTTACGATTATGGACTCCCATTCTATATTTTAGTACAAGTATAGCATAAACTTCATGCGTTTACGGTACGCTTCGGTAGTTACCGTAAAACCGAGGTTGTAATATTTCGTACTCACAAGCGAAGAGTTTCGGCACTAAACTTTAGCATCGAATGTGGGTTTAACTGCTCTTGATGAATTATGTGACCCTGGTACATGGCTTATGTGTACTTAAATTATGAAACAGCATCGTTAAGTAGCTTTCAAAAGCTACTTTACTTGTGTTACTCAAACATTGACTTGATATAGAGGTGGTAGAGCGAGTGTGGTCGAGCGGGAACTTGTGCGACTTTCAATCCGACGCCCCATAGTTTGAATCTCGACTCGGCCCGCACCAATGACTTATATAAAATTATGTGCAGATTTATCACACTCGCTCTAAAACGGCGAAGGAAAACATCGTGAGGAAACCCGCATGTTCAAGAACCACAAGAAAAAAAATTCGAGGACATGTGACATCCACCAAGCCGCACTGCGCCCGCGTGGTG
Organism: Crocallis elinguaria; assembly: GCA_907269065.1. Lineage (NCBI taxonomy): Eukaryota > Metazoa > Arthropoda > Insecta > Lepidoptera > Geometridae > Crocallis > Crocallis elinguaria. The sequence goes on along the minus strand of OU026076.1, from coordinate 11,773,985 downwards.
GATTATGGCCCATACCTCTCTCTCTTAGAGAAGGCCGGTATCCCAGCAGTGGGAGCGTAAGAGGCTGATAATGTAATAGAGGTGGTAGTATATTACCACCTGTAAAATGTTCGGAAACTAGACCTATAATAATTAATGAGGTTCCTATGTTTATTATTACTTTACACACAACTTCTACAAAATTGTATTTTATTAACTGACTCGATCATTTTACCACGTGAGAAGTTGTTACTCTCTTTATTTAAATTTGTAGGTAAAATTGAAGCACTCGATTATACCTACGAGCCGCTAAATAAACTTTTGAAAGGGATCCCTTTTATCTCACCGAAATCAAGAATATTAGGCATTCCAAATAGGAGCTTCAAAAGAAGGCTTTGCTTAGTGGAAACTTGATTAACACGCTACTAGTTTGAGGTCCAATCTCAAGTTCTAACTTCCATTCATTGTCGCTAAGCAGTATTACAGTAATAACTTCGGATCATTGACTACAGTGAAACTAAGTTACGCCTAAGCACTCAAGTTAATCAGCACAATAAGTACAGGAATTTGTTGCTGATTTGTTAGAAGGCTGGGGAAGTTTTGTGCATTATTTTCGATAGAGGTGTTTGTTCTGATGAACTACACGTGGTTTAAACAGCAGCTTGACCGTTTTCTTAAAAAAAACAGTATATTTTCCCGAGATTTGATGATAAGTACATTATCAGTTTCAAATACGTTATATGTTAGTCAAATGACGTATCGACATATAAACTAAATTGTCATATTTAAAAAATCATGATGTGTTTTGTCACTACTACAATTATTATAAATGTAAAAGTTATTTTGATGCAGCAACGTAGCGACGAATACTGATTTTTTGCAAAGAGATAATTTGTCAGTCGGACAGTGACATAGGCCAGGGAAAAAGTACGGTTCCTGTAGGAATCGTCAAGTAGATGACAGCGTGGGTAGCAGCTATTATTAATTAGTATAAATTGAAGACCGTACATGATAGTTTATAGCGACCTAGATTAAAAAAAAAACTCCAGTAGTTGTTATTACAAAGTTTTTTAATTGTTGTTTTTCATGTTCTATACGTATTTTCACAAGATTCTTTCAGAACTCGAAAACAGTTCATCACAAAACTAATTCTTAAAATATTACCAGCGGAAGCACTAGGTCAAGGAAGTTTCGCCAAACTTTTTCCATACTTCAAAGCATAAGTTTTGGTAACTTACAGTCACTTAAAACAAAGCGCTCCAAGTCATAACTTAGGGAATGTTTGGGGCGAGTACCAGGCGGGCAGGAAGCCGGGGAGATGCTTCGGGCAAGGAAACTTTGAAAGAAGTTTTGAGTTGTGGGGGTGACAGACGTGGAAGAATTAGAACCTTGACAGTTTGTTCTTGGAAAATAAAATTGTGAACTAGATTTTTCACTTTTATGGTTGTTATTAATTTTTAAGCTTTTTTTTATAATATTATAGGCTCTAGCTTCATGGTGAGTTACAAAGACTCCAATGACAGTACATAATATTGGTCTTTAGTTATTAAATACGTTCTTAAGATAGCCCCATGGTGTATTTTGTATGTTGATTAATGAACTTTTGTAGCGTGTAAGAGTTACGGGACAAACATCCTCAAAAAAAAACCGTAACTGTTAGTTTCATGTCTGTGTTTCGTGATATTTATTGCTATAAAAACATATATAAAAAAACTTGTGTATAAATAACATTAAGTAGAATTAAATATGAACAAGATACTTGCAAATTAATATTTGTCGTTTCTGTAATAGTACATTTTCGTCTTCATAAAACATTCCTCATCTCTACAGCTTTAATTTACCGCATAATATTCTAGATGTTCAGTACCTACCTGTCTTACTTTAGAACTTATAGTTACATTCACATTACAGTAAGCAAACTTACACATTTGAAATGCATCCAAAGTCAATATGTATTGGCGATGTATATTTATGCTGGTCAGAGTATCTTAATCGACTGCAAGAAGAGATATGTGTTTCGTTATAGCGCAACTACTTTCTAAAAGTTTTTTTTAATGTTATTTGGTAACGAGACGAGCTGGTCGTTTGCCTGATGGTAAGCGTAACGCCGGCCCATAACATAAAATACAATAAGATGAATATGCATTAAACTGCTCTGTCAACTTCTCGTTGACGGAAGGTGTTACGCGTTAAAACGAGACAAAACACTTTCTAGTAATTACTTAAGTTACGGAAAGTTTATGAATAGGGGGGCTAGCCTCCAGTGGAAGTGTCTTTCATAGATCTCAGAGAAACAGACGATTAAGGCCTAGACTGGCGCACCTGATATAATTATTGACTATGGCTCAAACAAAAAGCGATGTTTTCCTTACTGTCGCAGTTTGCGGATGACAAACTAAGTTTTAAAGTAAATACAATCTTTATAAAGTGATGAGGCTAGGACGCGCTTCCAAGACTTTAATATTAAATTCCAGCCCCTGGCATTCTGGACTCGAGCTGTTGGTCTTTGTTCTGTTGTCGTTATAAAGATAGCTGCCGAACTTCTTAGAATTGGTGATCTTAAACGCGAAAAACTTTTAGGTATTATTTTTATATTCTGTGTAAACGATTGAAACCACACCCACGTGGACGACGGCTTTTCTCTTCTTAGAAATTGTATAAATTATAACTGATAGTCTGCCAGTGGATTATATTTTCTCATGTTGCAAGTGGAAAGTTTGCGTTTTACGGGGTAATTTTTTTTTAGAAAATAGTGTTATTTATTGGTCTTCGGTGGACACTATAAAAACTGCAAATCGGTTTAGCTATAGGTATACGATTGGATTTTCGGCCAATTTTCGTTTACCATGAGACGAGCTGGAGAACAAACATAGTCTATTTGTGATAAAAAAAAGATGTATGGCGTGAATGCAGTACTAACAAATTTGGGTTTTAATTTTATGTTTTAGTGGATTATGGATTTTATGATTATGAAAAACGAAGGCGTGCTCGAAAATTAATGTAAAACAATCGTCTGCTTTGACGGGAACTAGGTAACAGAAGAATTCAGCTAAGGAGAAGAGCCAACCAAATGAAGGTTAACATATCATTAACTCTTTTCTTTATTTGAAAGTTAGTGACAAAATCTTTCCGTTAACAATTACAAACTCACGACGTTAGTTTCTCTATGCTCCTAAAACTTGGATAAGTTGTCGACTTCTGCAGCCGACATATTTCGAAGCTCGAAGATGCTTGGTGACAAAAACTTAGTTCCACCTCGCTTCGTCCCGCTTGCCGCTAAAAGTCACAACAGTGTTATAAAGTAAGCCACTTTGTCGTTTAACTTGTGTACCTAATAAATATATTAGTAGTATATCTATATAAATAAATAAAATTGAAGTGTCTGTTTGTAATATCAAAATAACAGCTTTTTACCAAATGCATACGAAAGTATATACGGTACATATAACAAAATAACTATTTTTTTAAATTTTAGTCTATATGTCTGTCTGTTTTTTCAGGTTAATCTCCGAAACGGCTGGACCGATTTTGATGGGAATTTCACTGGCAGATAGTTGATGTTATAAGGAGTAACTTAGACTACTTTTATTTTAGAAAAAGAATTAGGATTCCGCGCAAAATATAAAAACCATAAAATCCAATATCTCAGCGCGGGTGAAACCGCGGGCAGCAGCTAGTCTCATAATAAGTTTGAACTATTATCAGTTTTTAAAATAAACGTCAACTTCTATTTACTTCTTTTCTTCTTCTTATTTACGTCACATTAAATAGATTTGTATGAAATGTTACAAGTTGGTAATCTAGTATAGTTATGTATCTCCGACACAAAGGTTATTTATTTTTCGGGTAGAAAAATTCTATTGCCGCAGTAAAAGAGGAAACTGCTGACATAGCTGCGGGGCGCAGCTAGTATTTTCATAGTTTGACAAAGCAAAATCGAAATCTGTTATCATAATAGCACAAAATCTTAGAACTGTCGAAACCAGAGAGTTACATTCCTCTCTGAACTATTACAAACTCAAAATGTAACAGTTTATTGAACTAATAGTTATCTATAGGTACCTGCGCCCAACACGATTCAAATTAAAATTCATTTATTTCTTTTCAATTTGCTTGGATCGCCTCCGACGCAGTCTATTCAATGATAAATAATATATCTAAGGGGCCCAGTTAAAGTAAAAGTGCAAAGGTATTAAACCAAAAGGTAATAAGGCTGTCACTTTCTAGAACACGAAAAGTACATTACTTTATCATTTCCCAGCCTACTTAACAGGTCACAAAGCGTGTGCAAAACAAGTCAATTTCCCAGTTTCCGCGCCACTTGCTACACAACACACGTAGGTAATCTTATTACCTCTAACCTCTTCCGCCTACTTACGAAGTTACTACAAAGCACCTAATTGTGTGCGGCTCTTGAGCGCCAGACAGATTTGACTTGAAATTTCATGAACGTAAGAAACGCAATCCAACACAAGGTTTTTAAAAAAACACGTAGATCTACCTTCTACTGCCTTATATTTGGGGTGTATCAATAAATCGCTCAAGATCAATATAATCTATCAAGGTTGCTCTTGATGTGTACATAAATAAATGTCGGGTATATGTTCAAAATATAAAGCAGTGCGAAATTAAATGAACTCGGTTAGAAATCTCAAATGCTTACAACTTTGTTAGTGGTAGGACTAACTCTTCTGCGAGTGTCCGTCTGGTTGTTACCATCGCTTTGCTCGTGAAGTCTGCCACCAAGCAGTAGTGTGCAAGCATTACTAAGTGCCGGTTTGATGACCATAGTAGCCAGTGAAATTACTGGGCTTATGAGACTTAATACCTAATGTCTTAGGGTAACGAGCGCACTGCAGTGCCGCGCAGGCCGTTGTGTTTCAAAGTTCTGGGTGGCACTGCAATTCTTATGGGCCGGCGTTATGCTTACCATCAGGCAAAGGACCAGCTTGTCTCGTTACCAAATAATAATAAAAAAACTACAGTCTAAGTGTGGACAACTTCCGTTACTTTACCTAGTAAGACCTGTGGCCAACAATAACATACTCGTCTCGACATCTCGTTTGTTTACTTATGCTTCAGCTAACATAAAATATTCAAGAAATAACTTCTGTACCCTTTCAAAACTCTTCGACACTCACCTTTGCCTTCCTTACGAAAATACCGAAAGAAAACAAGATCCCGGGTCCATCGTCCGTGTGCTCGCCACTCACGACTGTTTGTCCGTTGCGACTTGCGAGGGCTTGAGGAGTCACATAATCCCCCCATTCTCGTCTAACGTTACCCGCGGGAAGCTTTTAGTGTTCCCCACTTACTGGCACACACATTACAACTTTGTCACTTCACACACACAACTCGAATAGAGACGTGAAGTCAGTATGGGTTCAGTCAAAATTGAGAGCGCTTTGATTTACTTATCCAAAAATAAAAATAAGCGTTAAGAAATGAAAAAGAAGGTTATTACGTGTGTTTTTTAATATGATGCTAAATGAAATCATGAGCTCACCTATGGTAAGGTACTGAAAAATGCATTTTCAAACAAATATATTTTTGTTGTTTTTAACCTATATAACACATTTGACAAAAATGTTACAGACGGGATATTTATATCGATTGAGTGTTGTTGTTACTGAAAAGTTATTTTTAATCTTTCTGTCGCACTTAGAGTCGTTTAATTATTACTTAAGCTAGTCCTTAGTGTAGATTTGTTTTTTAAATCTACACTAGTCGGTCAGTTATATAGTGCATAGACCATTTTAATTGATTATGATTTCGATCGGACTTATTTTATCTTTTCCTCCTGCTCGTCCTTCTCAAGTACTTAAACAAATACAATTGCAGTGCATCAAAGACGTTTACAGGAAGATTATTCCTAGTAGTGGATCATCACAGGTTAGATATCAAAGATAATTACATGTTTCGGCGAGGCAATGTCCATACTGTCCATTATTATCACATACGCGGTTAAGCTAGTATCTACACTACCGAACATCATGCACACTGTGACAAAACATAGATACCATTTGCGTTAGGGTTGGTTCACTTTACTACTGTTTACTGTACCCCTGAACTAGTAGGTACCGTGCAACTAGCGGTCGCGTTTAGACGGTTTCATGGCTAGGGTTGAGCCATTGTAGCTTTAGTGGGGAAATTATTTCGTTGTACTTCGTTCGTTATGTCACTCATTACAATGTACAGTAATGTACAATGTACGTATGCACACCCTATTTTGTTTATTCGTAAATTAAATGGATTTGCACAATAGACGTTATTTAAAAATATATAAAGTAGATACAGTTTTAAAGGTTCGTGATCGCCAAACACGAACCGGAAGACGTAACGTAGGCCGGCCTCCCACTAAGTGGACATACGAACTGATCAAAACTGTGGAAGCCGGCGATCAATGGGGGAGGCCTATGATCAGTGGAAGTCTTCTGGCAGATGATGATGATGACAACTTTTTAGCTGGGCAGATATACTTGTTTCTAAATATAAACGAGTAAATAATAATGGAGAATTGACAGCTAAGTATGTTTCTCGTAGTAAAATTAACATTTTGTTTAGTTTATATAAAAGTTTTTCGGTGTAGCTCTTAACTAAAGCATGCCTCTATTATTCGGGTCATTAACTACAATCATGTTAATTTCTTTCTCGTGGCAACCCTACTTATTCTAGTACTGAAATTCTAGCTTAACAAGGTTTTTGGTAGTCTAACCCTCTTCAATGTTGTGACTTGTTTGTCTTATTGGTGTCTGTGCGTCCCGGATTGGTGTCGTATGTCATTATGTATAACTGAGTGATCTGTCGTGCCCTAGAGTCTATACTCGTAGATTTCGCCGTGAATACTTAAAATAAAATTTATGTGACCTATATTTTTTTATATCAACACGGTTGGGAAATTTGATATCACAATGTTAGCTTTACAATGCACAGTCGCGAAAATATATTGGGTTATGGGTCTATTTGTTTAAAGTATTGCCGACGAAATTGGGCTCTAAATAATCGTTTTGTTTATTGTATTGTGATTGTGAGCTTATTGTATGTGTTACGTATTGTTTTTGTTACTTTTTTGATTTCATTTTGCTTCAGCAATACTGAAAACCTTTATGTAAATTGATAGTGTTGCTAAGGTAATTGCATGTATTAATTATGATATTATGTTAAATGTAACACCTGCACGTTATTTGTTTAATGTTTAGTATTATTTGATAAGTACCTATATCATTAAGTATACTTATAAAGTCAAAGTAAGTCAGACAGAAATTTAGAAAAGTAAATAAACGCGCATTCAATTAATTAATATTGAGATTTCCATACTTTCACATTACGTCTGTGAAGAAAGCCTTTTTCTACTTATTACACTTTCAAATAAATTAATTCATCTTTTAGTATGATATTTTTTTCATTTCGTATTTGAAATACTCTGCAAAGTAATTGAATTGTAAGCCGAATAAAAATGAAAGATCAGACCCGTTTCCAGACAATGATATCTACTTTTATCTCGTACTAAATAGAGTTCGAGACGGAAAAGGGTAATGCACTTTACTAAGGTATAAGTCTGTTATTTTACACGCACGGTCATGCACAGGTGCTGTACGACGGCAAGCTGTCTTCAGCGATAGTGTTCATGTACAACCCAGTCGCGACAGACGGTCAACTCTGCCTGCAGTCGGCGCCTAAGGGGAACGTCTCCTACTTCGTACACACACCTCACGCTTTGATGCTACAGGTAAATTAAGAGTTGATCACTTATAGAGTTATTCTTATTCGATGTGGGAGATTTGGTCTGCACTGGTGGCCCGCTTGCGGGGTGTTTGTGCATTTCCCTCTGCCGACAGTTACCAAAGTCAGCCCAAATTTTTTATGTAGCGGAGTACGGCGTTGATTCGCTGGCGAAGCTGTTCCAGTAAGAACGTTAAGTTGAACAAAATAAATAAAGTAATCATTTTTTGGGAAGATTTTCCCGCTTTTTGAGTTGAGGCGCGGAGATGGAAAGCACGGTTTGTTTGAATTACACGGAAGGTAAAGGTCCTGCCTGCTACTGCGTGCACCCCAAAAGGGTCTTACGACTGAACTATACGTATATGTATCGGAGACGAACTATAAATTACTAGTTCTGTTCTAAATTTCAGTCGTATAAACAGCGACAGTTGACCATGCCGCTGTTTCGTTACAACTCTTCTTCCTATATTTGAAAGGCTTTCACCACTTCAGTTTACGAAGCCGTTGTGTTATGCTACATGGTGTTGTTTATTTTACAGGAAGTGAAAGCGGTGGTGACGCATTCAATACACAGCGCGCTGAACTCGATAGGTGGCGTGCAGGTGCTGTTCCCTCTGTTTGCCCAGCTGGACCTGCCGCACGACAACCCTGCAGCGGACCCCAAACGGGATCCTTTGCTATGGTAAGACATATAACTAACTAGGAGTGCGCTCTGACCCAAAATGAGTCTTGGCCTCCTATAATAAGATCGGACACTTCTATCTACTTATCTTGCGTTATCTCCTGTCACCAACCAATGACTAAATAATAGGGCACGTATTCTTATTCATATAACTATTTTTTGCTTTGGTGTGTTTTATCTTATAATTCATTCAAAATAATTATGAATAAATATAATAAGTAAGAAGAATCTAATTTTAGTTTCGCTCACTCTCTTTCCAATAGGTAACATGAGAAAGAGGTGGAAGATGTTTGACAGATCTAAATTTAGTTTTACAGCTGTCAAATATCTGCCATCCTTGATAAATTAGACTCCTCTAAATTCATTGCCGTTACACTAGACATAAGTAAGTGGATTAATTTGACTGGTCTATAATATATTTCATCTCTTTCTCATGTTTTCATTTAGAAAGAGAGATTGAAACTAAAATTAAGTTTAGGTATGAGATGACAGAATCGACACCATTGCCCATGTAAGAAAATATTGCCAAGTCATAATTATTTTGTGGTGCTGTTTTTTCATTGTCTAATTTGTTAATATTGTTACCTATTCCCAAGGGAGACTATATTGTGTCATGGTGTATTAATATTACAAGCAAGAAAAGTAATGCCAACTCAGTAACACTTCTTTCCTCCGGAGATGTTATATTTGTTATATACACCGACAAGTAACTTGACTAATTGTTTTTGCGTAAAGTATTAAGATATAATTTATTTATTTACTAACGAGTACTAGTATTTACGGGATACGGCAGAATTTAAGGTATAAGAATAAAAGATGTTGATAATGTTTTATTCATTTCCAATTTAAAAACAAAAAAGAATCGTATTGAAAGTTCAGTAGACGACGCAGCATGATCGTCTACACATACGTATAAGGGGCTTGAGGAGGTTTACGAATAAGCAGTAGGTATCGCCTTTACGAGTTCGATGACTCAGGCTTACATCTCGCTGAGTGTTTTCGCGTTCGCCTCAGAATCGCACTCGCATCAAAGGTATTAAATTTCGCACACGCGGCTAAATTTACGAGTCAGTTAATAAGGGTAGGAGGGGGCAGAAATACAAATATTTACCTGACTGAGTATTTGGGAAGCTAACTGTGGGCTGTGATTTTGATATAAAATTTATTCGCTGTCAAACGTAATTGCGGTTAAATATGTTTTGTTTGATAAAATTATAAACATACTGTACTTTATTATATACACATTTGTTTCCTTTAATTTGTAATTTACCTTTTTCATCGTAAAACAAATAGGACGGAGATATGGTGGCGCAATAAGTAGTGATACGAAGTTGCAAAGTAAAAGAGTCGGTCAAAATATATAAAAAACAAAAAATTTCAAAACTTTCTGATAACTTTCCAGGTAAAACTACTAAATGACTGAGTCATTAGTCAATAGTGCCCTAGTCATGTTTCCACTCCAGCAGCTCCCATACTCATTTCGAAAGTTTCACTTCGCCTTCAAAGCAAAGTATTTGCGAACTAAATCACCGGGTGCAGGTTCGAATCCATTAATTAATATTCGGAGCAGTTCAGGACTAAATGCAGTTTCGGTGTCGATTCAAATTGGTTCTTGAAGCCCTCGATTATTTAGCGACTGGGAATAAGTTAGATCGGCGAAGATCACCTGACGGTTTATATTCTAGGATTCATTGCTTAGGAGTTTAGCATGGAAAAGAATTCAGTTGCAAAATATATAGTTTTTCCGCATTACATCGACTGCCACTGAATCCAATATAAATAAGTATTGTACGATACTGCGCTGTGTATAGAAAATCCTTTCCCAAAGTATCTGATTACATAAACACAGAGTACAGACACATAAAAAAAAGTCTAAGGACACTAAACGCTTTCCTGGGGCCCACGCGTGTATAGAATTTTGAGTTTATTAAATATATTTTAAAGTGTTAACCGACACTAGCGGGATTAGTTTTGAATTTGAACATAGTATTTGTTAGTGGGGAACAACCTTGAGCACCATATCTTTATGGATTCCGGGGATCTGTACGCCGAGCGCTACCTCTTGCAGGACCTCAAAACAATGTGACGACAATTTTAATAATACATAGTACTACCACAGAATATATAATAGTACAAGTATACTACCCTCTAAATTAGGGTACAAAAGCTCAATCAAATTTTCCTCAACAGTCTCAAGCCCGCAGATGAATACCTAGATAACAACTCCTACCAACTTCTAATTGCCTAGTACTCGGCCCCATTTATATTGGAATTTACGAGGGTAGGTACTAGGTAGTGTCAATTTATATTATTAGATTGGGGTTGGTTTATTTAATTTACGGTGTACGGGGATGAAGACGTTAATTTTAATAAGGGTTGCTAGTTTTAAACTTAGGGTCTCATATATGGAATGTATTTCGTTTTAATTTGTTAGCTAAGTAAGTAGGTAGGTAGGTAGGTACCACCAGAATATTGTCTATGATCCAAAAAAGATTGATATCATAATTTACAGCTTTGGTGTCTACGTCAAGTAATAACTATAATGTGGGTTCAAGGTAGAAAACTAACAAAAACCTTTGATATCACAATTCAAAACTGTGAGGAAATTCCAAATATAGCGTAATTTCAGATATTTGCTTAAACCTTGTTCATTACGCCTACATGGCTCACACCTGTGCCTTGATTGCCCTTTCAACCAATAGATACTAGGACCTATTTCACCTGTTAATGTTTAATAGCTACCTGAGCTACATAACTGCGGCTAAAGGGTACGCGGCCCCGACCGCGGATGACAGGGGTCTACAAAATCTCTTGTCATATCGAGCCGAGCGTATAGGCTCATGTCATTCGAGTTATAGATACGGCAGCCCTTCTAGGTATATAAATTTCTTTTTATACTATAAAGAGAATTACTATTTGTTTAGTTACTTTTTGAAACGTTTAGTAAGTAGTTTTCTTTCGATTTTTCGGACAGTTGATCTACTTTGTTAATAAAAGTAGATTATTTATCTGGTTTCTTTAGTTTACTATTGAAACTTATTTCATATAATTAAGTATATTTTAGGTAAATATTATTATAGGGCAGCCGGCAGGTTGTAAACCGCAATAACATTAAGGGATGCATACATGACCAGTAAATATATATTTAATCTATTATCTATTGGTATATTCCAGGGCATCCTGGCCGCACCCACGAGCGAAGCGGCCATGGCCTTGTTCTCGATGATCCATGACATTGTTGTTTGATGAATATTTAAATGTAGCTATATGGGGCTGGCATAATCACTCAGTGACTAAAACCCCTAAAAGAATTCAGATTAAAAACAAAACATTAAGGGATAAATTCGGACGTTTCTTGCGAACATCTTTTTTTGTTTTTATGGTAGTAAATGTGCTTGCGTTTGACCACTATTTCACCTAATTCATATAATATATCAGGTGAAATAGCACTATATTCATTGTTTCTTTATCAACATTAACGTGCGTCGGCCTACGACGCGCCTCTCTTACGACACACGTGATTGTCGTCTATACGAGTAGCGAGTAGCATAAATCAATAAAAGACGTCAAATGTGTAAAATTTTCACTTCCAGCTCAAAACTCCTCGGCTTCGTATGCTCCCTCGTGGAGTCGTGCAGCACGGTTCAGCAGCACATGCTGCAGTGCCGCGGATTCCTCGTCATCAGCCACATGCTGCAGCGCTGCAGTCGAGACCACCTGACGGCGGACACCCTGGCTTCCTTCCTGCACCTGACCAAGCATCTGGTGACTTGCTGCTCACCAAACTCGGATCTTTTGTTGAAACAGGTAAGCGGGTTTTGGTGGTGGAAACATGAGTCTGGCGATATATTTGAAACGGTTTAATTAGTGGAGAAAAACTTCAAACATTATCAGTATAAACTATTAGGTTGGGGAAAAAGTCTTTTCGCATTATAGTATGTATGAACTTGTAATAAAATCTCTTTGGCTATAGTATTTGTATCTGGCTGGTTTTGGTATCATATGAAAGTTTAAATTTTAAAGAACATAATTCCAAATTCAAATTAGGAAAATGTGTGATTTTCATTTGTTTTTCGTACTGTCAAAATGAGTGAATCTAATGAAGAAATTCGATACATTTTAAAATTTTACTACAAAAAAGGTAAAAATGCAACGCAAGCCGCGAAAAAAATTTGCGATGTTTATGGACCTAGTGCAGTGTCTGTGAGAGTAGCACAAATTTGGTTTAATCGTTTTCAATCCGGAAATTTTGATTTCAAAGATGCACGTCGCTCTGGTCGCCCTATTACGGATAAAATGGATGCCATTTTTGAAAAAGTGGAACAAGATCGGCATATCAGTAGTTACGACGTAGCTGAAGAACTGGGAATTGACCACAAAACAGTTTTGGCGCATTTGAAAAAAACTGGGTACACAAAAAAGCTCGATATTTGGGTACCTCACGAGCTCACTGAAAGAAACCTAATGAATTGCTAATGAACCGTGTACTCATTTGTGATTCTTTACTACGACATAATGAAACCGAACCATTTTTGAAGAAGCTGATAACTGGTGATGAAAAGTGAATCACGTACGACAAGAACGTGCGAAAAAGGTCGTGGTCAAAGACCGGTCAGGCTTCACAGACTGTGGCGAAACCCGGGTTAACTCGCAACAAGGTGATGCTGTGTGTGTGGTGGGATTGGAAGGGCATTATTCATTATGAGCTGTTACCACCAGGCAGGACCATCGATTCTGAACTCTACTGCGAACAACTGATGAGATTAAAGCAAGAAGTTGAGAGAAAGCGGCCGGAATTAATCAACAGAAGGGGTGTGGTTTTTCATCATGATAACGCTAGACCTCACACATCTTTAGCCACTCAGAAAAAATTAAGAGAGTTTGGCTGGGAGGTGTTAATGCATCCGCCGTATAGTCCTGACCTTGCACCTTCAGATTTCCACCTGTTTCGGTCTCTTCAGAATTCTTTAGGCAGTGTCAGGTTAACATCACGAGAGGACTGCCAAAACCACTTGTCGCGGTATTTTGATCAGAAGTCCCAAAATTTATATAGCAATGGGATCATGTCCCTACCTACAAGATGGCAAAAAGTTATCGAACAAAATGGTACCTACATACTTTAGTTAAATGTAAATAAACTATATTAAAAAATGTTTTGAATTTTCTTAAAAAATGCGAAGGAACTTTTTCCCCGACCTATTATTAACTTTTTTTAAATCGTTATCATTTATTGTATCAAAACTCATATGTACGCGCGTCATTTGTACGAAAACTATACGAAGACACTTCAAAGGGTCTACACAAACAACATTAGCTTCGAAGCCATTATCTCTACCGATAGTAGATACAAAAGTAACCAACGTTGGGAATTGTCGTATTACCACGGTAAATTATATCTCAATTTGCTACAAACTTTTTTCATATCGACTGCAGAATTTGAATCGCTTCGAAGCTACGCCCTCTAGTGATCCAATGAAGCGTACTGATTGGTGGTTTTTGTACTTCGCTACTCAATATCGCTCCGTTAGTCAGCTTAAAGCAATTAATTAAAACTAGAAAATAAGGCTTCAAAATTAATGAAACTACTAATAAATAAGTAGCGGCGTCCTTATATAATTATTATACAAACATTTATCAAAGACATCAAAGCTTTGAACAAGCTTTGCAAGGATTAATCAACGATGAAAATTTAATATCTATCGTTATCAGGAGGGCAATACATACATACTTACTTTTATTATATTATTTAATAAACTGCTGAATTAAATTACCCCGTAATAAAGCTATTAAGATACACGCTTGTTTATAAAGGTCTAAAACAATGAATAAAAACGGCTTCCAATGAACTTAATATAGAAATCTCTTATGAATATTAAACGTCGGTGTAAAAGTACGCTAAATTAATTTTATTTTTATCGCGGGAATACAAATTAACTCGTGTTTACTTTACGTCTAAAATATTGCGCCTTGAGGTACAAACGGGCGCAGTATAACGAGAACAAGTAAGTGAAGTTTGACCTTTACTTGAACAGTGCAAGGAAAGCATACGTATATATACATGTCATGTGCCCATCTAGCCACTTGCGTACAAACTGCTCAGTATAGTTTAGCATAGAATTTAGGTAAGTTTTGGCGGTGTACACACACATACACAGCACAAACCTGCACACATTTGTGTATAAATAAGTTATAAAAAAAGCGTGGCACACTGCCGTCCACACTACAAAATATAGAACATTGAGTTTATTTTTATAATTACCGATCCCCTAACGTTTCTACATGTTTTGTATTATAATATTTTTTACTGCGTTTAAATACTTAGTTCTTTTTTAGTTTATCGATTATAAAAGTTCAGCTTTAAGCCAGACAGAGTTAAGTAGCAGTAATCATTCTAAAATTAATGTTTACAAACTAAGTTTATAGACAGCTAATAAGTCTACTGTGTAGAACGATATTGAGCACGAACTTGTCTGAAATACAAACAACAACACGCATACATAATAATTAAAATGTTGTTCTTTTTAGCTTTGTTTCTGTAAAAGCCGCATTAGTAAAGGTTGTTTATCTTCGGCTGGGGCTATAAATATTTTTAATATAAATGCTTGCTGAAACATTTTCTTCAAGATAACTAACGATTAAGATTGGATTGGATATCACTGCTGTTTATCATAGTTTATAAAACTATTACGTAGTGAAGTATCGTACTTCTCTTCTTGTACTAGGGCCCCATAAATAAAGCGCTGAATTGCCATCATAAATAAGTTTATAGCAGCACACAGTTAAGCTAATTTGGTAACAGATTTCAGTTCGCTCGCGGCGAATTTCGCTGATTTATTAAGTAGCCAAGAAATGGTTTTTACAGGCCCCATGGGAAAGTTTTCCAGAAGTTCAATCTGACTTATTAACACTATTACGACTTATCACTTATAACTTTTAGAATATTCAAAAGTTTAATCTTAATATATTACCGTCCGTTTAATCGTTGTTCCGTAGACACTGGTGTCGATTCAGTCATTTTATATCAAACCAGATATAAAATTAAAATAATAATTTCAGTATAATTTTTTTTAAATAATTCCAAATTTAAATTTTTAGTTTCAATACGTAACTTTATTTCAATGATAACGAATGTATGTATCCACGAATGTTTGCCGTATGAATATTAGCACATACATCTGCCAGATGGTACGGTCCTAAGCCCGGTCGCTCTATTTGTTTTACTAATTAGTAGTTTGGAAAAGGGTGTTTATTTTTCGCGGCCGCTTTTAAGCAAAAAGGTTTAGAAGACAGTTGAGTTGAAAAAATTACGTGGGGCTTTTGATCATGGTTTTTGAAGCAATGATGGCTGTTGACGAGGTCTGTAGTTATATAACGGTGTTCTACAATAACCTTTCTTGAGTTTGTCTGGTGGAGAGGCGCCCGTCGTTATGCAAAATTAAAATTAATTATGGCTGGTAGTTTCTTAACTCTTAGGCAATAGATAATCACAATTCACGTTTACTAAGTGGTAGGACTAACTCTTCAGTGAGTGTCCCTCTGGGTTAGTACCACCGCTATGCTCGTGAAGTCTGCCGCCAAGCGGTAATGTGCAAGCATAACTGTGTAATTTTAAAAAATGCCTTTTAAAAAAGTGCGAATCGACTTCGACGAAAATATCGCAATATTTGCATCCCTCATATTTTCACCCTTAGTTTAGAAAAATTATACAAATAGCAGCTTTGATTTATAACCTATGCATTAAAAAAAGAATCATTATAATCAGTTGAGTTGACGGAGGGATCGAGTAACATTATCACAAAGACGAGCTACCTACTTGGCTACTAAAAAGATGTGCTACATCAGTAGCGCCGGTAATTAGCCACATTGTCAACCTGTCTTTTGCCAATGGAGTATTTCCCGAGAGACTCAAATCATCTATCGTCAAACCTCTCCACAAAAAAGGCAATATTAAAAACGTGGATAATTATAGGCCAGTAACGTTGATTCCCATTTTATCTAAAATCATAGAAAAGGCTATGCTTAAAAGAATGCTGGATTTTATGAACAAATTTGACATTTTAAGACCCGAACAAAATGGGTTTCGGAAAAAGAAGTCAACAACTTTAGCAATCTACAAGCTAGTAAAATCTGTTATAGAAGGTATTACAAATGGAGACCACCCAGTGGCTCTATTTTTTGATATGAGCAAAGCATTTGATTTTGTTCATCATAAACGATTACTGTCTAAGCTTTATAAATATGGAGTACGAGGAACGGCCTTTGACTGGTTTTCCAGCTATTTAAATAACAGACATCAGTGTACAGAGATTTCTAGCATGTGCAATAAGTCACATAAAATATCATTTAGATCAGATTTTAAAGTAAACCAATATGGAGTTCCCCAAGGTAGCATTTTAGGACCTGTGTTATTCTTACTGTATATCAATGATTTACCATCTTGCACACCTTATGAATCGATTCTTGTTGCGGATGATACTACTATTATTATAAAATGCAAGGATAAACAAAAACTTGAAGAGGAGGTAAATAACACGATAGAAAATGTAATTGACTGGCTGAATAAAAATAATTTACGAGTTAACTTATTAAAAACTAAGATGATGCAATTTCACACATATAATTCTACGACTCAGTTATTGCGCGCAAAATATAAAAGTGACATAATAGAAGAAGTAGAGTCTGCTAAGTTCCTTGGTATCGAAATTGACAATATGTGTAACTGGAAAATACATATAAACACAATTTGCTTAAAGCTAAATAGATTTGTTTTCGCTCTCAAGAGAATAAGACAAGTAGTTTCGACGGAAGCTGCACTCCTTGCATACCATGGTTACGTAGCTTCTGTACTACAATATGGTCTGATCATTTGGGGAAATTCCACTGATTCAGATAGAGCATTTAGAGCGCATAAAAAATGTATTCGCGCGATTTGTGGTGCGCATTACTTGGAACCATGCAGACCTTTGTTTAAAAACCTCAAACTATTAACTGTCCCTTCTATGTACATTAAACACTTGATTTTATTTGTCAAACAACACTCTGAGTTTTTCACGAAGCATGAGGAGACGCGCCACCGTCAGCTACGGAACAAAATTAATATTCGTTTGTTTTTGCCAGTTTGTAAACTTTCTCTTCAAAAAAATGCCCATTTTATGGCAATTAAGGTATTCAATAATATTCCAGAAGACTTGAAAGACTTGACCTTCAACGTGTTCAAATTCAGACTACATAAATGGTTAATCGATAAGTGCTTTTACTCTGTCCATGAGTTTTTCAACTGGAAAAAGATGTATAGTAAACTTACATTTTGTTCTGGCTGGTTCTGACTCCTGACATTGTTTCATTATTTAATGATTTTATATTGACTTTATTTACATTATTTTTCTTGACATATAGGTATAATTATAATTCAGTTAAAGATCAATTGACATTCATGACCGTAGTAATACAAATTTGACATTTTATATTTCTTTTGTTTTGGACCTGTATTGTCATTATTTAATATAATTATTATTGTGAATCTTCCGTGTATTGAACCATAAGTTAAAATATCTGGAATTGAAACTATAAATTACTCACTTTATATAATCTTAGTTAAAATATCATTAATTCTAAAGTTTTATAAGTACTACTATTGTTTAAAATTTGCACGCCATTATGGCAAAAAAACATGTTTGCGCAAAATCTTTGTAATGAAACAACTGTACTATATCACCATGTTTTATGCAAATAAATAATTTGAATTTGAATTTGAAGAAAAAAGAATTACAAAAAATAATCTCCTCCTTTGTTGGAAGTATTTTTGGAAGATAATAGCTAACAAACGGAAATTATCTGAAATGTATTATATAACTACAACTAGTTTGTATGTTCTACATTCTTATCAGTGTTACCTGCCTGCATTTAAATGTGACCTCTCTGTGTTATTATTTTTTCAGGGCATCTATAAAATAATTTTCAATTATAATGGATGACATGAATA
The DNA here is from genome assembly GCA_907269065.1 of Crocallis elinguaria. NCBI lineage: Eukaryota > Metazoa > Arthropoda > Insecta > Lepidoptera > Geometridae > Crocallis > Crocallis elinguaria. The sequence continues at coordinate 11,755,620 of OU026076.1, read as the reverse complement.
CATTTAGAAAGTGTAAACAATAAATAAAACGTATCCATTGAATTGAAATTTATTTGTACTCATCAGAATAAATAAGAGCTAAACATATTTTATGCAAAGTTCGTAAATGAAGTGTTTTGACGAGTGTATAATATTATAATATTATGTATAATGTTTTAGCACGTATTACCATATTACCATATGATGTGAATTCATGTTTTCAATCTCGATGGTTGTAGCGCATGCTTCTCTTGCTTGACACCCCATCCCCCACTGTTTTATACTACACTTTTTTGCACATCTACACGAATATACACTGTCATGCAAATTTAGGTCTTATGTGGAGGCTAGAAGGGTCAAAGTTAAATGCAAGAATGTGTACACTTTGGTAGTTTTGCCCCCTTAGTTTCAAACCGCATTTGAAGCTACAAGGGGACAATCAAAAGTGGCACGACAAGCACTAATATCACAATAGTAAAAGCACGAGCTATTATGTGACCTTAGAGGTCATAATACAATAGCACAAAAGTTACTTTCAATAGTTTTAAATACATACAAGTAAGTACCTACGCACTTCATACTATGCAAGCACTTTTACAACGGTCTCGTGTCCCTTTAATCCATTAGTTTATGTGTGTACTTGTCTCTACCCATTTTACCTTATTCTACACGTGTTTACCCATTCCTCAGCATGACAGATTTTAAGACAACATTCTGCAGTTGTGGATATTATTGTACGCAAAAATAAAACTGATAATTAACTGTAAGCAACATGACTGAATTATAGAAGCTCATGTCTATTGATAATTAAAAAAAAAACTTATTTTCTATTTCATTTTGAAGGTTATAACAAGGTTATTGTGAATAGACGGTCAATAGATGTAACAACGACATCATCTGCTATCAACTTAATAATTATAATATACAACATGATTATCTAACACTTTATACCGAAATTAAAATTTAAACCTTTGTGACCAGCTATTATTATTAAACAATTAATACACCTTAAATCAACCCCTATAAGTACACTATTCAAAACTAGATCAACAGCCTACATAACAGCTCGTAAAATTGCGTAGATAAAGCTTAAAACAAGCATTGTTATTCTTGTAACAATTGTTTATTGTAATACCAATTCTCGACTAACAACAAGCAAGAGATACGCTACAACCATCGGACAGCCCAAATCTATGTTAACGCAGTCGTTCTGCCAATCTTTCGTGACGTGGCAGCTCCTGGATCACATCCTGTTCAACCCGGCGCTGTGGATCTCCACGCCGGCCGCCGTGCAGGCGCGGCTGTACTGCTACCTGGCGACGGACTTCCTGGCCGACGCGCACATCTACGGCAGCGTGCGCCGCGTCAGCACTGTGCTGCAGACGGTCCACACGCTCAAGTTCTACTACTGGGTGATCAACCCGCGCGCGAAGAGCGGCATCACTCCTAAAGGTCTGGGTGAGTCGTAGACACTGCTCGTTGTACATGCCGGTGAGAGTTATTTCGGATGCGAGGTTAAGGCTTTATTTAAAATAAAATGTTTTTAAAATCATCGTTTATAATATTCATCACAAAGGGTTCTGTCTAACCCTTATGTAACTCAACTCTGTTGTGAAATTTGTAATCATTTTAGATGTTTATCTTTACACACTGTCTAGCTAAACAGGCATCTAAAAGTGTTTTCTTTGTGGTAACGCGGAAAGTGTCTCGCTTAGCTGAAAATAATTAACCTAAACACGACAAGCGAAATGTTGGTCTAACCCAAACTCGACGGTTACTGGACCGGAAATTCGGTGACTACTTTTCAGTCGTTATCATACCCTGATCATCATCTTAAAGTTATATATACTCGTCAAAGTCATTGGAACAGCATACTTGATACGTTTACTAGAGCGGACATCCGGTGATCATCTTTCGAATCCATCAACAACTGAGGTCAGCGTTACTGTGTTGTCATTATTGTCACTACACGTGTGTGACTATTTTCGTTAAGGGGTTGTTGTTTTAAGTTCGATCTGCCTTTTACTAAACTATTTTGCATCGTATATTCCAGAAGGTCCCCGGCCGGCGCACAAGGACATCCTCACCATCCGCGCATACATCCTGCTGTTCCTGAAGCAGCTCATCATGATCGGCAACGGGGTGAAGGAGGACGAGCTACAATCCATACTCAACTACCTGACCACTATGCATGAGGTGACGACAATTTTACGTAACGACATAAAATAATAAATATCCCTAAATACTCAAATATGTATTCAATTATTCGTAAGCTTAGTTTAATACGTCAATACACTTTACGTGGGTTGATTAATTGAGTATCATTAGATTAATTTAAAAGTCATTAAAAATTAAGTAAAAAAATTACATAGAATGGTCAACAGAATAAAATAATAAAACAACGAATCATAATAAAAATAAATAATTAATATCAAGTTTTAGAATATCCGACCAGTGTTTCAGTCTAGTTTTAAAGCAGACGAGACTGATACTGGGACAAACAATAAAATTTCACCGAAAAAATACGCGAATTTGATTTGGATTTTGATTTTTTACAGAACTCAACAACTTTTACACAACTACATGTTATAACATGTACTAAAAAGTGACTACGTCTAATGAATATTTCTGGTGTATGTTTCCAGGACGAGAACCTACACGACGTTCTGCAAATGTTGATCTCATTGATGTCCGAGCACCCCAGCTCGATGGTGCCAGCCTTTGACGCCAAGGTATGTATCTATTTGATTTGATCCATTAGCCCAAAAGATTAATGGCTATCTGTGAGAAAACGGATTAAAGCTAATGTCTTTCTGCAATTTTACCGGCAATCGGCGGTCTACTGTTGGTTTCTAAACTACGTTTATGTTCATTATTGGTTTTATAACAACATTATGTGATATTTCAGGGCGGAGTTCGGACAATCTTCAAGCTGCTGGCTTCCGAAAGCCAGCTCATTAGACTTCAAGCGCTGAAATTGCTGGGATTTTTCTTAAGCAGAAGTACACACAAGTAAGTTTTAAATAAACTACTAGCCATCGATGTCGTTGCGGCGAGGTTTTTATACTCTTATAATGAACAGAATAGGGGTTAAAATGAACCGGACGACGTAGCGTAGGCTACATCACTAGATGGAGCTACGGTTTGGTCAAAATCGCGGAATCAAAATCGTTGGGTGCACGAGGCAAGTAGTCGATCCGGCTGGCTTGGTATGGGGAAGGCCTTCGTTCAGCATGCAGTGACCGTCTTTTTTTTTAATTTCTTTTATGCTCTTCAAGCTCCAGGGCTCGCACCCTTTGTTTGTTAATTAAATTATTTTATACATAACAATTCCTTACTTAACATATCCTCAATTTAACTAAAGTATACTTACTCCGAAGACCTAACTAAAGTGCGTTCATACATACATAATTATAGTTTTATATAAATTTGCTGTGAACGTCTTTAGAGCTGATAAAGTTGCGACAGATGAGTATCTTGTATTGTTTTCCGTTGCAGACGCAAGTACGACGTGATGTCGCCGCACAACCTGTACACACTGCTGGCGACGCGGCTGGGCGCGGGCGGCGACGCGCTGGCGCTGGCCGTCTACAACGCGCTGTACGAGCTGCTCACGGAACACGTCGGCCAGCAGATCCTGTACACGGGCCACCCCGAGCCGCAGCCGCACTTCCGCCTCGAGAACCCTAGTGAGTGCTCCTTTACGCGCTGGGCGCCTAGTACTCGTTCACGTTGCCACAGGCGTTTGGAGAACCTTGCATATTGCTTTTACTCGCGCTTTACACCTGGTATTTATTTGTTCACACTACTGCAGCCACACCGAGAACCCCAGCGATTGCTCCTATACACTGGGCGCCTGTTCGATTTGCCGCAGTCGCCTAGAGGTCTCTAGTTAGTGCTCCGTTACGTGTTGGGCGCCTGGTACTTACTTGTTCACGTTACCATAGGGTCTGTGCGTTGCCATAAACGTCAGGCACTGATAAGCCTCCTACAGATTGGGGGTAATTTGTACCGTTAGAAGAATCCTACTTATTGCTTTTTCACGTGCTTAGAAACTGGTGTTTGTTCACACTGCTGCAGCCGCCTAGAGATCTCTGTAGTGTGAACTTTTTGTAAACTACGTTCCTGGTAAGTACCAGACACGCAGCTTACATTGCAGCACTGAATGTATCATTTTCGAATGAAAAAAAAAACTCAGCACCCCAGCATCATTTGAAATCCTTCGCTTGTACTTTAGTACATACTTCATTACACTCTGCAAGCTTGGTACTTGTCACACGCTCTACGACTTGCTTACTGGCGAATTAGTCATTTTTATATGTACAAAATAATCTCGCTAAAAAGTAAATTCAATAATGTTCAAAAAATCCAAATCCTAGCCATAGTTGTGCCATTCTACCATATCTCAGTAAAGATTATATTCGTATCATGAGCATCGCTTTTCTATTTTTTAGCTCAGAGTTAAAATCAGCGCAGACATTTAAAATAATATTTAACTGTTTTCATCATCACCATTATAAATACCTAATATGATAAGTAAAAGAGCATCAAACAACCAATCGATCATCGCTTAATGTCTCTCCCCAGTGATTCTCAAAGTGGTGGCGACGCTGATCCGCCAATCAAAGCAGACGGAACAGTTGCTGGAGGTGAAGAAGCTGTTCCTCAGCGACATGACGCTGCTGTGCAGCAACAACCGCGAGAACAGGCGCACCGTGCTGCAGATGTCGGTGTGGCAGGTCAGTTCTTCTAGATGCCCACTGACAGGAAACATATTTTTTTCCGGGTTATAAGTATCTTATGTTACTCTCCGGCTTTTAAACTATCTCTTTGCCAAAAATCACGTCGATCCGTTCCTCCATTGCTGAACGAAAGAAGGACAAACAAACACATCAACAAACACACTTATGGGTTTTTGTTCTGTTCTTTGGTTTGTTGCACGATCGTGGTACTCACAGTTCCCTAGACACAGAGCATCCTAGATATAGATTAGAATATAAAGTACACGTGGTTATGTGATCACTGAGCATTCTCCTGCTAATATTATAAACGCGAAAGTTGTTGAGGATGGATGGTTGTTACTCTTTCACGCAAAAACTACTAAACGGATGACACTTTACAGTTTGATAAAACTTTGCAGTAATATAGCAACAAAATATCACAATACAATGTATAAAGATATATATATATACCACGCGGGCGAAGCAGCAGATGGAAGCTAGTTTAACCTCCAACCGTGTCCATTCCAGGAGTGGCTGATAGCGATGGCGTATATCCACCCGAAGAACGCGGAGGAGCAGAAGATCTCCGACATGGTCTACTCACTGTTCCGCATGCTGCTGCACCACGCCATCAAGCACGAGTACGGAGGCTGGCGTGTGTGGGTCGACACGCTCGCAATCGTGCATTCAAAGGTACAGGAGCCTTCGCTTTATGCTGTTATTTTCACGCTGAGGAACCGTAGATACGTTTTCTGTCGAGTAGGAGACGGGATTGAATGTTAGGGCGGCGAAGAAAACTTCGGGCGTTGCTACTTTTTTTAGTTATTTTGTATGGTTTCCGGTGCGTGTAAGTCTTAATAATTGGTTATGAAAATGTATTGCTGAGCGTGTTTTTATGTTTTAATTTTTATTTATTGTTTATTTATGTCGTCAACTGCTTCAATGGCAGATAAAAATTTTTGCGGTAAAGCTTGTTTATTTGTTAATTATACGATAGTCCATCGCTTCTTTTCAGGTGTCATACGAGGAGTTCAAACTCCAGTTCGCCCAAATGTACGAGCACTACGAGCAGCGGCGCGCCGACAACATCACGGACCCCGCCGAGCGGCAGCAGCGGCCCATCTCCACCATCTCGGGCTGGGACCGGCCCGCCGAGCCTGCGCCCGCGCCCGCTCCCGCTCCCGCGCCCGCACCCGCGCTCGCGCCCGCGGCGCCGGTGCTGCACCACGCTGCGCAGACGGAGATCGGCGCCGGCCTCTCCCTGCGCGAGGTCGAGGCCTGCAGCTGCGACGACGCACGGACTACAGCCTACAGTGAACTGTGTAAAGTGCATAGCAAGCGGAACGTGCGGGACGACGACAACGTCAACGAACACGCCATCGACGAGGAGCCGGAAGTTAAAACGGACGCGGTTGAGGTTGACGTCGATCTCGCTCAGATCGAAAATAAACTACTCGACAGCTCCGAGTCTGGAATCGCTACTTTGGAAGAGAAGACGGAAACGCTGACGAGGCAGGGTAGCCTCGATTACATTCCAGTTAGGGACGTCGGAGATACGATCAAGGATGATATCACCGACAACACGGATAAGAGCGAGGGCCTGCCCTCGAGTCTATCCGCCAGTGAAACCGCGAGTCCAGAAAGAGTCGCGGAACTGAACGTGGCAGTGGAGAGAGAATCCGAGCTGTCAGATCCGTCCGAATTGTATCTGACTCCGAGTGAAGCCGCTAGTCCTAAGAAAATTATAGAGAAGATTGAGACTGATGATGACGTAGACGACCCTAAGCACGTAGCGATTAATATCGTCAACGACGTGTTGACTATTGCGTTAGAAACTGTGAGGCTAAAAGCTGACGACGATACGGATTCCGGAGCGATTTCCGGTGGACTGCATTCGGAAGGTAACACGCCTAACGGACGGGATGATTTCGAGCAGGAGATCGAGGAGATCATTGATGAGCAGCGAACTGCTGAAATGATCGCAAACGATATTGTTATGGATATCATTAACAATGTCGTCCCTAAAATTGATATCATTGAAAATATGGAGCAAAGTGAAAAAGCAGCGGAAGACAACGATCCTCAGCTGGTGATCCCTTCTGACCATCCACACGAGGGCAACGTTTTACCTCTGGATGGTGAATTCTTAGTCAATTCCAGAACAGATGAGCATGAAAAGACTGAAACCGATGAAGATAAAGAAGCTAGTAAAGAAAGTGATAGTGAGAAAGTTGAGACTGAAAAAGAGGAGCCCGAAGAGGAAAAGGCGCCGGAGATTCCTGCTATTTCCACGATTAGTGAGAATATAGCAAACAAAGAGCTTGAGACCGAAGAGAACCGCGAGAATGAAAGAGACAAGAGACGCGTTAGTTTACCAGGTGAAGGCGAAATGAAGCAGGACGGCAATAGAGCCGAAGGTGTCTCTACACAAGGCACCAACACGACATCGTCACCAAAGAGGCCGCGGAGTGCTTCTACTAGCACCCAAGTAGATTCTAATCATTTTGGTAAGCTAGACTTTGAATACTATGTGATTTTAAACCTACTTCCAAAAAGGAGAATGTTCCTCATCTCCTCTTTTTTACGCAAGTATCTTGGGCAGTTGTTCCGAATTGCAGGCGAAAGGAAGGTGGAAGTCACCCGCAAAACATTAACTATGCGTCACATGTTTTGAGTAGTAGATTTTTAAAGTGTTAACGCATAGTCACAAGATGTTTATTGGCATTAATGTGCCCATGTCTCTATAGCTCAGTCAGCTCAGTTGGGTGTTCTGTCCGGTGATCAGAAGCGGGTTCGAATCCCGTTGAGAGACGTCAATTTTTGAGATGTTTAAATCTTCATGGTAAGACTCAGCGAGTCTAACCAAGCGGGAACTTGTTCGACTTTGCATATGCCGCAGAATTTGGGGTGGGTGCGAGACCAAGCTGCTATCTCGAATTGGCTTGTATCAAGTTACGTTCGGATTTAGCATACTCGCTTTGATGCAAATCCGCATGCTCGAGTACCTCATCTGCAGGGTTATTGAAATTCACTCGGAACGATTTGTATAGGAAGCGACTGTTTCTGAGCTTTTCTATTTCGAAATCGCATCCCAAAAGAGAAATACTGTCGGGATTATATCCGTATTAACGCAGTTGAGTTGTCGATACTACATGGGAAAATTCTCTGATGGGATGCAATTTCGAAATATAAACACTCAGAATGAGGTCATTCCAAGTGTATTAAAATTACCCTGCTGTACTGGTATTAACAGCCCTTGATGTGAAATGTCCCAGAGTCGAAGCGGCCGTCGCGCTGCAGCCGAGCCATGTTCTCGCCGGGGCCCACGCGCCCGCCCTTCCGCATCCCGGAGTTCCGCTGGTCCTACATACACCAGCGGCTGCTGTCGGACGTGCTGTTCTCGCTCGAGACGGACATACAGGTGAGATTATTATTCTAGGTGGGAGCGATAAGGCTTGCACTGATGTCTCGCATAATCGCAATACCCCCCGTGCCTACACTACGTCTTCCGGTTCGTGGTCGCCACTCGAGAACCTTTCTTCCCCATCGGTTATTGGTTCTGCGAGCGATGTGGCCTGCCCATTGTCATTTCAACCTGCTAATTTTGAGAGCAGTTAGAGAGTAGTGAGTGGTTAGTAGTATTGTTAATTAATTAGTTTGCGTTTCCGTTCGCAGGTGTGGCGCAGTCACGCGTCCAAGTCCGTGATCGACTTCGTGAACTGCAGCGAGAATGCGATCTTCGTGGTGAATACCGTGCACCTCATCAGCCAGCTCGCTGACAACCTTATCATCGCGTGCGGCGGGCTGCTGCCGCTGCTGGCCTCCGCCACATCGCCCAACGTGAGTCAACATCTTTTTCTATTTTTTTTATGTTTTTTGATAGCGAGACGAGTTGGTCGTTTACCTGATGGTAAGCATAACGGCCCATAACAATTGTAGAGCCACTCAGAACTTTAAAACACAAAGTCCTGCGCAGCACTGCAGTGCGCTCGTTACCCTGAGACATTAGGTATTGAGTCTCATAAACCCAGTACTTTCACTGGGCACTGGCTGATGACCGGTGATTATGAGTTTTGATGGGTCAGCGGTAGGGAGATCGCTGACTGACCCGTTCCACTTCACTTAACGGCTACAAGGCGAGGAAAGCACAAAACGTTCCGCGGATTCTTTTAGCCTTTGTTAAAGTGTAGTTTACTCCACCACCAGAACGAACTCGACGTGATCGAACCCACGCAAGGCATGCCGGTGGAGGTGGCCGTGACCTTCCTGCAGCGCCTGGTCAGCATGGCCGACGTGCTCATCTTCGCCAGCGCGCTCAACTTCGCAGAACTGGAGGCGGAGAAGAATATGTCCAGTGGCGGCATACTGCGCCAGTGTCTGCGGCTGGTGAGTGGGGGTTCGCGGGGAGTCTGCTGCGCTGTTTGCTACTTACTCAACTTTGTCTAGGGTTTTAATGTTGATATAAAACGGGTTACTTATAAAACGTACTGGGAATGAAAATAGAAGACGCGCTTGTTGACATCTAAACTCGGTTTTTTCATAATGGTCCAATAATTTAAACTGCGTGCATGTCAACCGATGACAAGATTCGAATTAGAATTTCTATCTGTCGTTGGTTAGTGATCCGCCATATTTGTTATGTTATTATTAGACAAGTATAAAAACATGGAACGTAGTTGAATTGTTGGTTGACCTTCATTCCCGTTTGATCTTTCCCAAGAATAAACTATGCGCGACCAAAATTTGCACCGATCGGACCCAGGGCTCTTTGCTTTGCAGGCAGAGTACCTACTAGAAAAATAGCCACGGAGTGGCGGAATATTAATTGTTTTCAATAGTTTTGACGCCCTGCTATTTGATTCGTTATATATTTGATTTGATAAAATCTCAAATTATAATATTTTACTTAGACCAAAACAGCATAGCAGACTCAGTAGTTGTGAACACGCAATATTTATCATTGTCTTGGTATCTTTGTAAAACTATAATATCAGTAATTAATTTATAAAGATGGTATTATCTTCCAAAGCATTGTGGTACAAAGTTTAGTAACTGTATAGAACCAGGGTTGACTGATTACTTTGTCGACCGATAGAACAGTCTGTAGAATATATTTAGAGCAAGTAATACTCTATAGCCATTGAATGTGTTTACTGTTCATCTTTACTATAGTTTAGTTTACTTCTTTAGGGTGCCAAACTCTTTACAAGATGTTATTTTGATTTTTTTCTTTCTAATCAAAATATTTTACTAGTTAAACTTAAAGCATAGTATTCAGTTGTGCAGGTGTTAGACGCTTATCGTTGTGCAGGATTACCTGCTCGTCACAACTTGAGTAGGTACCTACACTAAAACTATAATCATACTCATCTATTTCTATACAACGCTTAGAGAATTTGTACAAAAAAAAACTAAAACAATCGATTCTCTGACGTATTAAATTGACTTCTCATAATGTAAAAAAACTCCCTTTGCATAAATAAAATAAAACAATCGATCTAATTTTTTCCTCTCAGGGCGTTTATAAGAGAGTCATAACAACACCTATTAATTATTTTCTCGCTCTATCTTGTGGAGCTTGGCACCCATCTATTAGTCGTAGCCTACCTAGCCTAGCTAGCCTAGCCATCCTAGCCCTAGTCACTAGCCCGCGCGTGCGTGTGTGTAGGTGTGCACGTGTGCGGTGCGCAACTGCCTGGAGTGCAAGGAGCGGCAGCGGTACGCCGCGCGCCCCGCCCGCCCGGGGGAAACGCCCTCGCCGAAGGTAAACTGTTTCTCTTGTTACCCACAACTGTAACCAGGAACTGGTTGTGTCCCGAAACCGTGCCCTTGAACCTTCTGTAATTGACACTTGTTACAGAAAAAGTTGTGACAGTAAACTAGAGAACCACCCGATCTAAAAAGTCAAACTTTTTTATAAATCTAAATCCTGAAAGTAGTTGCACCTTAAACTAAATAATACCTGCTTAGAGGAGGTTATTCAGTTATCAAAGGAATCTTAAATGACCCTAGAACCTGTGATACCTAATAGTATCCTGAAAACATTCATTACCTTCTATAGGTAAGGCAGTTGATCATTTACTATCAAAAAGCATCTTTAAAGTCGTTTTTTTTAAGAATTAATTACCTTCAATTCCAGAACCCCAAAATATGCATACACAAAGTTTCTTCTTATATAATTTGAACGCCGTTTAACGGTAATTTTGTCTAAAAAACTGCTTTGACTTACCAACAGACACAAAAAAATATGTTGGTATGGGCCTTATTCTTATTGCCAATAATAGTAGATTTTTGGAGAATTGTTTAGTTGTGAATCTCTCCAAAATAACTTATTCAATCATGTGCACCCGGCGTCAAACTACCTATTCCTTTTAACATCCAACTTACTAGGACAACATACATTTATAGGAGAATCGGTTGCTACGAACTACTTAAAAATTACTCTGTTGTAGAGAAATTGCACCTGTCTGTACAATGTAAACTGAGGATAAACTTTGTTGCTATGGCCCTATCGTCTGCGGACTAGGACAACATAAATTCATGGGAGGATCATACAAAACAACCCTAAAATTATGGTTTCACCGGGTGATGTTAATACAATGACATGTCAGTCTGCCATGCTGCTTGCATCTGGCCAGCTTGCAATATAAATATGAAATCCTCATTAATCAATTCAATTGGGTTGTTGACTGTATTCAAATAAAAATATAATTTTGCCGCGAAACGGTAGTTTTTGTGACAGAAATCCTATTAAACACAATATTTTTGTTTATTTTTAAGGAATTTAATTTAAATTAAATAATCAAAATGTAATCACATCAATCCCAAGTCACGTGACCTAAAACGCCCGTGACGTCACTGTTTCAATCGGAATGGGTATATATATTTTTTTTGTTTTGTTTTTGGCTCCACGTGATTTGCGCATTTAACTAGTGTCAAGTTGTATAAGTAATAATATATAATAAATCTCTAGTTTTGGTACATGAAAGTCGTCAAAGTCACGTTAAAGTTTAGTCTAGGCGCGGTCGAGTCGAAGTGACGCTTCAGTAAATTGGTGGATAGTTTACTGAAGCTTCTATGGAGTTTTGGATAGAATACGAAAATACACGTTTTTCGTCTTTGTACTATTTGCCTTTCACTCATGCAAGTTTACGAACACTTAATGGTTAATAATCCACTATTATTACACATTAACACTCTATAAAACAAAGGTTTTAGTAAATAACACAAAATCAACAACAGCACATTTTCGCATTCCCGCCAAAACTCCAATGAGTATATAGCTCGTTGCGCTTAACTGCTTAGTATTTTAGAGTGATTTCTGTGATTATTTATCTGTGCTGTGAATTCCGCGCCTATTTTTCTAAATTTATTTCGACTCTTGAATATTCTCCTATGATGGAAAGTGGCTTCATAAAGGCAAATAATTCCAATTTGCCGAGAATTGATTGTTTTACGGTGGCCAATTTCTTCTCGACAAACGATAATTTCTGCTTTGCTGAATTTAGAAATGTGAAGACCTCCGTGTAAGTACCTACTTATTATACCAAAAATCATTATTTCTATAACCAACAATGAATATATAACAGTAATCGTAGATTCTAAGATCCAAAGTGTATTAATTAACCAAAGCATATATATAAATCAATAAGCTCAAAAAACTTAGAACTCATATTTTAATACATAACAATACATACACAGAAAGCATCGAATGAACTTGTCACTAAACGTAGCAGAGACTAGGTAGTAGTGGTTATATTCTCTTTTCTTGTCACTTTACAGTGTTATAGAAAATTACTCTGTGGTAATTGAACACGTGACGTCACTGCCGTTTTGGAGCAAAATTTAAAACGGCATTTTAAATACATGATAATTAAAATATTAGTTGTTTTAAAAAGTAAATTTAAATATTTTGGGTTATATTAGGCCCATACGCATCGTTTTAAACACTTTCCCAAAATCAGTCAACATCCCAATTAGTTTTAAATAATCTATGTTTCGCTGTAAAATGGAACCTTTTTAATAAACTACAAAAGACTACGGGAGAAAGATTTTTCAAATATTTTTTGGGGGCTTCCCGCACGTGCTTCGTTTTTTGAAAAGAGACTGGAAACTATGCAATGTTTCCCTTTTGTCCTAAAAGTTTCTTTTGTTGAAATGCAAACAAGTGGAAACCAATACCAGGGTAGCATAATATTACTGCAGGACACTCTCAAGCCACCCTAAAACCTTTCTGAACATTCTCAGTGTTCAATTCGTCTATTGTGTTTCTTTTTATGACTTTCGTTATTATTTATAAGACGCATCTTTCTTGTAAGACCTTCCATTATCATTGTAGTTCACTTTTATTAAAATAATTCTTCTGTTGAAGTGCAACGGACTGAAAACGTTTTTTATGCTACCATGGTAAAATAACAGGGCAGTATAATATGACTATAGGATTTGGAACCAATCCGAAACCTTCCTTTGTAAAACGCCCACCCGGGTGACCTTCCCGTAACTGAGAATAAACTTCATCCCTTATTCTTTATTAAGGACGTCTTTTGTTTCTTTTGTTGAAACGCAACCAAATGGAAACGGTAATTGCAATGCCATTGTTGCCAAATACTAGGGCAGTATGACTGCAAGATAGTTTCGAGCTACCACAAAACCTTTATTTAAACTTGTTCTATGCTGTAATGCCCCTTTTTTGCTATGGTTATTAACGCGTGGCATGGCGCCCCCCTCATAACTGAAAAGAAACCTCACCCTTATTCCCATTGAAGGGCCACTAAGCGATTGTCCTCTGGGAAAGCAACCAATGACAGCCAGTTTTGACGTTTGTGCGCTGCCCATTGCATACTTCTAACGCTTTATGCAAACCTGGTATTTTAACTAGTGTAATTATTCACTCTCACTTATAAATCAATTCCATAACTACTGATATCAAAAATGATATTATTTTTGGGTAGCTCTAGTTCATTATATGGGTGATATTATTCTCTGAGATTTAAAGACCTGCTTGAAAATTATGAAAGCCTAGTAATTTTACTGGTATTGATATCGAAGCTTCCACATTGCACCGCTCACAAAAGGATTTCGTACAAAACATTTTATGTCAATAATTATTATTAACACACAGAGTTACCACCACACACGCTGAGATATTCCTTTAGAATTTTGTTTCCCTTTTTGAGTTGCATGTAAAAACTTTTCTAACACTACACTTCCAGTAACATTGTTATACAACACAATTGACGCATGTTCCCTTCATTAGTAGCCCTCTTTTGCATCAAAAAGATACTCTCTAGCGACTTATGCATGCCTGGTATAAATTTATTCAAAAATGTATCCTTTACACTTGCCATTTATTTATTGGCGTGTAATTTTATACCGTTATTTGGTTTTGGTATGTGGTAATATGTTTTGGTGAATGTTTCTTGTATACAGAGTGTGGTGGCGAGTCTAGCGGATGCGTCTAGTCCCGTGAAAGATCCAGAAAGACTTTTGCAAGACATGGATGTGAATAGATTGAGAGCTGTGATTTATAGAGATGTTGTAAGTATGCGCCGGACAAAGTATAAATAATACTAATAAATTATACGATCACATTATACAGACATAGAGACAAAATCAACGAGTTGTTTTTTCCAACAGCTATGATCTATTTCTGGTAATTTTCAACCAACCATTGAATAGGTCTTTTTTTGACAAACGTACCTTGATCGCTTCGTCACTTAACATCAGGTGAAATCAGAGTCAAACGTATGTTTTTTTTTTCAGAAAACAATAGCTTCTGCTTCTGTGTTTCCTTAGATTAAAGTTATTAATATTAGTATGCATCGACTTGTTCGTCGTTTGAAATAATGTTGGATACCCCAATCTGTCGTTCTAATAAGAGTGGCCGTCCAAAATTGTCTTAAAGCTAGTTATGGCGATAAACCAACGTCCACCACTCGTTATACGATTGTTATCCATTTATTACCTTCGTCTTCCAGGAGGAAACCAAACAGGCCCAATTCCTATCGCTGGCCATCGTGTACTTCATCTCCGTGCTGATGGTGTCCAAGTACCGCGACATTCTGGAGCCCCCGGCGCACGCGCCACCCGACTGCGGCCGCCGGGCGCACCACGCGCATGAACATCACGGTATGTGCACAGGGGAGGAGGGTCCGCTCTAGGAAGAGAGGGGTGGAGACTCTTGCGCACGAGGAAGTGTGATTTTATCTGCGGTAATTATTTGGGATAAAACTCATAATTGGAGAAGGGTTCAAAATAGTTGTGTAGAAAGGAAAGTTATGTTGTTTCTGGGTATGGAGATATTTGTATTAGTCGGCTAGAATTTTTGAATCTGTCGTAACTGCGCTAAATGATGTAAAAATCACTCTTTGCCCTTACCTTTAGGAATTTCTGAACTATTAAAAATTCAAACGCTTATTCAATACCAACGAATTGCATCTTTCTGTAGTCTGATATCAAATGTATATTTCTGCATAACGCGACATTACTTACATAATACTTTGTCCAAGACATCTTTTTTCTTGCAATGGAAATACGACACACTGTTCCGAAATAGGCCTCCAAATTGATGTCCCTGTTCTCATATTATATGTTAAGTACTCGTTTTATAATTCCCGTAGTTATAGTATTCATATTATTTCATTCATAACTATGTCAAGAATGTATTTGTATATAATTAATATTCTACAAATATATGACTATAGTAGTGTCTTGCACAAGTTTATGTCAAGCATCCACAGTTTATGTAGTAGTATTTATATTCATAAACTCTTAATATATTGTGTTCTTAGGTATATTACTGTCTTGAGATAGATATATGAATATTTATTAATATGTTACTATCTTTCCTACTATCCATAGATCTATCGGGTTTGTTTAGAACTATTATCTGTGATCGCTATTTATTTGCTTCTTATTATATGCTTTATTGCACAGGATTTAAGACATATTATATTTCTAATTATATTAATTTTTTGTTTATTGATAAAATTGGAAAACTATCACGATCACCATCATTACGTACAGGTGCAGTTGAAAACTAAAACATCCAGTTTTATATTTGATACTAATAAAAATACCAATTTTAAATAAAATATGCCTTTAAGAATCACCGTCTTATTTGTTTATAGACATTTTAAAGAAATACGAAAATTTATTTTAGGTAATATATGGTTTCATTTATTTTTATGATGCTAATAAGTTTCAAAACATTACAATAGATGTTTTAGTTTCCTATTCCCTCAACGTAGCCATTGCGTCAGTACAAAAGAAGGATACTAATAGACTTGTATATCTGAAGTGTGTCGTTTCTCCTTTTTTTCACGCCGCTTGAATTACGCGTCACGATTTGGATACACTGGTAAAATCGTCAACATCTTACAACACTTGCGGCACTGCATCACTGTCACAAATATACCGATCGTTCGCTTGTGGTTCTTGTAAAATATCTACTGTTTTTGAATAATTTATCAAACGACCGAAATGTATAACATCACTTTCAAATCTTACTGCTGTGAAAAACACAAATTCTATACATATTTTTCCTTACTCCGTTTGAATCTTTTATTGTCTCTTTGTTTTCATCGATATTGCTGTTTTGTCTTTGTTTTTATCATTTTCCTGCATTGCTTGCTGGACTTGCATTTACTTCTTTGTAAATATTCTCTTATTACATGATACATTGGTAAAAATATTATATAACTGTTTAAATTTTTGCCGAAATATTACTGTGTTCTTTCCTTTTATAATATCTGTTATTTTTTACTTATTTATTATCATCCTTAACTTCGTACTTCGTTGATATATTTTGTCTGAATTATTTTCTTCGCCGGCTTGTCTGTCGCTTCCCAACGCAGGCTCCCGCCCTCTCTTCCCCCAGTGGTCTCATCACGTGTACCCTCAGTTCCTGCCCGGTGGGCATCCGGCTCACCGCCATCCACACACGCACTGCAAGCTCGAATGCGGGCAACACGTTAACAATAATACGCACGCACACACACGCATCGCTAGTTACCACCGCGCTCACGCAGGTAACGCGGCCGTTGACAACGAATAGAGGTGCTCGCATCACATTTATCACAAAATTCAGTGGGTATGACTTAAAAAAAGTTTAAAGAACAGTCTAATAATGCTCTCAAAATAGTGGTCCTGTAAAGTTTCCATGAGGTACCTTTTTAAAAAGTTTGAATAGAACAAACACGATTCTGGTCTAACCGATTATGGACAGAGTATTTATCATACAAATTGAAATCAACTAGGCAAATACAGTAAATTATGTTTTTTTGGTAAACTTGCTCAGACATACAATGTCTGTAGTTTCTTTGAAACTTCTCTGAAGTAACAACATTGAGTTTTGACAATAACATTACAAGAAATGAAGCCTACAGAAGTGCAAAAACACATAGATACAATATTTTCCCGCTTCAATGTTTTGGTGGTGGCCAACTTGGGGCTGTGATGCGGACTCCTCAAATAATCTATGTTGGTCGATGTTCGCGGACACTGTTTTGTCTTGATGATGTTATCTGCAATAATGGCCATTATTGTCGTGTAAATCAATTATTACCACCATACACATTGAATGTACCAATAACAAGACAAGGTAGTGTAAGATTTGCACCGCTTAGGCACAGCTTATCATTTAATTTTCTTATGATTGAGTTGCGAAATCATTTAAAATAGAATCTTCAAATACATGTAGACTGTACCAGATAACAATATCTTTATTAGTGATTGATGTAGTGGTATTTTTAACATAATTCAGTTAGTATTTGAATAGTATAATAGTCCCCTTAAAGTTCCTATAACTATAATAATCTTCCTGCTTATTGAAGCGAGCTTGGTCGATGTTGTCTCAAATGAGTCAATTTATTTACGATATAGACTAACGAATGTTTTTCTTTATATTTCATATAGAACACAACGGCGATGATGTGGAATACGCGATGATAGTCGTTGATGAAAATAACTCTACGATCAATGATATGGACTCTCCTTCTATGAAGGTAAGATCATTTTGAAGTTTAACATTGTGATTCGATTGTATGGAGATCGCATGTAGTTTAGATTGTAATAACTTCTTAGTTTTTTTCAATAAACTTCTATCTTAATCACGATAGATAAATAAATTAAATAACAAATAATCGTAGTTGTTGTTATAAAGAAGTAACTATTTATTTCATTTTGATATCATCTCTTAATTTTAATATTGGTTTATCTTTCAAATTTTTATAGATTAGAAATTCCTAGCATGGTTTCCAGTTATGACTGATTGGATATAAAATTTTACATCAATTGTATACTTACAAGACAATTGATGTAATTTTTTCTCTTAGCTTAGATTCTTACAGGAATTTAGATTTAGGATTTACTTAATATGTAGTTTTGAAGGCATGCCATTCAAACTCCTGAATTTTGATTCAATCGCGATCATTTTATCAGTTTCATACATTTTCGGTTTAGCAAAATGATTTTGCTGTTTTCCCATTCATTTTGTTATCGATGTCGCTAAATGAGGAATGTGTGTGAAATATTATGTGTGGATGTTCATGTGATTAGTGAACGCTTTATTACATTCGTTTTTGTTTTGCTGTTACAATAAAATAAATAAGGAGACGGAAGGGAAGGAAGAGGTTGTCGCCAAAATAGAGACTACGACAGACGAACTCAAGCCCAATTCCGGGGAGAAACCAAAGACAAGCGACATCCCTGAACCGTCGCCATCTTCGGAAAAAGAAGAGCCGCTTTTCAAATCAAGTCTCCGAGTGAAAATACAACCAAAACCTAAGGTCAGTTAAAAGGAATCCATCGGGAAAAGAGTTGAAGATATTCTACTATCTGTCTCTATTAGTTTATGCGTCTCCTTTAACTCTGGTGTTTTGAGTTCTCTAGCTGTCGTTGTAGCTTTCATTAAAATGGGATAGCCTTGATAACTTCTCTTATAAGATCTAACAAATCTTGTATTGAATTTTATTTCTTCCCATTATAATGAAATTAATACGTGTTAACTATTGCTGCCCTGTTGTAATTACAATCGATGGGTATTTTTTTTCTGTATACTAAACGATTGTTATTGTCCTGTTAAAAGCCTCCGACCTCAAGGTCAAAAACATTGTCTGGAATTACGGTGTCAGTGGTCAATTTGGTTTGTAAACGATCGTTAATAACTACACGAGTTTTAGCGTAATCACTTTTGGCTGGTTTTGGAAACTCATCTCCACCTTGATTCTACACTTTATTTAACACAACTCAGTGTCATTTACAACAGTGAATCCAATTCCAGTCATTCACAAGAAGCTTTTCACAAAAACTGTGTGTAACATTCATACACAGATTAGGCTAAGCTACGCTCACAAATATGTATAAGGCTCAAAAACACAACACATGTGTAAGTACACAGCACCTAGCACAACACATTGTGAAATCTAAAAATACTTTGCGTGTGGTTTTCTGAAACGAACTTTATGTAGCAATCATTTTAATGAGAAATTTTGATAGATGATCTAAAATTGGTTCAAAGCGTTTGATTATACGTTTGTTTCAGTTGGTATGTTTATGTTTTCGTAATCATTACTTTTATGGTATTTCTGGCATGCATGTGTGCTTTGCTTGCTTCTTCTCTCTGTTTCAACGCATGTGTTACCTTGTTACCTTCACCTAAACAAATCGAAACTCAATTGTATACTTTCTCTTAAGTTTGTAGTGAAATTATAATAATTGTTCTCTACTTTTAATGAGTCTTTAAGGTAAGACAAGAATGACTCAAAATTTAGAACCAAGCTAAGTATGATGAATTTGTTAAAATTATATTTAATGTGTTTGTCAAGTAGTAAAAATTATGGTAACGAAGTATTACGCTTAGGTTGCAAACGATTTGAAGTCTTATACTCCTGTTAACAGAGCGTGGATTCGATTGAAGATGCCGGCTCTTTCCACTTGAACTCAAATGAGACTACGAACAATGATCCAGAGACGTCCAGCGAAATCGCTCTGGACGACAATAAGCTTCCGGTCAGTACTGATGTTGATAATTTAAGTAGTATATAAATTTTTTTATGCCTATGTTGTAGCTATGACAATAAAATATAAAAGACACAACATGATATGACACCCAAATTTCATTATTGACTTGGCTAAGCTAACTGAACTATTGAAAGCTTCTAATTGGTCAAAGTTTTGTCTTCATTTTTCACTGATTCATTTCCTTTTAGTGTATTCGTGACAGGTGTATGTTTCTTTTCATCATTGTCTTTATGTTCAATGCTACGATCATTTCCTTTATCATTATTATTAAAACTACGTATTTTATTTGAGAAGTGAAGGACTTTATAGGTCCAGTTATGTATTATATGGTGGACTCTATTAATTCGTTTATTATGTGTCACTTACAGGTGAGCAATGATGAATCATGGACTGATGTTAATCTGAATGAGGATGGTGAAAGAGGACCTGCTACCATTACAGGCAGGACGAGGGATCACGAAGGGAACATTCACGAAGGTACCTTATGAAGTGTTGAATGTCTATATTAAAAATATTATACAATTTTTATCTTGCCCTTTTGTCTAATTTGTTGTTATGTTTCTGTTTCAGATATTGACAAACAAATACACATGAGGAATTCAGAATCTCATCATCATGTTCAACAAAGGCATCAAAATAGAAGTTTACAAGCTGCTCAGAGACATTTACATCCTGTAAGTTTTTTGTCTTTGGATTCATTTTAATTTTATAGACTCCAAGATAAGTCGATTGTTCAAAAATCCTGACGATTTTACATTGCGCATTTAGTACAAGTTCATTGAACTAATATAAAAGCTAGACATCGTCATCAGACTTCATTTGTTCTGTGCTGGGTTGTCTTTATTGGTAACCATTTTATCAGAGTTATCCTTCCGTCGTCATATCTAACAGATTAACAATCAAAACTAACGCTTAAACACTTAGCTATACTTCTGCACTAGAATTATCTGAGTCGCAGGTGGAATGGAAAAATTGATACACAACAGATAACAATTAAAACCCGAGACTAAACTTCATGGTCACCAAAAAAGTTTGCCCGGTCGAGATCGAACCCGAGGCCCCAAGCTTAGCAGAACTACTACCCTAACGGAATCGTTGATTATTAACTAGAACTGGATATAATTACGAAACCAGCTAACTTTCTCCTTCTAGGATAACGAAACCCTAGCCGGCCTGAATGCGATGAACGCCTCCATGTCAGTGGACGGCGTGTCCCGCGAGGCCTCCCTGACGCACAAGCTGGAGACAGCGCTGGGCCCCGTCTGCCCCCTCCTGCGGGAGATCATGCTGGACTTCGCTCCCTTCCTCTCCAAGACGCTGGTGGGCAGCCACGGCCAGGAACTGCTGATGGAGGGTAAAGGTTTTATGTACTTTGCTAGTTTTGAAGCTTCGACTACTACAAATTCAGAATTCCAAAGTCAGTTTATAAACGGACTGAGTCTAAAATTAAAGGATTGTGAATTTATTTTAGAGTTTATTCCAAATTTGGAATATATTTCTGGTATATAATTTACATGTGGACTCTCAATATGTTTGAAACTTTCCCTTGCGTAACATAAACGTTTACATACTCATACCCCTGCACTAGGACTCCCTTATCCCAGTGGCATGGTCACACATAGATACACAACGCAAACATCCAAGAACAAACTTTACGTTCACAGTACAAAATCTGCCCCGGTTGGGATCAAACCCACGGACCCTCGATTTGCAGGTAGAGGATCAACCAGCCATGGAGCCGTTACGATATCACCTTTCGTACCCTTAGGTCTCCAAACGTTCAAATCCAGCACGTCGGTGGTGGAGCTGGTGATGTTGCTGTGCTCGCAGGAGTGGCAGAACTCTCTGCAGAAGCACGCGGGACTCGCCTTCATAGAGCTCATCAACGAGGGCCGCCTGCTGTCGCACGCCATGCGCGACCACATCGTGCGCGTCGCCAACGAGGCCGAGTTCATACTCAACAGGATGCGCGCCGACGACGTGCTGAAGCACGCGGACTTTGAGGTTAGTGTTGCAGCACTACAGGTGCGAGGACATAGGATGAAAATTGGTTTTTCAGTGAAACGGTTGAGGAATATGAACAAACTAAATCAGCAACAGAACTGGCTTCCAAGCTTAGCTGCTGGAACACACCATCAAATATAAGATTTTGTCTCTGTTTGTTCCTTATCTTTCCTATCTTAATGGTTGGCGATCAGTTCACTATTTACATCATTGGTTGGTGGTCCACCACACTTGTTTATATTATCTTAGGCAAGTGTAAAAACACGGACTTTACGTACTATACGCGCGTTATACCTTGGTAGCTGTTAATTTAGAGTCGGATAGCTATTAAGTTAACAGTATGTTTAGTGACGCTGTCTTTCTCCAGCGCTATCTTTTCCACCATTGTTCAGGCTGACTAAGATCCGTGACGCGGTTGTACCCATAGTGTTGACAATGTAGTGATCGTGACGCGTTGCCCCTCAGTGTTTGTGCGCCACAAGTGGTGCGGAGCGAGCGGAAGAGGAGCGCGCGTGCGAGCGGCTGATAGCCGCCGCGCGCCGCCGTGACACCGGCGCCGCCGCGCGCCTGCTCGACAAGTTGCGCCACGCCGCCGCCAACGTGGGCCCGCAGCCGGGGTCAGTTACCTAGTACACTGTACACTACACTAGCACAGTAGAGTGCGGCGGCGAGTGTACCGTGCGTGTGTTGCAGGGGCGCGCACCAGTTCTGGAAGCTGGACTCGTGGGAGGACGACGCGCGGCGGCGGCGGCGGCTGGTACCGGACGCGCGTGGGCATCGGCACGCCGCCGCCGCGCTGTGCCGCGCGCCGCACAACCCGCCGCCGCACGACGCCATCCTGCAGGTGAGTGCCGCCGCGCCGCTGGCGGGACGCGCCGGGCCGTCCGCCACCCACCCACACTGTGTCGTGACTCGTGCCCGCAGGCCACGGAGGAGCTGCACGCGCGCATCGCGGCGGGGGGCGCGGGGCGCGGCGCGCAGCTGCCAACGCCGGCCGCCGCCGAGCTGCTGGACGACGCCGAGCTGCTGCTGGACGACCGGGAGATAGACGCTGACCTCACCGGTATGTACGATGAATGGATGGTGGATGGTTTTTTTATGTTATTTGGTAACGAGACGATCTGGTCGTTTGCCTGATGGTAAGAATAACGCCGGCCCATAACAATCGCAGTGCCACCCAGAACTTTGAAACACAAAGGCCTGCGCGCATTCAATTCAATTCAATATGCATTTATTCAAGTAGGTACATACAAGGTACACTTTTGAACGTTAATTACAATAAGATAAAATATCCAATAACAATTAATATAAGTAGAATTACTGTGTTTCGGTTTGATGACCGGGATACTTAGCCAGTGAAATTATTCTACCTAATGTCTCAGGGGTAACGAGCGCACTGCAGTGCCGCGCAGGCTTTGTGTTTTAAAGTTCTGAGTGGCACTGCAGTTGTTATGGGCTGGCGTTATCCTTACCATCATGCAAACGACCAGCCCGTCTCGTTATCAAATAGCATAAAAAAGGAACTTTTGGGCCTACATTTTAGAAAAAAAGTTCTGTCTAAAGCACATTTTATGTGTTTTTCTAGGTCCAGTGAACATAAGCACGAAAGCGAAGCTGGTGGCGCCCGGGCTGGTGGCGCCGGGGACCGTGTCGCTCACATCCACGGAGCTGTACTTTGAGGTGGACGAGGACGACTCGGAGTACAAGAAGATAGACCCTGAGGTAAGTGGCTTAGAGCTCGTTTTCCTTTATAATTCTTTGAGAAAGTTGCCAAGGGGTTGTTCTAAATTTAAGAGGTCGTGCTAAGACGATTTGTTTAAAGTTTTTTTGCAAAACTAGGTCTCCTTAAAAACGAGTCTCGTTTATGTATGAATGAACGTATTAAATCATTTGGAAAAAACCCTAGGAGTTACTTTTATACAAATTTTGTTGGTAATATTTATGTACAGATGATATTTCCTAGATAGGAAGAGATTGCTTGAAATAAAAAACATTATTTCAAAGAGTGCAAAATACTAAAAAAAAATGTAGTATATACTTATTATATTATTTGGCCAAACGGTAACGGTAACTTACAATACGGCGTTTTGTGTTTGTACCCACCCTATCTCGGCCTCCAAATGTCATCGGTGATTATTAAGCTAATTGGAGATTTATATGTACTTACTAACAAAAAAAAACGCATGTATGAAGAAAGGGGCGTATCTGTGAACCAAATAATTTAAGGGTATTTGACACCTGCCAACGCGTATTTGGCCAGCATCAGCAGCATGATACGGACTTTCTCTCTTTTAGAGAAGACCTAACTATTCTGCGAGTGTCCGTCTGGCTTGGTACCACCACTTTGCTGCTCGTGAAGTCTGTCACCAAGCAGTAATGTGCAAGCATTATCAAATAACACAAAAAAAAGCCCTAAGCCTCATTATTGAAAAGCATGTTTAGGATATTTTGTATCATAAACACAAAATTAAATACCTAATACAAATCTGACTGCAGGTGAGACGAGCTCAGTCTGGCGCATACGATTGAAAGGGAATTGAATAAAAAAAGACGCTCAAAAAAGTAGACATCTTATTGGAATCTCACTCACGAACCTTCGAACAGGTCAACAATAAAACACTTTTTGTCCAAAATTTAAATTAATTTACGCTTTATTATGTTACTGTCCAATAAATTCATTTTATTACCTTCGAGATACATCTTTTTTTCTGTACTATTATAATCTCGTAGGCTATAAATTTCATAAAAACCCAAAGACAAAAGTATGACAAAACTGAGCTCAAATAAGGTGTGACACGCACGCTTTGTTTACGTTATTTATTAAGGTTTCTTGTTTGTTCAGGATGTAGTAAAATGAAAATTATATCGTATTGTAAACCCACTACACATTTGTGTAACCAACAAATAGAAATTCAATTGAAATCGAACCTTATTTGGTAAAATTTTATAGCTCAAAACCGTTCAATTATTATGTAGGACTAGTGATGTTTGGTCACGCGATGGGTAAAGATATCGATATGGCGTATATTCGAGTGAGGCGCTCGAGTAACCGAATATGAGGCATTTAGGCAGACGGACAATGCGACCCCGCGGCGAGGCGAGGCGCCACGGTAGTGCGGATGGTTGGTATCGATGGTTTTACCATACATCTCATTAAAAACAATTTAGTCTCGTTTCCTCGATACGTATTTGAAAGTTTTGACACAAAAATCAGTTTTTTAGGTGAAGAAATGTTATAGCATGCAATGTGCAACCGATTAACTTGAAGTTTGCTCATAAACAGACCTGTGAGAATATACGTATGTTTTTGGACTAACGAGTTAAAATAATCAAAGGTGAGTAAGGTGTTACCACTCATTAGGTGGTAGGACTAACTCTTCTGCGAGTGTCCGTCTGGATTGGTACCACTGTGTTACTCGTGAAAAGCCGCCAAGCAGTAATGTGTAAGCATTACTGTGTTCTGGTTTGATGAGCAAAGTAGCCAGTGAAATTACTGGGCTTATGAGACTTAATACCTAATGTCTCAGGCTAACTAGCGCAATGCAGTGCCGCACCGGCCTTTGTGTTGCAAAGTTTTGAGTGGCACTGTAATTATTGTTATGAGCCGGCGTTATGCTTACCATCAGGCAAACGACCGACCCGTTTCGTTATCCATTAGTTTAAAAAAAAGGTTGTCAGGCACTTTTCAAAAACTTTTATGCTGAGACCATCCGTACCAACTGGCAACCCAGACGGGGACAATCGCAGAAGAGTTAATCTTACCACCTAGTAACTGATGACTAATAAACTGACCTTTTGTACTCTGTTGGGCAATTTAGACGAAAGCATTTTCTTGCAACGTTTAATGACTCCAATAAAACACAATTTTAAAACACATCAAAAATCATCGACAACTTTACCTCTTCACTAGCTCTACCGGCGTGTGGGGCATCGCTTCAGCCTCGGACAGCGGGACAATGGCGCCCCACGGCGCGCCGCGTGTCACCCGCACTAGGGGGTAGGGGGCATGAGAGGAGGGGGGAGGTGCGTTTCTGTGATTCGTGACTTATCGATACTTTGTGTTTTTAAAGTGTGCGTCACTAGGACACCATTTTAAAGGATTATGCAATTTGCTAAATCTAGAAGTCCAAATTGTTCAGATACTTGAACTGTACAAAAGTAGAAAATTACGTGTAGACGATGACGACGTGCTGATAAAGAAGTCAGTAGCCATAGACTTCTAGAAATCATTTTGTCAGTAAACAATAATTGGAAAGCCAAGTTTATGGTCCAGTTTTGGTAGGAGACATTACTGTTTTACTAAAGCATAGGATAATTCCTTTCCCGGAAAAACGCACTGTATCCGGTTGAAATCGTGCAAACCGCGATGCGCAACTATAGTTAGCATTTTCACCTTTTATACAGCGAAGACACAACTAGAACTAGTTTATGACATGCACCTTTATTTCTGATCCAAGTCATGAGTAAATAGACCGTATCTGTCACTATTTTACTATGTGATACGACATTTTGATAGTGTGATTTATTACTTTATTTTATTACTAGTGTTTTGATATCCTGCTACCATTTTCTTCGTAGTTTCTTCTCTTGTAATCTTAGTTAATCGTAAAGGGTCTGTATGTATGACAGATAGTAGTATGTAAGAGATCTGTGGTAATATGTATCTAAATTATTAAATCAAACTATGTGATACTGGTTTCTGGACTTCGTCGACTTTATGGATTGAATGTGCTAACACGAACAGGATTTTATGAAACACAGTATGTTTGAAGTAAAAGCCTTTATTAACTAGCTAATATATAAATAAACACTATATCTAACCTAGCTTCAAAAACAGTTGGATAATTTTCAAGCCCAAGTAGGCCTATAGGTAATCCAAATGTTCTAGCCCACTACCAGTTGGAAGCGTACCCAGCATGCTGGCGGCATTGCCTCGCTTGTTTGAAGTTATATTTTTTAATTACAATATTATAGATGTTAAGAAAAAGTATAACTAGTAGAGTTAACTTCCCAAGCTTCATGCAGCAGATATTCCATTCCCTTTATTCACATTCTTCCTTTCATCAGTTTCTTGTTAGTATTTATTATAATTATAAAATGATTCGTACTTATAAAAATGTCACTCTTGCAATATTTTTTTTAATTCTATAAGTATATTTTGTAATTATGTTTTATTGGTTCCGTTTATGGCTTGCACCGCGCGCCCGCAGATACGGTACTCTCGAATATTATTTACTGCGACTAATTCAAGCCGTACGAAAGATTGTAAATTGAATTCTTAATGGCCAGTTTTATTTGTTTATGCTAATGTGGAGGTTTAATTAACCGCGGTGAGTGAAAGAGAGCTCTGGATTGAGAGGGATGGGGACATAGCTGGTTGGCGTGTAGGGTTCTGTATATTTTTATTTATTTTAAAACTACTAGTTTTATTTTACAGCTGTACCTTCGTAAAATACCTATAAATAACAATAAACACACAAAGATTATGAATTTAAACAAACTCATAAACATGGACGCCTACAGACTTGTTCCTTTTCTTGAAATAAACTTTTGTAGTACTTTTGGACCAGTAGCCACAGAATATATAATAGTATAAATAGCACGAATGGTAACTGCGCCTTACAAGACATCACTATACTACAGAAGCAATAAGTATGCATATATATGACTTGCTGCTGCCCGCGGTTTCACCCGCGTGGGGATTTTGGATTTCATGGGTTTTATTTTTATGCCCGGAACCCTAATTCTTTTTTTAAATTAAAGTAGCCTAAGTTACTCCTTGTAATATCAGCTATCTGCCAGTGAAAGTCCCGTCAAAATCGTTCCAGCCGTTATGGAGATTACCCGGGACAAACAGACGGACAGACAAAAAATTTAAAAATGGTTGTTTTGTTATAGTTACCGTATATACTTTCATATGCATTTAGTAAAAAGCTGTTATTTTGATATTACAAACAGACACTTCAATTTTATTTATTTGTATAGATGATGCACTGGTATTACTTACTTTACTTACCTACTCAGTTGAGTTTGAAAAACGTTAATCGTTTTAGTGGAATATCCTGCGGATCCCCAAAACCCCCGTGTGCTCGGAATGCCATCTATGCCGCATAATCCAACGACAATAATATATCGGCGCATATTTCATAATTACCGATATTACTATTATGATTAATTACCGCGCCCCCTCGCGCTTAGCCTCGGGACGGTTCCGTCTGGGTGGTGGATGTAAAAAATGTGTTGCTTCATATATCTTCTATAAGTTGCGAACCGCGGCTTTAGCTACGATTTGCCCGTTTTATCACGGGAATTTAAAAGTAGGTCCCCATGTAATTATCTAAAGTCCTTAGTACTCTCTGTTCAAATGTTTCTGTTTGATTTATAGAAAAACATATCGAAGGAGTAAGAAACCGAGTTATAATGAGTTTTTAGCGCCGGGTGTTTGCACTCTACGTTTCACTACGATTGCGAGAAAACAAAATAATCCAGCACAATATTAGTTTATTTTATTAAAAATTAAATGTACAATTTGTACAATTCTGGATATTTAACGAGATGTTTTTTCCCGGCAACTAATTTCAGTCCTCTGTGAAGATGAATGTTGAGTTATCTGTGGGATAAACGTGGGAGATACACGTAGGTCTCATTGGTAACAGACAAAAATTAAAATAATATTGGTTTTCGCCCTAGAGGAAAATAATATACTGTTTTATCCCCGCTCTGGTACGCTACAATGACGTACTTTTTGAGCAAGAGGAGTGAAAAAGGTCTTACTTTGGCTGACCGGACTATAAGCTCTCCGACCGTTCAAAGAGAAAGCGAATACGATCATTCTGCACATCGTGCATCGGTAGAGATCCGTTTTAGCATTTATTTACTTATTAGCTTTTATAAGACACTATTTATTGTTGCGGGCACTTTTTATCTAAGATTATAATTATAAAGTGAGTAATTAATAGTTTCAATTCCGCGATAAAGAAAGTCTACTAGCCTAAATTCGATCTATACTGAATTTACTTACTGATGGCTTCAGTATAGATCGAACTTAGGCCAGTAGACTTTCTTTATCGCGGAATTGAAACTATAAATTACTCACTTTATATAATCTTATTTAAAATGGATTTCCGCAAAGTAACGCCTGATTCCATCAAATATCACTTTTGATCTGATAAATACACAATCGAAAGAATGATATATGCAAGAAGCCGTAAGACCTAATTAAATGTAAACAAATATGCGGTAATGTCTCACGAGTGTATAAATACTTCAATTTCATTTGTTATAACGTATAGAATATATGACACAATTATGTGCATGAAATTAAAAACACAACCCCTGTGGTGTATAATTGGGTAGTTGTGCTGACGGACTTATTTTCTCTGTTATGTAAGTACGGCGTAATGACTGCGAATTCAATACCATGTAACGGATATGATATATTTTTTTATTTGAAATTGGCTTACGTTCGACCACGATCTCACCTGATGTTAAGCGACGATGCGGTCGACGATGTAGCACGCTTGTCTAGAAGTATATATTTTTTTTTAAGTTATTTTTTTATCGCGTCTGTGTTTTCTATCGCTTTGACCTGGAGGTATCGTCTGTGATCTACAGGTGAAGTAGGAAGTGGTCAAACGCAAACAGCACCATGATTTTTGCAAAGGTTCTTAATTAAGGAACACAATTTTGTGTTAATACATTTTTTAATTAAAAATGTTATCTTGATTATTTTGCCCTCAGCAAATTAGAGGCTTTTTAAGCTAAGACTTACAGCCGATATTGTTTCACTGTTAGTTAAACATACTATCAAACATACTATTTTTTTTTTCAAAGAAAGTTATTTTTTCTCGTTCTACCAGGATATTAGAACCTGTAGGAAGTATCACGCTGCGCTCCCACGTCATCGCTGACGAGGGCATGGCGTAACCAAGGATAAATACGTCACGTTACTCTGACAGCTCCCGGCATTTTTGACACGTGTCATTGTCTTGATTTATAGAAACTTAGACTCGTACATTTTAGACTTTAACTGGACTGTGTAAGGTTTATTATGCAACGTGGAGTGCGTGGTCATCGCAGTGGTATCTACTACCTGTTTTCGATTGTTTTTGGAGAGATTATAAAATTGATAACGTTTACGATTTACAATACGTTGATGTTATAGTGGACATTTCGGTAGCTGTAAAATAGAAAGCGGAAAATAGAAAGTAGAAGTGCGTTGTCGATACATCTTCACGGTGAATAACCCGTTTTTGAGTTGATGATTTACTGAGCAAATGTTTTTTATGCAGTGGGCTCTTGACATATTGAGACTGCGTCCCTTTGTCACATAAAATCAGATCAAATCGACAGTGTATAATTTCATCAAAAGCTCAAATGCGGAGACTGTCGTGGGACCATAGTAGTCGAAAGTTACTAATTCCATAGATAAAGAGGTTACTCAGTCAGGAAGGTTTAGGAAGAAAGGACTCGGGTTCTAATATGTTAGGGCTCGTTGGGCGTGAACATTATTAAAAAATACGGACACGGCTAGTTTCATTAGCTATAGTTTAAGCTCTAACAGAACCCATATCTAATTGGCATATCCACACAAATCCAACACTTAGCTATCATATTCTATCGTGTCCGAAAGCGAGCCTTTTCCACTATTCCACTACAGACAGTATCGACGACTGGTGTTCGGAACACGCAGGAATTTAGGCGCCAGATGTAGGCGATAAACGACAGATTGTGATTCATGGCCGATGGTTGGCGATCCCTGCTGCGTGACCACGATCATAGACACAGATAGCGTTGATTGGTCTACCTTTAGAATTGGATGATTTTGGCGAAATTGTGGATTTTTAAACAGGTTATTTTACCGATAAAATAAGTACGAAACAAGGATGTTATTACCACTCTTTTATGGGAAAGTTTAGATATTTGTGTAGTCAATCACTACTCGGATCAAAACTAATTAGTTAGGTACTACGAGTACGCTCTCAGTGTACTAAGGACTAAAAGGTCTTTTCAAGCCTTTTTAGATGGTTTAAGTGTAATGACAAAGTTTTGCTGCACTCACCGTTCTAAACGACGTCGAATGAAATGTCCATAAAATGTCTCAATTCATTGGTTTATGGGGCGCATATAGAAAGTGTTCGTTTATTTTTATACAAAGTTCATCATCTCAAGATAACTTCCTAAGGTAATTATCCCCGAAAATTATACTTTTTCAACGTATTAACTAATTGGGAAGAACAGTAAAGGTCAGCCATATGTATTTGCTCCGTCGTAAATCTTTAAATTCCGTCTAATTAGTCGCCGGGCGCAATATAGCGTGTATATCAACTGAAATAGGTACCAGGGATGCATACCATTAGAGGAGTATCAGGGGAATACGCCGTGGAAGATATTGTCAAATATTTGAAGAATGCAACTTTGAGGGTGCTCATAGAGTCTTATTTTTAGTGAAGAAATTTAGGGCTCAATCAAACACGCTGCTTTTTACTACAGGATTCGTTAACGATACGTCAATGTTTCAAATTGGCTTCTATAATTATACATTACTATAAATATACACGCACAAACAGGCTGCGATTTCGAGACCAGCAAAAGGGAAAATAAAAAGCTCGAAAAAAAAAAATTGTATTTTCCTCTGAGTTTTCTGGAATCACGACTTTCATAATTACTGATTGTCTATAGACACACTGTAAACTTTAGAGGGCAAGATCTTAAGACACGGTATTTCGCCTTAATTTTTTTTTTTTCGTTTTATAATCATCCCCACACTAAGAAACATTCACATGCTATTAATAAAGAATGTCCCGAAAAAATAGGAAGAGCGTGTTTTTGGTTAGTGGTAGGAAGCCGTGCGTCTTGGTTGGTCTCCGGGGAGCGATTAGCCTAATTTGTTTGACGATATTGATCGCTTGGGGACGCGCTTCACTTGAAATAAGCCAAATTAAAATAAAAAAAATACACATTATGAAACTAGATTTCATTGTGCATTGTTCCATACTTCCATTATTAATTTACAGCTACATCAGCTCTGAACATACAACTTGCTTAAGTTCATTGAGACTGTAGCCATGTTATTTCAGTCTAGGTAGAACCAATTCTTCTGCGAGTGTCCGTCTGGATTGGTACCACCGCTTACCAACGCTCGTGAAGTCTGCCGCCAAGCAGTAATGTGCAAGCATTACTGTGTTCCGGTTTGATGAGCAAAGTAGCCAGTGAAATTACTGGGCTTATGAGACATAGCATGTCTCAGGGAAACCAGCGCACTACAGTGCCGCGCCGGCCTTTGTGTTGCAAAGTTTTGAGTGGCACTGCAATTGTTATGGACCGGTGTTATGCTTATCATCAGACAAGCGACAAGCTCATCTTGTTATTCAATAGTATAAAAAAGTCTTTAGTTCATCGGAAAATAACAGTTAAATTTAATGGCCAATGACGATGTCATAAATACAAATAATCCGTACCTACACTATTTGCTATGGCTCAGCTCCCATTCGGCCCAGGTTCCAGTCGGCCTGAAAAATAATATAAAATAATTCTATTACCTTAAATATAATTTGTCAGGCAAAAAATATGAAATATTATTATCCTATGCGGTTTGTTAAGGACTGCCCCTTGTAATTATCATTGAAAACAAAATCATAAACAAAGTAGTATTCTAAGTATTGCTTCATTTAAAATATGGATGAGATGGTGATTAAAAGTGAATCAATCACAGAAAAATTAAACTTGTATCATGTCTCTTAGCATTTTAGTTAATTCTCACAGCAGCATTTAACAGGTTATGCTCGTATACCTAATGGAATAGTGTGGCAAGATTATCGCCCTTATTCATAAAAGCTCAATAAGATAATCTATGCTTTAAACTGCTCTGTCAACTTCTCGTTGACGGAAAATGTTACGCGTGAAAACGAGACAAAACACTTTCTAGTAATTAAGTAAGTTACGGAACGTTTATGAATAAGGGGGTATTATTCTAGCTTAGCATTACTTTGCGTTTCAGGAGAGATTCTTTCATTCACTAAAATAAAATAGTAGTAACACTTTATGATGATAATGAAAATCTTTCCCTAATCCTGCTGTGCCCCGGTTAACGTGTATCGATTCACCAGAAACTAAAACGATAAAAGTGAGCTCGGACCGCAGCGTGCAAGACACGCGAGGAACTTCAGCTGTTGAGCGAAAATAAAATAAAACGAAGTCTGGAGTTAATACCACTCTTGCACGCTAATACGGGCTTAGGTTCTGGCAGGAACTACTGGTAGGTTATCGTTCACCTTCGTATTGAAAGAGATCCAAATATAATTTAATCGAATCGTAACGATGATCGGACTCTTGCGCGTCGCGTCACATTTTCTTTTTATTCTTTATAGGTTTTACCAGTAAATGACCTGGGGCCTTACCGGCTAACAATCTCGTGTTCGTTTTCGACTCCAACCCGATTAAGACCAGCGGGGTCGCTAGGTCTTCGGCTGGAAGGAATAATGTAGAATTTTCGCTGGTTATCATTTTAGAACGAACTTTATTAAGGAAACAAGTTCTTATAAAACGGTTTGGAATCGAAAACGAACACGAGATCGTTCGCCGGTAAAGCAGCTGGTAGGGATTGAGGCAAACTTTCGTTAGCTATAAGAAAAGTTACAAATGCGAGTAGTATATAGAATTAACATAAGGAATCGTTAAGATAGCCAAGTAAGTTAACTTTTGTAAAAGTGACTTTATCTAGACTACTGCTCTAATTAACATACTCTCCAGCAAGTTTAGTATATGTTTTCCACTCAAGCGTAAAAATATTCGAATTAAAACGTGGATCACAGATGAAGTCATTAAGCTTAAAACATTATTGTTTGAAACTATGCTACTTGTACAAAAGTTCCCTAATAATGACCAACTATTAACATTTACTGCTGAACTGAATTCACTTTATGATAAAGCTATAAAAGCAAACAAAACCGGCTACTATACAAAAATAATTGCTAACAGTACCAGTACACAAAAAGCAGTCTGGGGTGTAGTTAACACGGAAAGGGGTATAAATAAACGACCTCCTGTCAGCTTCACTGATGTAGTTAAAGACTCAACGGGCAAACGATACATGTCAAAAAAAGCTGTGACCGATGCCATGAACGCCAGGTTTGCGAGTGCAGCAGTGGCCTGTGGAGCGCCGCCCGCCATTGTCCCGCTGGCGAGCGCCGTGCTCGCGGCCGTACGTAGCCCGGCTGACCGTAGCCTGAGACTTAGCGAATTTACCACCGACGAGGTCTATCAAATAGTAACATTACGCATACCAAGAAAACCGACTAAAGACATTTATGATATCTCTATGGACGTTATTCATGAAGCGCTTACTACATTAGCACCATGCCTAGCTGTGTTGTTTAGTCGCTGCATAAGCGCGGGAATTTATCCGGATGCGATGAAGCTTAGCAAAATATCACCGCTATTTAAAGGTAAAGGGAAGCGTGAAGACATCGACGGCTACCGCCCTGTTTCAATCATTCCTGCTGTAGCCAAGATTTTTGAAAATGGTTTAAGTGCTCGTCTCACCGACTTCCTGGCGTCCACCGGGGCACTGTCCGAGCGCCAGTACGCATACCGAGCGGGCCGCTCCACAACCTCCCTCGCGCGCGAGGTGATCAGACGCGTGCTCCTAGCGTGTGAGAATAAGCAGCGAGTGGCCGTTCTATGCTGCGACCTGTCGAAAGCCTTCGACGTTGCAGATCATGGCGTCCTCGCTGCTAAGCTAAAGCACTATGGAATAAACGGACCTGCTCACGCGTTATTGATGGACTTGCTGCGGCACAGATCCCAGGTGGTCGTCGGGGACGGAGGGAAGACCAGATCGGATCCATTAACTACTGTGATGGGGGTAGCTCAGGGGTCATCGGTATCCAATATACTATTCTCACTACTGCTTAACGACTTACCCGACGCCATCGTTTCCGCAGAGATATTCATGTACGCGGACGACGTCGCGGCGATTGTCACAGCGACTACTATAGACAAACTTGAGCAGCGCCTGAATGGGACAGCAGGTGACTTAGCTCAGTGGTTTAAGCAAAACGGCCTCGCACTGAACCTAAAAAAGACCCACTTCCTACAGTTTTCCATATCCGGGAGACAATTAAGAGAACTGCAAGTCTCGATAGATGGAAACCCGATAAGCCAAGTGGACTCGACTACATTTCTTGGCTTTGAAATTGATCGCGGTCTAACGTGGAGCTCGCACATCGACAAGCTTTGTGCAAAATTAGGGAGTGCTTGTTACGCCTTAAGCCGACTAGCGCGAGTGGTGGATACTGACGTGGTCCGCACGTGCTATTTTGCGACCGTACATTCAGTCCTACAATACGGCGCCGAGCTCTGGGGGCGCGCAGCGGACAGACTTCGCGCCTTCCGTATGCAGAAAAGGGCCGTAAGGGCGATTGTACGGGTATCGCGTCAAACGTCGGCTAAACCCTACTTCAAATCGCTCGGGATACCTACTCTGCCATCGCTTGTGATACTCCAGGTGGCTGTCTATGTTAGGCAGAACCTGGAGTTGTTCGAGAGGCGGGGAGACAGGCACTCTTACAATACCAGAGAGAAACACAAGCTTGCAGCTGTGTCTAGGAGGCTCGCGCGGTCAGCCAAGCTGACGCACGTGATGGGGCCGACAGTGTACAATTGTTTGCCGGAGCATGTTCTAGAAGCACCTAGCCTTAATACATTCAAAAATAAATTGAAAAACTGGCTCGTCGAGAAAACGTTTTACACGGTTGACGAGTTTCTTATGGAATCAAAATGAAATTATTATTATTTTTACTGGCTATTAATTAATTCAATTGTAATTTCATGAATTTATATTATTCTATTTAATGTTATACAATAACATATAACAAGTGTTAGTGTAATTTATTTATTAATTTAAATAATACTAATTTAAAATGTAAAAATGACATATAATTGAACAATTATGAATAAAATGTTTATCTGTTTATCTGTTTAGACCCTTAAGTTTTTTATACTACTGGATAATGAGACGAGCAGTAAGCTGATGGCAAGTATAACGCTGGCCCATAACAATTGCAGTGCCACTCAGAACGTTGAAAAGTCCCGTGCGGCATTGAATATGTAGCGCTCGTTACCCTGAGATATTATAGGTTAAGTCTCATAAGCCCAGTAATTTCACTTACTACTGACTCGTGATGAGGTTCCGAAGAATGTCTTGGCTCGCTAAGCCTAGAATGTGTTAGTTATATAAAAAGCTTAGCATCTACATATATTATAGTTAACAGTATCGATTCTGTCCTTTCACTGCACACCATTTCCCGAATGTCAACAACTTATGAATTTTAATAATACCGTAGGCGCCAGCATTCAAGCACGTACCCAACTGACTTGTCATTAATCTGTGACAATTTTGATTTGAATAAAAAATACAATGGGCAATAAAGCACAATGCGAAGTGAAAGGTCGAAGAGTAATCGTTACATGGAAGAGAACTTAATGCTGTGTTTTGATATTATCGGAGAAAAAACAGCTAGATGGAAGTGCATTATAGAGACTAAGAAGCTAGTCTGTTCTTAACACCTTTGCATCAGAAGAGCTTGTTCAACTCAATATATTTAAGTAGGATCTTACTAGTTACTTGCCATTCTTCTTGATCGGCCTGTAGCAATTTGGAACGGGTGCTTAGAGTCATTAATTTAAACTTTCATGAGTGCTCCCTTGGAGCCCATACGAATAAACAAATTCGAATTTGAATTCGAATTAGGAGATTGTCAGCTTGCCAATCATTTACCAATTCGGTGATGCTATGCATGCGGCGGGTACAGCGTGGAACAAATACGCGTTTTCCATAACGGGAGTGTCGCTTCTAGTCAATGTTTGCTTTTATTCCTCATCGCAATACGATATTAAAATAAAGTCATCTGCGCACGTGATAGGAAAACTATACACCGATGTACGAAACACAAGTCAGTGTCCATTTCCGAGAAATCAAAGCCTTATTTATGGTAACCGTCTCCACTCCTATTGTGTGACATTCTTGCGTGCTGTTCACACCATCAATTATGGGTGTAACTGTTGTCACACCGTTGTCTAGGTAAAAGATGTGATAAAAAAAATTGGTAACGGAACCTAATTCGAATCGTAAGTGGTTAAAAACCCGACTGTGGTGAATATACTCGTTGGGTAAAGCCTGTGAAAGTGGCTCATCTCTCTTTGCTTATATACTCTATCGCAAAGCAGAAGCGTGCAAAAATGCAGTGTTATGCCTCATAGGCTTTGCCATTCAAAGCTCTGCATAGCACTGCAATTTTTATGAAAATACAGACAGTTATCATTACTGGATTGATCCGTTCGTATCGTCAATTATTATCATGAAAAAGGTAAATTGTTTGTCCTAAATGTTTTAACAAGAAAATCCGTAATACGTAGATGTAACATAAGTTACATAAAAAACACAACTGTCAGTGTCACTCGGAATGATGCAAGGATTTTAACGACACCTCATACAACGTTACATCCAAATCTGTTCAGACATTTAAGAGTTATGGTGTAATAAAGAAACTCATGTATATACAAACATTGCACTCCTTTTTCGTGCATTCATATAATAAAAATAGAGCTAAGAGACGTCGAAATTTACACAAGCCTATATAGGAAATAGAAAGAGAGGTTGGGTTTTCAGCAGCGGGATTGTAACAGAACGATGATTATGTTATTTGCACATTCTGAACTATTATTTAATCAAATAAGATCCTGTTCATTTTCCCGTTGTAATTCATGACGTGAGTACCAGGGTAACATAGCATCATAGGAGATACCGTTGCTTACCCGAGGGCTAGTCTACGCAGAGAGAGCAATTTGCGGACGCGTGCGTGCCGCGGGCGCCTCGCTCACCGGGTGGCCTTTGCATCCGCTACTAACTACTCGTTGTGTAATTTAAAAAATAAAACGAGTTTTTTATATACTAATGGATAACGAGACGGGCCGGTCGTTTGGCTGATAGTAAGCATAACGCCGGCCAGTACAATTTCAGTGCCACTCAGAACTTTGAAACACAGGCCTGCGCTCGTTGGCCTAAGACATTAGGTATTAAGTCTCATAAGCCCAGTCATTTCACTGGCTACTTTGCTCATCAAACAGGAACACAGTAAGGCTTGCGCATTACGGCTTGGCGGCAGACTTCACGAGCAAAGCGGTGGTACCAACCCACTCGCACGGACACTCGCAGAAGAGTAAGTCCTACCACCAATTTGTAAGTGCAATCTTCTACACAAAATTAAAGTAAAAAAAAATTTAGTAAGACTGCCATTTAGTAATGTTTTAATGATTGATAAAGTCACCGATGCATTTAATTTTTGCCATTTTCTGCGCATTAATTGATAACCTAACAGAAACGCTAATCTATTTTTTTTGGATAAAATAAATATCGGTATAGTAAAGGTACTTTACTAGATTATGATCAATTGATATACCATCGCATTGGTAGACAAGACACCAAAGATATTGTACGACACTGTCGCTCTTTAAAAATGGATCGTTATTCTCTATCTCTCTAACCCGAAATGAATTTGGCTTGAATGATAGCATTAAGTGTTAGTAAACAAAAATCACAAGCCTCAAATCACAATGAATGTTTTCTTCATGTAAAACACGTCTGTAACGACCGGCAAAGCTTCCACGATATCTCCTCCGTGGGTCCACTAGCATTTAATTGAAAGATTTACCCTCCTCAGGGAGAAGAGAGCACTTCCCCGGAGTAAAACGTGTCCCGACTGACAGCTTGGATTGTTTTCAGTTGCAATTGCATGTAGACAGCTGTCTGTGAGTGCTGTTTGCATGTCTGGGGTAAAATCTTGTCATGGAGAAATACTCGGTTGAAGTAGAATGAGGAAATTATGTTCGCGTAAATTGTTTATGGTATAATTATTCAGTTGAATACACAAAAGATGTAGATTATATAGATTGTAGATATATAGATTATTCGGTGGAAAAATTTGATATAAACAGAGTTATGAGTTAGGTTCAAATAAAATAGCCAGATTGCGGAGTGTCGATATGTAAAAAATAGTGGAAAACTGCCTTTCATCGCTCAAACAAAGCTTCACCAAAATGTATATTGAGTCGCCCTGGCATATAAACACTTTTGGATAAAAATAAATGCAAATTCATCTCTTATAATAAATGCCAGGGATGCCTGTAAACACACCCGCATACCTTTTAAAAAGATGAGTAGAATTAAAACCTCTTTCTCTTCAGAGATCGGGTAAAAAAAACTAAAGTAATCCTAGTAAAGCAAGTAATCTGCTTTGATAAGATCTTTTATCTTAAATTTAATGTTTTATCTTCGATGTAAAAATATCTTCAAAAAAACCAGAGCTCGGTCCGGTTTCTGACGGTTTTACTGAGACGTTACCCGCTCTAGTATTACTAGCCATATCATTTATCACGTCAGTTTGTCAGTCCATTACAAACAGCCGATTTCCCTATTAAGAAAGTTAATTAGTTAGTTTAGTTAATGGCTGATTACATACGGTAGCAACTACCGGAATTGATTTTGCTATCGAATCAATCATTGGTCTAATGTAAGCGGTGTACTTTGAAGAAACTTATCTACGGCAGAGTTTTATGTGTCTTCTTTTTTTTTGATAGAGTTAGAGATACAAGGTGGTAGGTCTCTTCTGCGTGTGTCCGTCTGGGTTGGTACCACCGCTTTGCTCGTGAAGTAATGTCTTGCACATTACTGTGCTCCGGTTTGATTATATGATAATAGTATCTCAGGGTAACGAGCGCACTGCAGTGCCGCGCAGGACTTTGTATTTAAAAGTTCGGAGTGGCACTGCAATTGTAATGAGCCGGTGTTATGTTTACCATCAGAAAATGACTGAAATAAATGTATCACTACCAGGGTCACATAAGTGGTTAGGAGTTAGTTGGTATTCCGCCCATCAATAATTGACACTTATGATCATGCATTCTTTAAAGCTCATTACTCATTTATTAGAAGTGGCTACCGTTATAACATAGGGTGAGGAAAATGCAGAGACGACGCTGAACACAATACCCAGAATATGTAATTGCATAGCTTATAAACAGATTTCTTGGCAACCGTGATTTACGTTGAAATAAGCAACTTCTTTAACCGTTTTTTTTTTTCGAATGTTGGTTTTTCATATGTAACCTTCTTCCTGGCTAGAGTGTTAAAACCAGCCTCTACAGTGAGACCATGGCAAGAATTAGAGAGGGTGGAGACGCGGGCAACAACTGATACCTATATAAAACATTGATTGATAATTTAGTAATAATGAAGACCAACTTTGATTCGCATCAACTATTTAAGTTATTGCAATCTACACACGTTTTTATGACTCCCTAACTATTAACACGCACATCAAACGCGAACACTAATCAGATACCGTTTTATTTCTGTTTCACATCGAGTATACTTTAAAAATATATAGTCGCCTATTAAAAATCCTAAATAAACAGAATATAAATAAAACTCTCATTAATCGCGTCGTAAAAATGCCACTTCTGCTACTTCTAAAATCTGTGCTAGTCATGGTTGTCACGAATATTTAGGGCTTCTCTCCGAGATTTAAATTTCTAATTATAAAGTGTAAAAAGATAATATAAGAACCTCCTCCTTTTTAAGAAATCGATTAAAAATATCAATTTTTTTTATTCAACTCTACAACATACATCGTTATCCGCTTACTGCTGCCTTTAAAGCACAAAGCAAATTAGGTACCTACTCATTTTAGCAAGCAAATCATCACGGGCTTTATGCTGTACCTACGCCAGATTAGGAAATTAGGTCTTAATTCTTCTAGGTCCAATTCGGCCATATATCGTTTAATTTTTATATCGATTTCGCTCTCCATTTTGTATCTCTATAGCTCTGTATGCGACCCTCAAAATACATGGCTAATTTTGTATTGAAAATTATTTAGCTTACAATTTGGCTAATCAGCCATGTCCATATGCCCGGTCTCTCTAAGCAGCCTTTACGCGTATCCTGCGGATATCTGCCGGTAGACAGCCCTACCCGTGGTTATAATTGGTAATTTATATGTAAACGACGCGCGGGCGGCGGCAGGCGTCCATCATCAGCGAGGATGGATGCTGCTCAAATATACTTGTAATTGCGAGATGCTTCTTTTAATAAGTACACACGGTAATCGTGTAGTTAGCAATATCCTATATATTTTATGAACGATAAATGACCGTCTATGAGTGGTTCGGAAGAGCGTTATAGTCTCAGAAACTAGGCAAGACTACGAGTCAGTAGTGTGTGGTAATTAGATAATTTAGTACACAATATGCTATTGTGTATATATTAGGTGAGCGGTCAGATGCAGTAATTTTATATTAAATTCATCGTTTGATGCTGTTTTATGGTGCTGATGTTTCCCGCCTGCTGCAGTTCTCTCTTTTTCTCGCACTTCGAATCCACTCGCAAAGATCTCTTCGTGCCCGGTTTATACCATAGGGTTATTGCAAATGTATGGGACTATATAACACAACACCATTTCACGTCACAATTACTCGAAATTGTCCTTGTTCCTATTGCATAACAGAACTGTACGCCCAATATTTTATTCGGCCACAGTGCCTTTCAAACTGAAAAACATGTGAAATTACTGGACTTATGAGACTTAATAACTAATGTCTCAGGGTAACGAGTGCACTGCAGTGCCGCGCAGGCCTTTGTGTTTCACAGTTCTGAGTGGCACTGCAATTGTTATGGGCCGGCGTTATGCTTACCATCAGGCAAATGACCAGCTCGTCTCGTTACCAAATAGAATTAAAAAAAACATTAATATTTACACACTATGACAGACGGTTGGCGACAGAAGACTCCTGTTTTACGCTATATTGTAATTATTTCGTTGTTAAAAATCTTCACCTGACCAATCACGTGCGGACAGCCTATACCCCAACAAAACGGCATCTAATTTATAGCCTTAGATATCCTAATCAATCGTCACTATCGGAAGGCAATCGATCTACTAATAAAATCAACAGTTTGTTAGGGGACATGTGTTCGACAAGGTCGCGGAGAGATAGTTTAGACTACGCGTGATAACAGTATGGACTTACTCCCGGATCTACTTTATTTGGATATCTATAGCAATAATAAATTAGAAGTATAGTCATATTAATAAAATAATAAATTAGAAATATCGTCGATAAGCTGTCATTTTTGTTTAAGATGGTTGAATCAACCAATCTAAACATTGAATAAATGTGATAATTATTTATTAGTTTCGGTTTTTAATTATTTGTCTTCTTGTTTTGTATAATATGTATATATGTAAGTATTTAACGAGTAAATTGTAAAGGGACTTCTGGAATTAGTAAAATGATCCAGGTTTTATCAAACATTTTAGTATTATTTGTCTCAACAATTAGACTTTAGAAACGTAATGCCGCGAACAATTGTAGTGTCACGTCATAGAAACATAATTTAGCATTGAGGCGTTTATCAAGGCCGATTCGGTATAGTCCCCTTACTGCTCTATTGCATCTATGGTTCTAGTCGGATATCGACGACATTTGGCAAGTCACCTGTCGGCAGGAACGATACGAAATACAGGTTTTTTAATGCCAATTAAGGAAATATGTAGATACCTACTAAAGTTTTATCAATAAAATAAACAGAGGGCATCTACTGCAACGGAAATGTTAATTGAACGTTTTTTGCGGAATTGAACGTGAATTCAAACGACATTTATTTGAATTTGTCAGCGTAGTTTAGAATATCTATTTTGTTATGCAACTAAAAGACAAGACGCGTTAAATCACAAAAGTCTTGTGCGGCACTGTAACGCTTTATAGCCCAGATGTAACAGTTTTGAAGTTACTATGATGGCGCAGTGCAGGTAGTGACAGCAGTTACCTACGTGTACGATGGTTGTTGGTAAAGCTACGATGAGGTTGAGCCTTCGATAAAAGAAAGCATCCTGCCACGGTGACAGGTCATTTCATAGAGGTCGCCTGACTAGCAACCACACTCAAAAATTGAAAATCTGTACTTGAGAGCCAACCCTAATCTAGATTAGGCATTTTCACCATCTATAACATCATCGTCGCTAGTATCTAAGCAGGTATAAAAACATAGCCTCCGTCCTTGTTAGGTCAAATCGTATGCAACACTATTGCAATACAATAACGTATCTAAAAGCTTAGGTCGCTTTTTAGTCTAATCAACAAGCCAATTCCAAACAAATAATCCTAAAGACATCGGAAGCAAATCGTTTTACAACTGACAAAACTCACAAGGCTATTGCACCATAAAAGAAGGCTCGCGGGACACGCTAGCTAACGAGCGAGCTTTTATGGGGGCGCTATAAAAATGGCGCCTGCTTTTATAGCGTACGAATGTGATGCCCAATTACTGGACTTCAATTAGCTGTTGATCGATTGGAGAGATGTAAATTATGAGTGCTTCTTTTGGAGTTCCTGAACGGATACTGTTTATGAATGTTGAAGGGAAAGGAAGGAATAAATGCATTTATTCAAGACATCCTACGAGTACTAATATTATAAATGCGAAAGTGTGTTTGTTGGTTTGTTAGTTTGTTCTTCTTTCACGCAGTAAGGGAGCAACGGATCGACGTGATTTTTGGCATAGATATAGTTTATGGACCGGAGAATAACATAGGCTACTTTTTATCTCGGAAAAATGCACAGTTCCTGTGGGAACGTGGGTGAAAACCGCGGGCAGAAGCTAGTATCATATAACACAGGATCGTTAATTTTAAAAGGATATAGAAAAGATAGCAAACGGTGTCAACATACAGACATACATACAACATTTATCATTTTAATCAATCCAAATAACCTTTTCACCAATATTTATGTGCCAAGATCCCGTATCGTTTTTATTAGCAGCACTTAATGACGAACTTTAATAAATTTTATCTCAAAAATGTTTTTGTTTCGATTATATACGCGTGCTTGTTGAGGTACACATTAATTTTATGCATATATTTAGATAAGATTAACTCGAAATATCCGTAGAAGGGTCTTTACGAGTCATTAAGAAACGAGAATTATCATAATGAATAATATTAAGATAATATTATAAGTGATAGTGATATATCGATTGGGATGTGTCGTTTTCGAAAACAGCTGTGCGTTTGATACGGTGAAGTTCCGTATCTACGAAGCGAACGTTGTGAGATGCGTATCAGACGTATATTACGTTTGTCTTTATGATGTAGCTTTTTCGATACAGTTTGTTAGTGGTAGATTTATTAGCGATGCCGATGCTTTCTAACCGGTAGGATTGTATAACTGTCAAGGAGTAGGCCAACATTTTCGAAAACTTTGCTATGAATTGAATGATTACTATCGACGGGGAAGAAAAGCTTCGAGTGACGACCACGAACGGGAACGCGCATTAGACCAGCCCCAGCTTGTAAGAACAAGATGGACCGACCTGATCAAAACCGTGGGGAATTCTTGGATAAAAGAAGTGAGTAGTCGATCCAAGTGGCGTTCTTTGGGCGCCTATGTTCAGCAGTGGACGACTGGACGTCTTCCGGCTGATGATGACGATTATGATGATTGCTAGTATTGAAAACAAGACATTATCAAAGACTAGCCGAAGTCCATGCAAATGCACCGCTATTATATACAA
This sequence comes from Crocallis elinguaria, assembly GCA_907269065.1. NCBI lineage: Eukaryota > Metazoa > Arthropoda > Insecta > Lepidoptera > Geometridae > Crocallis > Crocallis elinguaria. The sequence continues at coordinate 11,711,262 of OU026076.1, read as the reverse complement.
ACCATTTGCACAAGCGACACTCTGCGACCAGGTACTACGGTTGTGTATTAAACACACATCATTAGCCCTCGATAGTGCCTCGCCTGAATATCATTATTCCCACCGACTGATATTAATTTACGTTTTGTTTCAACTTTCCAAGGAATGTCCGCACCCCCCCGCGGGGAATTCGAATATTTACTTTTTGGGGTAGATTTCGTTAGATCGCTGTCTGTTACATTCCTAATGGTTTGTCATTGAAATTATCTTACGTATTTCTTTAATTTATCAATATTAACATTTTCAGTTACGTCTAAGACTTTTAAATAAAGATGCTTTAAATAAGACAAGAGCTATACTTGTTCTTAAATTAAATGCCAATTTATATTTACAAATGTTGTACAGGAAATAATAATTTTTTTCAGAAATTAAGTTAAGAAACAAGCGAGCGTGCATTCTAATACATATCAATTCAGACAATCACTGCAAGTATATTGATACTTTGAAATCTACCTTTCCGACTGGCACCTGCCATCCGGACCTTTAACGAAAAAAAAACTCAAGAGCAAACCAAAAAAACAGTCAGAAAGTGGATACTCAAGTTATGATGGATGGCGAAGGATACTGGAGGCGGGGGCGACGATTAAAAAACAATAACGCATAGGCGGCCGGTGTCCGCCGCAATTTGTGGCCGTGCATACAAGTCTTTATCGCGGTGGAACTGCGGACAGTGACGGAGCTCCGCGAAAATTACTTAGTCCTCGGCGATCGTGGAGCGACAGCTGTATTATTATTATCCATAGACATCCGTTGAAGTTGTCGCATGTCTCTTTTTCGGCAAATAGCAGCAGAAGATTTCAAATAGGACGTTTTCTTTTTTTTCTGCTATTTGGTAACGAGACGAGCGGGTCATTTGCCTGATGGTAAGTATAACGACGGCCCATAACAATTGCAGTGCCACTCAGTACTTTGAAAGGCGTGCGCGGCACTGCAGTGCGCTCAATACCCTGAGACATTAGGTATTAAGTCTCATAAGCCCAGTAATTTCACTGGCTACTCTGCTCATCAAACCGCAACACAGTAATGCTTCCACATTACTCCTTGGCGGCAGACTTCACGAGCAAAGCGGTGGTAACCTACCACTAACAAAAGTTAAGCATCACGCCTAGCCATAAAAATTGGAGTTCTCCGTCCGGTCACGCTGTAATGAAAGCAAGAATACGCACGGTAGACTTAAAAATGCAGTGCTGTTTAAGTGTTTAAAGCTTTATATTATTTACAATCGTTTGTACCAAACCTTCATCTCTGTCGCAAACTTCTACTGCATCTTTATAAATCCGATAATACTTTGAAACATCGCCATACCATCTCCCGTATAAGGTCGCAATTCGAACAATAATCTTAGCTCCAAGAGATGGATTAGTTAAATAAGGGTTAACTAGTTTAAACAACTACTTCTGACGTTCTCATACATAATACGATTTTAATTGATAGCCTGACACGTGTTAACTTTTTTACCTTTATTGTTTTAAAAGTAGGTTAGAAGTGGCGTGTTGGATAGATATTTAGCAAGTTCTAACCTACATCCTATTTAGGGGTGTTTTAGAAGTTTGTGAAGTTCAGAAGGCTATTGTCACGGAATTTTCGTATTGAGAAAGTTTTGGGTGTTATGAGGTTAAATTTGTGTCGTAAAGCATCAAGAATGTCACTTATTTTTAAGCACGAACTGTAGCTCTGCCAATGTTTTTGTATCACAATACTTACTGATACTTATAGCAGTGACATAACTAAATTGTGATCTAATGGTGATATTTCTTTCCATTTTCAGGTAAGTCCAACAGAGATCTAACGAATGAAATTCCTCGAGGTAAGTTTTCTACTTTCGTTGATAATGGATTATTTAGATTTTAATATAAAAATATGTACAATTGTACATCTATATGTACAATTGTACATATTTTAGTAGAAGCTATAGCCAAAAGCAACAACAACGAATAAAGAAAGAGACATATTTTTGATATTATATGGCTGCGGTAAGGCATGTATTGACGCATTGCTTAGGGTGGGATGTACTCTGCATTTCTTCGGTCAGCATTTACCCAACTCATCCTAACGCCTTCATCTTGACTCCACGGTGTAGAATGAAATGTAAATGTAAAAAAATTGTAATCTAGAACGAACACACGGACGTGCACCTGGACCACTAGAACTAGAGCTATTCATTATGTTGTGTCACATTGGTGAGTTACTCCGGCCATCATCACAATTTACAGCTAATAAATGTGCCCACTTAGCTGGTGGTTGCTAATTAAAACAATCGTTTTAACATTCCTTGGCAGGCGTCGTGGCATCATTGTGAGAGAGTGAGAGACAGGTCTATTTTGGCGAAGTGCTCTGAGACGTTGCGCATTTACTGTCCAAAAATGATTAGGAGTTTGAAATATAAGATAGTAATAACGCCTTCTAAAATAACAAAAATGTCTGTTTGCCATGATAGTACAGGGGACCGATTTTTTAATTTCACGAGTGATTTCGAAATCACCCGTGACAAATTTCTCAGCGATGACTTTGAAATCACTAATATGCAGAAGTCGTATATTTGAAAGTCATACCCTGTATTACCAACATGCAACTATTTCTCAGCTTTGATCATAGATAAACTTATGATTGTGTTCTATTTAATTTTATTTTTTGGGTTGGAAATTGTTTTTAAGTCAAAATTGGCACTAAATACTCATAACTATGATACCGTTTACGAGTGGAAGAACCCATTCGTAAACGATATCATAGGTATGATAATTATAGTCACCCGCTGAGATTAAAAAATACGACTGTTTCTAAACCGGTTATTATCGGTCATATCGCTGATATTTAGTCACTCAGTGATATTAAAAAATTGCACCCATAATCCGCATATTAGCCTGCGGCAAAGGCAGGGTTCGCGGGTTCTTTATTTAGTAAAGTTAGATATATTTGACACTGATAAAACAATAATGATTAGCTTATTTCCTTACTTGATTTTATTTATGTTTTAGAATGTGCTTGTGCGTGCGTTGATGCAATGTCTTCTTAGTGGTACATTTGATTTGAAAACCAATACTATCTACCTCGTTAATTCGTCAGTTGGGATACAAACGCCTTTTCGCTTTGACTTTTCTCCAATACCTGTCATGACTCGAAAACCAAACAGAACCCCCAATTAGCTGTCCAAATAAATACTATGCGGTGTTCGTACGACGATAATAATAGCTTGTCTCCAGTCCTGGTAATCACGGTCATCGAGGTGATCGGCGAGACCCCGTCAGAACCTGTAAATATTGGCCAATAAAATTATTGAATGGTTAATCGTTTTTTTTTCAATTGGCCTACCTATACCTGGTCTTATGTGACGATTAAATCATGGGGTCGTGAACCTAAAATGGCGATTTAGTAAGTGTGGCTGCTGGAACAAACGGATAGACAGCATTGCTTCCGAGTGGGGACAAATTGTAATGTTTATATTTTTTTTATTCTGTTTAGGCTTACGTTTTACCGCTATCTCACCTGCTGGTAAGCGACGATGCGGTCGACGGCACGCTTGCCTAGGAGATACCTATTTACTCGCGCCTTCAGGTTATAGTTATCGGGAACACGGACTCAGGCAGGAAGTTCAACTCCTTAGCGGCACACATAATAGGTAAAAAGCAAAACGCTTCAACGCTTCACATGCGTAAAGGTAGAATATACACCAACCAATTTATATCAATTTATAGAGTTATTATACTACCATACATATTTTTATTAATCTAATATTCCTGTTGATAAAAAGTAATTTCAACCTGTATGCCAGTTTGCGATTCCATATTTGCGACGAAACATAACATTCTTAAGCGCACTGTCTTGGGACTTTGTAAATACAGAAAATCTCATTTAAAAGGAAGTCTAATCGTTAGACATTATTTATTTCACCGTCGTTAACATATTTGTTTAACTATAACCTATCAAAGCACCAATTTACATACTTGACAACGAGAGCTCTACAAATCATCTCTACTGCTTTGATCGTAGCCCCCAATTAAATTCTCACCAAACGAGAGTTTACCAGGGTCTACCAGCTATAGACAGCTCCGCTCGGGGCAATGGAGCTAACTACAGAGTAGAGTCTGCTACCGCCTTCCTCTTGTGTGGTCCTCAGGTGGGGTCCCTGCGTTTTGAGCTGCTCTAGATTCAGAATAATTGAAGGTTTATTCTAGGAACGAGGGCGTCGAAGATACTGATTTCATTCTTTTGATTGTCTTTACATTAATACACAAAATTTTAGTGCAAGTAAAATATTTAATAATTTGAGATCACTTTTAAGTTTTCTTAAAAATTTCAAATTTCTTTAGATTGTCTTCGATTATTTTTCGTCGGCTTACTGGTTACTTCTCAGTGAAACGAAAAAAATGGATGCCTGATTATAAGACGCCTACCTTTTTATATTACCTAGAAGTGAAACTAGAAAACTAAGACTGATCTTGACTAAAACATATGTTTAGTTATATCATCGTTTTTGCGATTCCTAATCTAATGATTATTGATTTTCTATTTTGCGGAACAATAAATCATAATAGCATATTATTTCAACGATTAAAATGTATGCCCAAATATATTTCCCATAAGCCGGCTGTACCTAAGTACGAGTTTCTCTGCGTTCATCAGCAATTTGTCTAAAAATCAATTTTCACCCAATATTTTTTCGCAAAATTTATGACACCGTAACTCATCGAGACTTGCGTTGAGCCAATAAACTATAAACAACAATTTTCCCATACACTACCCATCAAAAACTTTTAACATCCCAAATATGGAATTTAAACGCTATGCCCGTGTGATAAAGTCAAAAGAAACTGCAGAAAATAAATTAGCAAAGACTCATAGTGCTTGTCTTAACCCTTTAACACCCGTGTGTGGATCTCTAAGACCTTAAAACTGCGGTGTAAAGTTAAAACTCCCGCGTATCGTTTCCACTTTTGCTTGGGAAGCTTATTGCTAGTTGGTAAAGTGCGTATTAGCAGCGAGAGCGGTTGTCTTGTTGGGCCGCGCCTAATTGTAGGTTCTCGACGCCTCGTATTATCGTATGAGTGCCTTGTTTAGTAGGGCTGCCGCGTGAGGTTGTCGTATTTTCAATATTAATTTTTTTTTATTTGTACTTAACCATTTTAAAATTATGATATTGGTGTACGTCGATTAAAATGTATGTCACCTTGCTTCTTTACTTTATTAACATTTGTTGACAGTAATGCATTTTCGTAGTAGTCAATAGAAGTACTAGGAAGCCATTCAAGCACTTCCTGCCTCAGTGCAGGGTAGAGGTTTACAAACGAAATGTGTATGTCAATGCCATCAGGGGCCTGTTTCATATTAAATATATTGGTCTAATATTATGAGTCTTTTTTTTCATACATAATATGACGCTAATACTCATAATATTAGATTAATATTTTTTATGAAACAGGCCCCTGGGTTTATAATAAAGTGCCCAATTCTATCAAGGATCTGCTTTTGCGTAAGTTTAAACAATAATTGACTCAATCGCTAGCACAAAATGGCTTTTATGTCTTAAATTAATATATTATGGCTTTTAAAGAATAATTATTGTATGAAATAAATTAATGTTAAACATCAATAATTGTAACATTAATTATTTTTAATTTCGTATTAATTATTTTTATGTATTCGATTTGGTGTATTTTAATATATGTACCTATTGATTGGACACCATTGTCATGATAGAATGTTTGATACATATAAATTATTAAAACCATCTACATTGTAACTACAAAATTATTGCAATAAATAATTTTAATTTTAATCGAAATCTGTTCAAGCATAAAGTTATTGTGGAATAAAGAAACTCGCATACATACATGAACTCTAAAAAACTGTTTAGAATTTCTTATGGGAAAACTCGGTATATTATGACGTTTCTTAAGTAACGTATACTACATTTTTCAACCATGATTTATTGAATCCATACTAATTAATTTAAAATAAACCCAAATCAACAAATTAATACCTCGCTAGGGTTGCAGCCTGCAACCCATACTCGCCGCACACTAGGGCGTTACCCGCTCGCATAATTTGCCATCGCCGTGTGTGGCGGCCCTAACTCAGCGGGTCCGCCCGGCCGTTCGCCACTGACGGGTTAAATTGAAAAATAAACATGCTGAGTGATGGCCCTACGGACCGGCTGACGTGCCATAGGTTGTTGACTCCTGACGGTTTAGGACTTGCGAATTTTTTGTCAGGTTTTTTTCTTGATGTTTTTAAACGAAACAGTAGTGGATCTATTATATGCCGTTTGTTTTTTTGTAAATCGTAAATTATGACGGATATTGGTGATGTTAGGTGGTCTTTTTTTAGACAAGAAGCAGAAACATCGAAAACTCAAATCGAATAATATACACGGTAAATACACCCGTTTCTAGTGATAATTTTCAACTGTTGATAACAATGGCTTTTTAACCAATAAAACGTGGCCTATTTGTAGATCGAGGGTTCGAATCCGAATTAGAGGTGAAGGAAACAAACATGTTCTGTTTGTGACATGGATCGGTTCGCTCTGTTACTTTGTGTTGCTATAATACCCTATAGTTCTGAGTGGAATTGCAATTGTTAAGGGCCGGCGTTATGCTTATGTTTTTGGAATACTAAAATTTAGATATAGCGAGCCTTATACCCACAACGGTATCACTAAATTCTGATCTCTCCTATATATATTTTGATATTGAATTGCATGCATTTCTCCAGTTTCCTATCTGTATAAACTATACTCGTAATTATCTATTCGTGCGATGAGTCGTGCGGCGTGCGGCGCTCTGAGCAAAACGCCCGATATTAATTACAAGTCAGTATCTCTGCCGACTCGCGGGTATTCTGTGTCGCTGTGTAAACAAAGCCCTAAGGCGCCTGCCTTAAGGCTTTGTTTACACAGCAAGTTTGTTGACGCAGACGTGGAGAGAGTCGCACGATGCCTTGATAACTTTTTGCTACGATTAAACATTAAGATTTATTTAATTTTAGTCTTGAAATGACCATTTATAGTTATTAACAGTAAATTATTTATAATTCAACTGCAAAATGAGCGATTCTCATTTCATTACGAAACAGTTTTAAATATCCTTACGTTGGTAGTTTGAAATCGATCTTATCATTATAATCGGTTTTCTACAAACAAATGTGGTCGGTTAGCTATGTAACTATTTACTACTACATACAAGAATTGCTCGTTTAAAGTTTTAAGATAACACGATTATTTTCTAAATCATCTTAAACATTAGTTTTAATATCTCATAATAATTCATACATTGCAACGGGATATTTACCGTGATTATTATGCTCGTCGTTCAATAATAATCACGGTAAATATCCCGTTACAATGTATGAATTAGTAAATAACCGTGAAAGTTTAAAACAGTGTTTATCTCATAATAGTTATTATTCTAGGTATTTTGACTAACAACTTAAAAATTATAAAAGTAAGCTAATTATAGACCTACACAACAACGTACTCTATACTACTCTTAACACTTAGCAATATCAATTGATTAAAGGTATTTCTTCAGTATTTATATACTGAAGAAATACCTTAATACTTTACACAAAACCCTGTGATCATCACTAGTCAGTATTATCGCGCGACTACTCGTATCTCGTCGTGTGTGTTAACCCTTACGTATCATAAATACACGAAGGCGCTCGTATGATGCCCCGGGGGCACAAGTCCTCGTGGAATATTGATTTTTTTGGGATAATGATGATGTCGGAGTGATTTTAATTTAATGGTACTGCCGCGATTTGTAAAGCTATTTATCATACGGCTGTTAAAGTTTACAATAATATTCGCTTTTAGGATTTTAAACTTCTTTTATTTATTTATAGTTTTTTTTCAATTCTATTCACGGTTTTTGAGTTGTACTATTTTTAAGATTAGAGAAAAGAGGCGACCGCATTTAACGGTTTATAAAATGTTTAAATTAAATTTTCGGAAAGATTTCAAAACGTCATTGTAGACTTGCTTTGTAATGCAGACCGTAGACGCATATGCAAACGTGCGTATGCTTATCAGAATAACCACGCTTTTGCGTCACGCGCGGATTTCGAGTATGTCGTGATCGACGCTTGACGTAAAAGCGTTGTTATTTTGACAAGCAAACGCACGTTTGCATAAGCGTCTACGGTCCGCATTATGTGTTTTTTACTAGCAGACATAATTTTTCCTCGAGTAAAAAATCTATGATAACAGATAAGGCCGTCTCTGTGAAAAAAGGCAATTAATTACTTACTCAAAGATGCATTACATACATAAATATTGCAATCGGACAACGCTCCGCCGCGCCGCATCGAGGACAGTAATAACAGTATCTTCTCCGGTCTTTTTGCGCTGCATTTTATTTTTCTCTAGCCATTTCTCCTTTATCGAAGCTCACACGCAAACCCAATCTCATTTTCAGCTGTTATCGACGGCGACGTAATATTTCAAAGGCGCAACGGCGGCGTGCGTTTCGGCGTAAAGGTGCGCGCGGCGTTTGATGTCGCCGCGCTGAGAATCGCGATTGTGGTACGACTGGTTACATGGAACTTTACGGTCTTACCACAGAAAATTAAACACACTTTAAACTTGTGTTAAACAGTTTATCTCTTAAACATGCCTTAGTCGAGCAACCACAAATCATGATTTAAGTATTTAGTGTCTAACCGGTGTCTAACTAAATTCTGTTGTGAAATTTCTAATTATTGTAGGCATTTATCTTTAGACGCTGTCTAGCTAAACAGGGGACTAAAAATGTTTTATTTTGTGGTAAAATTGCGAGTGTTTTACTAAAGATGCAAGTCAAACAACAAATAGTTAAACGTTAAATCGAATCAAAATTTGAGAGTGATCTGAAGCTAGCTTGCCACAAACTGACAGACAGGATGAAATACTGCAACATGTCGCGGCGCCATGTAACCGCCTCCGATGCACTAATGCTTCGCATAATTTTATGCGCTGCGCCCGCGGCCCGACCCGATAACGCTGCTAATGAGCTCTACCTGCCGACTCTACATACTCTACCCGCCGCATCTGCATACTCTACGTACCGCGTATATTATGTACGTAAAATACCGTATCTATATGCCACATCTTTGAAGAAATAACGCTATTTTAAATCTGCTCACTACATCAATACAAATAAATAAAATATAAGTGTCTGTTTGTAATATCAAAATGACAGCTTTTTACCAAATGCATATGAAAGTATATACGGTACCTATACAAAAATAAACAATTTTAAAAATGTTGTCTGTCTGTCTGTCTATCTCTCTGTTTGTTCCGGGTAATCTCCGAAATGGCTGAGCCGATTTTAACGGGACTCACTGGCAGATAGCTGAGGTTACATGGAGTAACTTACGCTACTTTTATTTTAGAAACGGAATTAGGGTTCCGCGCAAAAAAATAAAAACAATTAAATCCAATATCTCAGTGCGAGTGAAACCGCGGGCAGCAGCTAGTTCTGAATATTATTAATAGTACACACGCTGTAACAGTGGGTTGTTGACCGTACATTACAATAAGTACCAACAACAAACGGTGCACCAAAGTATCAACTACAGTCACTTGATTCAAATTCTGCGTAGGTAAAGCTGTTAGAATTGTCAATGACATAACCTTGAGCTTCTACAGACATTGATCTGTGTCATCTATACAATGGCATATGTCCTAATAAACTGCCCCATTTAATTCCATCACAGTTTTACCTTGGGATCTACCGTCTTCGATTGCACAATTACCTCATTCCCACACCAATCGAGTCCTGGCAGTTTCTTATGGCTTCATTGATGAGCTCCTTGCTGTAATACTACTACTATGGAGTACTACTGTCATCACGTTATGTCCCAATAGGCAGAGAGGAGGAAGCTTTTTCCTTCTGTATTCGCGTAAACTTTTCGCTTCTTTTTGTGTTTAAAAATGTGTTTTAAAGTTCTGGGTGGTACTATGATTGTTATGGGCTGGCTTTATGCTTATCATCAGGTAAAAGGTCCGCTCGTCTCGTTACTATGAATACATTATTATTTATTAGTATAAAAAAAACAATCCCGTTGACAGCAAAATTTTTAAGGTGTATATAATTGCGTGAATCTTGAAAAGATTGTTTCTCTAATGATTTTTTCTTGCAGGTCAGATGTTCTCTACACATTATTATCCTTGACTACAAAGCTGGTGTTACCATATCGAAAATAGATGCATGTTACGGGCGTGTCGAATATAATCCAAGTTGTGCAATATGAATATAGTTCCCCGGCTATGCAATACGTATATATGGTGATCAAGTACTGCAACATTCATAAATGCATGTTGCCCATTAAGAGCGACTGACCTTTACGCATGTGGGCAGGAATCTATAATTAATTTGTATATTTAGTACCTACCTGGTTCACCAAAATAATCGAGGCTTCGCCAGTTTAACATATTTTCAGGGATATGAACCCTTGCAGATTGAATTTTAAGCCTCAAATATTCCTAATTCGTGGAATAGGAATTGGATAAACCGGGTGTAGAAAATATTTTCACCAAAATTTTCTTATTAAATTAGTAGATATCATGAATGCGAAGAAGTAGGTAGGTACCTGTTGCTGATTACGAACATGCATTAATTACTTCAATTTACGGACGCGTTCCAAAACGAGTACCAATTTAATACAAGTGTGTAAATACTGGTGACATTGTAATAATTTTACAAAATTATCGTAAACATTTACAACTTTATCAGAGAACACGCGTAGGTAATGTAACTGGTGAGTAGGTAACTACGTCCCGGCTTCGCTCGTTTGTTTTTAGACGTGGCTTTTAAACAACGTGGCTGACAGTTTAGGTTTTGAAAATCGAATAAATTTGTATCTGCGCAAGGCTTGCGTATCACACCTGATGGTAAGATACAATGCGGTCGAAGATGACGATACTATTACCTATTCACTCGTTGACTTGAAAAAATCGGGGGTCTAGACAACATGACTTTTTGCGATAGTTAACGATAGCAGAAAAGATAAAAATGTATGAACTGAATTAATATAATAATAATAATACAGTCAATGGTTATTTTGGTTTATTTAATTTTTTTTCGCCAGGGTTTAAATTTATGACTATTATTTATTAGTAAGTACTAGCTTCTGCCTGCGGCTTCTCACTCAGGATAATGTAGCTTCCCATTATTAATATTACCTCTGTTAAATTAGTAGTATAGATTAGTTATAAGAATTTGTGGTAAGTATGTAAGTAGTTTTATGTTAAAAATCAATAAGTAATAATCGGAACTACGTAGTAGGTATCATCATTCTCTCTTTTTCCGGCTTTGCCGTTGATTTAAGTTTAGATAGTTGGAAATTGTAATATTGTAGATACGTATAGGTAATTATTTGAAATTAAAACTTTATTTCGGACGTAATTATTTGAATATTTTGAATAGCTAATAACGTTGCCATATTACATTCTATCTCGCAACACCTAACTACCAGGCAAACATAATTCGTAAAATGGTTCATATTTTTCGTCAGACAAAATTCAATTAGTGTAAGTGGCCCGGTAGCATCGTCGCTTCTTAATGCGTTTTTAACCGCTCGCTTTTCATAATGCCCTTATACTTTAGTGTAAATGAATTGAATACCTAGGGCCAATTTTATATTTAATCAAGAATTTATTTAAATGTGTTTTATAAAAGGTTTTCTCTTTATAAAATAATTATTATAATCTGAACCTACAGCCTACTTGATTTTGGCTTGTTATGAAAAAATAAATATGCAGTTGTTCCAGTGATTTTCCAACTCAACCAGTAGGTAGGTACATAATTGTTTGTTACGTGTAATTAGTATTTTTTTATTTAAACCTGATGACTTGGGTAACGGGCGCGATGCAGTGCCGCGCAGGATTCAATTCGTTTATTTAGGCATTATCTCCAGCAAGTGAGATAACAGCCAAACGTAAGCGTGTACTTACTGAAATAAAAAATAAGGTTCTCATCAAAACCTCTAGGTGGCAATGGCATTATTATATAGGCAGGAGTGACGGCTAACTTCAAACGAATGACCTGCTCATCAGAAGTAAGGTAAGTATAACATATAACGAAGGCTGACTAAGCTTCAATTGAATTATTATTTACGTAATTAACAAGCCTGCCTGATTTTGATATGATGCATCCAATTATACAAACATGCAACACGACTCAAAGTCATCATCATAGCTTCAACTTTGTGTGATTTCTGTTACATTTAAAACACATTTTAACGCAAGCATGAGTGGATACTTTGTACACCTTCGATTTGCATTCGAACTATAGAGTACATCTGAATCAATTAACCCTTTTGCCCTTACCGTAATGCGAATGTCATTTCTGCAACTAAGTCCCGAGAGAAGTGTTCCATTACCATATATGCCCCATTTTGCACCGCCTTGGCGTATTTGACCATATCTAAATGGCCATTTACGTCTCTCGGTGTCGATACTTTGCGGGCTGTTGGGTGTAATGTTAGCAGTTACTCAAGGTTTTGCACAAGACTTTTCCTGTATTAAGAACGTATATACGCAACATATGGAAATAAATTCACTCTTTGCTATTTTCAAGACCCAGCTCCTATACTTTTAATTTGTAAAGTTGTTAAGTTCCAGTCAAGTTTAGGATAGTCAGAACTGCTCATAAACCCAAAGGCCTGCGCAGACGACTGACTATTCCACGACTAGTCCACGACGATAGAACGTATGGAAATCTATGCAATAACGCACACGAAGGACAAATAGTTCATTGTCTGATCAGCGCTTTTTCATACGTAGTCCCCGGACAAATACGCAGGCCTTCAGCTTGACTGAAGAAAATCGTTCTCAGTCTAATGTCTCCTGTTGTCCGGTCTTTTTTAGCTAACGCTATGATTATTAAAATCAGTTTTCCATTTTGTATCCTTTCAAAATCGGCATAGCTCATGTACTCACGTCATTGTCTCTGTAATTTTATCTTTATACATTTTATCAGTACGTTCTTTAGCAACGTTATCTAAGATCTTTGGAAGGGTTAACCTCATTACGAGTATAATAGTTTTGAAAGCCCCACAATTGTTTTACGAACATAATGCGTGACGTTTGTTTGTTTATGTGACTTTACCTATGTGTTCATTGAATAATGTAGGGCCATAAAGTTAACGGGAAAGTCGGTTATATTTTGAACGGCAACTACCACAAAGTTAGCCTTATGAAATTTGACACAGAATCAAATAGGTAATTAGGATTTTGATAAATTAAATAATAGTTAACACGACTGCCCAAAAAAGGAGTGTAATGCTTTCAAGGTTCATGGTAAGTATGTGAGTTTCTTTATTCCACCATAACCCTCTATCATAGACCTCGCAGGTGAGGTCGATGACTTCTAATTTGTTACCCAATATCAATGCCGAAATGAAGGTCTTTCTGCACCAGCATACGAACTGGTGCTAGGATGTTACAGATACGGCGAACCCAGCGCGGCCGATACAACGGCCCCGGAAAATGCATGGTTCCTGTGGGAACGCGGGTGCAAAACCGTGGGCAGAAGCTAGTACCTTTATATTTACGAGATCTTTAGTAATAGTTGTGATGAGTTTAGGATAATTAATCTAAATAACTAAAAATAACTCCTGTTAAAACATGCCAAAAAACAAATGACGATACATCTCTAAAAGAAAAACAAATTAACAGTGAGAACGGATAGTTCTTTGTTGTTATATTTCATTCGCATTTACGAGTATATTTAATGCACAACAAAACGCTATACTGACTTGATAATGGCCCAAGATTATGCCTAAAGTTAAAACAAGACTTAATTTAATTAGAATATATAATATATCAAATACAAACGCAACGTATTATTCAGGATTAAAATAAATAAAATACAACACATTAGAATCACTAAAACCGCTATCGCGAACATTTTTATGAAGCACACGTACAGCTTACAGCTTTTTTTTGTTTTATAACTTTCGTGTTTAATGGCCCACTAACCGACATCCATCGCGCCACATTGTGTGTCTAGTGAATCAAAAGGGGCATGATCGACCGCTTCCTGCTCAAAAACGGTCGCATTCTGATTTATGCCCTCAGACCCTTTTGTTTTATGCTCGCCTGGTAATTTCGTCGTTTTTTTAATTTAATTTATGTTAATGTTATTGGGAAATTATTTAAAATAATAAAAACTTGTGGATTCTTTTAATGTCATGTTAATTAATAAATGTCGGTAGGGTTTGTTTTTATTTAATAGGAATTTGTTGGTTTCTTGTTTTATGTGAGGTTTTTAGTGGACACATTTGAAGTTGTTGCTATAAGACATAAACCCAATTAAGAACTTTTTTATTGCAATGACATATTTTTCTATTTCGAAAGGGTTTTAAATTATTACCTGCCTGATGAAAATAGGGTAACATCGTTACATTTTTTATCCTTCGTGTGTGATCAGAAGATGAAATTAATTGTTAGTTAATTAACAAATCTATTTGCCTCCTACTGTTCGCTATTTTAATGATATTTTTATTGATATATCCATCAACATGTTTTGATGGACGTCAATGGTTATTTTGGGCCCTTTTGTAGATAACAACAAAAAAATGGTTCTATATCGAACGCTGGAATAGTAAATAAGTAGAATTTTCTTTGTTCTTAACAAGTACTAACTGCCTGCGATTTCACCCTCGTTTAGGTTCCGTGCATTTTTCCAGGATAAATAGTAGCCTATGTTACTCTTCAGCCCATAAACTATCTCTATGCAAAACATAATGTCTTTCCGTTGCTCCGTTGCTGTGTGAATTGAGAGCTCAGTTTCGCATTTATAATTTATTAATCAGATACTACGTGCATCAACATACGTTAGAAAAAGGTCCTGGATAAATATATGAAAATGTTTAGCAAAGATAAGATAAGTATACTAAATGATCAGACAACGCGGCGAGGACATTAACCTGGCATGTTCCCTAAAAGGCAATATGTGTCCACGGGCGCGGGTTCAGCGAGCGCTCGCCGCTATCGCGCCATCTCGACGAAAATGAACCAAAACTGGGAGGAATCGTGTAAAATAAAAAGGTTTTCGAATCGCTGACGCAGCTACGTGTCTTTTGCACATGTACTCTGTGCAAAAAACACGTAGCTGAAAAAACAATACTCTAACTTGTACGGGACATCGGTGTCCGATTTAGAAATAACCTTAGCAAGTACATGCTAATACTGGTAATATGTATGTTATGGAAACGGACATTTGTGAGACGAAAAACTGGACGTTTTGCTTCAGAGAGCGCCCTACAAAGCTGCAAGGTCCCTTTTAATTCAGGGTCCAAAAGTCGAACTGGGCGTGGTGTCGTAAAAAGTAACGGTCTTACCACAAAAAAAATTAAACACACCTTAAGTGTTAAACCGCGTTTAGCTCCTAAACATGCCTTAGTCGCGTGTTTAAATATGAGAAACCGCAAATCTTGGTTTAAGTATGGTCTAACTGTTGTCTAACTCCAGTTTATTGTGACATTTCTATTGTTTTATTTTATTGTTGTCATTTATCTTTAGACACAGTCTAGCTAAACAGGCGTCTAAAAGTGTTTTTTTTTTTGTGGTAACATGGTGAAGCTTCCTAAACCAGCAAGTGCTTTCCTGTAAAACAGCGTCCTCCAATGTGTTTTCCATCAATATCTGGTGATCGGATCCAATCCGTGATTTCACACAGCGTTTTACATAATTTACTCGTAAAATGGTTATGGAGCATAAAACATAGATTTATGCACGAGATAATTGTCTTTAAAGTTATCTCTTTGAATTCTACACTTTCCAAATAGTTATATAGATAGACGACGCATCAAGAATGTTACCTCATCATAATTTGACACCCGATGCGAGCATCAATAAATATAAAGATAACACTTGATTGCTTCACTACATAAATACCTACAAGAAAGGAAAAAACATCAGTGAGATTCAAATTCAAAATTCTTACTCACATGGGTCCCAAAAGAGCTTTTATGAAAGTTAATTGGCCATTACAAGTATAGTGGAGAAGAAAGCGCCAGAAATTCGTCGGCATTATGTTTTTCAAAAATGTTTTTACATTATTTAAAATGCTAACAAGTCTAAGTATTACAGTAGTCGCCATTAGTCCATGCATCTTTGTCATCTACATAATCCTACGCTTTTTTAATTAGTACATTCTTAACTAGACATTTTAGGCGGCCTTTGGGATGGTTAATCATAACGATGAGAATGTATAAATGAAATTGGGTTGTCTGAGTAAACCATAAGATGATAATAAATGTGTTTTTTTATACAAATATATATAATATATTATATTATATATAATAATATATTATAATATATAATATATTATATTATATATATAATAGGCTTTGCTTTGACCACTATCTTACCTGATGGTAAGTGAAGAATCGGTCGACTATGGAGTATGCTTACCTAGCAGATATTTCAGTCGCGTGGCTTGAAGAATCTTAGATTATATTATAGTGATCGGGAAATACAGCCTCAGGCAAATACTTCCACTCATTAGTGATACGAATAATGAATGTAGAAGCGAAACGCTTCTTGGGTAGTGGAGTAATGTCCACAATGAATCTATGATGATGAAACAGTAAAGCGACCTTTACTGTTTGCCTGCAGGTTGTCCGATGATCAAAAATACAAAACACTTTTCTCAAATCCTATTACAGATAAAGTTCTCACGCTACGTGCCAGCTACCGTTCACCAACATGACTTACCTTACCTTTATATTCCTTAACGTACCCCCCACTTCTTAGTATTTGTACGCCTCCTAATTGCTCGTGTGAAGCAAACTGAATATTAAGCGGCGTTTCTTGCGAGAGCTGCGCATGCGCATGCTTAGAAATGTTATTCCATCTAGGAATGCCTTTTTATGGAAACCGGATTTGCACAATTTTACATATTGCTATCTTGTTTCGCACTTTGTAGACGTGATTTACATATAGGTTTTTATGTTTCCTATAACAGTAAGTAGTTTTAGTCATAGTTATCTTTATTAAGTTAAAAAGTTATGTCAGACTGTATGAAATATATTTTATAGTGTTAACCGATACTAGCGAATGTTCACACAAATATATACATCACAAAAATTTCGCCTGCAACAGGATTCGAACCTGCGTCTTCTGGCTATCCGGGTCAGACGCCTTAACCAGCTAGGCTATGGGAGCAATCAATCGAGCAATCGAATCCTGTTGGAAGCGAAATTTTTGTGATGTATACATTTGTATGTGAGACTGATCTCACAAGTTACCTACAATCGAGACGCATTAAATTTTGGCAAGTTCTACACTAAAATATCTCGCATCTAAACGCACTCATCCTAAATCACTACGTAAGTGGAACGTTATCCAGCTCGTATGATGTACGATACTCCGCTGCAGTACGGGAGCCACCCATCGCTCAACTTCTGATGCGCGCTATTGAATGATGTTCACCTATGATCCCTCACTACCAGAATAAAATAACTTAAACGAGGTTACGACGACTTGTGCTTTATTTTTTGGTTTGCTCGATATTCCCGTTATGACTGTTAGGACACTGTTTTAATCTTAAATTTAATCGTTTGATTTATTATTGACACTAATAAACCTCGTTATAATAAAACTTACGTTAACTCTAGACTTCTTCGTTACGCACAGGGTCCAAGAAGCCGCCCGTGACGTAAGACTGCTTTATCCTCTTGGTGCATAATCTACTATTCCATCAAGTTATTGGTTAGCATCAATAGACTTTAGAGTATAGGTAAAAGCGGTTTACAACCTGAGCAAACTCAGGTTCAATTCAAAAATTGGCATGTTATCCTGAAAGGGGGTCATCAATCTACTCCTGGAGGTCAACAACATTTTTTTACGAATTTTTTAAATTCGGTATTATTTATAAAATAAATGGCATTTAAAGTGTACATCAAAATTGTACTATAAAATTTCCGGGCAGCAGTTTGATGAGCAGAGTAGCCGGTGAAATTACTGCTTATGAGACTTAATACCTAATGTCTCAAGGTAACGAGCGCACTGCAGTGCCGCGCAGGCCTTTGTGTTTCAAAGTTCTGAGTGACACTGCAATTGTTACGGGCTCGCGTTATGCTTACCATCAGGCAAACGACCAGCTCGTCTCGTTATCAAATAACATGAGAAAAATATGCAGAGCTGACTGCCAACCTACATTAGTTGAAGAGGCACCTAAAGAAGAACTGTCCTCGCCCCGCCTATCATCCAGCTGTCAACGCAAAATCATCTTGGACAAGATTGAGTAAGCCACGCTAGGCTGCGTGGCTTAGAGCCAGCTCTGGTCGCGTACTTCAGGTGAATCGAGAAAGAAGCTGACGAGTGGTTCATCAGGTTCTTGGTATTCGCCTTATACTGAGACTCGCCGGGCGTTCCATCTATGCCTTTAATTTGACCAGGGTTTTTCTTACGTCTCTTTCTTTTGTAACCTTTTAACTATCGTCCTTTCTCTCTGGTGCTACTTAAAATATATTTATCTTTAGCAATTTCATTATGAGAAAACGACTTTAAACATTTTGTTTGGTGTGTAATATTGGACTCTAAGGGCTGATGTCTTAGATTGACTTTCGATTCGACTGTAACTTGGTGTTAACATTTTTTGTTTAGGCTATAAGTAAAGGATTAACAGTCTGTGCGTACTTTATGATATTGAACAAAGCGATTATTGATTGTAATTATCATGGCTCTAAGTTAAACATCTTGGAGTCACGCGATGCGTGGATAACAGATTTATGGATGTGTTTTATAGTTAGCTGTGAATCAAGTTGTATTTTTGTTATGTAATGAATTCCTGAAGGAATGGCGGTAAATAAGCCAGATTGGAAGCCAATTACCTCTGCGCCACCTATATTTATGTCGTCTATACGTTGGTAGAGTCCGCTTCGTACTAGATTATTTATTGTTGCACCATAAAAATAACGAAACAATCGAAAATAAACTGCCCAACTACGAGTCTACCTTCTCACTTTCAGGGTGACGTACTCGTAAGACAGAAATTAACGTGTTAATTTCTGTCTTACGGGTACGATATCTATACATACAAATAAATAAAATTGAAGTGTCTCTTTGTATCTCCACACACACGACTCAAATAGGCAACTTGACTGCCCATTGTTTAGGTAGCCTAATTTCTGGTACAATTAAAATAATGTAGATGAATAATCCTTATGCTGACAACAATATAATATCTTTTAAGGTTTAATCACCAAAAACATCAATTAGAACATTAAACACGAATCATACAAAATAATTAGTGGCCGACAAATGGTCGCATTACATACAATGGCGGCCGGTGTCGGCGGCGCATGAGTTATGAGCTATTGTCCATCTGTTTAGTATTTATTTATTCTTTGTCATCTCGCGGCGGTGCGGTGGCGTGATGCTTGGCGCTGGATGGAAATCATACAAACAAAAAAAATTGGCTGGCGTGGAGTTAGAACTCTTTGGACCGTCTACTTCTTGCTCGGGATTTAAGTCTTAAATTGTAAAAGAATGTTTGATATTTCGCCCGATAGTAGCAATTTTAAAATGGGGACTAGCTGTCAGTGCAGTTGGTGGAACAGATCGATGTCGTTTGCGACAAGTTTTTAAAGGTGGTACTAGCCAGCCAGGGGAGTACCCTAGCAGTTCCCTACAACTATTACATATTTACTAGACTAGCTAGTAGACTAGAGAAGCTTCGTCGTCTTTCAATGCAGTTTTCCCAATTTTCATTTATAGCCTTCTATTTTCCAATGCGTTAAATGGTTTTTAGTTTTACAGCACAATCGGCTGACTCATTCTTTGAGCTATATTCTTCGTCTTAAAGACTGTTCCAGCAAGTTGCAGGGTTCACTTTTGCTCAGCTGCTGCTCTCTTCGTTTGTTTGCCATTTCTATAAAAAGAACGGGCCTGGAACTTAAGTCTAGCACAAACGATGGTTCAGGAACCCTCCTACGCATTTTGAACTCACTAAAGCATTTCTCTCGCACCAAACTTGTACCAAAGTCGTTGTACGAAAGAACGTGATATTCTTACACGTTAGGAAGACCTTTCATGGGTATGAATGACCAAATTCTGATGAAGTCACTTGCCTTTGCCACTTTCAGATCAGCCCGTTTCTCCTAAAAAAACCTTCCAACACGAATTTAGGAATTAGTTAACAACTAATAACATAAACAGTAACAAAAACTAGTTGTCCGTCTGTCGCGAATGCATGTCCAATCATCCGAACAGATGTAAGCGATGTTTTAAACATGCGCCGCGAGCGGGGTGTGGGCAAAAACTATATCGCTGTTGATTTTTAAATTCTTCTTCGATTCTATTGTCAAAAGAATCGGAGACATGACTTTTGTTCCTGGTCAGGGTCTTGCTACTGACTTTCAATATTTGTAGATATTATTCAATTTGAGACAATGAATTGACGACATTTCTGATTTTACGACTCTTTTCTGATGGTAAGCATCACACCAAAAATTGCAGTGCAGAACTTAAAATGGTGTAAACTTGGGTGGAACAGAGCTGCTCCCATCGCCATGAGACTATAATGTCAGTATATTAAGTCTCATTTATGAATAACTAGCTACTGCCCGCAATTTCACTCATGGAAATATCCCCACAGGAAACTTATATATTCCGGGATGAAAAGTGGCCCTATGTTACTGTGCGGAAAACATAAACTTTCCTAAGCTCTCTACGCAAAAAATACGACGGCCCGTTTAAAGGATGAAAAACCAAAGGATGGTTTAATTTAAAATGGTCAAAGAACAAGAAAGACAAAACATTGTCAATATTAACACTATTTATTAATAAGAACCAAGTTGATGGGCCGCGGCTAGCCAGTGATCATAACAAATCGCTTTTTCACACACAAATTAGAAACTAAATAACATAGCTATAAAAATAGATATTAAAATCCGCTTTATACTTTTTAGTGCCTATTGACGTTGTGGTCGACGGCAGTCTGGCAACGTCTTCAAGACCTTTAACACCCCATTACGCTTGTAGCACACTATCTTATCTCCACGGATATAGAGGCGCGCTTAAACTTTAATAACACCGTTTAATTATATTAAACTTTATTATTTTCGAATGAGATCCGCGCTCGAGATAGCCGCCGCAGTGGCTTCATTTTAACGTTTGAATATTTCGAATAGCCAATGAAATTTTAGTGCCTTCGTGGCGCATAACTTCGAAAAAGGGGGATAAAAAAAAAGTGGAAATATTCCCGGGTGTTTATCTCCCGGTCGCATCGGCTGGTTTCCTCCGTCCGTGGGCTGTTGGGATTAAAACATTGCGTTTTAGTGAAGAAACGGACGGTGGAGATGCTATCTCGGGCTCGGGTCTTTGGATTTATTTTTACGAGATCTTGTTCGGTTACCTATCTGTGGGTACTGACTGTTGTGGGATGGTGTAGGTTGGGGCTCTTATTTTAATGTTAATTATAAACGACATTTATTTAAATGCTATAAAGAATTTTAAAGGTACACGTTACCGGTGAAAAGAAATAAATAGTAAAATTATATGACCACTATCTCACGTATTAGGCCGACGTAATTTCAGATTTTGAAAAGAAAAATCCTTTGAAGTTGTGGCACTATAGCGTCCTCATAAACCACAATATTAAGGAAGACATAGAAATTCGTTTCGTCGAGTAGGAGGTAAATAATCCAGATGGTAAAACGACGAAGCCTTCCACACACTTGTTTGTGAATCCATCTCCAGGTGCATTGATTTTTCTCCAAGCTCATACAAATAATTTTTCAAAACGTAACGTTGTTATCTTAAGACAATAAAATCATAACCCGACTTTTTCTTCGCCGTAATCGGGTAAAAAGAATAAAATAATAAAATCAACGTTTCCATTGAAATATCCATACAGATACCTAAATAAAATTGAAGTGTCTGTTTGTAATATCAAAATAACAGCTTTGTACCAAATGCATATGAAAATTTATACGAAACCTATAACAAAACAACCATTTTTAAAATTATTTGTCTGTCTGTCTGTCTGTCTGTTCCGGGTAACCTCCGAAACTGCTGGGCCGATTTTGACGGGACTTTCACTGGCAGATAGCTGATGTTACAAGGAGTAACATAGGCTACTTTTATTTCGGAAAAAGAATTAGGGTTCCGCGCAAAAAAATAAAAACCTTGAAACCCAATATCTCCGCGCGGGTGAAACCGCGAGCAGCAGCTAGTATACAATATACTTAATACGTGTATAATTTATAAAGAAAATATTAAATTGCTGCACAGGGTAATCAATTAAAATCAAATCTACTTAAATTAAGTTTCTATTGGGAGATTGTTTTTATAGTGTAAATGAATATCTTAATGCTAAATAATCCAATGACTTATAATGGATTATAGTTAATTAATTTAGTTTTAATTACTACCACATCATCCTGCACGCCCGCCTGCAGGCGGCCAATACACTGATCGAAATTTATTAATTTCGATTCTAACCGCTAAATGATTTGATTTAAATTGGTTTGACGGAAGGATATTCAAATTAATGTAGTTTCAAGCTTAAAGTATGTGTTTTTCTCTAAGAATATGATCTTTATATTAATTACTTAATTTAAATACCAGGTACTTAATTTTATTAAGCCAATTTATGTAAAAAAAACTTACGGGACAGGAAGTATAAGTGTATGTTAAAAAAAATACCTCGTAAGGTTATTCACTGTATGGGCGTGGACCATAGTCCATGCTCCTTATAGTTAGTTCTTGATTCTCTGACACAAGACTGATTATACAGATATGATACCTACATGTGTATGATAATTAGGAGCTATAGTTACGAACTCGAAAGTTATATGACTGTTGAATTTTCCCATGTTCCTTTTATAACAATTTTAGCACAAAAACAAGGTGATGCCCTTAATCGCTTCATCCTCGCGTTCCCAGACGCGTGCGTATTCAGAAACTTTGGGACTCTGGCGGGAATGTCTGCGGACCTTTTTATTTAAGGCTTCAGAATTGGAGCATTGCTTGGGGGTTTTTGCGTTTAGTCCTCATGACCAGAATCTTGAGTGTTCAGTCATTGAGAGAGGTAATTTAGGTTTTATATTTTTTGGTATACCAGATTTAATTTAGTTGATGATCGAATACTTTGAGGTAATGGTCATGCAACGGTATAACACGTATTTCTCATTAAAAAAAAAGTGTTTGATATCATTTTGACTTTTAGACCGCGGGAACTGAGTTTTTCTAATGCCATCTCGACTCTCTACCAACGACTTACCTGTTGATTGTTGTTTGCAAATTTCCTATCCATTAAAATTGTAAAGAACACAAAACTTAGGGGCTAAGCCAATATCAACCAGCACCGGCTGTGTGGCTGCTTCTGACTCTTTTTTCTCTCTTTATAATTTGACTTACATCCGAGCAATACGTCATCTACGTAATAAGTTGATGAATATGAACAAAGTTCCATTCCATGTCATATATATTTCCATGGCATATTTGTTTATTTACCTATGTCCACGATCTCACCTGATGTTAAGCGACGATGCGGTCGACGATGTAGCACGCTTGCCTAGAAGAAACCTATTCACTCTCGTCTTGAAAGAACTCCACCCCTTAGCCGTCCGTATTGAAGGTTGAAGAAAAACGCTTGGTACGGAAGAAAGGGATTTCAACCATATACGGGTGACGACTGCGTCACCCGTATGTGGTGCAACTCTAGTCGTCGAGGTGGTCGGAGATGTCGAATACGCTGAACCTGGATTAGTACTGGCTATCAAATTCAACTTGCTATATTGGAGGATGTTAACCTCTGAAGAAGAGATTGTGGGTATCTGAATGATGAGATTGTGAGTATAATACAAAGTAACTAGTATTAAAGTACACTACAAACACGGTATGGATCAAACGATCATCCTACTCCGCCATATCACAATCAATCAAACAAACAAACAAACACGCCGCATGTTCCCGCGCTTGCGGCATGTACAAAGCTAAGCGCGGCGCATACTCCCGCCTCCCATGCTGATTTATCAATCAATTACGCGGAGTCGTTAGCGCGCCGCGGGCCGCGCCGGCGCCGGCCTTTGCAGGGCATTTGAAGCCAATGTATGAGCATTGGCTCATATGTATAGCTTTGTAATGTGCAAGCATTACTGTGACCCGGTTTGATAAGCAAAAAAGTCAGTGAAATTACTAGGCTTATGAGAATTAATACCAAATGTCTCAGGGTAACGTAAATAAGTAGCGACACGCAGGCCTCCTTTGCACGTGTCTCTAAGTTCCGAGTGGCACTGCGTTTGTTATGGACCTGCGTTATGCTTACTATCATGCAAACGACCCGCTCGTCTCGATATTCAATAGTTTAAAAAAAAGTGCTAAAGTGCAGGTACAAGAATACTCTTACCGTTACTAAACGTGCTGTCGCATCATAAAAATATAGAAAACAAGTACATCATTTTTATGTTCATTCCTACCCAAAAACCTATAAGTTGCGTTTGTCAGCGCTAATATTGATGAGAATTGAGCTAATATTATAATACCATTAGTAGCCCCCCAGCGTTAAGCGTAACTCGAAAAAAGAACGAAATAGTAAAATGTACCTAATACAAAAATAGTTGATGATTGGATGACAGTGAGAGTTTAAAATTTTTGTAAAATACTTACACATCAAATCACTGAGAACGATGTACTCAAGCGCTCGATCATCAACCTGTCTATGTATACCCTCGTTATTAATTCGAATCGTCGATATTTTATCCGCAGTCTGTACCGATATATGTACGGCGATAATAAATCACGAACATTGATCATTACCGATAATAATTTATAGTAGTCGGCCAGTGGTCGGAGGTAGGCACTGGTGATAAATCAAATTGGGATTGCGCGTGAGCAAGCGGCGTCTAATGGAGCCTGTGTTTGTTTTAGATGATGGACCATTAGGGATTTTTTAACGTACTACCAAAAAAAGAAAGGCTTAAACTCAATCCCCTTTTAAACTTCTAAAAAAAGAAGAATCTAGAATTCAGTTCTAGTGTTTAGAGTTCCGTATCTCAAAAAGAAAAACTCCGTCTAATTGTCTATACGTCCAAATCATTAACTCAAAAAAGAGATTGAGGTGTCAGTTTGAACTTAATATCGAATTATAACCGATAAGAATAACCTGATCAAGCACTGTTCTTCTTCACAGATATTTCTGTCAAGGTGTCATAAATAGAGATAGCAAATATATAGATCATCTTAGACGCACGAATGTTAAAACGGCCAGTGATATTGGAAACAAAGAAATATTGCATAATCTTTGTATTACTCATTGTACAGATGTAATTCTCAAAGCTCATCTTCTCTTCTTATTTCTATATACAATTACCTTAAAACTCTCCAAAACTTCAATGTTTCAACGTCTCCAGAGACGATCAGCAGACAGCGCAAACAAAACAACCCCTAGGGCTGCCAGTAATGAAATCCGAATTAGATTACCCCGGGGCTAATGACCCGAGGGGGCTAACCAGATTACTGGCCCTGCGACCCTATGGAGGACTGCAATGGGTAAAGTGATTAGAACCAACCCTACGATGATTTGTGATGTACTCGAAGCTAATGTAATGAATTTGTAATGGGGTTGTTTACCTGGTTGAAAGGGTTATATCGAATTAGTTTGTTAAACAAGAAATAAGGCGATTACAGAAAAGACATTGGTAAAAGTGCTTGTAGATCTCTCTTGGGCAATGGTTGACACAATAGAAAGCTCCCAAACTCTTATTAAAGAAAACATATGTACTCGTATATCCAAAGTTTAAAACAAACGAGAAACATATAGCATAGAGTGACAATTGTTAGTTTCACGAGCCATTTTGAATTTCTAACTATTTTATCCTTATGCGGAGTTTAGCCGTCTTCATCTCGTGAGGTATCATAGAACTGAAACTTTTCTTTATTATATATCCTTGGTGAATAAGATGTTTGATTTGAATTTCTTATTTTTTTCAATATGTTTAATTGCTTCCCAGCCGGTTAAAATTTAATTGTTCAAATTTGTAAATGTAAAACTTATAAGTAACTATTTTGTAATAAGAATGAATAATAAATCATCTAAAGCTTGACGGTGTTTTTACAAATTGTGGCAAATTCTTTACGTTTCTTTCCATCCATTGAATTGTAATTTTTCCATTCTCTTTCGATCCCAACTCCAAACTCCCTGTTGTTTAATAACATTTCTCCCGACTAGGGTGCCGCAAATTAGATTGTGTCCTGCCCAGTTTCCGGACCAGTGCCTCCTTCCCTTCCCTTTTCTTTAGTGCAGTGACATTAGTTTTCATTTGCCGACGTTACATTACGTATTTATTGAGTTAACTTGACTTAAGTGCATTGTGCTTTTGGAGCATCAATTTTAATATGCCTATTGATTTTGCATTATATTTAACTCATTTCGTATCGTCGATTGAAGTAGTTGTTGAAACACAGTTTCTTTACGACTATTTCGTCATCTATTTTGGAACGCTATTAATTCATAACCTCAATTAAGTTTTTCACATCATCAGCATTAAACCTTTCAATCCTTCGATTAAATTTTCAATTACTTAGCAGTATTTCAACTATTTATCTTCGAGAACCATTTTCTTTGAAAATACCGATCTAGCCGTGTTTTATGAATTAACTTTCTTGCATATCTTTTTCTTTTTTTTTCCTCTTTAATAGAGTTATCTTATTTTTCAGTAAAGGCTTTTTAAAAGTAACTTTCATTTTTAGAATTTCCAAAGCTAACGTCCCTAAACCAATTGTTATACCAGTCATAAATCATAACAAGTTTACGAACCGTCAAATTACACTTCATGCCCACTAGTGCGATTTGTCGCAGAGTCGAGGCGGCACGCGACTGACCGCGCGCCGCATCCGACACGCCCGCTAAACACTTCTTGCGTACTGCTGCTTTCCTGGTGCGTGAAACGAGATTTAAGTTGACTGGTCGTGGGATCGTTATTTTCACCCCAGGAGATGAATATGTCAAATCAGCTAGTTTATACAAGTATCGAATACTTGTATAGCACAGTTAATTAGTAATTACTTTAAAATAGCTCATATGGATGTTAGGTTTTTTTATGTCATGCCACTTTTGCGCCAGCACAGCAGTAAGTTAAGTGTATAAGTGATATGATGATTGCTGTAATCGTTCGTTTGTAGAATTTGTCTATAGATAGATTATAAAGGGCGGTCTTATCGCTTCAAGCGATTTCTTCCAGACAACCAAATGGAGAGAGGGATAGTACCTATAGATATTGAGGGACTTTACCCACATGTCATAATTTGCCTATCTTTATTCTAAATACAAAACGGCTGGCATAATAGTCTGCTTGAAGTGATTAAAAATTATCCTCATCATTATAATCCCTCCCACTTCATCACGCCATAACTTACTCCTCGCTATTTCTCATGCGTAACCTTCCACACTTTAACCACAAATTGTCATCAAAACGTCATGTCGTCGGGATTTTGTTAAGACTCCGCTAATCCCAGGCTTACTCCACTCAATGATTTAATGCAGCCAGCTGTCATCGTCTTAAACGCCTCAAAAACACGAATACAGCTGCATTCGGTTTTTAAGCGTTCCGTTATTGCCAGTCGAAAAATGTAATGATTTAATCAAGTTGATTTTTGGTCATCAATTAATATTAATTTGTAACACAAGCTATTAATTTTGTTTAATTGTCTCTGTAACGCGAGTGCTAGAAAGGGACGCACGCACTTCACTTGGTTGTGCGCAAGTGGGCGGGGCCTCGACGCCCTGTAGGCCTAGGGATGTCACATAAAAATATGTCGATGTTTTTTACCGCACCCATAAGTTTGGCGCTTTATCGACTCGCATCGGATGAATGATAAAGGGCGAGCCGGTTCAACGTTGGAATCACAACGGGGAGTGTTTTCTATAGCAGAAATTACTTTAATAGAACAAGGTTTAATTAGAAGTTGAGTCGAGATTATTTATGTAAAAGTGAAGTGAATTTATTAGCGAATGGTGGAACCTGATGCTGGCGAGCTGTGAGGCGCCGACCGGGATATTATGCTAAGTCGAGGCTTGTTAATTAAATGCAGACTGAATTATTATTTGTTTATTATTGTAATTATGGTACTTAGATAAAGTGTACAAAAAATTACTTGAGGTTATTATTACCACTGTTATGTGTTCACTAGAACTTTAACAGACGGTAAAACATGCATTTATGAATAAAATAAATTCAATTTTTTTTCCATCAACAAAATCAGTTAGCTGCCTATATACTTATTACTTTATTAATTGGTGAGGCAAACTTAAATACGCAAAGTATTTCATTCAAAGGTTGACTGGAAGAATTAGTTTAGCGATAGGTCTATATCCATTATATTTTAATGATAATGTATTTTCTTTTCTTGTTGTCGTTATCTAGTCTAGTGTTTTATATATTGTATCTATGACATATAACGTAAATAACCAATACAGAAACAATAACTAACTTAAAACCAGTAGATACCTTGCGAACTCTACGCTAGTAACATTAATAAATAATAGCTTCGGGTGGTTACCGTTCCTTAATGTGTATGTAACCTAACACTTACTGTTGAATGTCTTTTACGAATTAAAATAAAAACTATTTAAATAAATCATCCAGCTGAGGTACGGAACGTCAGACGAAGATATTTTAAAGTATAGAGAGTGATTTTCTCACGGCATTTAAATTTATGATATGTGAAATAATATCATAATAATTTTACAAAAAAAAATGCAATAGTATTTTTTTACATTTAGCGTTTGATGACTTTATCTTAAGCGACGATATGGTAGAAAATAGCGATAACGCTAAACCTATAGACTAGGACATGCACTCAAGTATAGCTGCCGGAAGACACCTATAAGTGCTTGGCGACAGATTTTCAAACTTAAGGGTGGTAGCTACCCAGCTGAGCACTAGAAAATGCTCTAACAACATACTATGACATCCAAATGTTGCCTGGAAGAGATCACTTTTTGCGATAATTCAAATTCAAATTCATTTATTTCGACCAACTAGGATCACATAAATCACAAATAATAATAAAACCAATAAAATAATCATAAAACCAATAAATTAAAATTAATATACAAGAGATAAAAACTAAACTTAGTACCTAAAACAGAATTTTGACTTTGGCCAGTAGGTGCACCATGTTACAATGGTACACATACTGACAGTCAAAACGTTCAGCAAATAACTTCAGGATACTATTGCGACTGGCCCTCACTCTGCGCACCAGGGATGTGCATCGTTTGCGCATTAGGCCGCCAATTGTAGCACTTATTGTAATATGTTTATGTTTGATGTTTTTTTCATTGGTGTGTACAATAAAGCGTTTATCTATCGTCACTGCTGCTTATTGTAGTATTTGAACCACCCACCAACAGTTCGTTGGCTGACGTTATTATCTACCACTGAGCTATTATCGCTTAAATGTCGCGATGAATTCTCTACATACAAGTGTAATTCAACCATATCACATATAAATACCTACGAAGATATATCAAGCTCTCGGAGATACTAAGTTTATATGTAGCCTCAAGGCTTGCATCAGAAATTGCGAATCAACAGACATGAAATCAGATCAAAATCTGAATTTAAGATTAGGAATTATATTATAGGCGCTCTTGAGTTATTTGGTGTGACTGCATCTGCCGTTTCTGATGATCCTGTATCCTGTGTACCTATTGCTAAATTATGAACAAGACTTGTTAACGGTGACCTCAAATGTTAAAACCATACATTTTTTGAGTGCGCTGCTTTCGGCGTCTTCTTTCCACATTGACTGTTGGTAAATGGCGCAGATATCGGACGGATTAATCGTAAAAGAGTAGGTAAGATATACCTATATCTTACCACCTGATAAATAATTGCGCAAAATAATGTATGCAGGACCACTCTGTAACCACATCATTTCCGTAATAAATACTTACGAATATTTGCATCAATGCAAACGAAGGTACTACGGTTCGAAGGCCGCCCGCTCCTGCGCCGGCGCCGGCCGCATTACGCCGAGCCGGCGCGCGCGTGCGCTCCGCCGCGCTGATCCGAGCGCAAGCGCAGCTTGCAGTAAGTGAGTGACGAGCGGCAGCGGGAGAGGGAACATATATGCCATTTCACAGTGTTTAAACACTAAACAATTATTAAGCGCTTGAATTAATGTAAATGATGACTCGCTCGATCGAGTCTCGAAATGGGGTCGTGTCAATTTAGTCCTCTTGAACCCCAAGAAGACGCAAGGAAGACGTAAGTCTGCGCGTTTAGCGCAAAAAAGGCCCCTTTTCTAATGGCACCGCGCGGATTCAGAGCGTCCCCCTTGAAACCGCCGAGACAACGCCAACAACTCCTATACGAGTTGTTGGCGTCGACATTTCGAAAGATATTCAGTTCCGTCATCACTTTACGAGTAAGGCTGGAGTTGCAAAAAAGCTTAGTGTGCTGAACAATGTAAAGCAGTATTTTATGCCGAGGCGACAGCTGTAGCTAAACAAGGCACAAGTTCGTCCTCACAGGGAATACCGCTCACACCTTTGGTCGGTGTACGTAAATATCAACTCCAGTCACTCGACGCAATACAACGCTTAATTTTAGCAGAGACGTTCACGCTAAGAAGAAGAAGAAGCAGAAGCAGAGACGTTGGTACGCTGTGTTTATTCTACAGGATATACAACGGGGGGAAGAGCTTTTACATGTCACCCCACCGTCGCAGTCCTATCCCGAATATCTCTGGC
This sequence comes from Crocallis elinguaria, assembly GCA_907269065.1. Classification (NCBI taxonomy): domain Eukaryota; kingdom Metazoa; phylum Arthropoda; class Insecta; order Lepidoptera; family Geometridae; genus Crocallis; species Crocallis elinguaria. The sequence continues at coordinate 11,680,528 of OU026076.1, read as the reverse complement.
CCCGGCAAAAAGCTCATCCACACATAACAGAGTCCTAGAAGTCACATACCACTCGATTTATGCGATCCTTTCTCCCGCTTACTTGCAAAATATGGAACTAGCTCCATCCACAGGTTTTTCCGCAGTGCTACAAAAAGCACTCCTTCAAGTAGGATTTCAAACGAGTTCTCAAGGGTCGGCAACGCATTGGCATTGACAGCTTACCATAAGGCAGGCCGTTTACTTGTTTGCCACTCGTTGACATAAAAAAAGGACTAACACTGTTAGTCCGCTTTTATATAAATTTGTTGAACGGCTAATCTTACTCAAACACGTAGGATACATTCTTAGCCACTCTCTATAGCCGCTGAAGCTTCTCCGTTCTACCACCCACCATCTGATATCTTGATCACACTCCGCTTTGTTCGCGCCGACCTTTGTCTCCACCATCGACTTCCATCGGTTCGCTTCACGCAACACCGAACATCACTATTACCAGTTTCATGATTGGATGCACTTCATGTTTGTCTGATGGAGTATCGGATTGCACGGGTAGAGTCTTGAGGCGCCCGTTTTTTTTAGCAAAATGAGTGAGATAACTTAGAATGCGTAGTTGGAAAAAGTAAATAGGAAAGTTACTAATCAGTCTATGAAATCAGTCGTACTACGTGGCCAAAGCCTGAAATTTGTCTTCACACCAATGAATGAATTGGTTTTCCTTAATGAATCCTACTGAATTATCTTTAAAATGCATTTTACTTACTGAACTTAATGAAGTTTAGTTCGGTATACATACCAGTGATCGACTTAATTAAGGCTGATATTCAGAGACTAGTCTAAGCGTGGACTTTGTCTTCCTTATGTCAAAAAGTAGTGCTTACGCTCTAATTTGTATTCAGAGACATTTGGAACACTACTTAAACTTAGCGTATGCTAAGCAAAGCCTGAGTAGTCAATATCGACTACTTGAGCCGCTCTCAAAACAGAAGTGGCGCCACCAAATGATAACGGTAGAAACCATAATAACCAAACATTGAAATGTAAAACTTCAAAACTAACATGTTTCATTTATTATAATATCAAAATAGATTTATAGCATTAATATTGTTGTTTCACTCACTCCAGTGACATTTTGTATATCGCTATCTTTGTTGTATTGCTATTCATACATAAATGATAAAACCGGTAAAGGTTCTGGTGAAAAAATTAAAAACTTAACAGCCATAGATAACGAGAGTGTGATCTTAGCTTAGACCGTGCACCAACTTTGTTTCTGAATACGAATTCGATTGAGCGGCTTAGCCGATGCTTGGCTAAGACAGTTCTTAGATCGTTTTAAGCTGTCGTCTCTGAATATCAGCCTAAGACTTCTTGCAAGTTTAAGTTTAATTACCCAATCAAAATGAAACAACACCACAATACTGATTATGAAGAAATATGGATGTTGACTCTTATTATTCGTTTTCTTATGAGAATCAAATGTCTATATCGAAAAAACTGGAAAACGAACGTTAGAAACGTCAAAAATGAGAGTAGAGTCGTGCATATGTTCTGAGCGCTAAAACGCTGCGTGTTCCGGTTTGTTGAGCAGAGTAGCCAGTGAAATTACTGGGCTTATGAGACTTAATACCTAATGTCTCACTGCAGTGCGACGCAGGCCTTTGTGTTTCAAAGTTCTGAGTGGTACTGTAATTGTTATGGGCCGGCGTTACGTTTACCATCAGGCAAATGACCAGCTCGTCTCGTTATCAAATAGTAATAAAAAAACTTTAGCTGTCACGCCCTGCCACCCAAGCCGAAGCCAAATTGTCACCTGCAATGAGATACAATATTGAGTTATCTGATGAACATGACGATTAGGTACATGAAACTTTATGATTGAATGAACCTCGCGTTCGACTGCGTCTGATATTGTATTACACTAGACAGAATTCGAGGCGGCTAAACTAGTAACAAGTATTTATAAGACACACGATCACTAACCAACACCTTTTCACTTTTTGTCGCTGCCAGCGAGATTCGAACTCGCGTCTTTTTTTTATGTTATTTGGTAACGAGACGAGCTGGTCGTTTGCCTGATGGTAAGCATAACGCCGGCCCATAACAATTGCAGTGCCACCCAGAACTTTGAAACACAAAGGCCTGCGCGGCACTGCAGTGCGCTCGTTACCCTGAGACATTAGGTTTTAAGTCTCATAAGCCCAGTAATTTCACTGGATACTCTGCTCATCAAACCGGAACACAGTAATGCTTGCACACTACTGCTTGGCGGCAGACTTCGCGAGCAAAGCGGTGGTAACAACCCAGACGGACATTCGCAGAAGAGTTAGTCCTCCCACTAACCGTCTTCTGGTATACAGCCGATACAAATGTACTATAGAGTCAGGCAGGCTGAAAAACCGACAATGACACATTTTTATTATGTTTGCGTAAATGTAATAAACAAAAATGGTAAATAATATGTTTTTATGTTACTTCTGACGTTGATAAGATTGATAGACTTCGAATTTTATAGAACCACATCAAAAAAAAGATGGTTTACCTCTGTGGCTGGCGTAAAGGTCACTACCCGTTTTTTCTCCGCTACCCTAGAAACAGACAAAAAAAACAATTATAAGATAAAAATATACTTTGTTATAAGCAAGTTTCATTCGTTATTGATCTTGTCTAATTGCAGTGATCATAAAAACAACGATTGTGGTACATCAGGTGACCCACTCAACCACTTTACCACGTGTTCTGTCGTTTGATCTTTACCGTACATTTTTCCATGTCGCTGATAGTGAATTCGACAACACACTCATTCTCCACAATACAAACTAGCACTTACAAACACCGAAGCTTATCCTTCAACCAGCACTCGGTTGTACAACACTTTAATCCCCCAAAACCCTCCCCCACCCCACTAATAAGCGTCTATCCAAAAAAGAACATCATTATTCTCACACAATAAACTATTATTCGCTTCATCCAGCTCGTTGAGCCGTTGCGCCCGCGCCGCCTTTTTATCGCGGCAAAAAGCACATCACTACCCGTTTAGGGATGGGACAAAGCGAGCCGACTGTTGAAGGAATTGCATTGAATTTGGAGGTTGGTCTACAGTGTAAGCGGGAAACGATAACTTTTATGTTTATTGTCTGAATTCAATTGTATGCCATAATCTTCACACTATTAAGCAGTTACAAAGTAGAGGACCAGGGGCCTATTTCATAAAAAATATTAGTCTAATATTATGAGGTTTTTTTTCTTTTTTCCATATAAAATATGAGACTAATACTCATAATATTAGACTAATATTTTTTATGAAACAGGCGCCTAATCGTTACATTTATTTAAGAATTTTAAAATGGGTTGGTCCTACTTCCAAATAAAACATTTAAAAATATTGTATCTGCTTTATTATGTATGCTTTATGTTCGGAATAAAATAGTGTAGAAAATACGCAAGAAAAACTGTTAAAAGTAGTTTCAATGTGTTATAATCGCAAATCTAAACACCATTATGCAGATATTTAAATTATTATTTTCTAGTTATTATCGAACATTTAATCTCGGTTCCAACTGTTTCTCATTAATTTGTTTAGGCCTAACTTAAGAATATTGCACGTAAAGCAGTGCTCTCCATTTTCCCGCTGACACTCGCGCTGCACTGCTACGGTCCAGTTACCCCAAGACGTGAGATTTAAAAGGCCCGCAGAAACAAAGGGCCCTCAAATCCCTTTGAATCCAAATCCCTTCTTAAATCTCTATTGACTATTGTTTGCCCATCGAGATCCATTTTTGGTACTATTTTTTCTACAAGAAAGGGGCCCGCTTTCACCTAATGTTCTTAACCAACAGTTAATGCTAACTTCAAGTTTAGTTTGTCTCATGTAAACTTTCTTTTTACTAACTGATACATTAAAGACCTTTATAGCATCAAGGCTAGGCATGGACTGCAATACAGTGTATGTTTCAACCGATAAAGTGTAGGTAATCCCAGTTTTGGTTAGGAACAGTGTAGCCAACTAATATATAAGATAAATAAAACTAATATATCTTGGTAACGAGCGCAATCCAACGTTCAGTTGTTATAATAGCAGTCCCTTTTCTAGAATTAAATAGAAAGGTTATGCTTAAAGAACTGGTTAACCGCAGATTAAATGTTGGTGAAGGCGGGCTTTCGAGCGTTTTTCTACAAATAAATAAAAGGTAATGTAATATTGCATTGTGGCGCTATCACAGATCGTATTTCGCTGGCAGATAGGCAGTCGACGCTGCGTGTTTGTTTGTTTGTTTGTTTGTGGCAGCTGTTTGGCAGTTATGATTTTGTTTGTTACGTTAGTGATATTGTTTAAAGATTGAATAACTGATGTGTTCGATTTTTAAACTTTTAAAATTGTATCTTTTTTTTGTGATTTATCTCTCTCAGATTTTGAACGGTATGACAGATTTGCCATTTTTTATCTGTCCACCCCAGTCTGGGCCCCTATAAATTTGGCCTTATAATTAAGTACCAAGGTGAAGCAATATCAAAATTACTGCTTTACGGCAAGAACACCATTATAAGAAGTTAGGCGTTTGACCACTTCTCATATGACTCGTAAAACAAGTATAGAGTAGTACTGTATACTAGAGTAAAATGGGTTCTGGGTAATGGTTTAATAATGTTTTTACTGTTTAACAGACTTCTTCTTTCGTGAGTGAGGTATAACTCAAAGGTGCTCCTTTTATAAATTTTATGGAAGCATACGTGTGGAAAAATGGAGGATGAAATTTTACATATCGGGATATTAACGTCGAAATGCATGGGGTCCTTCTTAAACAGGGGCTAGCCATATGATCATTTGTTTACATTATAAATTTTGCGCTAATACGACATTTATAGTAAGATATAAAAAATATTTCTTGAACACATAGTTTTTGTTTAAATCCACGTTATGCCGTCACAAGATGGCGCTAGGCAGATCCTTTTTTAATCGCTTTTTACATCAAGATTTATCTCTTACACGAAGCATGATAAAAGTTGTACTTGCGCTCAAGCGTTCCTCATTCAAGCGCCTTCATAACGTTTCATTTATAAACGGCCCAAAAAAAACGCGCAATAAAACGCTTCGTGCGAACGCTGATCTATCCGCCCCCAGACCGCTAATCGCTGTCGTTCTTTTGCCCGTCCGTCTGTCCGTGCCTCGCGCTGTTGTTGCGCTGACGTTGTGTTGACAACTATTGTTGTGCTACATTGCGATCGCATCGGCCTTTTGTTGCCAACGTTTATTTTAAAGTTTGCCGAACTGATACCTCTATGGAGTGTATCCCCATAAAAATATCCTTAAATAAAGATCTGCAAATAAAATATGAAGCGATATCGGATAGAGAGTTCGTCCATGCCATGGTATGTCGAAGGTTCGAATAATCGAAAAAATATCGTTGTTCACTCTTCATGGTAAATTTAAAGTTAAAAAATAGCAACTCTAAATATAGGGTTTTGTCGCGTCCACTATGTGGCAACATTGACACTTGTTTCCCTCTTGTGGAGTTTTGGCGGGAATGCGAAAATGTGCTGTTGTTGATTTTGTGTTATTTACTAAAACCTATGTTTCTTCGAGTGTTAATGTGTAATAATGGTGGATTATTAACCATTAAGTGTTCGTAAACGTGTATGAGTGAAAGGCAAATAGTACAAAGGCGAAAAACGTGTATTTTCGTATTCTATCCAAAACTCCATTGAAGCTTCAGTAAAGTATCCACCGCTTTACTGAAGCGTCACTTCGACTCGAAAATTGTTTCTAATATTGCGACTTAAGGACTATGTATCCAGGTCAAGAAATAAATTAAAAAAAAAATTCCCTCTTGTTCTCTCGGCTTTCGGTTTGGATTCGGTGAGTGCTGCACAGAATCCGTTACATACAGTCCAGTAATTTTCGATACCTAAAAACACCTGGAATATAACAATCGTAGTATTAAATGTGGTGGTTGGGCATTTTCTAGTAGGTACATGCATTCTAGTTACCAGCCTCTAGTTGAACATTCGTCGCCGAGCTCATAATATCGATGTGTTCAAGTAGCCACACTTGAGAGCCAATCTCCATTCTAAGTTTAGTGTGTTACCATTCACAACCATATCACCACTTAGGATCAGGTGAGACACAGGTCAAACGCTGATTAACGAACGCCTCCCAAATTAGCAAAGGCCGCGATGATGAATTAAAAAGAAGACAACGCATCCATTAAAAACACATCCATTCACTAAAACGCCGATAAAAATGACGATTCATTTGACGTTTTAAAAATACACGCGATAATTACGGACCTTTATATCAATATCACTAATTTAATAACCTATCCCTAACAACCGACGACATCCGAGAATCGGACATAAAAATGTCGGGTGTCGTCCGATCAATCTTGCAGGTATACCTGGGCGGAGATCGGACGGCCGAGATAACCCTTCTTCAATGCGTAATACCATTAAAACAACGGTGACAATTCGAACAAAAAAATAATTTTCAACAGGTCTTTGTATCATCGACGACGGAACCGATAGACGCCTCATGTTTATGTAACGCTTAGGTGTGTTTTGTCATAATCATTTAGCATCTTTGTCATAGAAACTTCTGACAGAGATGACTCTAAATATCAATTAAAGTGCAAAAATAAACTTTATTTTTAAAAAAGTCTACGTGTTTTATGTGATTTAATATAATTGTAAGTCTGCACGTGTTGGTGTTATAATTTTTTTATTTTATTAAATTAATATAATTACATAATTATGGGCAACTCTTTACTATTATTTTAATTCTTTATTGATTTCTTGGATTAAACTTTAAAAGAAAACAAACAAGAATCCTTTGTTAATGAACGAGATATTATCCAAATTTTTTTCCGCAATCATTTCCCAAACTGTTATTATAGTAAAACAGTATATAAAGTTCTGGCGTCTACTAATTTGTTGATCAGTGCTTTATACCGATGAGATCCATATCGGCGATCGGGCCACTGTCGCCCTAATCTCTCTATGCTTAGGGTCAGTTTTGGATCGGCGCCAATAGCAGCGGATGATTAAAAATGTGAGATGATGATCATTGCCAGGGAACCCACTGCGTTAGTTGGTTTAACCTCTTTGTTTTTCTGAATTCCTGGCCGTGGGTCCGTTTTAATTAATACCCGTCACGTATTTTTTTCGATGTTGGTTTTTGGACGGTTTTTATTTTATTTTTTCTTCGTTTTTTTTTAATATGTCTGAGGTCCTTGGCGTGTGATGCGATATCTCGATGTCCTATTGTTTCGTCTTTGATATATTTATGCGTTGTGTTCTCGGGGGTGGTGTATTTTTTTTATAGTTTTTTTTTGTACCGTTGAGTGGCCAGTGACGTCGCGTCATGGATCATCGATTGTATTGAGCGCCGACTGTTGACAATATTTATATGGGCGACTTTGAATGTTGGAAAGTGACAGCTGCCCTGGCGAGCTTGAAGCTTGAATACCTGTTTTGAATATTAGATTGAAATTGATCTGATGTAGGGTCTCTGTGTCTTAAAACATGCAGACGATGGTTTTGTGAGCCTTTTGAATCAGTCTTTGATTTATTTTGCAAAAAAAAACGCTTGAGCGCTATCCCTCCGGCTGTTAAGTGAAAAGTGAAAGTGGTCGAAGCTGGCAACACGTTAGTTCTAGAAAGAGACCTCTTAAGCCGGAACACAGCGATAGATGTTTGGCAACAGAAATTCAACTTAAGCGTGTTATTCTAGGTTTAGCGTCTGTGTTATATTCGACCGCATCATCACTTAAAATCAGATAAGATAGGACAAACCTCGGACCCACCCCACCCAGATGGGTCCCATTTTATCGTCAAAACTCTTAAAGTTTAAAACATATCATAGGTCTGGTATATTTAGCCGGTAGCTGTTTCAGTTACATTTATAACCAGCTGCTGCCCGCGGTTTCACCCACGCGGAGATAATGGATTTCATGGTTTTTATTTTTTTGCGTGAAACCCTAATTCTTTTTCTAAAATAAAGTAGCCTAAGTTAATCCTTGTAACATCAGCTATCTGCCAGCGAAGGTCCCGTCAAAATCGGCCCTGCCGTTTCGGAGATTACCCGCAACAAACAGACAGACAGACAGACAGACAAAAATTTTAAAAATGGTGGTTTTGTTAAAGTTACCGTAGTATAAAGATCAATTATTTCCGTAGTATATATTTTCATATACATTTGGTAAAAAGCTGTTCTTTTGATATTACAAACAGACACTTCAATTTTATTAATTTGTATAGATTACATAATCGAAATCTTAAACACAATCTATAAGATAAAACACTTCTAGCCGTGTACGACTAATAGAATTTATATCATTATTGATTTCAATTAATTTTATTCACAGTATTACCAATATTATACCTACTAAAACTTATAAACGGTGTTTAATATTCAACTTACTGGAATTTTAAAGCACCCAAGCGACAATAACTTAGATAACAAAACACGTTATTAAGCTCGACTGTATTCGAATCCACAGATCTACAATAATCTCTGCATTCTCTACAACTAAGTTTTATATCAACTTTCACATAAAATTCTCGTAAAAGTTGACGGTGAGACGTTTATAGTAGCACTGGTGGAGATAAACAAGCACCAATTAAATTAACATGTTCATTACTACATTCCTGAGTGATCAGGGTAGGCAGCTAGATAAGAGGTGGTGGAGAACATTGTAGTAGTTTCTTGTTAAGATAGTGGTTAGTTTATGGGTATTTGTCCCGTTTTTGACTATAAAGCTTGTAGAGCTCGCGGTGCTTGGCATGTTATCTGTGGATTTTTGACCACCGTAGTTAGAACCCCCTCAGTGGTCAAACGTGTAGTGAATGGGCCTTCTCAAAGTTCTAATGTTATTATTTCATGATTATATTTAGCACTACCTGTGCGCCGCGGCTTCGCCCACGTAACCGAAGATACTCTTTGTAACATCAGCTATCAGCCAGTGAAAGTCTTGGCAAAATCGGTTGAGCCGTTTCGGAGATTACCCGGAACAAAAAGAAAGACAGACAAACATTTTAAAAATTGTTGTTTTGTTATAGGTACCGTATATTCTTTCACATGCAGTTAGTAAAAAGCTGTTATTTTAATTTTACAAACAGACACTGCAATTTTATTTATTTGTATTGATTGTGACCGGTTACAAATATTGTAATTAATTAAATTAAATTTTATTTCTCTTTTTATTTTCTGTAGGTTCGCGCACTATTTCTCTCTTGTAAACGCTTGCCTACTAGATACATAAATTATTGATTGGAACGCAATGCATGGATATATCATATCTTGACTTGCAAACCTCTTTCTTTTTGAAAATCGCTTTATTGAGTTAAATTTTGATGCAGTTTCTAAAATCTTTCACTTCTGCTATTTGGCTATAAACTACCTCACGGCCTCGAAACCGTACCTATAAAGCATTTTTATAGCTCTCAAAGAAGTGATATAAATGTCTGTTCTTGCAGATTAAAACAAAAATCCAGAATTATAACCATCTATAACCACTACAACCTAGAGCCGTAACTCAGATGTTGGTTGAGATAACGCGAACGAACACTCTCGTCTACCACGTATCACTTTACACGACATCAATTTCTAGATACAAAAAGTAAAAATAATGGGGTACAAAATTCGCAAACCTCTCTCACACAAATCAAATTGTTTTTTTAGCTCTCTATTTCATACTTTATTCTGGCTGATTTTCGCGGATTTGCCCGCTTTATTAATATAGCAAGAAAACAGAAAATGAACTTTACTATTTTCTCGTGGAACAATTGTATGATGGCCCTGGCTGAAAATAGTACCATCCCATCTGTTCCCGCGATTGCTGTAAGAGGCGGCGAAAGGAATATCCAGAGAATGGGCAGCAGCTTCTCCTCTGTCAACATCAATCGTCAATAACGTACAGCGATGACCAGCATGGTGTATTATGGGAAAAAACCCCTGAATGGGGGAGGCTGATGTTCAGCAGTGAGAGGTTTCCCAGTTTATAACAATTACAACCCCGCTTATTAACCTAGGCTGGAATGACTTATTTTGTTTGGTACTATCGGTGGAGACAAAATTGGAAGTTTCGTCCCTGTTTTTTTTGTTTCATGAATATACTTTGCTCGCACCTTTTTGCTAATTGAATTTACAATTTCTTACGACATTATTAGATTCCGAAGTTTTATTACGTAGTTTCTAATTTTACAAACCGAGCATCGTGGTTGTTTGACGTGCCATTTTGAGATAGGTAGGTATATCAAATAAGTGTATGCAAACCTTTATGGTTATCGTTTCACTGTGTATATGCTTATATATAATAACTTTATTGTTTTATCTTTACAGGTAAGTGCGGAAACTGGAGACTTTTCGGTCCTCGAAGGAGGCAAGTATTTCGGAGATGAGAGATAAGGAACGATGGGAGTTGTGGTCGTTTCACGTAGCACAAAGATCGGGCTGATAAGGAGGTGAGTAAGTGATATATGTAATAAACTAAAGATGATTATTATAAGTTGCGCTTTGTACCGTTACGGGAAGCAAACTGAAGGTTGGACGCGACAAGATTATAGTATGACAGTCTTCTACATTGTTACGAACTTAATCTAATACCTAAACCGCTACCAGTAGGCAATGTTCCCAAAATACTGGCAGCATTGCCTTACAGGGCTTCTGTTTGAGAAAAAATTAATAAACTATACGTGGTTATTATTTCGTCGTGAGGTATCGAAATCATTCAAACATGATCTTTCACATTCACACGTATTAGTCTATTCTTCTAGTATATGCATAACGGCGCGCGCACGTCCCAAGGGTGGGGGGTCGTAATACTTGTAATCCAGCCCCGGGGGGCTCGTAACCCGAGACGTACAGACAGACAATTTGTACACACATTGCACTATGTTACTGTTTGATGGGGATACAGCGGTCGTTGAGATGTTTTGAATTTGGGGTGTTGCATGGAAGTTGTGGGATACAAATTTAAAACAAAATGTAATTGCAAAGTACACCGATTGTTGCACAGTACGTTTAAACCCCTGACATTTTCTGTATCTAGTGAATAAAAAAGTAAAAAAAGCCGTTATTATATAGGAGATATGAAACGAATAGACTTTGCGCAAATATAATTTATCTGCACGCAAGAAACTTAGCACTTCAAACACTTTAGAACTATGTTTTGGAGGGCTTTTGTCTTGAGGTAATCGTAGAAACGAAAAGTCCTATTTTCTCCCACGAGCCGTTGTCTTGTCCTTTATGAGAGAAGATAAGATTCAAATATATTTAGACTAATTTTAGAGAGAGATTTTTTTCTCTGTTTGATGTTATTGTGAACAGTTTTTCTGTTGGCCACTACTACAGCACAGGGTGTTGATTTTTAATTCATTACGCGATAAATAATATGAAATATTAACATTTTGCCGACATCTGTGTTTCTACTCTCACCAAATCTCGATCCACCCGGCAGGGCCCACTGATCCGGAAAATTGTATCAAGGGAACAAAACTTAACAAATCTAGAACTTATAGCCATAAAAATAGAGTTTGTAATAGAACGAAAATTTATGTCAGTAGGGTTGGTACGTCCCAAGCGATTTTAAGGATTTGAGAGAGTTATTAGAAAATAATTCTGTCGCTCTTGAATTGTAGTGTGTGTTTTGAAAATTATCACTAGAAACGGGATATTTACCATGTATATTATTTGATTTGAGTTTAGCGCCGAAATATCGGAAACTCAAATCAAATAATATACATGGTAAATATCCCGTTTCTAGTGATAATTTTCAAAGTGTTGATGACCATGACAGTTTAAAAACCTATATTGTAGTGTGTGTTGTTGTTAGACTGAGTTAATTTAATTTTAATGAGATAAACAATATTTGTTTTAATTAATTTTTCCACAATTTAGAACTATAAATAACGACAAATAATACAAATAGTATATACCCAGTGAAATTACTGGGCTTATGAGACTTAATACCTAATGTCTCAGGGTAACGAGTGCACTGCAGTGCCGCGGAGGCCTTTGTGTTTCAAAGTTCTGGGTGGCACTGCAATTGTTATGGGCCGGCGTTATGCTTACCATCAGGCAAACGACCAGCTCGTCTCGTTACCAAATAACATAAAAAAATACCCCATGAGTCCCATGTTCTTTTAAGGATAAAAAATCTTTAACTAAATATGTCAAAATGTGCCTTTTTATCTATTTCCTGCAGGCTAAAGAAATTTTCCAAATAGACAATTACCATTTAGAACACAAAGTACACTTACCCAGATTGCGTCCCAACAATAAATCAGGACTGAATTATAAAAAAAAAGTAATTTTTGCCACTCATCCCTCGAGAGCAGAGAAAATCGCAACACGATCGTCATTTGAAAAATAATGATGTCATCAAACACTAATCCGTGAGCTTTCATGTGGATTACAGATCGACAACCCTACATTGATCACACGTAATATATAAAAAACACGTATTTTCATCCTTATTTACTAACAGTTAAATGTCAAAGTAAAGTGTTCTGACGGTAAAATAGAAGTTGTTTGCAATGTTTACAAAGAGTACACTCTCGATCTATGAAACCGCGATTGTTGTCGGCTTACTCAAGCAAAAATGCACTTTAACGTCTCTTGTTAAGGCATAATTTAATACATACTTCCCATAGATACAAGACCAGATGTTCATGAAAACTTCGACCTAAGTGCTACATGATAGACTTCAATATCATGTGCAGTCCGCCGCATTTCATCATTCTAAGATAACACAATACATTTACAACAAATTGGACTTTGTTGTTACGTAGTTACAGTATATATTTCTGTGTGATGTGTGTAAGCATTGCGACACACTCGCACAAAGTACTCGGATGCGCTCCGGTGCGTCATCTCGATACATTAGGCGCGTGATTTATGTAAGGGAAGCGGCGGAGTCACAACATGCAGGGTGCGGGTGGTGTGTAACTGGCCTACTAGTGTTTTGTAGGGTTGTCATTTTATTTCTTGCTACCCGCGTGGAGATAACCAATGGACCCGTGCATTTTTAGAGCAAGAAATAGCATACCTATTTGTCACTCCGGCATATTGTACCTTTAACTATATAAAAAAATCACGTCGATCCGTTACTCCTTGAAAGAAGTACAAATCAACAAACGCACTTTCCTTGTAATAATAGTGGGAAGCAGCTTTGTAAATAAAAACACAAAGTCGCAACAAAGAACAAATTTTTGTTTTGTTGCAATTGCATTTTTTTTTTACTTTTGCTTTGACGTCTTTGTGTGTATCGTGCAAATGAAATACAGTTTATATTTGTTTGATTAGTTTTTTTTAAAGTCAACGTGTTTTGTGTCGGGTTTCCATGCTACAAGACTAATGAAATGTAACTGGAATTGATTGCCAATTATATTTTTTAACTGTCTAGTTTTTATAAACAGCTATATAAACAATAAATATTTTATTCGCCAGTAATTGCGATTTATTCATGTAACCTGCTTCGTTGGTATTAAACAACAATTATTGTTAGTAATTTAACGGTATTTTGTTATAAATATTGTTAACATTATTCGGATATGACGTCAGGTGTACTATTATTTATTTTTGAAATATACAGATGACAGAGTAAATCAATTGAATACCGCCGTTTAAATTAATGATTATACTGGCATTTTTATAAAATATGGATTTTATTTTGACTCGAGTTGAGTTCAAACGAAACCTCAACTCGATCGGCCATTCGTTTGCTAGACACGGAGTGTGGTGGTTGTGATCTGGCAAATATAACGTTTATAATATTATAGTAGAAGGTGTTTTTTGAAGATCTTCAACTAACCACCCAATAAGCGTCGGCTGTGTTTTTTTAAATTGCCGGGCTACTGGCGTACTGTTCAGGGTTGCCGGCAAAAGGAAAAGGCTGTAAAAGTATGCAGGTACTTTTTTATTTCATAAGTAAAATGAAGTGGACAGCGGACACGTATATTAGTTGTGTGATAGATATGTTTATTGAACTTGAGGGAATTAAGCTTAAAATTCAACGCAATTGTATAAAACGATGATTGCTCAGTGGTTGTGACGTCGTCCGCCGAGCTGTATTTTCGGTGAAGGAAAACATCATGATAGCACGGTGGTAGGGCATTTTCTAGTGATCCAGTCCAATCTGTCGTATTTTGAGGATTAAAAATGATACCGACTGATTCTCGAACCAACCCTGAATTCATTTAGTAAAATGGCAACACTCCCTAGTCCCTGACTCTCCCCTGGGAGCGAGATCACGATCCCATCCCCGGAGCGAGTTACTGCGAGCGGATGTACCCTCTTGTCACGTCTACTTCCTGAGATATGCGTTATCTCTTGGTCACAGGTATATTATACGTACACATAGCGTACACCTGTGACTATAGATATTAAGTGTATAACTTAGGTACATGTCGTTTTATTTGATATTTTTAGATGCAATCGTAAGTTTGTGGTAGAGCATTTTCTAGTACTCGCATGGCTAGCTACCAACCTGAAGTTGAATGTGTGGCCCCAAACACCAGTCGGCCCACGGCTGCACTTGACTTTGAGAGCTAGTTTTAATCTCATTTCCCGCTCATCTAGTTATTATTAGTATTAAAAAACTAGGTTTAGCATATTCATCATCTTCGACCACATATTCGCCTAAGATCGAGCGAGATGGTAATGGCGGCATTGGACGCTAATGCATGTTTCCGTTTTGCTGTCAAAATAACCATGGTTCTGCAACATGCACGGATTACGAGTACGAGTATTACACGCTCACGCACGGCTTGGAGTGACAAGACACAGACAAGAATAGCAATACGGCCAGATAGTACTGTCTCTTTCACTCCCTCAAAGCCCTGCTGGGCTCAAAGCGACGACTGCTCCGCTCATCATCACTTGCACGCCACCGCATATTTACCGCGGCTGCTGCACTGAAGACGCAGTGGTTGTGACATTATTGTTTTGTGTAGTTATCGTAGAAGTAATGGTGATCGTGGTTTTTTCATTGTTTGCGCGTGGTCCGTTATTGATGCATAACCAGAATTACCATGAATCATGCATTAGCATCTAGTATGTCCCTATGAGGAGGAAGAAGGAGGAGGAAAAAATATTTCTCGTGGGGTCACAGGACTCACAGGTGCATGGAAGCTGTTATATTGTAGAGTTGAACCATTCCTACATTTCCTTTTTATAAATTACAATATTACGTCCACCTGCCGTAATTATTTATCTAAGGACATATTTCAATATTTATTTATAAAATTATTGTATTCTTGTTCATATTAAATTATCGTCGCTAAGTTGTGGCAATATTGTATACTTACTATTGGATTGAACAACTTCTACCCGTTTTTTATTTTGTTACGGAGTTCACCTGTGGGCATGGACATTGCAAAGTGTTCGGAATTAAAATAATGACAATAAAAAACATTATTTAAAAAAAAATAAGGTGTAATAATCGGGAAACCATAACAACTCCGTGAAATCAACGAATGCTAGGTCAGTGTGTTTGTTGGAGTGTTGGTTTGTCCTTCTTTCACACAGCAACGGAGCAACGGAACGACGTGATTTTTCGTATAGATATAGTTTTTGTGCCGGAGAGTAACATACTAGGCTACTATTTATCCCGGAAAATGCACCAAATGATTCCTCTGGGAAACTCTAGACTGCCAGCAGCAAATACTTTGTCAAGCTTTCATTTAAAAAAACAAATCTTATTCAGTTTTTTTAAAACTAGTAGATAACGAAATGAGCTGGTCGTTTACCTGATGTTATGAACATCGCCAGCCCATAACAATGGCAGTGTCATGCAAAATTGAAGCACAAAGGTCTACGCGGACCTGCAATGCGTTCGTTACCCTGCGAGACATCAGGTATTAAGTCTCA
Organism: Crocallis elinguaria; assembly: GCA_907269065.1. NCBI lineage: Eukaryota > Metazoa > Arthropoda > Insecta > Lepidoptera > Geometridae > Crocallis > Crocallis elinguaria. Next base: position 11,664,684 of record OU026076.1, on the reverse strand, counting down.
TAAGCCAACTGATTACTTTCCTCATCATACCGGAACACATTAATGCTTGCACATTACTGCTTGGCGGCAAGATATTTATACTTAATAATGCAATTTATGGTAGATAAAAAGTAAATTTCATGCCTACTACCATTATAATATTTGTCGCAGTAGCACCATCATTACTTCCATTAAATGTAAGGGTCAACTGACACCGAGACGCGACGCGACTTGGCGCGTATTATCTGCGATGCAATCTAGAACTTATTTGCTACGCAAGACGGTTAAAATTTTAGTAAGTGCGCGAAAGCGAACTGCTGGATGGTTCGGGTCATGACGCTAAATTACTCTCGCTGACTTTAAATTAAATAGTTTATTACGAGATTTAAATTCAAACAAATTCTTCTTTTAAATATGTATAGCTAAAAACAAACATTTAATTTCATTGAAAACGTCAGGTGTTGGACTTGATCGTGTGGTACGTTTGCCATGTTTGGTGTGGACAGTCATAGAGGGCTGCAGTTCTCATCTCGCACCGCCACCACTTGACACCTGACTGCCTTCAAGGCGACATTGTAACGGTTGAACCTCCTAGCCAGCATGTGGCCTCATACTAAAGTTTGAACCTTTTCGTGTATCGAATGCGGACTATATTGTATTGACGCGTCGTCGCGTCGCGTCTCTGTATGTGCTGACTCTAACACGATTCTGTCGCAGCTATTCATTACACCTGACGATCAACAAAACGACACTGACAATTACTGTTGTCAGGCCATCTGCTACCTCACTATCACTTCAAACTCGGAACACTGACGACCCCTCGCATCGATCATCTAAAAGCTTTGGGGTCGTTTTGGACCCCGGCAGAGACATAAGGGTTAATTCGCGGGAGTAATTGCATTGTGCGCGGGAAAGGGTTAAGTTGTGTTTTATGATTTTTAATTTGTTTTTAGAAGGGTAGATTCAAGCCCGAATTTAATCAATTATATGTTTTCGCAAAATTAGATATGCGAAGCTAAATTTATACGAAATAGTTCACGAGTGCTATCCAAGTAAAATAGCGAGATCGGTTTTATTTTTTAACTATAGCGAAGTTTTAACGCATTGAGCAGGTGCGCGAATAGCTTAGTTTGCAAAGCAATAAACGTGTATTTTTATAGTCGTGCATTTGTATATTCCCCTTTCAAAATGTAATTTAGGTAGGCCTAGCATACGCACTAATACGTAAAATACATTTTAAATTCATAGACAAAGAGTTAATAGTTATTCTTTACGCAAGGGTGCAAAGTTGTTATTTGCCGCGAGTACTTATATTGAAACCTGAGGAAGCGAAGGAATTTTTAAACCAGTCGGTTCCCTCGTGGTTCAATCTTAGAATTCTGAGCGTAGCGAGGATTTCAAAAGTACGAGACGCAAAACAACTTTACTGCTGAGCGAAACACACAATTTTTAATGTAGAGCTAGCGGATAAAAATAACTTTTGCGTGCAGATTTCGAACGATAAACAAGACCTTTCCGAGCTTGTGAAGTGAACATTTTATTATTAGTCAAATAATTTACATTTTTATGTAAAAACGCTCATTAAACTTCATGAAAATACTTTGTCTTATTATTTTTTATTTAATAATTAGTTATTATTACTAATTATACTAAAGCATTTTAGTTTCACTTCCATTATTTCAATAAATTCTTAAAATAACTTGGCTTTTATAAGTGGCACTCTCGCGTTTTCCTACTGAGACCATTTTAATAACTTAATAGGCATTTTTCAAAAATACCCTCACTTAACAACCGGGAGGGCTATTAAGCTATTACCTCCTAAGTAACACCTGGTTCCCTGGTCTATTAATACGTAAACACTTTAGATGCGCACTTAATGCGCTCTGTCCATTAGGAAATGTCGTAAATTAGAAGCTCCTTTGTAGCTATGAGCGCCTGGTACTTTGGCTAGTCACTGTGACAGTTTAGATGTTCTAAAAAGTTGAATTAAAAGTTTGATATGATTTTTATCTATTGCTATTAACATCACAGATGTTTTACCAATATAACGTTTTCTCATGTTACAGTAAAATCATTGGACACTTTATCTCACTCGGATACACAGTTTCTGACCTGGCTATAGATAAACTAAACCTGTGACTAAACCACGCAAATGTTAACCGCAAATTGTTTCTAATAGTGAGTAAATTCTAGTTTAAATTAATAGCTTTGGGTGTAATATCGCATGTCAGTTAACTTTCCACCAAAACTTAGGAACATAATTTGTAAAATACCTAAATGTGCATTTTTTCAATGATTTGGTCTGTTGTCGCGACGACAGGTGACGAATGTTCTACACAAAGATTTATCATAACGATATTGGTTCCGATCTCAAGTGATCATCAAAATAAACTCAATCATTACGAAAACTATAGCGGCTCCAACTAAAATTAAACATATTGAGACTTCTCTGTCACTGGGATCAGCTGACATTGAAATATTAAAATTCAATTCAAAACACTCGTAACTCACCTCCCTAACTGTCGCTACGAAACGGCTAAAAAAACCTTAAAATGCTCGCGCTATATTAAATTCAATACTCGGGTAATCTCCGTTACTATTTTCGTTCCTCCATCAGTTGAATTTTTTATGGCGAACGCGTGGGCAACTGTCATTTGTTTTCATTATGCTCCACCCCTCAAGAAAAACTTGGTATATTACTGAAGTATGACAATAATTTTCGCCGTGTTTCGCTTGGATATACTATATCTTATGCTGATTTACAAGTTATTATTATGCGGTCGGAACTCGAGACGTTAATGTCTGGCGCGATTTGAGATATTGAACGATAATCTTAATCTTTATTTTCAAAAAAGAATTTTGGTATGCGCTGAAGTTAATAGTTCTCCATATTTCATTGTATGTAGCGACTTGTTTTAATATCTTAATAGTTGAATCATTTGTAGAATTCTGCATTATGAATACATTCTTGCGTGAAGAAATACAGCTGTGTCTTTTAGTTTAAATAGATTATGGACACCTGTTTGTTGAAATGGAAATATGCTTCTGATACTTGTGTAGATCACTTAACGTGTTAGTCAAGGGGGCTTGTGGCCTTTTGTACTCTTACTGAAGCATTAGTGGTTGCACCACTTGAATGGAGTACTTGGAATAGGGCTCTTTGGAAAGTGTCTGCCTATCACGGTTCAAATAAACAGGAATAAATGCAAAAAAATAAATTAAATCTAATTTTGTATGCAATTTTTTGACAAGATAGTAACATAGTAGGTATTTTTTTACCAGGTTGGACTAACCCTTCTGCGAGGGTCCATCAAAACAGCTCTAAGTTTAATCATCACTGTGTTTAAATATTTTAAAATACTTGTAAGATATTGAATTTTAGGTAATATTTATACAACTTCTGTAAACTCTATCTCTATTGGTTGTTATAGTAATCTTCTTATAATAATATCTTTTGGTTAGTTGTGTGACTAATAATAACTCCTAGTTTAGTGTTAACTATGCATATTTTTGTTTATAGGCGTACAATATAAAATCTAATTTATTTATATTATATCTTTTCTTTGAGATATAAAGAATCTGAATCCTACGAAAAATACTGTTGTTTACTATTGTGTTTGACTAAAATTGTTCTTTAAAAGACATGACTGGCTCGACGTTTTATAAACTCTTATAACACTGTTTCTCGTTCTAGCCTGTGCGCGGTGGAAGTTAGTAGCGTCTCGAATCCTGATAGAGTAGCATCTTAGCAATTTTACAATTTTGCATAAACAAGCTTCTGTTATCTCGACCCCGAACACGAAAACACAAAAACCACGAAACGAGGCTTCACAAAAAACAATTTGCGAAGCGGAGTCCCTTTATCGATATCTTTATTACCTCGACGATTAAAAAAATCGGATCGGAATCCGAAAGATTTATGACGTGAGATTAGATAGTCGAAATATGGTATGTCTGTTTGTTTGTGTAGTGTTTACTGTCCGGGATTCGAACCCGGGCGTGCCGGCGCCTGCCCCCCGCCGCGCCGTGCCGGGGGGGTCCGGTGAAACGATACAATTATAGGTAAACATTATCTGATTCACTTACTATGCAGTGATGTAATGGAGGCTTTTCGGGTTGTCAACGGAAAGAATTTTCGAGGAATATGATTTTTTTGTTGAATTTTAGTAAATTTACATTGAGTTTTAGTGTAGTTGTGCTTTATCTGGGCAGTTCGGTCGTCGGTGAATATCTTGTAGAGAGAGTCCAAATGAAACTAATATTATGGGCCTAAGGTAAGGTAAATTTGACCGAGGACAGCCGAGGATCCTGTGCCCTTGAGCTAGTTGCCAAATATTATTCTTAGGGCTGAGCGCACTCTGCAGTCTCCCGCCGTTCGATGACATTCATTTTGACCGACACTATTCTTTAACCTATAGATACCCCATTTTCTTGTAGTAGTTCTCCCAGGCACTTCAAATAGTAAACTCCTATTAGCCAACTAGCGATGTGTACACTGTCCAGATGCGTCGACGCGAATTAGTCCGGGCGGGGCGAGCTATAATACAATTAGTATCGACTGCTCGTAGGTAAGGACTACGGACGGATTTACAAACCGGGTAGAGTGACTGAGACTCGTCTTATAATACGAGTGGTCTTGTCTGATGGGAAACGATGCGCAATTTGTGCTTGTTGTTGACGTGAGCGTATCTTCAAGATCTTTAGCCTAAAATATTAAGGATACACTTATTGTGACAAATAGTATTAAATGGCGGATATATTTATAATGAGACGGTCGAATTGAGCCCCTCTTTTTTAAGTCGGTGACAAATTGTTTGACAACACATGAAAATCTTAATTGTCACATTAACACAACAACAGAAAATCTTTTTAAAAGTTCACTAGTACTGGGAACCGTCACGCCTACAATTTTGAACGGTGAGCAGTCATGACGGATGGAGCACCACGGGCGACACGCTAATTCACTTTGTAGCCCACGCCACACTTAATACTATTCTAATTGCGAATTTGATGAAATGCAAAGAACTCAGTGAACATTAGTTCAAAAATATTCAACCATGAAATTTAGTACTGATTCAATAGCATTCATTTAATGGCCAGTGCTACAAAAACAAAATAGTCAAGCCATGCTGCTCAATATTATTAATCTATCTACGAGTATCTATACCTATCAATAAAAAGGAACACTGAGAAAACGGTATCGGCTCGACAGGTTTGGCTGTTATTTTTTTTGTTATGTTCGTAATAATTGTCAGGACATGGTTTGCATGAATTATTTTTTTTGAATAATCCACGGAAATAGTCGTGAAAATAGGAAAGTTTAATAAAAAAACAAAATTAACATTATTAATGTTTATTGTGTTACCCTTTATAAAATGTTTATGGAAATGCATTTATGGGAACTTTGTCGGGAAAATGCTCGACAATATTCTCTAGCTGTGGGATAGATTATTTCGACATAAACTTCGTATAACTTTTAGATGTACACTTAAACTATAACTGTCAAAATATATCGATAGTTACATTAAGTCAATCAATTTTTAAATTCTGTTATATTCTCTTCCACAAGCAAAGTTCTCTCCAGGAGAATATTCTCGGGAATTTACCATCACTACTTGCAACACAGGGAAAAATAAAATACGTTAACCTCGCGATTTTTTTACTAATGTAGTGAAAACTAGAAATAATAAACCGTTTCCCATAAATAAACAATCTAATTCTACACAACATAATATATGTATCCTTTAGTTAAAAATTCATAATGACAACATAATTGATAATATATACAAATAAACCTGTTGATATTCAAGAACAATGACATTATATCCACTATTAATTTATAAGCATTTGCTCTGTATAAATTAATAGGTTTTTAAATATTGTATAATTCTTGGAAGTTTTATTTTAAATTAAAGCGATGTCTGGTGTTTTCCGGAATGAAAATTATGCCAGTTTGAAGTGTTTTTTTTTAGTTGACCTGTTTTTGTGTGTTTTAAACTATTAAGAGGCCTCAGCTCGCCATTTTTCCCTTACAAAGGCTCGTACGTGATTAAAGTGTTTTATAAATTTTTTTCTTTGGACTTTTTGAACAAATGGTTATCTCGTGCATTATATCTAGGATTTTATGGCACCAAAAATTTAAAATTTTGACATTCCAATTCAGTAAAAGCCTTAAAAACACAGCCTTTTTAAACAAATTTTACTTTGACTTTGGCCTTTCACAATATTTTCATAAATGTAAAATTCAACAAAACACTTTCATAGAATCCATGGACAATTGGACATGTAATGTAGATTCTAAATAACAAACATTTTTTCACAAACTTGTAAGGCATTTTTAATAACACGTATTTCCTGGAACAAGTTTTAGGAAATTTTGTTTGGAAATTTATTTCAAAATTTTCAGAATGCCAAGCGAAGGCTCTGGCGTAGTCTTTCTTTTTTCGTAATGCCTGTTTTTCTTCGATGAATCAACAAGCCTTTTAGGTCATTTTTGCGTTCTAGATTTTTGCGTTAGGCGGGCCATGATGAGGCACCTTAAGCAAACAAGTCTTATATTTATTTCTTTTATAAATTACGCTCAACGGTTTTGTGCATAGATCCTCTGTCCCCTAACTAGGACACCTAGCTTATGTCATTCTCCGATCAATAAACTATATCAATGCCAAAAAGCACGTCGATCCGTTGCTCCGTTGCTGCGTGAAAGAAGGACAAACCGAGAGACCAACAAATCAACAAACACACTTTTGCATTTATTATGCCTAGTACGGATCAGAACGCGGAACTATAAATATTCTATATGCGATAAATCTAATATATATATTTCATTAGGTAGCACCAAATAACTGTAATAATTATCTAAACATAGGAATCGTTTAGCAATAAAAGACGCATTTAATTAATTATACACGTTCGAAATAAACGTATTTGAATAAATATTATATTACGAGTAGTATATCTTATCGTTATCTTTATATAGGTATAAAAACGATTGTTTAGCATACAAATTTGTTTTCACTGCTCTTGCTCAAAAAGTTCGTCATTGTAGCGTACCAGAGCGGGGATAAAATAGCATATTTTCCTCTAAAGGTTTCTTTTTAATTCTCGAGCCTCACTCTGTAGATTCCGCTGCGAAGAGCAGAAGATGTGGGATCGAGTCCGATTGACTCATATCTGTGTTGGTTCTGAAATACGATCAAGGAACTTATACCGAAACAATAAGGGACGGCACCGTTACTTTTTTCCTTTCTTCTCCCAATTTCGATTTTGTTTTCGTGGGTTCGTTTTGCGCTTCATTTGTTCCTTAATAAATAATGGTCCTACACATCGTCCCTTTATTCTATTACTACCTCGTAGTAACATTCACTTGTGCTAAGAACAGAAGTTGCGGCGAGCAACTGTGTCGCACTACAAAGGTAGATTTGGCGTGAGAACGACCAACTGCTGTACGTTGTAAATCAATAACGTTGTTGCCAATTAAATAACGAATAACTAAACCGCGTAATTGGTGCCTAGTTGTTAACTGTTACAAACGCGGACAGTGATCATTTCGATGAGGTGATCTATTTTCTTGATTGTTGATCGTGAAAGATTGAAAATAAAATGTATAAATTATCGCGATAATACGTCTAGTCCTGAATGTTATTAGTTGGGATGAAAATAGAAATGATAAAACTAACGTAAGCCTTATTACCAGCAAAAAAACACGAAATTCTTAATGGTAACTTGAAAGTACATTTTTTTAGAAATAGTGAATGGTTTAGGTATTTTGCAGAAATACTCACTTTAGATGATAATATTAAAATGATCTTTTGCAAAATGATTTTTAGTACTGGGCAAGCCTGTATCGAGACAGCGATAGTTATTCTTGGATAAAATTGTGTTTACTCAGTAATACGTTATTATTAGGTTCTAAAGGTAATACGATCTACTCATATGTTATTACCTACTACGGGAGAGGACGCACAGGATTTTCAATTTGTTGTATTTTCTGATAATTATTGCATGTCTCGCGTCACTGTAGTGAGGGAATAAAGCGCGAAGCTAATTAACGCCTAGCTGTAACCCAATTTTAACCCGTTTCAAGTGCGACTGTCGGTATATAGCAAGAAGTGTTTAGCGATAAATTTTCCACTTGAGACTGGAGTAGCAGCCAGACGAGCTTTAGAAAGAGGCCTTCCACCATTTTATGGTTGCGTCACAATATTTATTTTCCCAAAAGTTCCAGCCCATTGGATGCTATACGCATACCGAAGTTATTCTGACTTGATCTTAATTTGTTTCTGGAATGAGCAAATGTCCAGGCCTGCGATCGGAACTTCTTAGATCGCCTGAAAGATTCCGATGGCCATTGATTTAATGATTAAACGAACTTACCTGTAAGTTAAGTTCTATCATAATTATGTGAAGTAGTGAGTTTGAAGAGATTTTATGTATACACTTGTAGTAGCACGCATAATGTCGCCTTGTCTATGCACTAAGTTCAGAGAGAGAAAAAAAAATATGTAGGTAGACCGCACAATTTCATTATTTCGTGCGGTCGGCTGGTTCTTCATTTAGTTCAGAGCTTATCAGTTCAAGTAGATATTTCACTATTCGGGACCTATGAAATAGGTAATCTGGGTGGGCGGGATGCTATCTCTTCAAACTCACTACTTCACATAATTATGATAGAACTTAACTTACAGGTAAGTTCGTTTAATCATTAAATTATGTTACAGTATTGAGTTTGAAGAGATTTTATGTATACACTTGTAGATGTTGAGAGAAGTTGTGAAATATCTATTTCAGTTGAAAGTATTACAGAAGTAAATATATTTAATATTTCTTCAATAATTGACATAATAAATGTACTTAATCACTCAATTAAAAGGTAATGTTTCTTAAATAAACTATTAACATAATAGCTACAGTAAATTTTAGCATAAATCAATCAATTTTACTTCTAGCAAAACAATGATTTGATTCTGTATATGCTGTCTGTTATATGCCTGTTATAAAACTTGGCAAATATTGTAGAGCCGCCGGACCAACCGGCAGTCTTCCTGATAACATCCAAATTCACACCGAGCTTATGAGCTTTTGAGGTGTCTAGTACTATGTGCAGAGTACTGTGTGATATCTATTCCACAGACCCACAACGTATACTCTTTATCCATCTGCTAAGTGTTTGGGGAGAAACTTTATTATATGGTTTTTTATAGAAATAAAAATAGAGGTGTGATGATCACGTAATGCCGCTACATTACTTTTAGATAATCCGTTAATAATTAAGCCGGACCTATGTCAGGTCTGTCTCGAAAAATTGGCAGCATCAGCGTTGGCTGAGTTGCGTTTACACTTGACGTTTTTATTAAGTCAGGGATCCTAATGGAAATATCATTCCGCCAATTTTGAAAATTTCGGATATCTATTTTTGAAATAGTTTGTACTCTATGTGCTGTTACCAGCGCCAGCAGGGTAACTAGCTTCTTTAGTGATTTTTTCTAAAGAATGAGATTAATTAGGAATCCAAGTGGCTAGAGTTTCAATTACTAATGTAGTATCCCAGTGGATTCATACTTGGGTAAGGGAGGGCGAAGCCTAAATATACCCTTAAAACACAGTCGTCTGTGCTTATCTGACTTCCTAATACTAAGGAAGGTGTAGATCTAAACCCATTTAGAGTGCCGTATAGCGCTCCCGATTGAAATAACTCTGTTAAAACATGAATAATAACTGGAATGTGTAAGTATCATATTACTTAATTTAATTATCTGACAGAGACGCTATTAATGTGTCTAAAGACCCGGGAGGGAGTTTTCTTATTAGAGACTCCCGCACAATACTCCGGCATCCAGGGTAATCTGCCGCTGGATCTGGCAGAAACTGGAATGAGAGATTATTAGGTCCTCAGAAGTTTGAAAAAACCAGTGGTTTAGTTTGTAAAAAACTGGTTAAATAGGGGATACCAAGGTTCAGCTGGCCATGTTGGCCCGACCAGTATGCACTTAGCTTTGTCGCTAATAATTTTCATCAATGCTTTTTTAAAATTATTGAGAAGGAAGGGAACCCGTTTTTACGGGTTCCTGGTTCATGGTATTTTTATACAATTTTGACCAATTCACAGAGAAAGCGTCAAGCATCAGGGTCTTTGTGCCATGATATGTATACAGGACATTTTTTATTTATTCAACTAGCAATCATGTCAATCTCTGGGAGCCAGAAATTGATAATTATTTGCTGAAAGGCAAGATCAGATAGTTCCCATTCAATATCCGGGTGAATACACCTTGATTCAGTATCTGCTATAGTATTTTCTGTAGATGGAATGTATAGCGCTGTTATAAATAGAATTCGCGCTTCACACCATTTTCGTATATCTTTGGTCAGTTTGTGAGATGGGGGAATTGGATTCCTCCCATACGATTAATGTAAAAAATCGCAGTTGTATTATCTATTCGCAAGATAATATGACAATTGGATAAATCCTCTAGACACATTTTTAATCTTATGAATGTGAAGTTTTCTTTCTTCCCGACTTCAGCTACCGCTTGCCGTTTTTCCCGCACAGGCTATCCCCCAACCCCCCATAGTCGAAGCATCTGAATTCGTCAAATTTAATTTGATTTTTTGGATTTTCGATAGATTTAATCCACCAATCGAAATCTGACTGTAAACTTACAGGCAAATTCATGTATGTACTTTTCATTTTTGTAATGTTATCCATACATTCGCTATAGCTATGTGATATTAGACAGGTATCGTTAAGATATATTGCCGATAAATAATCAGCACAGCGTGGCATTCTGACCACCGTTTTCATTATTTTTGTGAAGACAAAAGGTGCCGTATTGACACCAAACGGTAGGGCATTAAATTCATACAAGTTACCGTTCAAACTAAGTCTTGAATATTTTTTAGAGTTATCATGAACTTTCACTTAATAATATGCGTCTTTGAGGTCAATAGTTGACCTGAGACAACATCTTGAGATTAGTTTGATCATTATTCTAAAATCTTCTAATTCAAATGAACATGTTGAATGAACTCGTTTAGCTTTTTCAAATTTAGGATAAAGCGTGCTTTTCCGTTCGGTTTGGGTAAAAAGATATTGGATATCCTCACAGGGCTCACAGTGAGGTATAGCACCTATAGAAATTAAATTATGTATAGCTTGATCAAATTCAAGTTTTTCTGAGTGTGCATAATTTCGGGGTTGAGGTATACAATGCTGATATGGAGTTTCAGTGAACGGAATTTCATAACCACGTATCCACGATAAAATTATTTTATCTGCGGTTATTTGTGACCATTGGTTGTAAAAAACAAATAGTCTACCGGCGTAATTTACCGTATTGTCTAGCGGCGGCCGCGACTGAAGTTCAGTCGCGATGTCCTCGATGATGGTGAGTGCTGTTGCCTCTGAGGTGCAGACTCCTCTTCATCTTTGAGGGCGCCGATGGCTGCTGTCTGTGGTTTTGAACCGGAGCCTTCCCGTTTCAATTTCTGTTAACGACTTGATGCTTTGGTTTTGTAGCAGTAGTCTTGTTAGAGGTGGAAGCTTTGAGATCCACACCTGTTTTATTGATCGCTTTTGCGGTCTTTAAAGTTTCGGCTAGTTCTTGGCTACAAGAAAACTATCTATTATCGTGAGCAGCATCTGATCTTTCAAGTCCTTCTTTAGTACAGCCAATATGAAATTTCGCCTCGTTATTGACTCACTGAGTTGTGTGTCACAGATGATGCGCCCAGCATCAATCAGCAGCTTTAGAACAGTTGGATCTTTATTATCCTTACTAAGAAGAGTCTTATAGGCTCGTCAAGACAAGCAATACCGCTGCTAATTTTGCCTTAGCTTGGTTCTGTTCGTGGAACATCCTCACTGCTGGAAGCACCTTTAATCACTGGTGGTGGAGATACATCCTCCAGTATTGTCACGTTGGCTATATCCAGCGAACGATCGGAACTCGCGTGTAACGCGCTAGTCGACGGTCTTGGTTCGCGTAGCTCTTGATTTTCGTTTTCAACATTAACAGCAAATTGCAAATTTGTGTCTAATATACGTAATTATACGTATACCTTCAGTCCTTCATATTATTATCATAGGATAACCTCAACAAGTTGCTATATGCATGGCGTATTAGGTACGCATAGGTATACAGCGAGTAAGATGAACTCGTGGCGTTGCATCGTGAACTCGAGTAAAAAATAGGTTAAGTAACAACTCGAATCGTTGGAACGTGAAACCTCGTATACATTATTATCGGTAAGTGGCAACTCGAATTGTTGAAACGTGAACATTAGAACTTAACTTATATAGTTAAAATGTTACCTTCCGGTTCGTTTCATATTATTATTATAGGACAACCTCAACAGGTTGCTACATGCATGGCGTATTAGGTACGCATAGGTATACAGCGAGTAAGATGAACTCGAGTAAAAAATAGGTTAAGTAACAACTTGAACCGTTGGAACGTTAAACATCGTATGTATTTAAGTGACAACTCAAACGTGAACCGAAGAAATTGCAAATTACTTAAATAGTTAAAATGTTACCTTTCGGGTCGTTTCATCTTTTTATTATTATAGATAACCTCAACAGGTTGCTATATGAATGGCGTATTAGGTACGCATAATTATACAGCGAGTAAAATGAACTCGAGTAAGAAGTAGGTTAAGTAACAACTTGAATCGTTGGAACGTTAAACCTCGTATGCATTATTATCGTTAAGTGACAACTCCAATCGTTGAAACGTGAACATTAGAACTTAACTTAAATAGTTAAAATGTTACCTTTCGGGTCGTTTCATATTATTATTATAGGATAACCTCAACAGGTTGCTATATGTATGGCGTATTAGGTACGCATAGGTATACAGCGAGTAAGATGAACTCGAGTAAAAAGTAGGTTAAGTAACAACTCGAATCGTTGGAACGTTAAACCTCGTATGCATTATTATCGTTAAGTGACAACTCCAATCGTTGAAACGTGAACATTAGAACTTAACTTAAATAGTTAAAATGTTACCTTTCGGGTCGTTTCATATTATTATTATAGGATAACCTCAACAGGTTGCTATATGGATGGCGTATTAAGTACGCATAGGTATACAGCGAGTAAGATGAACTCGTGGCGTTGCATCGTGAACTCGAGTAAAAAAATGGGTTAAGTAAGAACTCGAATCGTTGGAACGTGAAACCTCATATGCAATCGATAGTTATCGGTAATTGTGCAAATTACTTACAAATATTCCCACTCGTCGTTATGTTTCCTCTTCGGCATCTTGATTTTGACGAAAAAACTTGTTAACACGGAGAAACTTAGAAAAACCAACTTTGTAGTGCGACGCGGCGGAGCACTGCAACGTGAATGAAGAACCAGCCGACCGCACGAAATAATGAAATTGTGCGGTCTACCTACATATTTTTTTTTCTCTCTCTGAACTTAGTGCATAGACAAGGCGACATTATGCGTGCTACTACAAGTGTATACATAAAATCTCTTCAAACTCAATACTGTAACATAATTAATATGTATTGACAGTTAAACTTAAACCGACAACTTATAACGTGCTCTCTGAAGCACGCAATTGCTCAGTTGTAAATGCTACTAGAGGTCACCCATCTATGACAGTCACATGATATCACAGTGACACCACTGCTTACAAAAATTGTTGGACAGCGTTGTTAGAACTATTTTTTCAAATAAACAGCCACAATATTCCGTCACGTGCGACGCGGTCAGTCACTTAACTATAAATATGTGTCAAAAATTTTTATTTTATTCTTATCGCTGCACGCTCAGCACTCGCCTTTCATAATACTATTTTTGGTCGCATTGCACCGACAAAAGAAAACAAAAAAGAAATTAATGCATTCAATGCATTATTCTACTTGTGTCCCCCATAATGGAGGTCACCCGTTTCAAAATGCATCTACTGTAAAGTTTTAGTTGAATTATATCGCCGGAAGCCCATAACGGGCCTGTAGTAAATATAAATCATCCACTTAACACTTTTTTCATGCGACAATATTATCTAAATATACCAGGAACGCATAAAAAGCTTGGAGGTTTATTTTTGAGTACGGCGATGAGAAAGTACGCGGCGTCTCTTGAGCTATAGTCCTTGTCGCAGCATTGGACATCAACCGTCCATCATACGTAAAGCCGTCTCTCTCACACGTAGGCGTGGAACGCAGCGCACTCTTTCTACTTAGCCATGCGTGAATAGCTCGAAACAATAAAGTTTATTTTTTAAATTCGAACCTTTTTTGAATAGTGTCGTTCTCCGTTTCTAACTTTCCGTTTTTTGAGCATTTGCAAAATCATTTTGTTTCACTTTACAGCAATTAATAAAGATAACTTATCTGTTATAATCAGCACAAAAAATTGATAAAACTGTTATACATTGCCAAGTACATATAAGTAGTAACATATCATACAGCGTGAAATAGCCGGTAAAAGCGCATAACGAGCTACAAAGTAAGTTTTAACGTTTGTTTTTACCCACTTAATTTCTGCCTATATTTTTTGTTTCGATAAATGAAAAATGTCATCGGATGCATCCCATTCCGCCTGAGTGTTCTTTGTTTTTTTTCCTTTTTTTTGCCTCCATTGGAATGACACAGAAAAGCTTTTTGGCTGACGCACGTTATCGCATAAGTTATTGTGAAAAAAATGTTTTGCAAATATTTCGCGAAGACTTTTGTATTCAAATTCTTGCCGCGTACTAAAAAATATATGTTTTAGGGAGCTGTTGTTTTACTTTTAGTAACTCCATTTTTGGGAAAAAACGTGTCTCTGGTATTAGAGAGATTTTAGTTGTAGGTTTTAGTGGTCAAATTCTACACTTAAAAACAATGTTTTTTAAAAAGTTTGAGTCTAGGAAGGATGAAACATAACCTGCGGATATGTATTATAACGGATATGTAGGTATAAAGAAAATATACTTAAGCAAAATATAGTACCTACTTAAGTATACAATATTTTAATGAAGTAAAAATAAACCAATATTATTGTACAGGATAGTTTTGTAATAGTAATGGCAGGTAAATGAAGAGACCGGATGAAGAATCTCCTAAAAAAAAATGGCTTGATATAGTACCTATAGTAATCCATAATTCCATACTATATATTATACTATATCCTACTTCCTACTAATATTATAAATGCGAAAGTGTGTTTGTTGGTTGGTCCTTCTTTCACGCAGTAATGGAGCCACGGATCGACGTAATTTTGGCATAGATATAGTTATATAGGACCAGAGAGTAACATAGGCTACTTTTTATACCGAAAAAATGCACGGTTCCTGTGGGAACGTGGGTGAAAACCGCGGGCGGTAGCTAGTATAACACATTTTGATAAAATTACCTTCATTTTTTTTTGTTTCCGCCATTTTGAATTTGTAAACATCCACTCAAGTGCGCCTACCCCCATTATTCAGCACAATGCAGGCAACGTATGAAAAATTAAACATTATTCTTTATCTACAATACCGTAATAACGTAACAAAGCCGCCCTCGTATTTAGTAAATATTCAATGCTTCACGGACCAGTGCACGACGAGGTATGGCTCCGAGGATGAGTCGTGGTATCAGCGGTTAGCGGTTATGGATTCCGAAGTAGCTATTTTTTTTTAATTCTATTTGATGACGAGACGAGCTGGTCTTTTGCCTGGTGGTAAGCATAACGCCGGCCTATAACAATAGCAGTGCCACTCAGAACTTTTAAACACAAAGGTCTGAACGGCACTGCAGTGCGCTCTTTACCCTGAGACATTAGGTATTAAGTCTCATAAGATCAGTAATTTCACTGGCTACTCTGCTCATTAAACCGGAACACAGTAATATTTGCACTTTACTGCTTGGCGGCAGATACCACCTAGTAATGAAATAAACAGAGCTGCGGTGCAAGTACGGATCTTTTCGATCGATAAAATTCGATAAAATTGACAGTTCAAATCGATAGTGGGTTTTATCGACATTTTATATAATTTATCGAGCCTAGATACAATCGACAAAAGTTATCAAAAAGCTAGGTCAAATCCAAAGAGAATATAGAGCTACTACAATACTTTACGATCAGACTTCGGTACTCGCAACATTCGATAAATTTATCGCGTTTTTTGATTCGACAAATTTATCGAACCGACTTCCGTACTTGCGCCGCTGTTGCAGTGATGCAATCTTACAGGTAAAACGACAAAACTAAAAGTAGAGAACAGTTTTTGAAATTAAATTTTGAAAACGGAAACTTTTGATCTGAAGACATTATACGACATAGCATAGCATTGCTTTAAAAAATAACATAAATTACGCGTATTCGCTACCCGCTCCCGCTTACACTCCGGCCATACGTCACCTATCAAAACGTATTAACCGCACGAACAGACACACTGTCCGGATGAATTATCAAATATTATATTATACCGAAGATAAGCCAAAGCCGATGGTGTTTCGTTACCTCTTCGGCTCTATTTACGGTATGTGTATTGTGAATAGTTTTTGTACATACATTTTCTATGTTAAGTATATACATTTGCTTAGTACGAGTAATTTTAGAGGATGGTTGTGGCAATAAACTAACTGAAACTATGATAGTATACTGAACCATAAATTGATGAAGTAAGAAATCCTACTAATCCTGCTAATATTATAAATGCGAAAGTGTGTTTGTTGGTTTGTCCTTCTTTCACGCAGTAACGGAGCAACGTGTCGACGTGATTTTTGGCATAGGTATAGTTTATGGACCGGAGAGTAACATAGGCTAGTTTTTATCCCGGAAAAATGCACGGTTCCTGTGGTTTCAACGTGGTTGAAAACCGCGGGCAGAAGCTAGTATTCCATAAATTATGTTTGTTGGATCTCGTATATCGTCGTCCACTGTGAGACCGCACTGCAGCACAGCTCTAGAGCCTTGTGTCTAAGTATCGTATTCAGTTATTTCACTGTCTACATACTCGTATACTACAGTACCGAACAGAAGAACGGTTACAGGCTAGTGCTGGTCAAAAGGACCACTCTTATCGAGTTTCTCACCCTTCTTCTAGATGGTGTAAGCTGCGAGCTATGAAACGAGACAACAAGAGTCTCTATAACTTCCACGAGGGCCAAAGAAGCTCTAGCCAGTTTATGGCCTACTTCCTGAAATGAATGTATTTTTTTTTCTTTCTTTCTTACTTAAAACGGATGCGTTCGCGTGCTGGGGCAATTCACTCCTGGCCTCCGTACTTAGACGACAGTCGAAGCCGATGTACTCACAGTTCGTGCATACTGTGCGTACAGTACCTTTGAGCAAGTCTCCAGCTTGCCAAATACCATTTTTAGGAGTGATCGATGAATGAGAATGAAGACAGCGTGGTCTTTCAAATAAAAAGGAAAAGTGACATCCACACATATTCTCAGAAGTCCTGTCTACAGTATTCCTATAGAGTAAAAAGACTATTAGTGTTACCACAAAAAAAAAACATTTTACGTCGAATGTTTAGCTAGACAGCGTCTAAAGATAAACGTCAAAAATAATTAGAACTGTCACAACATTATTGTGTTAGACAACGGTTAGACACTACTTAAATTAGGATTTGTGGTTGCTCATATTTAATCGCGCGACTAAGGCACGTTAAGGTGTTAAACGTTGTTTAACACAGGTTTAATGTGTGTTTAATTTTTTTATGTGGTAATACACTAAGGTTTTAAGGTAAAAAGATTAGAACTTTATCATTGAACAGAAATGAAACACTAAAACAAATATTTATCCTAGTACCTAAATTCTGCCTAGAGACTCCCCATTGCATCTTCCTAGATCCAGATTTCAATAATCTCAATGTCTAGACGGCCTAATGTATTCTAGTATTTGTAATACAATGACTGAACACTAAATCAGCTTCGCACTTGGTGGTTTTGGTCTAGGTTGTTATTTAGGTATGAGTTTCTTTAAAGGTTTCTATAACAGTCTGTTATTGTTACTCCACAAACTATTCATCACTTTAGAAAGAAAATGTTTTCTTCGAATAATAAATACATAGGATATAATTAAGTTCGTATTATTTATTGATATTAGTTTTATTTATTAAAAGAAATTAAACAAACAAACGAACTTTGTTCTAGTTTTAAACAAGTCTGTTGGTTTAACAGCATATTGATACACAAACGAATATTTTTTTCAGATCTTTGTCCAAAACTATGAATATTGACTGACAAAAACAAATTTTAAATCTACACTTACTTCTATTTGTCAAAGCATAAATAAAAATAAAGAATAAATATTATAAAGCAATGTTGGTTTTTACACGACTCCACAAAAAAGGAGTGTAATGTTTTTAGGATTCATGTAGGTATGTGAGTTTCTTTATTCCACCATAACTTTTAAGTGCCTGAACAGATTCGGATGGAGTATCGTTAGAATCCTTACATCATTCCGAGTAACACTGGCTAGGGCAGTCGTGTTTTTATATAACTTTTGTTATATCGACTTGTTTGTCTGTTTGTTACCGCTAAAACCATGAACCGAACTAGAGAATTCTAATTATCCGTTCTAGACTAAATTTTATCATGATACCATACGAGTGCGAAGCCGCGTGCAAAAACTAGTACTTATAATAAAATAGATACCACTTACGTAAAAAAAAACATTTACATTGTAAAGCACTTGCCAAAGTACAGCCAGTTTTAAAGCAACTTGCAAGTTTCGCTTACAAGTCATAATATCACCTTTTACATCTGACCTGTTTCTCAGATTGTTTAGCCCCCCAGGTCATAATGCGGCAGCAGCTATTAAGACTATGAGAACAGGTTACAGTATCACATATAAATATGTATGTAAATCTGGTGTAATCGAATATACATGTGGCTCGCTCTTGCTGCATTATTCAGTCCCGCAAATTGGAATATTATTCCGATTGCATTGAATTTGTCCCCGGGAACGCGGCCGGGACGCGATGAAGTTACGCCGTACTTCCTGCTGGACTTTAGGCTGCGAAACTTTCAACTGATAGCTGCCGTTGCTGATGACCGATACGGATTGGCCGTGTGTTTTTAGGCGTGTTAATCTTATTTTCGGTATATGAACTTTTCTGTGCTGGAGCCTGCTTGGAGTGCTTATACAAGCAGTTTATAGGTACAAAGTAAAAAACCAAAAATAAATATTGACTCAAACTAGTCGACGTAGCAAGTGACATAAAAAACACGATTGCCCTAGCCGGTGTCACTCGGGATGATATAAGGATTCTAACGATACTGCATCCAAATCTGTTCCGGAATTTAAAAGTTATGGTGGAATAAAGAAACTCACATAGGTACTTATGTATGAAAAGAAAGAAAGAAAAAATGTTTATTTATAGCAAATACAGAATACAATTAATAATATATAAGGCATACGTTATCCCATAGCTTGGGTGTGCGTTATTTTATGGATATCCTACCTATAATTTGCTACACACCGGTACCAACTAAGCGTATGCCAGCCATTCGACCGGCACGGCGCTGGACTTCCGTTGGGGCCGAAGTGATGGTTAGCTACCACCCGCAAGTTTAAAATCTGTCGCAAGCCTTATCGGTGTTCAGCTCGGAGATCAGCTCCAACAGCGGCATTTGAGAGCCAGTCCTAGTCCAGTCTAGGTTAAATGTGTCATCTACGATCGATATATCGTCGCTTACGATCAGGCTCGTGAAGTCTGCCGCCAAGCAGTAGTGTGCAAGCATTACTGTGTTCCGGTTTGATGAGCAGAGTCGCCAGTGAAATTACTGGGCTTATGAGACTTAATACCTAATGTCTCAGGGTAACGAGCGCACTGCAGTGCCGCGCAGGCCTTTGTGTTTCAAAGTTCTGGGTGGCACTGCAATTATTATGGGCTGGCGTTATGCTTATCATCAGGCAAACGACCAGCTCGTCTCGTTACCAAATAACATAAAAAATAAAAAAAGGCGTGAGTCGTCAATCGTATGCCTATTTCGAATAAAATAAACCTATCCAGTAAAAAAAATCGGCCAAAGCCTTAAAAAGCATCTTTTTTAAAGCTGCAAGTTTCTATTAGCTGTCGCTAAAAGGCCGCATACAGATCATCCCGCTACCGTCATGGCTCCACTCGTCAATTGAAGGTCGAAAAATATGTGCACTAGGTTACGGAGCGGCAAGCGCAAGGTGGAACCAGCTACGATAAGGTTGCTGTTAGGATGTCAGCTCGCCTGATTAGATTTTAGCTGCAGTGCGGTACTTCTGGCTGAATTGCATCCTTTAAAGCTCGTGGTTCAGGTTATAATTAAAAGTTACTTTTAACAGTTCTGTACCGCGTTACTGTGATTTTATAAATGCGAAAGTGTGTTAAAAACCCTCACATATTCCAACTGGTTTTTAACTAACTAAAAAGTACTAATTGTTGGTTTTACAATCCGTTATCGTTGGAAAGTTTTTTGTTTTATAACAAACTAACCCAGGTTTCGTTGTCCAGCGTCGCGCGTTACGTTTGGTTAAATTCAGTATAGATCGAACTTAGGCCATTAGACATTCTTTATCGCGGAATTAAAACTATAAATTACCCACATTATATAATCTTATCTAAAAAGTTATGGAAAATGGAGAGCTAAAAATTTTTGAAATTAGTAAGTATGTCGAAAGGTTTCTTGTGTCGATTTACATTCGCAACCTCCTAGAGATCCCTAAAGTAGAAGTATTTATAATGGCTCTCGCATATTGCTGAATGCTGTCGGATATCCAACCTTTAACAACCACTCTCATGTGGGTCTCTTCTTTCAAGCTCATTGTCTCTTCAGTAAATAAAGTATTAACAAATTAATCACGTTTCATTTTCGTACAATGTGTGATATTATAATTTGACTGCAGGCGGCGCCAGGCGCGGCGCGTTGTTTGAGACAACGAAGGCATACTAATTGCACTAATTCGTTCCGTTATTGATATTGTAATATGTGAAAGGTTTTCTGTTTGTCACGTGTGAATAGTTTCGTATTGAATAAACAAATAGTAAAGTTCGTATTTATTAAAAACTTTAAATTCAACGTGGAATCTTATACCGAGAAAGGGACGCCACCGCGCGCGCCAAAGTTTTTAATTTTAGAGTTTAAAAAACTAGTCAATATTATTAATAATCATGACGGTATCTACTACTTTACATACTCTACTATTTTACATAAATATTCCTGTCGGGGCGATGAACTCGACTACTAATAATATCTTACTAATAAACTCTTGTATAAGTATTCTCCTGGGTAGGTACCAATTCTTCGTTCATATATGTACAGCCAACTAAAAGTCTGCATAGCATTGCTGAGCTTGAAATTGAATTACTAGACGAATGAGTTGCCTTAGATTGTTGAGCTTGGTATAGTAGTGCCGCTCACAACGTTGACTTTTAAAGCTTTGAATATAATACTGCAATGCTAAGAGCAGGCGAAACTGCGGCACATTCATCCACCGAGAGCGGCCATTAAACGCACCACTAGACGCGTCACTAGACGCGCCAGTATACGCGCCACTAGACGCGCCACTATACGCGCCATTGTACGCGGTTCTATGTGGCCTCCAGTCTCAGTCACAGGTAGTCACCGTTAGGCCGTTTTTTGGTATGTTAGTGGGAGGACTAACTCTTCTGCGAGTGTCCGTCTGGGTTGTTACCACCGCTTTGCTCGTGAAGTCTGCCGCCATGCAGTAGTGTGCAAGCATTACTGTGTTCCGGTTTGATGAGCAGGGTATCCAGTGAAATTACTGGGCTTATGAGACTTAATACCTAATGTCTCAGGGTAACGAGCGCATTGCAGTGCCGCGCAGGCCTTTGTGTTTCAAAGTTCTGGGTGGCACTGCAATTGTTATAGGCCGGCGTTATGCTTACCATCAGGCAAACGACCAGCTCGTCTCGTTACCAAATAACATAAACTGCATCAAACTGCTACGTATACATCCTACCGTACTCTACTATTATAAATGAGAAAGAATGTTTGTTGTGGTGTTCTTTTATCATGCAGCAACAGAGCAAAGGATCGACGTGATTTTGTTGCATAGATATACGAGTAGTTTATGGACCGAAAAGTAATATAGGCAATTTTTTTTGCCCCGAAAAATACAGTTCCCGTGCGAATCTCCACGTGGGTTGACCTATCGGCCAGAAGTTAGTAGATTATAAATCCAGTTTAAATAACACTCTATTTCGCCAAATAACTACATCTAGAAATATTATATTAGGTGTTAGGCGTTCCTGCTCGCAAACTACAAGTACTAATCGATTTCGATTACCTCTCGATTCTCTAACGAGTATTATCCTCAATTACCCATTAGTAGAGTTCAAGTGGCTGTAACATTGAAGTGACGTTTATGGCTTTATTTAATTAGTAAATTATCTAAGATAGGCCATAATAACATTAACGAGTCATTTTAGTGGGTTATACTTCTGTAGTAGGAGTAGTAACTTTTTAAGAGTTTTATTAGCAGTGCCTGCTCTTTACATACTTAAACATATAATTTAAACAAACCTTTATATCGATTTTACTGGTGATAGCCCATGTGGTTGCTGACCAAACCATGATGATTTTAAACCGGCTTGAATTTGCCCACTATCTTGACGATGTTTTTTTATTTTTGTTGAGCACAATAATTCAACAAACACTTAGGATAGAGCTAGCTCTCAGTTACAAAATATAGGCGAGAGATTTTCAACTTGGCGGTAGTAGCAAGCCAGGTGAACCCTAGAAAATGCTCTACCAACATGCAAAACACTGCAGCACTGGGTCACATAGTGAACCTTATACCAAGCTCAGCTAAGTTCAGCGTAGGTGTAAGGTATCCACAAAATGGATATAGGCCTAAAAATTATTTCTGATTATTAAAGTAACTAGACGGGAGTTTAATTTATTTGTAAACCATTTTATAGTATTCTAATAATCCGTTCCTAAAGAAAGTTGCCTTCTTTTTCCGTAAAAAAAAAACAAAAGCCAAACGGAAGAGTCAAGGACGACCACCAGTTTTACTGTAGGGTTAGCGTACTAACCATCTACGATCCTTCACTTATAATTATCATGAGATACAGTTCAAACAGGAATCCAACGAACCTATAAAGAAACTTAGGTATTTATTTTTATTTAATAAAAAGTATAAATTTGTTATCCAGCGTCTCCGGATTGTCGTGTTACGAATATATTTGAAACTTTTGAAAAAGCCTTTCCTTGCAAGCTAAACACGAGAATGCAATAACCATTTTGTATTTGAAGATTTCAAAAATGTAATTTAGTTTATTGTTAAAAGATACAAAATGCATAAACCAACTAAATGCAAAAATAAATCCCAAAGCACAACCCTTTACAACACAATGACGACGACCAGTTAGACAACTCATCATAATTATTAAATAATAAATCACAAAAACTGTAATTAATACCCTGGGCGGAGGCGACACAAGAAAGCATTGAACCGAACACGTATTGTGGTCCTAATGAGGAGATGAAAGGGGGCGGGACGTGGGCCGAGGGGGGTGGGGCAGTGTCAAAACAAATATTAATATGGGTGGCTTGATCTACATTTTTTTAATATTGGTTTCGTAAATGTTTAAGTGGCACTCAATCAAACGTTAGGCCTAAGTAGACATGATTGGCTTATTTTCACAAAAAGGGAGATTTTAGTATACCTAAACTTCTGTTGCTTTGTGGCACTTTTGAAAATAAGGTTTTTTGATGTCAGACGTTCGTAATTTTCTGTTTTTTTTTTCTTTTAGATATCGTGTCAAGCTGGTAGTTTGCCTAATGGTAAGCATAACGCCGGCCCATAACAATAGCAGTGCCATTCAGAAACACAAAGGCTGCGCGGCATTGCGTACGCTCGTTATCCTGAGACATAAAGTTTTAAGTCTCGTAAGCCCAGTAATTTCACTGACTACTTTGCACATCAAACCGAAACGCTGTAACGCACGCACATTACTGCTTGGTGGCAGACTTCACGAGCAAAGCGGTGGTACCCACACAGACGGACACTCGCAGAAGAGATCTTCTCTTTCCAAATATTTTTAGGAATTAACTGCACTAACAAAGGACAAATTAATGTTTATAATATTCAAATCTCTTGTTCGGTTCACTTGCAGCTGTTTTTTTGTTTGCTATTATAAATAATGTCATATTATATCCTTTCTACGACAACGATAACAAATTAGACGTAAGAGTAGTTTCTTTCCTTTCTTTTTCTTGTAGGTATGAGCCAACCTGGGATCGGAATTATGAAGGTCATTGAAGGCCTGCATCTATGAACTATCCATCTGTGATCTATGATCTAACCAACAGTGGTTCATAAAGCTCAGCTAAGCAAACGTTTTAAAGGAACGAACAAAGCGTGGTTATAAAATAAAGCCTTTTGATGCATACCACACAGTTGTTTATTTAAGGCGAGCACATCACTTACAGCCGCACTTTATCGAGCTGAGAACTAAAGACAAACGGACATGTAGGCGGCGATCGACGCGAGCTCGTAACCCCACCCGATCGTACTTTATAGGACATTTATTGCGAGGATTAATTTAATTCTCATGCCGATTTGGCCTTAAGTACTTTGGCCTTAAGTGCTTTGGTGATTGTCTAGAGATGTTTAAGGAGTACTGGTACCGGCTGTGAGGATTGTGAGTCAGAACGCCGCACGGAAATAATGCTTAAGTAAAATGAGGGAATGTTTTTGGACTATAACACTGTTAGTTCTTTAAAGATATGATGACTCTAAACAGCATAAATTCAAGTTATGAGGATATTTTCATTATTGAGTACATATAACGACGAGCGCAAACATCACTTATCACTATAACCCGCTGAGTAACCATGCAGATGTTCCTGGTCAGATTCCTGGAAATTTGTCCAAAATTTCAAGGTTTATACAGTTTCGGGAAGTGGATGTAAAACGAGTTGTAAGATTTGTTTACATAAATACATTATAAAGGGTGTAAAAAAGAGAGAACGTGGGAAATGAGGAAATGATAATGAGCCCTTTCAAGTGATATTTGGTTTCTTCTTGCATCAATCCCAATTCTCGTTTGCTATCACTTAGCGCCTCTGAGCTACTATAAGTGTGTAAGACAAAAATGAGTAAAATCCATCAACAACACTAATCCATGAGGATCTCAAACATCTTAAGATTATTTCTTTGATGATACTCAAAGCTTTAAATCACCTATAAACCAGACCGAAAGACAGAGACTATGCGCAGGCATCCCACGGAAAAGACACAAGGAACCAAAATAAAGCTACAAGTAGATACAACATCTAAAGTTACAAGTAAAATATCTAAGGCTACAAGTAAAATATCGGCTTGAAACACGACACCACGTAGGCAGGACACCCGCGATCTTGGGACAAAAGACGTTTACGACCGACGACCCAATATATGGAGGCACAAATATATCGAGCTGGACCTGTCGATTAATTCTATACGTAGGCCTAAAGGTGGTTTCTGTTTCATCTGCTACAGTACTATTCTTTTAAATTTAAGGGATAGTAAAATTAAAATTGATTGTTATGCTTTTTCTCTCGGGTAAACGTTATTTTAGTTCTAAAGGAACTAATAAAGAATTATGGCAGGCGAGTGTAATAATTATAATTTATGTTATGGGTGCTCGGTTGGATTCGAATGCTAGACGAATGGTAAGTGTCTAGAATTGTTTGAGTGTAATTGAATCGACAGCGTACCTAAAAGTTATCTCGCAAATTTAACTATTAACAGATTTCTTTATATTACAGTAAGCATTAATCCCACTATCTTATCAAATCCTACTAAGTTTATCGATGCAATAATTTGTTAATCTAAATTCTAATCAATCACTTTGAAATTATTCGGATTGGTCTGAAATTTATTGATCAGAACAATAATAGTTTCAACTTTATTAGTGTTAACATGTTTTTCCATATTCAAAAAGAGTGCTTCATTGGGCACCTTATTAGTTTTTCAGTGTTACCATAAATGAGTCTTTTTAATTTTGTGATAAACTTCAAAGTAAACTAAAACTAAGTTAATGTTAATATTATTTTTATTATCATTTTCAGATATTTATGTACCTACTTTGTTGATAAAGACATTCAGCCCATTAGTACATAATAGCAGTTACTCATACGCTATTATTCATTTACGTCTTCTTATAACATTCGTGGCTCTGTGGTAGGTATTAACTTTTATTTTAGTTTCTACTTTAATATAAATTATGTGCAAGGACGTATCACTTATCTGATACTGATATAAAGGTTCTTGCAAATAGTTTTTAAGCAAACGGTTGCATACGAATACCTACGCTTACTAATTGAAACTGTCTTTGTAGAATGGTTAGATGAGTACTTAGTTATAAGTACCTACTCAGTATTAATGTAGGAGCTAAGACGTTCTGCATTTAAGTATATAATTTCGAGTCTAGCGACAGAACCTATTTAATATTTAGTATTGTTTGAGTTAAATTAGGCTTAATCTTATACACTTCATCTGATTTTGTTTTAGTCTATTATGAAATTCTAAACTATAAATTATACGTACTGCGTATTAAATTATTAATGGGTTTAACGTCCTTGCGCGCTGTAATCAAAATTCATTTAACATTCTCCTGCAAAAGAAGTTAAGAGCTTTCCCGTCGATATTTCTGTAGGCCTAAATTGTATCAGAAGAATTGTGAATCTGACATTTATTTCTCATAGTTATTATGTAGGTACGTCTTTAATAATATTGTAAGGTTTCTATATCTACAAATCAAAGTAATATATTTAGATTTCAAATTATTTATTAACTACAGAATATACGCCTACTTTATAAGATTTCAGTCAAATAAATACACGGTGATTTTTTAAATTAAATATATCACTAAATTGTACAACGATTAAGCTATTTACAGTTTATATCACAAAAAATACAATATAATATATCGAAAAGTGTCCCTATATATTAGTAGTATCACTTCTACTTACAGTCTGTCTGATCCAAATGGGAATCGAAGAGTCACATAGAGTACTACGTCCACTTGTAGATCTGACACTGTTCCTATTGGATTCAAACACATTAAAATGCATCGCCTAAAACTACTGAAAATGACTCGAGGATTACATTTAACGAAACCACTTGAAGCAGCTCATTCACTTCACACTGTCACGCATTGTCTATAGCTCACAGCTTCTCGAAGGCCCTGGAGTTGGTGAGCATCTCCCGCGTCAGCCGCCACACTTGCTTGGCGGCGTTCTCTAGCGCCGTCGGCGACTTGCCCTTGAACAGATCCACGTGGGGCAGGAAGTAGTGCGGGCATCTGCGGCACTGCAGCGACGAGATCAATTGCAGAAAGATCCCGTTAATTCTGTCGCCGATAGCGCCTTCGTCCCACTCGTGCTCTCGAGGATGCTTCTCGCATTCGTATAACAGAAGCGTCTTCATGTGATAGCAAGTGACCGGATTTCCTGGCAAGTCTAAATGCCGGTCTCTGATCGTCTTTAAAATGCTTAAACATTTCCGTCGACACCCGCCTTGGAGGAGGCGATTCTCAGCCTCGAAGAAACTCAGCACCCACGCGTCGCCTTCCATTGCTGAATTCTTGCCTTGCAGCGCTAAGCATTCCTTCGATAGCAAGTCGAACCCTTCGGTTTTTACCTCTGCGACTATGTTGGGGTGTGGCCATGGAATGGCCGGGAGCGGCCAGTGGGCAGCCGAACGTGGCCAGAGCCCGGCGCATTTAAAAGCGGGAGTTATCTGTACTATGTATCTTTCGCGAATTCGTAGTTTCACCTCGGTAGTCTCGGCGATCATTTTTACGCAATCCCTGTAGGAACACTTATCACAGGCCTGTGCCACTAGCGTCTGGAACCTGGAACGAATCTTCCTGGCAGACAGGTATCCCGATGCGGTGATGAATTCCACCCACAGGGACATGGAGCGCTTCCTGCCGTCGCTCAGCTTGAGGACAGCGCATCCCGGCAGGGAACCGTCGTCGACAAAATTAAGAACACCCATTTGATTCAGGTAGATCACAATCTCGAACTCATGAGGCGACACCACCTCCAAGCCGTCGAAGCGTCCATTGTAGTCCGTAAGCGAGGATATAAACCTCGGCTCCTGCAGCTCCACCTCTTTGAGGACATCCTGCACTATTCGGCACACCTCGTGGATCGTCTTAGCGATCTGCGCCTTCCGGTTGGAGACCCGCTCGTTGTAGTACTTGTTCATTTGGTAGACGAGCTTCGATTGGGCCGCCATCATCTCAGGTGGCACAAGCATGGTGGCAGGTCACACGGGCATGGTCCGAGGAGCGCGGAGTACGCACGCGCTCGGCACGCGTCAGAGGCCGACTGAGCGATGTCCGCGCGATACAAGCCACAAGCGAGGCACGCCCATGGGGGGATGCTCTCCGTATAAGCTCCGCGTTTTCTCTCTCCTTTCAACCTAACCCGTCGCTTGTACTCTAAAGCGAGACGGGGATAATTTCGCTGTGCTTGTTCCGTCCTATTGATTTTCTGTAAGCTCCGCCTTCAGTCCCGTAGGTATCGCGGTTGTCGGCGCAAAGGTGTCCGTAATTACATGATTGCGTCGGCTCAATGATCGTTAATTCGGTAGCCCGAAACAAGTTAAGCTCTATTAATGATTTTTTTAGGCCGTCTAGTTATCTGGCCTCTAATTGGGTGAATGTGATAGGTATAATGTTTTTTTAGTAATTAGATTTGGTGTCCGTGCTACAATTAATTTGTTTAATTATTATCTGCTAGCGATTGTTATAAGCGTATGTGAAATGGTGTGAATTTCACCTAGAATTTTACTGTAACTATTTTACTGAATTAAAAACCATGAAAGAATCTTCTTTTTTGTACCAAATGCCCTTTTCTTTGCTTCTTTCATCAAAATATTCTTTCAATTATCAGTACTAAGTTTCTTCCCTATAGTTCCATAAAATTGGGTTTTATGTTACAAAAAATGCCATCTAAACAAGCTAATTTTGCCAATCTATCAGCCTCCTCGTTCCCGCTTAAACCAATGTGTGAAGGAACCCATTGCAATTTCAGATGCACTCCATTACATAAAATATTGTGTATTTTAATTAAAACCTCATAAGCTACTTGTACCTACACCTCTGCTGCGTCCAGAGGCACATTGAGCGAAATGTTGCAAGGCACTCTTACTATCAGTAAAAATGACAGAATAACAGTCATTTGAATTGTATATAAGCTGCACTAAGAGCCTCTGAAATTGCAATAAGCTCCAGAAAGAATCTTCTTCGTTTTGCTCTTAAAAAATAGATCAAACTACTAAAGGCAACTCTTTTGTAGTTAAACATAAAAACATAAACATAAACGCTTACACACTCATACCCCCGCACTAGGATTCCCTGTGTCGCAGGTGGCATGGACATACACAGATACATATCACAAACATCCAAGACCCGAGAACAAACTTTATGCTTACACAAAATCTGCCCCGGCCGGGAATCGAACCCGGGACCCCTCGCCTTGCAGGCAGGGTTACTACCAACTTAGCTACGGAGCCGTCAAAGTTAGTAAATATTCATTAAATAGGTTGGTACTTTATATGCAATTTTTTCGTAGAGTATGTGGTCTGGGTATGTGGTGAGATACTGTTGTTAAGTTTACGACCAGACGAGCGGGTCCTTTGCCATATGGTAAGCATAACGCCAGCCCATAACAATTACAGTGTCATCCCAGAACTTTGAAACACAAATGCCTGCGCTGCACTGCAGTGTCCCGTTACCCTGAGACATTAGGATTTTTACCAGGGATTTTTCTTTCTCTCTATGCGCCTACTTACTACCTACGTATTTGAATGAAATTGTTGGTAAGTAACTACTAAAAACATGCACTCCGATCTTTGCACATTAGAACCTTATACGAGTAAACCATCTAGGTTAGATGTGAACTTGATAAGCTGTCACAATTTGTTATTGGTAGGACTAACTTTTCTGCGAGTGTCCGTCTGGGTTGTTACCACCGCTTTGCTCGTGAAGTCTGCCGCCAAGCAGTGTTGTGCAAGCATTACTGTGTTCCGGTTTGATGAGCAGAGTAGGCAGTAAAATTACTGGGCTTATGAGACTTAATACCTAATGTCTCAAGTAACGAGCGCACTGGAGTGCCGCGCAGTCCTTTGTGTTCCAAAGTTTTGAGCGGCACTGCAATTGTTTTGGGACGGCGTTATGCTTACCATCAGGTAAACGACCAGCTCGTCTCGTTACCAAATAGCATAAAAAAGAAAACAAAAATACTCAATGTAATGTCACAATGATGCCCCCGAACGTCACTCTGTCACAATCATTATGAACCCAATACAGTTCTACTCATTTATTTTCACTACTACCTATTGTACGACAATGTATCAGCTATAAGCACGTCACCAATCTACAACGGTAGATACATTAGTTTCAAAGTATTCAATTCCCATTGAGTTAGGTACGTATGAGGGACTCCCTAATCCTTTTGTAGGGGCTGTTACATAGTCGCTTCGTATAACATTTTTTATGGCGTAGACGACTTTTGTATGGCGGTCCATCAAGAAGAAGAATAAATTATTGTTATTGTGTTGGACTATTACCTCAGCTGTAGTTAACGGTTGACAATGTATTTGAGCAATTTGAAGCACGCTACGCCTTGAGGATTAAGGACTGGATGCAATGTAGAGCATGGCCGCTTCACGCTAATAAATGCTTCCCGAACTTTAAGCATGCGTTTGGTTAGTAGGTAGGCGAGGTAAAGAATAAGCTCCAATACTTTGTAATAGATTGGCGGATTTTAGTCTATAAAAACTGCATAGAAAAGCTGAATACAAATTTAACGAATGCTCTAGAGCTTAAACCAAATACTTAACAAATTCTTTAATCTTAAGACTAAATGAAAGCTCTTCATAAAATGACTCCTCGTCTGACTATGAACTAATCTGCGTACTATAGGTGAGAATACTTCCAGTTTGGGCATCCAAGCCCGTTCTATTTCGGTCCCCGCTCGATTGATGG
This sequence comes from Crocallis elinguaria, assembly GCA_907269065.1. Lineage (NCBI taxonomy): Eukaryota > Metazoa > Arthropoda > Insecta > Lepidoptera > Geometridae > Crocallis > Crocallis elinguaria. The sequence continues at coordinate 11,633,779 of OU026076.1, read as the reverse complement.
CACGACAGCGCGTGATGGATGACTCGCCGCGGCTTGATTTACGTCCCGCCTGTTTCTTGGGATTCATGTGGTCCTGGTACTCCCGGGGAAATGGACTAAATATAGGCGAATTTATTGGATAGGTGTGTGACGGAAATAAAGGTTGGGGGTTTAGAGAACGGCTACATCTTAAGTAAAAATAAATTCAAATAAAATAATGCTCTTGGTCAGGAGAACACTGAATTGAACGAAATTGTTGTTATTATAAACTACACCGTCACTTAAGAACCTTCAGGAAGCTTCACTTTGTTACTCAATTCATTTCCTGATGGTAAGCATAACTGCATGTGCGCTCGTTATCCTGAGACATTAGGTATTAAGTTTCATAAGCCCATGCAGTAATTTCACGGACTACTCCACCAAACCGATTCATTACAGTGGGTGGCAAAAATTTGAAGTTATTATGTACTCACTATTAAAATTAAAACTTGTCAATGCAAGCGGTGCTCTTTTTGAAACAGGTTCCACTTTTTATAGGACATTTGAACCACGCCTAAGGCAAGATTTTCAAAAGCTTATTCAAGAATAATGCGGTATTCTTCGCTGCGTCTTCGCATACCTACAGATAAGACTAGCCCCGCAATAAATCCACCGTTAAACTTCCCAAAGCTTCCAAACTCCAGCCATTTTTCTCGTTGTTTATTATTTAACCCGTCGGCGTCGGCGGGTGCGCGCGCACGCGATCTCGCTGAGATCCAAGATGGCGGTCGGTGGGACCGCCCACTTCCGCCGGAAGTCCGGTCCACGCCTGCACAATGAGGTTTTATTACCTACCCCAAGTTACCTACCCCCTTCAGACTCCGTTCTCTATGATGTTTATGGTTTTGTATCTTCATTGTTACGAGGCAACAACAATAATTCGTTTTGGTAAATTGTGTTGTGAGGTTTTAGGCCGAATCGATAAATTAGCTTGATTATACATAGTTCTATTAATTAAGCAGCGCATGTGGATAAAAATCAAAGGGAATATTGCCAGTTGGCTATAATTTTGATTATCTAGGCGAGAATTTAATGTTTGTAAATGTAGTTAAATAGTCTCTGAAATTATTCAGGTTCCAAGATTTAAAAATGTAACAAAAACTAGGAGCATTTTTCCTAAAAATGCGAAGCAAAGATGTGACTGTCAACATATTTTATTCACTATCTGCATCTTTAAAATGCCAACGCTTAACTTATTTATCATCGTTCCGATCGGCATTCGGTTATTTTTAACACGACATATCTAAAGTTTTGTAATTCTCGATCAGTTTACTGTCAAATAAATTAAGTACAAATCGCGGACGCATACTAAATTTTCAAAGTAATCGCGTAGGCATCAATAAATCCGTAAACAAAAACAATATTCAGCTGTTTATTCCCATACAGTGTAAGAATATAATTTAATTCTGTTATCATTGCGAACACGTCCGTATGGTCACTAGCGCCGGTCATTTTGACCGCAATTTATATTTATCCGATTGATATACGAGTAACGATTGTAGGATTATTAACACTGCCTAATGTAATGTTTGGATGTGTCCAGTCAGTTCAGTTCTGTGTAGTTGTTTTATTGGACAAACTCGGTGACAGAGAGCGTGCCGGATAGCGATGCGTCTTAATATTAATGCGGTATTGAATTCGCTATCATGTTGAGGTATGAGCGATGCACGAGGACGTACATCTGTCACTCCCCACCGCCGGCGCTCGACTGGCGTTCCCACCCTCTGTTCGATTGCGGGGAGGGTGACGCCCCGCCCAATCAGGGTTAACTCTCGCGCCATGAGGATTATCTAGCTCCAAGCGAAATGCGACTGTAATATCAGCGCTTTGGGTTTGGTTTCAAATGCCTTCACGGCAGGTTAGGGTTGTTCAACCTTTTTTTTTTCAAAAGCTTATTTTTCGCAGAGATATTTTCGCTTCGTAATTGGAATCAGGATGCGTGGCGATCTCCTCGGTACGATTGAGACGTACGCAGTCACTTGTAATTATTATAAAGATGGGAGATAATGCGTGGATCTCTTTGTTTTGTGTGCAGGTCGGGCGGGTTGTTTTTGTCATTAGTTGGTTCCGTTCGGGGAATATCACAAGCTCTTGAATGTTTTTAACTGGTTAGGTTATTTGTGTAAAATTGTGTTGTGCATAGAATGCAAACCAGCTTTTTGTTGCAATATCTTTTAATGATTTTATCGGCAATTGGCATCGGTTAATCTTTGACTATGAGCCTGCCGTCTCTATACTAAATGTACGAATTCTTTAACTGTGCAGTCATACGTTAATTCTAGAGTCCAACGAAGGTTAGGTACCTGCTCTCAAAATGATCTACAAACATTTTTCAGATATGTAATTAGGTAAAATCCAGTCTAAATTTCTCTTACAACTATTAAAATTATATACCTTACTGATTAATTTGTCAGCAATTTAATGAAATAACTTACCTATTGGATCCAAATCTTATCGGAAATAACTTCACTCCTGCCAGTGTATGAGACCCATAAATAAGTGAACCAGCGGTGCGTCTCCCACAATCAGAGTACACATAGTTAGAGATAAGGCCACATTCACCGCAGGCGGTTTTATCTCGCCAACGTCGGTTAACGCGTGGTTACAAATTTAACGCGTAGTTAACCAATGTTATTGATAACGGGACTGTTAACTACCGATGTATGGGCGGGTTAGTTCTTTTTTAATAGGCTACGTTCGGCCATTATCTCACTTGGTGCTATAGTGAGGTAAAGCGTGGTGCGGTGGAACAGAGCGAGGGATTCGCAGTGCAAGCAATAAAAACACATGAAAATTGGGTTTTCTCCCTAGATTCCGCGACTGTCGTCCCTCTTGCATAATATACTAAGTACATCACGTATGAATTAGACGGAGTGTAACGTATCTTGAAATGAAGAAATGGAACCTTAATATAGGATCACATCGTTGTGCAAAATTTAAAGTTTGTTTGTAAAAGGAACTTCATTTCAAAAAGAACTTGTTGACTGTCGTACCGATATAATTATGGTGTATAATACCTACACATATACTAAGACATGTGCTGTACAAAATTCAAGTTTGTAACTAAATGGCATAAAGAGATTGGGTGACCGTGCAGTGTATACCTACAATCTTGAAATTTAGCTTGAAGAAAGATCTTACTGCAAGTAAAGAAAACACACACGATAATGTTTCGGTCTTACCACAAAAAAATTAAATGTACACTTTAAACCTGTGTTGAACAGTGTTAGTTTTTTGTGCGGAACTAGAACGTATTTCCAATTTCTGGTGTTAAACGTGGCACTTTGACACTTTTTGTATGTTTTTTCAATAGTTAAAGTAGGTATGGTAGCCTAAGGGAGCGAGATTTCGCTTTTAAAGATACTTTTTTTACAATTCGACGGCTCCGTAGCTAAGTTGGTATTATAGTAACCCGCCTGCAAAGCGAGGGGTCCCGGGTTCGATTCCCGGCCGAAGGCAGATTTTGTGTAAGCATAAAGTTTGTTCTCGGGTCTTGGATGTTTGTGATGTGTATCTGTGTGTGTCCATGCCACCTGCAACACAGGGAATCCTAGTGCGGGGGTAATGAGTGTAAGCGTTTATTATTATTATTATAATGTTAGCTTAGTACTTAGCTTCCTAAACATCTCTTTGAAATTGTTAAACCATTACCGCGAAATCCGGAAGTGCCGGCGTGACTGTGGCGCCACTAACCCGGCGCACATGTCCACTTCCTGCGACTGGGCGACACACGTGCGCCGAATTACGCGCGCCATTGCGAACGATAATCAGACGCGACGCGACGCGTCGTGGAACGCGCCCTTAATTGAACAGCTTTGGTCTTGGGAAAACAAACGAACTGCGTATTTATACTTATTTGCTTTTATAGTCATTTGAACGGGTCTGTTTGTATTTGTGAAAATAGAAAAGTTCCTATACTCTTTTTCAAATAGCAAGTCACCTGGGACAGGTACATAGAACGTAAAATACTAGGTAAACATTTCCTGTGACGTCACACCAATAGCCGAATGTATTTTCTATTTAGCAGTGAAAACGTTAAGCAAACTTACAAGAAAAACTACTAAAATAAATTGCAAAAGACACAATATTTTGGAAGTGTCCCAGGTGACTTGCTATTTGAAAAAGACTATAGCTATATTTACAATTAAGCACGCAAGGCCTCGCTTTGACAAAGTTTTAGAGTCCTGATTGGCTGCTGCCCGCTGCTTAATCCGCGTTTAAATTCCCACGAAAACCATTGTCATTTTTCAGTACATAAGCTATTTCTATGCAAAAAGTCACGTAGCTCCGTGAAAGAAAGACATACAAACAGACACACTTTCGCATTTATAATAGTACCTTTTCTTTTTATTTGAAATAGGTTTTCGTTAGATCGCAATCTCAAATGATGTTAAGCGACGACGTCGCACGCTTGCCTAGAAGATACCTGTTCACTCTCGTCTTCAAAACTCCCAAATTATAGCTATTGAGAAAAACAGAGGCCGGCAAAAAATTCCATACCTTATAGCTGTCCGTTTAATGAAGGTTGAAGCATAACGCTTGGTAGGTACGGACAGGAGAGATATCAACCATATACGGGTGATGCAGTGCCGTGCCTCTAGTCATCCGTTGGTAAAATAGAGATGCGGGAATCCAGTTGTGTAATTCCGTCGCACTGCACGCTCCATAATGTAGGTACCTGTAAAATAGTGAGAGACTTGCAACTTTGCGTCGATGTTCAAGGCTAAGATTCAGAGACGATTCTAAGCGTCGACTTTGGCTTCCATATGTCAAAAATGTATAGAATTTTGACGTATGGAAGCGTGAGTCCACGCTTAGATTCGTCTCTGAATCTCAGCCTAAGACTTAGAAGCCTAGTCTCAAACAACCTATCGTTAACAACGAGCTTCATTGCTCGCTTTTCAATGGTCTCCAACGCCTCAAGCTGATATTTGGGAGAGCCAAGCCCTCAGATGAGAAAAGAACAAGATCGGATTTGGGCTTGGTACATTCTCAATTTTCGCAACAAATTGACAATTGTTGCTGCGATACAATTTGACAAGAGGTCGGCGGAGTAGGTCTTCACAGACATACTTTTAGGTTTTAGCAAGTATTGTTGACGTTCTTAATGTTTGTGAAAACATTGATTGTTAGATATGAAACGGCGTTGTGCTTACCGTCAGGCAAACGACGTCTCGTTATACAAAGTATAAAAACAAGAATAGATTATTCAATAAAGCAGCGTAAATCTCACCACTTCCTCTAAACTGTACCCACTCATCACCACCCATAATCCACCTCATAAGAAATCTAATCCTACCGTTATAGTGTATTCCGAGATTCACCACATATCGCCACTAGCGAGTCACTCTCGACATTAGCTGGCTAATCCGGGTAATCGCGATATGACAGTCGTCGTAACTCTCCGCCTTAGCCGGGACATGTGTCTTGGATGCAGCGAAAGAATAGCTTAATTAGGATATTCTGTAATTAGGTATAATTAATATAGGGTATAAAAATAGGTATGTGTGCTCAATGTGAAGAGTTTACAGCCATTATCGATAGAAATAGAAACAGTTAATAGAAATTTTAGAGTTTTATAGAACGGTAAGTTTACGGCAAATTTGTTATATGGCAATATTTTGTTTCACCTTTAAACTCGAACACTTCGTTTAAAATATGATCAAGAAGAAAATCCGTTGCCAGATTTTGTTCTTTATAAAATCATTAAGATTTCAATCCCAAAACAAATATACAGAGACGTCGGAATGTTTTCTCTGCAGCGCTCAGTATTTCACTAAACAACCAAAATAAGTTCAATATCTCAACTATTACCATCCACCGAGATTTATAAACGAGTCTTTTATAGAAAAAAACGCCGAGAAAAAAGTCCTAAAATCCCAGAAATAGTCCGGGAACGGCGGCGAGGAGCGATGACAGGGAATTTATTAGCCATTCGGGATGACAAACTGCGAATAGGGAATATGGGGAACTACTAATGGCCGACGTGATTTGAGTTGGTGTGTTGGGAATGAAGTGAGAAACTGGTGAGTTTGATTTGGTAACACTGTTGTTTGTGATTATTTTCACAATAAATTTCAGAGACCTGAGATTTCTAGATGCCCATGCACAATGCGTAATTTTTTTTAATTAGGATATATTGATACTTTTTTATCATGTTGTCAGTCGTACACATCTATTCACAAATAACCGCACTTTATTGTTATAAAATATTTAGATATATTCAAACGCAACAAAGGTCCGTTCCGCCATTTTTAACCTGATCAGTCACGGCTGATAAATGTAGAAGCTAAGACAGAAAACGCAGCTTGCACAGAAGTCACCCGAAAATTAAGTGAGAACTCGTAGTAGAACCTGCGTTAATATAGGTAGCGGGTTCGCTCCTCAGCCGTCGGTGATGTATGGTGTTTTAATTAGGACTTCCCTCCCTCGAACGGATCGGTTTAAACGCTTGTTGGTGCCCTCTCGCATCTGACGGAAATCTCTCGGCGATTCCCTGAAACTGAGGTGTAGGGCGAACTTAATAATGTTCGTATTAGACGCCCGCCTGTGAGATCGCTGTGCGCCAAAATAAACATAAGAAATACGTACATACGAGTACCTGCTCTATGTGAAATGATGATGGTAAAGTTAACTGTTGCCCGATTGGGTAGCCGTTCTAGGGCCGAATCGAAGCAGAACGCAAGATAGAATGCGCAAACAAAACATCCCCTTTTTAACCCCCGACCCAAAAAAGAGGTGGGTTATAAGATTAACGTGTGCATTGTAGCTTCTTAACGGATGGACCGATTTTGATATAGTTTTTTTTTTTGTTTCAAATGTGACTTGATCAAGAGTGTTTTTAGTTATGATTCAAGAAAAACTGTTCAGGCGTTTGAAGATAATCACCACTTTTAGTCTATTTTAAATTTCATCTTGTCTTCTAAAATCGTGTTCTGCTCATCAACGACGAATTTCAGAATATGTACATATGCAATGTTAGGTTTGGCGTTGTTGAAAGTTCTTGCGATGTTTAATCGGAGATGTCAAAATCCTCCTTTACTATTTTATTACGATTAATGATGCTGCAATATAAATTAATTGAATAATCAAAATGCATTATTAGGTTTTTGTTTAGTACAACTTTAATCTTACTGCTGCTTTACTGATTGACCGACTATAATACTGAAATATGCACTTATAGCAAATCTGAAAGTGTATAAGTAACCCGTAGAAAAATGGAAGTGGTGCGCTGCTTCTATTTTAAGTGTTCAATAAGAAAAGAGTACGAGCTTAGTTACGTGAAACATATATATATCTTTACAAATAAATGAAATTGAAGTGTCTGTTTGTAGTATCAAAATAATAGCTTTTTACCAAATGCATATGAAAGTATATATGGTACTTGTAACAAAACAACCATTTTTAAAATTTTTGTCTGTGTGTCTGTATTTCTGTTTGTTCGGGGTAATCACCGAAACGGTTGGGCCGATTTTGATGGGACTTCCACTGGCAGATAGCTGATTTTATAAAGAGTAACTTAGCTACTTTTATTTTAGACAAAGAGTTAGGGTTCCGCGCAAAAAAATAAAACACATGAAATCCAATATCTCCGAGCGGGTGAAACCGCGAGCAGCAGCTATCTAATAAAACCCATGTCCTTAAATCACATGATAGAATGCACCATGAATGTCCCCATGGAATTCCCGTGGTTTCCGCCGAGGTTTCCCACGGCGAGAGCCAAGGCTCTATCCGTCTTGGATCCTGACGTTTTTGTACAATGCTACATAACAGTTGGCACGTGGTTGCCGGCTCCTAGAACTCTTAGAAGTGATTATAAGTGATTAAAACTCAAAAGAAGAACTTAAAATAAATAGATGCGCAATAACAGGCGAAATGTTGTGTCTGCCCTAAGATTATTGGATAATAATTGTAGGATATAAATATATAATAGTCGTCGATCAACTAAGGAACATCGCTGAAACTTCACTCATTGTTCCGTATTTTCCAATTTTTCCTTCAATATTTATCAAGCAAAAATATATGTCGAAACATGTACTGGTACTTAATACAAAAATATGCTGTAGAATATAATAGATAAGTAATATGATAAATAATGTAATCGGATGTACCTCGTATGCCAGAAAGGGACATAAAATTTATAAGAACTACAATAAATTACAAAAGCGAGTGTGGCCGAGAGCGAGTGTGACCGAGCGGGAACTTGTGCGACTTTCAATCCGACGCACCATAGTTCGAATATCGACTCGGCCCGCACCAATGATAAATCAAGTTATGTGCGGATTATTCACACTCGCTCTAAAACGGTGAAGGAAAACATCGTGAGGAAACCCGCATGTTCAAAAACCACAAAATTCGAGGACATGTGTCATCCACCAAGCCGCACTGGGCCCGCGTGGTGGATTATGGCCCATACCTCTCTCTCTCTGAGAGAAGGCCGGTATCCCAGCAGTGGGAGTGTAAGAGGCTGATAATGATAATGAACAATAAATTACACGGTTGACCGAACAAAAAATAGGTATTTCAGCTAACTAAAAATAGCATGCTTTAAGTAGATTCCCTACTTTACATATTGTACACACGCTCCTTATTTATCAACTTAAAATACAACAATTTCAACATATGTACATCATTAAGTTTATTTGTATGTCATCCGGCACATAGTAAATAACATTAAAAGAACGGTCTAACTACACCAAAATTAAAATTCTTGATTAAATTAAAAATGAACAAGTATAAAAAGTTACAAAAAAGGTTAGGACCGTTAATTGGTACTATAAAAGGGGAAAATATACAAAGTAGGTTGTTTTCTGTTAACCACCTTTATATTATTACGGCGTTGCGCTCGTGGGGGGACGGACAGGGTCGCGATGACAACTCGCCGTTATTTACATTTCCTATCTGCTTTGACGCACCTTGTTATGGTAAGGTTGGAAAAAAAGATGCATGTCAGATATTAAAAGAAAATTATATCTTCGTGCAGACTTATTACCTACAGCCAAATAACATAACATTCGAAATTCTCTAATCAAACATGGTCTAAAAACATCGTTAGTAAGGTGTTAGGGCATTTTTGTGTCTGGCCTGGCGACATGTTCAAGTCGAAATGTTTTTTTTTATATTATTACTTTTGATAGCCTAGGTTTTTGTTTCACTTATTCTAATACCACGATGTAGTAGAAGATCACATGCATTTTTTTTACATCTTTTCAATTGGTATGAGGCACCTATAGACTCATTTACGTAAACCGCCCCTTTGGGGGTCATGTGATTAAAGAGTCAGGTACTTGTATTTATATTAAATCGGGCACTAAACATAATCAACGTTTATTAATATTTTCCGCTTTTCTTGCTGATGCTCCCGAGGTCCCCGGGCCCGTTTTTTCGCCCGTCACCAGCCAGTCTAATGGGCGCACTTGTCTCAGTCCACGAGGCTTTATTTACGGGCCTGATAACCATCTCCGGACCCCACGGTTCTGTGTGTACAGAAAAAAAAAACCAAGCGTCTCGAAGCTGGCCAGTTTTGAGACTAAATAAGCACGGAAGCTATTTTGATTAGACCAAGCGAGAGTGATGGAATTTCTGTATGCATTGACTTTAAAAATATTAGATACCGGATTTCTTAAATCATTGATCACAGAGAGTACAAAAAATAAAATACATCGTATAAAATGAATAAATTAGGCGGCGGTATTAAATCAAAGCTAAAGCTAACTATTATCTATAAACTAGATGGCTGAGTATCAGGGTTGGGTGTCTATAGTCTTAGAGATAGCTAACATTTTCTAAATCTGTATATATCTATCCGCAAAACAGTGTAATCCGCGGATTCTGCAGGATCGGTCCTCTTTCTAGATTTAACGTGTTCATCAGCTTTGACGACATTGCCACATTAGGATTCTTATTAATAGTGTTAATCGGTGGTTTGCCGTTCTTTGTTAACACTGTTTAGTAAAAAGAAGCCTAGGTTAACACTATTTCACTTTAGCTATCCTACTATAGATATATTCCAAAAAAATTGCGTTTCATCTGCACATGTCTAGAATTAATTCTATACCCACGATTAAAATAAATCATATCACACATGTTGTATTCACACAGTAATTCTTCATCCCCTGTGTTAATGTCGTGACTAGAGATCATTAGGGTCTAATGATATTACATCAATATGATGAGTGGACCACTTGGAGCCGTCCTTACATCGGCGAATTAATTGTTTTTCGCGCACTTTGCGTAAAAGTGTTTTTTTTCTATTTTATACTAGCTTCTGCCCGTGGTTTTTGCCCGAGTTCCCACAGGAACCGTGCATATTTCTGGGATAAAAAGTAGCCTATGTTACTCTCCGGTCCATAAACTATATCTATGCCAAAAATCACGTCGATCCGTTACTCCGTTACTGCGTGAAAGAAGGACAAACCAACAAATTAGCAAACCAACAAACACACTTTCGCATTTATAATATTAATAGGAAGTAGGATAGTAGGATTACAGGCAGGTATAGGTTACATTGATGTATGATAGACACTTAAATGTTGTTTAATGGTGGTAACACGCCCTTGTTGTCTTGTTATGAAACTCGATAAATTTACTTTCAAATTGTTAAGATTCCTCACGGTCTGGTGGTTTGTTTTAATTAACAATTTCTAATTTGAGTTCAAATACTTTAATGGTGTTGTGTTATCAATACCTAATTAAAGATTAACAGGGAATATATAGGTTGGGCTGATGCCTCGTTTCTTGCAATCCGTTTCACTTTGGTTGAATCAGATATTATAAAGTGTCGAACGCAATATTTTATTTTTGTACCCAATAAATTAAAAATTTGGTTCATTGTTTCGTTAAGAAACAATGAACCAAACTGCTAGTAGTAGAACATATTTTTCTCAGTCAATCTTAGTGGTAGGTACCACTGGTTTGCTCGTATCTGTCAGTATAATTAAAAACAATTCTCTTAATCCAACCATCCAAAATTCAGATGCAATCTTCCACCTCAACTTGGTTTGTTACCTTTTGGGTATAGGCGTTAAATTTCGAATAATCCTTTCTTTGTAAAAATTAAGGCATACATTTTGGAAAATTTCATGACATTCGACTCGCTAGATTCATAAGTTTCATAAACTCAGAAGATCCCACGACATCCCTTCGAAGACTCCCTTAATTCCAACGTTGTATTTATGCCCGCGGCGTTCGTCCGTGGCCTATCGCCATCTAGCGCTGACCTGCTCAGCGCCCGATAGCAGGCTTGTTTGTCGACCAACAGCCGTTGCTGAGCTTGCATAGTTTGGCGTGATTAGAGGGTTTGAATTTGATAAACAAACCCTAGTGAAATACGATCGCATGCTGTAGTGAAATGTTTAGAGATACTGAGGTGCTTGGCAAAATAGGAGGCAGACGATCTTCTTTCTTTTTTAGTCATTCAATTAACATGGTAATCTAAAAAGACTGATAAACTTTATGTACCTACCAGGCGATAGGACAAACTCTTCTGCGAGTGTCCGGTTTAATGGGTGCCACCGCTTTGCTCGTATATAGTCTACCGCCAAGCAATAATATGCAAGTAATGTAATGTAATATGAAAGTAATGCGTGCACATTACTGCTTGGCGCGTTCCGGTTTGATGAGCAAAGTAGTCAGTGAAATTACTGGCCTTATGAGACTTAATACCTCATGTCTTTATGTAACGAGCACAATTCAGTGCCGCGCAAGCCTTTGTGTTTCAAAGTCCTGAGTGGCACAGATATTGTTATGGGCCCGCTTTATGCTTACCATCACGCAAATAACCAGCTCGTCTCGTTAACCAATAGTAAAAAAAAATGTTTTTTTAATAACAATTTTTTTTAATCTAATTATTTATATTTTTTATTCATTTTCTCTATTTCGTTAAAGCAACGACTTACACGCAAATTGAGATGTAAGTACATTTATGATTTTTTTAGTTTTATAACCACGAATCATATAGTACATGTGGTCCTGCCATTCGTCTATCACTATCACTATCACTCATCCACATATAACAAACACTCGAAATACTTATGTTCAATTAATTATATGCATTATATCGTTGCGCGTATACTCGCGTAGTTGACGAAATACATGTATGAAACTTTTGTTCCTATAATCCACTTAACCCGCAACAATAAAAATACACGCATCGAAAAACAATGCGAGAATGCGTGTCTGTCTATGCATCCCCGTTAGGGTGAGAGTTTGACAAATTGCAGTACAATTGGACCGGACGTGCGCGCCCCATCTCCGGCAGGGCTAGCTACCCTTGTGCTGGTAAAAAATGATGATGTTTAAAACAACAATGAAGATTAAAGAAAAATTGTAGTTGAAACAAAGAGTTTTCAATCTATTTAATGTTGTTGAAACGAAACATTTGTTTATACAAAAAACTTTATGTTTTTTTATTTTTTTATTTATTCTTCATTACTTTCTTTTGTACATAGAAATTTGCATGTTGTACCATAGAAACCAGAGATGGTTTGTCCTGGTACTCACATTCACGCTCTAGGTATACGCAAACATAAAAATAAAAATAAAAACAAAAATTAATCTTAAACCAACGACGATAGTGAATGCAATCGGTATGGTAATGCAGTATTTTGTTAAATTACAAACAGGTTTTTTTTTCTCGATAGTTTAGCAGTTAACAACTATTTCACCAGCAGCGCAAGTACCTACAGATCTTTTCGACCGATAAAATTGACAGTTCAAATCGATAAACTGCGTTTTATCGATTTTTTATATTATTTAATGAGCCTCGATACAACCGACGAAAGTTACCGAATAGCTAGGTTGAATCCAAAGAGAATATAGAGCTACTACGAGTACAATACTTTAAGATCAGACTTCGGTACTCGCAACATTCGATAAATGTATCGGTTTTTCGATACGACAAATTTATCGTTTGGACTTCCGTACTTGCGCCGCTGATGATATGGTCGAAGTTGGTGAACACACTTAACCTAGAATGTAACTGGCTGTCATGTGCTGGTGCTGGAACACACCGGCCTTGGCGAAATATTTTCAGCTTGAGTGGTGCCTGCCTCAAGTTCAACAGATGTTGTAATACTAGTACTCAGTACAATACTACAACACCACATGAATTCAGCTCACCACTTCGAGTTGGACTGAGATATAATTCCAGATGATAGATGTATTAAGTTCACCTCTATGTTTTTTATAGCAAATGGGCTTGCGTTTGACCTCTATTGAGATAGAGCAGATTAACATCAGGTGAGCCTGATATTAAGCGACGATGCAGCACGCTTATCCAGATGATACCAGTTAACTATTCTCTTGAAGACTTCCAGCTTATAAACTGTTTCCTATGTTTATAATTTTGGTCAGTGTTTGGATATTATGGATCCTCGCAGTTTCTAATTCTTTAAATACAATTACCTAATCTTAATTCAAGTTATGCTTACGGTTTGATTAACTGAAGTACAATACTAGAGTAACAACAATAGAGTATTAGGCCTGCCTCTGTACCTATTTTGGTTGTGCATTAAAGAATTTGAATCAGTAGTAGCACTCAGACCTAACAAAAATCCACTGGAATCAATATGAGCATCACTTGTCGTAAGGGTGCTCATCTGGGGGCGTTGGAGTGTTGTTGATACGGATGTAATGACATTAATGGGGATGATTCGCAGGGGTGCCTTTGTTGAAGTTATTAGCACAACTACAACTGGTGTTTTGTTACGTTTGATTATTCTCTCGATATATTTTGTATAGGTACCTACCTGCGATAGTTTCAGAGCGGCAAGCTAGGCGATGATTTAAAAATAAGTACCTACAGCATGTTCACTACGTTTACGTAGATATGTACTTGTACAAGTACTCCTACCGTTCGAAAGAAAAAACTAATGCGAGTACGCTGATGAGTGACTGAGAAAGAAGCTCCATATTTCTCATGTGGCAACCGAAAGGCATCAGAATTTTTTATGACGCGAAAAAAGTATCTATACTATTTTAACTACCATTATTTATAGTAGTCGTACAATTTGCGTAGGTTGACTATCTACATGTTTACCGTAATTATGTTAAGACGTTCAATTTGTTTGTCTATTTACATAAAGGTCTCTCACGTAAATCTCTCACACAATACCAGAGGGTATTTTCTTAACCAATTTCCTCTCCATTCCCCACTCCATTCAAGGCAGAACAATAGGACAGACCCCATGGGCCCACACAATGGCACACAAATCAGGACACTGTGCAATCAATCACCGCGTGCCAATTACGGAATATTATGGGAATGGAACACGTGGCAGATCTGCAGTGATCCAATCGAAAAAAAATGATAGTTTGTGTTTTGTAAACTAGATTTGTGAACGACATAAAAAAGATTTGGATTATTGTTGGACGCCATGTTTAAAACTGAGACCATTTGTTAAATTATTCTTATTATTTCTTATTCCATTCGCCGTCTTAATTTTTCTATTCTGGAAGTTTATAAAGAAGGCATCAGCATTACAATAAAATTAAAAAACGAATTTACTAACATAACTTCTTGTACATTTTTTACTAAATCCATAGGCTGCCGAACTACAGCCAGTGGCTTCTCTCATCAGTAGATGCTATTGTAATTATGTCGAACATTCAAAATTACTTATTCTAATGTTACAATAAAATAAAAATAAAAGGTAGGATAGAAAATATTTTCCCCTTAATAGTGAAACAAGTGTTATGTGTGTGGATGTGTTGTGATTGGTTACCGTTGTTTAGTGTAAAAATCAAAAATAAAATATTCCTAATAATTTGTACGATTTCTTGTAAGAAAGATAATTTGTTAGTATAAATCGTCTGTCTTAATCACTAGTATCTTATCTCGACTGTGTCGCCACTGAAATGAATTACATCTGTAATTCTTTTTGTGTGTTATTTCTAACCTAAGATGCATCTTTCCTTCAATGCACTCAGAACTCCAAAACACTTTTACACCACAATAATTCAACCCAATCGTTAACAAAACGCGACAAACGCATCCGAGGCGCCATTTAGAAAAAGGCATTAAAACAATATGGCCGACTGATTTACACGGTAATTGTCGGTGTAAATAACGAATAACGAAGAGTTTACGAGCCCCGGTTTACGAGACGAGCTGTGTTTTGGAGCAGGCTCGTGGTTTACTATCTCCCTGCTGGTTTATTGTCGTTTTAATTGTCGTACCTTTATAGCTGGTGTTGTTCTCTGGTGGCCGGGATGCGCTAAAATAACAAGCATCTTTATGTACCTACTGATGACTTCTTTCTTTTCGGTGCGAAAGATATTGCGTAACAATTTTTTTTAATGTTATTTGTTAAGGAAACGAGCTTGTCGTTTGCCTGATGGTAAGCATAACGCCGGCCCATAACAATTGCAGTGCAACGCAGAACTTTGAAACATAAAGGCCTGCGCGGCACTGCAGTGCGCTCGTTACGCCCAGTAATTTCACTGGCTACTCTGCTCATCAAACCGGAACACAGTAATGTTTGCACATTACTGCTTGGTGGCAGACTTCACGAGCAAAGCGGTGGTAACAACCCAGACGGCTATTCGCAGAAGAGTTAGTCCTACCACTAACACAATTTTTGAGATAGAGATCATTGTTGTAGTCAATTTTTGAGCTGTTGTATGTCTGGCTTAGTGGACTTACAGCTTAAGACTCTGACGCAGACACCTGCTCATTAGACCAGTTTTTTGCAAAAACTGCATTAATTCAGTCAATAAACGTGGTATTTTTCTCTTAATTCCAGGTGTTAAAATACTGCGAGCACCTGCATGGAAAATGGTACTTCAGCGAGATTCGCGCCATCTTCTCACGTCGCTACTTGCTGCAGAATGTTGCCATCGAGATGTTCCTGGCCAGCAGGAGTAAGTATTGCACTATACATATTATTATCTTTTTTTATCGATACTGTAGGCGACGCGCCTCTTTGGCGTTTCAAACCGGTAGCGCGCCTCCTTTTGGCCAGATTTAAATATTATAATTTTTTAATATTTGACGTTTACCTTTTGATTCTTACTTGGAAAAATATGTTGCTATAAAATACACGAACCTTACGAACTTTTACTAATTTTCACGAAATAATACCCTGCTCTGAACCCACGTAGCTTACAGATACAATAGTGCTGATAGATACAATCAGGATAGCGTATTATACCGCTCAGGGATAATCTGTGCTTCCTTTTAGTGAAAGAATTTTAGAATAGTTAGAATCAAGCCAGTGGTTCTAGATATTAGCGGCAACAAACTCACAAAACATACAACAAACATTGATATAGACGTCAAATATTGAAGTTACAAGTACTTGCATTGTCCTGATTAAAAATTTCGTTAGTATGCCTGTGAATGTTTTTTTTTTTATGTTATTTGGTAACGAGACGAGCTGGTCATTTGCCTGATGGTAAGCATAACGCCGGCCCATAACATTTGCAGTGCCACCCAGAACTTTGAAACACAAAGGCCTGCGCGGCACTGCAGTGCGCTCGTTACCCTGAGACATTAGGTATTAAGTCTCATAAGCCCAGTAATTTCAGTGGATACTCTGCTCATCAAACCGGAACACAGTAATGCTTGCACACTACTGCTTGGCGGCAGACTTCACTCACAAAGCGGTGGTAACAACCCAGACGGACACTCGCAGAAGAGTTAGTCCTCCCACTAACAAAAGTGTATACTGTATACCACTATACGTAAGTGTATACCATTAACATGTATAGTACCTATCTACTTAATTGGGAAATAATCTATACATATGATTGAAAAATTGTAAATTTTATTTATTTGTATAGATATCGATATTATCAATGTTCTGGCAGCAGCTCTTGAGTCCTTATTCTAGTACACCACTATCGACCACACTTAAGATGTGGTGAGATGTTGATGAAACGCTAACTCTTACCTAGAACTAAAAACGTATATAGCATTCATGCTTTATCTAACTCAATTATTTATGAGAATTACCTAACAATACACAACAAACAACATGGTGGTACAACATAGTACAAAAATAAAATGTATTTCACAATCTCAAAAATTAAATATAAATATTAACCTAATATATTTTTTATTCCTGTTTCCAGCGTCGATATTCTTCGCGTTTCCGGACCAGAGCACAGTGAAGAAGGTGATCAAGGCTCTGCCGCGGGTCGGCGTCGGCATCAAGTACGGCATCCCGCAGACCAGGTCAGTTTACTGCTTGGTTACATTCTATATTTAGGGGAGAATCTTTTTTTACTTTAAATATTATAATAAATAGGTATTAATAAAATGTATATTGGTTTTGTCGGCTAAGTTTAGGCTCGTCATATGCTCTTTTTCAGGTTTACTGCAAAGTTGCGGTTTGCTAGGTTGCATTTGTATATATATACTATCCACTTGTTTATAGATAGGTAATTTGTTTTTATTTTAATTATTTCCCTTGTTTTAGTATATTTTTGACATCTATTGATACTAAAATGCATATCTCTGGTCCGAATGTAAGTAAAAATCTGCAACAAAACCTAGAAACCTCTCATAATAAGCTCTAGTTTTAACATCGATTATTATCAAAGCGCTTCGATATAAATACGTATACGAATCAATTAATGACGAAGGAGCTCCAATACTGAAAAAGTGCATATCTAGTGCAGTTATATTCTCTCACTGGAGTTATATCCTCGTATATTATACTGCCATCTATGCATATAGGCTTGAACTAAAAGGCTGTGGCGCAGAATGCCTTCAAGTGGGTTGAATCGTAACGTTTTATTACTTCTGAACAATTCGGACAGGTGGCGCTACTAGTTCTTAAATTTAATGTTACTTAGTTTTACTCCAAATGATAATGGTATGACTGTAGTCTGGTCTTTCTCGAGAAAGTCGCAACTAGAAGATGAATTATACGATTAGCGAGAAAAATACAATTTCCCCCACTTGCTTCATTTATTTAAAAAAAACATTCACTAGATTTTAATGATTGTAAGCGTATTCATGTTTTATTTTATTTTATTTAGTACTTTTAGGAAAACTTACAGCTAGTTACAGAGTATAGTAACAATAATATGTGCTGAAGGCCAATTACAAGTTTCCACAAATAGAAAAAGTATATATAAATGAAACGCAGACGGACGATACATTTTATAGAACTATAACATATAAAACACTGTTTAAACTTAAATATCTCACTCTATGAAACAGTATTAAAAAAGCTATCTCCCAACAACTTTTTCAGCTGCCTGGCTGATGTATTAAACAAATCCATATCATGTGTAATACCCAAATCATTTAAGCTCCCACTCGCTCGTATAAGAAATGAATTCTTTCTATAGTTGGTTTTAACTCCTGGGACATGCAGCGCGCACGGTCTTCTAAACGAAGCATAAGGGACTCTCAAACTAATTCGCTCTAATAATTCGGGGCAGTCGACCGAGCCATTTGCAATATTGACCAGGTACACCAGGTCAGTTATAATGTTATAATGTTATGTTATGTTGATTATATTATGTTTAGGTACGGATTATAATATTGGAGCGACTATAAAAATGATGATGAAAATTATTGCTTGCAGGGTCTTTCAGTCTCAGGTTCAGATCATTGTTCATTTTTCCTTGGCCGTTTGTTAAAAGATTTCAGCGAAGAAGCCAGAACTGTTTTAGGTGGTTACATGACTACTGATATACTAAAATATAATTATACTATTATATTTTTTTTAAATGTCATATAAATGAAACAACGTATTGAAAACAACACATTTTTATTCATACTTAAATCACAGCATAACATTTATACATTTATTATATTGTAACTTGTAAGTAAATTATGTACAAATATCTACCCTGTAATAAATAACATTGTTTAGTCCACTTCAAAATTATATAAAAATAATTATTTTATTATAAAAAGTTATTTCACATTACATTTGGGATTTTCTAATAACTTTTAATAACTACAAAATATCCTTTTTTGTTTATACTTACCTAAAATTATGTCGTCACCTTTAATTAATTAAAAAACACTTAATTCTATGGAATGCATTATAAAAACTATAATACTGATCACAAAAACACAAATAATATTAAAAATACCCTAAATTAGTTCATAACTTGTAAACACCGTTTGTACGGTCAAGTACCAGGCGAACAGTAAATGCTAGTAGTTGTATCACTTCTCAATATTTTGCATCCAGGGGAATTCGTTCTTTTCTAATGAAACAGCGGCACCAGCGCTGTGTCGTCTTTGTACCTTTGTACTGTCTCCGTCTAAACTAAACCTCTTCTCTTTCGAATAACCTACTTCTGGGTCTGATTCCTTCTTTCCTTCATCAAACTGCCTCATAATTTCAGTCAGAGATTTGCCCTTCGTCTCTGGAAGGAATAGCAAGCAGTACGCTGCTCCTAATAATGCGCAAACTCCAAACAGGTACAGAGTGCCATTACTTGTCAATAAATTCTCCATTTGGGGGTAAGTCTTTATATTGAAGAAGATCAGTACATAAGCGCAGCATGATGTGGCTCCAGACATGACCCCTCTGATATCTTGAGGGTATAGTTCCCCTGACATAATCCAAGGTAGCTGCAGGAATCCTACCATACTGAAAGACACGTGGAGTAAGACGCAAGCTAATTTCACTAACGGAGGTCCATTTAAACTGTCGCAAACGGCAGCTCCAAGCATTGCCACGCCAAGTAAAAGACCTGATACGGCAGCCAAAGTCTTTCTTCTGAAGCTGTTGATGAGACAGGCTCCGACGGCTCCCATGAAGACCCTCACTCCACCCACTATGATCGATGCTGTGAACTCATTCACACTGGTTCCTACTGACTTGAAGAAGTCTACAGCATAGTACAGGATCACGTAGATTCCAGACATTTCTTGGAAGATGAAAAATACGATCAATAGAGCAAAAGGTTTGAGGACGTTCTTTCGCTTAAACAGTCCCAGTTTTTGCTTGAAGGTCATGGTTTCTCCAACTTTTCTGTCTTTTGTGAACTCCATGAGTTCTTGCTGAGCCGTGCTATTGTTCTGACGAAGCCAAAACATGGCGTTATACGCTTCTTTCATATGTCCTTTTGAAGCCAACCACAAGGGTGACTCCGGCGCGAAGTACATGAGAAAAGGCGTGAGGAGTGAGAAGCCTGCGCAAATAGCGGCGACCTTCCTCCAATGGACGAAGGCTCCCAAGGCGTAGACTACGAAAATGCCCGTAGAGACAAGGCCAGGTCCCAAGGCACTCAGAACTCCTCGCTTCTCAGGAGTAGTTATTTCAGCCACGTAGATGTAGGATACAGTTGACATACCTGTAAAATACATAAGATTCTATAAGTACACACACAAACAAATGAACTTTAATAAGGTCATCTATTTTCATTCATAGTTTCTAGACATATGTTGGAGAAATTTGGCTGTGAAACATTTAAAAGATTTTTCCTCAATGATTCTGCAATATCTTCTCTTCTAAGTGGTCTCATATTTTTTTGATTTTATTTAATTTGGAATAACTTACCGATCGTAAATCCTGTGATGAACCTGCCCACACAAAGGAACACGTAGGTCTCGGAGAAGGCTATTACGAGCCAACCGATCAGGTTGGGCAGGAGTATAGACTGCAGTAGCAGACGTCTCCCGACCGCATCCACCATCATGCCGCCCAGGAGAGCTCCGATGGGATTAGAGATAACACCGAGACTCGCTGGAAAGAGTAACAATTGGAGAATAAGTTTTAAGTTCTTCAGAACATATGATCTACTAACAGAAATGGCTCTCAGTGATTCCTTAATTATAAAATGAGACTAATATACTATGCTAAACTGTAGTCAATTCTATCCACCATCCAAAAGTTTCTAATCACTATCCAAATGTTGAAAGAGTATTTATGCATAAGTAATTTGTATAATGTTTATGTTGTTCTGCTGCCTAAGATTTGCAAGCTTTCAACGTATCTATCAGAAATCAAAATAAGTTCAAGTACATAACGTTTCTAGTTTTTAAAGAGAATTACGTTCTAATATTCACCATAATTGTGTTTTTTTAACCATAGAAAAACTCTTATTTACATACGGGTATATTTATTACGTCCCCATAATATGACAGACGTGATTCCAACCGTACCACGTGGCTTACATTCACTTTCCGCCAGCCTTTATCTAACAGAGCGGGTGCTATATTTGAAAAGTGTTGCTTTTTACGATCTACACACAACGCTATCTTGTTTGCTATAACTGCTGTTTGTCGGCAAATACTAATATTTCCACTGGTTTTGCAGTGTGTGATGAAATGATAACTTTTTAAAGTGAAAATTGGAGCAAATATAGAAAGAGTTTAGAATGACGTCGATGATTTAATGGTTACTGAGGTGAATCCAAATGAACCATGGTGTAATGGCATGAAAGACAAAATAAATAATTACTGTGGTTATACATGTTTAAGAACATTACATTAAAACAATAAAAATTAAATTTACAAACAAAATATAATTTCCACTAAGTTACTGGATCTAAAAGTTTGCCGAATTCAACGATTTTTTTATTATCCAATAGGTATTTAAATGATACTATCAGATTCTTTATATTTGAATGAATAAAAAAATGTAATACAACAATGTACTTAAACGCAGTTTTTCACGACCAAGATCAACAAAATGCATGTTTAGTACAGCTTTACGGCCCGCGCATGGCATGTGACGTCACATACAACAATTTGTATTATGTTTGTTTGTATGTGTTTGTATTTGAGCGCTCAGTAGATACACCCGACTTTAACTCAATATTTTTGACGTTTCTAACGTCCTATTTTCAGTTTATTCGATATAAGCATTTGATTCTCATCAGAAAACGAATAGATTGATATCCTAAAAAAATGGAGTCAAGTACCCGTATTATCATCGAAATATTTCAACCTGGAAACAAATGGGGATGCACTTGAGAGAATTGAAGATAAACGGAAGTTATCCTCCAAAAGTGGTGTGTCTATCTATTCAGTGTTTGTTTATTATCATAATCATTATTTGATTCACTTGCTATGAAATGTTTACCATTTCTTTCATTAGGTTTAGATTTTTATAGGGTTTTCATTTTGCATGCCTTTGACATTGAATGCATGACCGTAAATGTATTGCAATAAAACAACATTTATCACTAAACCAATATTTTTTCCCGTGTTTGTTGATAATACGCTGACGGAGAATACCGTACAAATATTTGACCTCATATAGCAGACAATGTAGTTTATAAATAGGTCTATTCAATGACCTGAAAAGTTTGTTACCAGCGCTGTGTTGGCACGGTTTCAGTGATTTAAAAATAAAATGTAAACACAGATCGTGTTTACGGATTCCATGGATATATATTGCGTATGACGCGAATCACTTTTTTCACTAGTGGGCATAATGATGATTACTCCATCTGCTTTACAGATTTGAAAAGAATATTAATCTTGTTTTGATGGTCTTAAAAGCAAAGTATATTTCTTTTCACTAACATATATGCCAGTCTAGAGATAAACAGCTAATAACTTTCTTTTGATTGGAATTTTATTGGAACCTCTACAATTCAAGTACATAAATCAATGACAAAAACCCAAGGATGTACAAACTTTGCAAAATACAATGAATTATACATATAATCGGACATGAAATAATCTAAATCATGCTTCCTTTAATGATCAACACCTGACCCAACAACTAAATTACTATGAGATCACTCAACACGTCCCGTCCGGTCCATGATGAGACCAAGACGACATGATCCTAAGAAGTATCAAAAAATTGTAAGTAGAGGTAAAGTAGCTCACCGATCCAAGATGCCTGCTCGTATGATATCATGGGGTGTTCGTGCGTGTACTGCGGCAGCAGCACGGCAGAGAATCCCTGGCAGAACCCCACCGAAATGTTGATCGACTGCGCGGCCAGCGCCGCCAATACCTGAAAATATACAAAAATCTGATTAGTATTATTGATCATAATATAAATGGACTTAACAAGGTATTACACGGTTAATTTCTTTTAAATTCCACCTAAAATGTTTTTAATCAATAATTCGCATTTTAGAGGAAGATAAGATACACTCCGGTTTCGAACTTCTACAAAAGGACTGCTTGAAGACAAAAATGTAATTTTAGTTTGAGTGACTGTTTTTCGTGCCTTAATTCTACAACATTAATAGTAGGTCTTCGGATGATAATCGTCGCTTATAGTTACTTTATGCCAAAGCATTTGGTTATAGTACACACAGACACGTCTTGAAACCTTCAATACATACTACTACTAGAAAAATAGAATAGACCTATCTATTGACCAATTATATTGGCAGCGTGCCTAATTCTGTCGAAATGCCCACGTCTGGCGCACTTTCAGACAACGTTATAGCTTTCTATATCACGGAAACTATTTACAGAGTGTTGTATACTTTGCGAAGACGTCACTTCCTTTACAAACGAATTATCCGCAACACTAGGAACTACTCTAACATTGTAATATGATTTATTTAAGTACATTTCTTTCTAGTTGTGTCCTTTATTTTTATCTACTCGGGTACACTAATGTGGTACAAAAACTGCAAGAAGTTAATAATAAAGCGAATATCTTCTGCCTTGTATTATTTGGGTAATCGATATTTTTTCTCAAAAGACTCTTTTAGTGTTGCCACAAAAAAAAAATTTTTAGTCGCCTCTTTAGCAAGACAGCGTGTAAAGATAAACATCAAAAATGATTAGAAATGTCACAACAGATTTGTGTTAGACAATGCTTAGACACTACTTTAATCAGGATTTGTAGTTGCTCATATTTAATCGCGCGACTAAGGCATGTTTAGGCATTAAACAGTGATTAACACAGGTTTAACGTGTGTTTAAATATTTTGTGGTAAGACCCTTTCTGGTTTTTACTTTCAGTTTTTTTTAAGCGAGTAGAGACTATTTATCCTATCTGACGTTATTTCTTGTAGCTCAGTTTTATTCTTCAACTATGCCAGAATCCTGAAAGCTATAAGACGGATATAGAGTCCACAATCACGATGCTGATTATTATAATGGTAGCGTATTACCGTCTATGTCACATAGCATGGTTACATGCCTACATCCGCAAATTTGCTATAAATCACTATTGTGGGATACCATTAGGCGCAAATTTACACTTTTTCTGCTGGTCTTTTAACGCTGGCCGATTGTGACCAGATTTTGGCATAATGTGGTGTTTTTGTTTTGTGATGGGTTCAGTGACTTTTGATGTTACGATTGACTTAACAATAGGTATGTTTAGTTACCGTTTGGCGTTCCTATTTCCTCCTACGTGAAAGGTCAATAGTGACTTGTACTGTAGGTTATATCGAAAAACAATAGCCGTTTGAAATTAGGTCGGGTCGAGGGGCATTTTGTAAACCGATATGACAGGTGTTTTGGTTTGCCGTTATTGTATTTGAGAACTAGGTAAGTAGAATAAAATATTAAAACACAAAATTAAGATAACTTCGTTGAAGCCCATAGGAAAATAGTACATGGGCAAACCCGAAGATTTTTTAAAATGTGAACGGAGGTAAAAACAACATATCAAAAATATCTTATCAAAACGACACTAGCATTGACAGTAGGTGTGTTTAGTAGCGCACGTGGTGGTAAACGGTGACACGTGAAGAGCCGCAATCAGAGCTGATGATGGAGAATTAAATGATGGTTTGAGCGTTGCATGCCGTCACGGTGTGGTGGACGTTCTTGAAGATTTTCTGTAGAATTACTGTAGACGACAATATTTGAAAGCGCTCGACATATGAAAGTATTTACAATGAAGCTATTTTGCAATTGTTTTATTTATTCTGCACGTAACGAAATCGTTGCAACAAACATTTGCATCGCTTGCTATTTTAGCCGTTTCGTTCACGCCACTTTTTGTCGACAACTTTATCTGTAAACCTTTTATAGACATGCAATCCAAAAATGTTTTCCAATGTAGGAGATTAAGTATTTTTTTTTCCTTCCTTCGGGCTAATTATTTAACTAACCGTATTTATCTTACAACCTAGCCAAAGGAGATTACGTGATAGAAATCCTTTGTAGGGGTATAAAATTGATGGACTACGTTAACACCTGGAGGCCTACCACCAGAGCAGTATTACTTTAACCTTACATTGAAAATTATAGTACGAAATTTCAATGTAAGGTTAAAGTAATACTGCTCGAAGAGACGATGGTAGGGCTCCTGGTCTTTAAGCAGCAGGCGGATCCTGGTCTGGGATTTCTCAGGGTTTATTAAAAAAATATTAACATGATATAAATACAGTTTTTGGCATGTACTTGATTAATGAGATTAGCTGGCAATCTGGCATGTTTTAAGGTAACTTATCATTCAGCTAAAGCATTTTTTTTTCAAGTTAGAATTTCGACATTATCCTTCATCATTAAAGTAAACCACAAGACAATAAAAAAATAAATTAAAATTCTGGCGGTTTATATCTTCCGTGTAGATTAGATTTAGCGTGGTTTAATATTGATTACCAAATTCTTAAGTACCAAGTCAAACTTTGGTAAAAATAATGTAGGTAATATTATAGACTACATTGATACAGACCGACTTGTATTATAGTTAGCTAGTTCATTGAAACAGTTTTATTTGTATACAAATAACAGCTTTCTTGTACACTCTTCGAGAAATATTTAGAGACGGAGCTAAGTAATTAAATTAAAACCAATATGAATACAGAGTGTTAAACGGTGATTTAGTTGAACGTAAACTAAGTTTGGTCTTTGTTGTTCTTTGACAAAACACAGTCTATTCAACCGTACAATCATGTTTATTAATATGAGCCTATTACACGTAACTTTTCTTTTACTATTAATATACAATATTTTGGCATATAACAACATGTGATAATTTTCTGCACCTGCTATATTGATTAGATTTTAAAGTATAACAATGACACACTATCCATACTATATCCTACTAATATTATAAATGTGAAAGTATGTTTGTTGGTTTGTTGGTTTGTCCTTCTTTCACGAAATAACGGAGCAACGGATCGACGTGATTTTTGGTATAGATATAGTTTATGGACCGGAGAGTAACATAGGCTACTTTTTATCCCGGAAAAATGCACGGTTCCTGTGGGAACGCGAATAAAACCGCGGGCAGAAGCTAGTCGTTTATAATCTTTTACGCCTGTTACTAAACATGTTGACAAAGGAGAAGTATTAGGACATTTGGCTATTCTTAATAATTTCAGAGTAATTAAACCAACCAGGCCTTGGAACAAACCCTAAATTACCTATATAAGTACGTCAGTTCTAGTCACAATAGATTTCACGACGTCTATTGAAAAAGACGTTTACATGACCGCTGGATATTTAAATTTATTATAGCATATTTACCAGTAAATTGTTTTAGTCTAGATTTCTGAGAAGGAAAAACCATTTGACTGTGACAATTTTGCATAATGTTTTTGACGTTAAAATTTTGTTTAGTTTTCCATTCTGAAAAGAAAACTACTATTTTCCTCATATTTGAAATAAAAGATACGTGATAAGCCTTAGTGAACATTATTGGCACCTGCATTGTGTGTTGAAAATTTATGAGAAGCGCTGAAAATTTCTTTGTACTCACGATGAGTACAGATCCAATACAATCGAAATATGCCTGCAGTTGGTTGGAGCCATACATGCCAGCGTCTCTTCACTTTCCTTCAAATACTAGCCTATGTAGGTAGTAATCGCACAATATATTATATTATTTATTACTAGCTTCGGCCCGCGGTTTTCACTCGCGTTCCCACAGGAACCGTGCATTTTTCCGGGATAAAAAGTAGCCTATGTTACTCTCCGGTCCATAAACTATACCTATGCCAAAAATCACGTCGATCCGTTGTTCCGTTACTGCGTGAAAGAAGGACAAACCAACAAACACACTTTCGCATTTATAATATAAGTAGGATTAAAGGTTTTGCTATAGTGGCGTCATAGATTGATGTAAGAGATAATGGAAAAGACAATTTAGTTTTTTTTTGTAATCTATCAGTCTTATAAATTCGGAGATAAATAATGCACCGTGTTTTTCCTAGGCATTTGTTTCTTAAATAAAAGCATTTTTTGGAATAAAAGTGTCTGCTATGCTGACTGTTTGTCTAGACTGGTCAAATGTTGTACTTGTCTGTTAAGCTAATTATAATTTTAAGTGTATATAACTAATACATAAACCTGTTTATTTAATGTAACCAGTCCATTTAACATGTTTTAGTTTTTATCTGTTCATCATTACCATTAGCAAAATATATTTAATTACGTATGACGTATGTGTTTGTGTTATCACTATTTACATTCAGGATATATAGCATACTAGCTTCTGCCCGCGGTTTTCACCCGCGTTCCCAAAGGAACCGTGCATTTTTCCGGGATAAAAAGTAGCCTATGTTACTCTCCGGTCCATAAACTACATCGATGGCAAAAATCACGTCGATCCGTTGCTCCGTTACTGCGTGAAAGAAGGACAAACCAACAAACCAACAAATCAACAAACCAACAAACACACTTACGCATTTATAATATAGTAGGATTATTTTAATATGATTGTTTTTTTCAATGTTATTCTTTAATTTTTTGTAAATATTATCATCATTATTCTTTTTACCGCATCACAAACCACTCCACGTCCAAGATGACTAATAGAGAACGCTGCTTGTACGCTGTACTTATTTTTGTGCTAAAGAATAAATAATTAGTACAGTCATATAATTATTTGTATCACTTCCATCGGCTCACATGATCATGGTAGGTAACGAGTGAATGTAAGGCCATGTGAGGCCCTCTACCTTATCTAGATACATTTCTATCAATGGCATTGGTTATCGCACGATAATTCTAGAAAATTATGTTTTTCTCGATCAAGTTTATTCGTACGTCACCATTAGAAGTTGTTTGACCTTAAGCTTGTACATATGCAGAAGTACACCTGCTCTTAAAGTATTTTAAGAATGATTTTAGAGATACGATGAATTCGAAAAAGGTTAAAATATTGAGTTACAACCGCTATAAACGAGTCTGACCTAACTCAACTGGTTAAATGTGATTTTAAATTACGTAACCAGGTGTATTTTTATTTGCTCTTCTAAATTAATTATTCTTTACTATGTTTCAAATACATATATTTAGATTACCGGTCATCGTAGTTAATATATATTAACTATTTTCATATTTTAACCTTTTTGTGAATAAATGCAATACATTTGACAGATTGTGAAGCATATTTAATCATATTTTTTATTACATTAAACGGGTTGGCCATATTTCACAGAAAGACAGAATGCGGTCGAAGGATCGTTCGATGTTTCGACTCTAAAGAAAGAATTAAAGAAACGACTCAAAATTATTTATTATTAATCTTTCTTTTTTTTAGATCGGAAGTATATTTGTCAATGCTAAATATCAATCCGATCACATGTACCAGGCGACCATAGATCGGATAAATTTGCGTTAATCAAAAAAATATTACAACTTTAAACCCTATGCTAAAACAGATAGAGGTCAATTATTTTTGCGAACAAACCACCGCGCGATCCAACCTTGACCGTGCATGCAATATTGCCTTCACTCGGTTCTGTTTACTTCTTGCGAATTCATGCGGGCCTGGTACATGTGGACTAAATACCTGAGCTTTTAGCACGTTTAGTGCTAAGGTTTGAGCTTTAAATACCTAGACTGAACAGGTTACAGACTATGGTCTGCTTAAAAAACAAATTTTCTAAAATATTGATTACCGTTGGACTAAAGTCCCTTCCAAAGTGCGTCGAACTTTGCATACATATAAGGATGAATATTGAATGGCTAGACAAAAAAATATGCTACACGTTAGAATGTCAATAAGAATTAAAGCGCTCTCACATAAATATTTATATTGCGGCATGTAAATAGCCACCCTACATGGTTTTAGAGAACAGTCTAGAATAAAAAGCTATTTATAGACTGATTAATTCAAAATTAAAATCTCGTCTCGTGACTTCAATCCGGTTTGTCTAATGGAAATTAAGTGCAACATGGTTTTTTGTGTGTATTGGAACTTGTTGTGATTTTAAATATCTTAATGTGTAGGAGGTAACAACTCTAAAGCTTCGCAGTGATTTAGGTATATTTTGGAATTAAATACTCGAGTGATATGGAAATGTATTTTATAAATATTATTATGTTGATTCTATGACTAAACTGCAATTATTTAGGTAATTAAAAAGTTAAACAAAACTAGACTCTGAATAATTTCAAGACCTTAATTATTACCTCCTCAAAAAAACGTGATTCTAAATTAAATTATCCGCTGTAAAGCAATATTTTATTTTAGTACAAAAAACAGATAATTATAGAACATTTTAGACACGTATTTTGTGTATTTCGTAACATTTTAAGATACATCGCATATTATTCAAGTAGGTATACTACTGTTTTTTCTTCTTACGGTCTCATAGTCATTTGTTGTCTTGCCCATAAGCTACCTATATACAACAAAATCACATCAATCAATTGCTCCGTTGCTGCGTGAAAGGATAAACCAACAATCATTTATTCTTCATTACTTACTTTTACATAGCAATTTATATGTTGTACTATAAAAACCGGTGATGGTTTTTCTTGGTACTTTCGGATTGTAGATAGTTTATGGGCCGGACACAGACGATTTTTTTCCATAAAAAGTGTGCAGTTATACAGTAGTACATACACGATGTAGAATTGTTATTATAAATATATAGGTTTGCTAGTTACACACTAGTTATTTAAATCGATCATTTATATATTGTGCGGAAACAATCACTTAAAAAATCGAACTAGAAAGAAAAATCTGCAGACGTAACTTTAAAATTTGAATGTATATTAATGTGAATGGTCAGTGTTTATGAGAAAAGAGGTAGAATGACTATGAAGAAGGATAACATCGTTACAAATACTTAGTAATTAAAAAAAACGTTTTTTTTATTTTATTTTAATACCTACATGCTAACACAGCATTTGACTACTGTCTCGCACGATCTCAGGCCTGTCTCTTTACTATTTATTAATAAAGTAATGAATTTTATTGCAGATATTAAAACACATACAAATTTAAGAATTATTTATTTGGTTATTCAATTGACCACATTATAACATAGGTTATATTATGCATGTTGTACATTATACGTTGTCAGCAATTGTTTTTTATAATTCTTATACATTTATTACATTAATCAAATTGTTTTTCAATCTCAAAAAGCTAAAAAAATGAGCATTCTAGCATTTCGTCATAAATTCAATAAACAATATTATATAAGTCACTGGTGGTTTTCACACTAGGATAAAGCCTGTCTCGTGAGGGCCACTAAATGTAATTGGAATGGATAAATCAATTACGCCAATCAATAGAAAAGAAGACACAATTACATCTGTTTAAAAATATAATTAATGTTATGATATCAATGAGCAATAAAGATTAAAGAATGCGAAGTCTAATAATTAAATTAATCCGTAAACATTAAATCAGGCAAAAAAAACGTTATGTAATCCCAGACATTAATAAAATTATAAATGCTGTTATGGTACGTACATTCTGTAAGTAGATACGAACGTAATTGCGCGAAATTTACGCTTTTAATTACCCCTCACGTTATAAATAGTTCTTGGGAAAACCACAACAGTAACTTATGTAATGTGTTTTTAAGGTTTTGTTATTTATGCACAACTCGAGTCGGGTTGTTCTAGAAAATTTTCAGATAGGGCAAACTTTACAGAACATATAACGAAATGAGAATCTTTCGTCTGATATTATCACCGGCTGGACATTAGAGACTAACCAAGCTATTTCTCACAAAAATAATAATTTACTGCTAAAAATATGTGTAAACCATATCCGATAATATTTATTATGTTGCGTTCCTTCCGCTTCCGGCCGCTAAAATAAACAGAATCGTATTTATCACCTTGATTTGTGTATCAACGTTGTCGGTTTTGCTTTCGTTGATGACGCACTGATTTGCACTTTGCACGTAGCCGGCTTTAACCGATTAGCGAGCGATTAAGAAACCCGTTACGGAATAATAGTGCCTTAAATTTTGAAAAAAGAAGTCTTTAATCATAAATGTTAACATCCTATGACAAAAGAAGTCTTTAATCATGAATATTAAAATCCTATAATTAGTAAATTTGATTTGAAATTTGTACTATTTTTTTACGAGAAATGATTTAATGTCTATGTAATTTTCAGGGGAATATTCAATAACGAATGTTTTCACAAGCACACTGTAGACTATTTGAAAATGATATTTTGAAAATGGGCGAGCATTTACCATCAGATGAAAAACCAGCTCGTATCGTCGCTAAGTTGCCTTTAAAATAAACTTACATATAAAATAACATTTAATATTTTTTTACTAAACTTAATTGCACTGGACGGTGGAAAATAAAATATAGTTTTAGCAATAGCACGAATTTTCAACATCCGCCAATTTTTCACTAATTTAACCGATGGTTAAAAATTGCGTCATGTTTAGTAAACGAACGACAGCGTTAACAGGAAAATAACCGAGAATTTTGATTATATACTCATCACGACAGGTAAGCTGCTTGTGACATTGCAAAAAGTTTCTGTGGCCTATTTTAATAATTGTAAGCGTCTTTTTTCACTGTTAATTAGCGTCAAATCTAGTTGTTCATAATTTTCCAAACTACGTACTACTTCATATGCTATACGCTCTCCAAAAGTTTGCGATAAAATCTTACAAACAAAACACTAAATAGAAGTTTCAAATCGTATATTTCTCTACCAGTTACATCGATGTGATCGAGTGATGAAGTTATCTATACAAATAAATAAAATTGAAGTGTCTGTTATTAAATAAAAACTTTTTATTAAATGCATATGAAAGTATATACGGTACCTATAACAAAACAACTAATTTTAAAATTTTATTCTGTCTGTCTGTTTGTGCCGGGTAATCTCCGAAACGGCTGGACCTATTTTGACGGGGCTTTCACTGGCAGATAGCTGATGTTACAAGGAGTAACATAGGCTACTTTTAATTTGGAAAAAGAATTAGGCTTCCGCGCAAAAAAATAAATCACATGAAATCCAATATTTCCGCGCGGGTGAAACCGCGGGCAGCAGCTATTTCTTGAATGGTAACATTTATTATTAATAATAATTTTGAGCGTTAATTATTACTAATTATCTTTCTCCATAGAAATAGATCGCGTCGACCGCCTTGTACGCTTTATAATCGGTTAATTCGAAAAAGCTTAAACATCGATTATTTACAAACTCGTCCTAAACCGCCGGTTAACTTCCTTCCTCGAATCATCGCCGCGAGTGAGTGAACGGTTCGCATTGAACTTGACCCGTCGCCGACGCGTTTGGCTCAATGCCGTCCGTTACATAATAGTTTTTATGTGTTTGTCTGATTATATAGCGCTTTTTTGACGAGTAACGGAGCTCAAATCTTATTTTTAATAGGCAACAATTAGAGGTAATGCTCGAAAATAAAATTCTAGTTATATTTTAAGCCCTCAACCAGCTTCTAGAACCATGTTGAAAGTAAATATACTGAAATGAAAAAACGCATCTTTAATTTACTAAAAAAATAAATGAAAAGCGATATGTTACGCTTATAGCATCACTTATTTGTCCAACTGTTTGTGGATTAAGGTTCTATGTCTGAAAAAACGGCTTGAGTTGGCTTAAGTGACTCAAAATCTAAGCATCTAGCTCATCGTAATAAAGAATAATCAAATCCTATAAGGTACTCACTGGATCATTCATTGATCAGATAAGATGCTTTATCGCTACGTGTTTAGGCACTTTAGATAAATGATGTGAGCTATTGCGCATTTATGTAATACTTACATATGCATCTTTCTTTATTATGAATAATTTAAATGCAATCAATTTACCGCAAGCGTCAGCTCCGTTTCTTCAGCCATGCAATGCGATCCCAGAATCTCGACAGAAACTGACGATTCGTCGCGATGTAGGGCTAAATGAAAAGCGCCAAGCATGATGGCAACAACCAAGTCTCTACAGCAGTGAGCAGACAATTTTATCGCAAGCCCGAGTACCTCTTAGAAAGAATAGAAAAATAACAAAACCAGGTCAGAATGAAACAGGAGGATTTGCATACTGAACTTAATATAATAGAAGTTAATACATATTGAACTAAAACTTTAGAATAACATTTCGTGATTAGACTTAGTTTTCTTATCGGCGTGTTTTTCGTTGTATCTGTCTATAATACATTTTCAGAAATCGATCAAACTTTTTACATGCTATTTTATTGCTCCGTTGCATATCATGAAATGGTAATTTGAGCAGATTCTTAGGCTTCTATAAAAAAAATATAAAAAACCTCATGTGTTGTTGTACGTTGGTATGTAATTTCAGTAGATATGAGTGGATAATAACACCTGTACTTAGACCATCCTTGACCGTGACGTTACCTTCGAGAATTTTCCGAGATTTTGGTATAATTTGTTGTTACATCAATTTATTAATAGTATTAGGCATATACCTATTCTACCAGAAACTCCCAGCTGGTGTGATTAAATTTTCTTTAGTCAACTTGTGAAACTTAGTTGTTCTAGTTGTATTTCCTTATTTTGTTATTTAGTTCATAAAATGTTTTTAACAACATAAATTAATTACGTTCTATTTCTTTTTGTTTTAATGTTTTGTCCTATTTTTTATTATGTTTAAATATAATATCTTTCATACGGAAACAACTCAATCAGCTGTCTATACTCGTATTGCTAAGTACAAGAGAAGCATATCTGAAATCCAGACCGAATTATGAGCTTTGCTATGTATTTTGCTCTGAACAGCAATTTCAAACAATCTCACAGCCATTTTAAACATAAAGTAAATTGTATGGCTAATTTACTATTATCGAGGCACGATACATGTCTATGTATATTGTCTAGACGATATTATCAATGGCTTACTACCTTTTTGAACTCCTTCATAAATAAATACTAACTGCTACCTATTGGTCGTTGTAGGTCTATAGTATAGATAATAAATGACAATACTGTTTGTGTGTACTCAATCCCAGACTTTATAACCTTGCTCTATAATTTTATTGTCAACACAATAATAATTGTAATCTTGTTTATGATCTCTAACAGGGGTAAGTGCTGCGTATTCGGTTCACAGTCCAGGTGAGGCAGCGGTCGCCTAAATTCGAGAAAAAGATACCAATAAGGTCAAATATATTTCACAATGTTTAGAGAATAACGCGCAATGTGCAAAAAGATCAACAACTTCCATTAAATACCTTGCGATATGCCAAACAGCTATTTATAGACAATGTTTAAAAAAAGGTTGCATAATGTAACATGTACCATTTTAGTTGAAATAATAATAACCCCGCTTAAACGGGTTTGCAGGAACCTATTTCAAGCTCGCTATTTTACAATAGGTAACACAGTGATTAACAGCTTGTTAGTGGTAGGACTAACTCTTCTGCGAGTGTCCGTCTGCGTTGGCACCACCGCTTTGCTCGTGAAGTCTGCCGCCAAGCAGTAATGTGCAAGCATTACTGTGTTCCGGTTTGATGAGCAGAGTAGCCAGTGAAATTACTGGGCTTATGGGACTTAATACCTAATGTCTCAGGGTAACGAGCGCTCGCAGTGCAGCGCAGGCCTTTTTGTTTCAATGTTCTGGGTGGCGCTGCAATTGTTATGGGCCGGCGTTATGTTTACCATTAGGCAAAAGACCAGCTCGTCTCCTTACCAAATAACATTAAAAAAACAGCTAAACAACAGAAACTTAAAAATCAACGTCCAGAATATCCCCTGAATTTATTTTTCTCGTAGCTACCTATTTTTTTTTTAATTCTGTTTCGTTAACAAATGTTTGAACAATTCTTAAAAAGGTATCATATCATTACTTTCTCAGATATTATATGATATTCTTAATAAAAGTTATGTAAATCTGTTTAGCAGGAAATTGGGCCAAATACTCAGGCTCTTATTAATAAATAGTGTTAATCGGTGGTTTAGCTAAACTATGTTTAGTCTTTGTTGTTCTTTGACCATTTTGAATTGAATCGAAAGAGACAAAACATAGTTTAACTATTCAACCATGTAACACTGTTTATTAATAAGAACATAATTTAATATATCACGACTTATGTTTGACAAACATAAACATAGTGCAATATTGACATAAATATAAAGAATGAGATAAATTCATGTATAAAGATATCTATTTAATTTTGTGTATTCGCTGTTGTTCTAATTACGTCAAATGACTGATATACTTACATCTGAACAACGACCAATAAATTGTACATTGTTGTTTATCATCGCTGAGCAACAGAACACCTTTAGCATGATGGTAGACCATTTGCTAGTGTGCGCCTGGATAGTAAGTCTCAAGTACGAAAACCTGTTTTGTTAGTGGGAGGACTAACTCTTCTGCGAGTGTCCGTCTGGGTTGTTACCACCGCTTTGTTCGTGAAGTCAGCCGCCAAGCTGTGGTGTGCAAGCATTACTGTGTTCCGGTTTAATGAGCAGAGTATCCAGTGAAATTACTGGGTTTGTGAGACTTAATACCTAATGTCTCAGGTAACGAGCGCACTGCAGTGCCGCGCAGGCCTTTGTGATTCAAAGTTCTGGGTGACACTGCAATTGTTATGGGCCGGCGTTATGCTTACCATCAGGCAAACGACCAGCTCGTCTCGTTACCAAATGTGTGTACCGGCAGCTACACTTGAGAGCCAATACAGTTCTTGATTTAACAACTGTTATAACAATATCCAACAACTATAAACTATGCTACTGTTATAACTATAATATTAAAAATATTCATATTCGAAGCAATTGGAGCTGTCATGCTCAAGAAAAAGGTTCTGCTCGCGGCGGTATCGTGTGTTGGGTCGCTCTCTTCCGTCAATAATAGTTGAAGAGAGCGATGGCTGGCACATGGGTCATACTCGTGAACGGATACCGCTTGCGGTGTCTCGTCAACTCCAGTTGTAATCCGTCTGTCGCCTTGTAATTTAGTTCTAACGTTTGCTTTTATTTAGTTTTAAGACCAAAGCTCCCGTATTGATGTTTTTTAACATGTCAATATCGTTAATTTCTATTAATATATGACCTCATATTGAAGAATATGGACCATGCGTCCGTAGAGCGCAACGTACTAAAAAAACTTAAAAAAAAACAATATTCAAACAGACGAAATATTGGTCAAAGTTTAGCCCATCATGTATAAAGAATGAAGACAAAAACGAACCTAATATTCAGTAGCTAGTATTTTTGGTATGACAACAGATTTATTTGTCAATGATATAAAATTATCTATACAAATAAATAAAATTGAAGTGTCTGTTTGTAATATCAATACAACAGCTTTTTACTTAATGCATATGACAGTATATACGGCAAGTATAAACAAAAACAACCATTTTTTTTAATTTTTGTCTGTCTGTCCGTTTGTTCCGGGTAATCTCCGAAACGGCTGGGCCGATTTTGACTGGACTTTCACTGGCAGATAGCTGATGTTACAAGAGGTAACTTAAGCTACTTTAATTTTAGAAAAATAATTTGGGTTCCGCGCAAAAAAATAAAAACCATGACATCCAATATCTCCACGCGGGTGAAACCGCGGGCAGCAGCTAGTATGAAATAAAGTATTCAATTGTCATAAACCGCATTCACGCGGCTTCAGAAATGGGTGATAAACTTAAATGCCACGTTCAAGTTACGTAAAATCAATCAGTATTGCAAAATTTTATAGATACGGACTAGATTCTATAGATTATTATTGTACTGAACTGCTTTAGCCTTGACCTGGACAGGTGCTTATATCGCATTTGGATTATTATTAATATTGTTCATTCAATAAATTAATAACCAAATGATTTATTTGGTGTGTCTCATACTTAAGTAATAGAGCTGTGTGTTTGTTTATTAAATTGACTAGTCTAATGTGTGTTATTTTTATTTGTGGTTTGACTATTTTTTAAATTAGTTTATGTCTAATTTTGTGCCAAACATTTACGTAGTCACTCATTTACCTACGTAATCGTGTCGTTTCTAGTTACGATTTCAGGTTCATAGTACTTCTAGTATATGCTATATTACTCTCGACGATGTCAATCATGCGTTCATGCGATATCTTTATTTTATGCTATTTCATCTTCTATGCGATTTCATATTCTATTGTAAACGATTGACGACGATATTGTAGGCTATAAACCATAGTTATCACATCATATCACCTCAGTCATAATCAGTCAGTGAAACAAAAAAGAAAATTTTAACTTGAAAATATGTCATACATTTCGAAACTAATACATTTTATTTTGAATTCGTAGTGTTGCAATCTACTCTCTGAAAAGCTGTGTCTAGTGTGCGGGACAAGAGTGAATAAATAGGTGTTAACGTGGAGTATTTACCATGTAGAGGTCGCCATAGCGGCAGACCTTCCAGAAGCCTTTGATGCTGGCGAGCATATTGCGCGTGCGCCGCTCGCCCCACTGCCCGCCCGCGCCGCACACGCCACGCGCGCTCCGAGCGCTCCTGGAACAATGAAACACATGGTGTAAACATATGAAACAAGCGAGAACTAGACACTAAGAAAAGAAATTTATTTTAAGGTAATGGAAATAGAATTGTGGGTCTGCTTGACAGAATCATCTGATCTCAGTCTCATTGTTACATTATTCATTGCTGTATATAATTTTAAGGTTTTTTCTTACTTCTAAATCGCCTTCAACCGCTTTCTTCATTCGACAAAAGACATAATAAATCATAATATACATTTCTGGAAGTATCTATTCTTTATACAATGCTAGAATTCCGCATGCTAGGCCTAAAGTTTTGCCAAAAGATTGAGGTCTTAGGGATTAAGGACTTGGAAGTTAAAGTGCCTGACGCTCAAGGTCCCAAATTTTCTGACCCCAAAAAGGTAGCAGTCAAATTCAATTATAACAAAACAGTTTTTTTAATCACTCAATAAACTAACACTTGTTTGAACTAAATTGTCTTAACTTTTTACTATTTTTATCGTACCACATGGATGGCGTTACTAATAACTATTGTGAAACAATATGCTGTCTGGCTCGGAAGCTTGTCACGTTGCAACCCGATAGCACATCTGAGATTGTATTACTGTCTCGGATGTGAGCATTTCAGTGGGAAATTATATGATAATTTGCGTAGTTAATCTACGTAGATCATTTTAAAACAAAGATGAAGACATAAAAATATCATTTGTTTAATTTCATAATGCATAATATTTTAATATTTATCTAGTTGATTTATAGCGTAGTTAAAAAGATGAACATTCCGTATGTTCTTGTTATAACCTTGAGATAAAAATGTTGAGAACGCTACATCGGTATATTTTTCATCATTGCCAATCATCACCTAGAAACAAAACGCTTCGCGGTAATAAACCAAAA
Organism: Crocallis elinguaria; assembly: GCA_907269065.1. Taxonomy (NCBI): domain Eukaryota; kingdom Metazoa; phylum Arthropoda; class Insecta; order Lepidoptera; family Geometridae; genus Crocallis; species Crocallis elinguaria. Next base: position 11,595,400 of record OU026076.1, on the reverse strand, counting down.
AGTCTATACACTCACAAATTAATATCAAAATACTATTTGAACTAACCTCGACCGTTTTTCAATTGTATAAAAACTACTTTAGCCTGCAAATAGCGTCTACTACTACTTTCACTACCCCAGCACAGAATGGTTGATGTTACACGGTTCAATTGCTTGATTCTTGTAACCAATACTGTTTCAGATATGTTCAGTTATATAAAAACACCAATGATATGACAATAAATACAATGCAACTCACATTATGCACTGCGCCTCGTCATAATATAAACAATGTTATAAACTGTCACTAGACTCAGTACTGTCGCACGTTCCTGCCACTTATTTGACTTAGCTGTAGCGCGCGTATTATGAAACTCGACTGAATTTATCAAACAATGAGCCAAATCAATCATCGTCTGGCGAAAATATATTGTATCTCAGTTCCGTACCTACATTATTGTTAATTTTGTACTGTTTATCTATGATATTGTTTGGTGTGATGATTGAAACTACATCGTGAACATAAAACTTCACTGTTTTAAAAAAACACTCACGCAAACGTTTTGTTTTTTATCTAGAATTAATATATTTTTACGGATTTTTTTAACATGCACTTGGACAGGGTCAAGTCAATATTTAAAAACGGTTCACTCTTGAAATAAATACACTCAAATAAAAGTATTATTTTTATCTAGACTAAAAACATAATTACGGAGGTTTTTTTTTAACCTGCACATAAACGCACATAAGTCAATATTTTAAAAATGACAATACTACGAGATGAAAAGAACAAGGTGGCGCAGGAGGGTAAAGGCTAGCTTTCCAAGTGTATCTCCATTATCGGCCACTCGGAGATTCGCGATAAAACTGACACTTTTTATACGTAATTCCTACATATAAGAGAAATGATAGTCGGCCCCTTTTGTCTATGGTAATTTTATCACTGTTATCGCTGCTATAGATAAGTAAGAGTGTTTGTTTCGGAGCTATTTCTAGACTGCAGACATTTTTCTCTTAAATTAGGTCTTATTCTCGTTATATGTTCCGTTTTTAACCGACTTCCAAAAAAGGAGAAGGTTATCAATTCGGTGGGTATTTTTTTTATGTTTGTTACCTCAGATTTCCGTCATTTAATTTGGAAAATATTTTTTTTGTTTGAAAGGATATACTTTCAGATTGGTCCCATAGAAGTTTAATCAAAATCGGTTTAGTAGTTTGTCACTGAAGTCGGTTCGTCGCTTTTTTTAAAGCAATTTTATAATCTTTTTGTTTGACGCTTCAGAGACAGTCGTGCACTTCATTTATTTTAATATACATATTAGTTTTCGTACCATTCTTTGAGCTGGTAAACTTTTACCACTAGTTCACTCTATGATAAGTGATGATGCGGCTGAAGCTGATTATTTTATAAATGTGGATATAGACATATACATATTAAGATTAATAATAGTGGTTACTAACAAAAACTTCCTAACAACAAAAACTATAATAAACTAATTATTATTTACCGCGATGATTTTAGTGTATTACAATAATACTAATTAGTTTAATTACCTAATTACCACAAACCTTCATTGTACTACCATTCACGTGTTAGTACACTGTTCATTGTACTAACACGTGAAATACTCTATTCAACAGCGTTTGAATTATATCAGAAGTTCTGTCGATACTTATCAGTATGACTATATTACTATCATTATTCATTTTTGTAAGTATTATTAATGATATATAATGTAAACAATGAAATTGTTTTATAACATCAACATTTATTACTCACTCTGGGTCAAGACATGTTCTATCGCGCATGTACTGTTCAAAATTATCTTTTACATACGCATTGCTACTGAATACGTCACTATATTTTTGTTTAACGTGTATATGTTCGTAAAAATGGGTTTGTTTGTCAACAACTATTGGAAAAAATCTTATTTCTTTAAGATATAATGTTGCATATAGTACCGAACATTCTACTAATATTATAAATGCGAAAGTGTTTGTTGGTTTGTCCGTCTTTTAGACAGCAACGGAACAACGAATCGACGTGATTTTTGGTATAGATATAGTTTATGGACCGGAGAGTAACATAGGCTACTTTTTATTCCGGAAAAATGCACAGTTCCTGTGGGAACGCGGGTGAAAACCGCGGGCAGAAGCTGGTATTTATATATAGTTTTAACTTACGTCACGGTAGAATAATGTTTTGAAGCAAAATTAATCGAAAAATGTCGAGAACAAATGTAAATATATCGATTTAAAACATAATTGAATCATACAATTTTGTTGTTAAAATATATATTATGTTATGTACTGATAACAAAAAGAGGTGTGTCTATTGAATGCTGTTTCCCCGGATACATTGTTTGATATGGTTTAGAATGGCACAAACAAAATGGTTTATTTCCCACGACCACAAAGTCTAATGGCTGGTTACAACCAAATTACAAAATACTTCACAAGTATGAGTACCCATGTCACACGACAGTCCCTGATATTCATTTGAATGCAGTCCTCCCTATTGTTACAAAGCTATGCAACTGGTAGACAGCACTAGTTGCAAGACTTATATTTCGTCATATGCACTTAGCGATTTTCAGGGCATAGCTAATGGTCTCTTTCTCAGCAATCGTTGCCTTCCTGCTTGATATGCCTTGTTAGAGTAATTGCTCCCTTATTCTGATAACGAGGTAGGTACCGAAAGGTCTTCAATCTAATTACTGGCCAAGGAAGTGGACGTCCGTAATCGATTTTATCGACAGATAACGTACGTTGGCTTCTTTGTCCTAGTGGTTTTCTTTACTGTCAATAGGTTACCGTTGACCACTATCTCGTCTGATATAAATCGATTATATGATCGAAACCGTTAAAAAGCTAAACGTAGAACGAAAACTGGTGGTCTAGTGCAGTTGCCGGCACACATCGATAGTTGCTTGGTAATCGATTTCTAAACTAGAGGCGAGCATTTTACTCATAGAGATGCTTCACCGTATAAGGTTTGCACCAAGCACAGGCACCAAGATTACTGGCATCGCTGAAAGATGAAGCTATAGTCCAGCAAGCATAAGTTGGCGTGGCTAGTGCCACTGAGCAACAGTTCTATGTTGCTACCTTTGGAATTTAACACAAAATTTGTGAAAAGCTAGCCATAGTTTTCCTAGGTACCTATTAATGTAACTTCGAACCTTAGATCTGCAGATGGATAAGCGACTACAGGTCTTCAAAACGATATAAGTTAGAATGCTAATAAATTGTCAAAGGAAAACATTATCTATATTAGAATAGAAGCGTATCGTATATACTAATGGTTTATAGCTTTTATTATCAACCAATCTTACATCAGTCAATAACAGTATAATTAAATTAAAGAGACTAGCAAATTACCTACTTTTAAAAGATTTATCTAAAACCATGACGTTGTTTGGTCTCAAAACTTTTAATATAAAAATACGTTGTCGCTTTTTCTACTTGTTTATTTGGTCCGTACCATGTTCGGAATGATTCACTTATAGAATTTCTTGTTTCTTTTTTGCTCTGAATTGTTTAATTTTGTTATGTTTTTTGTTTTGTGCCAGTGGACATCTATTCTAGATGCTTTATAGATTTAATGTCAATGCCACATTGCATAAGTCGGGGTAATTGATCTTTACTCGTGTTTCTTCTAGTTTTTGCGCTGGTTTTTGTGGTTAGATTTTCTTAATATTATTTAATACTCGGATAATGGATGGTTAATTGGTTATGGTATTTTTAGATATACTTCTAATTGTACGTTATAGGTCAGCTGTTCTGCGTTGCTTATTAAAATTGTTCACGTTTGGTTTAAATATAAATTCTTTCTTATTTACCTAAAAGTTTTAGGCGGGGAACTAAGTATATTAATTAAAATAATGGTGTTATGCCGGTATATTGTTGGTAAAATTCGCGTGTGAAAATACTTTATTAAATTTGTAGCTGTAAATAGCAATTAAGCTTTTTTTCTTTTGACTTTTTAACACTGGGATTTCAAATTATTACTAGGTTTACGGACTATCTCTGTGCCAATTCTCCACAACTGAGTATTCCTATACCTTTGGCGTTTAAAGGTACTGATATTTGTATGTGCAGGCGTGGCGTTTACTATCTGAAAAATGCAAAGCCTGTCTCATCAATTCGTTATACATGAAAATGTGTACAGTATGTACCCACTACATATTCCAAATGTAGTTTTCTCTGTATTACGTATCAAGATATCATATCGCGCGGTGTTCAGAGTAGATTTACGACTATTCCGTCAACAGGCCGTGTCGAACGCGGACATAATCGGGAGAATTAAATCTAGACATCGTCATCTGTGACTTAATCACCAATATTTAAGGCTTGCACTTGCAGCGATACACAATACGTTTTGAATTAGCAGCCGTCATATTATGTTGCAACAAATAGGGAACTCAAAACCTTTATGGGAGGAAGGAAAAGTAGAGTGTGTAATTCTCATTTTCTTTTTGTATTATTTGGTAAAGAGATGAGCTGGTCTTTTGCTTGATGGTAAGCATAACGCCGGCCCATCACAATTGCAGTGCCACCCAGAACTTTGAAACACAAAGGCCTGCGCGGCACTGCAGTGCGCTCGTTACACCTAAGATATTAGGTATTAAGTCTCATAAGCCCAGTAATTTCACTGGCTACTCTGCTCATCAAACCGGGGCACAGTAATGCTTGCACACTACTGCTTGGCGGCAGACTTCACTCACAAAGTGGTGGTCACAACTCAGACGGACACTCGCAGAAGAGTTAAACCTACGACTAACATTCTCTTCTTCCTTCGCTTCGCTCAATATTTCATCCTCGCCGTAGGTACTACGCCGTATTACAAACCTCTCGAAATCATCGTGATCCCGTATTGAAAGTTCGCAGCCTTTGAGATGTAAAAAGAAGCGGGCAAAACAATATTTATTCACTCTGCATCTGTATTTTTTTTAGTTACGCTTACAATGATAGATGGATGAGACTAATACGGTGCAGCAAATGAACCGATGCAGAGACTTTATACGAGACGCGTGGCGAAACGAAACGACGCGTGGATGACTCAATTGTTTCACTCTTACTCTCGAGTCCCGCTTTCCCTCTCTATTTAAAATAGTTAATAGAACATCAATAACTCCGAAGATTTAGCAACCTAAAGTTTACTTTATATACAGAATGACTGGAAATACGATGCTATCCTTACAAGGGGTTAAATTAGAGCATATTTCCAATAATTTGATCATGGGATACCATGTCCGCAACATGGTATATATATGTAGGCCGCTGTATACATATATGTTTTCTTTACTCCTCTTGCACCGTACATCAAGTCACTTAGCACAACAATTTCGCTCACGCCTCACTCTATCTTCACGCTTGGATGGACGACGCGTCGCCTTGGAGGACTCCTCGGAAACGCGTCAGATTGCTTTGCATTTTTGTGTGTGCCAGTTAAGACTTCGATACTGATTAAAATCGCCTTGCTTTCGATTTGAATTGGACATGTTCCTACGACTTCGTTTATTCTTTACAGTGGCGATGATCGAGTTGAATTGTACGTGTTCAATTGCTGTTGCAAAGTGCGGCAAACAATTTTTTTTTTCTGCCTGTGCCATACACGCACACTGTCTTATACAAAGGTAAAATAGTTAATACGAACACTATTTTAAACCAAAGCTGAATGGATCAGTGTTCTTAGATTGAGCAGACATAACATAATACAAGCTGATATACAAAAAAATCATCTCAGTACAGTGTCATTGCAACTTAATCAAAATGTCGAGTTTACTCAAAATTATATATTTTTTTTAATTTGTGCGAAACAAAGCCGAATCGAACCATAATATTATTAAAAGCAAAAAAGAACGACTGCGGTACACTTTAATGGCAAGGCAAAATACATATGAAAATATTTAAAGAACTCTCAGGTTCATACTCGTTCATAAGTGTACCGGAAGTCATGACTATATAGCATTCACCGGAAGCAAAAAAAAACAGGACCGTGTCACAGTTTAATAAAGAATACGTATCGCAGTGTTACCGAGGTAGCCTAATATTTGGATGCTTGCTTTTGTTTGGAAAATAAGAAACTAAGTACGAAAATCGTATGTCATTATAGTAATCCATACTGATATTTTAAACCGGAAAGTAACAAAGTCTGTCTGATACCTCTTCACCTAATCCGATCGAATTTTAGTTTTAATTTCGATATTGTACTTTCTAATGAAAGAAACTTAAATGCTGTGCGAGATAGCAAACGAATGCTGTAGTATATTATAGACTAGCTTTTGCCCGCGGTTTTCACCTGCGTTCCCACAGGAACCGTGCATTTTTTCGGTATAAAAAGTAGCCTATGTTACTCTCCGGTCCATAAACTATATCTATGCCAAAAATCACGTCGATCCGTTGTTCCGTTATTATGTGAAAGAAGGACAAACCAACAAATCAACAAACACTCTTTCGCATTTATAATATTAGTAGGATTATAGACAAAACTTTTGTAATAATATCATAATATTGTTTCGAGGTTCTATCTCTCGGATAAAGACTCTTTGGAATTGGTACTCTCTGTTTTTATATGAAAGGATGAATGTCACTGTTGAAGATTTAAAATTGAGAAAACAATGAGTGGCAATATAAAAGGTTTTGTTTTCAGTCTTTACATCACCTAACGTACCTTAAAGAACAAATTTATGCATGTTAACATGCTGTATTTCAATAATTTGTCATAGAAAAATCTTTTTTGCCACGTGCTATTTACCAAATACTAGTAAAATCAATCGATTAATGAATTAAGGAACACATTATTGAATTTAATTTAGATACTCACCCTGACGGAACTAATATCTCCGTAGACACCCAAAGTATCTGCAGTCTCAGTTAGCAGCACACTTTTCTATCGATTTAATTTGTGATTTAAATAAAATCGAAATTTTCCGACACTGAAACAGTATTTTGGCACTCGCGAGCGCGGGAAAACTCACGTTCAAAGCTCTCCGTGTTCAAATTTAGAACGACACGTGCTGGCTTCACATGCGATATTTGTTTTTTAAATCAAGAACTGCTTACTCTCTTTTGTTGGGTTATTTTTTTAATAATATTTTTGTTTTAATTTAATGTTGGCAATGCCACTGCAATGTTCAGACTGGCGATCGACTGTTTTCGAAACAGTACATATGGTCTTGACCTTGCGGTGCTCTGGCGCGAACTGAATCGGCTTTTGGTCGTAACTGCTTGTTTTATAATGCATTATTGTTGTCATAACTTTTACTGAGCGAGCGCGAGATAATGATGGGACGGCGGCAGTGGGTGCTAATTGACGCTAGAAGATTCGCTAGGAGGTAACATGATATTAAAGGGTTTTTTTCAATGTTTGTCATCGTGCATGATTTTATTGTCAGTCCCAAAAATGGTTGTGTAACGCATTGACAATTATTCGTCAGTATTGTCGACTCACTGTAACGATGTAATGCAACACAAAATGGCTTTTTAAATAACTACTGAGTTAATTGATTTCATTAAATCAAAATTTTTATAAACCTAAAGTATACTACACCACTCTGTTTTCGTTCAACGATAACTCAAGCTTGTTCTAGAATTTTATCCCTTACTTCAATACCTCCGAGCCATCACGCTTCAAATATTATTTCTACAATTTTAAACTCGCTCGTCGTGATACCCTTGGAAATCTGTAAGAATAAAGCAATATTGTAACAATTATCAATTATATTAAGTTGTCTCAATATTAACCGAATATCGACGTACAATATAATGCGTACTCTTATAAATACGAAAGTGTATTTGTTGGTTTGTCCTTCTTTTACGCAGCGACGGAGCAAAGGATAGACGTGATTTTTAGCTTAAATATAGTTTATGGACCGGAGAGTAACATAGGAATATCCAAGAGGGTGAAACCGCGGGCAGAAGCTAATAAAACAATGAATGGTCGGCGGTGTTTTTAAACATTTTAACCAATAGCAAAACAACAAGAGCTATGAATAACTTTATTTGACAACTAGCTGCGGTTTCACCCGCGTGGAGATATTGGATTTCATGGTTTTTATTTTTTTGGGTTCATTAGATATAGGGGTCCATATCTAATGAACCCTAATTCTTTTTCTAAAATAAAGGTAGCATAAGTTACTTTTTATAACATCAGCTATCTGCCAGTGAAAGTCCCGTCAAAATCGGTCCAGCTGTTTCGGAGATTACCCGGAACAAACAGACAGACAGACAAAAATTTTAAAAATGGTTGTTTTGTTATAGCTACCGTATATACTTTCATATGCATTTAGTAAACAGCTGTTATTTTGATGTTACAAACAGACACTTCAATTTTATTTATTTGTATAGATGTCTATACAAATAGTGAGTGAGTGAAATGTTGGATATAGGTAAGTATTATGAAATAAAAGTATTGGAACTTTCTCTGACTACTCAGGTACTAAAATTCGAAGAAAAGTTCTGTGGTGAGTAGGTGTAGTGAGGCACGATCATACGCACTCTTTTCCCCAGACTTTACGTCATTAGTGATTTATTTAGTACGCATTACACCAATTACACTAATGTGATATAATACTAAAGGATTGTGATTCACGCCCGGGCCAGCTGTAACTAAATCTCGTATTTGACGTACCTAAGTGTAACGAGGTATCTAGGTATAGCATAAATAAACGATATAGGATCGTAGATCTACACACGGACTTTTGGAACAGGTATTTTATGAGAAATTAATAGTTTTTTATCGTTCAATCAGAAGTTTTTAGCCGCGCAGTCCCGGCATGTGAATAGTACTCTTGCCGTAGGGTATCGTAAGCAATGGAAAGGAATATGCGATGAATGGGCAGCAGAATTATTCTCGGTCAACGTAATAATCTGATATCAACAAGACGTCAGCCAAGCTTGGTGTATTATGACAAACCTTTACCGTTTGTTAGAGTTAGTCCTCCCAGGACTAACTCTTCTGCGAGTGTCCGTCCGTGGGTTAATACCACCGCTTTGCTCGTGAAGTCTGCCTGCCGCCAAGCAGTAATGTGCAAGCATTACTGTGTTCCGGTTTGATGAGCAAAGTAGCCAGTGAAATTACTGGGCTTATGAGACTTAATACCTAATGTCTCAGGGTAACGAGCGCACTGCAGTGCCGCGCAGGCCTTAGTGTTTCAAAGTTCTGAGTGGCACTGCAATTGTTATGGGCCGGCGTTATGCTTACCATCAGGCAAACGACCAGCTAGTCTCGTTACCAATAACATAAAAAACCCCCCCTGTATGTGGGAGGGTCCACGTTCATCTGTGTGCATCTTCCGTCTGATGATGAATCAGGTATTCTACAGTTGTTTTTTTTGGGTTTTATAGAATAAAATCAAACGCTTTATTTACGCCTAATTATAAGCCAAATTATCTTAGTATAAGAAATGATTTTTCGTTCACGAATGCGACGATAAATACCTATTTTTATGTCTTCTATGTGCCTACAAACCACATCAAACAAAAATTGTGATTAGCCGATTTGTTACTTAAAACATTTCAATGCAAATTTAAGCTATAAAACAATATAAGGAAATATTTCCTACGCAAATCTATTATTACAAATAAATAAAATCGAAGTGTCTGTTTTTAATGTCAAAATAACAGCTTTTTTCTAAATTCATATGAAAGTAGGTATATGTATACGGTATCTACTTAATACTATTTTAAAATTAGCTTATTGGCTGTCTGTTTGTTCCGGCTAATCTCAGAAAAGGTTAGACCGATTTTGACGGGACTTTCAATGGCAGATAGCTAATGTTATAATGAGTAACATAGGCTACTTTTATACGATTATACGAGGGTGTAACCGCGGGGCACAGCTAGTTTATCATAAAATTTTTGTAATCTTATATTTTTGCATGAAAATATACCATTATTGAACAAATATTTACTTATAAATAAATATATACATTGTACGTGCATATCACGTGTTTAATTCACTTCACCGACCTGCTTCTTTTATATTAGCTTTCTCCCGCGGCTTCGCACGTGTGGAATCAGAAACAAAACTTTATCAAAATCTTAAAATTACAGAGTTGAGTGGCATCAAACGAGATAGAGATATATCTCTTTATGTCTACTGGTGCTAACATGCAGCGCAAAGAACTATTCTCGTTACGTCAAATGAAGGGTGTCAATTCTGGCGTTTTATTTGACAGCTATAAAACTACCTGTCAAACATCTCCCATTCCTTTCTCGTCTTAGTTATTGGAAAGAGAGAGCGAAACTACAATTAGGTTTAGGATGAGACGCCAGAATCGACACCATTATACCCATTTTATTTTGAATTTGGTACACTTCTGCGCGAGTTACTGGTGAAGACTTGTTTATTGATTATTTCTGAACACATTAATGTAACGTTACGAATCATAGCCCTGCTGCGTAGCGTAGAGAGAGCCCTGCTGCGTAGCGTAGAGTGAGCCCTGCTGCGTAGCGTAGAGTGAGCCCTGCTGCGTAGCGTAGAGAGAGCCCTGTTGCGTAGCGTAGAGAGAGCACTGCTACGTAGCGTAGAGTGAGCCCTACGCTACGCAGCAGATGCAGCAGGCTGACCTGACAGACAGTGCGGCTCGCTACTATTACGTAATATATGCACTTACCGTCTTAATTTCACAGTATCACGTAATCTATACGCCCGAACAACATACTGTAAACGGCAATATTTACCTTTATTAAATTTTCCTAATTACAAAATCATAGTACTGCATCTAAATTCAATTCATTAATTTTTTGTTTTATTAATTATGTATACAATTTATTATACCTACTATTATATCTCGAATGCAATTTTCTTTTGTTCTCTTATGACTAACATCTTTGTATTCATTTAAATGTGTCAGTGCAAACAAAATATAACTTATACCTTCTGTTCTAGAAAATGTTTTGTTCAATTGTTGTTTTTTAAATAAATTTAACACGGTGCTCACTGCTCAACACACGCTCAGCGTGATATACAACAGACTATAAAAATATTTCTATGAAAATTATCACAATTTCAATGGAAAACTTACATTATACTCATTTTTAACACGCACCAAAAGCGATTGTTTCTAATTGGTGATAATATATTTAACACCTTAGTTTGCGGTTGCGTCTGCTCAGATATTTTACACGTGCCACACAAATGTTCAAAAATGTACACATGCCCAACTAATATTCTAACATAGATTTAATAACTAGATGACAATCATATTTTTTTTATGTTATTTGATAACGAGACGAGCTGCTCGTTTGCCTGATGGTAAACATAACGCCAGCCTATAACAATTGCAGTGCCACCCAGAACTTTGAAACACAAAGGCCTGCGCGGCACTGCAGTGTGCTCGTTACCCTGAGACATTAGGTATTAAGTCTCATAAGCCCAGTAATTTCACTGGCTACTCTGCTCATCAAACCGGAACACAGTAATGCTTGCACAATACTGCTTGGCGGCAGACTTCACAAGCAAAGCGGTGGTAACAACCCAGACGGACACTCGCAGAAGAGTTACTCCTGCCACTAACATGGCTATTACGACAGACTATTCTGCAACCCCTTGCGAACGGTACCGCTGCTTTATTCATTTCATCTACTACCCTATTTGATTTGTACTATGAGCGACGAGAGACTAAGACGACTACTAAGAGAGACAAGCGGGTCGTTTGCTTCATGCATAATCCGGGGATTATGCTTACCATATCATATCAATTGCAGTGCCATTCAGGACTTAGGTTAAGTTTGTTATAAATTATTAATCACATAATCACTCACAATCATGTGAGGTAGTCTTTTAAAGACACGATTAGCGTTTGACCAGTATTTGTCGCATCATTAGATTAGAAAATCACATCGTAGCAGTCACGGTACACGGCCGTAGCTCGCTACACTTGCGCCGAAGTTTCCCTTTCCCTTGCCTCGTCGTAGCGGGCCCGAATACGCGTAGTAAAAAGATACAACCTGGGCTAAATCCCCGTTCGCTACAACCTGGGCTTCTTCAAAGCGCGAGTGAATAGGTATCTTCTAGGCAAGCGTGCTTCATCTTCGACCGCATCGTCGCTTACCATCATGTGAGATAGTGGTCAAACGTTAGCATATTAAGAGAATATCACACTAAACAACAAACTTTAAAATGTTACAACGTAACAATAAGTGTTATAATAGGCGTTATATCGTGTATCGTATATAGTGTTATAATAGGTGTTGTAATTGCTCGAAACTATTTCAAATAATTTAAAATGGACACAATATAAACTGTTAAATAGACTAGATTGATTGATTGGTTGAAATAGACAAGATAGCAGATAAATTGACAGACATAGAGAGAAAGAGAGAGAGAGAGAGAGAGAGAGAAAATAAGCCTACTAAAGTTGTAGACTTATTTTTTCTTTTCTTTTTTTTATTTTTTCTTGGTTTTCTGTCTCCAGGACTTTTACCCATTTGCCTTTCTCTAGAGAGGAAAATCATTGTACCTACTGTAGTTTTCGCTGGATATATAAGATTTATAAATTGCACTCTTACTGCGTGCGGGCTTTTTCACAGTCATATGTAGAAGTAAAGTAAAGTTTGCCCGCGACGTGATTTTTGGCACAGATATAGTTTATGGACCGGAGAGTGCATAGGCTATTTTTTATCCCGGAAAAATGCATGGTTCCTGTGGGAACGCGGGTGAAAACCACGGGCAGGAGCTAGTACAATATATAAGCGAACCTTTGATTGTTTTGCTTAATGCGCTATCTATTAAAGGGAAACACAGCATGCAATACCTGTTTATAATTTACCTCTTATAATATTTATTAGTGTAGAAGTAAACATGATAATTAATATATTAATAATGCACAGTGCACTTTTGAAGCAGGAAGAGCTGTGTAACTGCCGAGGCGGGTTTAATGCCCAGTTTCTTACAAGTTCATTATGCAACACCTAATTTGAATATGTATAACTTGAAAAGACTATAATTATATTTATTATGTCAAGTACTCTTGTTAGTATTTATATTACATACATTAATTATATGAATAACACAAATGAAAAAGGTAAAAAAAATGCAATTGTTTAAACAATAAACGCATTAATAAACATGTGATAAATATACATTAAAATTCGAAAGTAACAGAATTGTAGTTACTTTGTTTAATTAATTAATAAAATTATCACAGTTATTACATATTATGACTTTTTATGATTTTTGACGGCTGCGTGGCTGAGTTGGTAAAACCTCGTAAGCGACGGCGATGGGTTCGGTCCCCGGCCAGAACAATCATAGCGTTGTGAACATAAAGGTGCAAATCCGAGACGGACTGCAGACCTCAAATTGCAACCACAAGCAGCAAGCGACGCTACTGGTTTCTATGAATTTGTAATGAAATTGATTCCGAGCGAGGCGACATTGCAGTAATTTCTATGAAATTCGTAGACGTCTAGTACGTCTTACTTGTACGTTTAAGTTTTCGGGTCTTAGACGTCTGTGTTGTGTATCTTGGTAATGAGACGAGCTGGTCGTTCGCCTGATGGTAAGCATAACGCCGGCCTATAGCAATTGCAGTGCCACCCAGAACTTTGATACACAAAGGCCTGCACGGCACTGCAATGCGCTCGCTACCCTGAGATATTCGGTATTAAGTCTCATAAGCCCAGTAATTTCACTGGATACTCTGCTCATCAAACCGGAACACAGTAATGCAGTAAGCAAAGCGTTGGTAGCAATTCAGACGGACACTCGAAGAAGAGTTAGTCGTACCACTAACTAAAACTGTGACCATGCTACCTGCGACATTGGGAATCCTAATGCAGCGTATTAATGTGTAAGCGTTATTAGCAATTAGCGTAATTATTACTAAAATTGATTGGTAGTAATATGAGCAATTGAGGTAATTGATTGTGTTAATTGAGTGGTAATTAATATGAGCAAGTGTAATCTCCAAGTTAATGACCTTTTTATCTCGTCTGTAAGTTGTATACCTTTTTTATGTTATTTGGTAACGAGACGAGCTAGTCGTTTGCCTGATTGTAAGCATAACGCCGGCCCATAATAATTGCAGTGCCACCCAGAACTTTGAAAAACAAAGGCCTGCGCGGCACTGCAGTGCGCTCGTTACCCTGAGACATTAGGTATTAAATGTCTTAAGCCCAGTAATTTCACTGGATAGTCTGCTCATCAAACCGGAACACAGTAATACTTGCACACTACTGCTTGGCGGCAGACTTCACGAGCAAAGCGGTGGTAACAACCCAGCCGGACACTCGCAGAAGAGTTAGTCCTCCCACTAATCTATTATCAGCCTATACGTCATTTTCGACCACATAGTCGCTTGAAATCAGGCTAGATAAAAATAAGTCTGATTGTAATGAAATTGAATTGTTCTGTATTCAATAATTGATTTGTCGTAAGTAAATATAATACCTATCTCCACACGAATCGGTTCGAAGAATTCCACTATCACTTATTAAAGACTTTCTTCTCCTTATTTGAGACAGGAAGTGTATAATGAGGCAAATTAAAGTAAATCGGTTACAATTTTATATTTTTAAGTACATTATAATTTTAGTTAGAATGCTCAGTTGGCTTAAAACACAGACCAGTAAACCTAGACGCCGCTTTATCCAAGTTTTTGAGAGAACACAATCGTTAAATGTTAAAACGAAACATAAAACGAAATTTGATCATTTTAATTACTGTGGGTAATTATAAATATTTTTCTAAGTTTAAACGTTTTATAGCGGGTGTAAGTTGAAACATCTTATTTCACACAGACAAAAAATATTACTAAATTAAGAAGAAAAATCTCAATTTTTTAATGTATATACTAATACTTTTTAATGTATAATGTAATAACCTAGGTGTTCTACAAACACCAGACCCAACCCACCCAACAAACTTTGCGTAAGCTATACATACAAATAAATAAAATTGAAGTGTCTGTTTGTTATATCAAAATAACAGCTTTTTACCAAATGCATATGAAAGTATATATGGTACCTATAACAAAACAACCATTTTTTAAATTTTTGTCGATCTGTCAGTCTGTTTGTTCCGGGTAATCTCCGAAACGGCTGAGCCGATTTTAACGGGACTTTCACTGGCAGATAGCTGATTTTACAAGGAGTAACTTAGGCTACTTTTTATTTAAAAACAAAAGTTAGTGTTCCGCGCAATAAAATAAAAACCATGAAATCCAATACCTCCGCGCGGGTGAAACCGCGGGCATCAGCTAGTGTTTTCATAAAAATATACTAACTACAATAGGTACGTGTCGTCAATGACAAAGAAAACTTGCGAGCGGTTTTTTGTTAAAAACTTTAGCTAATTTATTGGACAATTTTCATGACAAGAACATTTTCGGTTTTTTAACTTTGGTCTGTGACTTCGTTTTTCATGAAATCATGACCATACGAAAACTTGTAAGGAAATGACATCAGAGTAAACTGCTATTGAGACGATCCCTAAACGTACACTATAATTTAAAAAATCAACAATTCGTCGACTACTAGATGCGGTCGGGAATTTCGTTCGAAAACAAATAATGATGGTTACATTTTGCTGCCATTTGCCGACTAATTTGCAGTAATGGCAACTTATTGTGCTAACAATGGTTGCTTGAGAATATTTTTTCTATTTGACTGGCTTTTCTACGTAAGTCTACGCCTGCCTGATATATAGTATGACCATAGATATAGGATGCGCATGAGTTCCAAGGGTGTTTAGGTATTAAGTTATTGGGTTTATTGAACCCAATAAGTAGTCAATTTTGAATTAAAACATACAATTTGAAATGGAAAAAAAGTACATTTTTACTCTAAAAAATATTAACATTTATTTAGCTTGGGTTCATAACTACTTACCTAAGTTATACCTACTTTTTATTTGAATTCGTAACGTTTGAACCCCGGCCAGTGCTTACGGTCACAGATTAAAATCGAAATCTAAGATATTGACGATCATAAACAATATTTTTAATAGCTAGATTGGATATACTGTGAATGTAGCCACACCACCAGTCGGCTAGCCACTAGGCTCAGCGTATTCGTAACTTAGATCTGCGGGGTGATTTTAATTTACTCGGAATGATTCCGTGTCGGAAGCGATTGTTTCTGATCGTTTATATCTCGGAATCGCATCGCGACAGAGAAATATTGTCGGGACTATATCCGTGTTTGTGCAACTGAGTTATGGAATCGAAGCGGGAAATTCCTCTGACGGGTTGCGTTTTCGAAATATAAACAATCAAGAAAGTCGCTTTCGACAGGGACATCTTTCCCAGTGAATTAAAATAACCCTGCAGGTCAAACGATAACATATCGAAAACAATTGCATATATTTTAATTACTACTTTTTCCTCATGACCAATACTTGATCTTTCCCCATTGTTCATTGTTGATGCCGCAGGATTATTCGGAATCCGAATCACTGATCGTCATCATAGTCACGTAGGGAAATTGTCCGCGGTGATGATATTTATGGGGCTATAAACTTGTGCAAGGTTTTGCCATTTTCCTTTCCGTGAAACGTGTATTTTATGCGCTCCATACAAAATCCGTGTCATGTGGTCCTGGACAAGATTGGTATCACCCTATATTTTCCGTGGGTGCCGTAAGACCAGAGGGTATAACCAGGGAATGGACAACAGCTTTCTACTCGTTCGACGTCATAATCTATATATAGTTATCGCAATAACCAAGACGCTATCGAAGCGTGCTGTATTAACGCAAAATCCCCCCTTCATGGGTTAGGCCCGATGTTGAGCATTGGCGCGTTTTGACTGATGATGACACGATCTATATTATCTATGAAAGTCGAGCAATGATTTGACAGTACAAGTTCATTACATATTATTTCGCCCAGACTTTGCGTCGAGTCCCGGTCTTCATCCGCGTGGATCGAGATTCCCACAGGAACCGTGCATTTTGTGAGATAAAAAGTAGCATATGTTATACTCTCCGGTCCATGAACTATTTATATGCAAAAAATCACGTCGACCCGTTGCTCCGTTGCTGCGTGAAACACACTTCCGCATTTATAGTACGAATTTTTAAGTAAAGCAGGAATTAAAGCAAACGAAAGCGAACGAATTAAAGCACATTATTTTCGTTTGGCCGATAGGCAACGTGTCTAGCAATAGTTCTACATGGTGTTACACTCATTGATAAGGTTCGGCCTTATTATGTTCAACTAACATTCAAAGGCAAAATTATGTCACCTAAAAGTATTTTTTTTAGCCCATAAACTGGCACTGTGCGTTGATCCGTTGCTCCGTTGCTGCGTGAAAGGACAAATCAACAACACATTTTCTCGATTATATTTACTAATATCTTTTTAAATAAATTATATAGACGGCTCCGTAGCTAAGTTGGTAGTAACCCTGCCTGCAAGGCGAGGGGTCCCGGGTTCGATTCCCGGCCGGGGCAGATTTTGTGTAAGCATAAAGTTTGTTCTCGGGTCTTGGATGTTTGTGATGTGTATCTGTGTATGTCCATGCCACCTGCGACACAGGGAATCCTAGTGCGGGGGTATGAGTGTGTAAAAAAAAAAATAATATATTAAATCTAAATCTAAACGTACACTTACTAGCGCGCTCGCGCGATTTCAGACGAGTACAATACGAGTAATTTACTTACCCTGGTAAAATTAAAAGTAGGAAAACATTCAAAATATACCTGGCCGGTCAACAGTTAGCCTTGATTGCTTGAGCAAATATTAAATTTTATGTAACGGCGCGTTAACAGATTAACATTCAGTTAATTAGTGGAAAACTGTAGAAATGTCCTCCGATTTCGTTTCCGGGACATTACTACGTTACTATATGATCAAGTTTCATATATTTTTGTCGTTTTGTCATACGAAAAGCAGTAGAAATAAATACCGCTCAACGATTGGCCCTTACTATTATTCCGTGTGAGTAGGAGATTATAAACTACAAGGAGCATGGTCTCACAACACCCAGACACGAAATATTCAGATACTAGCTGCTGCCTGCGGTTTCACCCGCGTAGCGGTAACAGGAGCAGTGATTTTTTCCGAGAGAAACTAAACTGACTGCCGCATTCAGAATTGTTCATTAAATTAGTACTTAACTAATGGTCAATAAAGCTGCTAATTGGCCTTTTCTCCCAGAGACAAAATTTAAGGGTTCATTAACTAATTACCACTTGAGAGACACTCATATTCTAGGTTCAGCATCATCAGCCACATCGTGGCTGAGTATCAAAGTGAGATAGTGTTCAAACTGTGCCATATAAAAAAACAGCCATGCCGCACAGTCTCGATAGTCGTGTCGAAAAGTGACGTACAGCCTGTCTCAGATCTAGTTCTGAATGTTAATGTATTCGTACAGCCGAGCACACAGGTGCTTTATTTGAATGTCACTTGTAATTAAATTAACTACAAATAATAGAGATAACATCATTCGAGTATGTTCTGAAGTAAAACTGGAATGGATCTAAAAAAGCTTAGGAGTTTTAACAAAAAAGTTCAGTTTGTTGTTCTGAGATTAACGTTAGTGTGTCAAGTAACAAGACATAAACAACTTTAACGATTAAGTATACGCAACCGTTAAAAGCTCTAAAAATAATTGTGTAATTATCGTGAAAACCTAAGAATTAAGTAGGTACTTATCCAGTAAGGACAACAGCCTTGTAATCATCAGCTTCTGACTCAATAATGAAATGTTTGATTCGATAGTTGTTCGATGTTTGACGACTGTGATCATTAATTTCTTTTACATTTTAATCTTTAATGAATCTTTAATTTATAATCTTATAAAAATAGTTGGTGCTATTTTTATCCATCTGACATATACATCTGAGCTTCTGTTGAAAGATACGCTCTTACTTCTCAAGTTTAACTTATACTAGTCACGAAAGTCAATATATTAAAATATGGTACTGCAGTTTTGCTCTCTACTGACTTCACGTACCTTCTGTGTTTGCGTCAATTCTGGGTCTAATTTGCGTCTTCCTACCCCCTTGAGGAACCTACCTCCTTGGCGTGAACAGTAGTTCTTTCTTTAACTCTCTTTTCGATAACGATCGTAAGCTACCAAATAATCTAAAGAGTGTTTTTTCACAAGTTCTACAACAACAATAAAAAATGTACATGTTCACCTAAATGCTGTCGCAAGTACAGTAGATACGTTTTATGGCAGTCAGGTAAACTTTAAACAGCGTACTACGACTGTACATAGTTCAATGTCATTATTTGCCGGACATACGGGCAGCGTGTTGGTCGTGCGCGTTTGCGATTCTATGTATCGGCTGACATACGCGAACTGTGCGGTAAGGGCAGGCGCACGCTTGCGATTATCGGAATGATTCGAAATAAATGCTTACACAATATACATATAGACTACAGTGTGGTTTCGTGCCAGTTTCAGTATCAGTGATTGCCACTTGTGGAAAACTGAAATACTACTCAATAATTTTTTCTTTATATAATTTTCCTCCGTCTGGAAGTTGATAGAGAGTAACTCAGATTTTTTCTTCCTCTCGCTTTTAACATCACACTTTTGACTGTTTAAGCTTTTAAATGACGCTGTAGTCGATGGTGGTAGACACTAGACATGCTAAACCTAATGGACACTGGATCTGAGATGCAGCTGTCATGACGCACCGGTAAGTGTTTGATGATAAAAGCTAGCCAGTCGACCACTAAAAACAATTAATATATAGATAACACCATGCTACGGTTTGTAACAAGACAATTTTTGGTCCCGGGCTAAATTATAAAATGGAAATCCTACTAATATTATAAATGCGAAAGTGTGTTTGCTGGTTTGTCCTCCTTTCATGCAATAACGGAGCAACGGATTGACGTGATTTTTGGTATAGATATAGTTTATGGACCGGAGAGTAACACTTTTTATCCCGAAAAAATGCACGGTTCCTGTTGGAACGCGGGTGAAAACCGCGGGCAGAAGCTAGTCAATAAATTAGTTAAATAAAATTTGATTTCTCAGTGCGACACAGTGATATAGTTTTAGGCTCTCGGCTACATCGTCGTGAGCGTGCGCACACACATAAATCGTAAGCTTCCGCTCGGAAGACAAACGAGTGCTTTTCAATAGGAAGTGAACCGTTTCCTACTCGACATATATGTGGATTATTATTTATTTTAAATCGTTTTTATTACAAATAGTTATAAATGTGATATGCACAGAAATAATTTACACGCCCACTGAGTTTGAAGACGGTTTTGATTAAGTTGTTGTTACTATAACAGGTTGATAGCCGATTAATATAAAATTATTAATGCTAAATTGCTTAACTAGGGTAACTCAGTGTTTGTTATGATAAGTAAGTAGATTACGTAACAAAATCGACCCTCTAGTAACAATTCTTTGTTTTTAGAGGACGGTACTGTTGGTTTATCAATAACTGGCTTCTGCCCGCGGTTTTCACCCGCGTTCCCACAGGAACCGTCAAACCGATCTGTCAAATTAAATCAACTTGTCAACATTATAAAACTTTATTGACAGCTGTCAATTTATTGATAGCTGTCAATGTCAATTTTACGTCACACTAACTTCTGCCCGCGGTTTTCACCCGCGTTCCCATAGGAACCGTGCATTTTTCCAGGATAAAAAGTAGCCTATGTTACTCTCCGTTCCATAAACTATATCTATGCCAAAAATCACGTCGATCCGTTGCTCCGTTACTGCGTGAAAGAAGGACAAACCAACAAACACACTTTCGCATTTATAATATTAGTATGGATTACAGTGTCACGTGAGAGGGGAGAGAAATTGCATTGCAAAATGTGCTTAGCCCAAGGATTCTTTCTATCTAGGGAAACTAGGTGCACTAGGTGCACTAGGTGATATGACTACTAGAAAAAACTATTATTTAAACTAATGTGAGCACATCTTAAACCAAGCTAATAAATAAACAGAACTAAAACTGATTTTTTTGTGTCATTAAAGTAAGTACTCTAGAAACTTATTATAAAGCAGGCGTAGAGGGAAATGCAGCCAGCCAACATTGATCAGTTGAATTTTTTTTTCTTCAGATTATGGCTTTTAAACGCTGCTTGACGTTTTTCTGCCAGTGTCAAAGTGAGGCCAGTTTACGATATTAATTCAGTTGAATTTCAATATGTTTAATCTTAACGACAGCTAAATTTTTATTGCAATGTTGACATTCAACTATCTCGTAAAGTAATTCGACCACAAATAAATAATTCATATTTGTCAAAATTATTTCTGGTATCATTCGCCGCCGTAGGGTAGCCGTATGGAAGAATGCATACTTTACGGAATTTTATTCTTTCCCGCATGCAGTTTATTACATAAATGCGTTTTTAATTGTTTGTTTACTACTAATTTAATAATTGAGTCGAGGTTATTTATAATTATTTATCACGTATATATATAATTATAAATAACCTCGCCAAATCTTAGTGTAAACAAAATATGTAGACGAACAATTTTTAATCGACGAAGAGTGTTCACCTGTCTGCCCGCGGTTACACCCGCGTGAAGCCCCCAGGAACCGTGCATTTTTCCGGCATAAAAGTAGTCTATGTTCCTCCGGTCCATAAACTATATCTATGCCAAAAATCACGTTTATCCAAAGCTCCGTTGCTGCATGAAGAAAGGACTGAAAATCCGTAAATGTAAATTACGGATTTTCAGTTTACTTCTGTTTTGTGTCAAACAAACATTCATTCTTTCTTTTCTCCTAGCGGGAACGCAATATACGAGTACAATTATGCGCTTCAGTCCAACACCCCGCAAGCTGAAAAAATGTAATCGATTATTGGTTGAGTAACTAGCGCTCTACAAACGGACAGAAAAGACCTGAAAGGTCTATTAGAGATCGCGCCGAAACGCAAAAGTTAAACGATCGTCCTTTGCGTCTCTGGTTTCAAATGCGCGCGGCCAGACCGCGACAAAAATTGTAAAATCGGTTTCGCATTCGTTCACTGTGTGGGCACAAGGTAGACCGACGCACCTTGATACCGGTCATATCTGGTGCTCAAATTATCACAAAATTTATAGCTTTTTGTTTTGTACCGAACAATTTATTAAAATAAATAGAGATCAGTTCCTCGTTGTTTTTCGTCGGCTTAGCGACCTCTGCGTCCTTCCGGTTTTGATACATATTAAGTCCGATACAATTAAACGCCTACCGAGTTATGGAAACATCTGAAATGTTTATTAATGATGTTTACTCTTCCGGGCGTAGATTATCACAGAGATCCACAAAAACAGTTTTTTGTTTTGTTTCCCTTTTTGTCTTAGATTTTTCCATTATATTTATAAATATAAGATCTTTTTCTGTGAGCGTATACAAAAAATCCGTCAAGTACGAAAACTCCCTTCCGACGCTTCTACACGTACACCAACAAGTAACAATAACATACCTATTAATAAAAAGTGCCGTGATAATTATTATGTATACCTACCTATACTACATGACCAATATAAGTTGAGCAAGTCTAAATCGCGACTTTATGTAGTAAAAAGAGCTCAAAATATAGACTAACAAATAAATAACGTCATAACTTCACATAGATATACAGATTTGGAAATCAATAATCTTGAGAATTTTGATTTTCCATTTTACTACAAATTATAAGTCTTAACATCATCCTGAAAGAGATGGCTGCTGAGTGAAAGGCCACCTGATTGTATCTTATTTGTAATAAGCAATTGTAACAAAAGTTACATAAAAAAACACGACTGCCTTAGACAGTGTCACTCTCACTCCAGACGGTATAAGGATTCTAACGATACCACATACATCTAAATCTGTTCATGCATTTACAAATTATGGTGGAATAAAGAAACTAACATACATACATGAACCCTAAACAGTCCTTTTGTGTGCAGTCATGTAAAAACAATTATAATTTTTTTGTTATTGTGCAATGAAGTGTTATGATCTAACTGCATACTAGGTTGGGGCACCTTAATATTCAATATTTACCTATATATAATATTATATCAAGCATGCAGCTATAGCTACATAAAAGTTCTTGAGAGATGGACTACAAAGTGACCCCATAGAGGTTTGTAGCGTCCCGGTCGTTAAAATACTGAACTAATTTTGAAAGATTCTTTTCGATTTCAAAAACTAAACTCTAAGTTATGCCATGTTGGTAGAATTCTTAAGTATCACTAACAAAGCGGCTTACAACAAAATTCTGTCCTATCTATTCCATCCAATCTATTTGTAATCAAGAGGTAGTAAAGTAAAGCCTGATTATACAATCAAGCTATTTTTAATTAATTATCCAATTTCCTACGTAGTGCTCAAAAGGTCAAAAAACTTTGCATGTCATTTGGACCGATAATGACTTATTGCTTGCTTGTGAAGTCTGCCGCCAAGCAGTAGTGTGCAAGCATTACTGTGTTCCGGTTTGATGAGCAGAGTATCCAGTGAAATTACTGGGCTTATGAGACTTAATACCTAATGTCTCAGGGTAACGAGCGCACTGCAGTGCTGCGCAGGCCTTTGTGTTTCAAAGTTCTGGGTGACACTGCAATTGTTATGGGCCGGCGTTATGCTTACCATCAGGCAAACGACCAGCTCGTCTCGTTACCAAATAACATAAAAAAAAAATTGCAGTGAGATCGAGCGCCGAACCGTTATAGGGCATTTTGTAGTGTTCATCTGGCTAGCTACCGCCCTTAAGTTAATAAGAGTTAACAAGCTAACAACCCTTCGAGAAAAACCCCTTTGTGTTGGTATCGAATGTGGACATACGCGCGCGTGCTCCGCAGACTGCGGTGTAGGTCAACGGCCGCGCCATCCTTGGCACACTTACACGATGCACTTACGACCGACCCCGATTCTGCTCGTGTATTTGTTTATTTACACTTTCAATTGACATAATTTGTTTATGGCCGTGTAGTTCCCGATAAGAGTAGTACCACCCCATCTGTCTCCTCCAGGGAATGGTCAGCAGCCAGCTGCATTCTCAAAGACCACCGAGACTCCTGCCAAGCGTAGTGTATATTATGGCCGATGCTCAGCAGTTGTGTGATGACGAGGATGATGATGATGATGATGATGATTTGGTTGATGTGTTAACTACGACTTAGTTTAATACAACTAAATGTGCAATATAAAACTGTGATATGCATGATGTGATTGTAAAAATAGTAATACATCACTTTTATTAATGCTTATGACTTGGTATTGCTGTTCAATGTTTATTTAAATTTAATTTCAATTACATATTAAAATTTTAACGAAGACACTTGTTTTCATTTAAATAGTACTCTGTTGTCGAAAGTGGAAGCAAGCTCAAACAAGTCGAAAGTAATGTATGAAAGGACGGAAGTAATGTATGAAGAAGGAGTAATGTATGAGAGTTACAGAAAACTGATTACACAAACTGTCCGGGTATATAGCGACTAAATAATCACACACAGATGTGTGTGATTCTTATTTATCATCTTAATCGTTTTACGTTCTAAATGCTGAGAATAATGTCTTTTTATAGGTAATACAAGCGTACCGGCACAATGCCCTTATTTTACGACAACGAGAATTTGAAAATCCGAATACTCCTGACTGAAGTTTTTCTAAATCTTTGCGCCTAATTTTCCACCACGTGACGCTTACCATCAGACGAGTTAGGGGTCAAACGTTAAAGAAAAAATAACACATACTGCACTGCACTGCAGCGTAAAAAGCGAGCTGTGGACATCGCCAACTGGCGAATGGCAGCGCAGGAGTGGAACAAGTGGCGTTATCTTGTGTTAGGCCAAGATCCATTACGAATTGCTGTGCCGGAGGAGTGAGTGAGTGTATATTGGTGCAATGAATATTTAATACAAACATACAAACTGACATATTACACTTTTCATTGTTAGTAATATTTTTGGCTCCTCACTCCCACTGCCCTGACCCCGCGCAACAATCGCGGAAACTACTTTATTTATATAATTTATTATTGTTTTTAAACGAATTTTATTTATTTCTTAATGTAAACACATTTATGTAAAGTGTAAACACAACTCTTTAGGTTCATTGACTCTGTGAAGGGAATCGGATATTGCAAATATAAATATGTATAGTTCGAACTTTATGTAGAAAAGTGGAAGTGGCGTGCCAGCTAGTGATTACGGTAACTGATTTGATGATTTTAATGATTAAATAAGGAAGTCTTTAATTATGACAGAGGAATCAATTATAGACACGCTTTTCGGTGAATAAGAGATCTAGTTTTTGGCTTCACCGAAGTTCTTTGTTTATATCGAAAATTGCAAGCTGATTTTATTTTACTTTCATATGACCTAGTCACTTTCAAAGCCACTTACATTCACATCACACTTACGACATCTACATACCGATCAAAAAGCAACGGGAAACGCATAAAATGTAATGCAAAGTTAACAAAGCATTGACAACTACGAACAAAATGTACATTGAGTATGAGTTTACTAAACAAAGCACGATATTTACATACAGACGTATTTTGCGAAAAAAGTGAATCATGCGTACGTGAAAAACCAAGTATCTATTGTTCCTTAATGTATGTTATTACTTGTCATTTATGCTTTTGCTGAAGACACTTACATTTTTTTGTGAATAAATTACTTAACTAATCATTGACTAAAAACGAGCCATGTACTTTTTCGGTGCTGTTTCTCTCCTTTTTGCTCTATTATACATACGTAATAATTTTAATTTGGTAGAGATCGCTTTGCGAAATAAGAATGTCTTGGCTTCGCCCACGTAGCCTATGTTACTCCTTATAACATCAGCTATCTGTCAGTGAAAGTCCCATCAAAATCGGTCCGCAGTTTCGGAGATTAACAGACCATACGATTCTGGCGATCTTTTCTGCCGAGGACATGCAAATTGTGGAATGACCTCCCACCTCCGGTCTTTCTGAATAGGTACAACATGAAGACAACAACATTTCGAGAAGAAAGAAGTTAAATAATGAAGAAACTGATCCAAGTTAACTACGCTAATGTCAACCGCCATCCTTATATCCGGCTCCGTAGCTAAGTTGGTAGTAACCCTGCCTGCAAAGCGAGGGGTCCCGGGTTCGATTCCCGGCCGGGGCAGATTTTGTGTAAGCATAAAGTTTGTTCTCGGGTCTTGGATGTTTGTGATGTGTATCTGTGTGTGTCCATGCCACCTGCGACACAGGGAATCCTAGTGCGGGGGTATGAGTGTGTAAGCGTTTATTTTATTTTTATTTTATTTATTTATATACTCGTATCTTAGCTTACTCGTACGAGCCCATTCGAACAGGGTACTCTGATCGTGTCAACGCGGCTTAAATTACGTCCGTAGGTTTTGATGTGTCGTCCAATGCCGTCCGCGGTAGGGCAATGCCTTTTCGACCACGGCCTTGCTTGCGGCTGATCCACTGACATTGCTTAACTTATTATTATGAACGATGGCATTGCCAGCTTTACATGGTCGTTCGATAACGTGCTCGTATATTCGTATATGCTTGATATTTACAGTTGTAAATGTTTAGCGGTCACATTACAGACCCTGACCTCTAGGACACCCTGTATCTATCCAATCGGCACCCACGGTCCACAACACCAATGTAGACACGGAACAAACAATTATACTACCAACAAAGTAGATCCTGTGCAAAAAAAATGTTACAATTTCTTATAGTATGTATTATATTTTATTCTGCAGAACATCGGAAGAAATGGGCAGAAATCCTCGTTTGATGGAAAATACAGAGTGGGTTAAATAAAAATTGTTCAGTTGGCACACTTTTTAGTTTCACCTATAGGAAGTCGCAACCGCAATGGAACTTCACTGGTATTGCTATGTCTATGTTTCAGGCACCCCAGATTGTGTGTGTTGTGATAGAAACACCAAATATTTCATTAATCATTTTGTAGTCTCCAATAATAAATACACATTTTGTTAAAACTGATGTCACGGTATTCAACCTCTTTACTTCTTTACTTCAAAATGTAAAAGAATGTTTTGACTTGTGAAATAGCATTTATCCATCTGTAATCTATACTAGGGCTCTTACTAATAAACAGTGTATTTCAGTGGTATAGTTACACAATGTTTTGTCTTTGTTATTCTTTGACAATTTTAAACTGAATGGAAAGAGACGAAACATTGTGTAACTATTCAACCGTTATACAGTCTTATTTAGTAAGGCCTGTAATATTATAAAGAGGTTACCGCTAAGCTCTGGAAACACTGATTCGATTCCAAAAATTCTTTCATTTCATCATCTTGCACAGTGACAACAATTTGAACATTGAGAAATATATACATTGTACTGATTTATGAACTGGATTTAATTGTGACGTCATAAATGATGTGTGCTTTCAGTGTCGTCTGCTTACTGTGAAGTGTGAACCGTGAACTGGTACCATAATATTTAGGTATCAAGATTCCACCATGTTTTGTTGCAAACTCCAACCAGCGTGTTTGTTTGTTGCAGACGGGCGTCGATGATGTCCCCTCGACAGCTGATGCGCAACTCCAACATGACGCAGAAGTGGCAGCGGCGAGAGATCTCCAATTTCGAGTATCTCATGTTCCTAAACACCATTGCGGGTAAGAAATACTTTTTTAACCGTTTAGCGATTGGCCACTAACACGCCTGATCTTATTAGGCGGTGATATAGTCGATGGGAGTCAATACGCTAAACCTAAACTACTGGCTGAATGGACCAATATGTGCTTGGTGATGATTTTCATCTTGAAGGTGGAGGCTCGCCAGGAGGGCCCTACCACCGAACTACGGTTGCATCACAATGTTTACTTTCGCCGAAAACTCAAACTCATGGTAAGGCACCATTGAACGAAGGCTCGCCGAGACGAATGTTATTCACGAAACAAAATAAACGTCCACTGAAGAGCTGTTTAAGAATTGTGACATAAGAATCTAGGTACTATACACTTGACCTCCCTTCAGTTCAGTGATATAACTCTGACCTATTGTGTAACTGTCGATTGCATTTCTTACATGCACGAGTCATTTTCACATGTTATAATATATTTACTTACATTGGTAGAGGAAATACGTTGTGTTGCTTTCAAACTGAGTTGGTATTTGGTTTATCACTAGTTGATAGGTCAGCGGTAAATCCGTAATTTAATGATAAAACAAGTTGCTCAATGCTCGAGAAACGGTTTCATCTCAATATTCTTTACCATTAGTGACGAAAAACGTATCCTACAGATTAACACGCTGCACGTATGGACATTAATTACTAAGTTTATGGGATTTATTCTAAAAAAATGTATATCACAACTACTTCTTCTTTCTGAGGGTACAGTCAGGACAATAGGCTATCTTTTCGGTCAAAAAATTTAGAACTTAGGCTGTATTTTCAATTACAGAAGAAGGTACGATACAATGTGAGAATCGAATAATTTTATGGTGGATGTTCAATCAAAGATTCTCCCGACACACTGAGCTTACGCAACAACTGCTGCGAG
Source organism: Crocallis elinguaria (assembly GCA_907269065.1). Taxonomy (NCBI): domain Eukaryota; kingdom Metazoa; phylum Arthropoda; class Insecta; order Lepidoptera; family Geometridae; genus Crocallis; species Crocallis elinguaria. The sequence continues at coordinate 11,567,029 of OU026076.1, read as the reverse complement.
AATAGATGCATTGTGTCCAGGCATATGCCCACTGACTCCGCTAATGGATTAAATAGAGATATTATATAGAGTAGCCGAGCGATAGCAAGGTAAGGGTGGGGATCGGGGAATAATAGTCCTTTATTCAGTTCAAACACGCATTTATTCACTTCAAATATCTGTTACGTAAAGCACGTGGTTAAATTAACGTTAATAATATATCCATAGAGATAAATAAAATTGAAGTGTCTGTTTGTAATATCAAAATAACAGCTTTTTACAAAATGTATATGAAAGTATATACGGTACCTATAACAAAACAACCATTATTAAAATTTTTGTCTGTCTGTCTGTCTGTTTGTTCCGGGTAATCTCCTAAACGGCTGGACCGATTTTGACGGGACTTTCACTGGCTGATGTTACAAGGAATAACATAGGCTACTTTAATTTTAGAAAAATAATTAGTGTTCCGCGCAAAAAAATAAAAACCATGTAATCCAAAATCTCCACGCGGGTGAAACCGCGGGGCAGCAGCTAGTTCACACCATAATATTAAAGGAATCTATCAGGAAAACAAAGGGGTCTTCTAATTGAAAGGTTGGATGTTGTCATCATCGTATTATGATGACAACATCTACTTTCATAATGATAATGCGATGATTAATTAATTTGTCGTTGGAAAATGAAAAATTACTTGATGATAGCGTTTAACTTCTAATTATACGTCTTTGGAAACATTCCAAATCGTCATTACCAGTGACGTCTGATGATCTAATTCCGTCTTCCAATTCAGCCTTGTCAACATCCTGATTATCCTTCTTTCTAGACCAGCAGGTTTTCTAGATTGCCCATGATTATGTAAGTGGCTTTAATGACTTAGTGATCACAATCTACCTGAGCGCACAAATTGAACATAAGTACAATTTGTGACCTCCAGAATGTGGTGGTCTTAGAGAGAGTAAACCGCAAGTCTAGGTGTGCTTGAACTGACAAAGTAATAGCAAGCACTCTCTTAAGAAAATTTGGTTTTAACTTATTGTGTACACTTTATTTTTCTAATACTTCCCGAGTTGGTCATTATACTAATTGAAATGTTTGGTAACTTATCTTTGAACTTTTCTTTACCAACCTGATAGATTGAAGTCTTATTCTATTAAAAAAAAGATTGCACTGTAGGAATACCTATTCTCCGAGTGTCTGTCTACTCTGGGTAGGTACCATCGCTTTGCTTGTGTAGTTTGCCGCAAAGCAGTAATATGCAAGCATTACTGTGTTCGGTGAGCAAAGTGGTTAGTGAAATTACTGGGCTTATGAGACTTAATACCTAATATTAACAATGTTTAACCTAATGTACTCGGGATATTTGCAGGGGTCGGAATGCTTTGCGTAAACTTTTTAAATTAATTTCAGTAATGTTAAGTAAATTTAAGACGAGCGTGGATAGGTTTTTCTAGGCAAGCGGGCTGTATCGTCGACCGCGTCGTCGCTTAACACCAGGTGAGATCGTACTTAAAATCTCTAGCTATTCCGAATCCTGGTGATCAAAGTAACATTACAAAGTATATACCAAAACGGTGTAACAATAAACCATTTTTTATGGAGTTTCCGTTAAATATCGCATGTCACAAAACAATAGACTCTGATAAAATGGGTAATTAGACAGTTAAAATTAAGAAACCTGAAGGATAACATCGGTTGCTAATGTATGCAATCTCCCAGAAGGCAAGTCAAGCCTATCAGAATTTAGTAATTAAATCTACAATGCATTGTCAGCTTGCCATATTAAATTTCAATAACGTGATTGTTTATTTTATAATAATTCATAGTTTTTTAACCGACTTCCAAAAAAGGGGAAGATTCTCATTTCGGTGTGTATTTTTTTTATGTTAGTTACCTCCGATCTCCGTCATTTATAAATCGATTTGGAAAATTATTTTTTTATTTGTAAGAATATACTTTCAGATTGGTCCCATAGAAATTTCATCACAATCGGTTCAGTAGTTGGTCACTGAATTAGGTTCGTCGCTTTACAAAGCAATTTTTGGATGATATGCATGAAGTCAAATAGGCATAAACTCGCAAAACGTCTAGGGACTGTAAGTTTTGCAAAATGTCAAATATGCAGAATGTCAAACACGCAAAATTTCTGCTGCTAATAGTCAAAATGATCTTTACAGCGTCAGCGAACGATAAGGACGTAGAAGGCGCTCAGCTCTAATTATTCATAGTCATTAAACGAGTCTCTGTTGTAATACATAATTAATTCAATTTTATTAATTTGAGCTGAAGGAAAATAGATGTAAGATTTTGAAATTGCAATTTTGAGACTGTAAAGGGAACACTTAAAACAGGAAGTGCGTGGCGTTTTCTGGATTTTTTTACTCTCTTCTAATCAACATTATCATTTGACAAGTGTTTTGTTCCAAGGCTTCCAAGTGAATCAGCTGATCTAGGGCTGCCCGGAAGTTCTGTAGTAGAATTATGACGTAAACTTAAAATTTTTTTAAATTTTATCTTCAATGGAAAAATCTGAATTTTAAAAACTCTTAAAACAAATGTTGTTGACCTCCAGGAGTACATTGACCCCCTTTCGTGATAACGTACCAATTTAAACTCAGGTTGTATAAAAATTTATTTTATCGACATATGTTATGGAGCGGTTTAAATAAATGTTATCCCAGAGATGTCGGCTGTAACTTTTGTCAAAATGTTGGTACACTCTCCGATTTTGTAAATCTAATATTCCATTTATTTCGCCCTAGCAACATTGATGTAATAGTTTATAGAAGAGACGTGCTAAATCTAGGGCTTTCGACATGTGCCTTCTTGATTATTGTTTAATTACATTGTAACCAATGTTACCTACTAAATACGATGTTATACGAGCAATGCATAACATCCTATTTGTTACTAGGGAGGAAGGTGCATCGAAATACCCGATACTAAATTAGCATCGATGATAAGCTAAAAAGTGACCGGAATTCTACTATTAATTTGGTTTACGGTTTGACGGCCAGACTACCATTCCCATTCGCTTTCTAAAATAAGTATAACTAATGTAGAATAATTGTTTAAGAAAATTGCGACTCTCGATTTATGAGAACTTTTTGTAGAAAGTTATATATACTATGTAAAAAACTCGAGACTACATCTTGAAATTGAGATGTATGTGATACGGTTAAAGTTAAACGTAATATGCATGTTAACGGCTATCGAAACGCTCTCATTCGACATTATTTCCGAATATTCTGTGATGTTTTTTTTTATATTTTTATTGATGTCCAGGGTCCTTAGAACCGGAAGGTGGCCACAGGAACTCTGAAACGAAACGACGTAACCCCACCGAGTTTGGGCTCCTTTAATTTGTGTTTACAAGTACTCTGATCCTAGATGGATCCTGATGATGGAGCCGGAAAGTGGCAACAAGATTACAGAACCAATGACGTATTTTATAAAAGCTTGTAAAATATTTTTCCACAAAATCTTGTTCTAAACTGCATTTTATCAGAACGCGCTGTTGGTTAATAATAGTTTCCGATTTTGTTAGGCTTTAAAGGTCCTAAAAGCGTAAAAAACTAGACAATGGCCTAATGACCTATATTTAATTCTCTCGTGCACCTACTTTATAATCTTTTTGTATGTAAAATGTAAATTGATTTTTTTATAATTGGGTTGTTGACTGTATTCAAATAAAAATATAATTTTGCCGCGAAACGGTAGTTTTTGTGACAGAAATCCTATTAAACACAATATTTTTGTTTATTTTTAAGGAATTTAATTTAAATTAAATAATCAAAATGTAATCACATCAATCCGAAGTCACGTGACCTAAAACGCCCGTGACGTCACTGTTTCAATCGGAATGGGTATATATATTTTTTTGTTTTGTTTTTGGCTCCACGTGATTTGCGCATTTAACTAGTGTCAAGTTATATAAGTAATAATATATAATAAATCTCTAGTTTTAGTGCATGAAAGTCGTCAAAGTCACGTTAAAGTTTAGTCTAGGCGCGGTCGAGTCGAAGTGACGCTTCAGTAAATTGGTGGATAGTTTACTGAAGCTTCTATGGAGTTTTGGATAGAATACGAAAATACACGTTTTTCGTCTTTGTACTATTTGCCTTTCACTCATGCAAGTTTACGAACACATAATGGTTAATAATCCACTATTATTACACATTACACTCTATAAAACAAAGGTTTTAGTAAATAACACAACATCAACGACAGTACATTTTCGCATTCTCCCGCCAAAACTCCAATGAGTAAATAGCTCGTTGCGCTTAACTGCTTAGTATTAATTATTTTAGAGTGATTTCTGTGATTATTTATCTGTGCTGTGAATTCCGCGCCTATTTTTCTAAATTTATTTCGACTCTTGAATATTCTCCCATTATGGAAAGTGGCTTCATAAAGGCAAATAATTCCAATTTGCCGAGAATATATTGTTTTACGGTGGCCAATTTCTTCTCGACAAACTATAATTTCTGCTCTGGTGAATTTAGAAATGTGAAGACCTCCGTGTAAGTACCTACTTATTATACGAAAAATCATTATTTCTATAACCAACAATGAATATATAACAGTAATCGTAGATTCTAAGATCCAAAGTGTATTAATTAACCAAAGCATATATATATAAATCAATAAGCTCAAAAAACTTAGAACTCATATTTTAATACATAACAATACATACACAGAAAGCATCGAATGAACTTGTCACTAAACGTAGCACAGACTAGGTAGTAGTGGTTATATTCTCTTTGCTTGTCACTTTACAGTGTTATAGAAAATTACTCTGTGGTAATTGAACACGTGACGTCACTGCCGTTTTGGAGCAAAATTTAAAACGGCATTTTAAATACATGATAATTAAAATATTAGTTGTTTTAAAAAGTAAATTTAAATATTTTGGGTTATATTAGGCCCATACGCATCGTTTTAAACACTTTCCCAAAATCAGTCAACATCCCAATTGTACATCTAGTAGAAACATACCAATTGGCTGCGTATATACCCAGCAAGCTGTCAGCTTTGCCCTATTAAATTGTAATGCTGATTCGTTGTGCCAAATAAGGAATAAATCCATATATTAATATTATACATGCGAAAGTGTGTTTGTTGGTTTGTCCTTCTTTCACGCAGTAACGAAGCAACGGATCGACGTGATTTTTGGCATAGATATAGCTTATGGACCGGAGAGTAACATAGGCTACTTTTTATCCTGGAAAAATGCACGGTTCCTCTGGGAACGCGGCTGAAAACCGCGGGCAGAAGTTAGTGTGACATAAAATTGACATTGACAGCTGTCAATTTATTAATAAAGTTGTATAATGTTGACAAGTTGATTTAATTTGACAGATCGGTTTGACGGTTCCTGTGGGAACGCGGGTAAGTAAAAACCGCGGGCAGAAGCTAGTACTTATCTTATATACATTTTGGCCACGCGTCGCATCAACCACCATCGTATTTTATTAAAATATATACTTATATGTATTTGAAATAAATTATGTGCAGACCGGTGGGCCTAGATCCCTTGCACGCTGTTTCAAACTCGATCAACTGTTTAGTAACAGTGCTGAAACTGGCCTCGTTGTCAGGTTGTTACGAATAGAAAGCTAAATTGTTATTACGCAACAATTGAGCTATATTGTAGAAAGTCTTTATACTCAGCTGTGGAACGATTCGAGTGCCTTTGTTAAACTAATGACCAACCGTAACGTACGGGATCGGATATCATCACGAAAAATAGCATCGTGATTGCAGTGACGGTCTAACGGAGCTAATTAGTGTGCCTGCGCACATATGTTTTTAACCGACTTCAAAAAAGAAGAGGTTCTCAATTTATCTGTAATTTTTTCGTTACAAAGTTACTCGATTTCTCCGGAAATTATCAAAAAAAAGTTTAAATGTCTTTTTTTTAATAATAAAATCTTTATTTGAGCCATATACCTACACGATGAAAGAACAAACAAAATATTAAATATTTGACAAAAAGTATGCTTTACGAGTAGGGTATGTAATACTCTCAAGGGTTGGTTTTCTAATAAATTTTATGAAAGAATAACACCAAAATACTTTTCCGCACCTACCTACAAGTTTGTACGAAATCCTCGGTGCGCGAGTCCGACTCGCATTTGGCTGTTTTTTGCGTCAGAAAGATTTTAAATCGCGTTTTATTCCATTTCAAGATCGACATAGACTTTCTCTATAATCGCAGTAGACTAAAGTGGACTACTGTGCTAAACGTGTGATCTTCGTCTTGTGTCTTAAAGTTTTCTCAAAGATTCCTCTTACCTTTTCAGTATTTCCATCGCCTTATTCCGTATCATTGCTCGACCTTCCCCACTGTTCTTTTCTTTACACTCAGTGTCACTTATCTGCACAATACTACACTTTGTTCTCACTTCACTGTTGTTCTACGCCTTGTTGCGCATCTGCTTCACTGTCACTTTCAATCAACTGTAAACTTACAGGAGTTACACAACAGATTAGCATAGTTTCAAAAATTAACGGTTATTAGAAACAAACCAGTAAAGTATTTTAATATACATCGAGGATAGACTCTAGCAAAGGATCAGTTTTGACCACTTCACGATTTTAAAATTCCATGTCACATCGAGTTAAATTTTTTAAATGCGTTGAATAAAGGCGCGCTTGCAGACTTGTCCACATTTTTTTTTCTAATGTTTTTTAAAGTGTCTGGTCACAATAGATGCGTCCGTGAGGCCTGGGCTGTGTGCGCCGTGGTCTGGCCGGGAAAGCGACCACCGGCACAATGGTGGCAGTTAGACGGCCTGCAGCTCCGATAAAGATGCTGTCACGCTGGCTGATTCTTGCACTGTGTTTTGATATCGTGAGGTCAAAGTTAGTTAAACAATTACGACGATTATCTTTACTGCTTGTTGTAGGTGCGTATTAATCATATACGTAGATTATAATTAAAATAAATGCGAAAGTTATGTATTAGTTAATTACACCTAAACGGTTGAACGGTTTGACCTAAATTTGATACATTAAAGTAGTCCTAACATTCGTACAGTAGTTTCTTTCCATAAACTAAGATATCAAAATAATAATTAATACACTCTCAGTTATATTGAAGCTATAACTAATTAAGATAGCAAACGTCTTGGAGATTTACATAAGTTTTCTTTAAAGTAATAAATAAATCTGACACAGATATATGCGGGGAAACTGCGGGGCATAATTACCTACTGTAGATAGAACTTTTAAATTTTATTTTTTATTTATAAATATTAAGAAAACAGAAGTGACATATTTTAATAGCTAGCTTCTGCCCGCGGTTTTCACCCGCGTTCCCACAGGAACCATGCATTTTTCCGAAATAAAAAGTAGCCTATGTTACTCTCCGGTCCATATAATATATCTGTGGCAAAAATCACGTCGATTAGTTGCTCCGTTGCTGCGTGAAAAAAGGACAAACCAACAAACACACTTTCGCATTTATAATATTAGTATGGATATAGTAGGATTAATTGACTTGTCTTACTGCTCAATTTGGATACAACATTATACTTCCAAATGGTCTTGGACCAGATATACTAACTTAAAGTTGACCTCATCCTGCATAATGTCCACTTTGTATTTTTTGTAAACATGTAAAACCAATTACATAGTATTGATCTATTTAATGAGCAATGACCGATCGCCTGGATGGTCGCTGTCCGATTGTATTGCAGATTACAATAGGTAAACTAACATAAAAAATGTTATTTGAAGTGGCTTGCATAATCGGTTTGTTGTCCTGCAATAATATCGCGTGTTGCGGAAGCAGGGCGCAATATGTAACGTGAAACGTATTATACTCAAGCAAGATTGGCAATACGCTTCTACAGCCCCTTCTTCCTCTTTGGTTTCCTCATGTACCTAGTGTCCTGCGAGGAACATAGAGGCGCATTAGAGTTTTACGCATAGATACTATCGATTATAATTTACTTACTATCAATTTAGTTTGTGGTAGGACTAACTCTTCTGCGAGTGTCCGTTTGGGTTGTTACCACCGCTTTGCTCGTGAAGTCTGCCGCCAAGCAGTAGTGTGTCAGCATTACTGTGTTCCGGTTTGATGAGCAGAGTAACCAGTGAAATTACTGGGCTTATGAGACTTAATACCTAATGCCTCAGGGTAACGAGTGCACTGCAGTGCCGCGCAGACATTTGTATTTCAAAGTACTGGGTGGCACTGCAATTGTTATGGGCCGGCGTTATGCTTACCATCAGGCAAACGACCAGCTTGTCTCGTTACCAAATAACATAAAAAAACAATTTTAACGGTTTGTTCGTAACTTATAATGTGTAAAAAATTAAGATATATATTGTAACGGGGATATTTAACGTGGTTTAAGCTGTTGAGCTCCCGATATTTTGACGCTGTTGCAAGCATCATGTTCACGGGAATACTCCCGGGAGTACTTCTCGGGAAGTATCGGGACTTTACAGCGTCGAAATATCGGGAGCTCACCAGCTCATAATAACCATGGTAAAAATCCCGTTACAATGAATAAAGCAATGAATAACCGTGAAAGTTTAAAACAGTGGTTAAGATGTGTAGTTTAATATATAGTCACGTGTGGACCGAACTGGTTCCTCTGTTTATTGTCATTATTTATCTCCACAAAGCCCTTTGTCTGCGTCCAGAATTAAATAACAGCGTCCGATAAGGGACCTCCAGACACCGGTTACGCATTCCTCTATTAATATTTTATCATACAACTCAAGGTAAAACTAAATACTGCTAAACTAATCATGTCCTATCCACGTTTGAGCATGTCAAATTTGACCACATGTCACTTTGAGTAGTGGTCGGTCACCTATGTAATAAACAAGATAAAATTTATTTATTTACAAACCCCCGACCAAAAAAGCCGATTATCTTCATATGGCTAAACTATTTTTTTATCGTAGCTGTCATCAAGCCATCTTCAAACAAAAACAAACTAAATCAAAAGCGGTCCATCCGTTTAGGAGCTATACGATGCCACCACAGACCATTATACCTATAGACTCCGCTTAGCCGCGCACCACTGCTCGTCAAGGTTAAGCATTATCACTGCTTAACACCGCCCACCCGAATCAATCACAACACGCCATCTTCACTCGTCTGATGTATCAGTTTTAAACGTCTTTCGTCCTTCATCATGCGGACGGTTAAAGAGTGGAACTCTTTGCCGGTGTCTGTTTTTCCGAACACTACAATCTGGAAGTCTTCAAGACACGAGTGAACAGGTATCGTCTGGACAAGCGTAACGTTATGGTACAATGGTACCATAACATCAGGTGAGATGGCGGTCAAACGCGAGCTCATTTATTATATAATACAAATATAAAAAAAACTTACCAATATCAATACGCCGTCTTCTCTCGTCCCCCGCCAACATTTTGCGATTGTGTTCTCATGCATAACTTGGATTATGCGGCGTCTATGTTCACTGGTCTGTGGTTGCCACAGACAGATACATAGATATACACGTTAATCTTATAACACCCCTACTTTTTTGCGTCGGGTGTTAAAAAATGGATAACACTAATGATATAGGTAAGTTATGAATGAATAGATGTAAATGTATGTATGCAAGAAATAAATAAATAATTTCTGTATCACGTATGGGTTAAGGGTATCCTCCATATACAACTTTTAATACAATGATACGATTTATTGGTCTGTGAAACTATAGGTTGTACATTGATGTTGGAGTATTTGTAATGGTACTCTAGCTCTACCCTATTGCCATAAAAAAATTATATATAACAAAAAATAATAATTAGGTACCTATTAAAAAAATAAAAAAAAATAGGTAGATAATGTATCTCCGCGTTACGCAAACTCTACCATGCTTGAGTAAAATACACGTTTTACCTATTTGTTCTTCATAGGCAAGTCTTGCTCTACTGCGCTTTCTGCTTCCAGGTATCTCTTTTCTTTGAACATTCTTTCGTCATGAACTAAACAAACGAAGCTCTCATTCTCATGTCGATAATAATTGTATGATTCTGTAAAAAGCCTTGATCCTACACCGCACCGTTTTCACTATAATTACAAAAGCCCTTGAGCTTATTTTTTTAATCTAACTGTAGGCGATAGAAACTACTAAAATGAAACCTTAATATTAAACTAATACCATAACGGAAATGTCCTAAACTTCATTGCACAAGAAGGCCAAAAAACTCTTAATACCTATTATGCATAGATTTTTTAAACAAATATATTTCATAGGACTATAGTAAGTTCGCGTAGGTGTTTATTCAGATTCCCATGTTATTTCGTTATTCCTAGCAACTTACCTACTAGTAAAACATAAAAAGCAGACATTATCTGTAGCATAGGTATATGAAAAGATGGTAGGATAACTAGCGTCATTTAGGTAAGGTTAAGAACAGCAAGATTCTCAATGTAGTTTTTTTTTAAATATTGTTTATAAACTGTATCCAATGTTACAAAATACAAAAACACTTTTTTAATACAAAGATGCAATAATATATATTTTAAAAACAGGTACTCAAAGCTATCTCCTCTAGACAACCCAATATTATAAGTACGGTAGGTGCTTATTTATAATTTTTCAGAGTTCAATCATCATTATATTTTATAAATGAAGCGTGATTAAAAACATGTTGACTTTTTAGATTCTAGTGAAATACAGCTTACACACTGATTGGTAAAGAAGCGAGTTAACTTGCCGATTAAATGCGTAAAGTAAAATAGAACATTCATTTTGTCCGCTTAATCGTTCACTTACCTACTTCTTATATGTCAAAACGATGATTATAATTTATTTCGCTACTAAGTGTAAATGTATACGAATTGATACTAAGTGTAATTCGGACTTGAATTTTAATTAAATAGGTAACTATAGTATCGCTGAAAGACCTACTTCGGTCAGATACTTGAAATACAAAATATGTACCGTATCTTTGCTGATCTCAACGATGTCAAAGAGGGTCAGCCATCAATACTGAACACGTAATCCCAATAAATTTCGTAATCATCGGATTACTTTGTACTGTGTTATGTTTTATTACACCTTGATAACAGAACCTCATACGTGCAAAATAACTTGTGGAGCGTATTTGCAGGAACACGCTAATAATACTATGTACTCAAATAAAGTAACAGCGTAAACCTAAACAATCGTCACGTATACTTGTTACAATATACATTCTAATATTGTATTTTTGTAGAGCATGGTTAATATTATATCGATCGATATGCTTCTGAATACATACAGATAAATAAAATTGAAGTGTCTGTTTGTAATATCAAAATAACAGCTTTTTACTAAATGCATATGAAAGTATATACGGTACCGATAACAAAACAACCGTTTTTAAAATTTTTGTCTGTCTGTCTGTTTGTTCCGGGTAATCTCCGAAACGGCTCGACCGATTTTGACGGGACTTTCACTGGCAGATAGCTGATGTTACAAGGAGTAACATAGGCTACTTTAATTTTAGAAAAATAATTAGGGTTCCGCGCAAAAAAATAAAAACCATGTAATCCAAAATCTCCACGCGGGTGAAACCGCGGGGCAGCAGCTGGTCGAAAATAATATCGTATACTTACTTACTTTATTTGTACTTTATTGCTATTACTGGGCTTATGAGACTTAATACCTAATGTCTCAGAGTAACGACTGACGCGTCTCGTTACCAAATAGAATAAAATTACGTAAGTACCTCTATCACGTCATTGGGGTTAGCTGAAAGGATCGCAGTTTTTTGTTTTTGATCACCAAATGTACGAATCGTTGCTTTACCGAAGTTGCGGGTTAAAACTTTGCTTTTGGTAAAACGGTCCCTATATTCTTTTTTTTTTTTTTTATGTTATTAGGTAACGAGACGAGCTGGTCGTTTGCCTGATGGTAAGCATAACGCCGGCCCATAACGATTGCAGTGCCACCCAGAACTTTGAAACACAAAGGCCTGCGCGGCACTGCAGTGCAGCGCTCGTTACCCTGAGACATTAGGTATTAAGTCTCATAAGCCCAGTAATTTCACTGGATACTCTGCTCATCAAACCGGAACACAGTAATGCTTGCACACTACTACTTGGCGGCAGACTTCACGAGCAAAGCGGTGGTAACAACCCAGACGGACATTCGCTGACATTGGTCATTAGTTTTGATGAGATCGGCCCGACTCTATGCTATCAACTATCAAGAAAGTAATTCTGAATAGAAGAAATTAAGACTTAGTAATAAACATTGTTATACGGCTGAATAGGGAAATAATGGTTGGTCTCTTTCGATTCAGTTTAAAGTTTTAAACTGTCTTTGTTAAATAAAACATAGTTTAACTAATCCACCGTTTAACATTGTTTATTAAAATAAGAACATAACGGTCACAAAAAAAAAAGAAATTGGACACACTAAACACGTATTAAGCTGAGTCTAAACCTTAAACATGCTTTAGTCGTGTGTTTAAATATTAACAACCACAAAACTTGATTTAGTTGTCGAACTCCATTCTGTTGTGACATTTCTAATCATCATCATTTTAGATGTTTATCTTTAGACACTGTCTCGCTAAGGCGTCTAAAAGCTGTTTTTATGGTAACACAGTAAATATTTATCACAGTACAAGTAGTTACACACGTTGTTAATTGATATTGTTCTCACAACATTGCCGCTATACTGTCTCCTTCTGGCAGCAGTTCCCATTGTACTCATTTTTTTTTATTGTATTGCGAACCGCAACCCGTAATACCTCTAAGGAAAACAATGTCAAGTGTCGATCCGTGAAGGATACATTGGCCAATCTGTGGCAAGCGCCGCGCGCCGGTCGGGGTCGCCACCGACGACGGTCACCACCACAGATCATAGAAACTAGGAGATGTGGTAAGGCGTACGTAGCGGGTGCGAAAGCATCAGGCCCAAATCAGACCAGATACATTTAATCGAATTCACTTTGCTTGTGGACTATTAATAAGTTTATTTGTGTGGCTGTAAGTCTCTTAGTGTGCATAAAAAATGAGTATGTGGCCGTACTTACAGATTTTGCAGCGGTTTAGCGGAATGGTGAAAAAATTTATGAAAAACGGAGACATATTTTGAACGCGAAAGGACATATCTCCCTTGTTTGTCTGATCTGAGGTCACCACCGTGCCTTTTCGTTGAACCTCTGAAGGGAGACGCGGTCGTGCGAATTGTAGAAAGTTTGATGACGTCATTGTGTCGCTGCGATTATTTAGTTACGAGGTGGTTACAGGCTAATCGGACACCGTTTAGATAGATAGCGCTTGCGTGCACTTGTACAATTACTAACACGTAATCATACAGATGTAGATATAAGACGTATATAGGACGTTAGGTCCATACCAAACAGATAAACTCTTGAATAAAAACAAGTTAAAATGTTTTAACTTTTTTTTATACTATCGGATAACAAGACGAACTGGTCGTTTGCCTGACGAGGCCTGCGCGGCACTGCATTGCGCTCGTTGCCCTGAAACATTAGGTATTAAATTTCATAAGCACAGTAATTATTTCATTGACAATTATTAGCCAAGATGATTAGATTAAAGCTTTCTACTATTTCATAAAAATAAATAATTAATAATTAGTATATTATTTTATTTACGTTATAATTAAGTATAAGTGTATCAATAATGAGTAGGTAGGTATTTATATTTTTTGCAACTAATAGATAAACTTACAAATCGAGATTGAATTTACGAAGCGATACCTACTGCTTGAGTCAGGAAGGTGTTCTCTTTTCTTGTATCTTGGCAGAATCAGACTTTAATCGAAGGAGGAAAATAAAATTCGATTATATGTATAAAACGCTTATGATTAGTACAAGAGTAATAATTCATTACCTATATAACATTTTTAAGATTATTTTTTTACAAGTGATGTTGACTGTTAAAGTAGCTAAATTGCCTACAACCTGCTGCCCGCGGTTCCATCCACATGAAATTTCCCAAGATAACCTTTTCCAGGAAAAAAGTAACCTATATCATTCTGCAACCTATAACACCATCGCTATGCAATAAATAACGTAGGTCCGTTGCTACGTGAAAAACGGAAACCTCAACAAAGTAAATCAGTATGATAAAAGCCAAAGTGTGGCTTTTATCATACTGATTTACAAAAACACGTTAGAGCTTTGTATTTTCCTACAAGCTTCTTGTCGTTCACAGGACGGACGTACAACGATCTGAACCAGTACCCGGTGTTCCCGTGGGTGCTCACCAACTACGAGAGCGAGGAGCTGGACCTCAGCTTACCCTCCAACTACAGGGACCTGTCCAAGGTGAGGGTCCAGACGCTTGACTTGTCCCAAAGCCTATGAACAAACTTTAACATTACCTTAGATGGTTAACAGGTAACCTCATTAGCAGGTTAGCCGAGTCTTGAAGATAACTGGATATGATTTGAATATATATAGAAATTTTCACTCCAAACACGTTTTTTTGATATCGTTAAGAAATAACCAACTGCTAAAGCAATTCTGGAGGTCTTTTCTAATTTTGTAAGAGAATACTTTGCTTATTACACTTTTATATTGGTTGCAACTTTCTTTCAAACAGTCTTCATTTTATTTTGAAGTCGCTTGCTTTGAAATGACGATAAAATAAGCTGAGACTAATCTTAACACAAGGAAAGTCAGTTGAAACAGCTGGTTTCTCATATAACTGCGAGTGTGTCCGTTTCAGCCCATCGGAGCCCTGAACCCGAGCCGGCGCGCGTACTTCGAGGAGCGCTACAACACGTGGGAGCACGAGTCCACGCCGCCCTTCCACTACGGCACGCATTACTCCACCGCCGCCTTCGTGCTCAACTGGCTCGTGCGGATTGTAAGTACTTACATCGCTCGCAGAACTGACAACTGATGGGGCAGAAAGATTCTCGAGTGGCGACCACGAAACAAAAGAAGTAATGTAGGCCGGCCGCACTAGATGGGCCGATGATCTGGTCAAAACCGCGGGATCCGTGGGATGCAAGAGATAAGTAGCCGATCCAAGTGACGTTTTATGGAGGATGGTCAGCAGTGGACTTCTTCCGGCTGAGGATGATAGGGAAATTTTATAATAAATTTACTTTAAATTAATTTTTAGTCATCCAAAAACTTTATTAGAATACGACGATAACCTCATATAACCAGGGACCATAATTTCTGACGATTTATATGTTTTATTTACATCCAATCAAATCAAATAATTTATTTGCCAAAATACGTGAAAATTCCGATTTTAAAATTAATTGTTAGTACAGTGTATTTGATCTGCAAGCAGGCGTGCAAATGTTTTAAGATAATACTAGTCGCAAAATTCCATAAGACTATAAAAACAATTTGTAAGAAGCCATTGAGTCAATGATTTTTTAAATTTGTTACCGTCCAAAATGTTAATGCCATTAGGTGTCATTAGGTGAGGTGGTATTATTTAACCAACTTTGAAACACAAAGACCTGCGCGGATCTTCAGTGCGCTCGTTACCCTGAGGCATTAGTATTAAGTCTCATAAGCCCAGTAATTTCACTGGCTAAACTTTGCTCGCGATATTGATCATATCATTAGGGGGGGATTGCCATGATACAGCGCGCTTGGCAGGCGTCTCGGTGATCGCAGTAGATTATGATCGTGAGTAAAGGGAATGCTGCTGCGCATTCCCTGGATATTCCCTTAGCCGCCTCTTACGGCACCCACGGAAAGAAAGAGGGAGGTACTATTCTTAAGCCGGCAACCCACGGCCTTTGCTCGTCAAACCGGAACACAGTAAAGCTTGCACGTTACCGGTTGGCGGCAGATTTCATCAGCAAAGCGGTGGTACCAAGTACCAACCAAGATGGAAACTCGCAGGAGAGCTATAGACCTACCACTTATTAACGTTATTTCGTCGTTATGTCGATTAATATGAATTTTCTGCTGAATTTGTCTAAAGATTCGAAGAAATGGAATGGAAGCTATCATAGATTTCGGTGAATGGACAATTTTAGTAATTATAATATTATTTTTTTATCCCTAGACGATATCCAATAGATTTCCCAAGCACATATGCTAGGTGGTTCTGGCAACTGCACTTGACAGTTCTTTTCTAAGATTTTGCTAGGTCGCAGGTAGCGACTACATCGCGTTAAGATCAGATCAGATAATGATCAAAAGATGTCCAGAATAAACAAAAATACTATACAATATAAACTGTAACGTAATAGGTAAATTAAACGATTGTTATAATTAGCTCACAAATCCGTGTCATGATGAGTTATGATCGCAGGCGGTCTCATCATTTACTTTTCGCACTTCGTCACCGAACATTTGGTGTCGGAATTGGATGTCTAAATCCAACCCGAGTGGTTGAATCATTTGAACGTGTCAGAACTCATTAAACGATTGGTCTTTTTACGGTTACAACCGTGACGTGAACAATTTCGTTCGTTCGTCTTTTGTGGAAGGTATGATTTATTCATGACAGTTAATTATTCATTAAAACATTTCACATTCGAAAATTGGTATACCCACGAATACTCACGACAGCCAGACAAAGTAAAGGACAATGTTGACGTAAATATGCATAATTATTATAGCTTACTAATTGCAGCCTTAAATTCCGAGTGGTTTTCAGAAGGTATTATATAGTGATGACATTATATTGAGACAGTTACAATGGATAATCATAACCAATAGGTACCTAACATTTTAAACATTTTCAAGTAAACCGCTTTTTTATCCATGATGTAGTTTGCATCTCTATAGAAGATACCTGTTCACTCTTGTCTTCAACACTCCCAAATTATAGTATTCAGTGAATACAGATGTCGGTAACGAATTCCATTCCTTCGCTGTCCGCATGATGAATGTTGAAGCAAAACGCTCGGTGCGGATAGAAGGTATGTCAACCATAAATGGGTGACGAAACGCCGCGCGTCTTGTCGTCCCATGGTGGAATAGGGATCTATATACTAACATCTCTATTGCAGTTCTAAATCGTAAATAATTAATGAAAAATCTCACCATTGAATGAATATCTAAAACTCTTCTTTCAGCTAAGAATTTGGCATTCATTCAACGTTACTTGCATTAGGTATATTAAAAGATATATTAATCTAATAGGTTACTTCACAGCATTTTAATTTTCCTTTTTCACTAAGACTTAACAATATCACAAAATTTACGGTCCCGACACTATCTGACTCACTTTCACGAGCTCTATTACAAAACATCTTAAACAATGCTATATTAATGCTCTATAAAGGGCCGGCTCATCAAAGGGCGTAGTTAACAGATATCTGAGTAAATCATTGCGACGCCGGGAGCGGAGAGAGTCTGTCACAACAATCGGAGATGCGGGGAGGATGCGCCGCGACAGATGCGCGCGCGACGACAGACTGGGCTCCAGTTGAAGATGTAGGCGATCTCGAAAAGTTAGACAGTTCACTAAATAGGTTGTGTGAATGTACTAAATATTGCCTACGAGGGCCTAAAATAACAAAAAACATGTACACGTATGAAATGGCTGAATATTGACTATTTTAATTGTAGGTACAATCGCGTGAATCTTATTCTATTCTAGAAATAATTTAATTTTATTCTAGGTTTAATGTTTTCATCACCTCGTCATGACTTTAAATAAGGGATCTAATAAGCAGTCAGATGATAATTCACTAAAAAAAAATCTTAAGACTTGTCACGACTCAATATAGCAAATTGAGAAAGTTAATTGGACTTATTTTACATATCACATCGGCTTTGTTGAACTAAATTTATTGAGATCAGCGTCCATAGTTGCTCGCTTCGCTGTAGCATCGTGCACTGGAACATACCCCAATATTGACGCAATTCGATGTGACATCGAGGAAAAGATAAAAAAACTTGAAAGACGACGGAGATGTAACAACAAATGTTTTATCTTTTGAGGAAAGAGCATTACTCTCCGTGTTGCTCTTATTCGGCGTCAAACTTAATTTACAGATCTCGACGTGCACGATGAATTTTTTACATTTGAAGTCAGTCATAAAATGGTGTTTTCTGTTTCTAAATTTAAAGTTTCAGACAGAATTTACTTGGCACCATATTTTCCCGAAAATGAAACAATGAAACTTTGTCAACTTTATTTTAGACGCCTTAGGTCCCCAAGTCTCTGTTTATACTATTTGCTTAGATTCCTTTTAGTTCTAAAGATCAACTACATACTCGTTACAAAAAGTGGATTAATACAAATTTTAGTTCCTTTTACTAGCTACATGCCTACCTTATTTGAACTATCTACTTATCTTGTCTGTGTTGATTGCAGGAACCCATGACGACTATGTTCCTGGCGCTACAAGGGGGCAAGTTCGACCACCCGAACCGGCTCTTCTCGTCCATCGCCATGTCCTGGAAGAACTGCCAGAGAGACACTTCTGATGTCAAGGTCAGTTACACCAATCATTTGTTGTGTTGTTCTGTTTTTGAGAAACTGGTTTCATCTACAAATGGCTAATCCTCTCATAATCGATCTGATGAATAATATTCATCTTCCATCTCCAGGAGCTGATCCCCGAGCTGTTCTTCCTCCCCGAGATGCTGGTGAACAGCTCCGGCTACCGGCTCGGCATCCCGGAGTCCCCCTCGGGGGACGTGCTGCTGCCGCCCTGGGCCTCCTCCCCCGAGGAGTTTGTAAGGATCAACCGAATGGCACTGGAGTCCGAATTCGTCAGCTGTCAGCTGCATCAGTGGATCGATCTAATATTTGGCTATAAGCAAAGAGGTAAGGGGTTATAACAAGGCTGATATTTGTACTAAAATCTCGGCGCACACTCCCATATCTATTTCTAAAACGTGTTATTTATTACTAATAACTATAACAAGATGGTGTTTGTATGCAGTTTACGAATCCTGAATGTACACGTGCGAGTGTCCGTCTCACACTTTTCCCTTTCGTCATCGCCTGGTGCTTACATCCGGTGGCTAACTCCCTGACATACCGTGCAGGCCCCGAGGCATCTTTGGTCCTTGTGCTTACATCCGGTGGCTAACTCCGTGTCGTACCGCGCAGGCCCCGAGGCGGTTCGCGCCACGAACGTGTTCTACTACCTGACGTACGAGGGCGGCGTGCGCCTGGAGCAGCTGGGCGAGCCGGTGACGCGCGCCGCCGTCGAGGACCAGATCCGCAGCTTCGGGCAGACGCCGGCGCAGCTGCTCAGCGAGCCGCACCCGCCCAGGTACCGTGCCCGCGCCGAGCCGTGCACTGCACACGTGCACACACGTGACTGACTGGCATCTTGTACAAAATTCAAAAATCCAAATTCAAAAAAATTTTTTGCAAATGGTGTAGGTAGAAAAAGAACATGGTAATACTTAATCTGTTCCATACAATCTACCTCATTTGGAGGTGTGCAATATTCGTGTTTACGATAAATTACATTTATGTGAAAACTATTACATAAGAATACTTAAATTAATTAAAATTAGTATCGATCATGTCAAAAATTTACCAAGTAAGTTAGTTTTAATTTATAATTTGAAGGCAGCTGTTTGGGTACACAGTTCTTGCTGAAGTCTTTGGGAGTAGATGAATCGTTTTACTTATTAGTTCCACATAACGCAAGTGTGAACTGCTGCCAGTTTTTTGATTTTTAGTTTAATTAAAGAACATTTAATTTGATTTCACTAACTTTTCTCTAAATATAAAAACATGAATATTAAAAATTTGGTTAATTGCAATGAATTAGATTTAAAGTTTCTTTTCAGGCATCTTGGTTACGTTTTTAAACTATCATGGTCATCAACACTTTGAAAATTGTCACTAGAAACGGGATATTCACCATGTATATTATTTGATTTGAGTTTCCGATATTTCGGCGCTATTAAGAGGAGATCAGTTCTCCCGTGATCATGGCGTTTGCAACAGCGCCGAAATATCGGAAACTCAAATCAAATAATATACATGGTAAATATCCCGTTTCTAGTGACAATTTTCAAAATCTTTGTTACGCATACTTTGCTTACCTGTTCGTTTTAGGATTTTATATATTAAACCGCTCGCCTATATATTCATTCAGATTCTGAAAAAAATTGTGTTTCGGGAGAATTCTCGCCATTTGCCCGCTTGGTGGCGCTGTTATAGATGCAGACCTGTCATCCGGTGACGATCTGTCGTTAGATGGATATCTGACACCGAGTGACGATTTTTAAAACCGCTCAAATTGTAGAGAATTCTCTACATTTATCCCGCTTGGTTGTGCTATTGTAAATGAAGACCTGTCACCTGGTGACGATTTTAGACCTACTGAAATTATCTTCCTCCCTTGATAACAATAAGAGCGATATTACGCTAGCAATCTTTAGTTACGTAAGTCTTGAGATCATGCTTGGCTTTAAAAGTAAGATGTAAATTGACGTTATTGTGTGGGAATAAATAAATAAATACATAGAAATCTGCGAGCGTGTTTCGTGATTTGAGGCGATCGGTCCCCGCTCCGCTCGTGCCCCGCTTGTTGGCCGACCGCCTCGCTGGCAGCACGCTCCCAGCCCGTACCGTGCTAACTGTCAGTATCCGTTGTCCGGTCGCGCAGAGCGTCGACGATGCACCTGGCGCCGCTGATGTTCGCGGCGGCGCCGGACGACGTGTGCCTGCGACTCAAGCTGCCGTCCAACGCCGCCGTCGTGCACGTCTCCGCCAACACCTACCCGCAGCTCGCCATGCCCGCCGCCGTCACGGTCAGTGCTAGCTGGGATACTATTTTTTTTGTGTTATTTGATAGCGAGACGAGCTGATCGTGTGCCCGATGGTAAGCCTAACGCCGGCCCATAACAATTGCAGTGCCGTGCAGGACTTTGTGTTTCAAAGTTCTGAGTGACACATCCCTCACAAATTACTAGACTGTTATAGAAATCCACCAAAAATATTCCTTTACTTAAATAACACTTACGTGCTACATTATTTTACGTAGTCAGAAGATCTTGTAACTTATCAAAAATCACTTCAGAATATTCGTGTCGAAATTCAAATCTAAAATTACCACTCGAACCTTTTCGATTAATCTAGCGCCATCTTTCGCTATCTATTGCGAAAGTAATATTCTAAAGCACTATTAATTTATATTACCATAACTCGTCAGTAGATTGCTATTTTAAATATCTCACGGAGCAATAACATTGTGTGTTAAATGTGGTCAGGTGAGCGCGGCGCGCGCATTTGCGGCCCACCGCTGGGCGGGCGGCGGCTGCGCGCACCTGCAGCGCCACGCGCCCGAGCACGCGCCGCCACCGCAGCACCCGCTGCTTATGGACCCCGTGTGGGGTGAGTACCACTATTCCGCACTACATGACACTACCGACCTCACATTACTACTCATATTGTGAAGTCCGAGTAAACCTTCAGAAACAAAGACCGCCAACGAGTATGTAACGGGTGTGCCCCTGCCAGCGAAGCGAGGTGGCTCAGAGTTCGAGCCCCGGCCGGGGCAAACTTTTTTTTTTTTTTTATTTATTTTTTAACAATTTATTTGTTTATTTTTGTGATGAACATAAAGTTCTTCACCGATCGGTACTTTAAAATATAGATGGGTTGTTGGATACCAATATTAGTGATAGTGTTCGGTAAATACAATCTTGCTTATTGTGTGCAGCGGCGGGCGGCGCGGCGGCGCTGGCGCGGCGGCAGCTGGGCGACAACTTCTCGCAGCGCGTGCGCGCGCGCAGCACTTGCTTCGTGACGACCGTGGACTCGCGCTTCCTCATCGCCGCGGGCTTCTGGGACAACAGCTTCCGCGTCTTCTCCACCGACACCGGTAACTACTGCTGCCTTACTTACGATGAGCGATCTGTTGATGCGAGATGCTTTGTTAACTGAACTGAAAGTTTTATAAAATTATCAATACCGGGTACTTTATATTTATTTTGCAATATGTTTTAGATCGAAGTACGATTTCTGTTGTTATGCCAATCACTTCATTTCAGAAACCCTCAAAAGTCCGTATTCCGGTTATCAAAGAGGTTATTTGTAGACTTCTTATACTAATAAATAAATATTTAATTTCCAGCGAAAATAGTTCAAATAATCTTCGGCCACTACGGCGTCGTGACGTGCGTGTGCCGCTCCGAGTGCAACATCACATCGGACTGCTACATCGCGTCGGGCTCCGAGGACTGCACCGTGCTGCTGTGGCACTGGTCAGTGCCGCGCCGGCTCATTCAAAAATTAAACATATATTTATTTGCAAGGGCTACTTACACTAATAAACATTAAAGATTGCCCATCATCATCAGCCGTCCACTGCTGAATATAGGCCTCCCCCATAGAACGCCACTTGGATCGGCTACTCGCCTCTTGCATCCAACGGTTCCCCACGGTTTTGACAAGGTCGTCGGTCCATCTAGTGGGGGGGGAGCCCATATAATGTTAAAATTACTAGGTGGTCGTCTTTTTCTTCCTTTGGAGAACCCGGGTCCTTTATAGTGCTACAAACACAGATTATTTAGCCTGTTGATAGCTCATGAACACAATTCCTCATACAAACATATCTCACCGGCGCGGGCAGGGGGCGAGGTAATATTCTATGCTTGCAATTGGCCGATCATTTGGATGACGTAATTTAGTGATGTGGTACGACTACTACTGAACAGAATAATATCGATAAAATTGAATAGGTAGTTAGCACCGCATTCTTGATTCCCTGACATATACGATTAATAATAAATTATTATATGGAAAACCTAGACAATACATACTTACTTTATAAATTAATCTATAATACTACTTATAATAAAACTCCAGGTCACATTTTTTTTGGATGGCACTCCTATCTATACTGAAGCCAAAACTGTATTTTTATTTTTGTCTGTCTGTCTGTATTTTGGCCACGCATCACGTCGAAGCTACTGAATGGATTCCATGACTTGCGATGTATGGAACCAATTCTCTTTTTGAGTCGTTTCTATCCACTTTTCCTTTATTTCTGGGATGTCTGGAAATCTAACAACAAAAAGCAGAAATACTTTAAAAAAACCGGGAACCTACTTCGATCAAAATATCGCGATATATGAAAATTCAAGTACCATTTTTTCATCTTCAGATGTTCTTCCATAAAATGTATATGGGACCACCTTTAGATGATACACTTTCAAACAACAAAAATAATTTTCAAAATCGGTCCACAATTGACGGAGAAATCAGTTAAAATACTTAAAAAAATACGTACAGTCGAACATTTAACCTCCTCCTCTTTTTTCGAAGTCGGTTAACAAATCCAAACGAAAGGTTATTATTTTTCCAAAATAATTAATAATAGTATATATATTAATTGTAAAGTATACATTGAATATCGATAAGTTATAAGTCTGCACTCGTACTCGCAGTGGCGAGAAGTGCATTTACATATGTCGTTTTCGTATGAGGGGAAGTTGTAGGTATTATTAGTCAACAGGATTTATAGTCTTTGGCTACAAAGGAGGGCTCCGGGCTCTCCAGGCAGAGAGGCAGTCTCGAGGCAGACCGAACCAGCGGGGGTTTTTAGGTGTTTGTCTATGGATTACTACTTTAGTGATTCGGAAGAAAGTGCAATGTCGTGACTGATAGGCATGGAGATCAGTTGGATATTTTTAGTTCCCGCGAAGCACGAAGGCATAATTTTTGCA
Source organism: Crocallis elinguaria (assembly GCA_907269065.1). NCBI lineage: Eukaryota > Metazoa > Arthropoda > Insecta > Lepidoptera > Geometridae > Crocallis > Crocallis elinguaria. The sequence continues at coordinate 11,543,473 of OU026076.1, read as the reverse complement.
TCAGTTTTGTTTTATTGTTATACCGCCAAAAAGAGACTTAAAATAACCGCAATCTGTTGACGTCTACATCAACGCTATGATCTATCATAGCGTTTTTTTGATTAATGACAAAAAATGGAGAGCCAAATTCTTCGAGAAGATTCGAATAGGGAGCCTCGCAGAGACGAGTAGCGGCATGTAAATAGGATTTCGATCCATAGCCTATTTTACCGTAGACCGTATTCCAAATAGATCATTGCGATTTTGTTACTATCAAAATATCCAATATGAAAAATATTTAATATTAATTTTATATTATTTTTTTTAGCTCAAAGATTAAGCATTGCCATTCAACGTGGCAATGCTGCCAGTATTTTGGGAACGTTGCCTACTGATAGTGGATGTGTAGATTACGATTGTAAATAGATTTGTGTGTATATTTTATAGTTGTTTTAGTTTATTTTGATGAATTTGTTTAACAAATTATTTTGATTAAAAGTGACTCCTTTAATATGTAATACGAATGTTACTTTGTTGTTCAGGTCGGCGCGTCACGGCGGCATCGTGGGCGAGGGCGACACGCCGGCGCCGCGCGTCACGCTCACGGGACACGACGCGCCCATCAACGGCGTGCTCGTCTCCGCAGAGCTCGGCCTCGTCATCTCCTGCTCCGTCAGTGAGTAGAGAGGGGCCGCGGCGAGTACGAGAGGGACCGCGATACGAGGCGCAGCCCAGTTTGAGATACGCTTTTAAGGGGCAGAATCCGGCGCTATCTTGCTCGCGCATCTCAACATATTTGAAGATAAACAATGGCTTAATATAATTATGATGCAATTCGGGTAAATTGCTACAATAAAATTACAAATCTTAAACAAAAAAATCATTTTGAGATGAGATTTTATGGTTTGCCCATTTCCATGTATGAAAACTTGATCGGATCTAAATGATACTTTTGCCGTATCTTTCTAATATTATTGCCAGCAACTTCACCGAATGCGATTTTTCATATTTATATTAAGTGATGATTTATCTTCAAAAGTGTGAAGACGCGCGAGTGAGGCGCGCCGCGCCGGATTCTGCCCTTTTTCATCTACGGCGTCATCATCCGAAAGACTACCGCCACCGCTTTTCACTTTGCACCACGAGCGGCAAACGTCTCTGTCATCGCAGTGGATTTTAGCTGGAACTGTTTGTGTTCGCAGACGGGCCGGTGTTAATTCACACGACGTTCGGCGAGGTGCTGCGCGCACTGCCGCCAGCGGAGGGCGTCGCGGCGCCGCGGCAGCTGGCGCTGTCGCGCGAGGGCGTCGTGGTTGTGGCATACGCGCGGGGGCACCTCGCCGCCTTCACGCTCAACGGCCGCCGGCTGCGGCACGAGACGCACAACGACAATTTCCAGGTCAGTGCGGTGTGACGCGGTCGAGTGGCGCCATCTAGTTGTAGCATCGAGTAACTAGATATACCTTATTTTATTTAACTTGTCATATTTTCCATTGATTACTATTTTTTATATAATTAAAGTTTTATTTTGATACTGATGCAGGGCGACATCTGACCAGTTTTTTTTTGCACTAATATTAATGCTGACCGTTCAAAGAAGTGTCGTTACAAGAGCGCTTTCTACCACATCCAAACTTTACAATCCATATCTCTTCACGAACTACGTAGATACATAGTTACAAATTTCTTTCGTTATCGAGTAGTAGTAAAAAAAGATACCTAAGTGTAATTGTTGAGTAATACGTTTTACAAAATTCACTCATTTATGGGATATTAATTAAGTTCGAACTTTTCGATTTAATTACTTAGGCTCCCTTGCGCCAAAAGCTAGTTTATCTACACCGGATTAAGATCGATAAAATTAAATAAAGAATCTGATGACGCAAGACAAAATGTTAATCCATTCCCGCCACTGCACCACTGCAATTCGCTGGGCTTGTCCCACCGCTGCACGGTCCGACGAGCCCACAACAAAGTGTTTGCTAACCCCCCGCCGTCCCTTGCCCGCTCAGTGCCTGGTGCTGTCCCGCTGCGGCGAGTACCTGGTGTGCGGCGGCGACGCGGGCGTGGTGGAGGTGTGGCGCGCCTTCACACTCGCGCCGCTCTACGCCTTCCCGCCCGCCGGCGCGCCCGTCTGCTCGCTCGCGCTCAGCCACGACCAAAAGTGAGTGCTTGATGCAACTACGACCTACCCACTCGCTAGTTCTAAACTACTCACTAGATCTGAAGTACTCGATTGTTTTGAAGTGCTGCTCACTAGTTCTGAAGCACTCACTAGCTCTAAAGTAATCACTAGTTCTAAAGTACTCACTAGTTCTGAAGTAAGTTCACACTAGATCTGAAGTGTTCGATTGTTTTGAAGTGCTTCTCACTATCTCTAAAGTATTCACTAGTTCTGAAGTAAAAGTACTCACTAGATCTGAAGTACTCGATTGTTTTGAAGGGCTGCTCACTAGTTCTGAAGCACTCACTAGCTCTAAAGTAATCACTAGTTCTAAAGTACTCACTAGTTCTGAAGTAAGTTCACACTAGAACTGAAGTTTTCGATTGTTTTGAAGTGCTTCTCACTATCTCTAAAGTATTCACTAGGTCTGAAGTAAAAGTACTCACTAGATCTGAAGTACTCGATTGTTTTGAAGGGCTGCTCACTAGTTCTGAAGCACTCACTGGTTCTATTTACTAGTTCTAAACTACTCACTAGATCTGAAGTACTCAATAAATTAGTTACTTAATTTACTATTTTTAAGCACCTAGCTGTTAGTTTTCCGAAGAAAATAAAATAAAATAAAATATGAAGTACTTACTGCTGACTTTTTTACTAATATTAAGTTTTATAATTTAATTTCAGGTTCCTGCTAGCGGGTCTCGAGAACGGCTCCCTGGTCGTGTTCCACATAGACTTTAACAGATGGCACCACGAGTACCAGCAGCGGTACTGAGACACGCCCTAACTTAGGCTATTTAAATCAATATTCAATTAATTCGTTAGAAGCGGCAAACGCGCAGTTAGACTAGTTATAGGCGTAAATGACAAAGCGTTTAGTAAACTCGTCCTGCACTGTTCTTTAGGTCAGGCGTTTAAAAAAACTAAAGAATTGGGGAGATGAGAAAAAAATCATGGCAACACACGTGAAGTTGCCATAAGAAAATAAAAAAATGTTGCCATTAACAATACTTCTATTTAATTGGAGTAAAGAACAGTGTGCACCGTTCCAAAATTAATGTTATTCAGATCCGTACAGTTGACAACTGTACAATTGTTGATTTGAATGTTCTCGGAAAGTTCTGCTGATAGGTAATTTATACAAATTGGGTTGTAATAATCGTTACATTAATGCGATTTATGAATTAATGAAATGGCGTGTACTTAATATTTAATTACTAGTTGACATTCCAGTGAGTTATTTGTTTGGCTGATGAAATCATATTTTATTAGAATTTATTTTAAATGAATTTTATTTTATAATGAATTATTTGTAGTGCCATAGGTGAATAACAATTGCAATAAGACGAGATGATTGATTTTTTTAAAACTATCCTAATTAATAAGATCTCTTTCTTACGTCCATATTTATTTGAGTATTATTTTTTATCACTATATTGTAAGATTCTTCAATACATTTCAAGCGAGATTATATATTATTTTATAATTTATGAAATAAAATATGTAATATATTGTTTAATTGACGCTGTAAATACTTTAATTACCTATTATGTCCGTAATAAGTAGGTATATAACTTTCCGTGTCATTATACTCTGAAAAACTATTATTATTTATTAAGCTTCATTTTTTTTCTACGACTTGTTGAGTATTATTTAAAACATTCCATTTTCGTTTTTATATCTCTTCTTTATCGTGGTGGTGGGTAAATAAGTACTTATTTTTTTTATTATTATCGATGACGTTGTTGTAATTGATTATTCTTGGTTTTTATTAAAAGGTTAATTATGAATAATTTTTTGTTTCTTTTTTATCAACCTCTTAATCGATTTCCTTTTATTTTATTTGCTTGGGTATCTAAGTATAAAAAAAATGTTTCGAAAACGTAGCTCTAATTAAGATAAATTGTTGTAAAATGAATGAAGCGTTGTTAACGAAAGGAAAGATTGCGCGAAAGTGCCAATACGTAAAAGTAGTCATTTTCGCTAATTGAAACTATGTCAATAACTTAGGTAATTAGAGGTTAATATTGTACTTATGCTAAATTATAATTGAGCTAAGTCACGTCACAGAGGCATTACAAAAACATAGTTTTGTAAGCATCTCGTGACAATGTATGCTATATTTTTGCATTATCCGCACCGCTCCTTCCTTTTTGTGATTTAGGCTATGCACCTAGTCTTGTTGTAAAATAGAGAAAAAACTTCGTCTTTACCTATCCCTGTGCCAAAATGATGAGAGACAAGACAAACCCTTATCTAAAACATACCTACACTATATAGGTAAGCTTCTAATAGGCCTGGCATAATTATAATCAGAACTAAATACCGTTTCCTTCAGTAAATGTACTTATGTAGAAAAAGGCGAATATTATAATGTACCTAGCTTATAGATAAGCTTTTGGTTTTATAGAAAATTCTATAGTCCAATTTTATTGTAGTTCTTTAGATAAATTATTGTACAAATAATTCTCGAACCCTTATTCTCACGTCCCACTGTAGTGTCTATCTTAGAACCCAAGTGGTTGTCTGTCTATCTTCTAGCTAGTTCTATCCTATTTAATAATACCTATCCTTTAGCTGTGCTTGTAGGAAGATTATTTGTTACATTAGACTTTGGGTTATTGTAAAGTTAGCTTTTTAGAACGTCGAATTTATGTTCAACCTTTTCCCTAACCTAAACCGTTACAAATATTTTGTTTCGTGCGATGTTACTATATCAAAAAATTACCATAGTTATCTGTAAAATATTCTAATACACGCAAATTCACGCATTCATTTGAAATTTTGATCAACACACGCGCTACACGCAATTCTGTCCATTAATGTTAAGGTTTAGTTATAAATACTTACCTATGTGGTTAATGTTGGTTTAGAAATTTAAAATAACGTTTTAAATTAGTAGTTGTAAGGCACCTTGTATAAAATTCACTGTCCATTTACATGTAAGCTAAACCAAAGTAAACGTTTAGGAAATACCCAAAAAATCACGCTTTTTCGCGTATAAACACTTAATTATTAAAAGTAATGCCTAGTTTAATCCAATACCTGCTCGTACATTGATGAAATGACATGCTGTGACACGAAATTGCTTCTAACAATACGGTAGAAAAATTGAAGTTTATAGTTTAGTCTAACATAGCGTAAAGGTAGAAATAGCAGTTTAGCAGTAGATAAAATCATCATTTTGTAAAGCACTTTCAAAGTGTTAATAGTTGCTAATAAATAATCGCTTCGCTTATTCCACGTATTAAACACGAAACTTTCCAGAAAACTCAATATTGGTGTCCAATATTCAAATCAATGTAGGTACATAATTATACTCCATTTAAATAATAATTTTATTATAGAAAAAGTCTTTGTTGCTTCAGCCTAGAAGTATTTTGTTACTATTTTCAGAATCACAGAATTAAGTAGTAACAAAGAGTACCAACTGTAAACAATTTAATAGCACTTGCATTATATGCGATTGTTGTAACTTAACGGGTTACGTTTATTAGTTATATTAGTATGTTGTCTAATATACTGATACTTCTGTATTTCTCACTTGTTTTATTGCTATTATTTTATGCACATTGCGAAAACTTTGATTTGTTCCCGAAAAAAAATTGCTATTGTAATTTCCTATCAAAAAATGTTTATATTTTGTAAGCTGACTTTGGTACCTAATTTTGCTATTCTATTGCTAATTTGCATTGTAACATCTTTTCGATAATTGTTTACACTTGGAGGCAGTTAATGTCTGTAAAATAAGTTGGTTATGCTAAGTATATGGTGCGTTTGTATGTAAATGAGATCTTGAGTAATAAATAAATTGCATTGACTATGCAAGTTTCATTTTTTTACTTACGTACTTACAATTTCAGCAGTGAAGTGGGATTGACATCCTATGACCCCGTCTATTACCAACTGAATTTCACCAATCGCGCTGTCCACCTAGTTGGACGGTTAATATTTTGTTTTTCTTAACTGGCAACCTATTTAGTTTGTTTGTTTAGTCATTAGTAATCTCAATTTTAAATATTAACGGTCAAATTATCTATGGATTACTTAATCGTTGGAACACCTCGCCTTTCACCAACCTTAGAAAAAATTATAGTGACAGGAAAACGATCGAGGGGTCGGAGCCCGAAAAGATGGTCTGATCAGGTCACAGGTGGCTGACCTACTAGGCACCAATATCAGTGAAGCTCTGCACTGCGCCACCGATGGACACAAGTGGCGGAAAATAGTCAACGACAAGCTTGGTCGGGGCCATCACGATGCTCAGCAGTGAGCGAACGACTAAAGGAGGAAAACCTCAACTATACGAGAAACTGGCAACGAAACTTATTTTGTTATACCAGTAAGACTGTGACAAGAAAATGATTATATTGTACTACAGACCCGCCCCGGCTTCGCGCGAGTAATAGTTTGACCTTCATATAAACTTACGGTAGCCCTTGAGGTATGACCTGTGGGTATGACCCATGTGCCAGCCATTGCTCTCCTCAACTGTTACTGAGGGAAGAGGGCGACCCACTACACGATGCCGCCGCGAGCAGAACCATTTTCGTGAGCATGACTGCTCTAGTTGCTTACACAGAAACATAGGACAAATGATATACTAGGGGATTGTAGGGTGATCGGTGATTATCAGCCGTGAATCCCTAGTTTCCTAACCTCATAAAGTGCTTGAACCACTTCTTTGTTGTGTTGTATGGCTTTGCCTTGGTTAAGATGTTACTTAAGCTGTTTACAAACGTAAAATCCTCTTCTCTACTCCGACTTAGCATGATAATTGAAATAAAAACTATTTCAATGTTTTAAATTTTTTTTAATAGCTTAAATTCTAAGCGGTTGCCGGCACGGGCTGCGGCAGCGGCGCGGGCGCCAGTGAGCGCACGTCGCTGGTAGGCTCGAGGGGGACGGGCTCGTCCTTGGGCTCTGTGACCAGGATGTGGTCGGGCTGAGGCTTCTTGGGGCCGTTCTTGCCTTGCTGGTCCCATGGCAACATGATTTTGACCTGAAATGAAATTGAATTGATAAGTGATGGTTTATTATTATACTGGCTTCTGCCTGCGGTTATACCCGTTTTGCATGGGTATTCCCACAGGAACTGTGCATTTCCGTTTTGTTATCCTGGATAAAAAGTAGCCTAAGTTACTCTCCTGACTGTATACAAAAAAAAATACAAAAAAATCAGGCAAATCTGTTGCTGTTGCTGCATGAAAAAAGAACAAACAAACATACTTATCATATACTACCAAGCAGCAGCAGTTATGATTCCCAGCAGCCATTGAAAAGAACGCAACCGTACCACACAAACAACATTGACACAGAATTATGGTTAAGGATTATTCAATAATATGTCCAGCTTGCACCGTACCAGAGCCTATATGGGACAGACCCTACAATAAACAAGCTGTTTTACTCTTCCACTCATAATTAGATCACAAGTCATTGAGTGGCTTGCAATCCCTGAATGGTGGGTAGTAATTACATCAAATAGCTGATAATCCTGAATACTACAATTTTGGAGTCTTCAAGACAAACATTCACCAGTATCTAGACAAGCATAACACATTGTTAACCGCATCATTGTTTAACATCATATGAAATTGTAGTCAAATGCAAGCCTATTCAGTATAAAAAAACTGAATGCAATTTTAACTGGTGATCACTATATAATTGATAAATAAATATCTAGCTGGTAAAATACTTTGCAATCTTTTTAGCCACTGAAAATATTGATAAATCCTGCATGATAGCTACTTCCAGTTCCGCATACAACAGTGGGAGGGGCAGAGAATGCACACGCTCAGACCTGACATAAACTTTGGTGAAAGTAATACTATAATATAAAAGTAGTGCAAGCTAATAATCAAAAATAATCTTTACCTTAATACCAAGTACTCCTTGTCTCAGCAATACGTGTCTTGTGGCAGTGTTTACATAGTCATTGCAGGGGTCTCCGGAGTGGATCATCAGACCATCAACAAACTTCATGGACTTGGCACGCTGGCCTCTCAGCTTGCCTGAGACAACTACTTCACAGCCACGGGCTCCAGACTCCATGATGAATCGAAGAACACCATAGCATGCACGACGGACAGCCAGACCTAGAATAATATATCAGATGCTAATCCATACAAATAAATGAAATCAAAGTGTCTGTAATGTCAAAATAAAAGCTTTTTACTAAATGTCTATGAAAGTATATACAGCCTGTCTGTTTGTTCCAGCTAATCTCCAAAATGGCTGGACCGATTTTGACAGGACTTTCACCAGCAGACAGCTGACTTTTTATAAAGTCAGCTTACTCCTTATGGAGTAACTTAGGCTTGTTTTATGTGGGGAAGCTACAGGGCACAGCTAGTTTAGGACTAATTTTACATGAAGAGATAAATTCTGAAGAAACACTAAAGTTCTGAGTGATTTGCACCCTTGATAGTTTCTCATCAGTCAGTAGTTATTGAAGCTTCACCTAACACTAACCATAATCAAATTAAGATAGTAATTATGTTCTGTAACTAAAATGATAGCAATATGCAAAACCCTATGAAAATACAAGTAGAATAACGAATTATTATGCTCTTATTAAATTATTATTATAAATGATGATTTGATATACATGCTAAAAGGCCATTGAGCAATTTGTCTCAACAGTTACTTTACTATGGATGATAGAAATGGTTTGTTACCTTTACAAAATAGAAAGCTTGAATCATCAAGCTCCCAATCAAGAGCATAAGGTGTTCAATATAGTCCCAATGAAAAACAATGCAGCTATGTCTCAGCTAGCAATGTCAGGTATGGGACAAATTTCAATGATATGGTACTCTCACTTTGCTACAGGCATCATAATAATGTCATATAATTTCTGTGACATTATCTAGTAAAACCATATTCAAATTCAAAGGTAAACAAATTAAAATTTGCAACAAGTTACATTTCAAATCACAATATAGCTGAGATTGTCACAGTCACAGAATATAACTTACACTGATATTTGCCAGCGTCAAAAGGAAACTATCCGCTATACTAACCTCCTATAAGTTTGTATCGGAGAGATTCGGCCTGCGCGATAGCGCAAAGACCGCGGGTGGCGACCTTCTCCGCGTACAACTCTACAGATTGTTCGGGAATGTTGAACCTCTTCTGAACTACAGACGTAAGTTCACGGATTCTGCGGCCCTTCTCTCCGAGCACGCTCTGGGTCCTGGTCGCCATGATGATGATTTCAGACTTGGTGGGAGTGACACGCACTTCCACGCCGGAGTAGCCATCCTCGGCCAGCTCCCGAGTGAGAAACTCATTGAGTTCCGCCTTGAACACTCCGTCTCCGACGAACTGCAATGTTACGGAGAGGTTATGTTTTGACCATTTCCTTTTTCACACTTTTCAAACGTTGTAACACTTTAACATTATCTCGAAGGAATATGAACAAGAACCAAAAGATTATTAACGAGCATTGTTTGGATTTGAGGAAAGAAACAGCCAACAACATCTCGTTAGTACCGAAACTTAGAAACATCCACTGACATCATAATTTTCACAATCAAAACCGAACTAAATCCTGTTTTGGTATGTGCTTTAGGAACAGTAACACGGTTTCGTGAACGTATTTTACATTATTTACACAGAATAACGACGTACTTTTCGCTTTTTGGAAATATTGTTCACCGCCATGATTGCAAAGCAGCTGAAAAGGCCGGAAAGAGAAAGACGACCAAAATGTCAGTGTCAATACTGTCAAATTGCTAAGGTTGAAAGTTGAAAGGCTGCGTTCAATTTTTTTTTTACTTCTAGACTGCGTTCATTTATATGAATATTGCTAACTAGAATATATTCGGGCTATAAATACGATGCCTATAATTATTGGCATCTTCACGCAATTTATTACATTATGAAAACACAGATCCAGTTTTCTAATATTGCGACTTAAGGACTATGTATCCAGGTCAAGAAATAAATGAAAAAGAAAAACATATCAGCTAGTGTTGCGAGGGTGTCAGCGTTTTTGTCCGAATTCTTAAGATTTCTATATAAATAATTATAAACCGGTAAATTTATTTTTAGCACAATTTCTAATCGGGTCTTTATTTAAGGTATGCGCTTTCTCAGCTATATCGTTTCTGTTTTCTACAGTAAGTTTTTCCGTTTAGATGTGATTCCTGTGAAACAGATATCTTTCAGGCTCGTATCTAATATCGATACTCGTTATAGTAACACCAGCGGCGCAAGTACGGATCTATTCGGGTCGCTAAAATTGACAGTTCAAATCGATAAAGTGGGTTTTATCGTATGAACTGTCAAATTTATCGAATTTTCTGTGCAAGTACGGATCTTTTCGATAAAATTGACAGTTAAAATCTATAAAACCCACTTTATCGATTTTAACTGTCAATTTGATCGAATAATACCCACTTTATCGATTTTAACTGTAAATTTTATCGAATTTTATTTATCGAAAAGATCCGTACTTGTGCCGCTGTTTCTTAATTGGCACAACGCCAGCAATGGCAGCCATTTTATGCGACAATATGAGTTGCAGGTATGCATCTGAGTCAATATAATATATGTCACACGGATGGTTTTTGGAACGTTGGATTGGAATGTGAATGGAGTGCTCGTGTATAATGTGGGCTCTATCAGCTACTTTTTATCCCGGGAGAATGCACGAATCCAGTGCGAACGTGGGTGAAGCCGCTGGCAGAAGCTAGTAATCTAAATATTCTTTTAAAAAAAAAATAGGGTATGGGTCCTACTGGATATTTTTTACTAATAAAACACGTAATATTACACCAATATTTTATTTAAAACCTGACTACATTCACCCAAACCAAGTGCTTTAATATTTAATTAGGTGTTCAACATACTTCTGTAGGTAATCAAATACAAACACACGAATATATTTATTGCACAGATAGTCATCAGCGAAAATCCAACAACTAAAAACAATTTGATAACAACCATTTTAAAATAATTTATTTCAACTCAAATACTTATTGCGATCGTTTACAGCTAAATAAAACAAGTAAACAGATGGTACATAATGGAATGGTAAATAAAATTTATTTTGTCATAAAAATTGAGCTAAATAAAAAAAGTGATGTTTCTATTATCATGATAAAAATCAAACTGCCTAAATATTGTGACAAGAGACTAAATTTAAACATGATTATTTCACTAACACAACATGTATAGTGCAAATACTTATCAGTCTAACTTATTCATTTTAATCCTTATCAATATTGGACCTTTATAATTATACGAAATTAAATACCATATTTACTCCCGTATACAATATAAAACATACTGATTTAATACAACTATAATTTGATTTGACGACATTCAAATACACTAGTTAAAACTAGAAATAATTAATACAGAAATCATTTATTCAGAAAGGAAAAGGTATTTCCAGCATTGGTTTGATTTTTTGAACAGATTTTTACATATTATGTGGTATTTATTCAAATACATAGCAACATTGATCTGTTATTTTATGTAAGTCTGGCAACTCAGACGTTTTGTTCGAAGTAGAACTGCAATATGTTCATCTAGTAAACCATATGAAAGTAGAAATTTTGATTTATATATTACGTAGAGTAAAATAAGTCGCTTAAGTCAAATAATTCTTACACCACCTTAGTTTACGCGTTATCATTAACATATAAAATGTTCTTCTTAATACCAAAACAGATGTTTATCGCTATTACCTGTGAAACGAAAGAAAAAAAAATGCATTAGTAAATGTATTGTTTCTTTTTTTTCATAATGGTCGTTTGAAAAACACTTAATGGGCCGGCTTTATGCTTACCATCAGGCAAACGACAAGCTCGTCTCGTTCTCACATAGTATTAAAAATGTCTATCTATCTGAATAACTAGTGATCCAGCACGTGAATTAAATTCCATGATCACAATACGTCGTAGTAATTTTTACAAGGGTCATAGCACTCTCAGGCTCTCTTATAGCGCTTATAGGTTACCACTTTTTTAAAACATATAGATAGCTACATTGCAATTAAAATAAGAATAGTCCTAGTTCTTTTTTAAGGTGTATGGTAATGAGACGAGCTGGTCGTTTGCCTGATGGTAAACATAACGCCGGCCCATAACAATTGCAGTGCCAATCAGAACTATGAAACACAAAGGCCTGCGCGGCACTGCAGTGCGCTCGTTACCCTGAGACATTAGGTATTAAGTCTCATAAGCCCCGTAATTTAACTGGCTACTCTGCTTATCAAACCGGAACACAGTAATGCTTGCACACTACTGCTTGGCGGCACACATAACGAGCAAAGCGGTGATACCAACCCAGACGTAAACTCGCAGAAAAATTAGTCCCTCCACTAACAAAAACGCCTAGTGGCTTGTTGTGGCGTCATCACTCGATTTTTGCAAAAATAAAGTGTTAAAGAAATATTTTTTATTTGCTATTCTAATAGCCTATCCTATCCCACAAAGAAAAAAAGAATGGTGTGCACTCACTGCTGCACTTGGTCCAAGGGCGGCGCCATGCGGCACACGAGCTGCACGGCGGAGGCCACAGCGGTGGCCAGCGGCGCCGGCACACCGGGCCGCGCCGCCGCGCGCTCCGCCACCGCGCGCAGCTCGCGGAACGTGTTGCGAGTGTACGGGTTGCGCCGCGACGCGTAGCGCCACGTCACGAAGTAGTAGTACACGAACGGCGTCATAAGGCCGCAGTACCCGCTGCAACCGACACCCACACACACGTTATTGATCAACTGATCAACTAAACATAGGTACTTGGAAATGGAATTAACATTCACTAACAAGGATTGGCGGACGACTAAAAAAAATTGACAAAACCTAAAACCGATATTCTGATATCCGATAATTACCTATTTCTACCAAACGCAGCGACATCCATCGTCTGGCAACATTAAATAGCTGCCATCTTTCTTTCCAGGTAAATGTTGCCAGAACAAAAAATGCTGCCTGGTTTGGTAGAAATATAATCCCGCTTTTCAAAATTACCTGAATGCGTTCTGTCTGTAAAGACGTACTGAGCCATGTAAAATGGAAGAAGAAACAAGATCGATTGGCATAAAAAGTTTTTTATAATGTAGTTTCAATTAATTTTTTTGTTGACTGTACTTTTTATGTAGAATTTGTAAATATAGGAAATCTGCAAAAGTTAAGGATGGCCTTCTAAGAACATTTTCTGATAGTGATATACAGTACATATATACACCATTACCACTGTTTGGGTGAAATACTGTTAGTAAGGTACGTTTTTCGTGCTGACTTAAAAAACAATTATCTAATTATGTTCTATGGTTAGGTTAGACCTATAAAGCGATACGTGCACAAATACGATAAAGGGACTAGAAAGGCGATCAGCAGGTTGGTTTTAATTCACTCGGAATGATTCCGTGTAGGAAGCGCATGTTTCTGATCGTTTATATCTCTTTTATTATTCAGCTGCGTTGTCAAAAACGGAAAATTTCTATCGGGATGCGATTACGAAATATAAACAATCAAGACAGTCGCTTCCGACACGGATATCATTACGAGTGAATTACAATAACCCGGCAGCAGATAGAAAGTACTCACAAAAGAGCCATGAAGGCCACTAGTGGGAACAAGACGATCTCAGCGAGCGCCGCCGCGCGCAGGATGTTGCGCGACTGGAACTCCACCAGAGAGATGAGCAGCCGCGCCACCCACATGGAGTTCTGGCCCAGGGTCTGGAAACCAAACAATAAAATAAAAAATTAAAATGATATTTTTTTTCAAAAAACCAGAATATTTTTTTTTCAAAAATTCTAATTTTTTTTATTTCTCTATCAAAAATGTATATATCTACATACAAACAAGGTGAGGACCTTCTTTTAAGTATGAAAATATTTGTGCCAGAGGGCCCCGCTCTTCCATAAAAAAAAAAAAAATTATCCATTACAGAATATTACAAATGACAAGGTAGGTGTAACAATTTATTACATAATTTAAAATAAACACAAAAAGTGTGTGTGTGGTAACTATCCAGTACCTTAGTTTAGATTTAAGTTATTTAAGTATATATGTTTATAATTGTAGATATTATTATATGTAATGCTCAATTTACCGGCACTGTAGTCAGTCGGAAGACGTCCATTGCGGAACGTTAGCCTGCGCAAAAATATGGAGGCGTCTTTGTAATCGATATTGATGCTAACTGGAGAATACCACTGCCCAATGCCCATTCCTTGAATATTCTCTTAGGGTAATCTACACCGTAAAACGATCTAAGAACAGAATTAGAAAAGCATCGGCTAACCCGCTCAATCACATTCGTATACAGAAACAAAGATCGCGTAAGGTCTAAGCTAATAAATAAAAAAATAATAAATAAAAAAAATTAGTTCGCTTATATATGAGTTGATAAATATCAAACGTCAATATGTCCTTGATAAGTGAAAAGAAGATAGACCAATATAATTGTTTGCAGATGCAAACGACATTGTTTCGGAGATTTTATCGTTTAATTTAGCTTATTTTGACAATGTTTATCCCCGACTACGTAGAAATATAACGAATTACGTTCAAACATCCTCAAAATCCTTAAAACTGGTTGGACATATTGGATTTTGAACTAAATCAATGGACATATTTGTTTTTGAAAAAAAAGTCATGACCGGACATAACAGAATTTGATTAAAAACACTGTGACGAAATAATGGCGCCACGGCTAAGGGTTGCCACCGAAGACATACTGGGGATTGAAACTACTACAGTTAGGTATTAAATAATAAAATAAAAACTATTTTATAAAAATGGCTAAAATCTCAAAGATAAATTCAAATTCAAAAGCAATAAAAGCCCCAAGTGAGCACTTATGAAGGTTCAAATAAATTACTCTAACAGCGGGCCTCTGTAACGCTCGTCTACCAGATAAACTTTTATAAAATATGTAATGGTACTGTAATCTTGTGGCCAACTTCCGGCTCCTTTATCAGGACCCTGGATATCATCTAGAATCAGAGTACTTATAAAGATAAATCAAACAAGCCTAAACTCGATGGAGTTACGTCATTTCGTTACAGAGTTCCTGTGACCACATTCCTGCTCCATCATCAGGTCCCTGGATCTCATCTAGGATCAGAATCTTGTAAAGACAAATCAAACGAGCCCAAACTCGATGGGGTTATGTCTGTTTCATTACATAGTTCCTATGATTGCCTTCCGGCTCTATCATCAAACCAGCTCTGTGCCATCATTATATTGCATTGTTATCCGATTCACAAATATATGTAAAATTTCAGCTCAATCAAACACCGAGAAGTGGGTCAAATTTAGCTTGCAAGATTTGTCCTAAACAAACAAAAAATGTTTACATACATACATACATATGTAACATACAAATTAAATCAAAGCTAGTAAATAATACAATAAAGATAGTTATGTATTCAAAATTTATAGTAGTTTACTTAGTGAGGATATCAAAATGCCATTGTGGTGGGCTGGTGGCAGCCCTGCGACTAGTTTAACTTTAGCTAAAGTAATAACAATTTGACTTATAATTTTCGCTTTTCCTCTGCTTTCTTTTGCTGCGTCTTTATATTACTTCTTTTCCTGGCTTTATCAGGGTCAACACTTTTAACATTTGAGTCCATTTTCACTAATATAAACTAATTAAAATTAATTTAAATCACAGAGCTACGCCGAGTTAGCCATTAATGCAAACACTAATTCCCGCCATCATAGCCAAATGGATTGATTTGATTGGACGGTTGGGACATATTGGTTTCTGTTACGAATGCCTTTATGGACTTAATGTATTTTGAAACAAACCGAGGTTTTCACTCGCGGTTTTTACAGCAAATAAGTGGACATATGTGTAATTTTAAAATTCCAGAATGATTAGTTTTTATTTTACTATATGTTAGCATAAAAAAACAGTTTTTTGTCCATAGTGGACATATTGACGTTTGATATTTATCAACTCATATATTATGTATCACAACTTCAGACTCTGCGATTTATTTATTTATTTGTTTACATATTGTAGTTATGTCCCCACGTATCAGCCTTCAACACGGATTTTAGAGACTTCCTGTATTTTTTTTTTTTTTTTTAGTACGTCAACGACTTGACTTGCACCTCGTTCCCTCCATTTTAGTTTTTAAATGGTGGTAGCTCCGACCCGCCCTACGTCCGGCGGCAGTGGTCGAGGATAGCTTCATTATGTTGAGAGTCCAAAAAACTAACGCTTTATCTACAATTTATTTCACATTTTATTGTGGGGGCCTGGGTATTGTAAAATTTATTTATTTACTTGTGTCTTTAATTGTGTCTTAATAAATAAATAAAAATATTACACTCTGCAGTTCAGGGGTAATATTGTGTACTCGTAAAAAAAAACTAAAATTTAGAATTAGAAAATGACACAATAGACTGGACATCATTACCTTGTTACAAAAATTAATAACATTTAAGTTTTGGACGTTCAACATTGTCCGGTCCTAGCGTCATATTTACAAGTTTATTCACAGCAAACAATGTGTTTGTATTTTTAATGTTATATATAAACCTTGATAAAGAACAATGAATAACCGTTTATCGTAATAGCTTAGCTTAGTTCTAAGTAACAGAGCAAAGGTTAGTGCCTTATCCTATTTATGTGATACAGAAACAATTTATAATTGCAATTTATATATTATACTAGCACTTCTGCCCGCGGTTTTCACTCGCGTTCCCACAGGAACCGTGCTTTATTCCGGGATAAAAAGTAGCCTATGTTACTCTCCGGTCCATAAACTATATCTATGCCAAAAATAACGTCGATCCGTTGCTCCGTTACTGGGTGAAAGTAGGACCAATCAACAAACCAACAAACACACTTTCGCGTTTATAATATTAGTAGGATTAATGACGAGAGCGCGTTTTTTTATATTTTGCTACCTCTACGTCCGTCGAACTCTGCGACATAAAACTTTAAAACAATATGTCAGGCAATTAAGAAAATAATAAGGAACTTTGTCAGGAATAGTTTTTCCGTTTTGGTACTAAAATAAATGTAAAAACTAACCAGGCTATAAGTAGTTGACCTCCGGAGTACATTGACCCTCTTTTGGGATACATACCAATTCAAACTGAGGCTGTTTATTATTTTATAACAAATAGTGATAAGGGGAAACAATCTTAATCAAAGATAAGTACTCGAAATGGACACATTCGAGAATGGCTGCTTTAAACTCACAAGATAGTAGTAGTAACGCGTTTAACTCAAATCGTGTTCTGAGCAATCTCCTTATACGAAAACCCAGTCACATTTAAGTTTTCGAGTACCGTACCACAAAATAGAGAGTTGAAAATGGCACTTATATATAGGTACAATAAAGACGCCGCTACATCAAACCAAACTAATCCAGGAGAAAGTAAGGCTAGCTATCAACTCGCTACAGATTGTGCGCTTTTAATATAGTTACTAATAATTTCATGACATATATTTTATAGTGTTTACCGACACTAGCGGATGTTCACACAAATATATACATCATAAAAATAATAATTTCATGTTCTTTACCTCAATTAAACCACCAAACAAATTATATCATACGCCTCCAGTATCTTTTCAAACCACACGAAACTCGGATACTTCACGTTGCTAACATTTGTAATAAAAAAAAAGATAACTTGGATACTTACGTCCAGGATGGTCAGTGAGTAGGAAGCGGCGTGAAGGAGCGCGAACAGGAATATTGGCGTCAAGATCACTGTGCTGTTGGTTAAGGAAACATCGCAGGAAACAACAATGGCGCATTATCATTTCGAGCTCCAAGATACAGGCCTAGTGCCTAGTTTGGGGCTCGCCGATAATCCTGTGTTAAATTTAAGTGTTTGTTTCTTTTGTTAAGTAAAATAACAATGTACCGTTCTTTTTTGGTAATAAATATTATCTTATCTTATATTTAATTTGCAGTTGTTTAGACGGAATATATATTTCCCGCAGGTCATATCAAAGCATATGTTATACAAAGATGCATATATGCGTAGGCAGAAGGCATACAACTCAAGCGCCTCCTGGCGACTAGGTATACTCTACTCTTATTCTCCTTAGCTTAAACTTAAAAATGAATCGTTAATATTGGATTAAAAACATTTACTAAACAAAAACATAACTTTTAGACGCTTATTTAGGTAGATAGTGCCTAAAGATAAACGTCTAAAATTATTAGAATGGAGTTAGACACCGGCACAGAATATATAATAATAGGTATTACAACGGTTAGACACTACTTTAATCAAGATTTGTGGTTTTTATATTTAAACACGCGACCAGGTCATGTTTAGGAGTTAGACGCTGTTTAACACGTGTTTAATTTTTTGTGGACCCGCTATGTTAACTTTTTGTAGACAATGATTCAAATTAACAATATTTCAAAATAATTTAAAAGATATCAAAAGAAATGACATTCAAATTAGTATATCTCCAAAAGATAAAAGAAATACTATTCCTTACTAGAAAAATAGATAACGAACCAACCACAACTAATTTAACTAGTGTCGTAATTGGTCTTAGGACTTAAATCTATACTCTATTTAGACTTCAGACAATGGTTGGACGGAAAGGAGAAATTTATGACCCTGCCTCGACTCTTCAGTTATTACATAAAAAACTCTCACCTACACTCGTCTACATTCTAAAATGTGATATCTTATCAAAAAAATAACAAGAATTAGATTGAAAAAGTTTGCAATCTGCAACATCAGTAAGTTTTTCATCAGAACTCAGTAATGCTGTAGTAGTCGCAGACTGACAAGAAATATAGACGGGCGCTTCGAATTCGAACACCTGAAGTCAACAAAGTAAGCCGACCAGCTGATAAATACAAACCTATCGGGCTAAACGACATACTACAATCAAAATATAACAAAATACATTAAATAATAGGACTATCCAAAAAGTACGTAGTTCTTCACCCGCTCTAAACAAGAAAGCCCCAAGCCCCCTATAGCAAACAAGTCAAGGGTGACAACAGTGTCTGTATACTTCAGATGTGAGTGTCTGCTAAAGGAATTCACAAACACTCACAAGTACCTATCAGCCGGCTTACTTTGCCTTAAACAGCGGCTCCTTGGCGCTCCGTCTACGTTATCCTGTTAGTCTATGGTTTTGTGACGGCGCGCTTATCTGATTAGCATGTAGATAGTGTTGACGTAGCAGGCGACCTTCAAATTCGTGTACGATTTGTTTTATGTATACAAATGTGGGAACATTAGTTGACTAAAAACCTACTTATCTTACCTACTCATCTAAATTGACGGACAAACAAAATAATGACATTTTTAATTTAAATATGACATTGTATAATTTGACATATCGTCATAGCGACATATTGTATTTTGACACTAATTTATTTATTAGTGAATTTACTTTGACTCAGGATACATTGTACCTGTCAAAATTTAATAAAATAATTATTGCTAAGTTGTTAGCATTTAATATTGAGAACTCCGTTATATGTAGTATAACGCAGACAAATGACAATCTCATTGTTAGTAGTGTTACTAATGAGAGCTATTTAGATCAAGCGTCAGGTTACAATAATTTAAACTGACTAGTCCGACAATGGAAAAGCTCAATACCCCACATGTAGTACAAGTCAATAAAAGCATTTCCAGCAAAAAGGTAGATCCCGTTATTTGTAGTGATTTACCGACGACAGAGAAGCATCAAATGCAAAGTAATGAATTAATTTTATATCACCAAAATATTAATCGCTTCTCAGGCAAAATTCTAGATATCGAGTTATTGACCGATAAGTACAATCTAGACATTTTATGCTTCTCTGAAACATGGCTGAAGCCAAATACAATGCAATTCCATGTAAACAACTATGTAGTCGCCAGTACGTTCAACAGGGTGTCTGCTGAAGGCGGGGGCTCAATAATATTATTGAGAAATAATTTGAAATTTAAAGAACGAAGTGACGTAGTGGCTTGCTCTGTGGAACGAGTCTGTGAGGTTGCCTGCGTTGAACTAGCTGGATATATAATTTTATGTGTGTATAGACCTCCTGCATCTTGTTTTACCCACTTTTTACTGATTATGGAAGAGATTTTAAGAAAAATATTTAAATGTAAAAAAAGTATATGTATATGTGGTGATTTCAACATAGATTTATTAGGACAGTCATCAGATAAACAAAAATTTGTGTCCCTATTTGAGTCATTTGATTTGAAATTTCTGTTTACAGAACCTACTAGGGTATGTCATTCCTCTGCTACCTGCATTGACAACATCGTTGTTAATTTTAGTGTTAAACAAAAAAGTCTATTAACTGGTGTTAGATCCGACCACATGGGACAGAAAATAGGCTTAGAAAATAATACTAAATCTATAGACGCTAAGATTGAAATACGAGCCCTTACAGATAATAAATTAGAAATACTAAATGAAAACATAGATTCTAGACTAGCCCTCGCGAATTTTCCACTTGAAGACCCAAATGATATCTATGCAATGTTGTCTTCAATTATTTGTAATGAATTTGGCAAAGTGTGCCCCAAGAAAACAGTAAAAGTAAAGAACAGATTTCAATTTAGTGACTGGGCCACTAAGGGTATTAGAAAAAGTAGAGATGTTATGTACGAATTATATTATAAAAAATCACTCACTAATAACAAAAAATTTCACGAATATGTCAGTCAATATTCAAAGATTTTTAAACGCGTATGTATGCAAGCTAAATCCAACTACATTAGGGATAAAGTAACAAAATCTAATAATAAAATCAAAACTGTTTGGAAAATTATTAACACAGAAACTGGTAAAAATAAAAACAGAGATTGTGAATTTAAACTAAAAATTAACGATAAAGTAGTTACTGATCAACTCGATATAGCCAATGAGTTTAATAAGTTTTTTACAAACATACCATTGGAGGCTACTAAATCACTAGACTCTTCTCCAGCAAAAGCAGAAATGCTTTTGCAAAACAGCTTTTCTAAATTAATTCCGGATTTTAGTTTTCGTTACATAACAACCACTAGTATCAAAAAAGCGTTTAAATCTATCAATATGAAAAACACCGAAGACTTGTGGGGTATATCGGTAAAAGTAATAGGATCCTTAATTGATACAATTGCGCCCTATCTAGTTATTATTTTTAATCTTTCTATAGATCAGGGTGTCTTTCCTGATCTAATGAAACACAGTAAAGTCACCCCTATTTTTAAATCTGGTTGTAAGGACACCCCCTCTAACTATAGACCAGTTTCTGTACTTCCAGCTCTTAGCAAAATCTTTGAAAAAATTATATTAGAACAGTTACTTTCACATTTCAACGAGTATAGAATATTGCACGGTCACCAGTTTGGTTTCACGAAAGGCAGATCAACAGTCGATGCCGGAGCTAAACTGATGTCCCACATCTTTGAAGCTTGGGAGAGTTCACAGGATGCTATTGGAGTATTCTGTGACCTCTCCAAAGCATTTGATTGTGTGGACCACAGAACGCTTATTAAAAAAATGCATCATTACGGCGTGCGTGGGACAGCTCTTGATCTTGTAAATTCTTACTTGACTGGTAGACAGCAGAAGGTTGGCATCGATAGAGTAACATCTTGTGGTTCTTCAGTGAAGATAGGCGTACCGCAGGGATCAATACTGGGCCCCTTTCTCTTTCTAGTATATATAAATGACTTACCCTTTATGACAGACCATATAGCATTGGACATAGTTTTGTTTGCTGATGATACTTCACTCATTTTTAAAACTGATAGGAAAGACAGTGAACTAAAGGAATTAAATGATAACCTTGACAAAATCTCAGAATGGTTTGCTGCTAATAATCTACTACTTAACGCTAGTAAAACTAAATGTATTAAATTTTCACTTCCCAACGTACCACACGTGGAATCTAAAGTGGAATTGGAAGGCAGCAAACTTGACCTGGTGAATAACACTGTATTCTTAGGATTAACTATTGACTCCAAAATGCAGTGGGGTCCTCACATCAATGCCCTATCGGGTCGTTTGAGTTCCGCTGCATTTGCAGTACGTAAAATTAGGCAGCTGACTGATGTGGCGACGGCAAGGTTGGTATATTTTGCATATTTTCATAGTTTGATGTCTTATGGCGTCCTACTTTGGGGATCTGCTGCCGATATAGATACCATTTTCATATTACAAAAGAGAGCAGTACGCGCCATCTATGACATGGGTCCACGCGAATCTCTAAGAGACTTTTTTAAAGAAATAGGTATTCTAACCCTGCCTTCGCTATACATTTTGGAAAATATAATGTATGTACGGAAGAATATTACTAAATTTAACTTAAAAAGTGATGTACATGAGTTAAATACTAGAAGTAAACATAAAATTGTTGTACCCGGGTTCAGATTAAGTAAAACTAACAAATCGTTCCTGGCAAATGGTGTCAGATTCTACAACAAAATTCCTAAAGTATTAACTGAATTACCACAAGGAAAGTTTAAACGTATAGTCAAGAGTGTATTAATTAAAAAAGCGTATTATAAAATTAAGGATTATGTAGATGACAAGGATGCATGGAGGCAAACAGCTCAGGAGCCTCCTGGCGACTACTAAACTTTAAATTGTTAGTTGTTAGCATTAGAATTATTGTAAAAAACTACTCTTTTTTAAAAAGAATGCCGTGACGAGTTTCTTGCCCTTCTTCTTGCTCGGCCTATACCAATTTGGAACGGGCACGGTGGGTTTCTGGAAGGTTCGTTGACTTTGAGCACGGATTGGGTCTGTTGGTGTCTTTGTCATTTATTATGTTCTGTTAAAGACAGCATTAGTTTTAGTCTGTGATTCGGGTAGATGAATGTTGCAGAGGCCGGCTGTTAGAGTCATTTTAACTTTCATAAGTGCTCCTTTGGGGCCTATTTGAATAAAGACTTTTGAATTTGAATTTGAATTTGAATCTGCTGATTAAGTCGTTTTCCTGTTTCACGAAGATTTTATACAGAAATATGCTAAACATTATAGTTGTATAGGAGTTTTGTGATATAATAGCATTTTTCAGTGCTTGTCTTGTTAACTACCATCTATAAAGTTCACTAGGTGGTAGGATTCACTCTTCTGCGAGTATCCGTCTGTGTGGGCACCACCGCTTTGCTAGTGAAAT
This sequence comes from Crocallis elinguaria, assembly GCA_907269065.1. Lineage (NCBI taxonomy): Eukaryota > Metazoa > Arthropoda > Insecta > Lepidoptera > Geometridae > Crocallis > Crocallis elinguaria. The sequence continues at coordinate 11,520,242 of OU026076.1, read as the reverse complement.
CTGCCGCCAAGCAGTAATGTCCAAGCATTACTGTGTTCCAGTTTGAAGAGCAGAGTAGGCAGTGAAATTACTGGGCTTATGAGATTTTATAGCTATGTTCGATAACATCATCATCATCAGGTATGATCGTGATCAAACATTGGCGCATCGAGTATAAAAAAGAAAACAAAAATCATGTCCAGCCAAAACTCACCTGTAAGAAATTGTTCATAGTGATCAGCCTAAAGCTATATTTAGATGCGATATTTAGTAAGTTTTATATATTCTATAACATAATGTATCTACTTTCTGTTTTCTTTTTGTTCAATGCAGTTTGTCATTGTTAGATATTACCTACTGTTTTGTTTTTATGGATGTCAAAGGAATATTCGTTCTTTCCTAAACCAAGGGTGTACCCAACTTCCAAAGTCATGGCGTGATATTTTGATAGCCCTTAGATCCCCTTAATTAGGCCCTGTCGCAAAATCCGTTCTTAGCTGACGTCTCCTACGTATAAACTACCTACATGCCTTGCAGTTTCATAGGCCAATAGTTTTCGAGATTTCATGTTTAGTCAGTGAGTCAGTGACCTATCGCTTTTACATGTTCACCATCGTCACTCAGTGATCGCGAGTGAAAACAGTAGAAACATGAACTTATAGATGTTTTTACACATAGGTCATCATTTTGTAGAAGATGGTGAATTAGGCTAAGCCTAGATTAAAACAGGCTCTCGAGTGTAGCTATCGGGACACACCGATAAGTGCATGATGACAGATTTACAACTAGAGGGTGGAAGTTATCCAGGCGAGCACTAGAGAATGCCTTACCACCTTTCATATGCCAAAAAAAAAAAATGAAAATTACCATGAAAATAAAGTGTCATATTATTTTTACTATACGCTACGTTCAAAAATCAGTTCTTGCTGTTGCTGTGTGTGAGCAATTAAGATCTCATATTAACAACTTGATTTAAATTTTTTCCTCGACAAGACTATATAATACGACTAGTTTCTGCCCGCGGTTTTCACCCGCGTTCCCACAGGAACCGTCAAACCGATCAAAGTCAAAATAAATCAACTTGCCAACATTATAAAACTTTATTGACAGCTGTCAATGTCAATTTTATGTCACACTAAGTTCTGCCCGCGGTTTTCACCCACGTTCCCACAGGAACCGTGCATTTTTCCAGGATAAAAAGTAGCCTATGTTACTCTCCGGTCCATAAACTATATCTATGCCAGAAATCACGTCGATCCGTTGCTTCGTTACTGCGTGAAAGAAGGACAAACCAACAAACACACTTTATATTATTAGTATTAGTATGGAAGTATGGATGTCAATGGCGTCGCTCATTAGACTCAACAAACTTATTTTGAATTGTTAATGAGCAAAATGTAGGTAAATGATGTATTACTTTGTTTCCTAATGTTACTGATAACTAAATTGAGTTTAGAATGCGCTTTGTGTATATAATATATCTGTTACTAACAGTGAAATCATTAGACATTGGACTTTGCATAGTTTTAACTGTTGACTTAGCCACAGAACAGATAACAGTACATACCCAAGATTCGACTAGTTTTTAAACTTTAGTGTTTTGGGGTATGTTCCTCAACTGCGGTGTGTAGATATCAAAGGTACCATACTAAGAAGTGGAACTCTTTGCCGGACTGTTTCTCTATCGTATCGCGAAAGTGTATAGTTTGTGTTTGTACATTTGTTGGTTTGTCCCTCTTTCACGCGGCAACGGAGCAACGTATCGACGTGATTTTTTGCATAGATATAGTTTCTGGACCGGAGAGTAACATAGGCTACTTTTGATCCAGGATACATGCATGCCTGTAGGAATCTCTACGCAAGTGCCGCGAGCAGAAACTAAGTACAATATAAAAAAACAGGTCGAATTGAGACGTTCTGCTTCTTAGAAGATTGGACCGGTTTTCAAACAGATCTCAAATCTCAGAGAATACCGCGTATTCCAAAAATTTATGAAACTATATAAAAAAACGTCATAAATTTTTATAGCATTCTTTAGAAACAAAACTTCGTCATTTACTCGCATAACCACTTCTCACGAGGCCAGCTTGCGTCATTTATGTACTCACAGTCGAACTAAATAAACAACCTCTTTTATTTTTGTTATTAGTTGATTTATCTATATATCTGTTACAAAAGCATTGCATTGTGGTAGAGCATTTTCTAATACACGGATGGCTAGCTACCACTCTCAAAATGAAACACTGTCTTAAGGACGAACCAGCCGTTCATTTCTCCATACAACCGTAATTGGGTGATTACTCCACTACTTGAAGTTTTAAGTCCAAAATTAAGTATAATATCGATTTATCTCTTCGTTATCTAGGTTAATATGCTAATTATACAGAAAAAAAAATAAGTGGCTTAAAAGTAATGAGCCTTCAAACATCTGTATTTCAGGACGTATTTTAACGCAAGTTTGGACGTAAATAAATTACAAAAGGATTACGAAAACTCAAAAATAAAGGACATATTAACAAGCTTTAGTTTGTCGACATTTCAAATAACTTTGGTTTGACTAAATAAATTCAGTAGTTAAAACCCCAAGCACCAGAAGCCAATTCGTACATTTTTGCGCGCCGGTTTTCGACTTTTCGGTTTTCGTCGCGACTTTACGAGAGTGTGTACTACTCATCGCTGCAGAGTTTTACCTTTTCCCAGGAATGGTAGACGAAATAGCAGGCAATTTAGCAGCGCCCACCGATTAGTTCACGCGGTGGATTAGTAGGCTCTTAAAGCGCCTACAGACACCTATTAAGAGCCTTTTAGGATTGTATGTTCACCTTCGACCACATCGCAAATAGGTAGTGGTCCAACGCTAACCTACCGAGATTTTTGATATTATTTTCTAAAGTAAAATAAATCAACTAACTTTTTTTAAAGGACGGTGCTGTATGATCTTTATAACGTCACCGCGGTATCATTTCCAACAACTCCAACATACTCATGCAAGCAATACAAAGATTATCGGTCTTACCACAAAAACATTAAATACATACTAAACCTGTGTTAAACAGCGATTAACTGCTAAACATGCCTTAGTCGCGTGTTTAAATATGAGCAACCACAAATCTTGATTTAAGCCAAACCTTTAGCTTGATCTAACCATTGTCTAACTCCATTCTGTTGTGACATTTCTAATAATTTAAGACGTTTATCTTTAGACCCTATCTAGCTAAACACGTGTCTAAAAGTGTTTTTGTGGTAACACGGTATATACCACAAAAATGCATATGCGCTGTGCTTTCGTCCAATCGCCAATCTTACCCTTTCGACCAATCATAGACGTTCTTTTAAAAGGATACACAGGTTAGGCGCGACGTTCATGAAGATCAGCGAGTAGAACAGGTAGTGCGCGCTGTCTTCTAAGAAGAACCGCGCCAAGAACTCCCTGGACAGGGCGATCTCTCGCGCCGGGATGCGCTGGTGCAGGCGGAGCGCCGACGTGGCCGCGTTGGCCAGCAGGGCCTTGTAGAACGCTGATACAGGACTGCGGGGGATACGGGCTTGTTACAGTTAGAATTACCATAGGGATGCTGACACCATTTTTTTTATGATGTCAATGTTGTTTTCTCATGAAAATCAAATGTCTATATCGAAAACACTGGAAATCGAACGCCAGAAACGTCAAAAATGAGAGTCAAAGTCGGGCGTATCTACTGAGCGCTAAAACGCCCCATACAAATTGTGCAGAACATCTTACGTCACTTGTTCTACACGGGCCGTCAAACTGTAGTAAAAACATACATTTCGTTGATTTGGCTGTGAAAAACTGCGTTTAAGAACATAATAGATTTTTTATTCATTAAAATGTAATTAATCTGATGGTATCATTTAAATTACTAAAGGATGATAATAAAAAATTTTTGAAATGAGGAAACTGTTGGACGTAGTATTATCTTTGTGGAAATTATATATTTTTGTGAATTTAATTTTTATTGTGTTAATGTGATCTTCTTAAAAATGTATAACGACAGAAATTATGTTGGTATTTTGTGTTTCAAGCAACATCCCAATTCAACGAGGCAATGCCGCCAGCGTGCTGGGTACGCTGCCAAATGGTAGCGAGCATTTGGATTATTTATAGGCTTACATTGGCTTGTAGATTATCCAACTGTTTTTATAGCTAAGTTAGATGTAGTGTTTATGTAGTAAATAGATAAAAAAAAATGTAATTCCGTTTAAAACAAATTGTGCAATAACATTTAATAATTATGTAATTTTTATGAGCTCCTAGAAGTTCATGTAAGGTATTTGTATTTCAAATGATGACATATTTATCTAGATCAATGGTTATCGTAATAAAATTATTTCGAGCCATGATTTATGTTTAGATTTTTACTGTCATCGTACGTTTTTCATAGATATTCTAAAGCCACGTTTCAATGAATTTTCATCATGATCTAATCTACTACTCTCTATGTGTTCATCATAAGTGAAATCTGTTCTGCACCTATTATATTAGTATTTATTTATGTTTTATTTCATTTATTTCAATTTATTTTGACATTGTATAATTTAAATTCTAGACTATGTGATATTCTATCTTAATTTTTAACCTTTGTTTTAACTGTGGGTACTGTATTATGGATTTTATCTGAAATAAATGATTATTATCATAGTTATCAAAAGCTATTCGGCCAGGTTGACCGCGGCTGCTTTCATGGCCTTCTCGACCAGGCCTGTTAATCCCTTTCAAAAAATGTTGTAAATAGCGAGATTTTAAATAAAACAAGTATGACAGGCTGTATATCATTAAGTACCCATAATGTTATGACAAAGGTCAAACACCTAGACCGGCAAGGTCGAATGCTATAGCGCGTGGATCGACCGTGGACCACACCGGAACACTTGTTTAAATTGTGTAATGGAAACTAGTGACGCTAAATCAGCGGAGTTCAATGATACGGGTCCAGTGCATTCAGCTCCGTGGAACTGTATCCGGATCGACTGTGTATGTTGTAACGTTGAACCGTTACATACTATTTAAATAAACATTTTTTTTTCCCAATTAAACAATTAAACCTAAATAACTAAACAAATACTTAATATTTACAATTTACATTCTTAAACTACCTAACTAAATATATTAAATAAAGTAAACAAATAAAATAAAGCTAAACCTCACATTTTGTTGCTATCATTACCGGGCGCTCGTTATCGATTTCTTCGAGAAACGACAGAGGCGCACGGGCAAGCGGCGCGCGGCCGCTCCTCACATTCCACTGGCTGGTATCGCGGCGAACGCACGTCCAATTTTCATTTTAAAATCACTACGCTCTGTACGCGTGCCGTGCGTGAGATATTACGATAATAATATTTTTATTTAAAATCGTACAATAATATAAATTCAGTGCTAAAATCCCATATTGGGTAAGTGTTGAACATGCATTTTGTTTTGTGTAAATGATAGGTAGGTAGATTGGTGCGCCGACGACGGATACAATTATAATAGGTAATGTACCTACTTTTGGCTATTTCTATTTCTTCTAGAACTATCTCGGCCTATCACCTTTTATTTTTGCTAATCACCATCACCACCTTTTCATCATCGTTATTTTTTTTTTGTATAAATTAGAATACCTATGGGTACAGTAAATCTCTTCTAAATTTCAATTTTTCTTTATCTTGCTTTCCACTTCTCATGTAAACTCCGATCTGATAGTGACAATCGCACACACCATAGCGTGTTGGTACTTCCTAGCTTATGTCACTATCGTCGCTATCAGAGGAGTTAGAGGTGGAACCCGTCATAAATGGGCTGGACGTTATATTCCAGGGTCCTACATTGAGGCTGACTGCTGACTCCTACATCTCGGCTTGCACTGCACTGCACTGCACTGCACCACTCCAGCTCGTCCCTGCGTCCTGGCTCCCTACCGACGTAGCCAGAGGTCACACCGCCTCGGCTCCTCCCGTCGTCGACAAGCCAGGATAGTACGAGTCCCTACCCGTGACAGTGAATGACGCTTAAATGAATGACGGGCATTACAAGAACCAAAAAATAAATTTGTCCTACCTAAATTAGGCTCGGTTTTTATTTACCCCCTAATTTTAGTGTAGCACTGGCGCCAACGTGGTTTCAAGGTCATTCATTCATTCACTTTCATTGGGTAGTGGTCATTTGGTGTGTGTGTTTTGTGTTTGTAAAACGTTATATTTTGTTTTTTGATTATTGGTTGCCAGCAACTAAGGTGTACGTATAATTATCACAACACCGTAAGTTATTTGTTAAAATATTTGTAAGTACAGACAACATCACAATCTTATGTTCACTATTTTTTTTAATTGATAAAATTGTGAATTTTTGTATACATTATTAGCTTAACCGATACTGTTACATTTTAGGAGTACGGTTAGAAAAATAAATTTCATTTTTTTTATTTTGTATTTTGTGAAATTAAAATTTTGCAACCTTAGATTGTTCTTTTGGAACAGTGTACGTACACATTAGTTGCAGTTTAATTATTTTTTTTGTTTTGCTTTCGTTTTTTTTTTCTTTTTGGTTTGCAGTTTTCTTTTTTATTTCTAATTTTGATCAATCATTTTTTCAATCATTTCATTCAATCATTCATATCATTTTCAGTCATAAAATTTTTTTTCAACCAAAACGTTAGTGTAAGTTTGACTTTGTTACAGACGGAGTATTTTGTTTTTTTTTCCTTTTGATTTTGTTGATTTGTATTGCTTTTGTTCAACACTTACCTTTTCGTAACGGCACTTTTGAATTTATTTAACATGGCGTATCCGGTTAAATTCATGTCGCTGCAAAAGTCAGAGCTTGAATACGAAGTGGCTATTAGGGGTGAAACTCCTGCTTCTACTGTCCAGGAATTGCGTAAGCAGATAGCGAAATGCGGTCCCTTGTTTCCGTCGGAGGATATACTGACTAGTCCTTTCGACGCAGCGGTGGACTTGAGCGGGGTTGTAGACGTCCTTGAGAGGGCTCATTTAGTTCTCGAATCTACAACTCTGGATAAGAGTACATTGCTGCGTACGAAAAATATTATGAATCATTTATATCATCGCCTTAACCGCATTACAGTAGAAGATTTACTAAAAAAGGATTATGATGAGTGTGTTTCCCTTTATAAAAAAGTATTAGCAAAACTCAACTCACTCAAAGATGAACCTCTAGACCATCTGGCCAGTGGTAGTAGTAGTAGTGATGTTCAACCTCTTCCTTTATCAACTCAACCGTTAAACATTACCGTGACGTGCGAAGGCGGAAATTCAAATCAATTTTCAAAATTAAAATTTGATGGCAAGACGTGTGTTCGGGCGTTCATTCAACGTGTTGACGAATTTTGTCAGGCAAAAAATATTTCACATGATAAAATATTATCAAACGCCACTGAAATTTTCACTGGTGATGTCATTCATTGGTATAGGAGTATTAGGGATAGTATATCTAGTTGGGAAGATCTTGTAGTGTCTCTGAGACGTGATTTCGAGCAGTCTGACTATGACTACAGACTGCTTTCTGAAATTAGGTCCCGTACACAAGGAGAAACAGAAAATATTGTCATTTATTTGTCAATTATGTCTGGACTTTTTTCTAGGCTTTCGAAAAAAATATCAGAAGATGACAAATTGGAAATCATTCTCCATAATATCCGCCCTTGCTATGCCAATACCTTATCTTCTGTTTCTGAAATTAAAACCATTGAGGATTTAAAAACATTATGCCGTAATTATGAAAATATACAGTCACGTCTTTCTCAATTTAAGGAACCTCCTCGACCAACTGCAGAAACGCTTGCACCTGAGTTTGCATATGCTGGTTCTTCAAATTATAAACCAAATTCAAATAATAATAAATTTAATAACAATAATAACAGATATAATACATACAGTAATAACATAAATAATAATAAATCTTATTCTAATCAACAAAGCAACAATACAAATAAAAATACTCCTACCTATGTACATGTGATTGATTCTTCTGATCGTAAGACTCGTTTCTGTCCCCGATGTCGTATTGATACACACAATCTCAGACAGTGTACTGCTAGCAAAGATGACATTATCTGCTTTGTTTGCGGTCGCAAAGGTGTCAAAGCCCCGGATTGCCCAGACTGTACTAAAGACAGGGAATCGAAGCCAAAAAACTAGCTTCCGAGAGTTGTGTGAATGATAAATTTGATAGTCAAGATTGGCAAAATTGGCTACGTACAGTAAGTTTATTTTTCAAATCATACAATGTTCACACAATTCTCGATGACAATAATAGACCTCATGTTTCGGTTCAAATCAACAGCGTTACAGTTTCTGGTCTTTTAGATTCTGGCTCGGCTGTCACCATTTTAGGAAACGGTGCTCATATAGCTTTTGAAAATCATGGACTTACTCTTAATAAAGATGACTGTATATCCGTGACAGCAGCTGGTGGACAAGTTTTACGCAGTATAGGATACATAAATATACCGATACATTTTGAAAATCAGTTTCATATTTTGAAAGCTTTTGTCATACCTGATATTAAACAAAGTCTTATTTTGGGCGTTGACTTTTGGCGTAAGTTTCAATTATGTCCTAAATATATTGGTAGTATTGCTGTAGGTAACAGCACTGATAACTCTACGTTAGAACAGTCTCAGCAAACTTTCATTCAAAGTTATACTAACCTGGATGACAACCAAAAGCAGCTCGCTGACAATGTCATCAAACAGTTCGATGACATTTCTTTTCATCAGAAAGGTCTTGGTGCCACAGATGTTATCACTCATCATATTGATACTGAAGATGCCAAGCCCATTCGTCAGCGCTACTATCGGTTGTCACCAGAAAAGCAGCGTATTTTGGTGGAGCAGGTGGACGAGATGCTTTCGCTCGACGTCATTGAGCCATGTGAGAGCGCTTGGTCGTCCCCTGTTTTACTCGTTACCAAGAAAAACGGCCAACCTCGATTCTGTCTCGACAGCCGAAAGCTGAATTCGGTTACGAAACGGGACGCCTATAATCTTCCATACATTTCGGAAATTCTGGACAACCTTAGAGATGCTCGTTTCCTGTCTGTGATCGATTTGTCAAAGGCTTTCTGGCAAATCCCAATTGCTGTAGAGGATCGCGACAAAACGGCATTTTACGTTCCTGGAAGAGGAACGTTTCGCTTCAAAAGAACTGCGTTTGGACTTACCAACGCTCCGGCAACACAACAGAGATTGGTAGATCACTTGTTTGCTGAGTTTGATCTCCAAGTATTTGCATATTTGGACGACGTTATAATCGTTAATAATAATTTTGATAGTCACGTGACACTTCTTTTACGTGTGCTCGATAAGTTGAAAAAAGCAAATCTCACCATAAACTTGGACAAATGTCAATTTTTCAGCTCTCAATTGAAATACCTCGGTTATGTTGTCGATAGCTCTGGTTTGCGTACCGATCCAGCTAAGGTTGAGGCAATTTTAAATTATCCGACACCTACTTGTCGTAAAGACCTCAAGCGTTTTATAGGAACTGCAACATGGTACAGGCGTTTCGTTCCAAATTTCAGTACCATCGCTGGTCCTTTAAATGCGTTGACTTCAACTAAAAAAGGTACCCCTTCTTTTAAGTGGACACCTGAGGCCGACTCTGCTTTCCAAAAATTGAAGGAACATTTGGTCTCTGCTCCTGTTCTAGCCTGCCCGGATTATAGCAAGCCATTCGAGGTACACACGGACGCTAGTAACTTCGGCATCGGTGCTATGCTTACTCAGTCCATCGATGGGAAAGAACACCCGATTGCCTACATGAGTAAGTCATTGACCGCTGCCGAAAGGAACTACAGCATAACCGAACGTGAGACCTTGGCCGTCGTCACTGCCCTCGAATATTGGCGATGCTACATTGAAAATGGTCAGCCTTTCACGGTCTACACTGACCATAGCGCTTTGAAGTGGTTCTTGTCAATCACCAATCCTACCGGACGTTTGGCTCGTTGGGGTGTTCGATTGTCTGCGTTTAACTTTGTTTTAAAACATCGTCGTGGCGTAGATAATATCATTCCAGATTCACTCTCTAGAAGCGTCCCTGTAAGTGCCATTAGTACTTCCAACTCTTATTTGGACACTAAAGACTCTTGGTACAAAAATATTTATACAGGTTGCTTAAGTGATCCTTCAAAATTTCCGAATTTCTTAATACAAAATAATTCATTGTACAGATTGTCCAAAAATAAGCATGAACTGACAACTGAATTTTCGTGGAAAGAAGTTGTGCCAAATGAATTTCGCGAGAAAGTCTTGTGCGAAAATCATTCCGAGCCTACAGCTGGACATATGGGCATTTTTAAAACATATAAACGTCTTGCCTTACGGTACTATTGGCCGGGCATGTACCAAGACGTCGTAAAATTTATAAGCCATTGTGATAAGTGCCTATCTTACAAGTCACAAAATCATCAAATGCTAGGTGAAATGGGTCGCCCTAAAAATTGCTCACGACCATTCCAAATGATATCGATTGATCTCATGGGACCTCTTCCCACTTCAAAGAAACAAAATAACTACATTTTAGTTATCACTTGTTGTTTTTCTAAATTTTGTTTAATTTTCCCTATTAAAAGAGCCACTGCAGACATAATTACGAAAATTCTTGAAGAATCTGTGTTCCTTATACATGGCATCCCACAGACCGTCCTAATGGATAATGGTACTCAGTTCACCGGTAAGGTATCGGATGCCTTGTTTAAGAAATACAACATTCCAAATGTTTTTTATACGCCAAAATATACCCCTCAGGTTAATTTAGTGGAACGATACAATAGAACTATCATTACTTGCATCTCTACGTACGTTGATGATGATCATAGATCTTGGGACTTGTTCATCCCAAAAATCCAATTTGCAATAAACAACTCTGTAAATGAAGCAACAGGCTTCACGCCTTCGTTTTTAGTATTTGGACGAGAACTGGTCACTTGTGGTTCTCACTTCACTGACGCTAACCTCGGTGAACAAATACTGTTTTTGCCACGAGATGTCTACGCCGAAAATCTAGGTTGTCTGTCCAACGTTTTTGACACAGTACAATCCAGATTGTGGCGCGCACACATAAAAAACTCGGCTCACTACAACTTGCGTAGAAAGTTCGCCGAGTTTAGTGTTGGTGACGTGGTGATGAAACGCGCTTACTTTTTAAGTGATAAAGGTAACCAGTTTTCAAAGAAGCTTGCACCTAAATACATTAAGGCTAGAATTATTGGTAAAAGGTCACCGCTAGTTTATGTGTTACAGGACATGTCAGGAAAAGATTTAGGCGCCTGGCACATTAAAGATTTGAAACTGGTCGGTCTTAATAAGTAATCTGTCGTCTACATGGATTTTACATTTATTCATTTATTTAAAATCATTTTTTTTACAAACTTTACCAATCTCACTTCATTCATCATTGTTTTCAGTACTCCCCTCGTAAATATCGTAACATCTTTTTTACGATATCTAGTATTTGCATGGTTGCGAGTTCATGAAACTTGTAACCAAATAGTATGACATTGTGCGTCAGTAAATTCTATACGTTTTATAGTTACTGTTGTTTTTCTGGTAGCGTGAAGTATGTAAGAAGAATTCGAAAGGTAAGTTACTGTTGTTTTTATGTTAGCGTGAAGTATGAAAGAAGAATTTGAAAGGTAACCAAATACTTACTAAGAGATTTCGAAGCGGATTTTATTCTTATTAGCAATAATAAAATCCTTCACAACGCGCGGGGGTATTGTAACGTTGAACCGTTACATACTATTTAAATAAACATTTTTTTTTCCCAATTAAACAATTAAACCTAAATAACTAAACAAATACTTAATATTTACAATTTACATTCTTAAACTACCTAACTAAATATATTAAATAAAGTAAACAAATAAAATAAAGCTAAACCTCACATTTTGTTGCTATCATTACCGGGCGCTCGTTATCGATTTCTTCGAGAAACGACAGAGGCGCACGGGCAAGCGGCGCGCGGCCGCTCCTCACATTCCACTGGCTGGTATCGCGGCGAACGCACGTCCAATTTTCATTTTAAAATCACTACGCTCTGTACGCGTGCCGTGCGTGAGATATTACGATAATAATATTTTTATTTAAAATCGTACAATAATATAAATTCAGTGCTAAAACCCCATATTGGGTAAGTGTTGAACATGCATTTTGTTTTGTGTAAATGATAGGTAGGTAGATTGGTGCGCCGACGACGGATACAATTATAATAGGTAATGTACCTACTTTTGGCTATTTCTATTTCTTCTAGAACTATCTCGGCCTATCACCTTTTATTTTTGCTAATCACCATCACCACCTTTTCATCATCGTTATTTTTTTTTTGTATAAATTAGAATACCTATGGGTACAGTAAATCTCTTCTAAATTTCAATTTTTCTTTATCTTGCTTTCCACTTCTCATGTAAACTCCGATCTGATAGTGACAATCGCACACACCATAGCGTGTTGGTACTTCCTAGCTTATGTCACTATCGTCGCTATCAGAGGAGTTAGAGGTGGAACCCGTCATAAATGGGCTGGACGTTATATTCCAGGGTCCTACATTGAGGCTGACTGCTGACTCCTACATCTCGGCTTGCACTGCACTGCACTGCACTGCACCACTCCAGCTCGTCCCTGCGTCCTGGCTCCCTACCGACGTAGCCAGAGGTCACACCGCCTCGGCTCCTCCCGTCGTCGACAAGCCAGGATAGTACGAGTCCCTACCCGTGACAGTGAATGACGCTTAAATGAATGACGGGCATTACAAGAACCAAAAAATAAATTTGTCCTACCTAAATTAGGCTCGGTTTTTATTTACCCCCTAATTTTAGTGTAGCAATGTATGGCGTCAATTTCAACCACTAGCAGCCTAACTCTTGGGTTTAGTTTCCCATTCTCGCCGTTTTTACACGATTGCACAAAAAATGTAATGTTTTTAAGTTTCATGTATGTATGTATGTGAGTTTCTTCATTCTACCATAACTTTTTTACATAACTGAACAGATTGGGGTGGGGGGGGGGGGGGGGGGGGGGGGGGGTATCGGTAGAATCCTTACATCATCACGAGTGACACTGACTAAGGTAGACGTGTTTTTCTTTATGTAAGTAACTTTTGTTACATACATCGATTTGTTATTCATTTAATACTATCGGCTGCCCGCGGCTTCGCATGCGTGGAATCAGAATAAAATGTAGCCTATAGCAGAGGGGATAATGTAACTTTCTATTAGTGAAAGAATTTTTAGAATCGGACCACCGGTTCCAGATGTCTAAAATCTCACAAACTTTACTGGTTTATACGAGTAATATTAGTACTAAATATTTCAGCAATTCGTGTACATTGAATGGAATGGCTTAACAATAGCAGGTTTTTATAATTGCGCTTGCCACCAGAATAAGCGCGTTGCGTTCCGTTCCGCGCTTTAATCCATTCCGCATCCAAATGATACGTGTCCGATTAGCACTTGTTTGTACCTTAACTTGTAAATCTATTAGTATCGGAACATATACGGGTCCATGGACATGTATCCATCAGAACTAGCATATTTTTAAAAACACTGTGCAGTCAATTCTAATATACTGGCCTATTTGGGTTCATTAAATATTAATTCTCAACTGTGTGTACGGTTAATTTAATTAAGTACCTATCTAATATTTGCCTCCTGCAACTGTAATTTTGAGCTTTAATATTTTACTTTGGCCTGTCTGATCAAACAACAATACTACATAATTATAATATGTATAACTATATGTAATATACACTTTACAAGTGCAGTTATTATTAAACTATGTGTAGAACGGTCCACCACAAAGTTTGATAAACATCAGAAAGAAACCATACTTCCTGTTCACATAGTCTGCGTAACCCTCACAACGATATCATCTAAATATCAAAGTAGCTACAGGAAAATAAAATTGAAACTATTGAAACATCAATCCCCCTTTAGGCTCAAGTTATTATGACTCAAAATGCCATCCAGCGGGGCAACGCGGCCAGCATTTTGGGAACTCTGCCTGACATTAAAGATCATTGAACTATTTTAGACCATTTTGTTGTCTGATAGTTCAAACGATCTTTGAGTATATTCTTAATTTTTTTTTTAATGATATTAGGAATTAAAGTTCTGTTTTAGTTTTTAATTTTTTATTCTGTATATACTCAAAACTGGATTATTCAATTAGTAAAGATGACTTTGGTTTCAATGTTCATCAAGGATTATTAAATGAATAGGTACCCCTAACCTAACCTGTGCAAATGCATGAAGATATATTTATTTACTTATTTATTAATATATGAAGAAAAAGCAGTATGGAAGGTTGTAATAAAGTGACATTCTTTTCTCGCTTGTCTAAACTAAAGAAGACTTGGCATGTTCATAGTAATGGGACTAATATTAAATTAAGTATTCCTTGACAAGATCTCACTAACAGTTATTTAATATATGATTTAGCATTGATCTTTGATCTATACAAATAAATAAAATTGAAGTGTCTGTTTGTAATATCAAAATAACAGCTTTTCACTCAATGCATAATATGAAAGTATATATATATATGGTACCTATAACAAAAACAATTATTATTTTTTTAATTTTTGTCTGTTTGTTTCGGGTAATCTCCGAAAAGGTTGGGCCAACTGTAATGGTCAACTGTCACTGGCAGATAGCTGATGTTATAAAGAGTAACTTGGGCTATGTGGGCGAAGTCGCAGGGCACAGCTAGTCTTCAACAAGCTTCTGTGAGTGTCCGTTTGGGTTGTTACCACCGCTTTGCTCGTGAAGTCTGCCGCCAAGCAGTAGTGTGCAAACATTACTGTGTTCCGGTTTGATGAGCAGAGTATCCAGTGAAATTACTGGGCTTATGAGACTTAATACCTAATGTCTCAGGGTAACGAGCGCACTGCAGTGCCGCGCAGGCCTTTGTGTTTCAAAGTTCTGGGTGGCACTGCAATTGTTATGGGCCGGCGTTATGCTTACCATCATGCAAACGACCGGCTCGTCTCGTTACCAAATAACATAAAAAAAAACTTGATAATACCAAAAACTGTTATTTGCAGGCTCTTAGTAATAAAATCAAAAGTGCAGTATAGAAATTGATGTGTGAATTTTCTAACTAAGGATTCATAAATGTTGATAACAATACTCTCATGATTGTTTCATTCTTAAGTCTTTGACAATTGTGCATGCCACAGGGAATCCTAGTGCAAGAGGTATGGTTCTGTTTGAATTACTGAAAATAACTTACTTATTAAACAAAGGTAGGACATATCCAATAGTGAAGAGGACTGTGAGCACTCGAATTGCCCAAAGAGCAACATCAATTTTATTAGCTATGACATGTGCTTTCAGTGCTGGCATGCCCTTGGGTGGGCCTGTGTCTCCGGCCTGGGGGTCTGCTTGCTGATCTGCCATTTTTCTGTCAAATTAAAAGAATTTACAGAGCTAAGATAATTATTAAATGTGTACCTATCAATAAGCCAAGGTAAGCAAAAAAAGGAAAATAACACTATAATAGTCTACAAATCAGCGGTGCAAGTATGGATCTTTTCGGTCGACAAAATTCGATAATATTTGATAAAATTGACAGTTCAAATCGATAAAACCCACTTTATCAATTTGAACTGTCAATTTTATCGAATATTATCGAATTTTATCGACCCAAATAGATCAGTACTTGCACCGCACCTACAATAGTTAAGATAAATTAATAATTTGCATAGTACTTATTTAAAATCTATTAAACTTTTACTTAACCTATTTAAAACCCCATTGATTCTAGAATAACTTAGGATTTTATATTCTTATTAAGTAATATTATTGAATTAAAAATTAAGATATTAGTATAGATTATATGCAGATTTATCACACTCAATCTAAACAGTGAAGGAAAACATTGTGAGGAAACCTGCATGTTCAAGAACCACTAAATTCGAGGACATGTGACATCCACCAAGCTGCACTGGGCCCGCCTGATGAATCATGACCCATACCTCTCTCTCTGAGAGAAGACCAGTATCCCAGCAGTGGGAGGGTAATAAGGCTGATGATGATGATGATATAAATTGGAAAGCTACCTTTAAAATTTTAATTGCTTCTACCACACGAAATCTAAATGAAAAAGGAATCAAAATAGCTGCATTTGATACACCACTACAGTATTATCAGATAATGAAATTGATAAAAAGAATCTAATGCCAGAACTGAACCACTAGTCACTTACTCCACATTATTTCTCAAACTACTTTCTTTGACAAAATGGAAGTAAAAGTAAATGCGTTAGAGAAAGTACTATTATTACTTTAGGAAAGTAGTTTAGTGGGCCATGGAGAGGCAGTAGGTACTCAATTATTGATATGACATAATAACCTTCATACACTACAAAATTAAAAGTCAGTATCCCTATCGTGAGGATCAAGGACGCAACTGCTCGCTAAACCAGTTTGTAGCATCAATATATATATAGTAGTTAACATAATACTGTAAAAATTATATTATGAAAAATTTTAAGTTCGTAATAACTCAAAATAAGTACGTTATAGCTGAGATACTTACGTCTTAAATTATTCTAAGGTACACAAACAACACTATTTCCTAAATTAATTACTCAAATTAAATCCACAAAGCAGCGTACCGATACCGAACATGCATGATTTGCCAAATGACAGCTTTGACAGACCAAAGAAATTGTCAGCAATATGCCAGCAAAGCAGTGAAGGGAGTGGCGTTTTAAAACCGGTAAATTCCAATGCAACTCCTGCCATCACATTTTCATGAATGGAACCATTTGAATTATAAGGATTTAATCGAACGCACCCTTACTAACATTGAAACTTGACAGCGAGTTTCCCAGGTTCGACCATCGAGCTAGGAAATACATGGAGGTGCCGGCCGTGTTACTCTATCGTAGACGGACTAACTATAGACGACTGGTTTCCGTGCCGCATGTGAGATAGAACGATATTGGGTGGTGTTGCCATATCAAAACGTTTACCCTGGTTTTTAGCAATGCCAGATTTACAGTGGGTGACTAAAATTATCATACCTATGATATCGTTTACGAATGGGTACCCCCACTCGTAAACGATATCATAGATACGAATATTTAGTGCCAATTTTGACTTGAACACAATTTCCAACTTAAAAAATAAAAATAAATAGAATACAATCATAAGTTTATCTGTGATCAAAGCTGAGAAATAGTTGCATGATTGGTATACAGGGTATGACTTTCAAAAATACGACTTTTGCAAATTAGTAATTTCAAAGTCATCGCTGAGAATTTTGTCATCGGTGATTTCGAAATCATTCGTGACGTTCAAAAATAGGTCCCCTGTTCTGTAATTAACTAGCCTACGCGTTACCCTATAGGAACTGGATTTTTTGCGATCTAAAGTTTGCTTTCGTGGTTATAGAACTTAATGCAAATATAATTCAAATCATTCAGCTACTTCAAGGGAATTGGTGACAACAATTATATTACAGCACTGCAATCAGACGGTTCATTATTAGTTCATTTCTGTATTGCATCTTTCATGCAAAGTCACATTTTCACACTTTTCTACTGGCTACTTTTTACCATAAGGTTGGCGGTTTCACCCGCGCGGAGATATTGGATTTCATGGTTTTTATTTTTATGCGCGGAGCCCTAATTCTTTTTCTAAAATAAAAGTGGCCTAAGTTACTCCTTGTAACATCAGCTATCTGCCAGTGAAAGTCCCATCAAAATCGGCCCAGCCGTTTCAATGATTAACCGGAACAAACAGACAGACAGACAAAAATTTTATAAATGGTTGTTTTGTTATAGGTACCGTATATACTTTCATATGCATTTGGTAAAAAGCTGTTATTTTGATATTACAAACAGACACTTCAATTTTATTTATTTGTATAGTCTAATCAGTTCAATTTTATTTATTTGTGTAGTAGTATTTGTATAGTGTTTATATATTTATATGACATAAAAATACGACGTGGTCTGGGGAAAAATAATTTCGAATGCAGGCAACACCAAACTGAGATATTTTTTGGTTGAAGGATTCTAACATTGATTGAATTCAACTTTATTGCATATTAATGAACAAAGTTCTATTCTAAATGTTGTTGTCTAGAGTGTTTATGTGTTTAACAATCAATTTTGAAGCCTAAATATGATCCAAAAGCTCTGTACTTACGAGTGAAAAGACAAATCGGGAAGTTTTTGTTCACTGTCACTTTTGCATCCTAACACACTGCACCGAACCATTTTCTCATAGTAAATTTGTTAGGGAAATTGTTATTCACAATTTGGAAGTAATAAAACGTGTTCACAGTCTGGTTTCAATTAATAAAAGCATCAAAACTGCGGCGAACTCCAGAATATAGGGCGAACTGTCAATGTTTGTTTCGCACAATAGTGTGAATGACCTTGGAAAAACCGGCACGCGACATGAAACAAAAAGTCATATCGTTCTATCTCTTTTCTTTACATGAAGCATGCATAAGTGGTTCTCTTTCTTGTATGAATGAGATGCAAGCTATCTAGTCGTCTATTACCTTCTATGTCTAGGTACTCTATTCTATACCTAGTGACAGTTGTAGATAAGTGTCATATCAGCCATTTTAATAGACACTCAAAGAAAATACTTTCACAGACTACAATACATACTTTCTCTTTGTTATTATTTGTGGCTAGAGCTGTAAAAGTAACGAGAAATCGAGTACTCGTATGTATTCGTTATTGAAATCATTAGTACTCGTTACTTTCGTATCGTTACTTTTCTGATTACTTTTGATATAATCGAGTACTAGCATGAAACATCGCATCGAGTCCTATTGGTTGGTATCTTTGTATTCATTGGTATGATTTCGTTCGTATTAAGTACTCTCGTCTTGTTATACATTTAGATATAGTGAATTACATTATTGACACAAAGTAACACCATAAAAAATCCTTAGTCAAATAATGAAATAAAAAATTTGGAAATAACAGTAGGTATTTAAAGGAAAGCAATCCCTGGTTCATAATATTATATAAAAATTTGTTTTAGGAAAAAGCGGGAACCGACTTGCGAAAATATCGTGAAATTATGGAATATTATCACCCATTTTTTCACTCTTAGAGATGGTATTCCTACACAAAATGTATGGAATCCTACTCATAAAAAAAAAACATCAAATCGGTCGACAAATGGTGGATATACAGAGTAACATCGCAACAAAAAAAAAATACAGGCGAATTCAGAACCCTTCTGCTCCATGTTTTGAAGTTGGATAAAAATATGAACAATACGAAGCCACGATGCTTATTTCTCCCTCGCATTCATTCTATCGCTGGACAAACCGTTTCAGTTCACGCATCATGCGTTGTATTCGTTCGGATAACGAATCAAACTGATATCATACGAAACATACGAGTAACGAATTGAATTTGTAAGTAACGATTCGTTACTTCGAACGGAATCTGACTATGTACTCGTTACTCAGTAACGAATACAAATACATACGGCTTCTTACAGCTCTATTTGTGGCTTGCGCCTTGCATTGCATCACAGACTAGGTAGTGTATTGCATCTTGCAAATCTAATCTAACTACTTTTGTGAGAAAAATATATAATTCTATACCACTAAGGGCACTAAGATGTGGAGTAAAACTCAATTACTCCGAAAATTCGGAAACTTAGATAACACAAGAGAAGTTTACAAAAAATATAGTGTAATTGCATCGGTTTTAGAAAAGGCAAATATAGGTGAAGTTGCTGAAATAAGGGTTAATATGAAGACTTATAATGTATACGAGTTTATGAATGAAAACATGATTTTCAAATTGTATATTTCAATTTCAGGGTTGGGTGAGGAACTTACGTGTTCAAAAAGAGCTCATATTCGCCGATGTTAACGATGGTTCTTCCGTAAAAAAACTACAGATAGTTATACCGAAAACCTTGAGTACTGAATCTTTAACATATGGTTCTTCAGTCCATGTCACAGGGAAACTGTCTAAAAGCCCTAGGGGGCAGCTCGAACTTATTGCTGATGACGTAAAAGTCTTAGGTAACTGTGTTGTCCTAGATGGCTATCCATTCAATCCTAGAACAACTCACCCTCCAGAATATACCCGCCAATACCTTCATTTACGATCTAGAACGAACTACTCATCAGCTATTTTACGAATACGAAGTGCAGTTACAAAACACATACATGACTTTTTCATGTCCAAAAATTTTATAAACATCAACACCCCAATTCTTACTTCAAATGATTGTGAAGGGGCTGGAGAATGCTTCAAAGTCCAGCCGGACAATGAGTCTACAATAAAAGCCATGATGCAACAAGACAAAGATAAAGACTCTGTTTATTTCAGCTCAAAAACTTTCTTGACAGTCTCTGGACAGTTGCATTTAGAAGCTGTTTGCAGAGGGATGGGTAATGTCTACACTCTAGGACCAACATTTCGTGCTGAAAACTCAAAATCGAGGCTACACCTATCAGAGTTCTACATGTTAGAAGCTGAATTAGCATTCTGTGATAATTTAGAAAAGCTCAAAGCTGTTATAGAAGAACTTTTGAAGTACATTTTCATTGAAATCAGAAATACTAACGAAGCAGACTTGCATTTATTAGATAAAGGAAATAAACTACCTAATTGGGCTGATAAACCGTTTGTCACTCTGACTTATGAAGAAGCAAAGAGGGTTGTAGAAAAGAAAGGAATAAAGGATACTGAAGATGGAATAAATAAAGAACAGGAATTGGCTCTTGTAGAGTATTGCAGTGGGACTCCAGTGTTTATAGTAAAATGGCCAAAAAATATGAAGTCTTTTTATATGAAAGAATGCCAGGATGACAATACCAAGGTAAATAAGTAATTAATAGAGGGTACATTACAATATACCTAAATATGTTATGGTGCCAGAAACTGATTGTATGTATTCAATTTATAATGGTATATATGTAGACTCATTTTCTTTTCAGGTGGATGCCCTAGATCTTCTAACATCTATAACTGGCGAAGTTGTGGGTGGCAGTCTCAGAGAAGACAACTATGACAAACTAAAGTTGAAACTGCCCTCTGAGCGCCTGAACTGGTACCTAGAACTGAGGAAATTTGGAAACATACCTACTGGAGGCTTTGGACTGGGCTTAGAAAGGCTACTGCAAGTGTTGTGTGGAGTCAACAATATCAAGGACACACTGCCATTCCCCAGGTGGCCGCATAATTGTGATATGTAAACCAGACTTTTTGCACCAATAAATATGTGTGGCTAAGTCACTGTATAGTATAGAAGAGCCTGTTTCACATTGCTGCAAAGTTTTGGTAGCCATTGCTACCAACACTATCACTCGTTAGCGATAATACAAATATGCTAGTGTATATCATATTTCAACTCGAGCAATGTCAGGGAAAAAGGAACAAGGAGCAGTTAGTATATTCTCTGCAGATTGGTTCTATCTATTAACTGTATTGAATCTGCATCACAACAGTAGCAATACAGAATAATGACTCTCGCATGTACAGGCAGATGGCCAGCAACAGCATTGCATATATATTATTACAAAAGTTACCATGCAACATTGCTCTCGATGTAAATAAGTATAAATTATGTAATATCTTTATTTATTAAAAGATGTTAAAATATTCTTGACTACCTTTCTACCTACTAAATATATTAGGGTAGGGTATTGGGGTACAGTCAATCCGGGTAACATTGACAGGTTTCGAGCATGTTTTTGCTTGTATGATTTTGGTAAAAAGTATAAGACGTAAGTCGGCAAGTAAATTTGTGTTCTGAGATCGTGAAGAATAGAATTCTAAAATGATCCGACATTTATTCATAGAAATTATACAAGAAAATTGCAAAAATATGGTATGGCAAAGTTACCCCCCCTCTCTGGGTAACTTTGACAATAATTATGGTTTTCACTAAAATCGCTTTTTATTTGTATTTTGAAGGTTCTGGGTATCTTTGATCAACATTTAAGGGTTCTGGGTAGCCACAGTGAAAAATAAAACCAGAACAAAATAGACAAATAGTTACATTTTTTTTAAAACGGTAACACAATGATGATCCTATCAACTAGACATCGAGCTTCGAATTATTACTGATACAATAAAGAATGTCAACCAAAAAATAATTATCTCTTCAATTTTATAGTTACACTTATCCATACAATTTATTAAAACTGGAATTTGAAAATAATTATCTGTATAAATATCTGTATTATTTTCATATTTTCTATCTATTAAGAAAACTATTACAAAAAGTCAATATTTGCAATTTCCAACAAAAAAATAGGCCTAGGATAGAAAAAGAAAATAGTTTTTTATAATTAAACTCAATTTGCATGAAAATCAGACTATTTCACCTCAAAAAATTACTCGCCACATTACCGCGGTTTTCATTTTGAAATAATAGATGAATTAAGTGTGACACTTACCTTTTTTTTGTGAAGATTGTTTATGGAGATGGCAAAGAATAGATTTGTTTATGAATTTGGTTGTGGTTTTGTTAGTTTCTATAGTAAAAAAATAAAGAATCATGATAAAACAAAAGTGCCAAAGTTACCCTGATTGACTGTAGTTAAAACCAATTAAAAACAGTTTATTCAATGTAAACATATTTATTTACAGTAATTAAACTAACCATTGTGATAGTGGCACTAAAGTAGATAGAAATAAATCAAAGTGATAAAGAAAACGAAAAATTGTGATTTATAAAAAACTAAACTAAAATCAGTTAACTAATTTACCATACACCTGTAAGTTTTGAGCCAATTACAAAAAAAATATTATTTTCAATCCTTACATTTTTTTATTATTTAGAGATTTTTAACATTATTTTAGTCATACAATTCTTGCAATATGGTTGTAAAGAAAAAAGGAGATTCCTTAAACTATAACTATTTGGATTAACAATAGATACAATAATTATTATTTTAATGACACAAAATATGGACATTGTAAACTAGACATACTGAAAAGTAAATTCAAAATAATATTATGTTTGTACCATTAAACAAACAAACCCCACTCACTCTACAATCTAATTTATACAAATTATCTATTTATATACAAAATATACATTGTACAATAATAATATACAAAATGTTTATTCAATATTAACAAAATGGTATTTCGCTGTAACCATAACTTAACATTAATATCACATTTTGTTTACAATTTGTAATTAGGAATAAACACTACTCCATACCAAATTTATTTTGTAATTATACTTACTGTAAGTACAATAATTCAAACAATCACGCTCCTATATTACAAATCTGTGCAATCACGCATATTCACACACTTAATTTTAATTAACCATAGACTAAGTATATAGTTAGTCTATGAGTATACTAAGGCTGGTATTTAGCAAAGTTGAATAGATATTTTCATAAGTATTGTTTTAGTGGTTAACTTTATGACAGATACAAGTGTCATCTAAATATACTATGAAATACCAAATATTTTAATACATTTTGTATCATTTCAACAATGTGTCTTATTTTAATTAAATTAAGTGCTGTTTTATTTTATACTTATTTTTTTTTTTAAATCAAAAATCAACCTTTATATAAAAAAGAAACCCTATGTAACACACATAATATTCACTCGTCATTCTTTAGTTGCTAACATTGAATATTTACATACATACCTATTCTAATTTATATTTAAAATCTCACTGTCCATGTAAAACTTTTAACAGTGCAATTTTCGCTATAATTTAGAATTTGTTTAAATACAAATCTAATAGGGCAGCGAGGTAGTAGTTGAATAATTATAGTAAAGTTGTTACATATATTTTGAAGTCTTTACTCATTTCTTCAT
This sequence comes from Crocallis elinguaria, assembly GCA_907269065.1. Taxonomy (NCBI): domain Eukaryota; kingdom Metazoa; phylum Arthropoda; class Insecta; order Lepidoptera; family Geometridae; genus Crocallis; species Crocallis elinguaria. Next base: position 11,496,453 of record OU026076.1, on the reverse strand, counting down.
AATTATGCATTTTCGGTGAAAAAATAGCTAAAGTATACGTAAACCAGTGTTTAGCAAAAAGTCAACTTGATAATCCGCACTTACAAAGTTTTATAAGGAAATGCAGAGTTAACTCTTTGGCAAACATTACAAATTAATTAAACATTTTAATGTTTTTTCTACAAATTTCTGCTGTGGACATTTCTCTGTCCATCAAATAGGCCAAGTTTGAATTAAATTCCTAAAACTTCACAACAAAATGTTCACATAATAGAGCACAATCCCGACAGTTCATTGCCTTTCGACTGTGGTGGCTGCCTACTGAACTGTACACCTTCCAAGGCTGGCTTCAGTTTATACTCCAACTCAGGCTCCTCACCAGGAGGTAGTGGCTCATCATCAGCGCTGATATCATCGAGCATCTGATCATGTGTGGTTGAAATGAAGGGTGGGATTGTAGTCTTGGAGATGTTGATCCGGATGCCCCCCAGGGGTATGGATGCGACGGGCAAGGGCGCGGCGTCAAGTTGCAGGTTCCCGTCGATTGAAGAGTGGACGGTGACGTGGTTGGTCTCCACTAGCGGTGGGATGTTATCTTCCTCGGCTGTTACTATTGGTTCATCATCTATAAAGAATTTTTTAAACTAAAGTAAAGCCTTGAACTATTTTAAGCTCGGCAGACCAAGGGGCACGACTATAGGCTGGTTTTCTGTACTTGTCCAATAACGTAAACAAACTTGACGGATACCAGCCAATGACATGATTAGAATTTCAATTTCTATCATGTTGGTGATTGGTGAGCCGGCACGTTTTTTTTGCATTATTGGTCAACTAAGTAAAACTCAATCGTACAGGTCAAGCAATAAATATAAAATACCCATAAATATTATAAACGCGAAAGAGTGTTTGTTGTTATGTCCTTTCATGCAGCAGTGGATAAACATGATTTTTCTCAGACATTTTCTGTGTTACCACAAAAAAACATTTTTAGATGCCTGATTAGCTAGACAGTGTCTAAAGATAAACATCAAAAATGATTAGAAATGTCACAACAGAATTGTGGTAGACAACGTTTAGACACTACTTAAATCAGGATTGTTGTTGCTCATGTTTAAAGACGCGATTAAGAAATGTTTAGGAGCTTAACACAGGTTGAAGTGTGTTTAATGTTTTTGTGGTAAGCACGTTTATGTATAGGAAAATGACAATAGGCTACTTTTTATCCCGGAAAAAGAAGAGCCACGTAACTAGTTCCAAATACGATGAATTTTTGTTGTTCCTCACCAGGGTCTAGAGGTTCCTGCTTGACCTTGATGTTGGTGAAGTCCAGCTCGGCCTGGCGGTCCCTGGCGGCTCGTATCTCGGTGGTCTCGTCATCCGTATCCAGCTCGTCCTCCACCACCACCTCTTCAACAGGCTCCGCTTTATAGATCACGTCGTCTTCGTCACCTTCGTCGATCTGCGATTTAAATTAATTCTTAATAAAAAAATTTAAATTGCAATTATGCTCTGTAAGCTCCAGGGCTCGCACCTATTGTTTGTTTAAATTATTTTATACATAACAATTCCTAACTTAACATATTATCCATTTAAAAAGTGTTATTGAATTATTACTACTTAGAAAGGTAGTTTAGTTTATTGAATTTGTAATATTGAAATTGATATGTCCTATACATTAGTAGAGTCAAGTTGGGTAACTGAATACTTTTCTCAGATTTTTACGGACATCAAAATAAAAATGTATCAGTCTAACTATGTGTTATTGATTAATGAGTGTTCTTTCGTAACCAAATTAAGAATAATCTAATTAAAATTTCGAATTAAAAAAAAAGTTGGAGAAAATTACGTTTTATTGGCCGTTCAAAGTTACCGTCACTACTGGGTCACTAATATCTTTGAACTTAGATATTTGGACAGCGAAAACTCTTTTTATCATCTATTTAAATGACTGGGGTAAGGTTGAACTTATATTTTGAATGAAAAAAAAACAAAGATTCTAATTAAATCAACTTGTCAACATTACAAACGTACGAAGCTAAAGCCCGCAGGAAGAGGGAAAAAAAATTTTTTGACAGCTGTCAATTTGATGTCACATTTAACACTAAGAATATTTGGCCTTTCCGTTTCACGCAATTATCAATGTGTTTGATGAAAAGTATTTTGAGAAAAAACAAAGAATCTTCAAACACGTTTTATTCAAAGTTACAAGGAAATTGAAAGTACTCTCAAGTAAAACTTAAAGTACTCGAAAACATGAGTGTACTCTCGATGTTTAGAGCTGCCACCATACCTCCAAGGACTCCGGTTTCTCTGGGTCCGCGTCCAGCACCTCCACCACGGACTCTGAGTCGGAGGCGGCTCCGGACGGCTCGTCGTCTACGTCTCGGATGAGGATGGCATCTTCTTGAATCTTCTCGATGGCTACCACCTCGTCCTGCGCCTCCGGTGGAAGCTCCTTCTTCGACAGCGACGCCTGTCGAAACACGATATCATGTAATATAATTATGCACTGCTGTGTCGCGCGCTCACGTAGCCTACGTTACTCCTTGTAACATCATCTATCTGTCAGTGAAAGTCTTATCAAAATCGGTCGACTCGTTTCTGTGATTACCCGGAACAAACAGACAGACAGACAAAGATATTCAAAGCTGTGGGTAGCAAGCTTATCATTAGGTAAACGAAAAGGGCTCATCTCGTGAATTGATTCAAACAGCTACCAACCTTATAATCCTCGAAGCACATCGGATGGTAGTTGAGATCCTCGTGCCTGATGGAATTCCTCAGATGCCACTCCTCCTTGTCCTCGTTGTAGAACTGGTCGAACTTGTCCCCGCATGTGGCACAGTGGCAGTCAGCGGGCGCTCCCGCGGCCACGCTGGGGGTCTCCACTGGGACCTCCACCGGAGCTTCGGCCTCGCCTTCCGCACCGGTAGTTTCAAACCAGTTCTTCTCTGTAGGGGATAAAATATTATATTTTTTTTGTTAGTATTTTACATATTAGACAAATAAAATTAGACATTTCTTGGTTTTATTGTTGATAGGTTAAATTTTGACAACAATCTCATTTGATCTTGAATGACGAAGTGGGCCACGTAGGCCTTGGCCTTGCATGGATTTTGTTGAATCTATGTAAGGAGGGTGTTATTTTTTTTTTGTTTTATTTCTGATATTTAGGTGCTTTGTTTTTTTATTATTATTATTTTTGCAAAACTATAGAATTAATGTTGGGGAGGTTAAAGTCGTTTTCTTTTTCTTAATTTAATTCTTATGAGAAGACCAACAGCTTATATACAGTTTTAATGAAACAGTTTACAAAAACAGGAAGCCAATTATAGGTCATCACGGCTAAAACCAACATAAAAATAAAAATATGAACAATAAAGATTTTTCTTTATTTATTTATTTATTTTATTTATTTATTTATTCAATTGACCACACTATAACATAGTACGTTATATTAGGCATGTCATAATACATTATACATAGTCAGCAATTAATTTTCATCGTTATAAATTATTACATTTACATTATTCAAATTGTTTTTAGTCTCTTATAGCAGATTAGAAATTGAACATTTCTACAGTCCAGCATTTCGTCATAAATTCATTTAATGAATAAAATGGATGTGTTTTGAAAAAAGCCTTAGTTTTGGTTTTAATCTCTAGGATAGTTAATTTAGTTAAATCAAGAGGCAATTTATTATACATATCAATTTTCAGACTTCGTCCTTGCTTATATGTTTTGTTTAGCCTAGTCATTGGTACCTGTAGCTTTTCTTTATTTCTCGTATTGTATTTATGTCCATCCATTCTCATAGTCAACTGATCTTTTTGAGAATGTATTTCCAAGAGAGACGTGTAAATAAATAGAGAAATAACTGTCATGATCTTATTTGATTTAAAAGAGTCCCTAGCTGATTGTCGCACATATAAACCGTTAATAATTCTAATTGACCTCTTTTGGCAGATCAGCACTCGTTCTATTTCAGATGCATTTCCCCATACCGTAATGGCGTAGCTTATGATCGAATGACAGTAAGCGTAATATACAGATATCAAAGTGTTTTTGTCAACAACTGGTTTGAGTTTAAACAATGCATAGTTGGCACTAGACAATTTTTTGCATACCCTATTTATATGATTTTCATGAGTTATTGTGTAATCCAAATCATAACCTAAAAATGTTGTTTCTTTCACACTTAATAGATTTTTATCTTTTCTCACTTTATATTTAATAATTACATTTTTATCAGCGTTCAATATGATACCGTTACCTTCAAACCAAAGTTTTAGCTTTTCTATGATCTCTATTTCCTTATCTTTTACAAATGCATCATTTCTATCTGTAATCCCTACATGAGTGTCATCGGCGAAAAGAGTAATAAGAGCCCAATCTGGCAAGCACTCCGCGAGATCATTTATATAAATTAAAAACAACAAGGGACCCAATATGGATCCTTGCGGAACTCCTATCGCACTGGTTTCTTTATTGGAGTATGTGTTATTGATTTTTACAACCTGATCTCTGTCACTAAGATAAGACTTCAACATGTTGTACTCTCCATCCTTAAACCCGTAGTAAGATAGTTTAAGGAGTAAAACATCATGGCGGAGACAGTCAAAAGCTTTGGATAAATCACAAAATATACTACAGCATTTCTGTGATTTATCCATAGAATCCAAAACGAAATCTATTACTTTGCGAATAGCCATTACAGTGGATTTTCCTTTTCGAAAGCCAAATTGAGCTTCGGTGAACAGTTGATTAGACTCAAAAAAATGAACAATTCTATTTTTGAGAGAAGTTTCCAAAACTTTCGATAAAATGGGCAATATACACACTGGCCTGTAATTACCTAACTCTGCCAAGTCACCCTTTTTATGCAGCGGTACTATTTTCCCTATCTTTAACACTTTTGGGAAAATTCCTTGACTCAAGCATTCATTAAAGACACTTAGAATCATGTTAAATAAATCTTTATTGGTTAATATTAGTTCCTTCATTGTTACACTATCCATGTCATTTATATCTCTAGATGTCTTATTTTTTAGTTTTTTAATAATACTTCTTAATTCTGTACACGTTATTTGTTCAAAATGTATGTTGTCAGTTGGTTGTTTTGATTTTACTAGATAAGCTTTACATTTTTCTGTACAAATGTCGATTTTTCTAGTTAATTTTTCTGCTATTGTTCTAAGATAAACTAGATAGATAGATAGATAGAACTAGATAGATAGATTTATGTGATAAAACAAAAAGAATTAAGAAGAATAAGAATACTTCTTTAAAAAAAAGATAAAATCCGCTATAGTATCGATACACCTTCTGTTTAGAATGCATATAAGGTCTTATCCAAAGAATAATGCATTCTAGTTCCAACACCACACCCAAAGAACCCCGCTATTGTCAAGCGTTACTTGCTTGTTGAGCACATAAGTCACAGTGTTCATCTGACGACAGTAGTCCCGCTCGCGCCGGTTCTGTACTGACCTCTCTCGTCCAGCTCGTCCACCTCCTCGTACTGCAGCCAGTCGCCGAGGTCGTAGTGCCAGTGGCGCGAGTGCGCGCGGCGCGCCGAGTCCCGCTCGCGCCGGTTCTGCCGGAAGTGCCAGTCGAGGTGCTGCGAATACCGCACGGTGTGCTCCGGCGGGAAGCGCGCGCCGCAGCCCGAGCACTGCATGCCGCCGTACAGCCGCGCCACCAGCGTCGGCTGCTTGCTGCGAGCGCACCACACGGTCAATACCTTACTTTGTACTGATTTTTTTATCATGCTATTTGGTAAAGAGACGAGACGGTCATTTTTTTTTTTTATTTGGTAACTGGACGACGTGGTCTTTTGCCTGATGGTAAGCATAACGCCGGCGCATAACAATTTCAGTGCCACTCAGAACTTTGAAACACATAGGCCTGCGAGGCTCTGCAGTGCGCTCGTTACCCTGAGATATTAGGTATTAAATCTCATAAGCCCAGTAATTTCACTAGCTACTCTGCTCATCAAACCGGAACCCAGTAATGCCTGCACATTACTGCTTGGCGGTAGACTTTACGAGCAAAGCGGTGGTAACAACCCAAACGGATACTCGCAGAAGAGTTAGTCCTACAACTAACAAAACACATCTGACATTAGCTGTCAAAGCTAGCTCAACGGAACGGTTTGTGAACCGCCGATTTGATCGAATTCGAGCGGGGAACAGCCAATATTTAAACTGAAGCGACACACAACGACTTAACACATTTGGTGAAGTTGGTCTTAATCGATTCAATTTTTAATCGAGTTTATTTGTTGTGCGAAGCGAGTACACTCTATTTTTATAAATAATCGAATATAAACAATGACGAAATCTATTATATAGGACTTCATTGATTTTTTTGGGCTTGTTCAATCGATTTAATGCAAAAATTTTATACAACAAAAAATAGAAACCGTTTCAAAATAAATGTAAAATAATACCAACCCTCTCAAAGTCTCCGGTCGCAGCAAGTCCACCTTGTGTATAACCGACTTGTCTTCCCGTTGCTTGGATGACTTGGCTTCCTCCGCTTTATCAACTTTAGTCTCAGGCGGAACCGTTACCTAACAACAAAATGTATTAATTATCCGACATCTAAAATACCTAAATAATTTGAGACTCAATAGATTTTCAACTTGAAGGTAATAGCTAGCCAGGCAAACACTAAAAAATGCAATTGTTGAATCCCAATGTTTTCTTTCACCGAATCATTTTAGAACTCATTTTAGGATTTTGTAATAGGGAGAATTCTCACCATTTATACACATGCCACTATAACTGGCAAAATAGAAGGACGAATTATTTAAAATTCCCTATCACCACTATGTTAACTCTATTTTCGTGAAATAAATTAATTTCATTTCCATTTATCCCGCTTGGTAGCTATGCGCTGTTGTAGATGGTAACCCTTTCCGGTGACGATCTTTAGAACTACTGAAATTGGGGAGAATTCTATAGAACGCGCGGGATATATTTATCCCACTTGGTGGCGCTGTTGTACATGGAGACGGCGGTGTCATCCGGTGATTTTTAGAACAACTAAAATGATGTCAACATACTTTTTTTTTTTTTTTTTTTTTATTCTTTATACGCTTATATTTGACCACTATCTCACGGTGATAAGCGACAATGAAGCACGCCTGCCTAGAAGACTAAAACGTGTTACGACTTAATATGTATGTAATATGTACGTTATATACCTGTACGATCCCTGTGGCCACAAGCTTCGCGAACAGGTCCGTGACGTTGATATTCGCGAGCGCTGGCAGCGCGGCGGTGGCGGTGGCGGGCGCGTCCGGCGGCGGCGGCTCTAGGCCGGGGATACTGCCGCGGCGCGCCGTCAGGGGCTCCGCGAGGCTGTAGTCGGATCCCGGCGCGAACTCATTGGGGGTCGGCATCACGCTGGCCAGCATGTCCAGACCTGACGATTCAAAAAAAATATAGTACATTACTGCCGAGGCCGGAAATAAAGCAATTGAGATGTTGGATGAAACACAAAATACATAATATCTGACGTTACACACTTTTAAGAAGATCACATTAACATAATAAAAATGAAATTCACAAAAAATATATAATTTGCACAAAGATAACTCTGCATCTAAAAGTTTTCCAAATTCAACAATTTTTTTTATGATCCATTAGTAATTTAAATACCACAAGATTCTTCACATTTTTGTGAATAAAAAAATGTATGACAACTATGTACTTAAACGCAGTTTTTCACGGCCAAAATAACAAAATGCATGTTTTTAGTACATCTTTTCGGCCAGCGTAGAACAAATGACGTCAGATGTTCTGTCCAATTTGTATGGGGAGTTTTAGCGCTCAGTAGATACACCCGACTTTGAATCTCATTTTTGACGTTTCTATCGTTCGATTTCTAGTTTTTTTTCGATATAGACATTTGATTCTCTTGAGAAAACGAATTGATTGACATTATAAAAAAAATTGAGTCAACATCCCTATTGACGGCCAAGTAATATTAGAGACGAGGCGAAGCAGAGTCCTATCGAAGTGATTTTAAAATCCTGTAATTAAATTGTGAGCGCTTTTACGCATATTTTGTTTGAACTGAATGTACAGCGCTCCTAGCGGCACGTCACGGAATGAATATCACGCATACTTTTAGCTCAGCGTTCACTCGACAAACGCAGTCGTCGCGTTAATGGATTTAAATCGCGAAACTCACACTCACACGCTGATTCTATCGCACATCGTCACTAAGGTAGTACCTACATTATGTTAAGATAGCTCACCTTGACTTTCTAGAATGACATCTGGGCTTGGGCTTTTCGCAGGCCGCACCGGAGCTTCATCAGGTTGATCGGTTTCCATCGACTCATCCTTTAGAATTTCCGCCTTAGTGATCGGCAGGATCGGCACCGTTGGGACGCCGAAACCTTCCATTTGCATTATTTGAACGAACCCTGGCTTAATGTTCCTGGGCAATGCCGAAAATCTGATAAAATGCTTCTCGTTCCCAATGAATATCGGCTTGGGCAAGTCTCCAAACTCCACCTTGAAAGGTTGTTCGTTTATCAACACGGTCCTTAACGCGTCAGTGAAACGAATCGTAAACACTTGATTGTTGATGGTAAACTTTTGTACTTTGGCGTCTAAGTAGACGGGACACATCTGTGTTGCGTTGACAATAAGGTTGATTTTCCCCGCTACTAAATCCGTTCGCTTCTCTTTCCCAATATCTACTTGCGGTAGGGGACCTTCTAAGTGTACTAATCTCGGTTTGCCGTCGATGATGACGCCCAAAGGATTCCCACCGAAGCAACACTCGTGCCATCTACCGTTGATGTACAGTTCTCTGGTCGGCGCACCGAATTTAATATCAAACACTTGATCTTCTATCTCTATCTGTTTGTAACCTTCATTGAAGGATAGCACTACAGAGTCTTTGTTGTCGAACGTGACTCGTCTGCATCCGGGCAAAAATTTGATTTCCCTAGGATCATCCCAATCTAACATAATGACTGCAGTGTTGTCACCGTAAAATCTGATTTCTCTGGGTATGCCATCTATTTGTATGGTCTTGACGGGATCCTGGTCTATGTATTCTATGACTTTGAAGTCAGTCGGCGGGATGTGGATACCGGGTGCTCCTAAAGGCGGGGGAGATTCGCATCTTTCGTATTGTTCTAGCGGACATTCGCCCTGGCACATGCCTATTTGAGGAGTAGGTAGCGAAGGTAGAGGCATCCTTGGAACATCGAAAGGCCCCCTAGGCCCTCGTTTGTCAAATTTACCTCTGAAGAAAGTCGGACCTGGTCCTCTAAACCTCCTCGGGCCCAATTCTTCCATTCTGGGTCTAGGTTGGCCTCTCCACAAGGGCGCAAACGGCAAATTCGGTATGTTCTGCATGCTGGGCATGTTCGGTCCGAACATGGGCATAGCCGGAGGCACGGGCAGCAAGCCTACCTTATTTTTGTGGCCGTCGATCCCGTCCATGTTCCTCATGTCGGAGTCTTGCGCGAAGCCCTGGCTGTCAGGAGGGGTATCCAGGAACACCGCGGGTAGCGTCCTTTCATCAATATCTCCGAATCGGTTGCGCTCATTTGGCGACGACTTCGGACTCGATACTTTGTTTTCTTCATGTATGTGCGCTTTGAGTTTTCTCTTTGAAATTTCTAACGATTCTCTTTGCTTAGCCTCCTTGAGTTTTAGTTTTTCATTGAGCTGCAACACTTGGTACATGAGTGCATTGTACTGGTTCTTGTCGAGTTGTCCGTCGCTGAACTGTTCCTTGGCTTGTGACATTATGATGGAGATGGTCTTTTTGTGGTCTTCTGCGTCAAATTCTTCTCCGTTTTCCGGGCGCATGTCGGTGTCCTCCGAGCTCAGTGTCCGTCGCCTTTCTCTTTCAATACCTTGAAAATGAAATGAGTTATGATTAGAATCCAGTTAAAATCATGATTTAGGCAAGAAGTATATTTTGTAAGAACGGTGATGAATTGATGATTTATAAAAACGGCGGGCAACGAGAATTTCGATTTGATACATGGATATATTAAGTCGAGATTCTTGTTGCCCGCCGCGTCGCGTTGTATTGGTTGAAAAGCAATACTTACTGGGTGATTTACTAAACAGCAACGGCCGTCCCAGCCTGTCTTTCCCTTTCGTAGCCTCCGCGAGTTTCGCCCGCACAAGGTCCAATTTCGACGGCGTCTTTTTAACTTCGTCTTTCTTCACCTTGACTTCGTTCCAATCTTTCTTTGGGGAGCCAATTGGAGACATAGGAGATTCAACCTCTTCCATAGGCGAAGGTTTGGGTTCCCGTTTGGGGGATTTTTTTGGTGAATCTGAGATTGTGGGGGGCGGCGGGGCGGAAACTTCGTCGACTTGGGGCAGCTGACGTAGATCGACGTCTTCGTTGCCAAATAGGCTGTAAAAATAGTGTGTGGTGGGTTAGTCGGTTGACGAAAAGTAAGTTTATGCACCGGTGAACAATGGAATTGAGATTGAAATTAAAAGCTGAGGCGTCCTGTACAAAATTAAAGTATTTTCCATTTACTTAAATCAAGAAAAGGCACAAAAAAATCTCATGGCAAATCTATAACATTAAGAATTCGAAGCCTCAAATTTTGTGCGAGATTCCGCACTTGGCGGGTTGATAAAGATTAACCTTTCATATGCCGGGAGTGTGGATCCGCGCCATGAACTATTATACATTTTGTCATTACATAATTATTGTGTCTGGAATCACTGAACCAACCTCTTCTACACCACACAACCTTTTCCTTAGGTGTTCGTCCAGTTACAAAACCGCGGGACACGTAGCTCCAAATATAACAAAAACATACTTACATATCAAACTTATCAATCTTATTTTTCTTCGGCTTCCCTTCAAGGGTCTCCGTGGAGGATCTCTTCGGGGCGATAACTGCCGGCTCCGGCTCAACTACCGCCGGGAGCACCCTGAGGTCAACGTCCTTATTCTCCAACAGAACTTGTGGGCCATCTGAAAACACGGCTGAATTTTTTATGTAATCTTATGGTCTAGTTCGGCTTGAATACATTTTGTCGGGTCCTTCCTTTTTACCTTTACACCCATGACGGTTTGCTGACCGCGCTGACTCAGGAAGAACTATCTCCTCTTTGAATTACATGTTGATTACCCTAAGTACCTATAATATCCTGCGTACGCTTTAATTTACCGCTATGTTGATCGTCCTAAGATGTCAAATCTCCACTGTGCTCTTTGATTTACACGTCGCGTCGTCGGTCGCGTCGTTTACCCTAAGATGGTTCTCTGAAGTCACCTTCCCATGGTCATCGCATCCAATGGTTCTGATATTTCAGTAGAAGCCAGCTTTGGTGGGGTTATTCACGGTAATGTTTGGAAGATAGGCTAATTTAATAGTAATGTGCCTAGGTATCGTTGGCTGGTAGGTGGCGTTGTCTGGGCAGCACATTGTGTTGTCAGATAGCTATGCGACACTTATAATGAAGATTTGAAGTTAGGTAGGTCACTTTCAGAGCAGTTATCTTCATAACACTAGAGGTTAACAATTAAGTAGGTATCACTTAACATTCACTTTCACATAAACCTTACACTCGTTATATCAAATACCTATCAATTGTCATAATTTTCGATTATATTACTTATCATTAAATATTTAACCCTAATTTTTCCAAGTTCTATATTAGTGCCTCGATTCATATTCTCTGATTGCATATTAAGAGTAACTATAAGAGTCAATTCATTTTATAAATAACTAAAAAGAACTCAACGATAACATTCATAGTCTCTTCTAATCAACATCATCATTTAACAAAGTTCAACATAGTTCAAGTGAATCTGCTGATCTAGGGCTGCCCGGAAATTCTTTAGCAGAATTTTGACATAGACTTTAAATGCCATTTTGTCAACGAAAAATTTCGAATTTCAAAAAGACATAAAACAAATGTAGTTAACCTCCAGGAGTAGATTAACTCCCTTTGGGGATAACGTACCAATTCAAACTTAGACTGTATAAACTAGGATACTTTGTATGTATATAGGGAATCAGAAATTACTAGGAGAGTTTCCCCACAACATGACAACACAACACCCAGAGCCCATTCATCCTTTTACACCAGATATGCCTTGGTCTACTTTAACTATTACTTTCAGGTACTCGTCCAATCAAATTGTATGTAATGTAATGTTTATAAGTGAATTTAGGTACGTCGCACGTACCGTAGATTATGATGAAACACCATCGCTTACTTTTTCACGTTAACACTTGCTCAAACAAAACATAAAATTAGCAGAAAAATAGATATTGAAATTGAAAGCAGAACACCGTTAAACGCATCGTTTAATTGATAACGGAGCATTAAATGTGGGTTAACATTGGGACGGTCTGTTTCCTTCTGGGCAAGAAATTTTCTGCAGAAATCTCTAAACACTTTCACTCTAGCCCTTGCTTCTCAAGACTAAAACAATGCAAAACAATGGAATTGAATATACAATCCAGACAAAGTTGAAGCTCCCGGTTGGACGAATCGTGTGGTGAGGAAGCCGATAATTAAACTCTACAGCAATGCACACTCTATGATGACTGATGTATTTTCTATGGATACGATTATTATTTGAATGTTAATAAAGAGCGGTATGTTGTCAACAGAGCACTTGGCTGTGGTGGTTAGAGATACGTAAGCTAAGATCTATTAGAATAATATTTATTATAATGAGATCCTTATGAAGATACACAGCAAACTGTAGATATCAATGAGTAACACCCACTACCTACAAAGTGACATGTTCCTGGTAGTCACTAACATTAATATAAAAAAAATCTTACAGAGAACATTTACGATATATATTTCGAGATCAATTCGAGATTTCGCAAATGCTGAAATACCGAACGCTCAAAACAAAAAATACACTGTACCTAAATAGTCCGTATATACAGGGTGAGTTTGAATGGGTATTTTACCCCGGATCGTCATCTAAGATAGTTCAACATAGTTCAAGCGAAACAGCTGATCTACGGCCGGAAGTTCTGTAGTAGAATTTTGACGTAAACTTTAAATCCCTTTTCTTCAATGAAACATTCCTAATTTTAAAAACTCGTTAAACAAATGTTGTTGACCTCCAGGAGTACATTGACCTCCTTTCGGGATGACAAACCAATTCAAACTCCGGCTGTATGTGTAATGAAGGCGTCTTGTGTTGTTTTACTATCGTATGTTTAGGTAAATATATCTGTGATTAACGCAAACTATTTGCTACGGAGTAGATACGATTAATTAAGTTGAATACAGGAAAATCTAGAAATCATGAGAACGCTGTATGCCAAACACTATTAAGAATATAAATCCCTGCTTTAGTACTCAGTGACTATGCAAGGCACTATTGTACCTAATATCTCAATCACCAAAGCGCTGCCCCAACTGTGGTATCAATACAATCATCGATAAATCCAGCTAAAAATGTTATGTTACCGATAAATCTGAACCATATTTTGTAACACAGTTATGTCGTGATTACGACAGTAACATAACAAAAATATTGTGATTAGGTCACGAATCTAGCTTTGCTCGTGAAGTCTGCCACCTAGCAGTAATGTGTAAGCATTACTGTGTTCCGGTTTGATGAGCCAAGTAGTCAGTAAAATTACTGGGCTTACGAGACTACCTAATGTCTCAGGGTAACGAGCGCACTGTAGTACCGCACATACCGTTTCGTTTCATTCTAGGTTTAGCCAAGCCTCACGGGTTTTCATCCAGTTTTCAGAATCCAAAATCTTCGAAAATAATGAACCGATCTAAATGAAATTGTATACGTAAGTCTGCCACCAAGCAGTAATGCTTGGCTGCTTGGCGGCAGACTTCACTAGCAAAGCGGTGGTACCAACCCAGACGGACACTCGCAGAAGAGTTAGTCCTACCACCTAGTAATATATCCTTGAATTTTGTGTTTTTGAACTTGCGGGATTCTTCAAGCTGTTTTCCTTCACTGTTTTAGAGCGAGTGTGATAAATCCGCACATAACTTGATATAAGTGATTGGTGCGAGGCCGAGCCGAGATTCGAATCATGTTGCGACAGATTGAAACTTGTACAAGTTCCCGGTCGACGACACTCGCTCCAAATCTGGACTAGGTGGTGACATTCAGCTGCTCGAAGGACTAGCTTTTCTGCGAGTATCCATCTGGTTGTGTATCACCGTTTTGCTCGTGTAGTCCACCGCCAAGCAGTAGTGTGCAAGCATTACTGTGTTCTGGTTTGATGAGCAAAGTAGTCGATGAAATCACTGGGCTTATGAGATTTATTACCTAATGTCTCAGGGTAACGAGCGCAATGCAGTGCCGCACAAGCTTCTGTGTTACAAAGTTCTGACTGACACTGCAATTATTACAGGCCGTTATGCTTACCATCAGGCAAATTACCAGCTCGTCTCGTTACCCTATGGTATAAATAATGATCAAATGATCTTCTGGGTAGGTACTTGTGACACTACTGGTGTCTGAAAATTGTGCTTTCAATATCTAAAATCTATCATTAAATTACTTCTGATCTTGTTTTTGAATTCAGAATAACCACCCGATCTACCACATCTACCGATTTTAACGGGTTTGGTTGTAAAACGATGAGGCAGAAATTTTCGTTCAAGGGCTCTGGTACTAGTCTGGTATTAGCTAGCCTCTGACCGTAGATTCAGACTATGAGCCCTACCCATCGTCAATAATATGCACATATTTCTACTTATTTATAATTGTTGATGCTGTTTTTTTAACAAAACCAACAGGTTCGAATTCACGACCAAACTAAGAAAAACTTCCTACTTTAAATATACCGTTAAAGTTCATGACAAAATCGAATTCACAAGTATTTTGACCATTAGTAGCAATTCCTATACACTTTCGAATTTGGCATACTTAACCTAGCTCAAAATTCACTCTGTATATCAAGGTGGTGTGCTTGAAGTCACGTTATAAAATGAATTAGAGCTTAGAAACAATGGCTAGAAATAATCCCTAAAACTAATGCAAATTCTTTGCATTTAACTTTTTTAAAGGGAAAAATATAGACATGGAGCAGTAATTTAACAGCAAACCATATTACAAAAAAATCTCAAAGAGAATGAGCTCACCATAGTCCATATTTTTATAAAAAATATAAATTTTCGCCTAGCATGCGCTAAAGCAAGTGGAACAAAAATCTTTGGACAGGTCACATAGCGAAATGATAGTTCAAAAATTTCGTCAATGGCAAACCTAAGTATAAACCATACCTCCTTTCCGATTGATACCACAGTTGAGAGCAGTTGGCAACAGACAGTTGACAATGTAGTCAAAGATCTGTAACAAAAATCCGCTAGTAACCAGAACATTCTATGACAGTCTAAAATATTAAACAGCAAATAAACTCAAGCTAAAGAAACGTTATACTTACGGCTTACTTTTTACTTGTCGCAAACTTACTATTCTTACAAAACTTCTACACAAAAGTTAACAAAATCTACGTCTCCATAAAAAGAACTGATATGTATTTACTATCAAATTGAATAATTAACGTTTGGTTTAAATGGTTAGAATGTTAACTACATCATTGATTGGGTTTTTAATATCTCGGATTATGATATTCACAAAGTAGTTTTAATACGATGTATAAAAGTCTTTTTTTAATCGAAGGCACTAAAAAAGGATATAAGTAAGATGTTTGAAACTTGTCCGATATCTTCCATGCTTGTTTTTTCGAAGGTAAAACAAACGCCTCTAAGTTTATGGTTGTAAAATTCACATTGGTTACATGCAAGTGATCTTGACAAGCCTTCAATAAATTCCGTCCTTTCAGTGTTACTAATAATAAAGTTTGTAAGCAACATAATCGCGGCATTATCAGTCGGCAACCAATCAATGGTTCCCTAATCACATTACAAATCTATCTGCTTGTGATCCAAGATAAAGTACTAGTGTCACTGCCATAAAATTATTAAAAAAATCACAGATATATCCGACCTAAACATACAATAGACTGAAATAAGCCTAGTCTTCCAGTAAACGAGTAGGTATTGAAAGTTGATACTTCTCTTTGTTCTTACGATTTGATAGTCTACCAACACATTCTATTTTGTAGGCCCATTATCGTTTACTTTCTTTGTATACATTTACATTATCTTAGTGATATCAAGATGAAATCGGGTTTCTTGATAGTACCAGGTTCAAGCCTCAGTGATGAGGTCTACAGCAATGTGTGTAGCTTTCGCCTTAGATGCTAATTATAGTTGCTCTCTTTCAAAGTATGTCGCAAGTTATTGATAAATATTAGATGAATAGATGAAGACTGAGCTGAGCAAACACCAGAGAGTGCATTGTGATTCAGAAACCAAACGTGAATAGTGCTCAATTTACCGAAGATATAATATGCCACATCACTCTAAGTTAACACAATAACTTAAATGTAAGGGTACGAAAACCGTCGTAAAACACATTATGAATACTCCAGCAAGTATAAAATATTTTATTTCGTCCACAAAATGGTACTATCGCTCCGGACTTAACATTTAGTATCACAGACAATGACTAGACCGTTTCCCGATAAGCCAACAGGCAACCCTAACTCCCCCTCATTCTGTTAACATAGATAGGTATCTTACTTGATGATTCGTTTTCAGCGACGGGCGGGGGGGCTTCCGCCTCCACTTTAGTCTCGGGAGCCTTCTCGGGGCTCTCAGATTTCTCCTTGTTCCTTCGCATGTAGCGCTCCTTGTGATAGTTTTTGAGCTCCTTGAACGCGACCGGCTCGCTCTCAGTCGGCGGCTCGGGCTGCGCCTCAGCGCGGGGCTCCTTCGGTTTCTTCTTCGGTTCCTTCGACCGGAGCCTCTTCTCGGGTGACGAGCTCGCCGAGCTGTCTTTGCTGCCGGCGCTCTCGTCTCTCTTCTTCTTTTTCTCCCGACCGAGCTCCTTCTTGCGTTTCGGAGCGGGCGCGTCCGACTGCCCCTCCCTGTTGATTTTGGGTATCGGAGGCAGCCTGTTTATCCTCTTGGGATCGGCGATCTGGAGCTTGTCCATGTAGACGTTGACGTTTCTCTCGTCGACTTTGACGTCGAGCTTCTTGTCTTTTTTCCTGTCGTCACGGTCGGTGCGGTCTGGTCTTCCGGGCTGGTTGCGGCGGCGCTCGCGGCGCGGCTCGGTTTGTGCGTGGAGGCGCGGGTCGCGGCGGCGCGGCGGAGCGGTCACGTCTATGGTAATGACGTTTTTCCGCTTCGTGACTCGGTCGAGAGGCTTGATATCGAAGAAGTTTGGTGCGATGAGAGGCGCGGCGGGCGCGAGCGGCGGGGGCGGGTGCGCGTGGTGCGCGGGCGTGGGCAGCGCGTGGTGCGCGGGCGTGGGCGGCGCGTGGTGCGCAGGCGTGGGCGGCGCGTGGCGGGCGAGGCGTGGGTCGCGACGCGCGGCGACGAGCGCGGCCGACACAGGCGCGATGCGACCGGCGCCGGCGGGCTTACTGACGGGCTGCAAACAACACACAACTTGCACAAGCCGCTCGCTATAGCTTACACACTCTCACACTCACTTTCAACAAGCGAAATCGAGAGTAATAACACTATTAACATGATATTTAAAAAAAATGTTAATATTGTTTGATTTGTAAGATATTTCTACGTTAAATATTTATACAATGGGGAGGCACAGGCAAAGCTAATCTCAGATGGCGCTACCATCGCTGATGATGACTCAATGATGTTTACTTTGAGGGTTAACGAATTAAACTATAACCAGTAAACATGCACGCGTCTTAAAAATCATTAGATTTGAAGTGGTCACTGCATAATATAGAAGAATAATTGGTTTCCAATAATTTTTGATGAGCAATGCTTTGATCCACAGTGTCCGTTTTTTCTCGTCAGAAGGGAAACGTTTGTACCTTTATTTTTATACTGAATTGCACTTTACACAGGCATACTTTATCGCAAAAACGATTTTTTGTGTAGTTACTAAAATTTTATAGTTTCTACTATCGGTAACGCTTATGGAAAGGGACTTTGTTTACGTATTGGACAGAGCCGAATCGTCCATACGGCACTGCGAGCGCGCGGCACATGGAAACACACATTTTATGGTTACACCTGAATGAAGTCAGTATTGTTCAAACGAAAGGTCATACTCTGTCATACGTCATACCTAAGCACAAACTTTTACAGACAACCTAACTCTTAACATTATTTTGTAATCTAATTATCTCGTTAAATTAAAAGTGCAGAGAGTCAACTTAGAGTATCACCCTAAACCTCATTACAACCACCTCATAATTTGACACCTTAATTCAAAACAATGTACAAAAAATAGCTTAGGCTGTGCGCCGGCTCTGGGGTCGAGTTAGAATGTCAAAAATTGCCAAAATGCGAGTGGAACTAAAAACAATTTAGAATTAATTTACAAAAAAGTTGCTGCATTTACATGCAGGTCTTCAGTCTCCGAGTAGGACAGCTTTAGTACCAGTAGTAACATTCTTTAGTCTTTATTTTTACTCGCAAAAAAGGGCAGGTTTTCGATTTCCCATAGTTTGTATAATTTATTGTATGTGCTTGAAAAGTTTAGTATTTTATTGTTAACAATTAATTCTTTAACAAAAACGTAATAGGGATGTTGCATGAAACACAAAATACATAATTACTGTCATTATACAGCTTTAAGAACATCACATTAACACAATAAAAATTAAATTCACAAAAAATATAACATATTTTCCACAAAGTACTACATCTAAAAATTTCCCTATCTCAAAGATTTTTTTTATCATCAAATAGCAATTTAAGTGATACCATCAATTCTTTACATTCCAATGAATAGTAACATGTTTTACATTTTCACGGCCAAATCAACAAAATGCATGTTTTTAGTACAGATTTACGGTCCGCGTTGAACAAGTGACGTCAGATGTTCTGTCAAATTTGTATGGGGCGTTTTAGCGCTCAGTAGATACGCCCGACTTTGACCCTCGATATGGTGTTTCGTGTACATAGTTTGTGTCTCGGACAGTGACACAGACCGCTTTTTATCTTGCAAAAAGCACGATTCCTGTGCGAATCTCCACGCGGGTGAATCAATGGACCGAAGCTAGTAGACAATAAGTCTACATTTTACAAAATGGCCTGGTCGTAGTGCCTATCCATAAACTGACAGTTCGAATCCTACTAATGAACATGATCTATCTGTGAAACATCGTGATACAAACTTAGCATGACAAAGAGCATTTTCTTATTCTCTCTATCTATGGTGGTTAATTATCGCACCTATAGGTAGTTCGTACCAAATTGCCCCAAAGTTGCTTAAAGAAATCAACAGAGAGATTTCTATAGCTGAACATAAACAACATAGAACATAACACCAAACAGTTTTTTAGTAATGTGCAACTTCCCACAACTTGAACCAGATCATCAGTCCACATCATAGCAGCCAAACTACGTTCTATCTATGTCAGTAATCGAGAACTTTTCTTATCTACAGATAATCATCATCAGAAGAACCTCATCCATTGCTGAACGTAGGCCGCACACATAGAACGACATGACCAGTCGCGGGAAGCCATGAATGCAAGCGGCAAGCAGCCATTCAAACTGACATTCTACTGAGATGTGGTTGCCAAATTTTAAAAGTTGAAGTATTTACTCACCGGCCCAAGTCTTTGTTTGACGGAGACGGCCGCGAGGTCCTGCGGCGCGGGGGCAGGGGCGGGGGCGGGGGGCGCGGGGCTCACCATCGCCACCGGCACCGCGGGCGGCGGGATCACCACCGGATGTAGCGGTGGCACCTGAGGAAAAACGTTTACTATTACTACAAGTACAATAATCTAGTAGTCAGTGAAATTACTGGGCTTATGACTTACTAGCTGCTGCCCGCCGTATCACCCGCGTGGAGATATTGGATTTCATGGGTTTTATTTTTTTGCGCTGAACCTTAATTCGTTTTCTAAAATTAATGTAGCCTAAGTTACTTCTTGTAACATCAGCCATCTACCGGTGAAAGTCCCGTCAAAATCGGTCCAGCCGTTTCCGAGATTACCCGGAACAAACAGACAGACAGACAAAAATTATAAAAATGGTTGTTTTGTTATTATATAGGTAACATATATACTTTCATATGCATTTAGTAAAAAGCTTGTTATTTTGATATTACAAACAAACACTTCAATTTCATTTATTTGTATAGGTGAGAGTTAATACCTAATGGTTACGATTCTGCCATCTCATACCCAAACATACTTTTAGTTTCACTCTCTTTCTAAATAACAACATAAGAAAGAGATGGAATATATTTTAGACCTGTCAGATTGTTGTGAATTGGCCATCCACTTCAAAGTTAAATTGGCTGTCAATTTACAAACCGTCAGCGTTCACTGAGCAGCCAAACTGCAGATAAGTGAGGGTGGAGTTCACCAATCATTTTGAAGTGAAGAACCATTCTGAAGTTCAAATGTGAAATAGCATTAACTTATGAACGAAAGTTCATATAGCTCACACCTGCTGTCAAAGCTAGCTCTTGAACTGCCAATCATGTGAACATCGTTTATTTCACATTTGGCAAACTCTAACCTTGTAGTTAAAATTCACAAAACCAAAGGCAACATTCTTACCTTTTTAGTTGTGTTTTTTTCCAACTCAAGCTGCCGCCTCATATGCTCCAGCTCCATCTCCACCTTTTTCTTCTGCAGCATCAGCAACTCTTGCTCTTTCTTGGCAAGGATGCTGCGCATTTTGTCATCTTCCTCTTTTACAACCCCTGCTGATGTTGTTGCAGTCTGTGAAATGTATTTTTTTGTTAGTTTACAACTTTAAATACTATTATATGGGTATCAAAATAGTATCAATTCATTTGTGGTTCCTCACTCTGAAGAAAAACAGACAAAAAAAAAAACAAAAAACTTTACTTTTAAAAATTTGCTGTTGGTATATCTGGACAAGGGCATGCTCAGGGTCAATTGAAAGGGATGATGGAAAGCAAGTTCAAACACTGTTACAGGGATTTTTATCATCCATTTTAAGGTTAAATTCATCCTGTAAGGGAAATATTGTTCTGTAGTTAATGATCTTAATATAGTTTGCTCATTCACTTTAATAAGTGTTGTACTACTTTGAATATAGAAAGTTCTAGAAAGTAGATTACTTGGTGACATTCAATAAGCTAATATGCTGAGTAAAAATGTATCAAGTGATATTGGCAGTAGACTTAGCAGATACAGTAAGCGTGATACAGTAGAACTGTTCAGTAGCTAGTACATTTCTAATTACTCATTCAAATATAGCGAATAACTTAAGCTAGCACTAAACTAGAACATAAACTAAAAAAAACACCTTTTTCAGAAAATTTGGATTTACATGGATGTTTGACTGCTGAGGCTGTGCTTGTATCGGCCATGCGGGATCAATCAAGTTCACTTTTACATCCAGTTGGTACAACTTGGTTGCTGGAAATACATCATGCCAGGTTTCTCGTAACTTGAACATTTGTGACCTGATTTTCTCATCCACCTGTGGAAACAACAATTATATTATCACACATTTTGAATCACTTTTAACAGCAAATTAAAAACAAAGTCTAAATATGCAATACTATATTTACCTGCTTAAAAGTCCGTGTGAACATATTGACGATGCTTTGTGAAAACTTCGTTGTATAGGCTCCGCCGACATTCTTGATAATAGAATCAACTAAATACAGTACAGGCAGCTTGATGTCGGGGTTGACCTGAATAGAAAAACAATGTCTAGTCCAAGCCCTCAGACCACTCCCAGTCCGACATTGGCTTTTTTGACTTTTACTTTTCCTCATAATGTTTTGAGGTACGGGAAAAAATAACAAGACTCATTTAAACAAACACTTTTAATTGTCATTGTAACAAAATAAATAAGAATTCAGTTTTAAAATCTTTTATTGAAAATAATCTGATACACAACTGAAACGGAAATGTTACATACCATTAAAGGTACAGGTGTTTAAAATTAGCTTTGTTTTCAGGTATCTCTTATGTACAATAAATGCTGAGCTGTAAATTTTTTTCGAAAATATGGTGTAATACATTTACTAAATCTTGCTGCAAACTTATACTGTTGAATACTAAATGTGACAATGGCTGGAGTGAAAGTTGTTCATGTTCTAGAACCAGTAAGTAAAATGTTGCAATCATTACATTGTAAATGTTAAAGTAACATAATTATCTGAATTGTGAGACAAATAATTATTCTAAACAGCTAAAAATCATCACACTCATGGTGTTTTTTTTAAACCATTTTAAAGTACATAATGGGATTTGTATATTAGAGATAAGACAGCAATTTGACAACTATCTTATCAATCTAAAGTGTTTCGTTTTATTTAAACATATGACAATTACTGGAGTCTAGAACTCTGCCTAAGAGATACCTGCGGTTGCATTTGGCTACAAATGAGAGCAAATTAGTCACAGTGACATCGCAAATACGACAAATATGTAACGCAGTGCAGGGCGTGCGTCATAACTTTCCTACCCGTACTGGCACAGATACCGTGCCAGTTTAATCTTTAAAAATGTAAATTCACCTTCTCCAAATGCTTCTCGACGGTTTCAACGATAACCCCTGCGTGGTCGATGTTTTCTTCCGCGAGGATTGTAAGCATGTTGATGAGAGGCTTGCTGTTGACAGTCAAGTCCGCCAAACTCGAAGCATACTCCTCTGCGATTTCCTTCGACATCTTGAACGATGGCTGCAGCCTTCGTGCTCAGCATAACAAGCACTATCTTCCTGCGCACATCACTGTAACCAACGAAATACTGAGTTTAGTTTTGTTACGTGGGCCCAAAATGGCGAGGCGAGGGAGCTACGAGGCAACACGTATCGAAACTTACGTTATCGCGGCTATCACAGCACCTCTAGCGATTATTACACGTTGTAACAGCAATCACCTCACGTACGAATAAATGCACTTAAACTAATAATTAACACGTTTGGTAGTGGCGCAATCTTTTGTAAAACACCGAGCGAAGCGACGAATACGTTTTGACGTAACTGCGACTCGAATCTCGATGAAATTGATGAAAACAAAATGGCGGCCATAGAGAAAAAATGATATGGCGGCGATGCAATGGCCGCTGGCCAGGGTCTCCAGATTATGTTTTCAAAATTACCCCATTTCAGACAAATTTTTTCCTCAAAATGTAATTATGTTCATTACTTTTCCCCAATGTTTAATTAATACCTCTGTGTATTAATTATGTCATTAATATTGTAATGAAACAATTGGATAACAAGTTTGAATGTATTTTATTACAAAAGAATGCTGTAAAAGTTGTCACGTGTCGCGGGGTCCAGGGAGACCCGATGAAAAGGCTGTCCGCTGGCCGCCCATGGGTCAGTTGGGGACCCGAAGCCAGGGAACACTTCTTACCTCCGCCCTGCTGTCCCGCCAACCCTCGCATAATCCTGTGAAGTAGCTAGCGTACCGGAGTATGAGACCGTAGTGGATGCCGTTAGATGCTTCCGTGCTTTCACGGGCAACAAGTAAGACGGCAAAGAATTCCATTCCTTGGCTGTGCATAAAATGAATGATTGTGCATCCGATCCGAATCAATTTGTACGACATGACGGAATATCCACAGTGAAAAGATGATAATGCGAGCCAATCGTCTACTTGTTCTATTCTATTATGATAAGGCGAAGGGGGGATTAGGTCATGTAATTCGTTCGCACACTCACCAAAACATCGGCGCGAGTACGGATCTTTTCGATAAATAAAATTCGATAAAATTGACAGTTAAAATCGATAAAACCCACTTTATCGATTTTAACTGTCAATTTTATCGAATAAAACCCACTTTATCGATTTTAACTGTTAATTTTATCGAATTTTATTTATCGAAAAGATCCCTCGCGCCGCAGATCCTATAAAATATTGCTTACCATCAGGAAAATGTGCCATCAGTAAAAAAAATGATGTGACGCACATTTGATTATATGTACATATATATATAGTATTTGAATATTATGCGAAGGATGTAAGTAGGATAAAATATTGTACGATATGCGTCTAAACTCTAAAGGATATTTTTTTTTGTTGATATTTTTTATGGATAAGTGGAAAAGCTTTTGTAACAAGGGCAAGGATACCAACAAGGAACAAATGAGGTAACAAACAAAAAAATAATGAGTAGGTATCTCAGGGGGGGCACACTTTGTGACAGTTCCATAGTCGAGCCCCGAGACACGGGAACTACCGCCATCTGTTAAAGGGCGTGGTACTATTTTGACGTTACTTAAAAATGTCAAAGTTAAAATGGTTACCATGGAAACCGATAACAAATAAAATAAAATATTTTCTGTTTCGAAAAACAACATTGTGATTTCTTGATATTTTTTGCGGTTTAAGTGATATAAATTAGTGGTTTAAGTAATTGTTGTGTTCTAGTTATGTATTTGTTACTCTGAAGCGCTCAGTTTTTGTGTTTTCAGTCTAATTATGCATTGTTTTTCTTGTTGTTTTAAATATAAAGGGTTTCAATTATTATGTGTTCGCTTTTGTTATTTCCTTTTTGCTGCTCTTCATCTACATATTACGTTTGGTACTGTATATTTTGTTCCTACTCCTAGGCACAAACATGGGAAAGGCTGCAATTTTTTATTTTCCATATAAGTAGATACATTTACTTGCGCAGGAACTAAGCAGGAACCAAGGAAATAGTGTGAATGTGTGTGTGAAATATAGAATACAAACATAGATAGACAAGCATGAGTGCTTGTATAAAATACAGGATGCACACATAGATAGAAAACTATGAATGTGTGTGTAAAATACAGAACGCACACATATAATATAGTAAAGTAGTTTCACCGGCCTTTTGTAGGTGGCGCTGATCGCGATACATCGTGGAATCGACGAGAGAGCGCACTCTATTCCTTTTATTATAGTACTACTCTATGAGGTATCTCCTCCTTTATAGCTAGTTGAAGATGATGATGAACGGCATTACGGTTTGAATGAAGGCCACGGACGTTGCAAAAGTCCGCTGAATAAACATTCTTTCTTGATTTATTTTTGGCCATGGGAGGAAAACTGAGTTTTGGGAATTTGGGGCATTCCCATCCTAATCAAGGGACAAAAAGAAAAGAGCCTATGGTATGGGTAGGTCACGCACACTCAGTCAAAGAGAATATAGCACTCAGTAGTCTGTGTCACGCACCTTACATATTTTTATATTTTAGCTGTCTTGACTCTTGGGTGCTCTTGGGCCAAGAACCACAGACTACTGAGTATCGCCAAGAAAACGTGGTTGCAACTTGCCACTTGCCAGTAAGACAGTGGTAACCAATATTGCGAACACAAAAAAAAAGATTTACGACACGGACAGTGACAGGCGACAGCAGAAACGAGCAGTATTCTTATTTTGACATTGACACGCTAAAATCAGCTAAGGCAAAAGGGGTTTTCCGATTTTTATTTCTGTTTTCATTTTTCAATCATCGAGCAGTGTAAAATAAGTAAAAGCACAAACCAGAAATTATTAGCTATTCATGAATTTCGCCGAAAACTAACCATGTCGAATGTAAATACGGGCGAACTCCTCAACTTCCAGGATTATTCTCCCGAGCACAATGACCGTCATGCTCGAATCGACGTGGAGGCAGTTCATACGAATCAATACAACAATAGCATGTCTAATCCTAATTACACTTACGAAGAGCCTAAAGTGATCGAAGAACCTGAACCTGTGCCACAAAGTAAGTTACACACTAAAAAGAGTTAGTACCTATTATATTTACATATATATCCTAACAAGGAAAACAAACATTCAATGCTATTATAATAATACATAGCTATTATTGCAATTTCAGTAAATACCATGCTCAACAATTTAATAATGCATTATAGCAAGTCCTATACCCAATAGTTTGAGTAGTCTTGGAAAAGTCAAATTTATTTTTGTGATCTTAATTATTGTCAATAGGTTTTCATTAATAAACCACATCTATTCATAGTAGTCAAAAACAGAGAGTACATAATTATAATGTAGGGATAGGCTCTTGAAGTGCAGGAGCTGGAATAGGTTGACAGGAATGGAAAAAAAAACGAAAAGGATAGGATGTAATTGTAGCAAGCCAGGAAAGCACTAGAAACTGCTCATCACTGTTTTCTAAAACCAAAATATTCATTATAGGGTTCATACTCATAACTGTGTATCAGAGGATGACCTTCCTATCATTGAGTACATATTTATCAATTTGAAAAAATTTAAAGTTACACAACTCATGAAGATAAAGAAAGTAAATTATGATCATTATTAGGTAAAATAAATGAATATACTCATGTTTCATTAAAATTATCCTTTAGTGCTTATTCTAAAACTAAGAATGAGATAGCCATATTAGAACCTATGTTTGGTATATTCAATATTTTTTCTCAGCAAACCATAACTTCTGGACCATAGAGTACTATCAGAAGTATTTCGATGTACATACCAACGAAGTGGTGGAAAGGATCATATCTTCAGTGTTGCCGCAACGCGTCTCACGCAACTACTTTGATGAAAGGATCAAAGGAAAACCAGATCTATATGGACCAGTGTGGATCTCTGTTACCTTGGTTAGTAACATGTTACGTTTGATGATTTGTTGTGGTTAACAGCTATGGCGGTTTTCACCTGCGTTCCCACAGGAACCATGCATTTTCCAGGATAAAAGTAGCCTATATTACTCTCCAGACCACAAACTATATCTATGACAAAAATAAACTTGATCCATTGCTCTGTACTGTGTAACTGGATGAAGGAAAAATGAACAAACGTACAAACACACTTTCACGTTTATAATATTAGTAGGATTATTGGAGAGTTCTTCTTTGAGCTGGCTTACCATTATAAAAAAAACTGCATTGAAATCAACTTACTTGTTGTAAATCATATTATTTATTGTATTTCAGATCTTTACAATAGCAGTGAGCGGTAACATATCTTCATACCTTCATAACAGCAACCAGGCTGTCCACTGGCGGTATGACTTCCACCTTGTGTCTTATGCAGCGACTGCTATTGTGTGCTATGTGTGGCTTGTACCACTGGCACTGTGGGCAGCGTTGAAGTGGACCATACAGACAGATGGACAGGATGAAATTGAGATGCAGGTGAGTTGACAACTGGGTGACTTAACAAGGTTCATTCTTCTCACTTTATAAGTTTGAGCTCTTATTAATAAAGTTTAGTTAAACTATGTTTTGTCTTTGTTGTTTTGAGCTAAACTCTCGAGCTTTACATACGCACTAAGAGAACTTAGAAAATCCACCGATCTAAATACTTCCATAAGTGCATATTATGCGTACGCGTATTCGTGGCTGCGGTACGGCATTATACTTTGGGGAAACAGTGTTGACGTCCAAGATCTTTTCATTTCCCAAAAGAAGTGTATCCGCATACTGGCCAATATAAAACAACGTACCAGTTGTAACCCCTATTTTAAAAAATATAAAATATTAACTCTTACATGTATTTATATATTGGAAGTATGTAAGTTCGTAAGGCAGTATCCGCAGTTTTTTACAAAACAAATTGACCAACCTCGACGATATGCGACTAGGTATAAACAGAAACTAGTTCTGCCAAGCTCAAAATTAAAAATGCATAGTCTAGGTCCTAATGTAATGTCGGTAAAAATATATAATAAAATTCCGGAAACAATACTAGCACAAGAAAAAGAAACAACCTTTTTAAAAAAATTAAAGGACTTTTTAAATGACAAATGTTATTATAGCTTGACGGATTTTTTTAATGACCCACAATTAAATAGTAACAACTCATAAAGAAAATTTTGCTACTATGCTTGTAAAATGGACCGGCCCGCTCGTCACCTATGTTGCTATACCCTAACTAGGGTCATATGTAAGCTCACCTACTAATATAAGACCTTTCTGTAATGTACATATAATGCAATAAATGATTGAATATGATGATGAATATGACAATTTGAAAATGAATTGAAAGAGACGAAACATTGTTTAATTACTCACCACTGATGTAGTCATTCACATACATCATTTCACGTTTGTTGTGATATCCTTTTTAGCCTGGATCCTTTGTAGATAAGTTACCATTTGGTCATTATTTCACTTGACTTTATGGGATTATGTGGTTTAGAATGTGACTAAGCCTAGATTGCATGTTGGGTCTCAATTACAACGATCGGACCACATTAGGAAGGGCTTAGTGAACAATTTTGAACTTGCCATACAAAATAATCTACCACCGTAAGATGATATTGTAAATGATATATGTACCTATAATTTAATTCATTTAATCTGAATGGCAAGAATATAATCAAGCTACAAGCCTATAAAATAGTATCAAATCATTACATCAATAATTACCTTACTATGTAATTACTATCAGTTTATTACATTATAATTATCTAAACCTCCTTATTACCTGTTGTTAAAACAAAATTGAATTTATTGATTATGAAAATTCTCGAAACTCAAACATGTTTCTTGTAATTCATATTTTACTGCATTATTATTATTCTAGTAGTATGGTACTATCATAGTGTTGAGTTTTATAAGCGAATTTTATGACCTAGCTGTCAATTCAAAACTGATTATGATCCAAAACAAAATACAGCATCAAAAAAACTGTTACAGGTTGTAATGTTTGAAAATTTCTCTTTAACCTCAATTTTACTTACACCTACTTGAAGAAAAAGTTTTATTTTGACTAATGGGAAATTCCTGCGAAATTCAATAAAACACTGTGTCACATAACATAACTTGTGATATATAGGAAGGACAATACAAAATTCCTCACATATATTATTCATAATAAACTCTATAACATAAGTGAGGAGTATTGCATTATCCTTCCTGCCAGGCTAAAATGTGCACCATGACTAAATTTTGTCTACTGTTTTGTCTCCGTCTTTCTCCTGTGAATACGAGACAAATGCTCGATATAGGCATCGACAAAATTTTGGCGGAGCGTGCATGTTAGCTCCGCATGTTTCTTTGTTTTTGTTTGATAGTTTTGTTGTCTTCATTTTAGCACTAGCTTCTGTCAGCGGTTTCACCCACGTTCCCACAGGAACCGTGCATTTTTTCCGGGATAAATAGTAGCGTATGGTAGTCTCCGTTCCATAAACTATATCTATGCCAAAATACACGTCGATTCGTTGCTCCGTTGCTGCATCAAAGAAGGACTAACCAACAAACGTACAAACACAGTTCTGCATTTATTATAGTATGGATATGGCCATTGTTTCACCTGATGTAGTTCACCATTATCTCGCCGGCATGACGCCGGCCACTCACCGATGCCTCGGCTCACGAGTCACGACCGAGGTTGACGATAGCTGAAACTCAATTTGTAGACATTGAACTTCAATAGTATCACAGAACATATATAGTATTACTACTTGTACGCTAGGCTACGTGGGCGAAGCCGCGGGGCACAGCTAGTAACAACTATTTACTTTGTTTCAGACATCAAATACACCGACAATGATGTCTCTATTCTGCCTCTATGGATACTCGCTGTCCATCTACATTCCCGTTGCTGTACTGTGGACCATCCAGGTGACCTGGCTCCAGTGGCTGTTCGTCCTGATGGCAGCCTTCGTCTCCGGAGCTGTTCTGATCTTTTGGCTCTTACCTGCACTAAGAAAATCCAAGTATTTCTTAGTACTAGTCGGATCAATATTGGCGTTCCATTTCCTGCTAGCGGCAGGGTTCATGCTTTACTTTTTCCATGCGCCTAGTGTAGTAATACCTGTAACAACTGTTGCACCTCTGGTGACAACTGTCAAGCCATAATTGTTACGTATAGTTAAATGTGTCTGTCCAAGAGAAAAGTATCATTAGCTATTTGCAAAATAGAGGTAGTATTTCTTTGATACTTTCTTTTATTAATGAAAAATGAGATACAACAATACATTTTAGGCAATATAAAAAACACTTTAAAAAAGTGAGAAAAAATTTGTCTGCTATTGAAAAAAGTTCTCAATATATATTTTTTGTGTGTTTGTATTATTAAGGTAATTCTTTAACCTTAGAATTATATATAACAGTATATTATTATTATAATTGGAGAGATTTACGATTATAAATGTTATAAAATTATTCACATTCCTTCTAAGAGGTCTCAAACTACAGTTAAGACCAAATATAACTTAACAATAATATCAGATATTTTTGGTTCTGACTGTAAAATCTGTTTAAAAATAAAATAGTTATAAAATAAAAATATTTTTTTATTTTGACAATCAATATCAAAAAATATAATATATATGTACAAAATGAAACACTTAAATCATAAAATATCACTTATTGTACAGAAAATAAATACAATTTTCTCTTGCTCTTCAATCACAAGTTTACTTATTCTAATACTGATTAGTTTAATCAACTATAGAGAATGATTCGAAACTTTTCAGCCACGGTTGTCTATGGAAAGATGGCGGCATGTCTTCAGGGGTCGATTGTAGAGTTCCCACCAATTCTGACAACATATTTGCTGTGAAAGAGAATTACAATGGATTAATAATTGGCTTGTTGACTTATTTACTGACGATAGGTTAGCACTCGACTACTATCTAACCTAATCGTGGCAATGACGAGCCGTCAACGTAGTAAGCGTTCTAACCCTAAAATTGATCTATCTCTACTGCCAAAACACAACAATAGCTCCGGACTCTACGGCTCGAGTTTGAACCTGAGGTCGGTAGCTAGCCAGGCGAGCTCTTGAAAATACCCTACCACAACAACATTTTATGAGTAGAATTGTAGAATATACTTACTGTAAACCTCGTTATGGTCGAAGCCTCGCATTATCTCACAGAACTCTATGAGATGCCCCTCATTGTGGGATAGCTGCGAGCTGGACTCTACATCTTTCATTGTGCACTGGTAGAGAAGCTGAACCCCACATCGACATGTGGAAAGGAGGTCTTGAGCTTCCGTTGACACTGGAATAAACATATTATTTAAGGCACTATAGTCACAGAATAGATAATAGTATAAGACCATAGACTAAAAGCCTCCGGCGGAATCCGGCGCGCCGCTATCTCGCTCGCGCATCTTAACATTTTTGAAGATAAACAATCACTTAATATAATTATGAAAAATCGCAACCGGTGAATTTGCGGCCAGTTAGCAGTTTAACAAAATTGTACAGTAACCACAGAAAATAATGGACCTTTGAACTGACATTGAAGTGAAGTTAGCCGAGATCCCGTCCTATCCTATTCTTATTTATTGCATTGTAGGCGGACGCAGTGACACAAAATGATGAATGTCTTAACCTCCGATGTAATACGAGCCGCCACTTCAATCGTAGGTCTAATATTAAATAGATAGAATAGTCACCATTAGATTCGGTCGAACTATTTCGCAGCATCACAGAACATATCTTCAGAGCGTAAACTATAACTTGTACTAATACAAGCAGGCAATCGCATCTGAAAGAAAAACTATATTTAACTACAGGGTTGAAAAATAGTGATTTTATATACATATCTTCTATAAATAAATAAGCGAAAGGTGACTTGTACTCTTAAAAACTACTTGACCTATACTGAAATTTGAAAGGTAGGTATTATATAGCTGTGTTGTCGAATCTAAACGGGAAATTTCTGTGACGGGATACGATTTCGAAATATAAACGGTCAATCGTCTCCGACACGGATATCGTTCCGAGGGAATTAAAATAACCATGCTGAAATCACAATAAGGAGCAACCACAGAACAGCAGATTTTTAAGTTAAGCGTGGTAGCTAGCTAGCTTTTTACCTGGATATATCCTGCGCCAAGCCAGTGCTCTCACAATTTAGGTTGCAGTACAATATGAGCAGCTGCCTCGTCGTTCCCACCGCTTTCTCTCTGACATCTTGGCCTTCTATACATTTAAGGCAAGTTTCTATCTGTTTCAGGAGAATTTGAAGGTAGCAAGAATCTGAAACAAGTTATGTAACAAATGTTACATAAATAAAAAAACGCGACTGCCCCCTATCTAGTGTCACTCGGGATGATGCAAGGATTCTAACGATACCCCATACACCTAAATCTGTTCAGCCATTTAAGTTATAGTGGAATAAAGAAACTCACATACATATATACATTATATATACACCCTAAAAATATTACAATCCTTTTTTGTGCAGTTGTCTAAAAACAAAATAAATAAAAAAAACTATTTTACAATTTTGTTACATCAACTTATTTAGTTTTAACAGTTTGTTAGTGGTAGGACTAACTCTTCTGCGAATGTCCGTCTGGGTTGTTACCACCGCTTTGCTCGTGAAGTCTGCCGCCAAGCAGTAATGTGCTAGCATTACTGTGTTCCTGTTTGATGAGCAGAGTAGCCAGTGAAATTACTGGGTTTTTTTATGAGACTTAATACTTAACGTCTCAGGTTAACAAGTGCACTGCAGTGCCGCGCAGGCCTTTGTGTTTCAAAGTTCTGAGTGGCGCTGCAATTGTTATGGGCCGGCGTTACCATCAGGCAAACGACCAGCTCGCCTCATTATCAAATAGCACAAAAAAAAAATTTCTTCGCGTTGCGTCGTTTTACCAACTTACCTTTTTTATAAAGCAGAACCCCCTGATCATAATCCATCTTCAGATTCCCAGTTCCACAGCCAGGGCACAACTCTTTCCTAAAGTTCTCCCACAGGGAGACATCTCGCACCAGCTCCAATATTTGGCAGGAGACGAAGGGCATGGGCCGCGATGCGATCATGGTCCTGAGCAGTTCCAGGGTCCTCGACTTGTTCGCGGTGGTTTGGAGAAGAGTTTGGACGGTGAACGTGAGTGATAGCAGAAGGCCGCTGTAGAGAATAGCACTGTACTGAAAGTGAAGAAAAAGTTGGATATAAGATATTTTTTGTACTCTTTGATGATGCTTCCGTTTTTTTCTTGCCATAAGGGAAACGTGCACTAGACAGAGGCATACCTACTTTATTGCAGAGATGATTTTTTTCCTGCTTACTAAAATTCAATGAAGTTTGACAGCGAAACAACACCAGCGATAATGCGCCACCTAGCGGGATCAATAAGCAGTGTGTCTCACTATTGTAGACTGTGCAGCGGGACTCGGGAGTGCACAAGAGTGAAAGGGACGGATCATGCGCATACGCAGATCACACTGATCATATAAAAGCGACTGATATAAAATAAGATTTAATATACTTATTACTTACAGTTGTATCAAGAAGATTACAAATCTTGACGAGACATTCAGTAAAGTATTCCCTCCTTTCAGAAGATTGTTCGAAACATTTGAACATATCAACGCTGCTAGAAGATTCTAGAATATACGATAGTATGGCAATCATTCTTCGAGCTGGTATATCTTGCTCTTCTTTGTAAAGTGCTCTGGAAAATTCAAGGACACAGCTAAATAAAACGGTTCTAAAAATGTTATAAATTTTCTTTTGTCAAATGTTGGAAGCTAAATTTTACTCACTTCCCGGTGTTCGATTGAGCTGATATTTTACATACATATGTAAATCGGATGACAGTGCAATATAATGATCTCACAGAGCTGGTCTGATGATGGAGCCTGATGGATGGCTCGTTTGATTTGTCTTTACAAGTACTCTGATCCTAGATGATGTCCAGGATCCTGATGATGATGCTGGAAGCTGGACACAAGATTACAGTACCAATTAAGATGTATATATCAGCTAAATGGCTAAACTTCAAAGGTTTTTTTTAGCAAAATCAGATGAGCTTCTGGCAGTGGAAAAAATATAATATGCATTATTCATCATATTAACAAGACTTACGTATTATATAATGACCAAAAACTTTGTTGTGGTACATTTTCGATTAGATATCTAATTTTGAAGTAAAGATGCTTTATTTAGATTTTTTTTACGGATTTTTATGGATGTTATTTATATTTATGGATTTTATAAATGCGAAAGTGTTTGTTGGTTTTTCCTATTTTCACATTGTAACGGGTTGACATGATTTTTGACATAGTTTGTGGACCGGAGGATAACAGGCTACTTTTTATCCCGGAAAAATGCACGATTCCTGTGGGAACGCGGTTAAAAACCGCGGGCAGAAGCTAGTATAATATATTTGTAAAGAACACAGACAACACATGAGATTCGACTCTTACCTTCCTTTTAGCAAATCTTCTTTGCAGACATCTAAAAAACTAGATGTGGTTTCTATATACTTCTCGTCCATTTGTTTTTGGAAAGCTGTCGTCATCCTTTGGGATACCGTTTCTAGCCGATTTAGGATTGCGGTTAGAACATTTTTAGAAGCATTGAACACCTGGAGAAATACGAAAAACTCTATTTATTATATTTCACACTAGCTGTGCCCCACTGCTTCGCCCACGTAGCCTAAGTTACTCCTTATAACATCAGCTATCTGCCAGTGAATGTCCCGTTAAAATTGGTACAGCCGTTTCGGAGATTAGCTAGAACAAATAGACCAACAGACAAAAATTTTAAAATCTTTTAGAATTAGTGCTTATGCATATTTATCTGACTTACATTAAAATATGCCACCTTATCTCCATTCCCACTACCAATCTTCACAATATCTTCGTAAATGGTAGTCAGTTGCACACTACTGCTCCCTTCCTTTTGCTCAGTCACACTTGCAGGTACTCTATGGTATGTGCTGTAGACTCTGCACTTGTTTGGTATGTCTGTGTGGGTAAGCTTGTCATTGTGTTCAAGGAGAGAGCTTGGTGAAGTTGTAGGCTCAAGGATGTGTGTTAGGAGGGAGGATAGGTTTGATGTATCTGGAAAAATATATGATTGAATTAGTATAATTTTTATCAGACTGCTTGCCTCAGTTCATTCTAAAAGTCTTAATACCACCCACAGAGATTTTTTGTTTGCTATTGAAGGATATACTAAACCATTCTACAAAAAACAAACTTTATTTTATAAGAGTCATGGTGGTTGAATGGGTTTCAATGAGAAACTGCAAATGTAATGCATTTCTTACAGTGCTTTGTCTGTTTCAAATAATAATTTCAAACAAAATCTAACTTTTTTAACTAAAGTTAGATTTTGTTTGAAAGCCTTATCAATGTTATGTTGTTGTGTATGTCAAGGCAATAAATTGCCTCAATTGTATCATATCTCCTAAGAGAAAAATAACTGGTTTAACTGGATTTATTGAAAAATAAATAGTTAGTAGAAAAATGGTTACCTGCTTTACAAGTTTTATTCAATGACATAAAGTGAGCCTTGACATCAGTTTGGACTCCATAAGATGAGGTCTTAACTTTTCGGCTCCGAGTTAAAGATTCATTTTGGGTGAAGCTGCTTTGTCTGTAAATGAAAATCATTGGAAAATTATATTCAGATTTTGGTATCAAATTTTTGTTCCTACTATAACAATATTATCTTGAAATAATTCATTTTAGTCAAAACTATAGAAACAAAGATGAGACTTAATGTTAATTGTTTTCATGGACACTAAAACCTTACTGCCCTTTTACACTCCACTCCAGAAACCCATAAATATAAAAATCAAAACTATTTTCCATAGAATGAATAAGTAGTAAAAAAAAATACCTGGATGTTATATCATTGTTGGCCACAGTAACTTGAGTCAGCTTAACTTTTGTTGATTCTAGCTTTTTACATTTCTCTTTTATGCTTATTATTTCTAAATTCTGTAACATTTTAATGTATTTTATGATTGAGAATTTCAATATGCAATGACAAAGCAATAACTTATCAAAAGTTAAGATGTGAACTTGAATGATTGTTCAGTCATTTGTTAAGTGTTAAGGCTTCCCAAAATTTATCATGGTATGTTTTTGTTTTAATTTACATGTAAATAGCATGTTATAGTGTTACTACCTTGAAATCTAGTTGAGTTCTCAAATCATGCATCTGACTATTAGCAGCTGATAATTTCTCTGTCCACTCGATTTGCACTTTCTCTTGAGCTTTAATCTTCTCCAATCTTGCATTATCTACCGAAGCCTGACATGTCTTCAACTGGGTCCGCAGTATTGAAGACTCCCCTTCTTTCGTAACACATTTCTCTAACAATTTACCATTTTCAGACTTCAATTTTGCATTTTCATCTTGTAGTTGTAACAGTTGTTGATAAACATAGTCGGAATCCTGACATTTGTAAATTTTGTCATTGAATATTAAATCATCAGATAAGTCGGCTGGTACATTTGCTTTTGGCATTACTTTGGCTGTAATGCCTGGCAGAGGTGAGGATATCCTATTGCATTTCTCTCTAAGATGTGTTGATATGAGACTAGAAGGGTTTGCTGTGGGTTTTTTGAATGTAAATTCAGTTTTGGATGAGCTAGGCCCAGGGGAAGAGTACAACTGAGTGCTGGTTGACCCTGGTTGCATACACAAACTGTATTCAGGTATTAGGCTAATATCATTAGTGTTATAAGCATCCTCGCAGGCTTGGCTTGCCAGAAGGAGGATCTCGTCATCATTGTCGTCACCCCAGTTGTCTGCGTGTTCCGGTTCTATATCAGAAATTAAATCAAATAA
This sequence comes from Crocallis elinguaria, assembly GCA_907269065.1. NCBI lineage: Eukaryota > Metazoa > Arthropoda > Insecta > Lepidoptera > Geometridae > Crocallis > Crocallis elinguaria. The sequence goes on along the minus strand of OU026076.1, from coordinate 11,460,010 downwards.
GTTTAAGCCAAATTATCACATGGTAAGTATTTTCAATTTTTCAATGCCTATTCATTGACGGAGTTATTGTAAATTGTTGATTCAAATAGGTGGATGTAAAGATTATAATATCACAGTGTTTACCTTTAATTTGACTCAAAGGAAAGTTGTGATCAGATATGCTGATGTCAAGTTTGGCTCTCTTTCTATCTCCCTGTTGTTCAGGGTAAAATCTTTTAGACATTTTTAAGTTATTTAAATGTTAATTAAAACGTAATTCGCAATTTATAATGAAAATGATAGAAAATTAAATGTTAGCGGTTTACATGACTATGACAATTGACAAAAATTGACAAAATATGTGAAATGTCAATCGTGACAGTGATATGACTTCATTTGACACTTTTGACACTCTTGAGTTTGACAGCAGACCGTCTGGTGTTGCTATTTGCAAAATAATTAGGGGACCATTTACATGGTCAAACTCTCTCATGGATGCCATTTTTACAACGGAAAGTTACGGTTTTTTTTATAGATTCTACCATAGTCAAACTATTTTCAAAAGTTTCTGTCTCAATTGTGTTTTGTCTATGATTTAGTTCGTCGTGGAAATTCATTGCGAGTGGACGTGTATCATGTCTGATCCTTTTAAAATTGGTGATTTAGTATGGTATGTATTCAAAAGTAGTGTTAAAAGGTGCCTTTTAAGTCATGTTTAAAACTCCAGTGATGATAATTTGTGTAATGTGTTTGTTTCAGGGCGAAAATGAAGGGTTTCAGCCCATGGCCCGGCCGGGTAAGACGCTTCTCATTAGTTATTATAGTAAAAAAAACCTGTAGATATACTGTTATTATCAGCTTTCTTTCATATTTCGAATAAAAAACTGCACCCAGGATGTTTGTTTGTATATTTGACAGTGTAGGTATAAACAATTTAAAGGCGGGAAATTTCTCTTAAATTGAGCGTCTGGGAGGTGACGACGCCAAGTAGAAATTGCTAACATCACTAAAACTATTAGAAATCTACTTGGAAAGGTCCTGTGTTGTAGAAAACCATGCCAATGTCCATACTCCATATGTCAAGTTGTTTATAACTTTAAATCAGGGTCAAAAGTAACATCATAATAATAACCTAATTAGATGTCTTGACTGTTTTCAGGTAGCCGTCCCAACGCCGGAGCTGAAGCTTCCGAAAAAGGCGCAGAATGTCCAGTGCATTTACTTCTTTGGGACTAACAACTAGTGAGTATGCTATGTCTAGGTCCAGATTATTACTTTTAAAAAGTAATAAGACATTTCTATGACTTTGAAATCAAATTGTATGTACAAAATACACAGCAGGGGTACACCAACAACTGCACCGTAAGTTGTGACTACAATAGTTTTATATCCAAATTCCAATTTGAATAATTAATAACCCATTTTTCTTTCCTTGTTGGTAGCTGCTTACCATCTCTGGTATCTACAGCTGCTGTATCAGCATGGTCAGCATCGTCTGCTTGTTTGCCACCTATAGCATAAACAATATTAGGAAATATTTGAATTCGAAAATTGGAATTTCACATAATTTTTTATATGTAATATTAAAAAAAAAGTTTTAATTCTATATAAGAATATGAATTGTTTAACTGGCTAAACACCTTTATAAACCAGTTCTACTTAGATACTACTGCTAAATACATCTAATTTAGCTACAACAAGTTAATCTAACAAAATTTACATAAACAAAAACATGACTGCCCCTAGCCGGTGTCATGTGGGAAGTGTAAGAATTCTAACAATATCCCATTCATCCAAATCTGTTCAGGAATGTTAGATATGTTGGAATATAGAATGTGAATAAAGATAAGGTGGAATAAAGAAACTTATGCATATGTACATGAATCCTAAAAACATTACACTCCTTTTTTGTGCAGTCATGTAAAAACAGTTAACTTTATTTTAAGTCAACAAAATTTTAAATGGACATACATACATTTCAAATGTATCTAACTATATTGTATGATACAGTCTATAAACTTAGGAATAAAATTTCAAATTAACTATGTAATACAATTTAAGTTATTTTTTTAAATGTATTGTTCTACCTAAATTATGTGAAGCAGCATAACTCTTGACATGAATATTTGCATGAGATTTTATCTAGTTTATTTGGTATCAACTTGTAAGAATGCACCTTTCCTTGACATCAGGTGAGAGACGTCACACCTACAGGTGTGCATAAAAAAATTAAGGAATTGCAATGGAGCTTAAGTTAAAACAAAGAAAGTAAACTTAACACAATTATTAAATGTAATAAGTGTTTATTTGCATGAGTATAGGTAATTTCAGATAGAATGGGGTGATATATTGTTTCACTATATAATATAGAAAGTTAAAATGAGGCAAATCTCAAGTTGTAATCTTATGTCATAATAATTTAGAATGTAAAGATTTATAGTAAGACACAAATGCCTAGTCAGCCAAGTACAAAATGTTGTGAAATGTGTGTGTACCAAAGTGTGTCATCCTGGGGCTGATTCCCTTGCCAATGACAGAGCCAAAATACAAATTGATGAAGATGCTGTGCGGCTCTGCAAACCTACAGCCATGGAAGAAAGAAATGTACTCGATCTTTACACTGAAAAGAAATGGCAAGAGAACAGACTGTAAGCCGGGAAAAGCCATGTTTCCGACTCTTAACAATAAAGTCACAAACACTCTGCTGAAACTGACAAGTCAGGACCTTCCCATGACAGTAGGTCTAATCACAGGTCAATGCAAGTTAAACTATCACCTGCATAAAAGTGGAGCAACAGGCAACTTTTGAGCTGTGGCTGCATCCACGGACATGAGACTGGAGCATACATTGTCCGGCCACAGAAGATATGAAAGTAAATATGGGCTTCCAGGTGACAGGCTTGACTGAAATTAAACTCCAACAAATTCTCAACAACTTTAGCAACAATAATGGAACAGCTAAGCCAGCAACCCAAGGCAGTGCTCCGTTAGGGTGATTTTAATCGACTCGTAAAGATATCCGTGTCGGAAGTAACTTTCAGATCGTTTATGAAACGCATATCTCGTCAGAGAAATATTGTCGGGATTATATAACTGTATTTATGCAGCTGAGTTGTCGAATCTAAAAGGGAAACAGAGAACAGGATGCGATTCCGAAATATAAATGATCAAGACAGTCGCTTCCGACTCGGATATCATTCTGAGTGAATTAAAACAACCCTGCTGGTCTCTTAAGGCAAGATCTATACAGATATATGTAATTAGATATACAAGGTGTATACGTTAACGGTATCATTTTTTATGGAGGCGGAATATACAGGTGATATACTATATGTAATATGACACGGATCAATAGAAAATATATTTTCTTTACCTCTAATATCATCAAAATATTCTTTTAATTATTATAAAGCAGAGTCACCATGTCTGCCGCAGGCTTGACGCGCGGGCGCGAGTTGCGCGGGAGGCATAGACAGCTGGATCTCGTGTCATTAACCGACTACCGTTAGGGTGTCCATATTCTCTCGTAATTACCTTGAAAAGTCTAATGACATTTTAGTAGATGTTTTTTATTGATATGGATTTATAATTACTTTCTTTATTTTTTTAAGAACCCGATACGACATTGTCTTCCAATATTGAGCCAGTTTACATACTGTATATTATGTAAAACAAATTCAGACATTATTTAGAGTATTATTATATTGCTAGTCTACAAACATGTAGATCGTAGAGCATACTCAGCGTCCCTGGTGTAGTAGGTCAACCGACTTAACTACAATAGTGTAGAGTTGGGTAGTTGTTGATCGGTGCTTATGTATAATGAGGAGTACTTCTTTACAATCAGGAAATTCAAATTCGTTTATTCATTCCGAATATGGGTAAAATAATTGCTAACGGTGATATAAGAAAAAAATAAAATAAGAACGCCATATTCAACCTTTCGGCATGCAATATACAACAGAAAAATATTGTTAGTCATGAATTGAATGTTAGTCAGGAGGTATTATAATTGGGAGTAAGAGGTACGGAATACCTACGAAGTACCAAATGATGATTGATGACAAATTCACTATGATATCTTAGTATGGATGTGCCTTTTAATCCCGGAGAATACGGGATGTCTATAAAACTTTTATTACTAACAGTACATACAAAAATTCTTTATTGCCTACCAATAGATGAAACATCATACAATGAAGAATTGCTTAAAAAAAAGCGACGAACTGACTTCAGTAATAAACTACTGAACCGATTTTGATGAAATTTCTGTGGGACCAATCGGAAAGTTCCTTGCAAATAAAATAAGAATTTTCCATATCTGTTTATAAATGACGGCGATCTGAGGTAACAAACAAAAAAAGTACCCACCGAATTGAGAACCATCTCTTTTTTTGGAAGTCGGTTAAAAAAGGAATAATTAACAAATTACGGTAAAACAATCGGTGGTCTTATCGCTATAAGCAATCTCTTACAGACAACCTAAGGATGGATTGGATAAATGTAAAAATGATTAGATAGTGTTATACAACAAATTATATATAATATCTATGATGTTGAACACAAAACTAAGTAGTATATAAGACCCGGTTTTCTAACCTTCTCCCAGTAATGCATCATATAGTTATATGTTCACAGTATTTTATAATCCATAATTAGAACGACGTTAACTTTTTATCTTATAAATAAATGATTTCTTAATAATATTTGTATGGAAAGTGCGTATCTGGAATTAAATAGATATATCATTACATTTTATGTTAATTAAATCCCGTTATTCCGATATTTTTGACAGATATATCCATTGTCATAATCTATGTATTTACTCAAAAATTCTACCAATAGGGATGTTGACTCCATTTTTTTATGATGTCAATCAATTCGTTTTCTCATGAGAATCAAATGTCTATATTGAAAAACCGGAAATCGAACGCTAGACACGTCAAAAAGTAAGTAAGCATAACGCCGGCCCATAACAATTGCAGTGCCACCCACAACTTTGAAACACAAAGGCCTGCGCGGCACTGCAATGCGCTCGTTAGCCTGAGACATTAGGTATTAAGTCTCATAAGCCCAGTAATTTCACTGGATATTCTGCTCATCAAACCAGAACACAGTAATGCTTGCACACTACTGCTTGGCGGCAGACTTCACGAGCAAAGCGGTGGTAACAACCCAGACGGACACTCGCAGAAGAGTTAGTCCTCCCACTAACAAAATATTCGTGTTCATAAACAGGCCTTTGGACAGCGTCAAACAATCTGACAGCTATTCTTGCCACTTGCCTTGTGAAGTAAGGTAGATCCGATTCTGTTCCGCGACAGATCTTTCGTTCTTATGCTCTTTATATAGGTAGGTTGTTTCTACCCGGGTTATAATTTGTATATGCCAATAGATAACGAGACGAGGGGGTCGTTTGCATGGTGGTAAGCGTAAAGCCAGCCCATAAAAATGCAGTACCATCAGAACTTTGAACCACAAAGGCCTGCGTTGCATTGCGCTCGTTGCATCTGGTATTAAGTCTCATAATCCCAGTAATGTCACTGGCCACTTTGCTCATCAAACCGGAACACAGTAATGCTTGCACATTACTGCTTGGCGGCAGACTTAACGAGCAAAGCGGGGGTACCCACCCAGACGGACAATCGCAGAAAAGTTAGTCCTACCACTTGGTAAAATCCTGGGAAACAATCGAAAGATTTGGTAATTCCTCCAGCAGTAAAGCTGTTTTTCCGGTAACAATAAATCTAGCTAAAAGACATTTCTTCACCCATTCCGAGAGCCATGTGGTGTAGTGAAGCAAACTGACCGTGTCCCTTGCCAACAGTGCCTGGATCGAATACAACAACATCAAGCCGTACGAGGAGTTCAAAGAACAGCTGATCAAGTCGTGCAAGACTGTCGCTTTCAAGGAAGCTGTCAGCCAGATCGAAGAGTACATCACCAACCCTGAGGTAAGAATATCCTGTGCAGTCGATGTAACGTTTACGGTGCTGTTGGTCCTCGCTATAAATAATTCAGTAGCTGCATCGATGCCCGTGACTGTCTATACACTATAGAGATGTATATATATTATATACTCTATAGTCTATAACACTATAGAGTAATAGAGATAGAATGGATTCTAGAGGATTGAAAAGATATTAGGTGTTAACAGTAAAAATATCAAGTCCACGAGTCACACTGACTCGTTTGGTCTGACTGGTTCGGAACCCACCCTAAAAGAGACTGTTTCATGAAGCTGTGAACTAAAGAATAAATTACGAACCTTGTGGTATGTTTAATGTAGCTACATCATTTCCTAAAGCGCCAGGTTTATGGTGATTATTAAGTAGGTACTCGTAATATGTAAGCTGAAATTTTGAAGAAAGAGCCTTTGCTAGTGGGTAAAGGAACCATGATTGCTTAAAACCTTATTAAAAAATCTATGTCTTAAACAGACGCTCCGCAATGCCCCCCTGCCACCCTTTTATGGTTGATATCCCTCCTAGACGCACTAAGCGTTTTGTCTCATCCTTTATTGCATTGCGAAGGAGAGGAATTCGTTGTCAGCGTCCGTGTTTCCCGACAAATATAATCAGGATGTCTTTAAAACGAGAGTGAACAGGTACCTTCTAGGCAAGCGTGATACACTTTCGACCGCATCATCGCTTACCATCACGCGAGATTGCGGTCAAACGTGAGCCAATAGAACCAAAAAAATAATTGTGAAACTGAAAATGAGTATTATTTGCTAGAAATTTGAAGACTTGGACGACCACACTCGCAACACAGAGGAAGATTTTGACAAACTCAAGGATGACCTCGAAGGAGAAGACGACGAATCTCAGGAGAACAAGGTGGAAGCCGCTGAGGACGGGACCTCCACCGAGGCCGCTAAGAAGAAGGGGACTCCTAAGGTAGGTTTTAGAGGATGTTGAAAATGTCATTGAAAAAAGTTGTAATAAAAGAATGTATGAAGAAAGATGAAAGAAGGTATTATCCAGCAAAAACAAAATTAAATAAGATTTATTGGACAGCATATTAATTTATTGCCTATTTTAATTGTTATGAAATATGTATAATATCAAAATTAAGTAGCATTCTTCATCGACTCTACATTTTAAAATGAATGTTTACATTTATTACACTGCAGCATAGGATTTTGCAATTCGAATTTCTGGAAAACTTGTTTATCATTAGGCACTCGTACATACACACCCTCTAAAGTTTTGTAAAGCCAAATCAGTCATGTAATTGGTAATCTATACAAATAAATAAAATTCAAGTATCTGTCTGTAATATCAAAATAACAGCTATTTACTAAATGCATATGAAAGTATATACGGTACCTATAACAAACCAACCGTTATTAAAAATTTTGTCCGTCTGTCTGTTTGTTCCGGGTAATCTCCGAAACGGCTGGGCCGATTTTGACGGGACTTTCACTGGCAGATAGCTGATGTTACAAGGAGTAACTTAGGCTACTTCAATTTTAGAAAAATAATTAGGGTTTTGCGCAATAAAATAAAACCCATGATATCCAAAATCTCCGCGCGGGGGAAACCGCGGGCAGCAGCTAGTCATAAATAATATTAGACAGCAATATACACCATCAAAATGTTTCATATAATATAGGTCTTTATGGTCAGTCTTGAATATCTGCACGCTCCGTCTTCCCCTCTTGTGCATCCCTCTGGACATACCTACTAATACTACATATTGCGTAAGATTCACACAAGCTATATATGGTTATATTATGGTGTATATTTAAGATCTGTGTTTTATTCTTGACCAACAACGTAAAACAAACTCGGCGGATCCACCAACCAATGATATATATAGAAATCCGAACTCGAATCGTACATCCATTGGCGATTGGAGCAGGTGTTGATGTCACTGGCGGGTTTTGTTTACATTATTGGACAAGTACAAAAGTACACATCTTACTTTGTTTTACTGGTAAAACAGGATCGCGCGAACAATTTATATAATCCAGCTATAATCATACTTCCTACTATATTTATTACAATATAATAAATGTGAAAGTGTGTTAGTTGGTTTGTCCTTCTTTCACACAGTAACGGAGCAACGTATAGACGTAACTTTTGGCATAGATATAGTTTATGGACCGTAGAGTAACATAGGCTACTTTGTATCCCGAAAAATGCACGCTTCCTGTGGGAATGCGGGTGAATTCCGCGGGCAGAAGCTAGTAATTTATATTTGTAGTTGAATTTGCAACAGATCCGCCTCGGCTCGAAGGTGAAGGCAGTGAAGCGCGCGTCGTCGGCGTCGGTTAAGGGCTCAGCGCGCAAGAAGACCAAGAGTCTGTCTCGCTCGCTCACAGAGCCGAGCGCCATGCTGCATCACTCTTTCTCCAAGAAGTCCAGCCTGCTGAACCGGCCGTCCAACATATTGAGACCTGTGAGTAATTTTGTTTTTCATGTTCTTTGATTACGAGACGAGCTGGTCGTTTGCCTGATGATAAGCATAACGCAGGCCCATAACAATTGCAGTGCCACTCAGAACTTTGAAACACAAAGGCCTGCGCGGCACTACAGTGCGCTCGCTACCCTGAGACATTACGTATGAAGTCTCATAAGCCCAGTAATTTCACTGGCTACTCCGCTCATCAAACCGGGGCACAGTAATGCTTGCACACTACTGCTTGGCGGCAGACTTCACGAGCAAAGCGGTGGGATCAACCCAGACGGACACTCGCTGAAAAGTTAGTCCTACCACTAACAAAACACAAACGAGTTATATTTTGTGGACGCGTGCAGTATTTATTTTTATTCTATTGGATAACGAGACGAGCAGGCCGTTTGCCTGATGCAAAACATAACGCCAGTCCGGAACAATAGGGATGTTGACTGCATTTTTTTTATATAATGTCAATCAATTCGTTTCCTCATGAGAATCAAATGTCTATATCGAAGATACTGGAAATCGAACGTTATAAACGTCTAAAATGAGAGTCAAAGTCGGGCGTATCTACTGAGCGCGAAAACACCCCATTCAAATTGGACAGAACATCTGACGTCACTTGTTCAACGCGGGCCGTAAAGCTGTACTAAAAACGTGCATTTTGTTGATTTTGTCCGTTAAAAACTGCGTTTAAGTACATAGATAGTTGTCATACATTTATTTATTCATTGAAATGTAAAGAATGTAATGGTATAATTTAAATTGCTATTGAATGATAAAAACATTGTTGAATTAGGAAACTTTTAGATGCAGTACATATCTTTGTGGGAATTAAATATTTTTTGTTAATTTAATTTTTATTTTTACCCACGACGGAACGGAGACGGAATATGCGTTGAGGGTGAGAGGTTGTTTGTTTTGTTAATGTGATGTTCTTAAACCTGTATACAGACTAATATTTTTTTTCATGCATCTTTTCTATTGCATTTCCATTCAGAACTTTGAAACGCAATGGCCTTCGCGGCAGATTGAAGTAAATTTGAAAAGTATTTCTGTATCATTACCGTTTATAAATGTTAGAACGGAATAGTTATTACAAAACAATAACTATGTTTTCCTAAACGACATCGATAAACAGAATTAAAATATTTTCTACTAATTTTATAAATTCCGAAGTTTCTGTGTGAATGTCTGTTACTACGTATTTTCGTAACAACTACACCGATTTTGATGAACTTTAGAATGTAGATAGTTTAACTGGAACAACACACGGGCTATAAAGATAGACACCACGCAGGCGAAGCCGAGAGCAGAAGCCAGTTGAGGAATATTTAAAATAGCGTCTAATGACGGGAGAAGCCACCGGTTGCTGAAACACAACTTTCACTAGTTCGGCAGCTTATGGGTTAATAAACAACAATCATCACGCACCTAACAACCTCTTCCCTCTTTCTCCAGGACACTCCCCCCCTGGACCTGGAGAATGTCTCGGAGACGCTGCTCGAGAAGAATATCAAGGCCAGCGGGATGAAGTTCGGGTTCCTGGGACTTGGTATCATGGGCAGCGGAGTGGTCAAGAATCTGCTCAACTCGGGACACAAGGTTGTCATCTGGAACCGCACTGCGGCCAAGGTACGTGGGAAAACTATATGCATGTCACTATAGTTAGGGTTTGCAATAAGAATACTTTTGTTAAATGATGATATATTAAGTAAGGAATTGTTATGTATTGAATAATTTAATTAACAATCAAAGGGTGCAAGCCCTGGAGCTTGCAGAGTATATTTGAAATATATAAAATAAAGGTATGTGGGCTGCGGAGAGCTGGCTGGGGAGTGCTAGTAGGGAAGCTTAGTTCTGATAGGTTGGGAGGTTGTCGAGATGGGATTGTGATGCTGTCATTTGGGATGCATCTATATTTTTAAGAAGTCCACACACGGTGCATACCTGCATCCCTTCTTTTAAATGGACTCACATAGTGGGGTTGTGTGTTGCACTCTTTTTTTATGTTTGTTCATTGACCTATATCTGAAACGGAAATTAGTTGACTTTAATATATTTTATCTAATGATGATTTATTTATCTGTGGTGATTTTAAGATACTATTACACTTGTTCGGAGTAGAGGTGAGCTGTTTAGAGACAAAGGAAGGCGTAGAAAAAATAACCATGAATTGCAAACATACCAAGTAACCGTTAGTGTGCTGATACTTAACAGGTCATTGCCCATTTAACAGTGTGACATCGCCTCAACACGTTTTTTTTTAACATTGATGAATTAACTTTAAAAGTAGTGTTAGGTCTTTATTTATAATCTACCTCTAAAATCTTTAAAACTAGCATCGTGTTACCGTGTCGCATCGTGTTACAAAAAACAACTTTTAGACGCCTGTTTAGCTAGACAGTGTCTAAAGATAAACGTCTAAAATTATTAGAAATGTCACAATTAAATGCAGTTAGACAACGGATTAGACACTATTTAAACCAAGATTGGTGGTTGTTAATATTTAAACACATGACTTAGACATGTTTAAGGGTTAAACGCTGTTTAACGCGCGTTTAGACTGTGTTTATGTTTATGAAAAGCCATTTTTTACAGAAAGTACATGTGACATATCCAAATTATTATTATACTTTCGATAATTGTGTTTGACTACTGTATATCTGTGATGACGTCATGGAAGACGGCAACCTCGCTAAACCTACAATAGAATTAGCCCTCAAGTGCGGGTAGTTCACATCTGTTCAACTATTTGTTCTACCAGTAGAACAAATAGGAAGAAACATTCCTGGTTGTTCTGCTAATAGATCAAGTAGGAAAAACTATTCCCGATTGTTCTACCAAACAAGCAACAGTTGATAGGGCTCCTACGGACCTACCATCTGGTAAAGCTAGACTAGAGAAACTAGACTAAACAAATCCTAAACGGAGACTAAAGAAGTCTTCAATTCGTGAACTAACTCGGGCGCTCGTATTGATTCACTTATAAGTTATTTTTACCAACGGTTTATTACAGCAGCGCTGTAGGAGAGCTTAAGCTATTTTGCATTGACGCTTTGTCATTGACTGACACTATTTCATTCTCAAGCACCCTTTTTTGTGCTGTAAAAACTACTTCAACCGCATCATTATAAGATCAGCGGCGCGAGTACGGATCTTTTCGATAAATAAAATTCGATAAAATTTACAGTTAAAATCGAAAAATTGGTTTTTATTCGATAAAATTGACAGTTAAAAACGATAAAGTGGGTTTTATCGATATTAACTGTCAATTTTATCGAATTTTATTTATCGAAAAGATCCGTACTCGCGCTGCAGATGCGATAGTAGTTAAAATGCTAATACACTGAGAATTAAACATACAGCTACTTTTTGACCGACTTATCGGATGCGGGTTTCAATTTGAACATTTTTTATGAATGTTAATGAGAGCGCTATCCACTCAACGTGATGGTAGTAATTTGTTTTATGTTCTTTGGTAACGAGACGAGCTGGCCGTTTGCCTGATGGTAAGCATAACGCCGGCTCATAACAATTGCAGTGCCACCCAGAACTTTGAAACACAAAAGCCTGCGCGGCACTGCAGTGCGCTCGTTACCCTGAGACATTAGGTATTAAGTCTCATAAGCCCAGTAAATTCACTGGCTACTCTGCTCATCAAACCGGAACACAGCAATGCTTGCACACTACTGCTTGACGGCAGACTTCACTCGCAAAGCGGTGGTAACAATCCCAGACGGACGCTCGCAGAAGAGTTAGTCCTACCACTTACAAAATTTCATAGGGTACTTATATAATATTTGTATTAACATTTCAATTTATAGTTAAAAATATGTTTGAATCGATTTTGACTCAGTGGTGCTGAAATTGCCCGTCGTTGTTTAAAGGTTCGAAACCTACAATAAGCCAAATAAGAAATCTGGATAAACCCGCCTTCCACGTTATTAGAAACCGTATAACCTATAAAATAATAGTAAAAAAGTATAGAATGAGAATGTTGCATGAAACACAAAATACATAATTACTATCTTTATACGTTAACAGTAAAAATGAAATTCACAAAAAATGTATAATTTCCTACTTTATACATTGTAACGGGATATTTACCGTGATTATTATAAGCTGATGAGGACATGATGCTTGCAACAGCGTCGAAATATCGGGAGCTCACCGGCTTATAATAATCACGGTAAATATCCCGTTACAATGTATAAAGTAGTGAATAACCGTGAAAGTCTAAAACAGTGTATATAATTTCCATTTCCATCTAAAAGTTTCCCGAATTCAACGATTTTTTTTATCATACAATAGAAATTTAAATGTCCATCAGTTTCTTTACATTTAAATTAATAAAAAATTGTATGACTTTTCACGGCCAAATCAAGGAAATTCATGTTTTTAGTACAGCTTTACGGCCCGCGTTGAACATGTGACGTCAGATGTTCTGCCCAATTTGTATGGGGCGTTTTAGCGCTCAGTAGATACTCCCGACGTTGACTCTCATTTTTGATGTTACTAGCGTTCTATTTCCAGTATTTTCGATATAGAATATAGACATTTAATTCTCACGAGAAAACGAATTGATTGACATCATAAAAAATGAAGTCAACATCCCTATTAATAAGGATTCGTTAAGCTAACTTGTGACTTATCAATTCGTTATGTCAATCTCATACATTTATAACTTATTTTCTATCGATAACGACTGTAGAAAGTTTTTAGTCTCCCAGGTGAGATAGTGGTTAAATGCTAACCTGCGGCGCAAGTACGGATCTTTTCGGGCGAGAATATTCGATAAAATTGACAGTTAAAATCGATAAAACCCACTTTATCGATTTTAACTGTAAATTTTATCGAATAAAACCCACTTTATCGATTTTAACTGTCAATTTTATCGAATATTATCGAATTTTATCGACGCGAATAGGTCCGTACTTGCGCCGCTGAAGTGTGTAGAAAACGAAACAATAAGTAGGTACTTAAAAAATAAAACATTTCGTGTGTAATAAACTTTTATTTTATTTGAAACTGGTACAATGTACACAAACCATGTCGCGGCCATTGAAGAAGAAAATTTTTTGCGCTATATTTTCCTTTTTTTAGAAGCTAATCCATACTTTATGTATTTGTCTACTAATTCACGAACTGAATGTTTCAGTGCAAATTTTACTTTTAAAATGTTTTCGGTTGTCTTTCAACTATTTATTTAGGTTCGTAATTTAAGCTAATTTTCACCTCCCCTTTATCATTCGAAATCTGCGCGCAAAATTGATTTTTATCCGCTAGCGTGGAAAAAGTGCTTTTTATCCGCTAGCGTATCTTTTCGAGCTTATTAAATGAAAGATTGTGTGTTTCGCCTGGCAGTAAAGTTATTTTGCGACTCTTTCCTTTGAAACCTTCGCTATGCTCAGGATTCTGTTTTTGAACCAACTGAATTTTTAGCGTCCAACGCTTTCTTGGGTTTCAATTTACAATACTCGCGCCAAATAACAGCCTTGCATAACAAATAACTATTTCTTTTCTAAGGACGGAAAGTCATGTTGTAAGTCTTACAAAGGAAAACGCATTTTGTGCCTTCTGAGCAAATACCTAGCTGAGACGATGCTCAGCTATCTGTATCTAGTATGTTCAGAGTAGGAAAATAATATTTCATCCCATACTACCTTCTTTCACACACATGGCCTACATGTGACTACAATCTTACCGAATCAAGACATTACAGATCTGAGCTGCGCCTAGTCACACGGGTCAATACTACAAGTAGAAGCTATTATAGGTACCAAAAACACACAATCTGTGAACCCAGTTATACTACGACGGATTTGCAAGTTCTTTGCCTTTTTACATGGATCGTACGGCTCTTAATTTTAAACGCTTATAACTAAAAATCAGCTTTTAGCACAGTCCATTTATGTCATATTTTGTTGTATCTTTGAATAGATCTTACCTAATGTGTCATGAGTTTTTCTATATTACATTTTTATAACCTAATAGTTGAAAAAATACATTTACAATTTCTAAATAGTAGAATCTTGTATTGCAACCTGTTAGTGGATGGGTAATGGGTGGGAACTCTATGGTAGGAGACAATTATTTCAGGTGATTTGTGATTAAAACTTCGGTCCAGTATTGAACTACGTTATATGTAGTCCCAACACAGACTAGGCCATTCTTCATATTAGTTTCTTATATGATCAAAAACTTAAGTTTTTAATGATAAATTTTCTCCTAATGTGTTTTTATTTTATTCCGGAAAACCCGAAATTTATCCCACTACAGTATAAACAAGAGGTAGTTACAACTTAATGATTTTTAGCAATCTATCGTTCAATTCATAAAAGTGACATCATTTTCAGTGTGTAACTGATTCGGAGGTTTAATCCCAATTTGACTGGACCAAGGACTGTATTAATAGGACCGCGATTGTATCGCTGAGAGCTATCTCAAGTGCAATACAGCATTCATACAATGCTTCCCGTTAAGTATTCTTCATAAAAATATGAAACTTTTCTCAGTTATGAAAATATTTTCTGTCTTGTTTTAGCACGTTATATTTGACGTTAGCGAGAAGGGTTATGTAGTAACTTAGGCGCCTGCAATCATAAGTACCTACATAAATTCTATATTTTTAATTGTTGTTCAAGTTCATGAACCACAAATGTCAAGGACATGTGACATCCACCAAGCCGCACTAGAGCCGCTTGTGTAGGCTTAAATCCCAGTTGTGGGAGTATAATGGCACAGTTGATGTTGATAATGATTTTCAGTTATAATTTAATACTGAGAAAATTAGTTACGGGTTATGTATATTTATTATTGCAAAGGATTGCACTTTATAGGTTTCCATAAGTAGTAAGGTACCTTACCTATCAAGCAGACACAGTGAGAATTACCTACTTTAAAGTCACATTTATAAATAATGTATCTTCCCCTTAACATGAAATATGCTATTTGACACATTTTCCAAAGATCTGGAGTTTTAGTCGAATTACTCAATCATTCATGCCCTAATTGTAAAGGTTGTACTCATATAGGTAAAAGATGAAACATAGAATGTTTTTTTTTAATCGGAAGCCTAACCTTTTTATGTTCACCTAGATTCTTCGAGACTAACGATAACAATTAGCCAATAAATCTAAAATCAATAAATGATTTTGATTCATTGACACATATTTAATTTTAATGAGTTTCCTCATTAAACCTATTTATACCTACTTACCAGAATTAGAGATAATATTAAGAAGGTTACATAGTGTTTATAATACTTTATATTATTGTTTTCGTTGGTGATAGCTTAGAGGTAGATAATTTTAAATCTACTTTACTTGTTTTTTTCATTTCGAGTCCTAAATAAAGTTATTATTGAATAATTTCAGTGTTTTATTTATGCTGATGGAGTATTCCAATGAAATTAGGAATTTTAATATTTCAAAACTTTTGTTTCACTACTTACATGCAAAAAATACATTTATCTATGGACACATTTGAACTAAGCTATGAATTATGTTATATCAGATTCACGAAGCTAGGAAATTTGGAAAATATTAATTTTCTTGCCCTGGTTCCATTTTATTTGAGATCAGCTCAAAATTAAAGACCTCAGTTCTTTAACTTCTTATATGCTTTTAACTCGTCAAGAGCAGAATTTATTGTAAAGAGATTATTAAATAATACAAAACAGTACATTGAAAAATAATTTATTCTCCATGATTAGCGGTTTACTCTTGTTTATATATTTAGAAAACTTTCAACAATATTTGTATATATTATAATTTTAAGAAACTTTATAAATAATCATTGCTGGATTGTATTATTTGGCATATCACTGCAAGACTTTCTTAAATATAATATTAATTGATACCATCTGTGTCAAAAATATATAATTTCATCTATTCATGTCAGTAAAAAGTTTTCGTTTAGTTGTAACTTGTAACAGAGGTGAATTTTAATAGTAATTTTATTAATGGACAAGTTAGAGCTGAGATCAGGCCAGCGCCAGGTAGACCGCACGAGAACAGCAATAATTACAACAAGTTCAGTAACAACTTCCTTATACCACTTTAGTCTACGATTTAAGTCAAACAAATACACAATGCCTAAGAGTTTACCCTAAAAATACATCAAAATGGAAAATATGATTTGAAACAAACAGACATTATTTACAAAGTCTACAGTTCCCACAATATAACTTAATTAAAGACGCATTCGATTCACTACGCGAAGAACAGATCGTTTCCTTTCAATATACTCCTTATTGCCTACCACTAGAGACCGAATTAAAATTTCACTAAACGTTCTTCATATCTAGTCTATCACAGCTTACTTAGCAAGTACGTACGGCTTCGCCGACACTACCGGTCCGCACTGTGACACTCGAGGGCCGGTCCGCGGTCACTCGACGGCTAGTCCGCACAGTGACTCGACACTCGACGCCCAGTCCGCGGTCACTCGACACTCGGCGCCGGCCCGCGGTCACTCGGCCGGCGCAATCACTCGTCGCCCGAGGCTAAACGAAGGACGGCGCCGCCAGGTCGCTCAGCGGCAGCGGCACGTCCGCGCGGCGCGTCACGTCGTAGACGCGGAAGACGCGCGTCAGCAGCCTGTACTACAAGGGCGCGTCGGCCAGCGGCAAGCAGTCGGCGCAGTCCCGCCCGCGGTGCCGCGCGCACGGCGGCGCCAGCTCCACGGCCAGCAGCACGCGCGCACGCTCGTGCAGTGCCGCGCGCGAGTCTTCGTCCTGCGCTGACAGCTCGGGAGAGCTGGCGCTCGCTGGCAGGTGGTAGCGGCGGCGGCGCTGCTCGCGGCCCAGCAGTGGCTCGCTGGCCGGCTTGCCCGCGTCCTCGCGCTCCAGCTCGTACACGGCCAGCCCGTGCGGCTTAGACGGGCCCGGCGCGGGCGGCGCGTCCGGCCCGTCCGGCGCGCCGTCCGCCTGCAGCGGCCGGATCATGGCCAGCAGGCGCGGCGGTGGCCGCTCGATCATGTTGATGTGGATGCCCTCGGGCAGCGGCACGGGCGAGCTGCGGCGCGAGTTGACGGAGCGCTCGGTCGGCGTGTAGTACACGGACACTTTGCTCTCGTCGTCGCCGAACGTGGGCAGTTTGGCGAGCGCCTCGATCTTCGCCTTGAGGTACATGTCTATGACCTCGACGTCGGGGTCGAAGGCCATGGAGTCGCTGCGGCCGCACGAGCCGCTGCGGCAGTTCTCGAAGTACAAACTGGGCAGGTTCTCCAGCACCTTGTTAAGCGTCTGCTGCTGGTACTTGTACGATTCTCGTATCCGCAGGATCTGGTGCGCGCTAAACTTTCTAATCTTGTTCCTTTGGAACACGTAGTTTTCGCGCACCCAGTTCAGTTGGCTCGTGGAGTATTCTCTCACGCGCTTCACCTGCATCCGAAAAACGATCTGTTAGGAACGGTGCTAACTATTAGTTCACGGGTCGAAAATAACGGGAATATGCATGTACACTAGATTTACGCACCTGATCATAATACTGATCTTTCATGGCCGTCAGATGGTTGGTTCCGATGTCTCGAATGTTGCGCAGATGGCTGGCCTGCGACGAGTAGCTGCTCTGTATCCATTCCATTTGCTGCGAACAATTTTCTTTTATCCGGTGCACCTGTTAAACAGACAACATATTAAAATTAGTAATATTACACGATTTGTAATGTTAATAATGGAAAAAATTCTAGAGACTGATATTCACCTGAACGGCGTAATTTTCACGCAGTTTCTCCAGCTGTTGTCGCTTGTAGGTCTCTATGTTGTCCAACATGCCGATGATCTGCCGCGAGCGCGGCGCGTCGCGGTTCACGCACGCGCAGCAACTGCAGCACGTCTCCATCAGACGGAACCTGGAAATTAACACGACACCGATTAATTCAAACTGTAAAATCGCTCGTTTACAAATAAGTGAAAGTAGAATGAATACCAACCTAAAGAATATGCATCGCAGCGCCTGCACTAACAAAGTCAGGCCGAGGAAGGCCGCCGCGCAGAATGCTCCACATAGCAAACTGTAAATTTTAATCTCGAACATCGTCATTGGGTCGATGTTGAGGACGACCTCGGCCGTCACGTTGGCCGAGGGATTCGTCGCGAAGCATAAGTAGGTCCCGCAGTCCTCTCTGTGTATATCCCCCACGAACAACGATCCGTCCTCGTGCACTCTCAATCTCGATTTAGACATATCGATGTTGTGATAAAACTGGTCGTGTGCGATGCCGTGCTTGTGGAAAATGTCTGGCGTCAGCGGATCCGGGTTCCAATGGTACACCTGTCTCGTTGGCGTGATCCAAGTCAGCGACGGCAGAGGGTTCCCGGCGAACTTGCATTCTAACAGTGCATTTGACCGCAGCCTGTAAAGGGTCAACGGACTGCTCGTGACCAATTCGGGTGGTTTGCAGTTCGTGTGATTCAGAATCGTCAACATGTCGTTCGGATACGTGAGACGGCAGCTTAAATCAGACTTTATGATCTCTTTCCTTCTCTCAGCCCAGCTCGCGAACCACGCCATGCGACAGTCGCAAGCCCACGGGTTGTTGCCTATACTCAACTCTTGTAATTGATTTAACATCATGAGAGACAGCGGTAGGAACGTCATCGCGTTCGCACTTATGTCTAGATGCGTTATAAGTGGAGTATCTTGGAAAACAAACGTTTCTATCTCTCGTAAAAATTCGTTATTTCTAATAAAAAGTCGCTGTAAATTATCCAAGCCTTTAAAATTAGTGTTCTGTATTACTGCTATTTCTGTTTTCTCGAGGTAGATAGTAGTCAACTGTTCGTTATACTGGAAGAGCGTTGGCGGCAGTGCTCGCAGCCTGTTGCCGCCGATGTCTATCGTTTTCAAGTTCTTAAGATTCTTGAAAGCGTCTTGTGATATGTTTTGGTAGTGGTTGCTACTTAGATTCAACGTCTTGAGCTGATCAAAGTAATCGAATATAGATTTGGGTACGTAATCTAATTTGTTACTGGACAAATCTAGAATCTCCAATTCTCTCAAATTGACTAGAGCGTTAGGCGTTATTTTGACTAGGTTATTATTATTTAGGAACAGCTGTTTCAATTGTCTATTAGGATGAAAATAGAAATCCAAAAAGGTCGCTATTTGATTATGCGATATGTCCAAGTATTGCAATCTGATCATAGGCCCAAAGACCTGAAAGGGTATAGCGCGCAACCTGTTGTGGGATATATCTAGTACTTCCAAATTCTCCAAATCCGCGAACGTGAATCTCGGTATGTCGTCGAGTTGATTATTGGAGATGTTGAGGTGGTGGAGGCGGGTCAATCTGGCGAACAGCCCGTGTTCCGTTCGCTTGATTTCGTTTCTGCTCAAGTCGATGTATTCCAAGTCGTGCAGACCGGTGAATAGGTCTATTTCGAGGGCGGTGAAGTTCGAGTCGGTCCAGGAGATCTCCTGCAGGTGCGCTCCGTGCGAAGATAGTTCGGCGCGGGTCAGCCTGGCGGCCGGCAGCGCAGCCTCTGCACACACTAGATGGCTCGCGTTACAGAAGCATCGCGGCTGGCACGCCGCTTCCGCCCCCTTAGCTGCGCAAATTATTGCCAGCGACAATATTTGGAGCAGCCACTGCATTATATTACAACCCTCATAGTCTTATTTGCTGTAACAATACAGAATTTGATCCTTAGTCGTCGAACTCTTATCTATTGTTCTAGATTTGATTTGTTTATTCCTAGCGTTGTATAGTTTCTAAGCCTATCTCTATTGTTTCTAGTATGCCAATTATCATCGTATACATACGGGAAGTATGTCAGCGAATTGCTTAGTTATTTGCTTTTACTAAAACCTATTACCTAGTAGCATGCAATACTATAGATATTTTCGTGATGATATTGCAAATCTTAAGTTTTGACAGTACAGTCGTAAAAGGCTCAATTGTTTTATGAGTGATTGCACCGACCGACTGATATTGCAATAACGTAGTATCCGATGCACACAAATTGCGTGCCAGTGTAACTGGTTACTGCCTAGACCTAGTTTTCAAGGTTTTTCTTGGGCAAAACACTAACGTTCTATTAACTAAATCGTTCATGTCTCATTAAATTTCATATATTATTAGCTGGTTTCCTCATTTTAGAATACATATCTTCTAAGTACTTAAAAACTTTATAAATAGACTTAATTTAGTTTTATGATAATTAAGTTAGTAGTTTTCCTTCAATTAAAATATACCTCGCGAGAGCTCGCGTTCATTAGATGGCAGATATTAACACAGCTGGATGTCCCTCAATGGAAGATAATATTATAATACCAGCGAATGTTTCGCCGCTCGCCGTTCAACAACTTTAATTTCGAACGGTACGACTAAATGACGGGCCGAGGCGCTCATGACTCGTGGCCACTGCAATTCAGATAAGACTTAGACATTTCCTCAACTAAACTATAACGAAAACATCCGCGTCGTCTCTCTTATGGCAAAAGACACACGTAATTTACCTAATACTCCAACATTTTACTCCAACTTGCATAATCCACGTTATTTTATGTTGACAACGGACGCGACTGAGGCACGCATGCCTCGCCGCTATAATATCACACGATCACCTTAATAACTTAGTCATTGCACATTCACATAATATAACACTTAACAGAAAGCACGAGCGTATGATTTTGTAAAAGAATTTCACAATTAAAAACGATAAAGCTTCGCGGCGGGCGCTAAAAGGAACACTGTCACGGCGACAGAGGCCGAGCAACTAGAATGAAATAAATGGCGGCTGTGCGACCTGCGCGGAACTCTGACTCTGTCAGTCGCGCGGATATCGCGTATCCTGTCTCTGTCTAGCATTGGCCCAGTCAGCTGTGGGATGCGGAGAGAGCCGAACGCGGCCGATCGTAGGCGAAAGTGGTTTCGGAAGCGCGCGGTGTGTTCGAAACACCGACGCATTCTTGTATTTCTTGGATCTGCGCGCGGCGGAGCGGATTCCGTCTATTCATTAGGGCTCCATCGCCAGTGAAAAACCATTGTACGCAGCCCGCTCAAAGGTTCGAAAGACATACGACGCGTTGCTTCAGTTTTGACCTTTACAAAGCGACCTTGTAACGTTGATCGAGGGGCGGGACGGGGTTACTATATGTAGGTACGCAAATACCGTGGAAACTATAACATGATCCGGTGGTCGCTCAAATAAAATGAATTTATGCGAAGGTGATTTTAACTGATTTATCTTTAGTTTATTTTTGGAACATAATTTTTCCAATGAGTCACTGAGTATCGTGAAACACGCAGCGAAACGACCACGAAACCGTTAAAATACTAAAAGAAAATTTAAAAAAAATCTTCTAGCCTATATTCCATTTGTAATAAGTAATAACAGACCAGCTTCACAGAAATGTTAATGCAGATAAGATAAATGTTATGAAAGATCGAGCGAGATATGACACATACATAATCTATTCTATGTTTTATCAATAAACTGAAAGCTAAAGCAGAGTTATCTTTGGTTACGGCTGGTTTTTCGCCAAATATCGCGCAGCGAGCCAACGGCTCTTATTAATTTTGAAGCTGTGACGCGCATAGTAATGATATTGAAGAGGTTATTGATTAAAGGATCCACTTTTATGATAAAAACAACCAAAGGGCAGCTATATAGGACATGTAAGGCTCAGGAGTAAAGTCACCCGTATGTCGTACACAGCTTTCTATGAAGAAAAACATCACGATACAGTCTGAGATAGTGTTATGCAGATTGTAGACGCTTATGCAAACGTGCGTTTGCTTGTCAGAATAACAACGCTTTTGCATCAAGCGCGGATTTCGAGTATTTCGTAAGCGTCTACGGTCTGCATTAGGACTGCCTGGTAAGCTGGCACCCTCAAGTTCTCACTCGCCAAACACTCAGCTCTGTTCCAGCAGCTACAGTTGAGAACTAGTCCCAATTCGGGCTAAACCGTGTTGCTTTCGACCACTCTATTATTTACCCTCAAGATTAATATATTTAAAAAAACTGTAAATATATATATTATATATATAATATATATATTATATATATATACAATTCATAGTAGAACAGCATGACCTTTTTAGCGATATGATAATAAATTACAAAAAGTTGGTAGACCGTACGAGTTCAGTGTAGAATGTAATCATCACATTAAACAAAATGGCGTGCTCTGTGTTGTTGTTAATTAATCGGTTTTGTTTTGAGATTGTTTTACATTCGCGCGTTTTTTGTTTTCATTTATACGAGTATTGCCTGGTCCAATATTTCCCTAAGGTAAACGGACTATACTGAGATAGACATATACGGACGTTTTTGCATGCCTATATTGTAATAAACCAGCTGGTCATATAATATGGGCTGGTTATAACGTGAATAAGGTTTAGCTCACTGCCTTCCTAATCTCAGGACTCTCGGACACAATAAATATGGGACCATAATACGGCACAATGTGAATTGGTCCATTTTAAATATAATGCCGTCGTGGCATATCCGCCGTGTAATCTCGGTCGGAGTTAGGTTTTACGAGCAACATATACCTACTACATATATTATTATGTAACTACATATATACAAGCGAGTAATGAAAGAAGGCCTAAAGGCGTGGTGATTACGCAATTTTCTTTTATAGGCTGACAGCTATTGCGCGCCTCCGTTAAAATCGGCTCAGAACCCGGCAAACCCTTTTGTGTTTGTCTATCTGAGAAACTATTTGAATATAAATCAATTATTTGACAAAACTCCAAAGAAAACCCCAAAATATTTACGTCTCTGCTCTTTATTGACGCAGCTTGTCAGTTTATCGCCTAACCTTCTCTGCGAGGTTATTGACGATGATAAAGAAGTTGCAGTAAATCGGTCTGGTTGTATGGAATTAGTTGATGGTAAACGGGTTCGATCCTCGGCCGGGCAAAGACGACTGGGTACAATTAACAATACCCTGCCGGGACAAACTTGTATGGTGAACATGATAAAGTTTGTTCTCGGGTCTCGAATGTGTTTTGTATCTGTGTGTATCCAAGCCACCTGCGACATAGCCAAACCTAGTGCAAGGATATGAGCGTATGATCATTTACGCTTAGCAAACACAAACAGTATATTTTTATGAAGGTTTCAAAGGGATTGAAAGACTGATATCCTCACAATGGGCAGCGACTACAAATAAGGGTAGCTTGAACGTTATTAAGTACCCCTGATTCGCTAATCTCACGACAGTCGACACACTAATATTAAATTGCTAACTGAGAAATAAAGCCACTGCAGTATACTTAAAAGGCAGTTCAATCGTGCTTACAAAAGATGTAGAAACCGTACTCGTCAGAAACACTTGCGTACCGTACCGTGAAGGGCTGTGCGACGCCGGTTCTGTCTGTAGCATCTATACCTACTTACACTTCTATATTCTGCGTCTATAGTTATATCAATTGGTATAGGCTATAGGCGCAACCGTGGTACCTAGGCTAGGTATCGCGCCGGGAGACGAGAACGTGAAATAGATATTCTTAGATCTAAATGGGAGAAAATTGTTTTGGAGGTCAACCTATACAGTTGTGGCGCGCCCTGGAATTTTAGTTATAATAAACTGTGATTTATGCCCGTCTGCACTAAAATCAACTCTAACGATAAAACTTATATAGGCAACTCTTAAACTAAGTCTTCGGTTAAACACCAACATCGTTTGCACCTGCAGACTCAACAAGCGCCGGTTTAGCATTAGGGGTTGTAAAATCGTTGTCATAAACTTAGTACCTAATCGCCTAAGATAAGTGCAACACGTTTCCTAGTGTGCCGGATCCTGTCCAACTTTAGTGCAGATGGGCATTAGACACAAAAATTAGAAACATTAAGGAATTAGACGTTGATGTGTATTGAATGAAAAAGTATACATAGCTAGGATAGTGTAAGTCTTAAATAACGCCCAACGATCAGATATATAGAGCTCTAACTATAAATTCCCTATAGCTAGGGAATCAGTTACTACGAATCGTTGTAACTGAACTGTAACCGTCGCGTAGTTGGAACACGGTCCTAACACCCAGACAAGGAACAAATACTTGCACTTTTTTATAATTATCCCGTTGCCAGAATCAAACCCGTAACCCTTACACGTAATAAAGTTAAATCCAACCGGCCTAATAACTAAACCACGGGGAATTAATTATTTATACAAATAAATAAAATTAAACTGTCCGTTTGTAATATCAAAATAACAGTTGTGTAAAAATTGTGTTTTTGCTATAGGTACCGTATATACTTTACGGTACCTATAGCAAAAACACAATTTTTAAAATGTTTGCTGTCTGCCTGTTTTTTCCGGGTAATCTCCGAAACGGCTGGGCCGATTTTGACGGGACTTACATTGGCTGATAGCTGCAGGTGTCATAAGGACTAACTTAGGCTACGTGAGCGAAGCCGTGGGGCACAGCTAGTATGAAATAAGGTTATATCCATAGTTGTGAATAAATCTGATCATCCGCAGATGACACATGCCTTCGAGAAGGGTAAAATTTTCCAAGACCATACATGCACGGAAACAATAATTATATGCACCTGTGCGTTTTCTCGTGATTATTGAATATATTCCGTCCGCCTTTGGTTATATCGCCCTAGATCGTACGTTTCCTTTGCACGAATCTCAGACTACTTTGTCCATAGAGATATAACTTTGTCCCTTGATGTTTCATTGGTGTCGGGCATCAGCAGTTCAAGTGAGTTACATAATCAGGGCAATTTTGATTTGATTTAATATGCTAGGCCTACAGGCGCTCTTCGAAACGTTCACATACTATATTGGCACGTAGTCTTTAAACTGTTCAGATGGTACAGATTATGCATGAGGCCTTGAACCTCTAATACGTACATACTTTCAATATACCTCCCACGTCTTCACACCCAAAGTACTGTCGTAACACTTGCATTGAGGCATATGATAGTAATATTTAATAATGGAGGAGAACAGAAAGTAGTTAGGAAATTCCTCGCACAAGTTGTAAGTAATACAGAGGCGGAAATAAGGTTAGAGAGCTTTCATTACCTTCCAGTTAATCTCGGTGAAGTGTGGTGATTGTATGCGGTAGCGGTGTCACAACAGAATTGTGTTAGACAATGGTTAGACACTACTTAAATCAGGATTTGTGGTTGCTCATATTTAAACACGCAACTAAGGCATGTTTAAGAGTTAAACCGTGTTTAACACAGGTTTAACGTGTGTTAATTCTTTTTGTGGTAAGACCGAAGGTGTTTATTCCAAGTTTGAATTAAATACGCCTACGCATGACACATATATTCGTCAAGGGGCCATCATCACATTTAATAAGGTTTCATTTTTTCGTTTCAATATACAGAACCCACAAAACATCAAAAGAAGCATCTCTCGTCTCAATATATTTTTGTGTGTAGATTGTAGACTTCTCCGAATATACGAGGAGTCTGCGAAATAGAATCACGTTATTCGTTTATGTTTGAAATACGATGCTCTCCAAACGACCTTGCCTATCGCGAATGTCCTTTATATGTAATCCTATCGTGAAAATGTCATTGGAACTTTTTACTTTTAAAACTAATACGTTTGCCAGAGTTAAGGTGTGAGCTTTAAAATGTCGCGTTGAAAGAGACTGGTGTTAGGGCTTTCATACTAAAATTTGCTAGGTTTATTGACACTTCTAAACCTAAACTTCATAACAGGTCCGAAACAATAACTTAGTTACCATAGGAAAATTTGAGGAATGTTTTATTGCGTGTTATGTAAAAGATTATCTACATAATGAAATTGACAATGAGTCAAACTGCTTTAACTTGTACTCTAGTACTAATTAGTATTAGAATTTATATTATAATAACACATAATGTTGTTAATATTAAAAGCGCTGTTATTTGCAAAAGAGGTCGGTGACGTTTTTTTGCACTACCCAAACGGTGGTATAAACGGAATGGGGTGGGTTCCTGGAACTATTGAACTTTCCTGAAGCACCTTTAAATAAAGTTTTTAATTTGAATTAAGACGTTTAAGACTGAGATATGTATAGTTGTCAAATGCTAACCTATCTAGTGTCAAAAATAAGTATTATAAACCTCGAGCTAAGGAGTTCTCTGTAAACAATCTAATGCGCTTGTGCTAGAATGTCTCAAGTCGATAGTTTCGAATCTAGACCAAGGTCTGTAGGACTGCCAACCTCAGAATCGCTTTCGTCGCTTCCTTATTCGTTTATTTCATTTTTTAAACTTCTAACCATAATTATCTACGAAAGTTACATAAATAAAAAAACGACTGCCCTAGCCAGTATCACTTGGGATGATGTAAGGATTCAAACGATAAATCATTCATACATCTAAATCTGTTCAGGCATTTAAAAGAAACTCACATACATGCAGGAACCCTAAAATATTACACTTATTTTTTTGTGAAGTCGTGTAAAAACAATTGGATAGGTAATCCACAGGCCATTGTAAGCACTACAAGAATCTAGGAAGTAGTAAAGTTCTAGCCTACTGCCAGTTGGCAGCGCACCTAACTGCAGGCGGCATTGCTTCGTTGATTTGCATTGCTGTTTCGTCGAGCCAGATAAGAACTATTATAATTACTAGCTTCTGCCCGCGGTTTACATCCGCGTTCCCACAGGAACCGTGCATTTTTCGAGGATAAAAAGTAGCCTATGTTACTCTCCGGTCCATAAATTATATCTATGCCAAAAATAACGTCGATCCGTTGCTCCGTTGCTGCGTGAAAGAAGGACAAACCAACAACACACTTTCGGATTTATAATATTAGTAGAATTTTGATATAGCTTCTGACCGCTGCACACAGTGGGGTATTTGAGTGATTTAGCTGGCCAAAATTATTTATCCCTTTTAATCATTTGGAAATGAATGAGTAACTCGCAAAACCTTAAATGCAAGTGTACCTTCACTCCTAATTTCGAATTCGAATTATAGGAGAAGGGATCTGAAACAGGGTATGGAGACAAAAGCATGCGCTTAAAAAAACGTCCCTTTTTACTAACACAATTTATGTAATGTCATCCGCATACCCTTACCTCGTTTGGGGAGGTGGTGCATGTGTTTCTCTTCCACTCACCTCTGCCATTCATCACCTCAGCACTCACTCCCTTGTGTGCGAATCACATTCGATATCATTTTCAAACTTTTGTTTGAATTGAGCCTGTTGTGAGCCATAACAACCCCATTTACAGATCATTTCAAGATCTCTTTCAGCATCGCTAAGGGTTTTCAAGACATCTTCTAAATGCACAAGTAATCTTTCAGCTGTGTGGTCTATAACTCTTTGTAAATTTACTTCAGCACAGGTTTCGGTTATGTTAAAAGACTCGTCAGGAGGGTAACATTGTTTTTTAAACTGTTGCAAAACTGAATAGGATGGTAGATTTCCTGTGGTATGTCTAATTCGGTCATATTGCGACCTTGAAAGATTTGCATCTACAAACATAGCAAGGGCTTCTTCTAGACCAATTTGCTTAACATGTGCCTTGTTACATTCTACTGACTTCTTGTACTCCTTAGCACGATCCCTATTTTCTGAAATCTCTTTCAAAATATTTGATGCACCTCTGTTTCCCTGGGCTCTTAACTCCATTTGAGCGGCATAGATAATTTTCTCAGGACTATCAGACAAACGTATGTTCTCAGTTTTACGTCTTTTGCTTCTTTCACTAGCTTCTTCAAAAGGTTTAGTGGGTCTACCCGCTCTTGTCGGTATTATAGGTAATTCAAACACCCCTTCTAACCATTTTTCATTATTTTTTAAAAATAAATCACTTCTATATTTTGCTGCTACCCACCTATGCTTCATTTCTGATTTCAAACGTGTAAAATTACGCTTTATTTCCGTCACTTGGTCCTTAGAATAGGGTTTACGTGAAATCAACCAATTTTCAGCATATTCCAATTGATCGTTAAAA
Organism: Crocallis elinguaria; assembly: GCA_907269065.1. NCBI lineage: Eukaryota > Metazoa > Arthropoda > Insecta > Lepidoptera > Geometridae > Crocallis > Crocallis elinguaria. The sequence continues at coordinate 11,431,738 of OU026076.1, read as the reverse complement.
TTGTGATCATTTTGTGATCTCATCAAATCAAATACGTCCTTGCGAGTCATTATATTACTTCCAGAGGATCCTAAAATAAAAATTACTAGGTTAATCACAAGTTATAGATTTTTCATACTTTCGAGTTAGAGATTTAAAATCGCTCCAGATGGCGGAGTAGGAATTAGTTGGAACCAAATTTTACGTTATTTAATAATAAAATGACTATATTTTAAGAATATATATGAATCATAGCCGGGCAATGCCGGGCACTAAAACAAAAAGACCTGTAAATATTTTTTTGCATAAAAAATAAAGGAATTTTAACGCTATTTTTTAAAGTGGCTAAACAATAATGTAAACCATAACAAAATTAAATGTTTTTAACATGAAAAATAGTCACTTACCAGGAGTTTCAGAATCCATTACTAAATTTGGTATATTCACAACACAAAAAAAGTAAAAAATAGTTAAAATATCAGTTTCAAAGCAGAAATATCGAAACAGAACAACCACTGCGAGCAATGTTTGAGTTTCGACTGACCCTGTTCAGTGTAATTTGGGGTGGGGGAAAAAAAAACAATGGGGTTGGGTTGCCAAACTACCTGGCTTTTCTAAGAACTCATTGTTTTTTACCTGGGTGTAATTATGAGAATTGTAATTTTGGCCAGCTAGATAATGCAAATACCCCTTTGTGCGCTGTTACACCAGCGTGAAAATTCTCACAGGAACTGTGATTTTTTCCGGGATAAAAAGTAGCGTATGTTACTCTCCGGTCCATAAACTATCTCAAAAAAAAAGGTGATGTGTTGCTCCGTTGCTGTGTGAAAAAAGAACAAGCACAGTTTCCCATTTATAATAATACGTGGATTAAATTTTAACAAACCGCACCGGAAGTCTGTTATCTACGGTTGCAAATGTTGTGAGTTGATTTTGAACGGGCGTTAATAAGCTAAAATTTTGTACTAATTATTACAATTAAGTTCTGTTGATTATACAATAATATGGTATCGATACCTACCAAATTTTTTAAACAATACTTACCTAATTTATAGTAAATTAGTAAGGTCAACATAAAACGATCCTTGAGTCAAATGTTTTAATCTTACAATGAGGTTAATATTTCGGTAATAGAAAACGTCGTAACTCGTGATACAACGATAGCATGGTAGTAAGGCATTGTCGCTTGGTTACCTACCAGAGTACCACTCTGTCGGTACCTATAGGTATGTTTCGGCAGAGGCACCTACGAGCCATAGCTGTTGTTTACTATCTTCAACCACATCGTCAATTCTGGGTTGATAGTGGGCAAACGCCATCCTATATATTTTTCATCCTAAATATTAATTTCTGTCCTAGCTGCTTTTCTTGCTTACTTCAGCTTTCTTGGACACGATTACAATCCTAATCCCTCGAGAAGTCCCATTGTTAAACTTCCCCTTTTTTATCTTTCATGTTGTAATTCGTCCGCGATCTATATTATAATAGAATATTATATATAAATATGTAAAATGTGTTGATGTATGTCAAGTTTGTTTTACGTAGGTACAATGAATCAGACATAATGAGTTGGTAAATCCATCAACCGCTCTCTCTGAAATTATAAGTATTGCGGTTGCTTACAATCTGTTGTTGGCAACCTCGCGTCGTAGAGTTCGCCGAAAGACTCTACAATTCATAACTTATGACCACTGCAAGTTTTTTCATAATATTGGACAACGAGGCGGGTCGACGTTTGCCAGATTGTAAGCCTATGCTTACAATACTTTAAAATTGCTGGCCCATAACGATTGCAGTGCCACTGAGAACTTTGAAATACAAAGGGCGTGGCACTGCGTTGCGCTCGTTAGACTGATACATGCACAGTCTTACAACAAAAAAATTAAAGACCTATATATACAATAATACACAATATGTGTTGAACTCTAGCATAGGCCTAAACATGCCTTAGACGGTGTTTAAATATGAATTAAATATTATGAACAACCACAAACCTGGATTTAAGGAGTGTCTTACCGTTGTCTAATTCAGTTCTGTTGTAACATTTCTAATCATTCTTGGTAAATAATTATATTGACTAAAGAGTTAAAAAGCTTCAAATTATATTGGGTGGCGGGCGATGTACCTGTATTGAACGACAGACGTATCCATGGCGCAGGTTAGAAAATCGATAGGTTCAAGAAAGTCTGTTTTAATAATAACCACACGCTAGATTCTATCGAATGTATTCTAATCCAAGTTTAGAGTTACGTAGGTACTATGCCTGATAATATCCTCAATTGAATAACGTTCTCAAATTACGCTGCGTCCAGTTCCCAAATAGCAATACCTAATTGAAACAATAGCTTGCAATTTGTTCTCGGCGTCCCATACCATTCTAGAATAAATACAACTATAGAAAGATCGTTCCAAATGGAGTACAATGGGGCAGTTCTATTTTAACTTTGTGCGTGAGATGCGTGTCTTATTATCTGTCAAAAACACACCTCTAACATATTCGCATATAAAAACTGGAAAACTGTTTTATTAAGCATGGGATTAGGTGATTTTAGTATTTGGAAGTCGCTAGGTACTTACCCGATACGTGTTTTTTTTTACAGTAGTTTCTTTTCGCTACTTACTATGAGATTTACTTACTTATAATTCAGCAGTTGTGTGTACAACTTATAAACGCAATCAAGTAATTGCTTTATTAACCGACTGCAAAAGGTACTCAATTCGGTGTGTATTTTCTTTTATGTTTCTTCTCAGATCACCGATAAGGAAAATTCTTTTATTATTTGACAGGATATGCGGTTGAACCACGTAGCCAGAGGGATACATTCAGATTGGTCCTATAGTAATTTCGGCTTTGGCCACGTAGTCCGACTGCTTTGTCCGACTGATCGGACGACATGAACTATTATTCCTGTATCGGACTATACCGGTTCCCTGAGAAATATAATTTATAAAGTACCTATATATATATATGTGTGATTAATATTTATTTTACCGTAAAAAATTTAATAAAGAATAGAAATAAAAATACGACCAAATTGATAGACATGTTCCTTGTTACCACATAAAACCACTTTTAAACGCCTGTTTATATAGCTAGACAGTGGCTAAAGATCTAAAATAATCAGAACAGGATTAAGTCAGACAACGGTTATACATTCCTTAACAGAGGTACGTAAACCGAATGTCCCATACAAACGAACTTCCCTGTTCATTTGAAAATTACAGGTCAGATTTAAATGAAATTTTGCATGTATAAGCGGATAAGCAGTATCTAGGGGCAAAACGCTTTCGTTTTGGTTCAAACACAACTAAAATCAAATTAGAGCGAAGTGAATTTTCAATATTTCCACCACTAAAACGACTCGTTTTGAACTGATTATTTTCATATAATAAACTCGTTTAATCAAAAAACTGTTGCACCTTACCCCTCGGTAATATAGTCAACTTTGAAAATAATACATAATAATTGAAATAGATTATGTACATTCAAAATGAAAAAGGAACTTCGAAAAGTTATCAAAAAAATGTAAAATATTGTCGACATTTTGCAACCGCTTCGTCACACGCGGGGTGAGGTAACGGGGAGACGCAGTGAGGCTACGGAAACTCCCGAGTCCCGACAATTGCCGATCTAGCCCTGACAGTCTTCGAACCGTCGACGGACTATTTCTCTGTCTACTAATCATGGGTAGCACACACATATAAAACGAGTTTCGTGCGAGCTACTCTTTTTTAAAATTGTGGTAGTACGCTGTGATAGCACGATTGAGGCGAGGCGACGACGCCTCGCCTCGCCTCGATCTTGCTACCACAGTGAGGCGAGCTGAGGAGGAGCCAATCGAGGCGCACGTACACACGTGACTCACCACCACATCGCCACACGCTTGCTAGACGTGTATGTGTGTTGTGTGTCGGATCGGATGAAATCAAACGTAGTAAAAGACACTTAGAACTTAACTCGCATCATTATAATTTAAAATTCTATAAATATTAAAATAAAAATTATGCGATATTTTTTAATCCCTTGCCTTTCTTTTCGAAAATATAATGATTTTTTAGACACTATTGAAGTTTTCATATTCAGTTAGATAACTACTCCTAGCACGTATCGCAAACGCCCCGCGGTCCACGGCTTGTACTCACTTTTTCGATTTCATTCATTCAAATTTCAAATCAACTACTCAGAGACTCATTCACTCACTCGGCACACTGATGTGTGGTGTTCTTTGAATCTGTGGTCTAATTGTGGTGTGGACTGTGGTAGCTGTGGAGTGTGGTGTGGTAACTGTGGAGTGTGCTGTGGTAGCACGTTGAAATAAAACGAGGCAGTGACTCTTTGTGTGGAAGTGAGTAGATACAAACGTGCTACCACACGTGCTGTGTACTCAAGACTACTGTCTACGCTTCGAACACAATAATTCACAACTCAAATTGTACGCGGCATGTTCGTTTATTCTTTCGAATTTCGTATAGTGTATCTATTGATGAAGTTATCAACTCGTATTCTGTAACTGAGACACAGATTAGGTAATATTTATAACGTTATAGAGACGTATTTGACAGTTGATTTGGTAGGTATTTAGGAACCTATTGATTCGTATCAGTAAGTTACATTTTCAACCTTTAGGTACTTTCTCGGACTTCGGAGGTATGAAAAATGGATGATTCAACGCGAAAGTATCTATGACTAGTTGGAGAGTAGAAACCTACCTACGGTCTTACCACAAAAAAATATTGTTATTACATTAAACCTATGATAAACAGTGTTTAACTCCTAAACATGCCTTAGTCACGTGTTTAAATATGAGCAACCACAAATCCTGATTTATGTAGTATCTAACCGTTGTCTAACTTAATTCTGTTGTGACATTTCTAATCATTTTAGATGTTTATCTTTAGACACTGTCTAAAAATATCGTGATGATTAAATTCCATTCTAAGGAGTATTCTTTCATAAAATTTATTAAACCACCCATGATATAAACCCTAATATAAAAACAGACGAATTGTGAACCTCCTCCTTTTTTAATTCGGTTAAAACAGAACACAAATAATAATATGAGGCAAGCGATAACTGCTCACGAGAGACTGTGCGCTACGGTTCGTTTCCACTGCGATGTTATGGAAAAAATAAATTATTTTATTTTGAACCAACTTCAAAACAAAAGAGGATCTCAATTCGGTTGTATTTTTTAATGTATATTCCGCTATTTATAAACTGATTTGTAAAATTCATTTTTTTTGTCTGAAAGGATACACTTTCAGATTTATTCCATAGACTAGCTGCTGCCCCGCGGTTTCACCCTCGTGGAGATTTTGGATTTCATGGTTTTTATTTTTTTGCGCGGAACCCTAATTCTTTTTCTAAAATTAAAGTAGCCTATGTTACTCCTTGTAACATCAGCTATCTACCTGTGAAAGTCCCGTCAAAATCGGTCCAGCCGTTTCGGAGATTACCCGGAACAAACAAACAGACAGGCAGACAGAAAGACAGACAGACAAAAATTTAAAGAATGGTTGATTTGATATAGGTACCCTATATGCTTTCATATGCATTTAGTGAAAAACCAGTTATTTTGATATTACAAACAGTGTGCTCGTGTATGGGTACGCTATAATATACGATTGATAAGTGTATAATGTGTGAGACATTACAGGGAGCAGTAACAAATTTGAATCCTGACCCAGATAAATAGCTATTTTTGCATAGCTATTTTATGTGATAAACTAGATAATCAAAGGCTGTACAATATCAAATAGCTTCTGCCCGCGGTTTCACCTGCGTTCCCACAGGCACCGTTCATTTTCCGGGATTAAAAGTAGCCTATATTACTCTCCGGTCCATAAACTATTTCTATGCCAAAAATCACGTAAATCCGTTGCACTTTCACTATGTGAAAGAAGGACAAACCAAAAAATCAACAAACACTTTCGCATTTATAATACTAGCTTGTGCCCGCGGATTTCACCCGCGTTCCCACTGCAACCGTGCATTATCCGGGATAAAAATTAGCCTAAGTTACTCTCCGGTCCATAAACTATATATATGCCAAAAATCGTCCAAAAATCAATACGTTGCTTCGTTGCTGAAGGACAAACCAAAAAACAGACAAACACACTTTCGTATTTATAAGGAAGTAGGATTGGTTGGATTAGAATGAATTTAGCTTCAATATTTTTAATGCGTTATATACTAGCTTTTTCCCCGCGGCTTTACTCATGTGAAATCAGGATAAAACTACTACATCTATTCTACTCGTATTTAGATAACAAAATTTCATTATTCCGTTTATTATGCTGAGCGTACCAAACATAACGCAAGCACAGCACGGGTGCTGCAGCTGACTAGTCCGCGCTATCATAATGCAGACCGTTGACACTTATGCAAGTATGCGTTTTGGTATCAAAATAACCATGCTTTTGCATCCAGCGCAGATTACGAGATAATACACGAGCAAGCGCGACTGGATGTAAAACCATCAAAAAACCACTAAATAGACAAGAACTTCAATATTCAAAATTCAAAAGTCTTTATTCAAATAGGCCCCAAAGGAGCACTTATGAAAGTTAAAATGACTCTAACAGCGAACGTCTAACAAGAACGTCTGTCTCGAAGCTCTGCCTGGGATGAAAGCAACGACTGCTCCGCTTTACGCTACATACATATCAAGCGCACTACCGCTTATTTACCGCGGCGTCTGCACTGAGCAAGCAGTGGTTGTGAAACCATTTTTTTTTTAATAGAGGTCGTAGAAGCTTCGGTGCATAGGTAGAAGCGGGTACCGTGCTCGGAATAGATCATTCCATCAAGCCCCAACCACAACCACAATAGACGATACGATATGCGTCAAACGGGGATCGTGGTTTTTTCATGGTGTTCTCGTGATCCGTGATTGATGCTTATCTATCAATCATGAATTAGGTGTAAGGGCTGCCTTAGGCCACCGCCGCGTCTTCATTTCACACTATCCCCTAAAGTATAATTATGCAAGAATAGCTTATTTGAAGTGATTAATTTAACTTTATTAAATAAGACTGATGATAAAATAGTTTATTTTTTTATATTACACAAATATTGTGTTGTTTATATGTACATTGTACATAAAAACATTGTAAGTCGATAAAAATTCTAAAACTGCAAAAACTTGCGGTTTGGATCCTCGCAGCTGAATGCGAAGCAATATGCTTTTGCTCCGCGTGAGTGATTACGTAGGTACTGCTAACGTGCGACCCGGCCGCACGGCAACACGCTGAATTCGTCCCGACAGTACGAGCCCGCGCGCCGCGTACTTGTAGCTTTATACCTAAACTGCGAAGTGCATCTGGAATGGTAGCCAGGTGGAATTTCTTTCACAAACAAACAAATTTTATCTCTTTATCCTAGTTATCCTACTATATATCCTAGTAATATTATAAATGCGAAAGTGTGTTTGTTGGTTTGTCCTTCTTTCACGCAGTAACAGAACAACGGATCGACGTGATTTTCGGTATAGATATAGTTTATGGACAGGAGAGTAACATAGGCTACTTTTTATCCCGAAAAAATGCACGGTTCCTGTGGGAACGCGGGTGAAAACCGCGGGCAGAAGCTAGTATTGATATAGATGTGATAAGTGTCAAGTCAGTCAGGTGAAGAAAACAACAAATATTCACGATCAAAAAAGTCAACGTTATTTCTGTAAAAAGGTTTTATTTTATTTTCTTTATAGCGTAATAATAATTGACAAGTTGGACTTTATCTTTCAGTTTCCCTCATCGGAAAAGTTTTGAATGATCTTACAGCCAATTTGTTAATCTAACACGTCCATAATGAAGGTCAAAATCGGTCAGAAGTAATCCGAAGCCTATCCTATAATTCCTATACTTCGATAATTGATATATGAAAAAAATCGAATAGGTGGGTCATGATTCAACTTTGTCGAATGTAGTTGCATGAATAGGTATAGTACCATCAACTTATATTCTTGTCGATTGCTGAACGAAGGCAAATTATTCAAGATCACGCCACTGAGCTGGGGCTTCAGCTTTCGAGTCCTGTTTCCAGCAACTGTAGTTCCCAGGTCACGGACATGAACATGATTTTTTCAAAAATCCATATACTTACTAATTTTAAAATTTTATTAAAAGCAATGTGTCATTGTATCTCCATGGTGGACAACGGATAGGTAGAATCCAATAAGTAGAGTATTAATATACCTACAATATATGACTAACCATTATTTCAGTAGGTAACCATTATTTCAAATTATAATAATGTCGTCATCGTCATAGGCGTAGGTTATTTATTACTCTATGGCCTGTCTGTCAAATTCGCATCTGCGCTTCACCAACTTCTTGATCTTTGACTAGACGTGCTGTCTTGCTCTTTTCCGCGCCCCGTCTTGCTCGTGGTGAAACAGGAACAATATTTACCGCTCGGCGCTAGGCCCATCACGGAGTTGGGCGAGTTATACTTCGGGTTCTTAAATCAATGTTTGTGGTTGCTCATAATATCTAATTCATATATAAAGACACGAGACTAAGACACGAGTAGCGCTAAGAAAGAGTTTAACACATTGTTTAGGCTGTTTAATTTTTTTTGTAGTAAGACCGTATTGATTTTTCGTCACGTCCGAGTTATAAATACAATAATTAGGTATATACCTAAATGTATTTTCTTTCTTTCTTCTTTCTTTCTATACCTGCAAGTAATTTCCTTATTTGATAAATGTTGAGTAGAATTACTATAGAACTAAATCATATAATATTATATTCTACTAAATACAAACATATTGCAATTTTTGATTCGATTAAAAACCAGTTTGATACCCGTTTCTACAGAACCAGTTACCATATCGTTACGGTTCAGTTAATTCGTGTCTTTTAACTGAAATATAAAATGTTAAAATTTGTTTCGGGCTGTAATGAATTGTGTAACATGTAGGTAAGAAAGGTTTATGTTTTTAACCGACTTCCAAAAAAGGAGGAGGTTATCAATTCGTCGGGTTTTTTTTTTATGTTTGTTACCTCAGATCTCGGTCATTTATAAACCGATTTGGAAAATTCTTTTTTTATTTGAAAGGGTATACTTTCAGATTGGTCCCATAGAAATTTCATCAAAATCGGTTCAGTAGTTTGTCACTGAAGTCGGTTCGTCGCTTTTTTAAAGCAATTTTTACGATTACAAAACGTGGCTAATAGTTGAAGTAGCAAGTAGAAAATTATGCAAGAATTCGGGCCTAAAGGAATTAGCGAAATTAATTCGAAGATTTTCGAACATTGTGGGAAAAGTTTGTGCGGACTCATTTCCATTTGTTCCTTAGCATAATATATATTTGCAAACGTTGTTCAAGCTAATATAGGTAATCTCCCATCACTTCTAAGTTGAAATTGGCTTGCGCGATCATGCTTGGTCTATTCGCGTATCCGTAGGCTTTTTCATTAATCAAAATGAACGCCATCAGCATAATTTAGGGGCTAGCGTGCCGTGGCCATCTCCATAAATTTCGTACAACGATCCGTTCGAAGCATGAAAACTGCTCCGCATCACGTCTCGTTCTTAATTTCGAAGACAAACAGAAACAACGTGCTGGTTCTATAAATGAAACGCACGTGAATAGCTGCCCGTAGCTTGCACGAGACTCGGGTTGAATACGTTACGCACTGGCACTCTGTGGCAGAGGCACTTACGGGCCAGTTGTTTACTACCTTCAACCACATCGTCACTTTAGGGTTGATAGTGGTCAAACGCCATCCTATATATTTTTAACAGATGTCAAAAAAGGAAGAGTTTCTCAATTCGGTTGTTTTTCTTAATGTTAGACTCCGTCTATACTAACTAATTATAAAGCATTAATGTTTGTAAGTTTTTTGTTTGTGTGTTACCGCTAGTCTATAGGACCGTTGCCGTTCCGATTCTACAAATTCTTCCACTAATAGAAAGCTACAGTATCCCTGAGTGCTACAGGCTACATTTATTCTGATTGCGCGCTTGCGCAGCCGCGGGCAGATGCGAAAATATAAGGATATATAAATATACTTTCAGCTTGGTACCATAGAAATTTCATCAAAATCGGTTCAGTAGTTAGTCACTGAAGTCGATTCCCGCTTTTTGTTTATTTCTGCCTTTTTTTCTTTTATAGGAGTACAAATGGTGCTGGTTCTAAAAGTACAATTTTATTCTTAAATATTCATTTCGGCCCTAGCTGCTTTTTTTACTTCTGCTTTCTGGGACCCGAATACAATCCTAATCCCTCGAGAAGTCCCATTGTTAAAGTTCCCCTTTTTTCATCTTTCATGTTGTAAATCCTATCATTCGTCTGCGATCCATATTATTAGGTTGGGGAAAAAGTCTTTTCGCATTATAGTATGTATGAACTTGTAATAAAATCTCTTTGGCTATACTATTTGTATCTGGCTGGTTTTGGTATCATATGAAAGTTTAAATTTTAAAGAACATAATTCCAAATTCAAATTAGGAAAATGTGTGATTTTCATTTGTTTTTCGTACTGTCAAAATGAGTGAATCTAATGAAGAAATTCGATACATTTTAAAATTTTACTACAAAAAAGGTAAAAATGCAACGCAAGCCGCGAAAAAAATTTGCAATGTTTATGGACCTAATGCAGTGTCTGTGAGAGTAGCACAAATTTGGTTTAAGCGTTTTCAATCCAGAAATTTTGATTTCAAAGATGCACGTCGCTTGTATCGCCCTATTACGGATAAAATGGATGCCATTTTTGAAAAAGTTGAACAAGATCGGCATATCAGTAGTTACAACGTAGCTGAAGAACTGGGAATTGACCACAAAACAGTTTTGGCGCATTTGAAAAAAACTGGGTACACAAAAAACCTCGATATTTGGGTACCTCACGAGCTCACTGAAAGAAATCTAATGAACCGTGTACTCATTTGTGATTCTTTACTACAACGTAATGAAACCGAACCATTTTTGAAGAAGCTGATAACTGGTGATGAAAAGTGAATCACGTACGACAAGAACGTGCGAAAAAGGTCGTGGTCAAAGACCGGTCAGGCTTCACAGACTGTGGCGAAACCCGGGTTAACTCGCAACAAGGTGATGCTGTGTGTGTCGTGGGATTGGAAGGGCATTATTCATTATGAGCTGTTACCACCAGGCAGGACCATCGATTCTGAACTCTACTGCGAACAACTGATGAGATTAAAGCAAGAAGTTGAGAGAAAACGGCCGGAATTAATCAACAGAAGGGGTTTTCATTTTCATGGTTTTTCATTATAACGCTAGACCTCACACATCTTTAGCCACTCAGAAAAAATTAAGAGAGTTTGGCTGGGAGGTGTTAATGCATCCGCCGTATAGTCCTGACCTTGCACCTTCAGATTTCCACCTGTTTCGGTCTCTTCAGAATTCTTTAGGCAGTGTCAGGTTAACATCACGAGAGGACTGCCAAAACCACTTGTCGCGGTATTTTGATCAGAAGTCCCAAAATTTATATAGCAATGGGATCATGTCCCTACCTACAAGATGGCAAAAAGTTATCGAACAAAATGGTACCTACATACTTTAGTTAAATGTAAATAAACTATATTAAAAAATGTTTTGAATTTTCTTAAAAAATGCGAAGAAACTTTTTCCCCGACCTATTATAATAGAATATTATATATGAATAATATGTAAAATGTTTTGATGTAGGTCAAGTTTGTTTTATGTAGGTACAATGAATCAGACTTAATGAGTTGGTAAATCCATCAACCGCTCTCTCTGAAATTATAAGTATTGCGGTTGCTTACAATCTCTTGTTGGCAACCTCGTAGAGTTCGCCGAAAGACTCTACAATTCATAACTTATGACCACTGCAAGTTTTTTCATAATATTGGACAACGAGCGGGTCGACGTTTGCCAGATTGTAAGCCTATGCTTACAATACTTTAAAATTGCTGGCCCATAACAATTGCAGTGCCACTGAGAACTTTGAAATACAAAGGGCGTGGCACTGCGTTGCGCTCGTTAGACTGATACATGCACAGTCTTACAACAAAAAAATTAAAGACCTATATATACAATAATACACAATATGTGTTGAACTCTAGCATAGGCCTAAACATGCCTTAGACGGTGTTTAAATATGAATTAAATATTATGAACAACCACAAACCTGGATTTAAGGAGTGTCTTACCGTTGTCTAATTCAGTTCTGTTGTAACATTTCTAATCATTCTTGGTAAATAATTATATTGACTAAAGAGTTAAAAAGCTTCAAATTATATTGGGTGGCGGGCGATGTACCTGTATTGAACGACAGACGTATCCATGGCGCAGGTTAGAAAATCGATAGGTTCAAGAAAGTCTGTTTTAATAATAACCACACGCTAGATTCTATCGAATGTATTCTAATCCAAGTTTAGAGTTACGTAGGTACTATGCCTGATAATATCCTCAATTGAATAACGTTCTCAAATTACGCTGCGTCCAGTTCCCAAATAGCAATACCTAATTGAAACAATAGCTTGCAATTTGTTCTCGGCGTCCCATACCATTCTAGAATAAATACAACTATAGAAAGATCGTTCCAAATGGAGTACAATGGGGCAGTTCTATTTTAACTTTGTGCGTGAGATGCGTGTCTTATTATCTGTCAAAAACACACCTCTAACATATTCGCATATAAAAACTGGAAAACTGTTTTATTAAGCATGGGATTAGGTGATTTTAGTATTTGGAAGTCGCTAGGTACTTACCCGATACGTGTTTTTTTTTACAGTAGTTTCTTTTCGCTACTTACTATGAGATTTACTTACTTATAATTCAGCAGTTGTGTGTTCAACTTATAAACGCAATCAAGTAATTGCTTTATTAACCGACTTCAAAAAAAGGAGGAGGTTCTCAATACGGTGTGTATTTTCTATTATGTTTCTTCTCAGATCACCGATAAGGAAAATTCTTTTATTATTTGACAGGATATGCGGTTGAACCACGTAGCCAGAGGGATACATTCAGATTGGTCCTATAGTAATTTCGGCTTTGGCCACGTAGTCCGACTGCTTTGTCCGACTGATCGGACGACATGAACTTTTATTCCTGTATCGGTCTATACCGGTTCCCTGAGAAATATAATTTATAAAGTACCTTTAAATGTGTGATTAATATTTATTTTACCGTAATAAATTTAATAAGGAATAGAAATAAAAATACGACCAAATTGATAGACATGTTCCTTGTTACCACATAAAACCACTTTTAAACGTCTGTTTATATAGCTAGACAGTGGCTAAAGATCTAAAATAATCAGAACAGGATTAAGTCAGACAACGGTTATACATTCCTTAAATCAATGTTTGTGGTTGCTCATAATATCTAATTCATATATAAAGACACGAGACTAAGACACGTTTAACGCTAAGAAAGAGTTTAACACATGTTTAGGCTGTTTAATTTTTTTTGTGGTAACACCGTATTGATTTTTCGTCATGTCAGACGTCCGAGTTATAAATACAATATATACCTGCAAGTAATTTCCTTATTTGATAAACGTTGAGTAGAATGACTATAGAACAAAAGCATATAATATTATATTCTACTAAATACAAACATATTGCAATTTTTGATTCGATTAAAAACCAGTTTGATACCCGTTTCTACAGAACCAGTTACCATATCGTTACGGTTCAGTTAATTCGTGTCTTTTAACTGAAATATAAAATTTGTTTCGGGCTGTAATGAATTGTGTAACACGTAGGTACGAAAGGTTTATGTTTTTAACCGACTTCCAAAAAAGGAGGAGGTTATCAATTCGTCGGGTATTTTTTTTTTTAATGTTTGTTACCTCAGATCTCGGTCATTTATAAACCGATTTGGAAAATTCTTTTTTTTTTATTTGAAAGGGTATACTTTCAGATTGGTCCCATAGAAATTTCATCAAAATCGGTTCAGTAGTTTGTCACTGAAGTCGGTTCGTCGCTTTTTTAAAGCAATTTTTACGATTACAAAACGTGGCTAATAGTTGAAGTAGCAAGTAGAAAATTATGCAAGAATTCGGGCCTAAAGGAATTAGCGAAATTAATTCGAAGATTTTCGAACATTGTGGGAAAAGTTTGTGCGGACTCATTTCCATTTGTTCCTTAGCATAATATATATTTGCAAACGTTGTTCAAGCTAATATAGGTAATCTCCCATCACTTCTAAGTTGAAATTGGCTTGCGCGATCATGCTTGGTCTATTCGCGTATCCGTAGGCTTTTTCATTAATCAAAATGAACGCCATCAGCATAATTTAGGGGCTAGCGTGCCGTGGCCATCTCCATAAATTTCGTACAACGATCCGTTCGAAGCATCAAAACTGCTCCGCATCACGTCTCGTTCTTAATTTCAAAGACAAACAGAAACAACGTGCTGGTTCTATAAATGAAACGCACGTGAATGGCTGCCCGCAGCTTGCACGAGACTCGGGTTGAATACGTTACGTTCTTGTACGGTGTACCTGACTGTACACCTCTGCATTATATACCATCCCGTTCTTTTTCACATTGAGAGAGCGGGATGGGGGAATGTCTGTCTAGTCGCACATGAATAGATCGCTGGAAATTGCTCTTGGCCTTGGCAGCTGAAGGGTTTCACCCTCGTGTAAGTTTACATTTTACTAAGAGTTCGCGTGTACGGAAGTAATGGAATGACTACAAGACTTTACGACTTGTTATATACCTAAGCATTTGAGTCTTTGAAAGGTATTATATAACTCTTTTTGCTTTTTTCGTATATCGTGTTTATTTAGCTGCTGTAGTATTGAAGTAGTACCTAGGTCAGTTATAGTAAACTTACTAGATATTCATTAGAGAATAATTATATGTAGTTTAAACAAACTAAAAACACACGTCCACCTCCTGGCGCCATCATCAGAACCTCGACACCAAGTGCAATCTGTTGCACTCGTCAAAACGAATCATACGAGCCCAAATTCGAAGGGTTTACTTGTAGCCATTGAAGAGTTCCGCTATCCGCCTCCTGGCTCCGTCATCAGATCAGCTTCACGATACCAAATTATAGTTTTGTCATCCGAACTACACATACATACAAAGTTCATTTCGATACAACAAAACTTATGACTTCTAAGATTTTATTACATTGTTTGTTAGTTATAAGTGTGTTAAAAAAAATTGCTTTAAAAAAGTTACGAACCGACTTCAGTGACAAACTACTGAACCGATTATGATGAAATTTCCATGGGACCAATCTGAAAGTATATCCTTTCAAATAAAAAACGAATTTTTAAATCGGTTTATAAATGACCGAGATATGAGGTAACAAACATAAAAAAAAATACCCGACGAATTGATAACCTCCTCCTTTGTTGGAAGTCGGTTAAAAACAACTCATTACCTGCACATTTATCTTACACACAAAAGATACACAGCTGCTACACTAAATAAACGTTGTACATATTATTACAACAAAAGGGGCACATACAAGCAATACAATTTGCATAGGTTTATTACTCACATGTTGCTAGTGAATATGTACGAAGATCGCTGCTGTACATACTAAGATGCCGATGATCGGAGCTCAGCGTGTGCCTAGAGTAAAAGAACAATCAGTATTAAGTTTTTTTTATGCTATTTTGTAACGAGACGAGCTGGTCGTTTGCCTGATGGTAAGCATAACGCCGACCCATAACAATTGCAGTACCACCCAGAACTTTGAAACACAAAGGCCTGCGCGGCACTGCAGTGCGCTCGTTACCCTGAGACATTAGGTATTAAGTCTCATAAGCCCAGTTACTTCACTGGCTACTCTGCTCATCAAACAGGAACACAATAATGCTTGCACAGTACTGCTTGGCGGCAGACTTCACTCACAAAGCGGTGGTAACAACCCTGACGGACACTCGCAGAGGAGTTAGTCCTACCACTAACAAAATGTAACCGCTTTTGAATTTAGCAGGAATGCGTAACAATTTTCTTGGTTAAGTGGTAAAAGTGGCAATACTGGATGAAGTCGTAAAGTGAAATCCTAGCAAAACGTAACAATTCATATTTCGTTTCTTAAACGAGCGCTTGCTAAACGTGAGGAATTCACGTGGCGATCGTGGAACGTGCAAAAATACGAACGATTTCATATTTTTTTCCTGATAACCTATAACTGTTTATTTTTGTTTACGACAAAATAGCTACTAAATAAATACTATAACAGTTTATACAACTTATTATTTATATATTATGTACTACAAGAAACTTTTAGGTACAATATAAACACGATAAGTAAACAATCTACTTCAAAACAGTATCCGTAGGTCCGTAAGCGTAATGTTGGTTAAAATGCTCTTAGCGTAGCTTCTCCGAATTGGGAGAGCGAAGAAAGGGCCCAAAAAAAAGTGTTTCGCGACTAGCTGATAGCTCTAATGCACTGACTCGAGTGTGAATAAAAAAGGCGGCGTTGCCTCTAATACATTTTATAAAGCGCTAGAAATACCTAGGACCGTAAAATGAGGAACAGTTCTCACCTTTCTAAACACGACTCTCGGTTTTTCTAAAACGAGAAATGAAGGCGCTGTGCTCGCATGATTACTTGTATTGTAAATGATCATGCGTTTATACTATTCTACAACACAAAACTGTACATAGGTGGTTCTTTGGTCGGTTTACTTTTAACCAGTATCTTAGCTGAGTTTGGGAAGATGAGGTCAAAATCGAAGGTATACCTCGAATGAGAACTGGCTCTCAGGAGCTAGTGCCAGACAAAGCACACCGATACGTAGGTAGTTAGCCAGTTGGCCAATAGAAAATGTTGTGCGACTTGTACGTTTTTGTGCTGTGTATGATTCACTTGTTGTACTTTTACACTGTTTCTTTGTATAAATGTGAATCACTATTGTTTCATTGGTGTCTATTAATTATTATTGCAGATTAGGTGGGACTGATAGTGATTTTTGAAATTTTATTTAATCCGGGGGATCAAAAAATACTTTTATAATTATGTGAAATGTATGGTACTATGTCTGTCGCGTTGTCAACCAGAATCTGCTTGTTTCCTCCAATAGAGACATCAGGGTAGCCAAGTCCACGTAGCCAAATTATCATGTGACGTAGTTTCACTAAGTTCGTAAAAAAATATTTTAAGTAACTTTACCTTCAAGGATGGCGCATCGCAACTAGTACTATCGAATATACTTTTAAGTAATGTATAAATATACTTTATATTTTAGATATAAGTTCATAATTTTACAGCTAAGCCTATCAAAAATAGACCAAAATCGTAATACTATGGTCACGAAAAATACCTAAATAATGCTAAACAGCAATGCCATTAGGAAAAACAATCACAATGTGCTTTCCCAGAGGAAAAGAGTGGGTATACTGGGTACAACTGTGGTGTTGGGAACCGGATGGCGCCTGCTGTAGTAAGTAATGGTCTCTACTCTAGTCTCTACAAAATAAGCTATACTTAACGCTTGTTTCATGCCCAAGCGTTAATAAAGAAACCGTTTGTTCTGAACACTTGTTCCATAATTATTCCATCAATGTGCGTCCATTCGAATCTTGTATTTTAGTGGAGCTCGCTTCTAGCTCATTTTTCCCTGGATCTTTGCCAGATCTGGTCTAATAGTTTCCTTCTCAGATGACAACCGTCAGTTTTATAGATTCTTCGTTGAGGGGTGATTGCCCTTGCCTTGACCTCTCAGGAATGAATGCTGCGTCGCTTCAACTATGTCTTTTATGTCTATGGGCCAATTTTCTTTGTTAACTAGCTATCACATACCAACAACTGACTGTTACAAAAGTAGTTGCGACTATCTGTTATGGCCACCGTTTACGATCATTCCAAATCGCTCGCTCCGCGCGTCGTGGAACGATGTGTCCAATTTTGAGCACAAAGATGGTCACTCCGTTTCGGGCGCGCCATCGCTCTCATTTTCGCTCATTCTGCGGCTCAAGTACTGTAAACTGAGCGCTAAATGGATCGTTGTATCGGCCACACACGATGAGTTGGAACGTTGGATTCGGAACATTTGGATATCCAATATTCCTATCACTCTGCGTGATTCCCCAAACACAGAGGCGGTTTTAGGAATGTTGCGTTGCGTTTGCGCGTAATGTTGTGGATTGGAGCGTTCATGTATGGGGGGCTCTTGGGTTAGAGGCAGTTTTAAGCCTTTACTGAATAAGAGTCATTATATGTGCTAGCATTTTGTTAACGCATCACATATTACAGGAGCTTAGCTAAAATTTTAGGTTTTCTAGAATGTTCTTAATTTTGTATGTAATCTAGTAACAGATTTGCGCGTTTATATTGCTGACCTCTAGCCGCTTCATAACTTGCTTACATTAGTAAAATGTATCAAGCATATATAGGTATATACATTATGAATCAGGTTAAAATTATTACTAATAATCGGCGACAGTTTTTCCTTACAACCAATTAATATTTAATAATAATTAATAAAATGATATAAATATATTGTGTTTTTACCTCAAACGAGTCCCAAATCGGGACTTTCACCATCAAAGTTTTACATTTTAGATTTTTCTACATTATTAATTGTAATAAATGAAAGCTCTATAGCGTATAAAAATATAATATATTGTTTACCTAATACTTAATAACAATATATTACATACCCAATATATTACTTGCAGTGCCCCGAGGCCTAAGTTACTCTTTATAACATCAGCTATCTGCCAGTAAAAGTCCAGCCGTTTCGGAGATTACCCGGAACAAACAGACACACAAACATTATAAAAATGTGTTTTTTTTTAAATGTACCATAGATTATATCGATGAGTTCGTTGCCCTTCTTCACGAACTGTTAATGGGCACCAAGTGCTATTTAATTTTCATGTGCGCTCTCCAGAGGCCATGTGAGTAAAGTGTATTTTTTTATTTGAATTCGGTCCTAACGCACAAACTTAGGGCAACACAGTTAGGTACCTATGTGAGCGGTAAATTATAACAAGTTTAATGCCACTCGCTGTGACGCATACCTACTGAGCCTAGTATAATACAAAACAAGTTTTGTAATGGTTTGAATCAGTAAACACTTTCACACAATAGTATTGACTTTATTATTCCGAAGGATAGTGATAGCGCGCCTTCGTTCTGCCCGTGCCACATACGTACTCTACTACGTATGTGTGTGTGCGACGCACACATCCACATAAAGATAAGCAGTGTGTAGGAGGAGCGATTCCATAAAACTGGCGAAATTCGACAAGGTCGTCGGGTTTTCGGGCAAACTGATTATGATACATTTACTTAGGTTTATTATTTTTAGGTATAAGTTTTGTTGTTTAAAAAGGATAAACTGCGCACAGCGAAAGCATAACAATAATACAAGATGCGAGTATTTACAACGCGCACGGTTATTTTGGTAAAAAAGTATTTTTTCAGCTGCTTCAGTTATCTCTTGGTTTTAGAGAGCAAACCGAAGATTGCAGAGTACGTAGGTCTTTGAAATTCAAAGACCTGTGTGTAGCTGCATAGTTATAATTAATTTTCTGTTTGCTTTTATTGTTTATGATGAAACATACATATATTTTGATTTTAAGATTAATAAAATGAACAAAGCAATGTACAAGAAGACATTGCATTTATTTCAGTTGCTTTTCCCTGCAGTGTTTAATAATGAACTGTTACTTATTTAATTATGTATTAAGTTTTAACATCTGTTGGAACATTATAGAGTGTAATATTTTGAATTTTATTAATATTTATTGTAAGTAAGTAGTAATTTCAGTAGCTTGATCTATTCATGTACACAAATAATTAAAATTGAAGTGTCTGTTTGTATATACATATCAATATATATATGTATGTATATATGTATATATATATGTATGTATATATCAAAATAACAGCTTGTTACTAAATGCATATGAATGTATATACGGTTATAACAAAACAACCTTTTTTAAAATGTCTGTCTGTCTGTTTGTTCTGGGTAATCTCCGAAACGGCTGGACCGATTTTGACGGGACATTCCCTGGCAGATAGCTGATGTTATAAGGAGTAACTTGGCTACATGGGTGACGCCCCGGGGCAGAGCTAGTTAAAATATGATTTTGCAAGACTATTAATTTATACCTTGAACAGTCTCGGATTGTACCAACTGTACAATTAAATTCTGCTAGTGGACGTACGCTAAACTCAATGTACCACATTTCTTCTCTAAAGATTGTATTTCAGTATCAAATCTAAAAGTTACCATTATTAAAACGTTTAAAGCCCAGACTGTAAAGATTCGCTGTATCGGAGACTCGTGACTTGCTAGTTTAGTCCAATTACGCAGAATAATAGTCATTTTAATGCAGTAACTGTTTTTAAATCTATTTAGTTTCATGATACACTTATTAAAACTGCATCTAGTAATTACTAATTACTGCTCGTGAAGTCAGCCGCCAAGCAGTAACGTGCCAGCATTACTGTGTTCCGGTTTGATGAGCAGAGTAGCCAGTGAAATTACTAGGCTTATGAGACTTAATACCTAATGTCTCTGGGTAACGAGCGCACTGCAGTGCCGCGCAGGCCTTTGTGTTTCAAAGTTCTGAGTGGGACTGCAATTGTTATGGGCCGGTGTTATACTTACCATCAGGTAACGACCAGCTCGACTCGCTACCAAACGCAATAAAAAAAAAAAAACTTGATAGGTGTATCTTGTAACTTCAGTTAATAATTGTCGTATGCCGTCACAATGTCCACTTTTAAATTTTTAATTCATACAGTCATTATTATATAGGTCCAATGTATTATGGTTAGGTATCGGTTAGTATAATAACCACTTACTGTGATGTGCTATTGTATGGAGCAATGACATCGTACTAATGGATACGAAATTATCTTTATCATTATTGTCTTTTTTTTAGAAATTGCTTGTTCGAGGTTGATTAATGTTTAGTGTTTCAGACATGTTTGCGTATGATCCGTTTTTTTTATAATAATCGATACGTAAGCTTTTAAAGCTTCCAAACCACAGATCTGCCAGATCTTAATAGTAGGTCGCGCTGAAGCTAAACCAAGAGTAAAGTTGGCTCTCAACTTATCAATTGCAGCTACCGGAACACGCCGATGGTTCCAGTGGCATAATATAAGTAATAGTACCCAGTGGCCAAGTAGCTAGCTGCGTCATAAAAACAGTAACACCGTGCAAGATTTTTTTATTCGTATCCTGATTTAAGGATCTGAAGTTTCCTTGCCTCTCATGTCTTCATAATCCTACTAATATTATAAATGCGAAAGTGTGTTTGTTGGTTTGTCCTTCTTTCACGCAGTAACGGAGCTACGGATCGACGTGATTTTTGGCATAGATATAGTTTATCGACCGGAGAGTAACATAGGCTACTTTTTATCCCGGAAAAATGCACGGTTCCTGTGGGAACGCGGGTGAAAACCGCGGGCAAAAGCTAGTTATTGATCGCAAAATAGGCAAAAGTTATTGATCGAGACTGCCCTTTTACTTTTGTTATGCTTTGGTAAAGCAATGCTTTGGCATTGCTACTCTTTGCTCTATTGTTCCTGCGTGTTGATTCATAGCTTAAGCCTTATAGCAAATCGAAATGCAAAGGGGTTAGAGTAGACCTACATGTAGGTATAGTAATCTGTGGCGTAGACATTGGGGCACCGAACGTAGCAACTATATACTCAGCGGTGGTATAAATATGTCTAGAAACTAGATGGACGAGCATGCCGATCATAAGGATTGAGATTAATCATGAGATTCCATAACAATTTATTGAAGCGTATTTGGAAATAGGCTGCCTATTCATAGAAATACTCGTAGGGTTTCTGCAATGATATATTTGATCTGCTCTACAACATATATTATTTCTCAAATTGCAACTTCGAAGTTAGATCAAATTCAATTTCAGTTTATTTGTCACGTTGAGTAGTTGACAGTTGCAAAATTGATTCCTATAGGTATACAAAATATTTCTAAGATTTCATACCGCGAGCTACGTGCGTTTTCTCAAGATATATTAATAACTGGAACTTTTAAACAAGGAGCATTTTCTGTGCTTCGTTGATGATTGAATTATTGAGATGGTACGGAATGAATCATCGTCAGGTAGAGAACAAACTAACGTACAGCCTTGGGTGTCAGAATTTTTAAGCCGCCCAAAGTTTTCTGACATCCATTATTATTATATTATATTTTGTTAGTGGTAGGACTAACTCTTCTGCGAGTGTCCGTCTGGGTTGGTACCACCGCTTTCCTCGTGAAGTCTGCCGCCAAGCAGTATTGTCCAAGCATTACTGTGTTCCGGTTTGATGAGCAAGAGTAGCCAGTGAAATTACTGGACTTATGAGACTTAATACCTAATGTCTTAGGGTAGCGAACGCACTGCAGTGCCGCGCAGGCCTTTGTGTTTCAAAGTTCTGAGTGGCACTGCAATTGTTATGGGTCGGCGTTGTACTTACCATCAGGCAAACGACCAGATCGTCTCGTTACATAACAGCATAAAAAAATATAAGTATATAACGCTGACTAGGCTATTACAATAACGTTATAGATTAGATAACCGTTACATCGTGCCCTAATGAACTTTAGATTCACAGTATGTGTCCGACGCGTCGGCGTGCCAAATGCCAAAACAAGGTCACGAATTCGAGCGCTTTGAGCGCCCCTGTCGCTGCTTTTAATTGATTCTTAGACTCTAATGAGTTCCCTTTTGGTATTGGGTCGTGAAATTTGTTTGACTATCTGTTCGTAGCTATTGCAGTTCTGAGTCATCTTGAGCTCGGTCTTGAGTGGCAAGTCCGATCAGAAAGTCTTGACCAAGTATCAAAAGAAATGGGTCCATCAGCATATTTTCAGAACACAGTTTTTTGTTACAAAACTAAACATATAGTTACAAACTGGATCATTTATTTACAGTTTACTAGCTTCTGCTCGCGGTTTCGGACGGACACAGAAGATAAAAGTACATTTTTGTATTCACGACGATTTCACTAGCCAAGCTTTATTAAAAAAGTACAAAGCGATGTATCAAAATTGGAGGCGCTAACTGCCGTTTATCTGCTCAACTGTTAATTCGTTTTCAAATCAAATTAAAATTTCTTTATCTGACTTCCAATAAGCGATAATCCATTAGACGTGTTGAGCTGCTGACCCATATGTAGGTATCACTTAGTATTGATTTAAAAACAAGAAAGACATCGAGCTTTGTTTACTGAAAAATAAAATATAACTCTTAAAACATTTTTGGAAAAATGTTTTGGTTGATGTTATCAACTTCCATCTATTTCTTGTCAGATAACTAAACATTACAGGTAATTGAAGCTCATTAGTATGTAATTAGTGTCAACAAAGTAGATGCGCGAGCTTGAGACCGCTTGCGCTGTCAGGCCTGACGTCAGAACTCCCTCATCACTGAGCTAATGTTTGCTGTTGCATCTCCCAAATCAGCTCAGATGATAACATTAATTACCGTGTCGGTTACGTATTAACTTGAAGCAGATAAAATGGCCGCTACGCAGTTGGAGTTACGCATACACTTGCGTATCTTTTGAAAACAAACTCGCTGCTAATTGTGAATTCCATAAGTAGTTAGTCACTTTTTAATGTAATCTGAAGTAGGTACTGTTCCAAATTGGCTAATGCTCTGAGATACTTATAAATCTGCGCATTGCAGCTGTTCATAACACTTATCCTAATAGCGCTTTCATAATATAGGTAGGGATACCTATACCTTTGATATCACAACGGGGTACAGATAAGTATGATATTGGCAAAACCCTTCATTCATGAAAACGTTTTTAATATCCTAACAGTTAGGATGAGTTAGGACCTAACTCATCCTCTAATGTATGTGGATCTTCTTAGCACATATATGCTCTCATTATCATATTAGCAACAAATCCGATGTACAGGAAATCCTAGTAGATAGTTATCGTTCGCGGAGCCAATGTTTCTAAGCGTTAGACAAGTCGATGCTTACGTAATTTGGCAAGAGACCTAGAAAAAATCTATGCAGCTCTGTAAACACTATCTCTAGTATGAATGTGCCTTGGTTACATCAAGAATGCCGTCTAGTGCATTCAGATGAATCCAGTTCAAGTTGCAATCAAGTTGTATATCTCTGAACTAGTTATCGGTCGTGCTCTATAAAACGTGCAACCTACGTAGCGGTGAAAGAATATATAAGAATTTCTCAGCCAAGCCTAAACCTAAAAATGTCAAGGGCATTCGTCATCCTTCACCTAAATCCAGTCTGACAGGCTTGCTTGGAATAACTTAGTGAAATTACGTAGACTGACAAACAGTACCTAGTTGAATTAAGCGTTTAGTCGAGCACTGGTATCAAATCTGACTCAAAACAAAACTAATATAGCTACACTTAAGATTAAATACATGTGTGTTTACATTAGCAATGGAAAATAATAAGTTATTTCTGGGTTGTGGCTGGATATACTGGGTTAATGTAGTCAAAGTTATCTGTCATTGGCGACAGAGATTGTTGAATCAAACAAAGACATGAGTGCCTAATTACTAACATAACCCAATCAATTTGTTTGTTCAAAGATTGTTGATTCATTTTTGGCGTCAGTCGTAAGTCGAGGTTCTAGTGTCAGCAGTAAGTCAGTCACTGGATCAATGTAATTGGACGAATTCGAACGCACACGTATCATTGGAAACGTGGCGGGCTATCTCGAAGTAATTATTTTTGTTAGCGCTTACTTTCTTTAGATTAATGTTGGGATATTTACCAAATCTTGAGACTTTTACAATAATTACTTTCTTTATAAATATTCTGATTAATCTATTACCGCAGTATGTATCAGTTTCTTTTAACAAGCAAGAATTGCACTGGAGGCCACCTTTTTTGTCTTTTACTGTCAATTGCAATTGTTAACAAAATTGATCCCTTAGAGGCTTGTTCTCGATTGGGACGGTCAAGTTTCGTATGACACAATGTTTTTCTATGAACAAAATTATGTTTTTTGTTTTAAAATACACGACGCGTAAGAAGATTTTCTCAGCAAACCTGATTCACTAGGTGACCCGGTTCGTGCAGATGTATCGGTTCAGGTGCGCACTATTTATACCGCGCCGTCCTGTCTGCGGTTATACACGGAAACTGAAATACGCGGACAATTTGTTATTCCACTGAACGGAGATAAAATAATTTCAGCGGTGCCTTTGGGTACCGCTAGCGAAGATATCATAATAAGCCGGGTTATAATGAGGAAACCTTACGTAAAACGGGTATAGTAAAAGTGACTTAGTAATATTTAGGTCGACCTCCGATCCGTAATCTATAAGTTTGTATCCTATAGTGAACTTGATCTATGCATAAAGGAAAACATAATATATCCATATCACGGTGGCAAGCCCTTTTCTAGTGCTTGTCTGGTCATTATCACCTTCAATTTGATAATAAGTAGCTAAGCAACGATTGGTGTGTTCTATTTGATAATCACAAAGGATGTTTTTTTTTCTTCTTTTTGTTTTCTTCCTTTTGGTATGGCCAGCCCTGCCGTGCTAGCAATTGCGCCGTGTCAAAATTTTGAAATGCTTATATCGTGCTTAGATCTCATATTCGCACGAGAAAGAGCGGGACCAAACCAGTAGACAAAATTTTGTCGTGGTGCGCATGTTAGCCTGGCAGGTGTCAAAACTTGGCCATCCGAAGGCTTCTGGGCACGGCTTTGTGCTGAAACAAAAATGAACCACTTAATCTAACCAGTTTGTTCAGTTTTGTGCAGTTCCGCAAAAAGCTATGCAGATGACTACTCAGACATTGCACTTGGCCAAAACCATTGCCAGTTTTTCACTTGAAAAAAAAAAAAACACTCGAGAATTTGGCGCCGAAAATAACACTGTAAGCAATTATTTAAATAGGTCGGCGGATTCGTACCGAGTGCCCGTGCACCTGATTTATCAGCCATTTACATGCAGTAAAATTGATGCAATTCGCATTGAATATACCTAATTGTAAGTGATACGGGGCTGACGCTAGAGAAATATTAATTTATAAGTAATTATAGCTAATGCTGTAGCACGCATTCAACATCTGTTATTTATCATCATTCAAACCCTGAGAGTCAGCTCGATGTATGTTCGCTTTCATTTGTATATTTGAAAATTCTTTATCAATGCCTCCTTTCAAGCGCCACCAGCGTTTCCCAGGCGAGTACTCAAGATTACTCCCACGCGCACTAACTACATCCCAATCTGTGCATACATTCAGTAACGTGTATATCTCAATCTTCTGGAACTTTCGTAGTACTGCTAATTCAGCGTTTCAAATGGTCTTTGTTTAGTTTATCCCGGTACATTCTAATTCCTCTTGTCTAGACGGGTAACGTTTCACCGCTACGTCTGTTTGTTAATTAACTTCAGCAATTAACTCGTACGCCTGCCGCTCTGAAATAAAAGGGTGTAATTTTACTGTCGTTGCGGTATTCATAAAACTCGTAAACATTGTTTCTTTTATTAGCGCAAGTGTTTTGAATCGTGACCGTCAAGGACATCGCAAAAGCAACATTCGAATGGAGTCGTCAAGTCGTGTTTGTACCGAATGTGATTGCCGCGGCGAGCGCCGGGCGCCGGAAATCAGCCAAGATCGAAGAACTCTGGCTAATTGGCTTTGGAGACGTTACTACCACTAACCACTCCAATTACCTGCAAGGCTGGGTACGTGATGTGGGCCGGTTTGCTCGGAGTTAACAATTGATCTAATCGCTACATTTTTTGCCTTCACTGCATTGGCATCAATCAATTCTCTATTTATTCTGGTAGGTGGCGATAAGACGACCGAGTCTGACAAGATCGATCGTTTGGTGTCCCGGTTAGCGAAATTGATAGCGGAAATTATGGCTTCTATTACTTTCAGATTTATGTCAAACTGGCGAACATTCTGTGTGTGTGTGTTTTTTTTTCTTCTTTTTTTTTAAATTTTGTTACATTACACTCTATGGACACGTGGTCCATACTCTTATAAGATTAGGTCATATATTAATAGAAATAAACGATATAAAGAAAAAACATCACGACGGGAACTACATTCTGTGAACATTCTGTGTTTTAAACATGTTTTTTTTTTGTTCAAAACCAATTCCTTAATTCCTTCGAGGGTGTTAGAAACGTGTCGCCTTTTATGGTTCACTTGTTCCTATAAATAGCAATGTAAATATATTCAGCGACACATGATAAAGGTCAACTCTTCAAGTCTATGTAACTACGAGTCAAAGGACGATAGGTATCTATCTATTCCTCTCTTTTTAAAACGACCTTTCTTCTGTCTGTGCTCTAAATTGTTGTAGAACTTGTATAATTATACAGTATACATATAAGTGGTCACAAATTGTTTACGACCTCTTCCGAAGGAGGCCCGCTGTTTATGTATCTAATTATATCTTAAGTATTCTGTATTTAACATTGCTGGAGGTCGTCAGGTTTAATTCAACGTTATTAAACCTCCATTTTAATTAAAACGCAAAACTTACGCTTATTTATAGTATATAATCACCCTGAAGCGACCTTCTGAGTATAGAAATATAATCGAAATCTCGGAATGTCCGAAGATAAAATAAACCCACAAAAACGGCCAGCTTGATAATATTCTCTATTTTATGTCATTTAAAAAACAGATATATTACCGGTTGTCGATTGATTTTGACACAAGGTGTGATGTAATTTTTCGTAAACGATAGCTTCGACCCGCGGCCGGAGTCTCCAGTACGCGAGCACCTGTCTCGATGTCATAAACGAGCTCTTCCTATGGACACACGCCAAATATCTTGACGCGGTTCCGTCCCCAGACAGTAGTATCATTTATAATTATTATTTCGGTGCGTCACTATTATATTATTATTCCGTTCGTTCTAGGCGTCACATGACGCACGCTGATATTTAGTCGGCCATCAAACAGCATTCATTGCTACAATCTTTGCGTCTTTCGTTCGCTCCACTTTCAGCTGTACAACTAAATCACTTCGAGTATGTGATGCAAATTTGCGCTACAGTTTTTGAATGTAGCGGCGCTATCGATGTAACATCAAACTTTCGTTATATTCACGTGTCTGTCACGGGCCTAAATCGGTCGATGAGCTAGATTGATTGGTTTAGGCTGATAAGTACCAACACGTGAGCGCTCGGTCACGTTTGGCATTTTTTCCGCTATTCGTATTGGACTGAACTAGCTGGAAGCACTAACTGTTATTAGCGTTATATAACGTTCGCCACTCGTTCGTATTCCTAAGGTCTATGTAATCCGGCTCGGCAAGAGTTGCAGTGCCATTGTCTGGCTCGGCCTCGCAACGGTGAAAGAACACGTATGACCCAAATATTGAAACAATGATTTGTAAAGTTTTGTTTCCGGATTCGTTCATGATTTGATGTTATTTGGTTTTGGTTATGATTTGTTTGTCTGCATTTTATTTTCTTGATCAATACTTTCTAACTTGCCATTGTTCTGTCTCGTGCAAATGAGTGAATCAGTACGTGTTATAGTATTGCATTGCGATTTCAGTCTTCAGATTGCGCAAGTCTTGTTCATTATTCTGTTTTTAATCTTATTGTTATGGCGTATATCTTTACACCTACGTGATAACTTTTTGGTCTCTTTTA
The DNA here is from genome assembly GCA_907269065.1 of Crocallis elinguaria. Taxonomy (NCBI): domain Eukaryota; kingdom Metazoa; phylum Arthropoda; class Insecta; order Lepidoptera; family Geometridae; genus Crocallis; species Crocallis elinguaria. The sequence continues at coordinate 11,403,242 of OU026076.1, read as the reverse complement.
TATCTTTATTATTAATATGCCTCTTTTTATAGATAGTATTTCGTGTATGAATATTTCTCGATAACAACTGGGTGTTTTAGTACTTCAGATTCTTCCTCGTAACACACATGTGACGAGGAAGAATCTGAAGTAAGGCTACGAATCTCTCGAAGACAAATGGCAGACAAAACTGGTATACTTACTGGCATAGAAATAAACAAAGGTATCGTAGTAGCTTTTTGAACGTTTATATTGGCTACTTGATTTGTCATGATAACGATTGAGGGTAGGAAAGAATCAGATGAGACTAAAAAGAGATTGACAAAGTAAGCCGAAACCCCAGATGTACCAGGGCACCAGAAATTGTAGGAGCTTGTGCTGCAGGAAGTCCTAACGAGTCACTGCCAGTGATAACAGTGCTTAATCCAATGAGCGTATCGATCTTCGCGAGCCACCGTTTTATTTCATCCTATTTATATTCACTCACACACTCAGTCGGTCGTTCGTTACTAGTCGTAAGCCAATGTACTAACGATGATCCTTGGATTTACGACCGCTTTTGGGCTGAATCGTAGATGTAGTTAATCTTAGTTGATATTATAACAACGTCGTATTTATTGTCATAGGTAACACATATAAAGGACAATGAAAATAAGGTACTCTTCAGTGGTTAACACTATGGCTTGTCATACATTTTAATAATATTGTTATTTAATTTCTTGATTATCCTACTCAAATTCAAATTCAAAAGTCTTTATTCAAATAGGCCCCAGAGGAGCACTTATGAAAGTTAAAATGACTCTAACAGCGGGCCTCTGCGACATTCATCTAACTAATATTATAAATACGAAAGTTTGTTTGTTGGTTTGTTGATTTGTCCTTCTTTCACGCAGTAACGGAGCAACGGATCGACGTGATTTTTGGCATAGATATAATTTATGGACCGGCGAGTAACATAGTCTTCTTTTTATCCCGGAGAAATGCACAGTTCCTGTGGGAACGCGGGTGAAAACTGCGGGCAGAGGCTAGTTATTACATATTTTATGAACTAATAAGTATAATATAAGTAACGAAAATCTACCACTAAGCTGAATGTAACATAGAAAAGTGTTGTTGCCAAGTTCAACAGTTCATCAGATTCGATTTCAAATCTTTAAACGAGAACTGCCTCGTAAATTGATTGTTGTTTTTATTGAGGTAACGGTTTTCGCAACAATTTGAACCCATCTGTCTTTATTATTCCGCTGCTCTGAACTTTTCTACTCGGGTCGCCGCGCGACTGCAAACACGAAAATACAGTTCCGAATTTTCATTTGCTCCATCAACAAGTCCTGCGGAATTTGTGAATATTTTACACACACCGTCGCCGTTTCAATTTGTTTCCCGCCCATTCTACAGAGTAAATTAAACCGCTTTAGAAGTAATAAGGTGCGAAAAAGAAGATAGGCGTCGCGGCCTTGGCCCGGAAACAATTCTCGCAATAATGAACCAATTCGATGAATATTGATTTGATTTGAACTTGCTGTTCGCGCCCGAGGCTCCAGCCGTGAAAACCATTATCACAGCTTAGTAAATATTTGCCTCCTGTCTGGCTATCGAACCGGATAATGATCGCCTTCATTCCGCACCGAATAACGATAAGGAAAACATAATATACGCCTCTATTAGGTGAAACTATAAGGCTTAGAACGGCGTGCGATTTTTTGCTTATGATACGAGTTGGTATCGTCGCTCTTCACTAGTGTTACGGTGTTATCGTGAAACTGCACTTTTGTATTGGAAACCCGACGTCAGCGCTTCCTACGGATGCGGCCAATGACATGTTGAATGTAGCAATCTAGGGGCTGCGTGTGTAACACATGCTGGATGCAGTTAAAATTACAAACGCCATAAGCAGAGCCTTTTGGAAGCTTTGAAAAGTGCTTTCAAATGAGGCCATGTCGAGCCTGTACAAATAATTATATATTAATTGGATTGAAAGCATTGTTAAAAAACACAAAGCACAAATTCTACGTACACAAGGATTCTTGCTAAAAAGAAATATAAAATCGGTACAAAAACAACATACATTTGACGCCTTTTCATTTTCAGACATCAGTTTGAAGATGAAGAACATGTTTTAAACGAACAAATAGTGTGGATACTGTATGTCTATTTTGCTATAAATTTGTAACATCGATAGGCAGGAAATGCCTAATCTCTACTATTTATTTAAAAAAATTACCAACAATGTTACAATATTACTTGTAAAAAATGGATTATAAAAATGGGTCGTCAACGGAAGTCCCGCGTCGAAAGTTATGAACATTCTCAATTTGATTTATAATTTATGTCACGGGCTAGTAGTATCTTACTCGGCGTGGAGATAACTTTATTTTATCCAGTTTTTAACCTTTTCCCTGCAATTCTCCTCGACGGCGACGTCCAGATTATAATATCGCACGATTTGAAGTCTCATCGGAGCACGTGAGATGAATCGCTACCTATATATTATCTACGTTCGATCAAAATAGATAGCTGGGTAGCACCAGCTGGTGAGAGCTTTATGTAACAACAGATGATGGGTACGTGGACTTTACTTGATGAAAGCCTCACTTAGGACATTATACAATAAAGTTTTATCAAAATTGTTTTCTCCTGGATTAGTTTTCTTTGGTATCTATCGGGTTTAGTAGGCGCAAAACACATTTCAGTTCTAATGTGACATAAGTTATCATTTCATAGAAACATTTGAGCATCATTGGATGTTTTGAATATTTAAAAAAAAATGGGTGTTCAGTGTTATTTCGTTCGCGGTACAATCCGCATATCTCTCAGTCTCTGTATGCGTATCAAACACGATATCTATACAAATAAATAAAATTGAAGTGTCTGTTTGTAATATCAAAATAACAGCTTTTTAACAAATGCATATGAAAGTATAATTATATGGTACCTATAACAAAGAAACCATTTTTAAAATTTTGTCTGTCTGTTTGTTCCGGGTATATAATCTCCGAAACGGCTGGGCCGATTTTGACGGGACTTTCACTGGCAGATAGCTGATGTTACAGGGCTACTTAGGCTAAACTAACTTAGGCTACTTTTATTTTAGAAAAAGAATTAGGGTTCCTCGCAAAAAAATTAAAACCATGAAATCCAATATCTCCGCGCGGGTGAAACCACGGGCAGCAGCTAGTTGTAAATATTGTTGTGTGGGTGTATGCATTTTGTTTAAGAGATCTGTGATCTTATTGTTTTTCTAGTCCAGTTTTGTTTACGTGACCCTAGAGCGTTCCTAAACTTCCTGTTTTTAATTTGATATAAGTCAAAAAGTGATTCTTTAGATTTATAACCGCGTGCAGCGGCGCGAGTACGGAAGTCGGTTCGATCAATTTGTCGAACCGAAAAACTCGACAAATTTATCGAATTTTGCGAGTACCGAAGTCTGATCGTAAAGTATTGTAGTAGCTCTATATTCTCTTTGGATTCGACCAAGCGTTTCGATAACTTTTGTCGATTGTTTCGAGGCTCGATAAATCCCACGTTATCGATTTGAACTGTAATTTTTATCGAATTTTGTCGAATATTATCGACCCGAATAGATCCGTACTTGCGCCGCAGTTTTGTGTGGTATCGTTAAAGACATCTTTATATAGAAACGATGGGCTTTCATTTTGTTATCGACTGCACCTTGGGTGAGATATAGCCCGCCACACCCATTATCAATACGATCCAATTCGTTATTTATAATCTTTTCACCTAGAAAAATGTAACCCACCATATTACTGTTAGTATTTAAAATCGCGTAGAGGTTACAGCATGCGTGACGTCATGCACTTGGACATGTTTTATTTCGCGAAATGCTTTCTCCGTCCTTCCCACAAAATATAATGTACACTCTAAACATTATAATAAAAGTAAGTCAAGAGTTTCGTTTCACACACACATTACATTTGCGATATGCCTATTCCCTTCAGGCAGTTAAATCATTATATTATTTGGTTATGTAAAAGGTTCTACGCAACATCAATATGCCAACTCAATAATGTTTACTTTAAAAGATTAGACGATAAATTCTCGCTTGCAGCGGGTACCAGCTGTGCTTCGATACATAATATAGTATGTGTGGGTATATTTCAGGCGTGTGGGTTGTTTCCTCTCGGACTACGGGCTCCGGAGTCATGCGAGCGTAGGATGCTAATAAGGAAACTTATCTACTTGCAGTGCAAAAACATATTTATTTTACATTCTGTATAGGTTATCATTTGACCCCTCTACTGACTAGTGATGAGGTTATAGGTATTAAACATGAACGGTCTTACTACAAAGAATTTAAACACACTTTGAACCAGTGTTAAACATTGTTTAACGCCTAAACACGTTTTTAAATATGAGCAACCACAAATCTTGATTTAAGCTATGTCTAACCGCTGTTCGACTCCATTCTGTTGTGATATTTCTAATCATTTTAGACGTTTATCTTAAGACACTTAATTATACTTAATTGATATCTACTTAATTTGGAAAATCCTAATATATATTTTAGTATACTAATTTGAACGGTTTCAGTAAAATTGAGGTTTTTCTTGAAGTATATTTTGAAATTTGAACCTCGTGGGATGCGAGTTTTCCAAATTCATTTCTTAGTGTGCGTTTTTAACCTTTTACAAAATTACAATTCTCTACGTTCAGCGGTTTGGGCTTGTTGTAAAGTTGACTCTCAGTCAGTCAGTCATTTAATCAAGACAAAACATTTTATTTATATATAGATGTGTAGATAGGTACGCTCTAAAGTATCGAAATATATCAAATGGATTATTGGAAACTAAGAGTGTTCAACAACAATCTTAGGATTGCACCACGACATTTACGATGGTTTTGCACAATGTATGCTGTATCAAAATACAGGCATAAATGAACTACTTCTTCGGCCCTAGCGTGATCAAAAACCCCGTTCAGTGAAGTAATAAAACCATAAATTATATTTGCAGCGTTTAAGTTTACTTAGTACGTACGGAGTAGCAAACTCTAAACTCTGACGGCATCTGCGCAAACATTGCCATTGACCTTCGCCTGCTCTGCCGCTGTTTGTCGCGAATTTCTCAATACTTAGTTTATGATCAACAGGGCGTTTGATGGCGTCGTAAACAGACACCGGAAGGCTGCGCTGTTCGCCGTCGCGTTTGATGATCAAAGTATCCGCTGCTGGTGCGGCGAGGAGTAGGAAGATGCTACCAGCGGAAATTTAGCTATCAACAGTAGTTAAACAAGTTCTGTTCAGAACTGTTTGTAAACAGGTGTTGACAGTTGCGTGCAATTATATTGCAACTACAAAAAAAAGTGGCCTGTAATCTCCGGACTGCATCATCAGATCTTGATGGAATTTCATCAAAATATATAACAGAATGTTTTGTTTTTAGGATGAGAAAAAATTCTCTCTTTTCATTTAACAGAAGGATCAATTATTATTGTTGTCAAATCGTCCCTTACTATACCAGTAGCGCCATTAAAATTGAACACCATTCAAGAACTTCCTTTTTTGGAAGTTAAAATGGGACCGGCGTTATAACAAAATGACTTCAAAGCCATGCCGATGCCGTAATGATATCGGTATTCACTAACTGCACCTCTGTTTCCTTTGTGCGAACAGCACGGCCCATGCGCCGCGGCCGTTTGATTCAATCACGACGATTCAATTATTGACACAACCGAATTAAAGTTATTGTTAATGACATCGCACTGTAAAAGGTTCACGAACTCAGAAGCTGCCGTAAAACACAACCGGGATCTAGTTGGAGTGTTTCATTGAATCGACGATATCAAACGGCGCACGATGCCAACTTGTTGCCTCTTGTCTAATGACTGAATATTAGAAAAGTAAACGAAACACAACTGTAGATCTGTGCTATATAAGATGCATTTTGCGATGCAGGTACGTGGAGAGATATGGTGGACCCATAAATGTTTAAACTGATGCCACTTGTACTGCACTCTGATTTTGTGTTGAACTTTTGACTTTACTGTTTATTGAAACGAATTTCGTATGATTCTTGTGTAATATATCTTTTTTACTGAAAAGCTCAACAATTCTGCTAAAAGTATTCGGAGTGCATTTGTAAAGCCGTTACTAAAGTGCTGAGGCAGGTGTGCTCCTATTTAAATCGGGATCATTGAACTGTGGGAGACCGTTCGAAATAAAAATATAACTAAAACAATGTAACAATGTGCAGTCGGCAAAAAATGCTACACCAGCAGACTCTAGTTTTTGTAAACATCTCTTTTTTAACGTTTTATAAATACTCTCGCTGACATTTATAATTTAAATGATGTACTATATTACTTTCCGGACGCAAGCCAATGCCCTCGATATTGGCACTTCATTGTAAATCCCTAGAACTCATTACGTGTACGACTTTGTAGTGCAAAAGTGCTTTGGATTGCAGTCAGAACGAAGCGCCCCGCCAGGTGCATTTTAGGTGTTCCATTTACGACACAGTGTTGGGTTCTGCGATAGAAATGAGCGGGCTGTGTGCCGATGACGGATCACGGTGCTCGCGTCTAGCGGAGCGCGTTTTCCGCCAAGATAGGGAGCCGTTATCAAAATGGCGGCGCGTGGCTCGGGGGGCGGTCGTTGACGCTTCGCGGCGGAGCGAGCCGCGTTCGGGGTATTGATCACGCGAGTGCTCACTGTCCTTCGACGGACGACGTGTGGCGCCATCTCGCGAGCTGTAACTGAATTAGACAGTTCTTGTCGGGAATATAGATGGCGCTGAAAAATTGTTTTTTATTTTGAAAGAACAAGAATTATTAGGTACTAAGTTTGTAATTTAAAACTTTCCATGAACAATTTCTCGTTCTTGTTATCGACATAATTAGAAAGGCCGTGGGATGGTTGATATGAAACCACTTTATTTGCATTTAACGACAAATGCAAGCGAAATAGCATAGTTATTATGTATTTCATTCACATGCTATAATGAAATTACACAAGGGAGAGAGAGACGTTTGCCAGCAGTGGGACATAATTAAACTATTTAAAAAAAACAAGTTCCACGTCTCTTTAAGAAATTCTCTACAAATCAAAACGTGTTTGATTTGTAATACATACTTATGTTAGACTTATTTGCGTACACCGATCTGTTATGTCAGAATATCTAAATCTAATAAGCTAATTTCTTTTGTCCACAGTGCAAAGACTTTGAGAAAGTCGGCGCCTCCATAGCAGTGACTCCTTGCGACGTGGTTGAAGAGGCTGACATCACCTTCTCATGCGTCGCTGACCCGCAGGCGGCGAAAGAGGTAAGACAACAAACAACCACCAGTACAAGTACTCGTCCCCTTTTCTTTATGTCAATTCTTTACCACATTTTTGCCAGCGTCATGTCGTCCCCTTGTACAGTACGCACAATGGATTTAGGTCGACATGAAGTAAGCGACATAGTGCTCCTATCGCAGTCACTCTGATGAGCGCATGCTTGCATTCGCTCGTGTGCTGTGCTCCGGCCGGCCTAGGCTCTAGGCTCTAGATCCTTGGGGTGCACTGTGCAATTATGCACATGTTTTAACTTTATGATTGGTACGATGACTGAGATTTTAAATATAACTTTTTACTAAGGACAGAAGGTCTGTATGATAGACTAAAATAAAAGAAGGAAGAGTTAGATAATAATAAAAAAGAACCCAAGTACAAACAGAGGTTATTTTGCCAGACGCATAAAAGTTTTTATTTCATAATAAAGTATAAATATTAATAAATGGCTTTTATCTAAAAAAAAGCGCAGTTTTTTTGGCCGAGAATCGTCGCAGCTTGTCGATGTGAAAATTATTAAAAATATATTCTTGGCTCTTTTCAACAACACCCCATGAATGGGTTAAAAGAACATACATAAGTTCTGACATTTTCTTAACCAACAAACAGACTTTAGCAGTACTAAAGTGTTTTTTTGGTCAGTTGGTTGGTCCTTCTTTCACGCAGCAACGGAGCATCGGACGCGTTTTTTGGCATAGATATAGTAATAACTGGATATTAACATAGGCTACTTTTTATCCCGGAAAAATGCAAGGCTCCTGTCGAAAAGCGAGTGAAACGGGACAGAAGCTAGTTATAACTTAAAACATAGCTACCACAAAGTTCTAAGTACGATTTTATTTTTTCGGTTATGTACTGTATATTATGTCTCGAGAGTTTCAAAGCTGCGGCAGACTGATAGAGTTGCCAAAACAACTGGGCCCAGTTTGTGGTCCCTACAAGAACGGAACTCAAAAACAAATTCACCTTCAACCTTAGCTCTATCTGCCTCAGCAGAACAACAATAATCCTTAACGCGCGAATAACTTTTATGTTGTTTATCAGAGCCGTAACCGTAGCCCGCGAATAAACCCCACTTATGGCACCCCTCATAAACTTTTTATGTCCCGCCGTGAAAAGGTCACGGCAAAATAATCATCATGTTCGCCTTTTATACTGCATGTGGCTTTGCTCCGATAGACTTCGACAATGACTTATGTTTAAATGTGGGTGTTGAAAGTTGAGAAATCAAGCAAAATCTTCACATAAGTATCAATATCACAACGGTTAACCAACCAAAATGACCATTGGTAACGGTTTTGATACGGTGAATTGATAACCTACTTCTCTTTTTGAAGTCGTATAAAAAACCGTTGATATAATCGCTCGCGCCCATAGCTCAGTTGACAAGAGAGTCTGGCTCGGATAGCAGAAGACACGAGGTCGAGTAGTCCTTGATGGCTGCTCGTCCTTTGCCCTCAGCGTATCATATGACTAATGCCGGAAACTTAAATCTCTGGATAACAAAGCATGGACGATTTCGTAATGTACGCCTAGCGGCACACTACTGCCGTTCAAATCGTGACGAAAATTGTCCAATCAACCCGGCTGAGTACAATAGAATCAGTCCTAAAAACCGGTTGGAAACCGTTTGTTGTTTATTAGTCTATAAAACGACTTAATAGCTATCAGCAGAGTTTAACAAACTTGCTGTTTGGAATCATACTTGTCTCCAAAAAACTTTGGTTGATTTGCGAAATGTATTCGTTTCAGATGGTGTTCGGCAACTGTGGCGTGCTCCACTGTCCGTCACTTGAGTCCAAAGGCTACGTTGAGATGACGTCGATAGACGCCGACACGTCGCATGATATCGTCGAGGCTATTGGCGGCAAGGGCGGCAGATACCTCGAGGCGCAGGTGAGCATTGTTGACGGACTTGTTGGGCGACTGTGGCGCCAATGTACGTAAATGTAAATGTTTGTAAATTAACCATACATAAAACTTCGTTGACAGCTGTCAATTTTATGTCACATTTAACACTGGTCTTTCCGTTTCACGCAATCATCAATGTTTTTGATGAAAAATGTTTTGAGAAAAATAAAAACCCGTTTTATTCAAAGCTACAAGGAAATTCAAACATACCCAACGTGATTGTACCTCTACATTTTTACAAGTCTGTTGTTATAATTCACGACTCCATTTAACGTGTTCCAGATCCAAGGGTCCAAGACGCAGGCGGAGGAAGGCACGCTGATCATCCTGGCGGCCGGCGACCGGTCGCTGTTCGACGACTGTCAGTCGTGCTTCAAGGCGATGAGCAAAAACTCCTTTTACCTTGGTAGTAGTCATCTTCTCCGGTTGACGGCGCGACGAAACTTGGACGTTGACGTTTACGTAGTTTGTTGGCGCTGTTTGAACAACGTACTGCGTTTAGGAAGCTGATTACATAATTGAAATAGTTGTTGCTTTTGAGATGGTGGTCTTATTATATCAGGGAAGTAGGATCTAGACCGGCAGGGTTATTTTAATTCATTCGGAATGATTACGTGTCGGAAGCGACAGTCTTGATTGGAATCGTTTCCGACTCGGATATCATTTCGAGTGAATTAAAATCACCCCAATATAATATGATCTAACCGTGGTAAGACGCGATTTTTTGTAGGCATGACTCCCCCAGATGTATGAAAGTTGCACGCAAACTCGGATAGATGGCGCTATCACATACGATGTTATATGTCAGAATATTTTACTTATGGCTTATATCAAATAAAATTGGGCCACCCAGCTACACACATTTACCCTTCACATCTTATTATTAAAAAAATTATGCCAACGGAGTTGCAACACAATATTTTGTTACTTTTTTTCGATTGAGTATCGTATTACATTTTTGGATAATGTTTATTAAAAATATTAAGTAACTATGTGGTGCTTGGAAACTTTTATAATCTAAGGATTTAATCAGGTATAGATTTGGTAATATTGATATTTTGATTATTTTTATTATAAACACGTTTTCAAACGGCGCTCCGGTTGTTGCATGGTGTGTTTACGGCTTTAATCGACCCCCAATAATATGTTATTATTTAGTTATATTTTATTTTTATCATTTTTGCACTGCTTTTTGGTTTATTTTTAAACGTCAACGATCAAATCTAAGCGCCGATAGAATAAGGCATGTTGTGGTGTTAAAGTATTTTTAATTTCTTCACGCTTTGGATAACACGCGCTGGACTTAAATGCCTCTCTAAACATCGCACTGGTAGAAGACACTATATTACGTCCTACATAAAAATGCACGATGGAGCTAACTTCACTGGAGCGCATTTAAGTAATGTGTTTTCTATATTTGTTTTTTATCTTTCCTTTTTACAGGTTTTTCTGCATGAAAGTGTAGAAGATACATTTTGGAGGAATGAACTCATTTTTAACTATATTACCATTCATTACTAGAAATGGTATGTGTAGAGAGCATGCTTAGTTATACTTTTTTTGAATTTTCCATTTTTTAAGGATTGCAATTATCAGTAATATCTAAACTAAAATATTGATAAGCAGGAGAAGAATATGTTTAGAAGTTTTGGGAGAGCGTTTGATATTTAGAGCTGAGAGATCAAATAGATCCAACAAATGTGAATAGATGGCGCTGTATTAAGTTTCTCTAGGTCGGCACAATGACTAATTTGGCATTGATAAGTTGATAACTGAAGTTGATACAACGAGGCGAGCAGCGTCGATTCTTGCTCCTCTGGTTGCACCAAATTGTATTTTCTAAGATTTTGGCGCAAATCATCTATTTTGCACGATACCAAGAACTTTGTTAAGGGTTCGCGAAACGTCGGGAATTAATATAATGTAAATGAGCGATATAAACAGTTGAACAGCTTCGGGGCTGACTTGGTAGAGACCCTGCTGTATAACGAGGGGTTGCGGGTTCTATGGGCCCGAGCAAATTTTGTATAGCACTAGCATTTATGCTTATAAGGTTAAAGCTTATTTTCGGGTATCCGATGTTTGTGGTATAGTTATATCTGTCTCATTCACCAGCAACAGAGTATTCTAGTGCAGGGGGATGAGAGTACACGCATCTGTTTGAAGTTGTCAAATTCAGCAAGCCTTATTGTACACGTCGGGTGTTCCAGGCGACATCGGCAACGCGTCGAAGATGAACTCTGTGCTGCAAGTGGTGGGCGGCGTGTCCCTGGCCGCGCTGGCCGAGGGTCTGGCGCTCGCGGACCGAGCCGGGCTCAGCCAGGCGGACCTGCTGGACGTGCTGGCGCTCACGCCGCTCGCATCGCCGCACCTCATACTCAAAGGACGTGGTGAGTGCTGCAGGTGCTGTCAAGATCGGTGTGGCGCAGTCGGCAGGATGTTGGATGCGAACAAATACGACGGATCTCGATTCTAATTACATATTGAAAATAGTTTATTTATTTCGTGAAAGGCTTAAAGTAGTACTATTTGAGGGTAGAGGAGCACCTGGTTTCCACACTAGGCTCAAGACCCGTGTTATGGAACCCAGGACTCTTTCGTCGTAGTAGTACAGATGAATTGCCTTCTTGAGGTAGATAAAAACAAATGTCAAAATATAAATACAAAATTGTGAGTGAGAAGGAGTATTATGTGTGAGTATGTTTTGTATTGTGTGTGTATGTGTGAGTGTGTGTGAGAGAGAGTATGTGTGTCTGTATTTATGATGTAGTATGTTTTCACGTTATTATTGTGCTGTCAAAAGTGGCGCAGTCGTCAGGATGTTGGACGCGAAACAGGATGGATCTCGATTTTAATTAAATATTCTACTCGATTTTACTATCTTTATAATACCTAATATGTCAAGGTAACGAGCGCACTGAAGTGCCGCGCAGGCCTTTCTCTTTGCAAGTTCTAAACGGCACTGGCAGGGGGGCACACTTTGTGACAGTTCCTTAGTCGAGCCCCGAGACACAGGATGACACAGGAACTAATCTGTTAATAGGCGTGGAACTATTTTGACGTTACTTAAAAATGTCAAAATTAAAATGGTTACCATGGAAACCCAAAAATGAATGCGTGTGTAAAATAAAGAACGCACACATAGATAGTACAGTAGTTTCAATGCCTTTTTGTAGGTGGCGCTGATCGCCATACATCGTGAAATAGACAAAAGAGCGCACTCTATTCCTTTTATTATAGTACGATAGTACTACTCTATGGGCACTGGCATCATGGAAAGGACCGGCTTTTCCCGTTTTTTTCATAATTTCGTTTCTTTTCCAGCAATGATCGAGTCGTCGTACTCGACGCATCAGCCGCTGACGCACATGCAAAAGGACCTGAAGCTGGCGCTGGGCCTGGGCGACGCGCTGGAGCAGTCCCTGCCGCTGACGGCCACCACCAACGAGATCTTCAAGCACGCCAAGCGACTTGGTTACGCCAACCACGACGTGGCCGCGGTCTACATCCGCGCGCGGTTCTGATGCGGGGGTGCGCAGGGGAAGGGGGGGTGAGCTGTGGACTCCGCGTGTCGTCGCTGCGGGTAGGCCTAAGGTAGATCGTGTTCTTATTTCGAAACCGATGGACGCGTCCGATTGGTGGTTTGGAAATGTGGGCGCGTTTACAATACGGTGTTTGGTCCGCGCCCGACGTCTTGCATCTGGAATTGTCTAGAGTTTTTGCTTGTTTTCAGTTTGGAACGAACGTTAAGGAAACAAGTTGTTACAAAACGAAAAGATGCGAAAACTCTAGACAATTCCTTCCAGCTAAAGACTAGTGACCGCTGGTTTTAATCGGTTTGGAATCGAAAACGAACACGAGATTGTTAGTCGGTATGGCAGCAGTTTCTGCGAACCGTCTGCGTTATTTGTAAATTCTGAAGGTGTAGATTGGCGCTGTTGTGTGTACGGGTTTAAACATAAACGTAGATAACTGAGCGTTTCTTATCCAGCTGTGAAGTGAAGGGGGCGTTCATTAATTACGTGAGGTGATTTTGGCAATATTTGGAACCCCCCCCCCTCGTTGAGATTTTGTGAGATTTGGCTCGACCCCCTAATCTCACGTGAGATGAGACATTCTCATCATTGCCGTACGCCGTAGCGTTCGTCGAGTATTTAAAAAACATAATTTACTTAAGTTAACAAAATTCTATTGCAGTTTACACTGAAAAAAATTACGCGATATTTGCTGAGACCCCCCTCTCCTTCACGTCAGATTTGGTGAGATTCGGCTTGACCCCCTCCCCCCCTAAACACCTCACGTAAATAATGGACGATCCCTAACGGGCAGAAAAGTGTAAGAGACATAAAACGATCGTGCGGTCGGTAGTTGTTTTTTTTTAGAATTGTAATTGATCTACATCAATGATGACACGAATATGTCTTCGACACTAAAGCTCTTGCAGAAAAGAGACAGGTATTGGCGGTACGGTCGCTTGATCTCTTTCTATAAAATAGTCAATTTTGTGAGGGTTATTGCTTAGGCCATCTAGGTTTAAATAAATTAAAATTAAAACATTACTGTCTAAAGATTTGAAAAAAAAAAAGTTCAGAATGCGATTCGTGCGGCGCGGATAGATGCACCGGACGAAAAATCACGTGCCCATATTTTTAAATACTATCGGCTACAAGGTATTTATGTGTCTGTGGAAAAATGTTATTGGAATACGACGTCGATCGATATTTGATATTGTATTGTATGTTACGGTTAGTGACCAATGGTGGTACAAAATTGTTTCGCTTGTAAAACGATGAGTTTGTAGGAGTGACGTCTTCGCACACAAACATTGGTGTTGTTTTCATTAAAATAAACTTATCAGAAATTTTGTAATTATTATCGAATAAGACTTATTAAGGTTTATCATAGTATAAAATCCAAACTATTTTTTGTGTGTCAACATGGCGACTAGGATCTTTAAAATTATTCTAAACCCTTAAAATCGAGATAAACCGGATGATGGGACTAAAGATGTTGAATTATAAAAATGATCGGTCTTACCACGAAAACATTAAACACACTCTAAACCTGTGTCAAATAGCTTGATTTAAGTAGTGTCTAAGTGTAGTCTTAACTCCATTCTGTTGTGACATTTCTAATCATTTTAGACGTGTGTCTTTAAACACTGTCTACCTAAACAAGCGTTTAAAAGTGGTCGATGACTTGTCCATTTGGGACAGCATTGTTCCAAAGCACAATCTCCCCCCCCCCAATTTTATCAGTGAAGATATTATCTGACAATATTGATCTGATTTTATTGGTCAATGCTGTTTGGGCGTTAATACAATAATTAGTTGGGTTCATCACATCTCTACTTCTATTTGCTCTTTTGGCACTACAACTCTATTATGACTTCTTAACGGTCAGCGGTATTTTTTCAATTCGCTCTACCCTTAGCGTTCATTCTCCATGCTTCCATTTTTCAGAAATTCAATATCACAATAATCCTACAGTTGATTTCATTGTAATTTCTGTGATATGGGAGACAGTTTCTCATTTTTCGCAGGTCTACCCTGATAGAGTCGCTCCTTCGTTTGTCGTTCTTCGTCTATTGATTGACCTACTTCCCTTACATAATATACCCTCTAACCCTTCTTTTTATTAGATAATATGTATATTGCTATATTTAATAATAGCTGCTGCCCGCGGTTTCACCCGCGCGGAGTTATTGGATTTCATGGGTTTTATTTTCTTGCGTGGAACCCTAATTCTTTTTGTAAAATAAAAGTAGCCTTAGCTACTCCTTATGACATCAGCTATCTGCCAGTGAAATTCCCGTCAAAATCGGTCCAGCCGTTTCGGAGATTACCCGGATCAAACAGACAGACAGATTTTTTTTTAAAATGGTGTTTATTATAGGTGCCGTATATACTTTCATATGCATTTGCTAAAAAGCTGTTATTTTGAAATTACAAACAGACACTTCAATTTTATTTATTTGTATAGATGACATGACTTGATTGCGCCCCATAAGAAAGTATTACTCTAAACGAAATATTGTAAAGAACTTACAGTACAATACCCGTATCGCTTAACAGCGACATCTTCCAATAATTAATATGTATATAATTTTTAAAAAGATGTTATGATGAAATATAGATCTTAGATACTTCGATCAGCACACAAAGGATCGACGGCAACTTATTTAGGTTCTATTTATAAATGTAACTCAAGTATATTTCTCTTTTATTGACGTAATTTAGTTTAAAGGTGACACAAATGAATTGAAAAGCATTTTATAATTTTAGTGATCTATGAAGCGTGTGCGCACAGACTTGTCTTTTTGAAATCGGGTAAGGAGCACTTTTTTTAATGTTTTTTTTGTTATGTTTGGGCGTCGCTCGATGTTTGTTGCGTTTTTTTTATAAATGATAAAAAAAATTATAAAATTGATCTTTGATTGAGATTTTTAGGTGTTTTTACTGTCCGAATAATGTTGATTTGTTAGAATCGAGCGCGCAGCGAATGTGACGGGGCGTCTTGACTTGTCTACAGGTTTAGTTTACAGTTTTGATACTTTTCTATAGATTCAGACCCCGCGGCATTGCTACGTGCCTATTAAAAGATTTTGAATTAACTCTGTAAGTTTAATTAATAAAGTATGGAGCATGTGGCTGGTTTTAAACTGTCATTAACATAATGTTAGCGAAATGTTATATGTTATAACTATAAGAGTTTCCATCGACATCTATTCCTGAGTCGCGGTTATCCGCCGAGCGTTTATATTGCTTATTATGTGAATCAAAACTTGTAAAATAAGCAGAAAATCTTTATCGATGTAAGTTGTAATATTAATGTCATAGTATAAAGTATTTTTATGTACAATCGTATGTGACGTGAATCATCAGTCTCTTACTGTGGGTAACATTACCCGTGCGCTTGTAAATTCCGCAACAGTGTAACATCGTGTAAATGCCTGACATGATCAGAATAAGAATACATGGATATTGTAATTTATTACTATTGTGTTTTATTTCGCTAACTCCTATCTGTATACATGAATATTGTAATTTATTACTATGGTGTTTTATATTTACAAAGTACATTTAGCATAGTAGCCAGTGGAATTACTGGGCTTATGCGACTTAATACCTAATGTCTCAGGGTAACGCGCACTGCAGTGCCGCGCAGGCCTTTGTGTTTTAAAGCTCTGGGTGGCACTGCAGTTGTTATGGGCCGGCGTTATGCTCACCACCAGTTCGTCTCGTTACCAAATAACATGAAAAAAGTAATATGTAAACAGCTGCCTTATCAGCTAACAATCTCGTGTTCGTTTTCAATACAAGACCGATTAAAACCAGCGGTCACTAGTCTTCTTGTGGACCGAATAGTCTAGAATTTTCGCTGGTTATTAAAGAAATAAGCTCTTACAAAACGAAAAGAAGGGAAAACTATTGACAACTCCTTCCATACGAAGACTAGTGACCGCTGGTTTTAATTGGTCTGGTATTGAAAACGAACACGAGATAGCTGATGAGGCAGCTGTTTTCCTAAAATTACTGAGTACGACACATTTTCCTAAAAGTTGTCACAGAACAAAATAAAGAAAGAACTGAAAATACCTGAGCAGAAGAAAATAGATACCTTAATTATTCATTAGATAATTCGACATTAAACAATATTGTAAAGACACGTTCTGCAGCGAATGCATCACGCCACGGCCTCCGGAACCCAGCCCAGTTTACGACGGTCTATAAATACGGTATCGTGATTTATACGACGCGGTCACGCTACCGCCGACATAAAAATTGGAAAGAAAAGTCTATAGGATACGAATCGATGGGGTCGTCAACATTTTCCATTTGAGATAGAGCGATCCATCACAACACAGAGGGAGTATGTGTCGTGGTTCCGTGCACGACACATACTTAACACTTTCAAATAGTATAGGTATTTAATAAAGGTATATAAGGTAAAATAAACAGCAAGAATTTCATACCTTATAATATAGTTATATTCTCTTTGCCTATAACAGTTTTACAACACTGTACTTATATGACATATGACTCTAAGAAAGGAGTTTGTCCTTTGTATTATATTACTTTCTGAGAATGGACAAATACATACCTATTCAAAGTCCGCAACGTCCTTTGTAGTATGTAAATGTAATATACTTACCTACCTAAAATAATAATAAAAATGTAAATAATTCTGGTTATTTTTGTTCGTAGGAGTAGGTATTAGTATAGTTAGTAGGTATAGTCCACGAAGATATGACTGTTGTTTTTTTAATAATATGCCAGAAAGAAAAATTACTCCAAAATATATAAAGTTCATAAAAGTACTATAATTCCGAAGAAGATAATTTGTGTCAGCCAATTAAAACTTCAAGTGTTTTAGCACAGTATACCTAAAGCTTTTTATATCTGCAAACAAACATGATTTATGAAACAGAAAGGGCAAACACTCGTGTAAAACAGTCAAAAAGCGTATATTTCTCACCTGTTTGTTATTTTCCATAAAATATCAAAATAAATGTCTTGAGAAATTGTTAAAAACGCACTTAAAAGCGTAATAATATCTGATCCTAATAATATGTGGTATTTCAGTGTTGCAGTGTTGATATGTTTACGATCCAGGGTTATAGCGGAAAATGTTGACGACACCGTAAAAAGTATCGCATGACATGAAAAACCGCAATAACTCGAGGGATATTACCGATCCAACTTAGAAAGAAGAATTATATGCTTTCAGTCGATTAGGAGCACAGTGGCTCCGACTACAAGACGGGAATACATTGTTGCCAGGATTGCTCAATGTAATGGTAGCTCGTCAAGCGATTAGCCTTGCAAACTTTTTTAAAAAGTTACCATTGCAAAATAATGAACTTTGAAGTATGACTTCAAAAATTCAATTTCAAAATAATATCCTCTTTGTAAATAAGCTTTTGTGAGCAGGCCATAGGTATTTTTTTTATTTTTGTAAGTTATGTGCAAAATCTAAATCTACAGTGCTTGGAATCATGTCTTTTTTAACGGAATATTTTGATGAGTTCCGACATCATCCTATTAGGAAGACTGCAATGTAAGTTACTAATTAATTTATTATGTAATTTAAAATAAATATTTCCTAAGTGTTTTATAAAAACTTATTGTGCACGGTGCAGGCCAAGTTCTTTATTTAGTGGCCTTCTTGGCTAAGTTGGTAACTCTGCCTGAAAGCGATGGGGCTTCAGGTTCGAACCCCGACCGGGGCAAACTTTGTGCGGCGAGCATTTAAAGTTTGTTTATTAGATTCTTGAGTTTGTTGTGTATTTCTAAGCTAAGTGCCCATCGTCTATCGTCCGTTATTGTCTGTTCGCTGTACCTATAGGTATGTCGTAAAAATAAGTCCTAAAATTTGTTTTGTGGATTTGTTTATAGAAATCAAGTTTTTGAATACAAAACAGTACCTATACCATCATAAAATAACAATCCGATTGCGCAGCAGCTTAGTTCAATCATGGTTTGGTAGATGCACCAATAATTCGCCTCGCTAACAAATGTTACAAATACTTTTTACGCAGATGTCGTCCAGAAAGCAGATGGGCGAAATTGGAAGGGAAATGGTTGGACGCAAAAACAGGAACAGAAGACGTAAGATCTATTTATTTCTTTAGTATAAAATATACAAATACATAACTAACATTTCTTTTGTAAATACTTACTACACCCCTTTCGTTCTCTACATCAGAAGGTTGACTGAAAGAGATCGCGATAAGTCTGCCTATTATTATAGGTACCTACTTTAGCAATAAGAGTGTTTCTATGCTGTTGTTGCTTTTTAGCCTCGTGTAAATGTAATGTATCGCAAAAATGTTCGATCGATGAAATTGGTAACGTCCGGGCGTCCTACGTCCCTGCATGCAGATTGGCAGAGCGTCTGTTCGCTAATTAACAGACGTGGGTTCAAATCTCGCTACAAACAAAAAAAAAGATGTTTATAACCTGATACCTATTTTGTTATGTGCACATTTAGTACCTATCAGTAACATTAATCTACTACTCGATAACAGTTTCTCTATTCTTCGTCAATACGTAGAGGTAGATGTCAAATTCCCTGTCTACTTTATTCACAGAAAGTCTGGACGGATGATGAAATAGAGCTTTTTATAAAGAAGACAATGAGAAGCATACGGGGGCAATCAACTTATTACAATGATTTTTGTGCACATTTACCACAAGGTAAGGTTTTGTGAGGATGGCTCAGTGGGGATTGGTGTTGGCCGCCGATCTGTCAGACGTTCGAACCCTAAAATGGGCTTGAGCTTTCTGTGAAAGAAAAAAGTTATAGCCTTAGTAGAAGATCACTTCTAGTACTCGAAAAGGCTAGTTACCACCCTCAAGTGAAAAATGTATCGCCACCTATCGGTGTGTTCCGACAACTGGACTTGAGAGCCAGTATAATCTAGGTCCTATCTATCCTCCTCCTACCCTGGTAAGCGTTATATTTCTGATGTTCGACCACATTATCGCTTTAGATCAGGCGAGATAGTTGCACTCTCTTTATTTTCCAAATACATACAACCTAGCTATTACGTACATTTACCCTTACATACCCTTAGGGGTTAATATGTAAGAACTCTATTAAACTCATAATGTTAAACTCTACACCTTCACCAGAGTACAAAACTGAGCCGTTCAAGCCGCGCCCGAAGAGAAAGAAGTCTTACCACAAGAAAGAAGAAATTGCCGAGGAGGAAGAGCTGCCCGCGGCGGCTCCCAAACTCGCCATCAAGGACACAGAGCTCATGAAGCTGGCTAAGGAGTTGTACGAGCGTGATATGGACAAACCTACTCTGGAACCACTCGGGACGCACTTTAGGAGTTAGTTTTCTTAGTGTTTTTGACATAGTGAAATGACACATGGCGGCCTCGGCTGAGTTCGTAGTAACCCTGCCTGAAAAGGGCCCCGAGTGCGATGCTCGGCCGGGGAAAATTTGGGGACTCGATTTTGTTTCATTTATTGTTTGAAAGGTGACTTGATCGATTGAGAGTGTTCGGAGATATGATTTTATTTTAATTTTAAATATTATTCGTTAAGGGGTCGCCATTAATTACGTGAGGTGTGTAGGGGGGGGGGGGGGGGTCAAGTCGAATCTTTTTTCAGTGTAAAACTGCAAAAGAAGTGTGTTACATTAAATAAAATATGTTTCTTCACTAAAATACTCGACAGACGCTGCGGCATACGGCAATGAATTGCAGATTAACGTATTTGCACTAAAACACGTATTTTGAGAAATACTCACGTGAGATTATGAGATTAGAGGGGGGAGGGGGTCGAGCCAAATCTCACGACATCTCACCAAGAGGGGGGTGGGGTCCAAAACGTGCCAAAATCACTGCACGTAGGTAATTAATGTGCGCCCCCTAAGACATCATTTAATAATATATCTGTTTAAATTTGTTTGGCATCCGCGGCTGACCGGCTATGACGCCCATCGCCTCGTGAGTATTGTAATTATTGTTATGAATTACGCAAACTGAACATTGCCTGCATTAATCATAATATTTTCTTTAGGGCTTGAACAAATGAACATGCTAATGCACGCTTTTGTTTTACGTTACATTTGAGATCAATTAACGGATCTCGGCGCATCGCTTTGCAATTTAGCACATTTTTTAAGCTACGCAGAATATAATTATAATTATTAATCTTGTACATGGGAATACATATTTTAATAATACAGTCGACAATTCGATCAAAATGGAATGGACAGCGAGTGTGGCCGAGCGGGAACTTGTGCGACTTTCAATCCGACGCAACCTAGTTCGAATCTCGACTCGGCCGCACCGATGACTTAAGTTATGTGCGGATTATTCATACTCGCTCTAAAACGGTGAAAAGAAAAGAGAGAGAGAAGAAGGAAAACATCGTGAGGAAACCTGCATGTTGAAGAACCACAAAATTCGAGGACATGTGACATCCACCAAGCCGCACTGGGCCTGCGTGGTGGATTACGGCCCGTACTCTCTCTCTCTGAGGGAAGGCCGGTGTCCCAGCAGTGGGAGCGTAAGAGGCTGATAATGAATCAGATCAACGATAGTCTGAATGATCTAAGTTAGATACTTTATTTTTTTGTTTCAAGTACTAGACTGAACAAACTGTAACTACAACTAAAAGTTCAGTCTTGCTGAATATGTAAATAATTTTAAATGTTTTTAAATAGTTTCTTATATAGGTATAACATTAATTCTAGAGAAAAAAACCATGGTAGTAGGTACATTGGGCGGTCTTATCCCTTAAAGCGTTTTCATCCAGACAACCTTCGGATGGACCGGAATTGTATGACAGACATAATGCGGCCGGTGGTGTAAACATATCGAATTATATGATATAATAATTCTACATAATTATACAATACAATAGGTACATAATATACCCTATCTATAAATAATATATATACCTACGTCCTACATACTATAAATCAAAGTATACTTATCATATAAGTATATAAGTGCAGGGTCAAGTCATAGTAGAAACAAACCCTCGATTTGTTGTGGCCTTTACGATTTAGTTTAAAGGCTAATTCAATCACGATCCATACAATAACACGTAGAAACCAAAATCATAATAAATAATATTATATTCACTGTGTTGCTACTCGAATTGGTAAACATCGTAACATCAATGTAACGCCCTTTGACTTAAAAGTAACTACAACAGTCGATAAAGTCTGCACTAAAGAAACTGCTTTTTTCATTCTCAATGGAACTATTTTAACTAAGCTGTTCAGTACAATAACGTAGGGAATCGGTAGCGAGCTAAATCGCCACTGCATTTTTTATTTAGATTTCCTGGCTACATGCTTCAGTTCTTAATTTGTATAAAATATTCAAAGCGCTTGTTTTTTTATCAAACGGGAAAGTACTAACACAACTCTTTGAATTTCTCTCCAGTTCTCGGCTACGCCCGTCCATGCTTGTTCAAGACCGGCATAAGCGATTACCAGGGAGGCATAGCCCGACTGGCGTACGAGATGGTTCGAGACGACAGGCTGCCGCGTTTCCACGCGCACAACGGCTGCCGGCCGCGGTGGGGCCTGCCACCCGAGGGCGAGCGGCAGCCCGAGCTGGACGGAGCGCCCTTCGACGGCGAGAGACTGTACTAACCATTCACCCACGGAGACAGGCTGCCGCACACTTTCTGTCTGCGACCCAGCTGGACGGAGCGCCCTTCCACGGCGAGAGACTACTAAATATTCACCCACGGAGACAGATCTTGTACTTATATAATGAACCGTTGTTTTGTCATCTGTACTTTGTTTTATCCAACACTTGTATTATTTTATTTTCTGATAGGAAAATTGAGTCGGGTGTTTCTTAAAATTGTAATTTTGTTTGAGACATCAACTATGTATTTAAATTTTGTACCGAAAATTATTTTAAACACTCTCAATTTGTAATAGAAACTGTCGGAATTCTAAAACATCGTTTCCTTGATTCCCGATTCACTCCACTTATTTTTGTATCGCCGATATTAACCCGTGTGTATTTTGTTAATGAATCCGCTCGCGAATTGTTTTAGTGTGCGAGAAGTCTTAAGGCAAATAAAGATGAATATTCTGGGGAAACAGGCGGTGATGAGGGAGCCATTATAGATGTGGGGGGCAAGCGACGACGGACGCCTACAACTGTTTACATATCGCATTGGAATTAACTCGGTAGGTACGGCACTCACCAAAACTTGATCGCTTAGGTACTGAAGGTCGTTGTAGTTGTGGAGAACCCAAGCACAGAGATACAATATAGAACACAACTGAGAAGGGTCTGGCCTCTGGGAAGAAGACCTATACAATACCCTTCAACGGTTTTCTTGCTAGCTTTTATTTTACTTGAGTCAAATGAGAAATCTTGCAAACTAAATTTTACCCAGTGTCCGATTGAGCCGAAATTGTACATACATACGTGTATTGGTTGAAAATGCAATATAATGATTTCACAGAGAAATGATTTCACAGAGTGGGTTTAGAGATGGAGCCGGAAGGCGGCTATAGGAACTTTGTAATGAAATGACATAACCCCATCGAACTTTGGCACAGAATACGTAATGGGTTTGGGCTCGTTTGATTTGTAAGTACTCTGATCCTAGACGATGTCCAGGATCCTGATGGAGGAGGATGGTGGAGCCTGTTGTGTGGCCACAAAATTACAGCACCAATTTGACGACTCCGTAGCTAAGTTGGTAGTAACCCTGCCTGCAAAGGGAGGGATCCCGGGGTCGATTCCCGGCCGGGGCAGATTTTTGTGTAAGCATAAAGTTTGTTCTCAGGTCTTGGATGTTTGTGATGTGTATCTGTGTGTGTCCATGCCACCTGCGACACAGGGAATCCTAGTGCGGGGGCTATAAGTGTATGAGTGTAAGCGTTTATAATTACGTATTTTTCAAAGCTTGTAACTTTTACATTATTATCTTGTTAAAGGTGTCATAAATGACATAAATCTGTCATAGAATTAACAATTCAAGGATACTGCAGTTCAGCGTCACGAGTAAGTAACATTTACTGGGAATAACCAGTAAGGGTTGGCAAAGCCATCAGTAACTGGGTATAACCAGTAAGGGTTGGCAAAGCCATCAGTAACTGGGAATAACCAGTAAGGGTTGGCAAAGCCATCAGAAACTGGGAATAACCAGTAAGGGTTGGCAAAGCCATCAGTAACTGGGTATAACCAGTAAGGGTTGGCAAAGCCATCATTCAGTATAGATCGAACTTAGGCCATTAGACATTCTTTATCGCGGAATTGAAACTATAAATTACTCACTTTATATAATCTTATTTAAAATGGATTTCCGCAAAGTAACGCCTGATTCCATCAAATTACAATTATTTATTAATTAGAAAACTTTTTAGTTTATTCACGAAAATAGATTATTTTTCTATTGTATTTGGTATTTTGTGATGTACCTACTAGAGCAGTTAGAAGTATGACTACGCACATTGTGCATGACTACTTGTCGCGCGTCAGTTGCACTTGACCGCAGCAAATGTTGAAAACGGTACTGACACTGGACAAGTCGTTTTCGTTTGGTTCGCCTAACTTCACTCAAGGCTCATTTAATTTTCATGGGTGCTGTTTGATCTCTGGGCTCGCGAGCCGCGGCCGAGCGTACGAATGTGTGCAATAATGCAGATGTTTTCATGGTTTACGTCACTACACATTAAGTTGGCTATTTCTGTTCAATCACAGCCCAAATTGTAAATAAACGATTCTGTATTTGATTTCATATAGCTCCAATATTTATAACGATTGAAACGTAGCTTACACAGCGTACCTATAGGTACACAGTCATGTTCTCGCAAGTTGATGTTACTGTAAAGCATGCGATTTTGAGAAAACGTGAGACATTTCAGCTTGCTTCAGGCACGTTCAGTCGTTCACCTTACGAAGAAAAAAACATGATTACCTAAATTACACAAAAGGTTCGTTACTCGGGCTTACCCAGAACAAGGCGATCAGTCATCGGGTCGCGAAAGATTTGAAGAAATGCCTCGTTTCGCCTGACACGTATAAGCTGTTAGAGCTAAAAGGATTCGTTTCAGAGAGGATCAGGAAGTATGGCCACAAAGGGCCACACACGTGTTCGTTTTGTATCGGAGAGGGCAGCTGACAGGGCGAGCTGGCAGCCTGCCAAATTGCCATTGTCGCTTTGTGGCGTTGAAGCTTTAATTGTTCGCTGTCGCTGGCCCGTCCAGGCAACTGTGTAGGCGAGCCTGGATAAATCACTTAAATATTATGAAGTATTCAGGGACCTTACTCCGTAAATTGAACGTCGAAGCTTCGGTTGACGGATCGCAGTTTTCCTACTATGAAAGTGTTTCGGATCCAACGTTCAATTCGATGTTCGCTCTTGACATTTTGTCTTTCATAGTAAGAAAATGCCGATCCGTCAGCCGAAGTTTCGACGTTCGTTTTACGGAGTAAGGTCCCTGGTAACGATACGATTAATTTGGGGCTTTACAATCATTTGCGCCTCTATTTGTAGTTATTTTTTTGCTGGTAATTTGACATCTAGTTGCTTATTCTTGTATGTACCTACAGTAAGTTTTCGAACTTGTAGATGGAGATTATAATAATCTTATATCTTAGATTATAATTAGCTACAATACCTACCAATTATTGTAGCTAATAGTTTCTTTAGTAATTAGGTATATTATATTTACGATTAGTAGGCTGATGTCTCTAAATTTATAATTAGTTTGTTCTTTCAGTAACCTAAAACATGTGTTGAAGTTACGTAAAACATCATCCTATCGCGTGAGGAAATCATCTTAATTATCATAGCCAATAAGAAAAAAATGTAGTGTTGTCCTGGCTAGCCATTCCGATCCTAGTAACCACTTGGTATCTTCTCCAACTATTTAGAGTCCCCTCCAGGGGGCTCTCCCTGTAGAAAGCCCGTTGTCCAACTGAGTCCAAACAGTTGGACAGGATGCCAATTGGTTACTTGTACGTCGGAGTATAGTATCCAAATCATTTATGGTCTTTATAGGGACTTAGGTATATGACAAAAATGGAATAATGTTCCAGGGATCAAGATGAATATTGTAAACATGGTAACTTAACGAATCCTTATGTCAATTCCATACATATTTAACTTTTCAAAACCTATTTCTAATTCAAATTTATAACCATTCGAACTGTCAATTTTATTTATAGAAATGTTCGGTAGTTTCACTGCAGAACGCTTGGTGTGGAGTATTCAAAAGCTAAGCTATCAATAGATAAAAAGAAAAAAATTATGTATTTTCTGCTCCATTTGAGACATGATGGAATGAGAAAATAGGTTATGTAATTCTATCGCAATTTTTACACGGCAGATTTGTCAGCTTTATCTATGGGTTTTGCCGATTGTTTAGGACACTGAAGTCTACGCACTCTTCAGTGGTTTTAGATGTAACGTAACACATTCCAATCTTGACTCATAGTGGATATTCTCCAAATTGTCACCCCTCCAGATTAGTAATCAAACAACACGGGGGTCGCAGTTAGTTCTTGAATGACTTGCAAGAAAAATATTTGTAAATAGCACTTAATTATATGAGTAAGACTTGTTACGCCCTCTCTATGTGCTGAAAAATTATCTCGTTGAGTGACGAAGCGTGAAACGTGTTAGCACATAGGATAGTGATAGTTTAGGTCTTGAAAGCAATTCTATTTTAGCTCTTTTTAGTCTTTTCTCGAAAATATGATTTATAAAAAGCGTGGTCGTTTAATAAAGTTAGGACTTCCGGTACTATAACTGTTCTTAATATTTCGAAGTTCTTAGTAATTGACTAAATTTAATAAAAAAAGATTGCAGGGAATTTTTATTAAGGTTCATACAGGTCAATACAGAAACTACAAGAAAATCTTTGCACACGATGGCGCTTTCTAAATTTGTTAGTAACCTGATGTGACTCCATTTCTGCGAAATTAATCCGTTGAGCCTCACCTTATTCCCGGAACCGTTTCCATTACGTTTCTAACTTATTTTTACAAAGATTTGCCACTTTGTTCCGTGGAAATTCGACAGAGAACGGATAAATCACTGCAAATTAGACTTGAAGCACAATTTGACGCACGGCAATGATTTCGTTTCAAGTTCATTGCAAGTTTCAAGGAAGTTCGTCGAGCGGTCTTCAAGGAAAAAGGGTTGAAGATCTAATTTTGCATTTCAAAATTAGCTGTTGCCTCGTAATAGACGAGGAAAACGTCTTAGTGATGCTTCAGAGTAGCTCTTCAAGGAATATAGGTATCTTGCTAGTGGAAATTGAAAAGTGAGATAAAAGGTGGCGGTCTTTTTAACGACGTGTCCACGAAATGTAAAGTTCCAAAAGTCCAGGAAAGATATGAATTACTATCCTTAAAGTCATGGAATGATATGAAGTATCCGGGTTATCGGATGTTTCTCAGTAATCCTATTCTAGGATTAGGCAGAAATCTGCTCATTCGTACCTGTCCGCTTTGATGTTGACATTACATGTAAAATTAGTGCAAATTACCATGCAACAGTGAAAAATACAATAAACGAAAACCAGGATGCACTGAGTCACAGGAATCAGAGCGACCGCGAATCTGAACATTTGGAATTATGTCACTTCTTTTCATAGGAGAGAAAACGCAGACGACAGGCGTGTCAACGAAAATACTTACAGCCGTCTGCGGCCCGACAGTGGTAGCCGTTGCATTGTGTCCTCACGCAGCGCGGACCTTGCGGGCTTTGTTTAGCCATATTACAAACGCGACATCAAAATAACAGCGTTTTATGTGCCGTTAATTCGCACCCAAACGACGTTGGCCGGCCGTCGTCACAACACAACGACAAAATGCGATACGCTGTCTTTTAACTGCAATGTAAACAAATGAGCGAGTATCGAAATCGTCCATCGGGAAGTTGGCAGGTTTGGCAAACGTTGGCGTGACGTCAGCAGTGGCACCGTTGGCATGCTCCCGCCAGTTTCAGTGGCAAGAGCGTGTGCGCCGGCCGGACCGCCCTCCGCATTTCCCGCCCAACTGACCGCGAGTGACACTTGAAAATTTGAATTTTGAATCGGCGCGTTCGATTCAAATTCTTTTTAAAACGTGTTCAGAAGTGCTTCTATTGAAACGGCCAGTGAGTTGTGTCAGTGATTATATTTTGGAATCGATTGATGCGATCCGATTGTGTGACTTGGAAACTACCAGTTTGTTTTGATTAGTGTCCAGTTACCCCGCCGGTGACACCCGCCGAAGAGTTTCAACGAAACCCTGGTAATTTTTGTTCCTTTTTTCTATCGCATCTCTGTAATTCTTTTTCTGATATGTGTAAAACTGACGGCGTGAGGTTTTTAATTACCTATACGTACGCGTAATTTTTGATATAAATATTTTATTACTTGCCTGGTCAAATCATTTTATGTTACGACTTTATTACTTTACGTCATGGAATCATTGCATCTTAAATTAAAATTGGAATCCGTCTACAGTTCCTACTGGAAGCAATCCATCTACACCCTTGAGACAACGATTAATTCAATATAATTATCAGTTCAAATCATACATCAAACATTTGAACAAAACCAATGCGAAAATTAGTTGTAATGACACGCACCTATATTATATATTATACATTTACTTGGCTCGTGACGGGTTGTAGCCCTAGCACAAACTATTATTGTAATCGAACTTTCAATTCGACATACCCAAGACATAATATTCAGTTAACTTCAAGAGTATATTAATACTTATATCTTGTCTATTACTAAGTGCGCATGATGTAGAATATGAAATAAAAATATGATATAGAACTGCAATTTTGTATTTCAGATTAAAAGTTCGCTTACGTTAACAGTTCCATTACGATAATGGTGTGGGCTAGGGCTACTGATATCTGTGAGTATATAGTGGACCACTTGTCTACTTGTGAAAGTGTGTTCAAAACTATAGCATGGTGGAAGGGCAGTTTCTAGTGCTTGACTTAGTAGCTATATAGGTAGGTACCTACTACCTAGTCTTCAAGCTGGAAATAAGTCGCCATGCACCTATGATATGTTCCAGCAGCTATACTTGAGCTATTTTATTCATTTATTTATCACAGATGCACATCTTTACATGGTTGTTTTGTAACGTTTTCTCTAAATAAAGGGGATTTCGTCTGTTGCTACTACTGATTACTGTCAGATATCATGATTATTTATTTCAACTTCGATTGGCTGAGAGATAGTTCAAGGTCGTTCATACAAAGAAAAAACAATCCTCTGAGCGCTGAAGGAATGGAAGAAAGGAACCCACCAATAAATCATAGATGACAGAGTTATGAGGTGCTTCCTAAAGATATCACACAAATATTCGGAAACACACCTCGCGTAATAGGTACCGATTCAGGGACACCAACTGGGAAATGACAATTACGAAAATAACTCCGAAACTATCGGTTGAAATTCGCAAGTTTCTCGCGGTCCACAGAAAATAACGACACGCTGCTGTTGACTGCGGAAATTTAAACAAAATACAAACGTTTCGGACAGTGCGAAGAAGTCATCAGTATGCCTAGTGTGAGTTTTGTGACAAGTTAACGCATTCTACCACGTACGCGTAAACGTTTTTTTTTGTATGAAGAAATGTACAGCGATCCTAGCGCCGCGTTTATGAACTATCATCGCGCATTTGTTTTGTACGGTATTTACTCGACAAACGTGGTCGTTCGCGTAAACGGATTTTAATTACGAAACTCACACTCGGCACACGGCTCGTCTCGTTATACAATAGCATAAAAGAAGACACGAAAAAAACTGACCTACCATCAACGTTTAGGTTTTTTATTTATGTGAACGAGTGGAAAACGAGCAAACGTCCCCTGTCCCCTTTGCTTTGGTGTGCACACCAAGCTTTTTGATGCAACTACAGCATTACTCGCAATGTGATGACGGAACTGAACGTCTTTCGAAAGGTTTACGCCAAGAATTTAAAATGCTCTCGTCGGTTTCAAGGGGGACGCTCTGAAATCGCCACATAAGGAAAGGAGCCTTTTTTGCGGTGAACGCACAGACTTGCGTCTTCTTGGGGTTTAAAAGGACTAAATTGTCACGATCCCATTCCGAGACTCAATCAAGTGACTCCTCGACTTCAGACACAAGTCATAAAAAATGATATCAAGATAAGAAAATATGAGAAATTAATGTATAGGTACCTAACATTATATCGTTTTAATAAATGAAAAGGAGAACGTATAACGTTCGTTTGATGTTGAGCGTCACAGTTTCGGAACAAGTCTTACGCGGCACTGCATCAGTGTCCAACATTTTCATTGACAATACTTTGCTCCTCAAACTAGAGTATAGTAATGTTTGCCTACTCATTAGTCATACTCACACCTCGTATAGCTTTTCTGTAGGAAAACCCTGAGAGAGGCAAGAACAGAAATTTAGTTATTACTTGTGTTCCTAGTGGCACAAATTAGATAACAGACCAGCAGTAAGCACTGGTGCATTCTTTCGTCGTTGGCGAAATCGCCGTTTAGTTTTACAAAAAAGATCACTTTGCTACAGAATAAACACGCGTCAGGATCAAAGAAGAGCAGTTAAAAAGCTTCGTTTGTTTTAGATTTAATAGTCGTTATCAGCAGACGTGTAGAGTGATTTACTTTCTTGCGGCCGGGTGTGTTTTTATATGGAAACGTAATACCTTTCTGTGTGGGAATCGCTTTGGTACGATTGTTTGGACCGTTTTGATTACTAGCGCTTAGCGAAAAGCATCAATCCTCTAGTGGCCTCTAATTCGTAGGTTATGAATGAAAAAAGAAACGTAAATAGAAATCTTTTGATTTCAACACTTGCGAATAGTTATTTCCGGTGACTTTCGTCGCCGGGACTAATAACCTAGATTGAAAGACTAATAATTATTACTATAAAGTCCATCCTATCTAGTAATTTTCCATTCATTGTGAACATCGAACAAAGAACTGATTTCTCCGATCGTAAGCAAACGGACAGTTTTCTCTGTCAATCAGTTTGCACAAAGCTATCGGTATTCGTTGTCGATGTCAGACAGCGCTATTTTTGCAGCATATTCCTTTCTGAATCTGGCAAAAAAAATTGTTAATGTGGTGTTAGGAAGTATTTTGTAGTTGCTAAACACTAGCGTGGTTTTGTCGTTTGTTACAAGAATATCAAAACATATAATATCAAACATCGTTTTGCCATCAGGAAAACGACCCGTTCGTCTCTTTATCCAATAGTATAGCAAAAAGAGAAATGATCAAGCCAGTTCTCCCTTGATCATGGCGCTTGCAACAGTGCCGAAATATCGGAAACTCATAACAAACATACAAGATAAATATCCCGTTAATTGTGATTTGTTCGTAATAGATAACCTTGACAGTTTTAACAAAAATGTTGCAAATATAGGACAGGTACTTTATAGATTGAGGCATCTGCTGAAACTACAAAACATGCCATGTAAAAATCTAATAACGCTTTGGAGAACTCAATTTTTTCTCACTAGATAAAAAGTGACATAATCACACCCCACCGCGCTCGGCCGAGAAAACTGCCAAAGCGCCCGATAATCCCCAAAACGCTCTATTTCCAAGCTCAATGCAACTTGCGCCAATAAATATCAAGTAAATGTGTAATAGCCGTTATTATGAACGGCGCGGCGGCGCTGGCGCACACTGGTCCGGTTACACGAAATCAGGGACATAGGGATCAAAGTCTGAATTAAGTGTTTATATTTTTTATATAAGGTCTGTGGATCATTCTAAACCACTTTTACTGAATAGCTTTTTTTGATATCGGTGCCCGTTTCTAAGAAAAAAAATGTTGTTTTATTTTTTGTATGAAGAAAAAATGTTTTTTGTAATTATATAGTAAATGGTCAGAGACGTTTCAACCAAACTTACTGAGGTTATAGAGGGTAAAATCCGCCACATTATTTTCTAATACATTTTCTTAATATCTCTGCCCGTTCAAGAACGGCAGGCGTTAAAAAGATTTATTATTATCGCGGTTCGAAAGGTTCCAAATGTAATCGAATGGTAGTTAGCGATACTGATAAGGGATCGTAATAAAAATACTTGTATCACTATTATATTTAAATAAGATTAGCTAATTCTATTGAAATATGATAGAAATAAGAATAGTCTTACTACCTAAGTCGTACTACATAGACAATATTTGTCATTTTACCGGCTACCTGCCATTGGTATTAAACAATGGTGCTAATAATCAGGATACTAATAAAAATACTTTTTACAATGGCGCTAATTCCCTGCCTATTTCTTGACACTAGTGTCAATCTTTGTTTTAGAGGGTTGAAAGGGTTGTTGTTAAAAACAAGTGTTACAAATTAATAAAAGATTAGAAAGAAAGCACACTAAGACGTATTGAAACCCCAAACTGTAAGAACAGAATGATGATTTCATCAGATCTACTAAATAGGTAACTTAGGAACGTGTATTAGTATGGAAGAGAAACTGATAAGGTTAGGAGAAACAAGTATTTTTATTAGTATCCCTCATCAGTATCGCTAACTACCTACCTGATAATTAGCACCATTGTCTAAAAACAATAGCAGGTAGACGGTAAAATGACAAATATTATCTATGTAGTAAGACTTAGGTAGTACGACTATTATTATTTCTATCATATTTCAATAGAATTAGCTAATTTTAATAATAATACAAGTATTTTTATTAGTATCCCTTATCAGTATCGCTAACTACCTACCTGATAATTACCACCATTGTCTAAAAACAATAGCAGGTAGACGGTAAAATGACAAATATTGTCTATGTAGTACGACTTAGGTAGTACGACTATTATTATTTCTATCATATTTCAATAGAATTAGCTAATCTTATTTAAATATAATAGTAATTTAAGAGTCATGGATGACATTTGGAACCTTTCGAACCTCGTTAATAATAAATATTTTTAACGCCTGCCGTTTTTGAACGGGCAGAGATATTAAGAAAATGTATTAGAAAATAATGTGGAGGATTTTACCCTCTATAATCTCAGTAAGTTTGGTTGAAACGTCTCTGACCATTTACTATATAATTACAAAAAACATTTTTTCTTCATACAAAAAATAAAACAACATTTTTTTTCTTAGAAACGGGCACCGATATCACAAAAAGCTATTCTGTAAAAGTGGTTTAGAATGATCCACAGACCTTATAAAAAAAATATAAAAACTTAATTCAGACTTTGATCCCTATGTCCCTGATTTCGTGTAACCGGACCAGTGTGTGGCGTCGCGCTCGTCATCTGTCATTGATTGGCTAAATATAGTGCGCTAGAGTGTCTCCATCTAGACTTTTTACAAGTCTTACTGCCGCGCTCAAAGTCGTTTAATGTTTCCTTAAGCGAGTCCTTAGTATACCTTTATTTTCTCATAGTTTATGCGTAAATTATTATGTAACGTAATATCACATTCATTTATTATTATTTATTTATTTTTCTTATATATTTAACACATGAACTTGACTAGACAATAAAATACATGTTTAAACACAAAAGTAAGTATAAAATCACAAACACTAGGCAAGCTGCATAATGAATAAAAATGTTCTGAATAAGTTACTCCACAATTTCTGTACCGGACTATAGTTGATGTTAATATAGTTGATGTCGGTACTTTGTTATTTCTTTTTTCTTCTTTTTATTTTTGAATCATAAAGTGTACTAAGGTACTGAAATGTGTAAATTTATATATGTATTCATTCATTTCATAATACAATCTAGTTACAATCCTTGATTATAGTTAATCTATGAACGCTATTCATTTAATTCTGTGTCTCCGCTATGATGCTAAAAAATTTTTTTTCAAACTACCTACATTAGTTTTGCATTGTATTTATTAGTCTGCTTGCTGTTACACTGTGTTTTCGTTCATTTAAGTTAGTTGTATCTTGTTTTTGGTTTTTATCGTGAGTTCATGTGTGCGAAAGGTGTGAAGGGATTAATGTAAGTAATGTGTCACTTCACTGGAGGTAGACATTGGCAGCTGTAACACAGGTACGACCTAGCACGGCTGCTAATGACGCTATTCGTTCAATTTAGGGTTACTTATAATAAATTACTACTAATCATATATTCGATAGATAGATAGATATTTATACATTAAACAATACAATATCGTTGTATTAGGTAGATCAGATCATTTCTTCGATGTATTGAGGTTTATTGTTAGCTCAAATAAACTATTATTATTATTAGTGTGAAACGACTCTCAGTGCGGCAGTTAGGGTAAGATTCAGAGACGAGTGTAGGTAAGCGTCAAAATTGTATAGAAATTTGACACAAGGATGCATGAGCCCGTGATGCTTAGATACGCTTCTGGATGTTAACCTTAGGTCAAGTAAGAATAAGATATCTTCGTAAGGTTGTTCAAACAAGTTTTCTTGCCGAAGGAGCATGCTGATTTTAAAGGTCGAGAAGTACCTATAGATTTCTAAACTTTTCTTTTAATCTCATTTATCATGTGAACCTCAAAAGAGCAGAGGAAAGCTTCGACTGGCACTGTAATTGTTATGTATAGGCGTGTCATTTACCGTCGGGTGAATGAATTGCTTTACTCGTCAGAACGCGTAAAAAATATTGGATTCTCGTTTTCAAATCCAGATACAAACTTCTCGACGTGCATTTGTTATTGGAATAAATTGACACAGGGCCGAGCTTTGTGCTTCAAAATTGTGGGTCAGAGGTGGTCCTGCAATTATTACGAGCTTGCGTTATAGTTCTTCAGACAGTCTTTTCTAATTGTATTCCAGGAAAGTGTTGTAATAATTTTAAAAATACTACTATCTACAGTGTTATTTGCAGCAGAAGTTGAACTGAAACATCGTTCGGCGTCTCAGTCCCTATTGAAACCTACAGCAGGCTTCGTTTGATGTGTCTTTGATCTCGCATCTGGGATAACGACTGGAACGCGCGTTGTACTCGTACCTACGCACTACGACTTACGAGCCGTAGTGAGGTGGTGGCTGCAGCTCGACGGGGAACGAATTTGTAATTTGTATTTATTATATTTGTATCTATACAAATACCTGTATAATAAGTTCACTTAATTCAAATTTCAGTTAGTTCTGTACGAAATACAAAGGTTCTTTGTAATAAACCCCTATTATACTCTAATCCTAATCTGTTAGTGGGAGGACTAACTCTTCTGTGAGTGTCTGTCTGGGCTATTACCACCGCTTTGCTCGCGAAGTCTGCCGCCAAGCAGTAGTGTGCAAGCATTACTGTGTTCCGGTTTGATGAGCAGAGTATCCAGTGAAATTACTGGGCTTATGAGACTTAATACCTAATGTCTCAGGGTAACGAGCACACTGCAGTGCCGCGCAGGCCTTTGTGTTTCAAAGTTCTGGGTGGCACTGCAATTATTATGGGCCGGCGTTATGCTTACCATCAGGCAAACGACGAGCTCGTCTCGTTACCTAATAACATAAAAAAA
This sequence comes from Crocallis elinguaria, assembly GCA_907269065.1. Classification (NCBI taxonomy): domain Eukaryota; kingdom Metazoa; phylum Arthropoda; class Insecta; order Lepidoptera; family Geometridae; genus Crocallis; species Crocallis elinguaria. The sequence goes on along the minus strand of OU026076.1, from coordinate 11,368,130 downwards.
CAACACTGAACAAATTCATAGGTACGCATTAGCATTATCCTCGCCCCCATCACTATCAGCTAGATTAGGGCCCATTTCAAACGGTCGCACTCGTGCGCCTTGGCCTTTCTCTCGGACCCCATTATCCCGGCGATGGCCCAAGCCGAGGTCCGCACCGCGCGTGATTCAACTCACGCGGTGCTCTTGAGGTAGTCGCCAAATCATCACTTTATTAGGGCTCTCCCGCCGTTCGGTGACGCTGTAAAGGCTGACAGACAAAAAGCAAGGTCAATAAAAAAAAATAAAAAAGACCCATCACTATTCCTAATCACAAGGATGTTTACTTTATTTAACAACAATATTCTTGTATACTGAAGCGAGATATGAACTCGTCTGCACGATGCGTATAGTTGGTTCACTCCCGTGGGGTCACGAAACTAGGTTTGTTTGGGTGTTCAAATTATTTCTGTCTACGAGTTTATGAATGAATCTATCTTTATTTTGATTTAGGTCGCTTCTGTCTATAAGGCTTTTACTCGAGCTTTTTGATATCTTTCAACAATTTTTTACTTCGTCAATAAGTTAGTAGTATAGTAGGATTAGGTACAGTCAAACGGTAACCTATATTTTAGTCTTCGTCCACTTGGCTCCTCTAACGTTTTAACATTTACATATATACCGATACATCATAGGTGTGTAGATGTTAAAACAATTACTGATATGGAAAACGATAAAACGTAAAGATGTTAAAACAATTAGGTATTGATGGTAAATACATTTAGAGTACTTTTGGGAGTTCTGAAAGCAGCTACTCTTCAGAGGCTGGGACCCAATTTGCATTCCAAGTACCTACCTTCGGTCTTGTTAGAGGCAGTTTTACAAGAGCACATGACGTAACAATAACTTACCTACGCCCGTGAAGCAGTCAACTACACGGGCGCGTATTTACAAAACACGGGTGTCCAATCCGAATAGGCTGCGGTCTCCGTGGCGAGGCGTGCTCGGCTCCACTGCCACATGACGCGTGTACGACAATACACGAGTACTGGCTAATTTTCATGGTGACCAAAACGTCAACAACTTACTCTCACGTTGTGACCCTAAAATAGTAGTACAGTTACAGATTTTTTTTTTCACACTCATACCCCCACACTAGGATTCCCTGTGTCGCAGGTGGCATGGACATACACAGAAACACATCACAAACATCCAAGACCCGAGAACAAACTTTATGCTTACACCAAAATCTGCCCCGGCCGGGAATCGAACCCGGGCCCCTAGCTTGGCAGGCAGGGTTACTACCAACTTAGCTACGGAGCCGTCAATTTGTGTAACCATTATCATACGAGACACTCTTTGGTGCAGTAGAAAGGTGGTAGGTACAGACTTAATTTCTGTACTTACAATGTAAAATTTCAATTCTCCGTTACATAAAAAATATTTATGCAAAGAATGACTTTGTGATTGAAAAAGTGGTTGTTCTGTATTTGGGTGTTCTGGGGCCATACTCCTCCAGATTACCAGGCACAGGGAATCCTATTTATGAGTCAGGGTTGATGTCCGTGACCATTAGGCGTAATTTGTTTTCATTTCGCATAATTACAACATGTTACAATTATTTATCTTACCTATTAAATTACTAATTTTTATAATTATTTAAATTAATGGGCTTATGATATTTTTTTTTTTACTAAATACTGTGCCATACAAATCTCAATCAATTTATATTTCCGCCATGTTTACATTTTACAAAAGGCAACGCTTCTACCATCAAACGGAAATATACTAAATGACCATGTTGTTGACTGCAGAACTAAATAACTAGGTCTTCAAGTAGGTCATATTTATTACAGAACCGTCAACATAACAAGTATCTGTGAAAAGTATATCGTGACTTACACATTTGCACCGCAACAGGTATATATCACGATGATAAATATTTAGGTAAGTAACTGTATTTATTCATAATTTTCTACCATATATTATATTTAGCTCTTTCAAAATTTCATGCGTAATTGCATAGTAACTACCGGATTCAGGTTATTTGTGGAAGCTGTCTATGCGCCATGCGTCTATAATTGTCTGTCTGTTGTGGTGTGGCATGGCGTTTGGTGGCGCCACATCGTTTCGACAGGCTGTTTTACGGTGGATGGTTTGTCGATATTGTCATGTTTGTGTTACAATAATGAACAAATCATTTTGGCGCCACGTTATTCTACATACGTATATTCGTTGTATAAGTCGATAATGGAATTGTGTTTATGTACAAACAGATTAATTTGACATTGTAGTTCTTTAGAAATCAATAATAAATAGATCTGAATTTTATAAGATTTTATATTTAGTTACGTAATGAACACATTTTACACGATGAATTTATATCTTGTCAGCCATTTTAGACATTTTTAACTTTAACGAATGTTTTGACTCGATAACTATTCTATGCGTTATATTATTTCCCAAAAGGGATTTATTGATTTAAATAAAAATTACATAATTTAATAATTTAATAAATGTCAATATATTAGAGTATCGTAATAAAAGCTATAGTGTTTTTAGAAGGGGCCGCGTTCACTAAGCCCGAACTGATGAAGATGCTATTGATGGTGGCAGGTGGATCAAATATTGATGGAAGGATGTACGAATGGTTTTTCTATCGTACTGGATAACGAGACGAGCGGGTCGTTTGCCTGATGGTAAGCATAACGCCAGCCCATTTGCTGTACCACCCTGAAGATTGGAACAAACGCCTGCACGGCACTGCAGTGCGGTCGTTACCCTGAGACATTAGATATTAGAAGAAGAAGAAGATTAGGTATAAGCCCAGTAATTACACTGACTGTTTTGCTCATCAAACCCGAACACAGTAATGCTTGACGGCAGACTTTACGAGCAAAGCGGTGGTACGCACCCAGACGGACGTCGGACACTCACGGAAGAGTTAGTGCTATCAGTCCTGGATGGATAAACATAGCAAACCGAAAGGATTCCTTATTTGGCTACGAAACGCCGAAATGAATGTCGTAATTCCCAGCTAAGATTGGCTATTCTATTGCGGTTGCCACCGCGTCACAGCATCTTGTTGGCTATATTGCGCTTTGTTTACAGAGCAGCCCGTTCGCTAAATGGGTCCCTGTTTATATCCCAGGGTTGCCGGGTAGTTCCGGGACTACATTTATTTATTATTATAGATTAGGCAATTATCCAATCAAACTTTGGCTGATGATTCCGGAGAGGCAAGTAGTAATTCCTGATGTAATGAATTCGATGCCTGAGTAACGCGTTAACTTAAGATTGTGGTGCCAATAAGAAGACTGTTTACATTAAACAGTGTTTTTTTGACTTTATAACTCTGAACAACAATTAAAAAAATTCCAAATTGGAAGTAAAATATCATGTCTCGACATTTGTCCATTGTATTGTTGTATATTAGTTCTATTTTGTCTGAGAATGTAACTAATTTCTTATGAAAAAAAAACTACTTTAGTTATAAAGTATAGTATTGTAGATTTCTAATTCGCCAAGTGACAACCCTAGAGATAATTCCATCTGAGAGTTAAGCGTGCAGTAAATCTACTTGATCTGTTCTCATGCGTTTGTTTAGTGTTCTTGATTATTGGGTTTTATAGACGTTGGTAGTGGAAAGGCGAAGGTTTGATGTTGAACTTATACGAGGGAAACTGAAAGATGTGGATACATTCTCTTTTAAATTACATTATATGATATAATGCCAATAGACGAAAAAACAACCTGTAACCTTTTTCTTTAATGCTTATATATTATATAGTTATTTTGCAAAGAACGGGTCAATGCTGTAGACAGTCCTCGTCGTTTTTGGTATCGGGAACATCCAAGGAAACGATTTGCTTTGCGTTCGCAACAAAAAATTGTTATTAGGTATATAACCTCATAACCTAAATACTTAATAATTTTAGTATTTTAGTGTTCAATGGTGTTTGGCAACTAGTTAGTTTCTAATTTTTATCATAATAGTTCATTCGATCACCCCCGGAAAATTTATATGGCGCTACAATATTTTAAGACGATCTTCAGATATAGACTTGGCGTGGATGCGAATCTCGTGCATTATTCTCATCTGCATTGATTAAAGTTGATGACATAGGTAATATTGTTACATAATAGTTTGATAGTAGTTGTACTGTGTTGTGTATATTTATTATTATGTTACAGTATTGAGTTTGAAGAGATTTTATATATACACTTGTAGTAGCACGCATAATGTCGCCTTGTCTATGCACTAAGTTCAGAGAGAGAAAAAAAAAATATGTAGGTAGACCGCACAATTTCATTATTTCGTGCGGTCGGCTGGTTCTTCATTCACGTTGCAGTGCTCCGCCGCGTCGCACTACAAAGTTGGTTTTTCTAAGTTTCTCCGTGTTAACAAGTTTTTTCGTCAAAATCAAGATGCCGAAGAGGAAACATAACGACGAGTGGGAATATTTGTAAGTAATTTGCACAATTACCGATAACTATCGATTGCATATGAGGTTTCACGTTCCAACGATTCGAGTTCTTACTTAACCCATTTTTTTACTCGAGTTCACGATGCAACGCCACGAGTTCATCTTACTCGCTGTATACCTATGCGTACTTAATACGCCATCCATATAGCAACCTGTTGAGGTTATCCTATAATAATAATATGAAACGACCCGAAAGGTAACATTTTAACTATTTAAGTTAAGTTCTAATGTTCACGTTTCAACGATTGGAGTTGTCACTTAACGATAATAATGCATACGAGGTTTAACGTTCCAACGATTCGAGTTGTTACTTAACCTACTTTTTACTCGAGTTCATCTTACTCGCTGTATACCTATGCGTACCTAATACGCCATGCATATAGCAACCTGTTGAGGTTATTCTATAATAATAATATGAAACGACCCGAAAGGTAACATTTTAACTATTTAAGTTAAGTTCTAATGTTCACGTTTCAACGATTGGAGTTGTCACTTAACGATAATAATGCATACGAGGTTTAACGTTCCAACGATTCAAGTTGTTACTTAACCTACTTCTTACTCGAGTTCATTTTACTCGCTGTATAACTATGCGTACCTAATACGCCATTCATATAGCAACCTGTTGAGGTTATCTATAATAATAAAAAGATGAAACGACCCGAAAGGTAACATTTTAACTATTTAAGTAATTTGCAATTTCTTCGGTTCACGTTTGAGTTGTCACTTAAATACATACGATGTTTAACGTTCCAACGGTTCAAGTTGTTACTTAACCTATTTTTTACTCGAGTTCATCTTACTCGCTGTATACCTATGCGTACCTAATACGCCATGCATGTAGCAACCTGTTGAGGTTGTCCTATAATAATAATACGAAACGAACCGGAAGGTAACATTTTAACTATATAAGTTAAGTTCTAATGTTCACGTTTCAACAATTCGAGTTGCCACTTACCGATAATAATGTATACGAGGTTTCACGTTCCAACGATTCGAGTTGTTACTTAACCTATTTTTTACTCGAGTTCACGATGCAACGCCACGAGTTCATCTTACTCGCTGTATACCTATGCGTACCTAATACGCCATGTATATAGCAACTTGTTGAGGTTATCCTATGATAACAATATGAAGGTATACGTATAATTACGTATATTAGACACAAATTTGCAATTTGCTGTTAATGTTGAAAACGAAAATCAAGAGCTACGCGAACCAAGACCGTCGACTAGCGCGTTACACGCGAGTTCCGATCGTTCGCTGGATATAGCCAACGTGACAATACTGGAGGATGTATCTCCACCACCAGTGATTAAAGGTGCTTCCAGCAGTGAGGATGTTCCACGAACAGAACCAAGATAAGGCAAAATTAGCAGCGGTATTGCTTGTCTTGACGAGCCTATAAGACTCTTCTTAGTAATGATAATAAAGATCCAACTGTTCTAAAGCTGCTGATTGATGCTGGGCGCATCATCTGTGACACACAACTCAGTGAGTCAATAACGATGCGAAATTTCATATTGGCTGTACTAAAGAAGGACTTGAAAGATCAGATGCTGCTCACGATAATAGATAGTTTTCTTGTAGCCAAGAACTAGCCGAAACTTTAAAGACCGCAAAAGCGATCAATAAAACAGGTGTGGATCTCAAAGCTTCCACCTCTAACAAGACTACTGCTACAAAACCAAAGCATCAAGTCGTTAACAGAAATTGAAACGGGAAGGCTCCGGTTCAAAACCACAGACAGCAGCCGTCGGCGCCCTCAAAGATGAAGGAGTCTGCACCTCAGAGGCAACAGCACTCGCCATCATCGAGGACATCGCGACTGAACTTCAGTCGCGGCCGCCGCTAGACAATACGGTAAATTACGCCGGTAGACTATTTGTTTTTTACAACCAATGGTCACAAATAACCGCAGATAAAATAATTTTATCGTGGATACGTGGTTATGAAATTCCGTTCACTGAAACTCCATATCAGCATTGTATACCTCAACCCCGAAATTATGCACACTCAGAAAAACTTGAATTTGATCAAGCTATACATAATTTAATTTCTATAGGTGCTATACCTCACTGTGAGCCCTGTGAGGATATCCAATATCTTTTTACCCAAACCGAACGGAAAAGCACGCTTTATCCTAAATTTGAAAAAGCTAAACGAGTTCATTCAACATGTTCATTTGAATTAGAAGATTTTAGAATAATGATCAAACTAATCTCAAGATGTTGTCTCAAGTCAACTATTGATCTCAAAGACGCATATTATTAAGTGAAAGTTCATGATAACTCTAAAAAATATTCAAGATTTAGTTTGAACGGTAACTTGTATGAATTTAATGCCCTACCGTTTGGTGTCAATACGGCACCTTTTGTCTTCACAAAAATAATGAAAACGGTGGTCAGAATGCCACGCTGTGCTGATTATTATCGACAATATATCTTAACGATACCTGTCTAATATCGCATAGCTATAGCGAATGTATGGATAACATTACAAAAATGAAAAGTACATGAATTTGCCTGTAAGTTTACAGTCAGATTTCGATTGGTTGATTAAATCTATCGAAAATCCAAAAAATCAAATTAAATTTGACGAATTCAGATGCTTCGACTATGGGGGGTTGGGGGATAGCCTGTGCGGGAAAAACGGCAAGCGGTAGCTGAAGTCGGGAATAAAGAAAACTTCACATTCATAAGATTAAAAATTTGTCTAGAGGATTTATCCAATTGTCATATTATCTTGCGAATAGATAATACAACTGCGATTTTTTACATTAATCGTATGGGAGGAATCCAATTCCCCCATCTCACAAACTGACCAAAGATATACGACAATGGTGTGAAGCGCGAATTCTATTTATAACAGCGCTATACATTCCATCTACAGAAAATACTATAGCAGATACTGAATCAAGGTGTATTCACCCGGATATTGAATGGGAACTATCTGATCTTGCCTTTCAGCAAATAATTAACAATTTCTGGCTACCAGAGATTGACATGATTGCTAGTTGAATAAATAAAAAATGTCCTGTATACATATCATGGCACAAAGACCCTGATGCTTGACGCTTTCTCTGTGAATTGGTCAAAATTGTAGAAAAATACCATGTACCAGGAACCCGTAAAAACGGGTTCCCTTCCTTCTCAATAATTTTAAAAAAGCATTGATGAAAATTATTAGCGACAAAGCTAAGTGCATACTGGTCGGGCCAACATGGCCAGCTGAACCTTGGTATCCCCTATTTAACCAGTTTTTTACAGACTAAACCACTGGTTTTTTCAAACTTCTGAGGACCTAATAATCTCTCATTCCAGTTTCTGCCAGATCCAGCGGCAGATTACCCTGGATGCCGGAGTATTGTGCGGGAGTCTCTAATAAGAAAACTCCCTCCCGGGTCTTTAGACACATTAATAGCGTCTCTGTCAGATAATTAAATTAAGTAATATGATACTTACACATTCCAGTTATTATTCATCTTTTAACAGAGTTATTTCAATCGGGAGCGCTATACGGCACTCTAGATGGGTTTAGATCTACACCTTCCTTAGTATTAGGAAGTCAGATAAGCACAGACGACTGTGTTTTAAGGGTATATTTAGGCTTCGCCACCCCTTACCCAAGTATGAATCCACTGGGATACTACATTAGTAATTGAAACTCTAGCCACTTGGATTCACTTGGATTCCTAATTAATCTCATTCTTTAGAAAAAATCACTAAAGAAGATAGTTACCCTGCTGGCGCTGGTAACAGCGCATAGAGTACAAACTATTTCAAAAATAGATATCCGAAATTTTCAAAATTGGCGGAATGATATTTCCATTAGGATCCCTGACTTAATAAAAACGTCAAGTGTAAACGCAACTCAGCCAACGCTGATGCTGCCAATTTTTCGAGACAGACCTGACATAGGTCCGGCTTAATTATTAACGGATTATTTAAAAGTAATGTAGCGGCATTACGTGAGCATCACACCTCTATTTTTATTTCTATAAAAAACCATATAATAAAGTTTCTCCCCACTTAGCAGATGGATAAAGAGTATACGTTGTGGGTCTGTGGAATAGATATCACACAGTACTCTGCACATAGTACTAGACACCTCAAAAGCTCATAAGCTCGGTGTGAATTTGGATGTTATCAGGAAGACTGCCGGTTGGTCCGGCGGCTCTACAATATTTGCCAAGTTTTATAACAGGCATATAACAGACAGCATATACAGAATCAAATCATTGTTTTGCTAGAAGTAAAATTGATTGATTTATGCTAAAATTTACTGTAGCTATTATGTTAATAGTTTATTTAAGAAACATTACCTTTTAATTGAGTGATTAAGTACATTTATTATGTCAATTATTGAAGAAATATTAAATATATTTACTTCTGTAATACTTTCAACTGAAATAGATATTTCACAACTTCTCTCAACATCTACAAGTGTATATATAAAATCTCTTCAAACTCAATACTGTAACATAATTTAATGATTAAACGAACTTACCTGTAAGTTAAGTTCTATCATAATTATGTGAAGTAGTGAGTTTGAAGAGATAGCATCCCGCCCACCCAGATTACCTATTTCATAGGTCCCGAATAGTGAAATATCTACTTGAACTGATAAGCTCTGAACTAAATGAAGAACCAGCCGACCGCACGAAATAATGAAATTGTGCGGTCTACCTACATATTTTTTTTTTCTCTCTCTGAACTTAGTGCATAGACAAGGCGACATTATGCGTGCTACTACAAGTGTATATATAAAATCTCTTCAAACTCACTACTTCACATAATTATGATAGAACTTAACTTACAGGTAAGTTCGTTTAATCATTAAATTATATAGCTGATCCAATTTGATTTCAAGCATCAAGTATAAAAGTATATATTAGACGGCTCCGTAGCTAAGTTGGTAGTAACCCTGCCTGCAATGCGAGGGGTCCCGGGTTCGAATCCCGGCCGGGCAGATTTTGTGTAAACATAAAATTTGTTCTCGGGTCTTGGATGTTTGTGATGTGTATCTCTGTGTGTCCATGCCACCTGCGACACAGGGAATCCTAGTGCGGGGGTATGAGTGTAAGCGTTTATTATTTATTATTTTATTATTATATATAAACGGAGATTAGTAATAAGTTATGTTTAGAAAGGGCTAGAGTTTTGAGTAATTATTATTATGATAAAATCTCTTTTAGATGACTGGACTGACTAGATGGTATATTATTTTAGAAAGTTTATTTGCCAATAATATTTTTTTGTAAGAATGACACAGATTTAGACTGATAATGATGCAATAGTGTCGGAATATCGGGGGTCATCGCCCAATAATAATAACGGTAAACATCGCGTTACAATGTAGAAGACACAAATTTAGTTTAATATAACAGTTATCTTGGCTTCTTCACAAAGTAATGGGCCCATGAGTGGTCCTTATATCAGATTCCCCGGTCATACAGTGCAATGGCAAGATGACAAGTGATGACATGAGTGATGGGGTGGCAACAATGACACGACACAACATGGCACAACACTAAAATTAGCCAGCCTTGCGGAGCAGCCAAGAGGTTGACACGCGGGCCAGAGTTCACACTTGCGTAGCTTGATGACGATTGTGTATAGTAGAAACAATTGGTAGAAGAGTAGGTACCTAGGCAACCATTGTGTGGTTGCCTTATAAGTAACATAATTCCATTTTGATAGTTCGACCTTATAAAAGGAGACGTATTAGTTAGAACTCTTTATTTGTCTGCCGAAGTGCTCATGTGTCCGTTTGTAGCATATAACGGCTAAGTCATTTTCAACATTTTTGATAGGTTAGGTTGCATAGAGGGTTCTGAGGAGTGGATGATGTTTCAGCCATTTATCGTTACAATCTACTTTTCCCACTATAAAACTAGCCTTTAGTCTCCCTTCTTTCGTATACTCCGCGTAACATTATCTCTGCCAAAATCAGTTATTTCTCAAGAAAAAAAAAACGAGGATTTTTTCAATTTATGTCAGCTAAAACTGTTCCTACAAACAGTTTTAAACCCAGAAGTTTAGATATTTGAATGTTAAACAAATCTTAACAGCAAGTAATTTTACGACATAACTACGCCTACTGTCAGGAGCCCAATTCTCGCGCAAATGACATCATGTCGGCGGCGCGAGTACGGATCTTTTCGATAAATAAAATTCAATAAAATTGACAGTTAAAATCGATAAAGTGGGTTTTATTCGATAAAATTGACAGTTAAAAATCGATAAAGTGAGTTTTATCGATTTTAACTGTCAATTTTATTGAATTTTATTTATCGAAAAGATCCGTACTCGCGCCGCCGACATGATGTCATTTGCGCGAGAATTGGGCTCCTGGCCCTCCACTGTATCACACATGACAATTTATCGCGCAGTGCGTCGCGTCGTCCGCCGTGATGCGTTCACTATTTCGATCCTACTCTTGACTCGGTTCGTGGAAGTCTGTCGTACTCGTATATATATACCACCCAGGGCCTGGTTGTCACTGTTCTATGCCAATGTTGGGAGGTGGTGATTGATTGATTTCAGTTTTGGAGAACGTTCTTTATGAGTAACGTTCTAATGGTCATTACCTTGAATGTATAAGATAATTTACTAGATACTTTTTGGCACCAAGAACCTTGGTACTACTACGCGTGGTGTCGGGCAAATCATCTTCAATTTCAAATTACAAAAAACTATAGCAGTATGTTTGAAAAATATACTCCGGAAAATGAAATGATATTTAGGGTGTAAGGAGATGATGAAATTTAGGATACATACACACATCAAATAAAGTTTGAGATCACTAGCAAAAGATGTTTTTTTTAATTATACTTTTTTAAAAGACTGTTGCTTACGTAACATCTTTTTATAAAAAAGATACACTTGTTGAAAAAAAATTAAATTATTATTTATTTTTTACAGACAGATTACAGGCTACTGTTACTATATATAGATAGATCTGTAAGTATCTATTCGCCGCCATATCCGGAATATATAAGGTACTAGCTTTTGCCCGCGGTTTTCGCCCGCGTTCGCACAGGAACCGTGCATTTTTCCGGGATAAAATGTAGCCTATGTTACTCTCCAGTCTTTAAAACATATCTATGCCAAAAATCACGTCAGTCCGTTCCTCCGTTGCTGCGTGAAAGAAGGACAAACCAACAAATTAACATACCAACAAACATACTTTAGCATTTATAATATTAGTAGGATGTATGTCAATGTTCGTCAATGCACAAGAGCAAAATAATAATTTTCCTATACCTAATATCTGGATAAACCAAAATAAATATTTGCTACAAACTTATAAGCTTCAACTAAAATAAAAGCACTTCAGATCCGTGCTATGATTCAAGTGGAAGACTAAAAGGACAATCGCGGATACGAATACACTCGCCTCCTGTCGCTAAAAATAAGCACCGACTGCATCTAACGGTATAGTCGAGGGAAAACTCGCTTAGACACATTGTGGAATGTTTTCGTTTAAAAAATAAATTGTCAACGATATACGTATAATTTTAATCGATCGGTTTTAATCGGCTTACAATAAAATGTATAATAATATGTGTTAGTCAATATTACAGACTTTTGTTTTTTTTTAAAACCCTACTCCTGGAGATTGTACAGAACAACTAACGTGTTTCGCGTGCGTCCCTCATAGTTTTATTCTCATATTATTATTCTTATCGGGAAAAGATTACATACCATACAAAAAAATCTAATCATTTAAGACTTTTTCTTATCACATACACACACACATTTCACATGATGCCTACACAGATAATCATTTCCACATTACAACGATTAGCCCTTATCCAGAAGGTCCACCAGTTTCCCACACTGTACTTTCACGATCTTCAATTTGGCGTGTTGGCGTGACGCCCGGCGAGTGATTTAGTGTCGGCACGCATCACAAACAGCAACGACCACCGATGTACATTGTACAGTACTCACACCGACGTAACTTGATGTACTGCCGGCAGTGACCGTGATCCCTGCTGGACTTCACTTTTACGTAGTGCAATGCAGTAGTTAATGTCGGCTCATTACAAGTACCTATAGCTGGAGTGTGCTGATTGGTCAATCTTGTACCATTTCTCTTATGATAAAAAAGAAGAGAGCGATGTAGGTTGTACGTCTTTTTTTAAAGATTGCCATGAATGTGCATAGTTGAAAGTTTGTATTAAATATACATATATATTCGAATATTTTGTTAATTACCAACCAATTAAAGGGACAAAGTTTTTTAAGCTGCTATTGCTCAGTAATAGTATAAGGTAATTTCAAATCCGACAATGAACCTGAACGTTCGATTAGAGAAAATATCGTGGCTCAATCTTAGTATAAGAAGGACATTTTTAGTGCTCGCCTGTGTACGAGAACTCCTAAGTTGAAAACTTATCAGATTAGACGCACCCTATTCTATACTTATCATGACACCACCTTTAACCGCATTGTCACTTCAGATCAAATGGAATTGAAACACTAACCTAATAGCGAGAAGATAAAAAGCAAACCATGTTTGCACCAATCCAAACAAGGATCTCTCCATTTAATCTCTCCAATATAAATATCCCATTTGCTCTACCGTTTCCACATCCGCGGTGTCTTACATCTCGTCACCGAGAATAACCCGCCTTTTTATAGAGTTTAACAGCAACATTCGCAACAGAAATAGCGTTGAGGCACAGTAGAGTACGAGACACACATACCTACATATATACACATTTGTGTACGCACTCGACGACGGGTGCAATAATGCTTGTGTGATTTCTTTCATTGGGACTCAACGGTAGACATCGTAGGCATTGTAGGTACGTCTGATGTACAAATACATGTAGGTTTGATTAAGCATCGGTCTGTTACTTTATCTTTTGCGTTCACGTTCGTGAATTTAAATAACTACAAGCGGTTTTCTGAAAACATACACGTCAACTGGCAGCTACTTTAATCATATTTCGTGTCACATATCACCTGTATATTCACCTCCTTAAAAATTGATACCGTTTACGTATACACCTTGTATATAGAGTATACAGGTACGAGTAGATACTAATATAAATACACTCGTGCCTGCGAAGATCGAAAACATCTTTATACTGAAACTCCATATATAAATTATCTAACAGCTTCAATCACCATGAACCGCAGTGATATCTCAAACAAATCCTGGATTAACATCCAAGTAAACAAAGTCCCAACACACGTGCACCTTTCTGTCCGACAAGCGCATTAAACGCAAGCTGTAAAGCTTTTATGCAGTGGTCTGTGGTGCTATTTACTGTAGAAGTGTATAACGCAAAATCGGTTAATGATGACGTCAAAGGATGTGTCGGTCAAGTGGCGGGAGCTTCTTTAGTGAAAAATTAGTTCACTGCAAGAGATCTAAATGGAGTCGGCGCGGTGTTCAGAGAAAAAAAATTACGAATGTCTTTTACCTTCGATAGGTACTAGTCCTCATCATTATCATCATCAGGTACTAGTATTAGACTTCAATTGAAGTTCAATAAACTCAGGATGGTAATAACTATCTACTGTATGAAAGTACTGATATAATGATTAGATTTTTACAATTTAATCAGTTTTTAGTGATTGGTTCCAAAAGATCTCCGCGACCAATAAAAAAGAACCAAATACGAGGCTTGAGACTCCATAATTGCTGCTGCAGCATTTTCTCGGTAACACTTACATATCGAAACTACGTCAGGCACTACTGCGACTGTCGTGGTGCCACTTTAATGTCAAGGCCCACCATCTATCAAAGCTGCAGCGCAAATACGGATCTTTTCGATCGATAGAATTCGATAAAATTGACAGTTCAAATCGATAAAGATGGTTTTATCGCTTGTATAATAAGCGATATAATAAGCGATTTATCGAGCATCGGTAGAATCGACAAAAGTTATCGAATAGCTAGGTCGAATCCAAAGAGAATATAGAGATACTACAATACTTTACGATCAAACTTCGGTACTCGCAACATTCGACAAATTTATCGAACCGACTTCCGTACTTGCGCCGCTGGAAAGAGAAGTGAAATGGTACGATGTATTACTAAGAATTGATTTTTCAATTGATCATGAAACGTTGTATCCTACTATAGGTACATAATTTATAAGCTAGTGGACGCAAACACGCAATATGAACCTTGGTAGAGATATAACGGTTTTACCACAAAAACATTAAACAAACCTAAACCTGTTCTAGACAGCGTTTAGCTGCTAAACATGCCTTAGTCGTATGTTTAAATATGAGAAACCACAAATCTTCATTTAACTAGTATCTAAGCATTGTCTAACTCGATTCTGTTGTTCCATTTCTAGTCATTTTAGACTTTTATTTTTAGACACTGTCTTGCAGTCAAAATAGGCGTCTAAACGTGGTTTTTTGTGGTAACACGGTAAGCTACCTTTTCCTACTACCTCTACCTCTCTCTACCTTTTTAAAGGTACCTTTTCGAAGAGCACGGATACCGATCTCCGCCAGTAGTGCTGCCCGACCCGGCGTTGTAGATCGTAAACCTATTTGGACGCTGCGGCTGACAGACCTTCGCTCCGGCCGGGCTGCATTCAGTCGTTACTGTTTATCTGTTTACCGTATTGACTTCCATTTCACATAGTATATTAGTTAAATCAGTATCGGTACATTATTCTGCAAACATAAATGTGAAAGAGCGGTTCGGCGTTATCGTTGTCCGTGCTCCACACCCCTCGACCTGTCTGTCGGATAATAATAAATTATATTATATAAACTAATTACTAGGTGGTAGGACTAAAGTCTCTCTCTTCTGCGAGTATCCATCTGGGTTGGTACCACCAGTTTGCTCGTGAAGTCTGCCGCCAAGCAGTAATGTGCAAGCATTACTGTGTTCCGGTTTGATGAACAGAGTAGCCAGTGAAATTACTGAGCTTATGATGCCTAATGTCTCAGAGTAACGAGCGCATTGCAGTGCGTGCAGGCCTACATGTTTTATAGTTCTGAGTGGCACATGGAATTATTATGGGCCAGCGTTATACTTACCAAAAGGCAAAGGACCAGCTCGTCTCGTTACCAAATATAAAATAAAACTGATTCATTATTAATCGGCGACAGCGGCGGCCCCGCTCTACTATCGCAGACATACTGCGAACGAAGTTGACTTGCAGTTCGTGCTAGATTTGTTTGTTCTTCTATGATAGTATCGCGGTCATATTTAGCCAATTTTAGGCAACCTTTAAATAAAGTTTAACTTAAGCGAAAACATAAGGCAAACGGACAGTTCGGAAAGAAGTTAATACCCTGAGCCTGAGTTAGAACGAGAAAATTAAAAATTAACACAGTTCGCAGAATTCCGCTTCCCATAGTTCTGATAACCATTTGTAGAGCTTAACAGTACCACTCCACCGAATAAATAAACATTCCACACGTAAGAACGAGTTGCAGATATTCCGCATTTTAGCGGAAAATCAATTTAATGACTTTACAATGGGAAGATAGAGCACCTGCTTGAGAGATGCCTATTGGCAAAGTCACCTTGGAGAGTCTTTCCTGATTTTGGCTAAGATCGTGCTTTTTATCAGGCATTTGATTTGGTTGGATCATTTTAAAGGTATAGAAAAAATGACACTCTCAAGTATAGAGTAGGTACTTTAATCGGCTACGTTGCTACGAAAGCAATTATTTTCAAATAATAAATTATTTGAAAATAATTGTTTTCGTCATCCTTTAATTAATTACTGGATGAAAAAGTACAAAAAATCCAACGATCACAGGTATAAATCCTTTGGCAATAGTATTTCCCGTATCTAGAGAATTAAAAACCTCCAGGACCATGGTCCTACAATACTAAGAAAAAACAAATAAATGGTCATATTTTATCTATAGAATAATCTAACTTTGATTAAATACAACCAAAGTAACAAGGAGAACAAGTACATTCAAAGAAAAAATAGTTTAAAAAATAACAATACAACTCAAATAAATTTGAAATAATGCAGTACATTTAAATCATAGTTTCCTTCCAGTACGTATCCGCCAAGTACCTTTTTATAATTTAAACTAGGCGATGCTTTATAGTATGATGTACAATATTCGCGTTCACAGAGCAAAAATACACGATTCGCACAAATTGTGGCTATTAGAAGTCACAACACGAGAGTTCCGTCAATTTATGACATCAACCGGCTGGAAAATTCTTCGGGGTTCCGTGGCCTTTTGATATGATTTTGGAAGCTGTCCACTGCGCTGTGAAACCAAGGATTTGCTTGCGTTAACTTTACCACCAGTCGATTTGGATTAAATGATATAATATGAGAATTTTTCACTTTTCCAGTCATTGTTTTGCTGCAAAAATGGGTAAAAACAAACATTTTGTTTAACAAATTATTATATAATGAACGGATTCATTAATTTTGTCGTGCTAACATGCGCGCCGTGATAAAATTTTGTCGATGCTTATATCGTGTATTTATCTCATATTAGCACGAGAAAGAGCGAGACAAAACAGTAGACAAAATTTTGTTGTGGTGCGCATGTTAGCCTGGCTGGGGAGAGTAAGCCACGACCCGGTCAATACCTCCGGTACTGCTTATGTCCACAGACCGCGGTTATCACTTAACATTAACTGCACCAGATGCTTGTTTGTAATAATTATAAAATAGCTAGCGAATTGAAGCTTCATAATAATCTCAAGCTGACGAGAGCCATCATATACCACCTCATATAAACGCCTCGGGCTTATAATGTACAAAACACAGAAACGACCTTCATTTGCTAACCAAGTCTTCACTCATCTTGAATGGTAAAAAAACATATTTGAATATACGAGTATTGTAATAAAGTTAGATGAACAACAAAACTCTACAGAACCCCAGCGTATCCTCCGACTCTCGTATCTTACCAGCCGCGGCCGCGCGCACTTCATCAGATTTGTGTATTAGAACGAGCTTTTAATATGTGTATTATTTTAGGAACCAACTTGTGTTTTATATTTGCCAATATTCTTTGGTCACTATAGCCTATTATTATAGCCCATTTCCAATTTTTAATAAGGGAGTATTTTAGACGAAACTACTACAAGTGCGAACGTCAAAACGCTACCTCTTTTCAGTTTTCACTCTGGCTTGCAATACCTACACGGAAAAAATTGATGGATTGTGTAAGCATATAATAATAATAACATAGATATAATATGTACTTACAAAAGAAGAGAATAATGTGGTTTTGAAGTTTGGATTCAAAGGCTCTGTTATACAATGTTAATCGGTGGTTTAGTTAAACTAAGTTTGGTATTTGTTGTTCTTTGACAATTTTAAACTGAATCGAAAGAGACAAAACATAGTTTAACTATTCAACCGTTTAACACTTAAAACTTTTATTTATTAACGTCGCGACTGGTTTTAAATCGCTTTTATAAGCCAAAAAGAGAAGATAAGAAGCAACGAAGCAAAAGAAGAAGGCACTAGAACCTTAATGTGAATTCTATTTTCCCTTTTTGATATTGAAGAAGGTGCTGATTGTATTATACAAATTATAGCCCAACCAAGCGTTCAAAAATACTACAACTTTTGGAACAGTTTATTATACATCTCCCGTAAAAAAGCACAAATAAAAATAGTACCTAAGTAATTGGAAAGTGTTTACAAATTATTATTTTTTATTGTTGGATTTCATGATTTATAACACTATTCATAAATTATTAAGAACCTAATATTGATCTAATTATAAAATTATTATTCATTTAATAAAATTATGTTACTTTATTTATTTGAAGCTGATTTTTGAGATAGTGTACCTACCTATAGATGAATTCACATTGTTAAAATAAGCCAAGGCTTGGTCAAAAATAGAGTAACATGTATTTACTATTACACAAGTAATTCCAAGATTTACTTTATGCAATTACCGCGTGTTACTCACGTTGATAATATTTTCCTGTACAATTTTGCCTTCTGGATTAGTGAGAAAACATCATTCTAAATTACAAATAGACAGTAACAATCTATTATGACACCGTTGTATGGGAGATAGGTATATTTGTCAGAAACTGTAAACGTAGAGACGATCACGAACTATAACGGAGTCAAGGGCGTGAGTTCAATTCCCGCACAAATATTTAGAGACTCAAAAAGTTTCATTGCTATTATTTTCGTAGGATTTTCAGTATTATAGTCTATAAAATTCATTCGAGTTAAGCCTGTGGTACGGTCATAAGCCAATGGCGAGGCCTTTCTCCCAAATTGGGAGAACCACTCACTCCGCTGTCCGCAGTTGAAGGATCATTTATTTTTATGTATTTACTATTTCATTTTTTTTGTAGGTTACCATTTGACCACCCTCATGTGATTGAAGGTAGTAAAAACTAGTAAGCTAGCCAGGAGAGTAATTAAAGATGCCCACTACCATGCAACTTAGTACAAGAACTATAAGATTTGAAGCTGACTTTTAAGTTTAGCATTATTACACTTACCGTAATTATCCGCGTACAAACACAGGCGATGAATGGTGTCTATTATGGAAACGGTTTCAGCTCCGTTGTGGATACGGCAGATAAAGCTGAGCAATGATTATCTAATGGCATTTTAAAATTAAACACACGCTGGCATTTGTCCAGGATATAGCTATTTCGTTATCTGAACACATTCTGCCGACGTAGGACACGCGTCGGTGATGCCGTACCGTTTGCTTCATACCTAGTGTATGTCTACAGTAAGGAGACAGAAGTCTACTGTGCGTAAGGCCAAAAGAAGAAATTTATTTCTACACAATTGAATACTGAAATATCGTATTAGTCGCTTAAGATATAGCGTGTTTCTCACGCTACGTCGAAGTTGCAAACCTTACGTACCTATTTACTCTATTAAAACATACCACAACCACAGCATTCTGGTGCGTTTTGATTTCCTACATAGACACAGAGACCTTTTACCAGGTGGTAGGACTGGTGGGTTCCCAACAAGTCACACCAATTGAGTCACACTGTAACTCGTTGGTATTTTTTTTCCTTGCGAGTCATAGTGTTACACTAGTATGAGCTATAACACTTCTGCGAGTGCCCGACTGGGTTGGCACCACTGCACTGCTTTGCTTCGGTTAGTCTGCCTCCAAGCAGTAATGTACACACCTTACTGGGTTCCGGTGGTATGCAAAGTAGTCCGTGAAATTACTGGACTTATAAAACTAATGTCTCATGGTAACGTGCGCACTGCAGTGCCGCAGGCCTTTATGTTTCAAAGTTCTGTGCAGCAACTTTGACGGATATGTAGTCGAAGGCGTAGCACTGCAATTGTTATGGGCTCGTCCCGATACCCAATAGTATAAAAAAAAACAGGCCATCCGACTTGTTTATCAGGATCTTGCACTCACAATAGGTATAGATAGCTTTTCGATTTCAAAGATTATTGAAGACTTCAACTAGCAAATGAAAGATATAAACATCAAGGAAACTAAGGAACATTCCTAGCTGTACCTTTCGGAGAAATCTTACTTAATATTATAAATGCGAAAGTGTGTTTGTTGGTTTGTCCTTCTTTCACGCAGTTACGGAACAACGAATTGACGTGATTTTTGGCATAGATATTGTTTATGGACCGGAGAGTAACATAGCTTACTTTTTATCCCGGAAAAATTCACGGTTCCTGTGGGAACGCGTGTGAAAACCGGGGGCAGAAGCTAGTACTTAATAAATATAATACGGAAGAGTACGAAGTATCCAGGTATTTGTTTTCTGTCGTCACTTCTGCTTCTAATGTTATCGATTACTGATCAGGAGAGCGGATTAGAATTGACTTTGCGTCATCGACACAGGAAGTACGCAAAGTACTTAAGAGCGTAACCGAATTAAATGTAAACATTTAAATAGGATTCGAATTTTGTATTTACTAGATTGCATCTTAGAAATCGTCTTGAACCGATGAGGTTGAAACGTCTTTGAGAGTACGGTAAGATAATAGCATATTTTGATATGGGGGCTATTTTTTTCTACTTGGAGATACGAATATAAAGTGAGGAGTGGCGAGTTTTAGAAAATACTTACAATCTCCAGATTTCAATACAAGCTAATACCAATCTTAGATGGAGCAAAAGTATCGGACTTCCTAGAATCAATTTAATTTTCACTTTTGTAGATAGATTATTTACCAATATAAGCATTTTATATAATTGGTAAATGTTTTTGATTAACATTTTGCTTCATAGTAAGCAAAAATGTTACATTATCAAGTAGTTTTAATATGTCACAATCAAATTTGAATAAGTATGATGTCTGATATGAAAATAATATAAAGTTGTTTTGAAATACGAACCCGCGGAAAAGTGCGAAATTAAAAGTGCGTAGGTACCTACCAATTTCGCAAAAATATACGATCCATCAAATCGTCAATTTTTAACAGCAAATCGGTGTTCGTTCCCAAGGTTCAGTACTCTGCAAATAGACTCAGGAAAGCTCTCACCTTCCTGGTCCCGAATTGTGCAACTTTACGACGAAACCCTGAAATCGACACGTGCTTTGAAGTTGCCATGACGTCAGCGGTGACGTCACGCCGCCAGTTGCTTCTGAAACCATTTTACGAGCGGTATAGTTTGATTTTATATGCGTATTGAAAAAATGGAAACGCTTATTTTGCTGGCAGACGCGCTGTCATGCCGATAAATTATATTCATTAGAAGATTTGACTGATTGAGTGTTGCTGTAAACTGAATTTTTGCTCTAAAAGGGGGCAAGCTAATGAACTTTCTGGAGTGTAACGGAGTTTATTTATGATCGAGACATCTCATACAATTATATATACATCCGGCGCATCATGGGCAGTCAGAGGCTGGTTGACTTATCTTTTCCACGCGATGGATTTTATTTTCTTTAGGATTAATAATTATGTAAGCAACCCTATTCATATTACAATCTAGCCAAAGCCCATTAGTCTTATTATTTAAAAATGTGTCCTTAACACCTTTCCTATACTGTCTCTATTAAGGGTAAGAAATTATGTTAACTTGCTGTGTGTGTGTATGCTTATATATCACTTGTAGCCGCGTGTGATGGCCGCGATGTACGATGGTTTGATGAAGAAACCAGCAAACCCCAATTTGGTAGTCGTAAGGATGTAACGTGTCTCTTAATGAAGCGTTTCTGAATAATGGTTTTTTTTTGTTACCACTGTATCTATGGATTATAAATAATCATTAGTAATACCAAGTGTATACCAATTCGTACGAACCATCTTAAGAATGTCTGTAAGAGATTGCAAATAGTGTAAGACCACTTTGGATTGTTTCAACAAAATGAATACAAAAGAATTACATGTACGATAAATACAATTGTTTTTGCTGTAATATGCAGTCCTTCTTTTCTTTTAGTTAATTTATTTTCTGTCCTGTTGTTGTACAATGTACATATGCACGATGTTGTATATATTGTGTCTAACAAATTGGTATATCATCATCATCAGCCGGAAGACGTCCACTGTTGAACATATGCCTCCCCCATATTGGTAGGTATATAATAAAGTGTTATTGTATTGTATTAAAGCCAAACCAAACTACATAAGTACATGCGTACTGAGTGAGTTGTTAAAAGATCCAACTGGTCAACATCAAAGATAAAATGATTGGTTATTTTTGCTTTATAACTGTCTGATCTCAAGTGGTCAGGAAACTGGCACCGCTGAAGAAACATGAAGAACTGTAGACGAAATTATTCGGAACTTCGTGTTAGTTTTACATACGAAAAATAATACTATTTAACCGACTTCCAAAAATGGAGAAGGTTATAAATTCGGTGGGTATTTTTTTTAATGTTTGTAATCTCAGATCTCCGTCATTTATAGACCGATTGATAAAATTATTTTTTTATTTGAAAGGATATACTTTCAGATTGGTTCCATAGAGATTTTATCAAAATCGGTTCTGTAGTTAGTCACTGAAGTCGGTTCGTTGCTTTTTTAAAGCAATTTTTAAGAAGTCGATAGCTCAGTGGTAGTGACCCTGCCATTCTGATGGCCGAGGGTTCAAATCTTAGAATGAGCTTGAGTTTTCAATGAAATAAAAGAAATGCTTGATGTAACCCTAGCATGGCGGAGCGTTTCCTAGTACTCGCGTGGCTACCACCCCCCTCAATTTTTTTTTAATTTATTTCTTGACCTGGATACATAGTCCTTAAGTCGCAATATTAGAACAATTTTCGAGTCGAAGTGACGCTTCAGTAAAGCTGTGGATACTTTACTGAAGCTTCTATGGAGTTTTGGATAGAATACGAAAATACACGTTTTTCGCCTTTGTACTATTTGCCTTTCACTCATGCACGTTTACGAACACTTAATGGTTAATAATCCACCATTATTACACATTAACACTCGAAGAAACATAGGTTTTAGTAAATAACACAAAATCAACAACAGCACATTTTCGCATTCCCGCCAAAACTCTCACCCCCCTCAAGATGAAAATGAGTTGCCAAGTCATTGTCATTGTAACTCCCCTAAGATCAGAGTTAGTGGAGAGTACCTATTACTTTTTATTAGGCACGTAGAATAAAAAAAAACTAATACTTTTTCGTGTTTCACCATAAAATTCAATATAAAACTTTTTTTTTATATTATATATACCTACTAATTATCTAAAATGAACCAAATTCAATAAAATACATTACAAACAAAATTTAATGTTTGCGGCTGTGGTCTGTACGAAAATAAGGCAGGTTACGCACGGTCTAGCAGACGCGCCGTGCGCCGTTTGCGGTGAATCAGCGTAGTGACGAATAGCCCTTATTGGGGCCACGGCGTGGGCGGTGCATCGAAGCTTGATTAGAGCGGAGATAACTGACTAATGTAGTAGGAATGTCTTACATAGTTTATTCTAAGATGAATCTTAACTATTTTTATAACATTATTTTGTAGGGCTTTTGGCACAGACATAAAGCACTTACCGAATCGTGTTTACCAACTTGCGCCCTCTTAATTCACATATAATATACATTTTCGCAGGTGGTAGGACTAACTCTTCTGCGAGTGTCAGTCTGGGCGAGTAACACCGTTTTGCTCGTGTTGTCTGCCGCCAAGCAGTAATGTGCAAGCATTACTGCGTTCCGGTTTGATGAGCAGAGTAGCCTGTGAAATTACTGGGCTTATGATACTTAATACCTAATGTCTCAGGGTAACGAGCGCACTGTAATGCCGCGCAGGCCTTTGTGTTTCAAAGTTCTGGGTGGCACTGCAATTGTTATGGGCCGGCGTTATGCTTACTATCAGGCAAACGACCAGCTCGTCTCGTTACCAATGACATTAAAAAAAAGTATTATGCAAGCATTACTGTGTTCCGGTCGTAAGGCAAAGTAATCAGTGAAATTACTGGGCTTATGACTATGATAATTAATATCTAATGTCTCATAACAAGCGCACTGCAGTGCTGCGCAGGCTTTTGCGCTTTGTGTTTCAAAGTTCTGAATGGCATTGCCATTTTTATGAAAGAAGAAAGAAAGAAAACATTTATTTGTGACAATTTGTGAACACCTTTACAATTAGAAAATAATAATTAAAAAAAAATAACCAATGGTTATGAGCTTGCGTTATGCATTTCCCAAATGGTTTTTATTAAATTTCCTACTTGAAATGCTGTAGTTTATAGGAGGCTTACTCAAATCCCACGAACTGTTAACTGTCAAATTAAACAAAAATCTCTTTCTTTATTAAATAACGTCCCTCCTCCACCGGTGCAACATGAGGTGTTACTTTTTCTTTTTTCTGTGTGTTTGCTTTGTGTCACCTGCTTTTTGGGCACCCTACCTGCAGAAGGCGATCTTAATGCCGTTAGTTTATCAGTAAGGTTTTTCTTTTTGTTTAAGTTTGTGATAGGTAAATTTTAATAATATAGGTGTTACTTAAATTTAGCACAAAATGATGAAGTAGTTTTCTTTCATTAAATAATATTTTTGATGAAATTGTTACTCTACTCGCGATTCGTGCCTCTACTGTGTGGTTCGTGCGTGCGACAATTTTGTCGCGAGCCCCCGGCGAAGAATTGACAGAACTCGAAGGGGCTAACGAACTCCACTTTGGGTATTAATATTAATGCTAGTCCACCGACCGATATTAGAACAAGTGTTGCTCGCTATTCTTGTGGCCGCACATGAAATACGACGTAAGGGCCAGTGGGTACTTGACCTTGCGCAGTGAACATTAAACACGTGTGTCATCTTTAAATCACTCGCCGGTAATTATTGCTTTATAAATGGTGGGATCGAGCTGACTTTGTTAATTTAACGTATCTACCTACTTTATCGTTTAGAGCTTTGGCTAGTTATCGTCTTGATAACAAACCACTTCCAGTGAGTGATAATAAAATTAGCCTCCTGTCAGAGACATGTGTGCCGTACCTACGACCTACGTATTCCAATTTTAGTACCTACGGTGTTGCTACCTTGGACTTAGGGACGGTTACAATTGCAGCTGACCATTTTGATTAAAAAAAACTGGCTAATAAACAGGTATACCGATAGAATGGTATGCATAGGTCGTATGTACAAGATTGGGTCTGTTGGTGTCTTTGTCATTTATTATGTTCTGATAAAGAGATCATTAGTTTTAGTCGGTGATTCGAGTATACGAACGGTACTGAGGTCCGCTGTTAGAGTCATTATTTAACTTTCATAAGTGCTCCGTTGGGGCCTATATGAATAAAGCATTTTGAATTTGAATTTCAAAAGCGATTACTTAAACTACGATATACAGAAGTATTTGTGGCACTTCCATAATAGCCCCCGTTTAATCGCCAACTCCAGCTGTCAAATAAGCTTTTCATTCATCCAGTCTCGATGGCATTTCCACAATACCGGAAGAGATTATGAAGATTAACCACAGACCAAACATCCATTTAACCGTTACATGGTGTCTTTAAACGCCACGCTTCATGTCTCCCACGTTCTCATCTAGATTACCAGTGATGCTGCGGATTATCATTGGCTCGCCGTGAGCGCAGGAGTTCACGCGACGATTGTCACGTAAGCCAGCACTGGCTGCTATTTATTCTGTGGCAATGGGAAATTTTTCCGGTCCATTGATGCTTTTATTCGATGGGTACTCCGTAGAGTAAACACTTCGTGTTTTTGTTTACTATGGGAGTGCGGTGAAGTGAATGCATTATATTATGTGTTTTAGGCAGTCATTTCAAGTGAAACGAAAATGTTTTAATTTGGTTGCATGTTGGTTTATTAGTGTTAGGTTTTATCATGGACTAGCTGCTGCCCGTGGTTTCAGCCGCGTGGAGATATTTGATTTCATGGGTTTTCTTTTTTACGCGGAACTCTAAATTTTTTTCTGAAATAAAAGTAGCCTAAGTTACTCCTTATAACATCAGCTATCTGCCAGTGAAAGTTCCGTCAAAATCGGCCCAGCCGTTTCAGAGATTACCCGGAACAAAAAGAAAGACAGACAAAAATTAAAAAAATGGTTGTTTTGTTATAGGAGCGTATATACTTTCACATGCATTTGGAAAAAAGCTGTTATTTTGATATTACAAAAATCTTTCACTAATAGCAAGCTACATTACCCCTGCGTGTTATAGGTTACATTTTATTACGAATCCACGCGTGCAACGCTGCGGGCAGGCGCTAGTCAAATATATATCGGTCGAAGGTAGTGCGGTGAAAAGCTACAATTTGTTCAAACGTTCGTGCAACACGTACGCAAATCAATCTTTCAATTGACGTGAACTAATTAATTCATCCAGCTTTTGATCAGGAAGTATTCAAAGATTAATGCGTTTATTAAGTCCTTTAATCCTTGTTTAATCCCCTTTCAAGGAGCCGTTGTGGACCAAGAGCGGATGCTGTCTTCCAACACACATTAAAGGCGTTACTTACTCATTGTCATTGAAACAAAAGGTTCTTTGTTGATTAGCACATGGACGTACAAATGCGTAAATATTTGGTTTATTTGTTTTGGCCGCTTCTTGGGAGCAGTGGTCGTGTTACTTGTTTTTAGAGTCAGGGATGTTGAACGTTTCCTTTTTACGTCGCAATTAAATATAATGTAATAAGTATTTAACATATTTGCTATTTCTTACCATTGTTGGCATATTCTAGCTAACTTCTGCACGCGGTTTCACCTGTGTTCTCACAGGAACTGTGCATTTTTCCGGGATAAAAAGTAGCCTATGTTGCTCTCCGGTCCATAAATTATAAATTATGCTGAAAATCACGTCGATCCGTTGCATCGTGAACGAATGACAAACTAACAAACCAATAAACGTACATCACATTTATTATAGTACGGATTCTTACATGATACCAATACTGCTTGATAGTTGAAGTAAATTTACTTGAGAAACCGAACATAAGAGTAGATTCGAAGTCACAAGCATGTCTGCAGGAGTTTATTCTCCGTGTCTGACGTATATCTAACGGCAGAGTATATAACCTATTTGTATAATCCCATACATGGAATCTAGATAGATAGATAAAAAAAACTTTGTTGCATAAATAACGTTGTAGGTCCACTAGTTTCTTGCCCTTCGTCTCGAGCGGTTGCACTCTTGAAACGGGAGCCTAGTCATTTAACTTTCATGAGCGCTCTCTGATGTTAATAAAGTTAAATTACTGGGCTTATGAGACTTAATACCTAATGTCTCAGGGTAACGAGCGCACTGCAGTGCCGCGCAAGCCTTTGTGTTTCAAAGTTCTGGGTGGCACTGCAATCGTTATGGGCCGGCGTTATGCTTACCATCAGGCAAACGACCAGCTCGTCTCGTTACCAAATAACATAAAAAAAGCTCGCGAATAAATAATAATGACTGACATCAGACGAGCCAATCAGCGATTGCTGAGTTTATTTTTTATTTTAAAACTGTTACTCAGGCACATGGAAAAAACTGGCGGTGACTTGCCAGATTGTAGGGGAAATGAGCTCGCTAAGCCGGAAAATGAATGGTAATAACAATAACTCTAGATCTCAGGGACGGGATGTTAAATACGTGGATTGATTGTATATACGACTGGGAGATTATATATATCCTATGTTTTAAGATTTGTGAACCTAAAACTGCGTATTTGGCTTACGTAATGACTGCAAGCTTGGGTTCCGTAAAGAATGATGAAAAAGATAACCTATGTGAAAATATATCAAGACGTCCATTTACTCGTGTATTGTGTATATTTTCCACTATCGTTTGCATGAATCAGTGCCACCCTGGCTACAACAACTGAGAATTAGTCCAGATTGTCGTCTATTACTAACAACTATACTATACTATTAACTACTAATATCAGAGGGCCTACTAGACACACAAATGACAGCTTCGAATCGATTCGCGCTAACGATATTAAGAGTAAATAATGTGTGGAATTGACATATGTCAATTCGTACATTGTAACGGGATAATTACCATGATTATTATTGAGCGATGAGCACACGATATTTCGACGCTGTTGCAAGCATCATGTTCACGGGAATACTGGCGAGACTGCACATGATACATTATGGAGAGTGTGCGATTTATGATGCATTACACAACTATAGATTCCCGCATCTCCATTTTACCATTGGACGACTAGAGGCGCGGCACTGCGTCACCCGTATATGGTTGATACCCGTCCACCTCCAGTCTGTACCAAGCGTTTTGCTTCAACCTTCATTGGACGGCTAAGGAGTGGAATTCTTTGCCAGCCTCTGTGTTTCCTAATAGCTACAATTTGGGAGTTTTCAAGACGATACTGAATAGGTTTCTTCTAGACAAGCGTGCTACATCGTCGACCGCATCGTCACTTAACATCAGGTGAGTTCGCGGACAAACGTAAGCCTGTTTCAAATAAAAAATGTAACGAACTATATTCATCGTAACGATGCTACGCTGTGTTCATTATTTCCATCATCACTTCTATTCTTCGTGTCATCTTGAGCCGCTATCCTCCACCGCTTCCACCACAACAGGGGCATTCTGTGTGCAGTGAGTCACCAATACTGCACATTGACGCAAGACAAGTGATTTTGATACGTCTTAGTTGTTGTTAGAAAAAACCTGGTCTTTATAACTCAATTATACAATAAATAATATTAATACGTTATAACCGTCATAGAAACGTGCCGGTGACTGTCCAGTGTCCACGCTCAGTTGGGATTAAACTCATAATCGCAGTATATCACTAATCTGCGTCACAAGCCATACTTTGAACGTTTTTTTCTATCTGTTTTATTTGTTTTGGCGTGCTCCATTATTTTTCTCAAGCACGTTTAAAAGTATAATTTATTGTGTTGAGTACCTCACCTTTATTTCATGACATATCAACCTTTATTGTGTAGTCAATATTTTAAACTTGTGATTATAGTCGGTCAAGTGCGGCTGGAACGAGCGAAGTGCGGAGAGTGAAATTAGCATGTGGATAAAACGGTAAAAGATATAGGAGATGGCAAACCATTGCACGCGTGCCAGCAAAATAGATCGGGTTTTATTTTTTGACAATTAAATCATGTCGTGATTCTTTGACGGCACGTCATTGCCGTCTTTATTGTTTTTAGTAGAAAATGGCACGATCACTAATAAAGGTTCGCCATCCCTGCGATAAGGATAACACGATAGTACGCCGACTTATTTTAGCTTCCTTGCTCCCAGGTGTATTAACTTCTGCTTTTTGCGAACAAAATTAACGGGCTATTGTAGTGGAAGAGGTCTACGGCCGTAGCAAACCCGTAGCAAACCCGTAGATGGTCTGTAGATTAGCTACGACGAGATATTGTATGATCCACTTGTGATCATCCTTGCACTTGACACAATTATGAGCATAATTGAATAATAATCACGATAAATATCAGTAATACTCATGAATTAGTGTATAACTGTGAAAATTTAAGACTGTTTATTTTTATTAATTTACAATCTGCAGACAGTAAGTAGGCGGCCACATCCGTTGGCCACGGTCTATGTTAAAAAAATCGGTTTAATAAAGTGAAAAACATCAATACTAAGACTAATACGACAAAAATAAAAAAAAAATTAAAGAACAATTATGAAAAATGCAATTTCATTACAGCCCAACATGGATTGCAATGAAAGTGGATAATATATACATTTCTCCACGACCGTAGTAAAATAATTGCTTTGTACCGCCAAATCATAGAAACACTTGGCCACCATTATCAGACTGTACAAGAAGCAGTACTTTTATAAAAAAATATATATACTGGAAACGATGACGCATTCGCAACGCAACGTTCTCGTATTAACAAAGGTCGTTTACTTCTATTTATCATAAAGTACCTACTCTGGACTCCCACGTAACAATCGCAAATTAAATCCTACACCGGCTGTGATTTACAGTGGCTTCAAAGAAGCGACAGCATGCGGCTAGATGAAAGCGGGAAATCGCCAATCATGAAGGCAAGAAGTAAACCTAATTGGACACTGAAATGTGACGGACGTTTACCCATGTTGAGCCAGTGTGATGAGGCGGACCTGCACTTTGATTGGTGGGACGCGATATTGACTTTGATAGATCTGTATGTACGGACTTATTACCTAAAACATTAGGATCAAAATTAAACATCTATCTTATTTTTATGTGCTGTGGTTGCATCACGATGTTATCCTACAGCAAATATTCAAGCTCATTAAACGATCCAAACCCTTGACATTCAAATCGGTACGCTACACGTCGACTGAGTCATAATTGATAAAAATACACATAGAGAGTTAAAAAGGGGAGCAATTCTTTTGGAAGGCTCTACGTCTAACTAATATGTTTTTTTTATGTTATTCGGTAACGAGACGAGCTTGTCGTTTGCCTGATGGTAAGCATAACGCCGGCCCATAACAATTGCAGTGCCACCCAGAACTTTGAAACACAAAGGCCTGCGCGGCACTGCAGTGTGCTCGTTACCCTGAGACATTAGGTATGAAGTCTCATAAGCCCAGTAATTTCACTGGATACTCTGCTCATCAAACCGGAACACAGTAATGCTTGCACACTACTGCTTGGCGGCAGACTTCACGAGCAAAGCGGTGGTAACAACCCAGACGGACACTCGCAGAAGAGTTAGTCCTCCCACTAACAAAATGTAGATATAATATGTAGAATAATTATAAACATATATGATTATAATATGTACTGCCATGAATAAACAGATAAATCTAAACGCACACCACGTGCGACGGCCGAGCGTGGTCCGGTTGTATTGCTGGCAAAGGAATCAAAGCTTCCTAATTAGACAGCATCGAATTTATAATATGTTATAGATCTAAAATTATATAGTTCCATGTACATAAAGGATTAGGCGGTCATAAAAATGCAAATAAATCAACACCTACGCTTTCTGTTGTACAAAACTTTTTTTTCCAAATGTTCAACTCAAAACTACTCGTACTAATGAAAAACAGAAGTTGTTTGTATACAGGTTGTATACGTAAACGTTATCAATTTTAAGGACGTGAATATACAGGTGATATACGACACGAATCAAAAGAAAAAATTTTTTTTTGCCTCTAATGTCATCAAAATATCCTTAATAATTATTATTATAAAACAGAGAAAACACGTCTGCCGCAGGCTTGACGCGGGTGCGACAGATTGCTGACTGTGTCGTGTAATTAACCGACTACCGTTAGGGTATTCTCTCGTTCATCCTGTATGTAGGTGGTAATCTCTGAAAGTTCTGATCAAATTCTAAAAATATTTTCACTTATTAATACAAAGCTCACTACACTACCAAGTGCCAAAGCTACGAGCAAATAAAAAAACTCAGAATACGATTGTCAGTTTAATAACTTCAATACCAACGACACCAATCACTTGTCAGACAAAACCAACAAAATATGATACGTTGACATAAATACGAGTTGCCGTGACTTTTTTATATATACGCGTGTAATATCCCGCGACATGGAAGAAACATAATATTTTCGTCAGTGACGCGCTGGCCGTGCCAAGAGTTCTTGGCGTAAGGCGGACTATTGGTTAGTGTTTATTGACAGCCTCCGTGGTTGGTGGTAATGGTGGGTAGGTCGGTTGCCGTGCGCGGGTGCGTGAGTGATTTCCTTTACAAGACAATACGGCTACGGTTAGTTACGATTCAATTTGAAGTAGGTGCTGTTAAGAAGATAATCGGTTCACAAACGAAGGCGGTGCAGCACTAGTTCGATACGCGCCCCCTCCCTAGTTCGAAGAAGTCAGTCGTAGTGTCACCGTTCGCGCGAATTTGACGTCCCATTCTAAAAGTGGCAATAAATTACTGTTCGCTGATTAAAACGTGTGTTTCTATCTAATAATTCCTACAAATGTTCTCGGTCCCGAAGTTATAATATGAAACTTAAGAGCCAGTCCCACTCCTGGGTTTTAATTACCATCTTCAACCACATTGTTACTTCAACTATCAGACGACCAAAAATAATAATTCAATAAAAGTTTGTTGACAAGCTTAACATGAAAGTTTCCAGGCAAGGTTTTATAAGATACGTAATTGGTACTGTAATCTTGTGATCACCTTCCAGCTCCACCAGGACACCATATAGGACTAGAGTACTTGTAACAGCGAAATTTATTTCCCTAGTTTGCTAACTTGTAAAGACAAATCAAACGAGCTCAAACTCGATGAAGTTATGTCGTTTCGTTTAAGCACGTTACAATACACATTTCAATAGGTACACATTTCAGCTCAAAAGATCAGCGCAAACTCTGTGATAATTCAATCACAAGAATTGAACACATACAACATATGTGACGCACATGTCTAAATGACGTATACGCAGGTAGAAATGTTACAGTTAAAAATAATATAAATACTCTTCTAGTTATAGCGGGATGAATTCGAAGCCCTATATTACACGTAGCACTTCGCCGGTTTTGAGAAGCAATGATTGAATTAATTAATCTATATGTTTGATCATTTGAAAGAGTGGTCGATAGCCATCTGGCAGTCTGACTAATAAGCCTATAAATCCAGATTAAAATATTTCTTCAGTGACTACAACACTATTGACGACTCTGACGCAGTACTGTGTTCGAGAAGTGACGTCACTATACGATACATACTAAAAATATATGCCCTGCAGAGTGTAGGTAATAAAAAACTTTGCTGTCTGTACAATAAAGATATATCATGTCTCATTAATGAAAAAAAGTTAGGTTATATTTTTTTTCATTCTAAAAGAGCTGGGATGTTATGTCTCCAATGTTTGAACAAAAGTTGGCACTAAAGAGATAGTGATTCATAGTCAAAAAAAGTCAGGGTCACCAGCTCAGATGGTCATCAGTAATAAAGTGTCTCTGACGTGACCACGAGGCGCATAACATAAAATACAAGTCACGTACTAGGATAAAATATAAAGGATCAAGTCACAGAAGGGAATACATTTTTTTATTTCCCTTTCTCCCCACTACGGCATTACCCTATATAGAAAATCGTTCAAACCATTTTGGAGATAAATGTATATTCTATTTCGCTGGATAAATGTTAACAGTGCACACACAAACCACTTCTCATCGGAAACGCATATACCTTCTGCGTTCCGTCGCGGGTAAAAAGGATTTAAATCTCACCCATCCAGGTGTAATAGTAAGGAACATATTATTTTCAGTCTTTTTTAAATTCACCGCAATGAATCTGTTCACACCTGCCCCATTAGCCGTTGACGGCGGCAGATTTAGGTGACAGATGGCATGGTAGGCGCTGGCTCGCTCGCCACCGTGCCCCGTGGAAGCTCACAGCTGCTAATTGTACTAAATAATTGATGTAGCTAACGGGCGCAATGTTGAGGTCAAGGTAATCAGCATGAAAAGCTGTAGAACATCAAATGTAAATCCACACCGTGAGGTCCCAGATACAGGCTTAGTGGTGTCGCGGTTTGTTTGGGGCCCAACGAAGACACTTTGTTCAATAAAGAAAATGGTTTACACTACAAATATCCATTTGTTATCTTTTTTGGCAATATAGTATCTTTATGTATGGTGAAGATTTTCTTAGTTGTCCAATAATGTAAACAAAGTTGGCGGTTCACCCTAATGACATCTTGGCAGAATTATTTATTTAACTAAATAAATAATTTGTTTAGTTAAATTATAATTGAGATCAATGAGATCATCTTTACTCAGTCAAAAATGATAAAATTGGACCCATTAATTACTAATTACGTTTATAAATCTGACATTAATTTGATTTCCCTCTGACTTTTCAATTAGTGTGTGTATTCTTATATTTTTATAATCGTCATTAATGTAATTTATTTCACATCATGTTTTTTTGTTTAAATAATTACTTATTTTGAATATTAAATGTCACATATTAAATGATAAACATTTATACACCTGACCAGGCAGAATTATGATGGATATTTAAATGCTATGACATCTTTGCAAACATTGTACCCAAAATTCTGACAAATAAATAATTTCATTTCATTTCATTTAATATCTTATCAGATGCACTACGTTTTAAAAAACAACAAAACGTAAGTGGAATAAGAATCTAGATGAACCACATAAAAATATTTTTGAATCATTGTGTTGGTTTTGCACAAGTGCAACAGAATCTGCAGAATGATGTCAATGTGCGACTTCCCGTAAACAAGTTGTTTACGAGCTCTACAGTCACGTAGATTCTACGCGACGCTCTTTAGGAACGCCGTGCTTTGTAAACGAAGCGAACAATGTTGCTGAAAAATATGCCTTTTTACTTGAGATGGGCTCGCGTTTGACAATATTTCGCCTCATATGAGCTAAGATGCAGTCTCAGGTTGAACACACTTATTCATGAGGTGCCTATTCACTCTAGACTTAAAATATTTATATGTTAATATCAGACCCGGCCACGCGTTGCTGTGAATTATAAATTATAGTGGAATATTGCGGCTACAAATTGAGATGTAAGCTATCCTATCTTTTAAGTTAGATCAAACTGCACACGGTATGCAAATTTGATTAAAATCAGTTAAGTAGTTTAGGAGTCCATCACGGACAAACAACGTGACGCGTAATTTATATATATTAAGATAAGATATTTTAATTGTTGCCCCCGTTTTCACCCGCGTTGTGAATCTCACAGGAACTGTTAATTTTCCGGGATACAGCGCCATTCGTGTCCAATACAACAATTCGTTCAGGGCGATGTTCGTGCATGTCCATTTTCCACAGTTAAGAAAGTGCAGTGGGTAAGGGTAGCACAGCCTCCTGGCGACTTAGCCTATGTGTTATTCTACATTTTAAATTTTATCAGAATCAGTTTAGTAGTTACAGAGATACACGGTAACAAACATTCACACACACAAACTTTTGCATTTATAATATTAGTAGGAAAGAATGATAGGAAGTAGGATAAAGTTATTTGGATTCTAATTTGAATAAGTTGAAAACTAAGGCGACATATGACGCAAGAAACCAAGTAACACACCGCAATTTCGTTGACCGTTTTTTAATAAATGTCACCTTCGCATGGTTCTAAGATAATATTCACTCAAATTAAAATAAAAACAAAACTAGACACGCCTTTCCTTTAAATCACAATTTTATGTGGCTTGCATTTTACTCTAAAATAAGCCTTATTGGCATACACTCAAGATGTTTTAAAAGTCTGTGCAAAAATATTCCTTTCCAATTTCGTGAGGTTTTCAGTGGTTCTCGATGACAAACGGATCATATTTTATGTGCCGATATTGCGCAATTGCTGTAAATGATTTAAATTTTTCCGAGTGGGCAGAATTTATTTCATTACCAGTTACACAATTTGGCTATTTTTACACATTCAAAACGTCATTCATAAAATTAGGTGAACGTAACGAGGAATATTGGGAATTTACTTATCATTTCAAAACTAATTTGAATACATACGAGCGTAGTCAAAGTTAAGCAACGTTCGGTGCGGTCAGAACTTGGATGGGTGACCTCTGTGAGGTATAGTTAAAGCTGAGCACTACCGTGATCGAAGGCCACGTTAAGCCGTCGGTCTCCCTTGTTGTTGAAACACAACCAGACAGACAGCAGTCTTTAAGCCATTCTACGGGCGGGTTAATAAATCTGACATCAGAGCTGGACATACGGCCTATAAAAGAAGCGAAAAAGGAATACTTATATCGTCTACTAGCTTTTGCCCGCGGCTTCATACACGTAGAAACAGGATAAAATGTAGCCTACAGCACTCAGGGATATTATTGCAATATTTTTTTAGAATCGGGCCGTTGTGTCAGAGATTATAGCGGAAACTAAATTTAGGTCTTTATTACACGACTGCACAAAAAAGGAGTGTAATGTTTTTATGTGAACGAGAAGAGAGAAACTAATTTTATCCTCGCATAATTTTTCGTTTCATCAAGATTCAACTATACTATTATTAAGAGCCTACTAGTCCATGGAGCGAACTCATCGGTGGGCGCGGCTAAAATGCATGCTATTTCATCTAATATTCGTGGGACAAGGTAAGACTCTGCAGCGATGAGTAGTATGAGGCTAATGCTCGCACATACACAATTACACACTCTCGTGAAGTCGCGACGAAAACCGAAAAGTCGAAAACCGGCGCGCAAAAATGTACGAATTGGCTTCTGGTGCTTGGGGTTTTACGACAAAACTACTGAATGTATTTAGTCAGACCAAAGTTATTTGAAATGACAATAAACTAAAGCTTGTTAGTATGTACCTTATTTTCGAGTTTTCGTAATCCTTTTGTAATTTATTTACGTCCAAACTTGCGTTAAAATACGTGCTAAAATACAGATGTTTGAAGGCTCATTACTTTTAAGCCACTTATTTTTTCTCTGTATAATTAGCAGGTTGACCTAGATAACGAAGAGATAAATCGATATTATTCTTAATTTTGGACTTAAAACGTCAAGTAGTGGAGTAATCACCCAAGTACGGTTGTATGGAGAAATGAACGACTAGTTCGTCCTTAAGTACACGTCTTACGGTCTTTATATAGAATCATCTTTTATCTTATACTTATACAACAAGTCGATGTAACAAAAGCTACATAAATAAAAAAAACTGCCCTACCCAGTGTCACTCGGGATGACGTAAAATAATTCTAAGAATACTATATACATCCAAATACGTGCAGGCATTTCAAAATTATCGTTGTTGGGGACTTTTTGGAATTCTTTTTGAATTTAAAATTCTCAGTATTTTTAATGTCTTTAAAAAGTTAGAATAAACTATTGCCCCAAGATGAAGTCGATGTGTTTTATTTGATGGTGGAATACAGAAATTCACATAATACATGAACCCTAAAATGTAAAAAATGATAAAACACGACTGCCCTAGCCAGTGTCAAATCTGTCCAGGCATTTAAAATTTATGGTGGAATAAAGAAACTCTTCATCTTCTTCAGATTATGGCTTATAAAGAAACTCACATACATAAACACTACTTTTGGACAGTCGAATAAAAATACCATAAGTGAAAAAATTCAAGTAAAACAAAAGGGGTTTATTTAAAAAAAACTACTATTTTCTAGACTGAACAAGAAACACAATTGCCCCGTGTTTACATTGTCCACCTAATTGTATATTTGTGTAACCCAGTTCTAATGTCGCCAAAGCGTAAGTAGAAGCAGTAAAAATAAAGAATTCCGTTTTCCGCTTTCAGACCGCGCGGCAGTGATACTGTAGCGGGCGGCGCGGGCGCATGTTGCGGCCCTCACATTCCATGTTGCAGCCGGATGTTGCGCGGCGCGAAGTGTAACGTTGCAAGTGACAGTTAATTGTTGTACCCGTCATGGTCGTTATGTTGGATTGGATTTTATACAGGTATTTTGTTTATTTACTTTATTTCTAGAGTTGATTGTTATAGGCGAAAATGTTTGGTTTTTGAATTGAAAACCTTAGTTATTTTTTTATATTTATCTATTTCAATGAGATAACTTATATAATTTTGAAGAAATAAAATGTTTGTACCTACAATAGGCTGAGCGATTAGCTAAAGTTAGGTACTTAAAATTAGCTTCTGCCTGCGGTTTCACTCGCGTTGCCACAGGAACTGTTATTTTTCCGGGATAAAAAGTAGCTTGTGTTACTCTCCGCGCCATAAACTATATCTATGCCAAAAATCACATCAATCCACAAACAAACCACTACCACAAACCATCAAATCAGTAAACGTACTTTACCACACTTTTGCATTTATTATAGATACATTTGTTAGTGGGAGGACTAACTCTTCTGCGAGTGTCTGTCTGGGTTGTTACCACCGCTTTGCTCGTGAAGTCTGCCGCCAAGACGTAATGTGCAAGCATTACTGTGTTCCGGTTTGATGAGCAGAGTATCCAGTGAAATTACTGGGCTTATGAGACTTAATACCTAATGTCTCAGGGTAACGAGTGCACTGCAGTGCCACGCAGGCCTTTGTGTTTCAAAGTTCTGGGTGGCACTGCAATTGTTATGGGCCGGCGTTATGCTTACCATCAGGCAAACGACCAGCTCGTCTCGTTATCAAATAACATAAAAAAAAATTATAAGTATGGATTATGATTGGAAAGTGTTTTATATGAAAGTAATTTTGTTTATTTCTTTCTTTTTTTAGTTCAAAACCAGCGTGAGAAAAATTGACATGACAAGAACAGAAAGTGAAATTTAGTGAAACAGTTAAACATAAGTGATAGCAATGTGATGTGATGAGGTGAAATGAGAGCGCAGTCCTGTGCTTTCAGTGAAGTGAATTGAACGCAATATACAAGCGTTCAGTGCATGCGTCATCTGCGCTCAGTGCATGAAGTGAGTTGAACGCAGCGTTCAGTGCCCCGAACGTACACATGCTAGCGTTCCGAGCGAGCTGTCAGGTTATGCAGTGAGTTCGAGAAACATGGGGATACAGGTGGATAATACAGTGGATTACAATAGTAGTGCATGTAAGTTGAAAAAACAATTATTAAACATATTTTTTGTACTAAAAATTAGGGTACGTTTCTAAATGTTATACTAATGACCTGGCAAATTAATTTTTGGTAAAAAACAATAATTTAATTAAACAACTTTTAACAGTCACTTACAGTACAGCTTACCCCCGTGATCTGACCTCGAAACTGTGTTCGAGGTCACGGACATACGAACACTGCCATTTCGGAATTAAAATAATAATAGGTAGAAACTGTACAAAGTTATTTGATTCAATGTCTAATTATTGCAAAAATATAAGAAAACAATTATTCGTTTTTAAATACAAAGTATATTTTGA
Source organism: Crocallis elinguaria (assembly GCA_907269065.1). Lineage (NCBI taxonomy): Eukaryota > Metazoa > Arthropoda > Insecta > Lepidoptera > Geometridae > Crocallis > Crocallis elinguaria. Next base: position 11,329,551 of record OU026076.1, on the reverse strand, counting down.
AAAGTAATTGTATGGAAGCAAAACAGATTCATTAGAGAAATTTCTCAAAAGAAACAAAATTAAATTTATAAAAATAGAAGTACTCATTATTTTTATTTCCTGGTTGCTACTCACAGAACCGAATGATTGTCCTCTTAAATGATTTTTGTCCCAGTTTCACTGAGAGATCTAATACGAAGCACTGATAGATGGTGCGCTACATAAGAGACGGATGATAAGTTGTAGGAAATATTATTTTAGTTGTCATTTCATGGAGCTTATAAAACGAGAAAACAAATCGGTTCTTTTATTAAATCCCAAATTAAATGGCTCAGTCATGTTAGAGTTTTCAGTAAAATCATTAGACGGACTCAATCTACAATTTATCGTCCGATCTGTTTACCAACCTGAATACCAATATCAGCTGCAAATGTTCGCAGTTACAATTTATAACACGTGCCAATGAACAGTAACAATATTTGAAAATAAACTTGCGAGGTTGTGTCATAATGACAATTTCGATCTTAAAGCAACATAAAAAAATTACCGTTTTTAATTCCGATCCGGTAAACGATCTCGTAAATTAGCCGCTTCCAAGAAAGTGATGTTCGCTTGTTTTTTAAATTAAGTTTATAAAGCGCGACGCGATTGCGCAAACGAAAATACATTTCCAGTCGCGGAGATCGAAAATGTCAGGAAATCACAATGTCTATCCTTGTCCTCTAAACGTTCTGTTTCAGCAAGAGTTTCTGTGTCTAATTTTATTTTAGTATAAGTTCAATGTCGCATGGCCGACCTAGAGAGCGAGTGCGACTGTAACGGTGAGAGACAGCGACGTTGAGACCGGCGCCGGCGCAGCGAGGATAGATGCAAACAAACGTCAAAATACCGCTAGTCTACACAAATGTTATGAGTTTATGACAGACATCTTGAAATACACCAATTGATAACAAAACCGACTCCCCGACCTGAATATGAAATCTGATGGCTGAGGGGCTCCCTTGACACAAATCTTAGAGATTCGTCAGAAAAATGTAATATTGTGAATGGGACTGAAATAGCTTCCTCAATTATGAATATTTCCTCGGAACAAATGAGGTACATAATTCATAATGCTCGGGCTGACGGTTCCGCATTTCTGATATATTTCAAACGCGAATCGGATGAAGGAATAATGTTTTGAATAAGAAAATGGGGTTAAGTGGAAACGCTTGTAACGCATACATTAACTCCAGAAACACAACGTAATTAATGAATGAAAACAAATGACAAATAATAGAAGAAATCGTAACAGCAGCTGAATCAATAGAATAAAATGATCAGAACGATTATTTATAGAACTGCATTTCTATTACACATGTCTAGAAAAAAAATTGAGGCTAGTTCATTTTTTCTGGGAATAAAGTACCAAGCTCCATACAAATTTGGTACAAGTCCTTTGGAGATGTTCTAGTTTTTCAAAGAAATGCGTTGAAGGAACAGTGAATTAAATTTAATTAAATTGAATTATAAACATTGGATAGAAAAGTAGATGCTACTACGAGTGACGTCCGTGAGATACGAGTTTTACTGTTTCTGAATTTATGAGGATATCTGGCGTCTATTCAAAATTTGAACGGTCGTATTGGACTACAATAAAAAAAATATCGCTTACTCAGACAAAAAGGAGGATCTTTCAATTAATTTAAAAGTTTCTTCTTTTATTTATCTCTACACATACCAGGTACAAAATTATCTTTAATCGGACCTGCCACTAAACGCCTTTGAACAAACAAAAGCTCGTGTACAAGTCACAGAATTAAAATGAACACAGAACTGAGGCGTAAAAATCGCGGATAGAAATAATTTGAACAGCGAAGACGAATGATCCTGTCGCGATTATTTTAACCGACGGAAAGTTCTCCGTTTGTCGACCCCAAGGGATTAACGAACTTCGAAGGTATTTTCTTTTTCATTTATAGTAATTGTTTTTTAATCTGTGGAATTTTATGTCGTTCGGGGCCTCAGCTTTACTATTTTTATATTGATTAATGATTGTGCTAGAAATGGGTAGTACGTTGTAACGATTTAGGAGTAGGTACCTTTGTTGATGTAAGTCTTAATAATCCGGATATTGTTATTTTATTTCTTGATCTTGTGCTTTGGCATTGTTTTTTTGTAATATTACAAAAAAAATATTAATGTGCAAAGGAAATAATTGTAAATCTCTGACGTAATTTAGCCCTCAAACTGACTTTGGCTGTTTGACTATTGGCGAGTGACCATTTATTATCGGCCATAACAATGCTATTCAATGCAAAGTCCATAAAGGCAACGCAAAAATTAGAACGCGCTACAATGCGCACGCGCATGCCAAATATTTCAACCGATTGTTACGATAATTCTATTTGCATTTGACATAAATCTATCATTAGCGGCATACATAAGTAAGTAAATTCGTAATTATTTTGTAGATTCAGGCCAATGCAGATGCATTTACAAAGTTTATTTATATGTAACGGACTAAAATAAAACAAACCTTGAATGCTAAAATAACAACAGCAAATAATAAACATGTATTATTAAACACAATTGCTTTAGCATTGCCAAAGCGACGTGCTACGCCATCTGTTGAAATTTTCACGAACTTTTCGTGGAAACGGATGCAAAACCGGTTTTAAAATGAAGAGATTTTGGCAAGCGGTCAATTGTGTACGTTTACGTTGTACGCGCTAGATGGCGTACAGAGCACGTTAGACGCGGCATGCCCGAATTATTTTGTTTATGTTATGTCTTGAGTTTATTTTTAAAACTGAGCGTTTTATAAGTGGCCTAGGAAGTTATGTACGCGGGCCGTGCAGATTCAGCCGAGCGGACGCTGCAATCTCGACGTTTCCACGCTACAAACACTTTTACGCTAAATTTTTTATTGATTTCATTGCGGCAATAAAATGTTCTTTATATTGTTTTGATCTTTGCTCTGGGAAAGTTCCTCTTTCACTAGATAATGGGAATGGAAACAGCTGTCGGTATTGAGCGTAATGGCAGCGAATTTAGACTATTGGCGACTTTCTGTCTGATATTGCTCCATTTTTTAAACTGAATGCACACACTGTATTTTTTTATATTCTATAAATGCTCACGTTTGACCACAATCCCACCTGATGGTAAGCGACGATGCGGTCGACGATTTAGCACGTTTACCTAGAAGATAACTGTTGATTACATTTTGCGGGAAACACAGACGCTGGTAGGGAATTTCCCTCCTTTTAGCAGTGCCCATTATAAAGGACGAAGCAAGACGCTTAGTGCGGAGGGATATCAACCATAAAGGGGTGACGCATTTCTGAGTGTCTGGTCGTCCGCAGATAAAACGGAGTTGAAATAATTAAGTAGTGCAATTCCATCGCACACTCTCCGAAATGTATCTTGTAAAATACGGACAAGCTGGCAACCTTGCGGCGGTGGTCGAGACTCTGAAGCCTGCCCGCAGCTCCAGTACTCCATACACGACCGGACTTGTGCTTGGTAAAGGTTTAAAAGCTGTCCCGGTGTGAAGTACCGATCCACCTTCGCCAAGATGCCCAGCTTTTTCGCTGCCACTTTGGCCTTAGTCTCTCTGAAAGTTTCAAAGTTGAGGTTGGGTGTAAGAGTAACACCTAGAAATCCAGGTGGTAGATGATAGGTAAGGATACATCACGGAAAGTGGGAGTAAGAAGAAACTGAGTCCTCTTATCGGAGAGTAGACACGCCTGGGTTTTTGAAGCATTAAACTTGACAAGATTGGCATCTCCCCATTCGGGCACGGTCTTTAATGTCAAGTTCATTCGTTCAACCAGGACTCTCTCAAAAGTTGAATCTGAGATCCATCTGGTGCGTTCATCAGATATATGTATCTCTCAACGACTGTGCTATCGTAACCGCCGCGGGAAACAGCTAGTACCTATTCAATAAATTCTTTGACAGAATAAAAAAATACTTTTCATAATCACTCATTTTTTTAAAATTTTGCCATCTCCTAGTAAGTACAAGTTATACCAAAATGTACTTAATTAATTAGAATTTAACAAATAATATACTTTTAACATCATCATCAGCCACAAAACGTCTATTGCTGGACATAGGCTACCTGCCTATAAGCTTGTCATAATAAACCAGAATTGGCAGGCGTCTAAGTGATTGAAGTAGAAAATGATATCGACCGAAAAAAAATAGGCATAATCCCTCAGCCGCGACCATAGACTACCTTAACTATCTCTTCCCGCGGGTGCTGTAAGTAAAGAGATAGGCCTGCGCGGCACTGTAGTGCGCTCGTTACCCTGAGACATATCATAAGTTCATTAATCTCACTGGCTACTTTGCTCATCAAACGGAAACACAGTAATGCTTACACATTACTGCTTGGCGGCAGACTACATGAGCAAAGCGGTAGTACCAACCCAGACAGACACTCGCTGAAGAGTTAGTCCTACCAACAAGTAAAAGGTTTTAAGATCAGTTAAATTGTATTTCAATGTTCACGGTATTATAATAGCTTTTTCGTAAGGTTTCGTAGCATTTATGTAAGTATAAGTTCTAACGAATTAGTTCCCAAATTCCATACCCTACGTGCTGTTTGCTACAACACGGTTTACCAATGATGTTGAATTAGCTCTAGCATGTAGTTCTAGTTATAATCCGCGTTTCTACTGTTGTCAGGCGACCCGCTGACCGACTCGAGGCAGAAAAACTACTACGACTACTGCTAGGAAGTTCCTCTAGGGAAGAAGAGAAAGCCTCACTGCATTAAAATAAACAAACACACGCTTACACATTCTTACTCTCTGCCGGCGACATCAAAGAGAATAGAAACACTACCTACGTAAGAGATAGCATGACCACACATTGATCCACAACGCAAACAACCGTGGCGAACGACGACAAAATCATTTAGGCATAGGTATATTTATGTTAAAATAGTCTTCGTTCCATAAACCAGTTTTCGAGTTGCGAATATTCACTTCATATTGAAGAAAGTAGATTCGGCTTCGTTTCGTTTTCGAAAAAGTCAAGAACTACCCATCTCTAATTCAAATGTTTAACCATTCGAACTGTCAAAATTGTATTCATCGAAAAGATCGGTACATGCACTGCTGGTCTGCTAAGATGATTCAGTATTGTCAGTTGAAACTTTTTTGAAACCTATAATCTCAAGTTGGAAGATGCAACCCCGGACGCACCGCAGATGCACAGGCGAGCCCTGACCATCGTCAGCGCAGCTGCAGGCGGGCAGCCCGAGGTCAAGGAGTGGCCGCGCGCAGGCGCAGCGGGGCGGGCGGCGGCAGCATGTGGGCGGGCGCGCTTTTGTTTACGGGCGGCGACGGCAGTCCCGCGCCGACCGCCGAGCGCCGGCAGCCGCTGCGCACACGCACCCTGTATCCAGTTCACGGCCGCTCTATAACCGGACGGCTATTTCGGCGCGTCGCGATCTGACGGTAGCGTTCAGTAGAGCGCGGGCAGGTGCGCAGGGCGAGGTCGGCGATGGGGCGCCGCAGCCAGCCGCCCGCCTAGCGCCGCCACCGCCGGCCGACCCATGCAACGCCGGCCATGGAGCGCCGCCGAGCCTCGCGCCGCGACCTCGCGACAGACTCCATGACGAAGGTGCCGCGGCGCCGTGACAAGCCGCGCGAGCGATGGCTGCTCACGCGCAAGACCTGGAAGTACATGTCAGATGCGGGCCGCCGGCTCATCCCCGACGGAACGCAAAACCGGCCCGAAGACGTGCCACGCATCGAAGCTTACTTCCAGGAAGTGTGCGCCAAGGAACCGCGCTTCCTTCTCTGGCGCAAAAGCTCGTTCCCGGGTGCGCTTCCGCGACAACGCCGCCGCAAGCGGGCGCGCGGCGGCTCCGTGCGCGCGCGCTCACCGTCCGACGACGCACCGCCACCGCCGCCGCAGCGCCCCACCGACCTCTACATCGGGCACACCTCCGGCGGCCGCTTCGACATCGCCAAGCTCCGACGGGACTTCTTTGCGGCGCCCCCGCCCTCCCCGACTAACTCCACGTTTGGTGCGAGTACAGCAGCGCACCGTGGGCATCCACTCCCACCGGATGACGAGGGCGATCTCGTAGACCTCTTGCGGAAGCACCTGAAGGTGGGGGAAGATGCGCCACCGCAGCTCACCGAATCGGAGGAGTTGCTGCGGACGCTACGCAGCTACCTGCAGCGGCTCGCGGATCGCGTTCCGGCTGACGGTGACGCGGATCCGGCGCGACGCGCTATCGGTGACCACCTTGCGCGGTACGGCCGCTCCGGGAACAGAGACCAAGTAGTGCAGGATTTGTTAACTGATAGGAACTCTTTAAAAAGACTTTATCATGACCTCCGGAAGCCCAAGCCCTACCGCGGTGCCAGGAGTGGCGGCCGCGGTTCGGGCGGCTCCGGAGGCTTTGGGACCAGTGCGTTTGTTCTCCCCGGTGTTGCGAACTCTCGGAGTGCTTCGCGAAGTAGGACCCTCGCTTTCGGTCGCGGGACGGACAACGTGGACGGCACGCGGTCGCCGCCAATGTCGCCGCCGCCGCTCATCGAGGTGCGACACGAGTCGCTGGAGGACAAGTTCGCGGAGTGCGGCACGCAGACGGCACCCATCCCCGAGGAGGTGCTCCTTGAGCTGGAGCAGCTGTACCGAGAGAAACAGGACGTGGCCACGGTGCCCACGTCGCCCACGTCGCCGCCACCCGAGCGCAAGCCAGCTCGCCGCCGCTCTAGCGTCGACCACGACGACGTTTCGCAGTCCGTTAGCGACACCATCAAGCGGTACTTGCGGATGGCGCGAAAAAAGAGCGTCGACGCTGACAAGGCAGACCGCTTCAAGCGAATCAACTACGACAAGAACTTACGGAATATAAAGCCCCGAATGCCAGGGGAGGTCGACGACGATGGGCCCCACAAGGGTTGCCAGACGGAGGAACAGTGGATTTTATCGTATAGAGATTTGCAATTTGCGACGATCGATTCTGCGCCTCAGTCTCCCACGACGCCAACGCAGTCGCACTCGCTGCTCTCGGCGCTGCTGGGGCGGGGACCGACGGCTCCCTCTAGCGGTGTTGTGCCGACAGGTGGCATGCAGAAGTCGCGCTCTTCCAGCAGCGTGGTGCAGAGCGTGAGCAAACGGCTGTGGCGCACGCGGAGCCGCTCTTCCAGCCGTGCTTCCGCCGCCTGGACGCCTCAGGTCAGTGTATTCTGTGTCTTTTGCACTAACTTTATTTGTTATTCTGTGTTTTTCCCTGAAGTTTCTATGTGTTGATTATTATTAATACAAGTGCACGTTCCTACCTAGTTTCGAGGTATAACGCATTCGGACTGTCACTTATGTTCGAGAGTCTTAGCAATACGCGACTAGTCAGCAACTCCCTTAAATGCATCATGCTTGGTTGCCGTGACCTGGTGACCTGGTTGCCGTCTTTACACGACTACACAAAAAAAGAATGCACTGTTTTAATTAGGGTTCATGTATCTGTATATATATACATGTGAGTTATTTATGCCACCATAACTTTTAAATGCCTGAACAGATTTGGCCAAACATCCAAATCGTTTGAATCCGTACATCAACCCGAGTGGCAATGGCTAGGGCAGTTTTTGTTTTTTATTTGTTTATTTTGTTACATCGACTTGTTCCAGCTTTAGCTTTCCTTTTTTGTGTTGTGTCCAGAGACATTTTTTATCAAAGTGCATGATATAAGATATATTACTGTAGGTAAATTTTCATCAAAATCTGTTCAGTCGTTTTTGCGTGAAAGAGTAACAAACATCTATACATCCATCCTCACAAAATTTGGCGTCAATAATATTAGAAGTGACTTGTAGCTTTTTATGTACATACTTATGCATTATGCGGTCGCTGGGTGATATTATGTTGTAGCGACACCTATTATGACAAGTACACATTATACTAGTGTATTTTGACCCAAGTTTAAGTTAAAAGTAATTAGTAATTAGTAGTTAGTACTGAGCGAATAAATCGGTATGCCGTATGAATCAGTATATAATTACTGAACTATCTCTTCCCCGAGTTGAGGAGATCGCGCCACCTTGTTGGCGACAACTAGACCACCAGGAGCAGCAGCGCTTCAATGTTGATTGCAACATCGCTCCCTGACCGTATCAAGATTAGAATATGTAAGAAAAATTCATCCCTTCTGATTTCCTTTTTATTATGTTATAAAGTCAAATCTAGATGCTTTAAACATATTATGCATAACAGTATTTATCTTCAATCTTCAATTCAATTTAGTTTCTGTAGTTTAAGACATGTTCTTTCCATTGTTTCCTTCGATTTAGACATTTTTTCAACGAGCTTTCATATTTTAGCCCAAATGGATCCTGCCTCTAGATTATTGGGTTTTTTGTTCAATCGTCTTGAACGCCTCTCATATTCGTTTGTTCACACATTCCTCCCATCGACCTTGCTTGTCCATTCATAATAATATTTCTACAAATAATAATTTAAAGCAAAGCGGCATACCCCATTAGTTATCCTTTAAATTGACGAATAATTCGTTAAAGCCCATAAATCCTACTGTTAACTGGTGTTCTGAGTGAGAACTGTCGATGACTGCTTTTGCCAGACAGAAGACGTCGAGCTCTTCAAGTGGAAATATACAGTAGCATTCGGGGTTAAGGTTTATATTTCGATGACTGCTTTTGCTTACGCAGAAGACAAGCATTTTAAGCTCTAAATTACTTTAAACTTTGGGGATAAGGTGTATATTGGCTCGTCGAAAGTCGGTTTTTCAGTTGAGTGGTTAAGTCACACCTATCGGGAGCATAAATACTTAGACGTTCGGGCGCTGTTGAGTAGACACCGTGTTGTGAAGTTCGCACAACTTCTTTTGAAGTTATTTCCGTCGGCGCGTTTGTGATGTATTTTGATTTGCGATTTCATGTAATGCAAATTGTTTACAAATATAGAGCTATCATCTGCTATTATGATATGATTTGTTGGTGAGGAATGTGCAGAAATTGTTCAATGTACAAAACATTGAATGACTGGCATCATTTTTTTCTGTTCTCGATAGGTTAGCTTCTACTATTATACTTATGACGTAGTGCTGAAAGTGAACAGGAGTATATCTCTCGAGTACAACTACCTAAACCTACGAGATATTATAATGCTTGTGATCATAGATTTAAGTGTTCCTTTTTAAAACTTTTGTTTGGAGACATATGTACATTTGTGGTTTTTTAATAAGGGGAAATATATGAATGCAACTTGGAATTTTATCCCACCACACGTAGAGCACTGTTAAAAAAGGGAATCTCAAAAGCAAAAAATTAAGTAAATAAATGTATTAGTTTGTAATTAAATATTATTAAACTAAATGAAACGCCTGTATTATAGGTACATTAGTTTAATTTCAGACTTTGAACCCTTTGCATTGTTCGTGGACTAAACACATCCTAAACATCGGATATGAAAATAATCAGAAATACAAAAAAGATATGAGAAAAAACCCTTCAAAAGTTCGCTTAAAAATTGCTCAAAAATTACGCTGCTAATGGGATGCGAACCCGCGTCTTCTGGATTATCTAGACCAGACGCTTTAAAAAACTAAGCTATGGGAGTGATCGATGTTAGCCCCGGAATTCTTGAGATGATGAGTTTCTTTTGGTTTACAAGCCGTGGGTCAAAGCCATGGGTTCATCTAGCAGATATTGCTTTGCAAAAGTTGTTTAATTTGATATGTAATCATCGCGAACACCTAAGAACTACTAAGATTTGTACTGTATTTATACATACTTCCATACTTATATAAGAAATGTGAAAGTGTGTGTGTACGTTTGTTGGTTTGTCCTTCTTTCACGCAGCAGCGGACCAACGTATCTACGTGATTTTTGGAATAGATAGTTTACGGACCGAAGAGTAATATACAGGATACTTTTTATCCCGAAAACATGCATGGTTTCTGTGGGAACACGGGTGAAACCGCGGGCAGAAGCTAGTTCTGTTGTAGTTTGATTCTAATACACTGTAAAACGACTGCACTAGTAACTTGAAGTAAGCTTACACTTGTCTTACTGTCTGTTGTTGGCTGTTGCTGGGAATACAAATGCTTACCAACCAAGAAATTTTATAATTAAGCGAAGTCATGCACGAAGGCTAATTAGGATTCCTATCCGGGAAATCTAGAACTTCTATGACCGTGGTCCCGTAATAACGAAGTCATGCACGAAATATAATATGTACATTTCTAATGCACAAATTTTTATCAAGCCCTCTTAACTTCCGCACCAATAGAAGCTTAGTAGGTACATCGATTTACTATGGGGCTATGAATATTTAATTGAAATGCACTTTCCATTGTTTAAAAGAAGACGCTATTGTCCCAGCAGTGGGAATATGTCTGATTAGAATTGTATCGGCTGTAAATGTATGTTAAGCTTATTCAACTAAAACGTTAATTTATGAATTAGCGCAACATTTAACCATGTCCAAAACTTCCACCACGTCTTGTCATCTGCCCACACTTCACAGACTACGAGTATCAAAGCGCTGACGTAGGCCAGGCGTGCTAGAGACAAAATACATATCTTATAATCATTTTTAATCAACTGATTCACGCTTTCGCCCAGTTTTGTCTCTCTGTTGATACAATCCCAAGGTCGATTCGTCTGTGACATTAAATATCCGATGCTCTGGCCGAAGCCTCGTGTCGGACACTTTTATCTATTCGTGAACGCTTCCTTACTTATACCTAATTGGCTTTAAATTTAAACGTGATCAAGCCGCGGTGACAGTTTTATTTTGACGTAAGTGTAATATAGACACGACACGAGGATATATACGTAAATTTTTATCGAAAAATAAAATGGTTTTTAGCGTAAGATTTATAGAGAGAACTTAGACGTCGCTCAGCCTTAGCGCTGGTCACCGCCGACGTTCCTTCCTTTTCGTATTGGCCAGACATTTATTTTTTGTGTTTCGTTGTCGACAATCTTCCGGCTGTTATGGGGAGCGGCTGTTTTTTTCCTACTTACTAATATTCTATAATGAAGTTTGACAGCGAAACAGCACCAGCGATAATGGGCCACCTAATAGCGGGATAAATAAGCAGTGCATGGGTCCCCCATTGGCCAGCCCTGATGGGTGTCACAATTTTATGCCGCCCAAAGGGTTCTGACATGGCCTCCCTGCTGAAGTACGGTAACTCTTAGAACGGTAGAAGTACGGTAAACCAGTAATTGGAAATACCACAAGGCACCCATTCAAGTGCTGACCGCAGCTAATATTACTTCACCTGCTTTGCTTACCAATTAAGAACGGTTAATCAACCTTATATGCCAAGGTACATCGCAGTTCAGTAGCTTTTCAACTCCTCGCCGTTAAATGTTTTTTTTTTCTAATCTGGCAGAATATTGTAATTTCTCACACCTGCTTTACATTATGTACATTTGCCCATGTCACTGATCCTCGAGCTGCTGTGAATTATCCTGCATAAAGCATCGCAGCATCGACGCGAGTGTTGCCATGCTGCAGGGAATGAAAGCAAGCAAGAAACAGCGACAGTGATGGGCTTAGGCAGCCTTCACACCTAATTCGTAATTGATGGATAAGCATCAAGCGCGGACCATGAGAAAACCAAGAAAAAACCACGATCCCCGCTTGACGCATATCGTATCGTCTATTGTGGTTGTGGCTTGTTGGAAATCTAGTCCGAGTACGGCACCGACTTCTACCTATACTGCTCGCGGTTTCGCCCACGTTCCCGCAGGAACCATGCATTTTTCTGGGATAAAAAGTAGCCTACGTTACTAGTCCGGTTATGACTGGTCCGGTCCATAAACTATATCTATGCCATGTGTTCAAAATTACGTCGGTCCATTGGTCCGTTGCTTCGTGAAAGAAGTACTAACAAACTGACCAACAAACCTACAAATACGAAGTACTAACAAACTGACCAACAAACCTACAAATACACCATACAATATACTACAAACTACTACACCCTTATTATACTCTCTCTTGCACATCACATACTAACATGAAATGTGAAACTACATGGACACTAATACTCTTAGCGACATCACATACGATCAACATTACACCTACAACTCTAGGTCTTTCACCTACCTGTGATGTCACAAACAATCTATACAAATAAATAAAATTGAAGTGTCTGTTTGTAATATCAAAATAACAGCTTTTTACAAAATGCATATGAAAGTAAATAGGGTACCTATCACAAAACTACCATTTTAAAAAATGTTGTCTGTGTATCTGTTTATTTCGGGTAATCTCCAAAACGGCTGGACCGATTTTGACGGGACTCAACATCACTGGCAAAATCAAGCTGATGTTACAAGGAGTAACATAGGCTACTTTTATTTTAGAAAACGAATTAGGGTTCCGCGCTAAAAATAAAACCCATGAAACCCAATATCTCCGCGCGGGTGAAACCGGGGGCAACAGCTAGTCGTTAATAAAATTGCTTTTAATAAAGTAAGAGCCGACTTTTTATGTTATTTGGTAACGAGACGGGCTGGTCGTTTGCCTGATAGTAAGCATAACGCCGGCCCATAACAATTGCAGTGCCACCCAGAACTTTGAAACACAAAGGCACTGCAGTGCGCTTGTTACTCTGAGACATTAGGTATTAAGTCTCATAAGCCCAGTTATTTCACTGGATACTCTGCTCATCAAAGCGGAACACAGTAATGCTTGCACAGTACTGCTTGGCGGCAGACTTCACGAGCAAAGCGGTGGTAACAACCCAGACGGACACTCGCAGAAGAGTTAGTCCTCCCACTAACAAACACGACGACTGACTGAAAGACTTCAGCAAAGATAACCTGATAAATTAAATTTCATCGCGCATTTCTCCAACCTTAGGGCTTCTTTCATACAATATATTAAACGACCACACTTGAGATACGCCATGAAAAACAGAATCATTAAAATCGGTTGACAAATCGGGCAACACAAAAAAATAATACAGAATTGAGAACCTTAATCTTGAAGTCGGTTAAAAGGTTTAAAATCTCCAAGGTTTTTTTTTTTTTTATATACTAATAGGCTTGCGTTTGACCACTATCTCACCTGGTGGTAAGTGACGATGCGGTCGACGATAAATGATTCAGATAAATCTCCATCTGCAATGGAGGTCATGCGATCAGGTGTGATGACGTCACGCGTTATGTGCAGGGCAGCTGTCTGTGGGCAGACGGCGGCGGGCGCTGCGTGCGGCTTACGGACACGTCGCTGCTGACGCTCAGCGAGGTGGAGCGGCGTGCGCTGCAGCAGGCGGCGCTGGCCAGGCTGCACCAGATACTCGGCGTCAATATCAAGATACCTGAGGGTGAGTGCTACTACTAAGGGTACAAGGGTAAGGGGTGGGTGTGGTAGGGACTTCCAACGCTACTTTTACTGGCTTTTAGTCAGTGAAATTACTGAACTTTTAGACTTTCGCGATTCGAAAACATTATTTACTTTTAAGAACGGGACTAAATCGCGATAAAAACACAGGTTTTTATTTACCTCGACGTTTCGATCAAGGGGCATTGTTCGTGGTCACGAGAAGACACCTCCACCAGTCACCACAGCAGTCTTCTCGTGACCACGATCAATGCAAAGTCCCGTTCTTAAAAGTAAACGAAATTACTGAACTTCATTATCAGCCGGAAGACGTCCACTGTTGAACGGAGCCTCCCCATAGCCCGTTATTGGATCGGCTACTCGTCTTGCAACTGTTGCAACAGTTCCCGGCGGTTTTAAGACCTTTGGTCCTCCTATTTAGTACAGTCAAAAATGTAGGGGAGTGACTTAGGTCACCATGGTTATAATAGTACCTTATATCTCAATTTTCATGCAAACTTTGTTAAAACAAAAAAAAACAAAAATTAAAACAAACTTTTTTACTTTGCATCTGTATAATTAGAATAACTCCGAAACGAATACTACTTGTCTAGGCTCTTGAGGGCCTCTGGTGTCTTAAGGGTGTAACGTGCTGCAGTGCTACGCCTTTGTGTTTCAAAGTTCTGGGTGGCACTGCTATTTTTTGGGCAGGAAACGATCTGCCCTCTCGTTACTTTAGGTTAAAATAAAACGTAAAAAGGTTTTTACTTTTATATACTTCCGCTTTTTAGTTCAGTATTATCATATGAATTATAATGCTTAGAGACGGAATATATACCGAAACGTAAGATTTTCATGTTACTCCTCTCCGTCCAAAGGTTTTTGGAAGAAATTTCTCTGAACGGTAATAATTCAGTGACAGCAAACAATTGCAAAGTTTTATATACTGTAAAGTAAAATATGAACAACTTTAGGTTTTCACTTGGGAACCAGTCTTTATCGCGTGTAAAGCTATTTAGCACTTACAAGAATTGCAAATCCTTTCTTACAGCGCCATTTGATGGGTACTACAAAGATATTTCTTGCTTCTGCAAATCAAGATCAGACTGAACTCAATCCAATAACTGAAATGTTTTACATTAAAGTTGCAGGGATAGACAAAGTTTCTAATTAACTAAGTACGTAACACGTCATTCCGAGGACGTAGATACGCGCAGCTTCACCTCTGACCCAACTGCTACAGAATACACTAATTCACTTGAAATATTTAGTTAAAACACTGACATAATTCACATGTACACATTTATTATGTAACCTCGGACACTGAATTTCTACAAACCGTCATGACGCTGTTACGTTTTATGATTTATTCTGACAAAAATACTTGAGAACATCGCGTAAAATACGGCAGACAGGCATTACTATGTCAGAGGACACACCCCTCCACCACGTACAGTCTACCCCCTCTCTACTATACGCTTGACAGTATCCGCCTTTAAGAGCCTACTAGTCCATGGAGCGAACTCATCGGTGGGCGCGGCTAAAATGCTTGCTATTTCATCTAACATTCGTGGGACAAGATAAGACTCTGCAGCGATGAGTAGTATGAGGCTAATGCTCGCACATACACAATTACACACTCTCGTAAAGTCGCGACGAAAACCGAAAAGTCGAAAACCGGCGCGCAAAAATGTACGAATTGGCTTCTGGTGCTTGGGGTTTTACGACAAAACTACTGATTGTATTTAGTCAGACCAAAGTTATTTGAAATGTCAATAAACTAAAGCTTGTTAGTATTAACCTAATTTCTAGTTTTCGTAATCCTTTTGTAATTTATTTACTTACAAACTTGCGTTAAAATACGTGCTAAAATACAGATGTTTGAAGGCTCATTACTTTTAAGCCACTTATTTTTTTTCTGTATAATTAGCAGGCTGACCTAGATAACGAAGAGATAAATCGATATTATTCTTAATTTTGGACTTAAAACGTCAAGTAGTGGAGTAATCACCCAAGTACGGTTGTATGGAGAAAAGAACGACTAGTTCGTCCTTAACAGAATAAGTCGGACCACAAAACTAATTAGAAGTATTAGAACGTTTCCGCGAGTAGCCAGCTGAAATACCTTTCCGACTCTCCCTGTCACAATCTCATTATTCCACATCTCTTCACACCTGCACCAATAAACTGTTAAACGACGAGGACGTTATAACCGGTACTCACAAATAAACATAATAGTTGTAACACTCAATGGAATATGAGTGGTATATTAACTCATCCGCGCAGGTTACGAAACTTGGTCCTGAGCCAATGGTTCAGCATAGAGAGTGAACTTTTGTCTCTCCCGGCCATTAAAATAGCAGGAATTGTTGAAGATATGAGCGGATTTATGTGACCGATTCGCGTGGAGTAATTTATAGCAAAATATTGAGTCCTTTGGTGTTCGCCGCGTGATTGCGGCCGCGTGATACAGGGCTCGCGAGCAGTATCAAACTATCGCAACTCAAGCTAAATTCGTATCGCGTCATATTATTTTAAATATACACGACGTTAATTATTATTAGCCACCTGTTGTATGATAACTTTGGTGTACTAAAAATACAAGTTTTATTTGAACATTATTTTGGTGGGTAATATATTATTATGAAGTAGGTAATCACAGCATCAGCCCCTTACGTTTCTACTGCACATACACATAGTCACATAGATAGAGTACCACATAATATTCCACGCAGTCCCAGTGCGCCTTGGGGAGATCTCACCTGTCCTTGAATTTTATGATTCTTAAATGTGTGAATTTCTTCACAATGTGGTAAAATCACCGTTTATGAGCAAGTGTGGTCATTTGAAATTAATTATTATGTGAATTAGGTACTATAATTACTCTTAATTCTGTGATATATTAGATATAATTAAAATCCCATTATTACTGATTTTTTTAGCGTTATTCCGATAGTATGAAATTTATTTCCAATAAACTTTTTCCATTCCAGTTGGAACCACCGCAATAGTTTTTTTAGGTAGGTAGTTAGCTTGTTTTATTTATATTACTCTTCAACCAAATCTCACCTGCGGCGCAAGTACGGATCTTTTTGATCTATAAATTTCGATAAAATTGACCGTTCAAATCGATAAAGTGGGTTTTATCGACTTTTTATATAATTTATCGAACCTCGATACTATCGAAAAAAGTTATCGAATAGCTAGGTCGAATCCAAAAAGAATATAGAGCTACTACAATACTTTATCGGTACTCGCAACATTCGATAAATTTATCGGGTTTTTCGATTTGACAAATTTATCGATCCGATTTCCGTACTTGCGCCGCTAATCTTGCACTGCGAATGATGGTATTGCACACGCTAAACCTAGAACTCTGTCATAATTTTACTTTATATGTATTTCAGAACACATAAAACACGTATTTGTTAAAGTACATAATGTGCAGTAAACGGTTTATGTCGTTCCAGTCGAACGGTTTGTCGAAGTGAATAGTTTTACGAGGTGGCGACGTGTGTCATCGAAACGAGGTACTCGTCGTCTCTCCATCCTGTAAAGTTTACAATAGATGTTCTAGATTTTTTTGCGAAGATACTTTATCGAATCTAGAAGCTTCAGACTGTAACATTACCTATATATTATACTGTATGCGGCTTTGTGATTGAGTGTAGCATTTCTTTCTTTTCTCATAAATAAGAAGAACCGATAGGCCGCAGGTCCACATAGGAATCAAACAGATTTTTTAACTAATATTCATTTGAAAATCTTTATATTTAAGTACTTACTTAAAATGCTAATTACATAGCTAACCTTAAAACAGTAGGAACATCTACAAAATGTTGTGGGAACAGATAATTATCTCTCTAGAAAACTAAAATGTTTCAAAATTCTATTCTAATATTACAAATTTAAGTTTCAGTCAACGCACAAGGATATAGCACCAATAATTTGCATTTGTTTAACTTGAGGAACCGTTCCTAATGCTTCACAGTTGGTCCCTATAATAATAACAATAAACACTTATATCTCACTTGATCCTATTATCTATTGTTTGCCTGATCTTAAGTGACGAAGTACCTAGTCAAAGTTTTTAAACACCTAAGAAGCAAAAACACGTTCACGTAGCACTCAAGTGCAGCTGTTAAAATACACAGTTAGATTCTTTGTGAGAGATTCCGAACAAGATGGTGGTAACTAACCCGGCGAACTCTAGAAAACACTCTACCATGCACTTTTTCACGCCATTTCTTTTAAATAGGTATTTTTTAAACTTTCCCGAATGTTTCCGATTCAGTTATTTCGATCAACTTAAAGCTCTCTCACCCCATATTGTTGTCACGCGTAGCAGTTAACCCTCAACTGGCGTCGTGACAAATATGACCCACATCCCACTTGAAAGCCGGTAAACACTTAAGCCTACAGGTGACTGGCTATTAATACATTGACACATATGACGCGATATGCGGTTCTATTTTCAAAATGGCCACATGCTTAGGGCTGACCAAAATTCATAGAATATTTATTATAATAACTCATATTTTTAGAGTCGAACGAATAGAGAATGAACATAATAATAATAAGTTCTTATAAATTGGTTTTGCTACCGAAACCAACACCACATTGTAAAAAGATATAAGAAAAAATCTATCTGCTGGCTTCTTCAAATTGTTATTTCGCCATTCTGACAATACTATGCTTATATTTGTATATTTTAACTCTAGTTCAAACACCTATGGATTAATCAACGCTTGTTATATTATAACCTAGTGATTATATCATAATTAATTATTTTTCTTGACTTGAATGATTTTAACTAAACTTATACATTTAAGATATTATACTTTTAATAATAACAATAATTTATTTCGATCAACAAGGATCATATTATAGTTAGTAACAATAAAATAAAAATTTAGGCTAAGTTGTTAGTATATATTAGAGTCAGTTCAATCAAATGTCAATAAAAATGAGATTAAGATTCTTTATTTCTCTAAAGAACAAAGTACATAATTCACTTATACATTTATTGTGACGGATATTAATTAAATTGAAATTGTTACACCATAATTTCGAAGTGTTCTACATAGCATTAAGACAAAAACGGGTCTATTCGCGCTTAAATAAAATCAAAACCTAATATTACCTATGTTCTACATAGTCTGCAATGTATAGATGGGCTGGCTGGGGTCAACCCTAGCCACGACATGCGGTTCTATTTTCAAAATGGCTGGTAGCCGCTCGAAACACGCGTTACGCAAACCGTGACGTCACCGAGACGTCATCACTGACGGCGACCGGTGGCCCTCGGTTGATACAGGTTAAAAAAATAGTATGGGAAATAGAGTTTGACTTTTTTTCATTCATTTTACAACAGTCCGTCTCTCTCCCGAATAGTGTGAATACATGCTAGTCATATAAGTTGAATGAATGTAGCATTCAACTTATTTTTTATGATATAATTCTAGGGTCAGTGATGATGGTGCCTTGCGAATTCAAGAGTAAGCAGAGTAAGTTTCACTTTTTGAAATAGAATAAAATATATAAGAAATAAAAGTTCTGTTAAAAATTAAAAAAAATATAATTTATATTTAATTTAAACGTTTTAGTAGGTACTATTACTGGTAGTGGTTTATACTACGTAGCATAATAACTTCTTTATGCCGCGTTTCCATTATGCAAGTATAGCCTGCAGGCAAGGTGGCAACTTGAGTAGGTAGTGGAAACCTAAACATGCATGCAAACTGCTAGTTGAATACAGGTATTTTTGAGCTTGTATACGCGTCTGTCGCTTGCGTGCAAGTGTTTTAGTTTTATACAAGATGCTACTTGCATGCGCAAGTGTCAGCAGTCGTATGTTTAGCATTGTGAAGGAATGCTGTCATCCATGACAAGAACACTTGCAAGCAAGTAAATACTTGCATGCGAGGTGCAAGTATCATAGTATCGTGTTTCCAATTCAAGTAACTTACACGCAAGTGTGACGTCAGGCCTGCATGCAAGTACTTGCATAATGGAAATGCGGCTTTAGAACAAATAAGCAAATGCTTTCTTTGTCAAAAGACAAAATGAAGTATGAGACACCAATAATATCAGCAACGTGTACAGATAGACTTGGCAAGCTGTTTTTATTTATTGACTAGCTGCTGCCCGCGGTTTCACCCGCGCGGAGATATTGGATTTTATGGTTTTTATTTTTTTACGCGGAACCCTAATTATTTTTCTAAAATAAAAGTAGCCTAAGTTACTCCTTATAACATCAGCTATCTGCCAGTGAAGGTCCCGTCAAAATCGGTCCAGCCGTTTCGGAGATTACCTACCCGGCACAAACAGACAGAAGGACAATAATTTTAAAAATGCTTGTTTTGGTATAGGTATAGTATAATATATATACTTTCGTAAGCATTTGGTAAAAAGCTGTTATTTTGATATTACAAACAGACACTTCAATTTTATTTATTTGTATAGATACCAAATCAAGTACATGTACTTCCACCTTATCACATGATATAAATAATATGTTAGCTGAGTTTATTGCGAATGTGTGCGTGGGCCTTATAGCTTTTGTCTCATGTTATGTCACATAAGAATATATTTATAACTGAAGACAATGCTTTATAGATCATATACTTCACAATTATTGTAATTTATAGTTATTTTCTATTTCTGTCGGACACAAAGTACTAAAATATAAGTTTATTTTTGCTACAGTCAGAATATTTACGTTTTATTTTATTGCTAGAACAACTCAGCCGTGGATATCACCTGCTTTAGTAAATTTTGTTTATTGTTTTCAAATTAGTTCGTCCCGCATTTAAATGAAACTTAATTTGATTTATATCATAGATAAGTGAAGTTTTAACGATACCTACTGAAATGTGAATTATGTTGAGGTAAACTTTGTGACCGCGTACTAAGAATAATAGTAAAGTACTGGAAAACTAATGGAGTAGTGTCTGGCGGACGATCAGACACTCAACCATGCGCCATCCTTTTACGGTTGATATCCCTCCTATACGCAATAAGCTAATTGCTTCATCCATTATAATACGCACTGCTAAGAAGTGGAATTCGTTGCCAGCCTCTGTGTTTCACTATAAATACAATCTGGGTGTCTTCAAAATGATAGTGAACAGGTACCTTCTGGGCAAGCGTGCTAAACCTTCGACCGCATCGTCACTTACAATCAGGTGAGACTGCGGTCAAACGTGAGCTTATTGAATGTAAAAAAGCAATCGCTGCAAAGCGAAGTCTGTTAGATAAAGCCACAGCTTGTAAGCTAAAAGAAAGATATCAAGAATTTCGCGGCTTGCATGCACTTTGCCTTAATTTTGCAATAAAAATCTTTACCTACGTAAATCTTCTTATTTAGGCGTCTTAGATATCCTGTGTTGTAGAGTATATTCGTTTAGACTTTAGTTTATTGATTACTAGCTTCTGCCCACGGTTTCACCCGCATTCTCACAGGGACCGTACATTTTTCCGGGATAAAAAGTAACCTATTAAAGTATTCTCCCGTTCATAAACTATATCTAGGCCAAAAATCACGTCGATCCGTTGCTCCGTTGCTGCGTGAAGGATGGACAAACCAACAAACATACAAACCCTTTCGCATTTAATATACTACGGATTCTCGAGTTGCACCAATCGCAGTTATACTCTTACTATAAATAATTAAAGACGAATGTCTGGCATGCGTGATGCGATGCGCTATTGTCAACGACACCTGACTCGCCCGTTACATTTTTGTGTTGCAAAGTGGGTTAGAATCCCGCAGCCGGCGTATGTTTGCAAAACAAAAATAAACACGTGCAACACTGGCGACCGCATCGTATATGTAACATCACTACTCAGTAGTTGGGCAGAATTTAAACTAAGGTTTAGTCTATGTACCTTTGTTTATAAATAAATAAACATAAAGTGGAGCCGCACATGAGGCCATCGAACGCGGCTTCTAATGCGTCCACAAGCTGCGGACAAGATTTTTCATACATTTTATATGGGGTCGGGGCTGCACACTGGGCGTTCGAATGGCCGCGTCCGAGCCACAAGCGAAGGCAGTGTTCGCGTATGTGAACGATAATTTATGGGCAGGACAGTAAAATAGGCTTTTTATCCCGGAAAAATGCATCTCTATGCCGCGAAACCGCGAGCAGCACCTGGTTTCTAAATCTAACTAAACACAAAGGGTCTTACCACAAAAAAATTAAACACACGTTAAACCTGTGTTAATCATTGTTTAACGCCTAAACATGCCTTAGTCGCACTATTAAATATGAGCAACCACAAATCCTGATTTAAGTAATGTCTAACCATTGTCTAACACAATTCTGTGGTGACATTTCTAATCATTTTTGACTTTTATCTTTAGACGCTGTCTAACTAAACAGGCGATTAAAAATGTTTTTTTTGTGGTAACACTAAAAAGTTTTAAGCAACCGCAAGCTTCCACGTTCAACACAACCAGAATGCACGTATTGCATGAATCTGCGAACTGACGCGATGGCAGGCGCTAAATAAGCGCATCGTCGGCCTCTCAAAATAATGCTTTAACAACAAACAAACACATCACGGGTATGTAATAAACGCGCGAGAGGTGTGTCCGTAGGTGGCGTATTTCGGGATTGATATAAATCGGTTATTCGTCAATTGGCGTGCGGAAATAACCAAGATCGCAGAAATTGTTGGTGTATTTCGGTTTATCTGTGCTGGGGATTTGTGGAGATTCTTGGTAGATGCTTTGGTGTATGATAGATGTATGTACGAGATACTTATGGACATGCGTAAAGTTAGTTCATCAATGTTCAGTCACTGATACTTAAACTACGCTCGGTGGTTTTAAAGTTTCCACGGGTAATGCGCTTCGGATATGATGACGACAAGTTATGATCTTTCGTCGAAGTAGCGGCGCAAGTACGAAAGTCGGTTCGATAAATTTGTCGTACCGAAAAACTCGATAAATTTATCGAATGTTGCGAGTACCGAAGTCTGATCGTAAAGTATTGTAATAGCTCTATATTCTCTTTGGATTCGACCTAGCTATTCGATAACTTTTGTCGATTGAATTGAGGCTCGATAAATTATACAAAAAGTCGATAAAATTCACTTTATCGATTTGAACTGTCAATTTTATCGAATTTTATCGATCTAAAAGATCCGTACTTGCGCCGCAGATGTTTACAGAAGTACTTACTCGCAAAACTATTAAGGATCGACTACTTTTATTTACTAGCTAAGTAATATTTGAATTCTTTAGTTTTCTGCGATTATCCCTACTTTTAAAGGTTTTATCGCGTATTATTTAATTAATAATTATAACACACATTTATTTCAGGATTACATCTATGAAATAATTAACTTCTAGACTGAAAAAGAATCTTTATTTGTACGTTTAACCATCATTACGTGAAGCAAGATGGTTTCACTAAGGGCGCCGGAACACAGCACTTCTTTAGTTCACAACTCCATTTTAGTAGAGGTCGATAGTTGTTACGGTACAGATATATATTACATCATAATGTAGAATACTTTCAATTTCATTGATACCATAGCTAAATAATATACGTAGTAAGGTTAGTTAGTTTTTGCGTTAAAAATCTTTTTAACACAAATACTATATAGGATAAGCTTTTGTACGTTTACGTTGCCTTGTTAGTATGTAGGACCTATATACTACAATATAATAATATTTATTATGCGAGTTATTCAGGTCATTTAGAAAAAAATAATAAAGGGAATGCGTATTTGATTTCGCGAAAGGTAATTTTGCCCATATGTCTTGGGACACCCTAATGCAGGTAGTCCTTCAGGTTCTCTTATGTGCTATCATTTACTATCGGCTGATTATTATAACTGTAATTGATTTTCTAGTACTAATAATAGTAACTGTACTACTTACGTTTACACACATTTTATGGGTAAATTTCGATTTAATTTAAAGCGAAAAACTTTCACAAATGTTAACACTAGACGAGCGCGATGTAGAATCGCTTTGAAAATATAATTTATATTTCATTTTTACGACGGATACCCTACTTTCCGCAGTCCTGGCGGAATTAATGTCGTGACATTAATAAGTGTTGATTTTGTTGATGACTAGAGTTGTTTACTTTGTGACTCATGGAAATATTCGTAGTACTTGTAGAGCTTCACGCGATTGAAAAGATAATTACAATGGTAGTGTAATGGTCCACCGATCCTGACCGAACCTTACTTGTGATTCAGAATACTATAATGAGCTTGATCTTATCTGTGAAGGAAAATATCGTAATTTATTGACTTTCGGTCAACGAGAAAATTTTAGATAAAATTTCGGGTATTTTCTAGCGTTCGCATGGCTCGCTGCATCCCTAATCCATGTGTTCTTCCAGCAGAGCAAGTACGGATCTTTTCGATCGATAAAATTCGATAAAATTTACAGTTCAAATCGATAAAGTGGGTTTTATCGACTTTTTATATAATTTATTATCGAGCCTCGATACAATCGACAAAAGTTATCGAATAGCTAGGTCGAATCCAAAGAGAATATAGACTATACTACAATACTTTACGATCAGATTTCGGTACTCACTCGGTATTCGATAAATTTATCAATTTTATCGATTCCACAAATTTATCAATCCGACTTCCGTACTTGCGCTGCAGGCCCTATATAATCAATGACTATACTAGGTACTTACGTACCTAAGATTCAGCTTGTTGAAGATTGTCGGAGCAACTGAGTATTTCATGGTTGCTAAAATCCTTGAAACATAACTAGACATCAATTATATGTGGCCGTCAAGTTCGTTCGCGATACGTCGGTCGCTTAATCCAGCGGGAGATGACAGATTTGCAGTGCCTGAGGGGATGTAACGCAATAAAAACATAATTAAACATACGAGTCACGTTAATGTCATATTGTAACGATTGATCGTGTTGGAATGAATATCATCGCACAAAAAAGGCAGCACAAAATTAGAAGAAAAAAATTTGGAAAGATAGGACCAAAGCAGGTTTGCTTCTAATGTTTATACTACTAGCACCGATATACCAAGGTGAGGTGATTCAAGGTTTACCAACGAAGACCAAATAAAACATTCATGGATGTAAAAGTATAGTACGCGTAAAGAAACACAGTAATGCGGCGTTCTTTCCTCTAGCTATTCCAAAGGTGACATGGCGTGATATAAAATCTGTTTTGCTACTTAGCAACACATTGTGTACGAACGTAATGAGTTAGACTCGGAGCTAGTGTTCGAATTAAAATATAAATAACTCAAAATGCGCGGCGTCGCCCACAGAGTGTCACCGCGAGTAATTACATCCTAGACTTATCTCTGATCGCAACAGCCGGGTTATTGCGAGATGTTCGAAGCAAATCTGACCAGCTAGATTACACTTCAACCGGGTGTCGTACAAACTGGTCTGCGCGTGGATGATCGCTTACTGCTAAGCTTACTAATAAACGATGAGCTAGATTACACTTCAACCGGGTGTCGTTCGAACTGGTCTGCGCGTGGATGATCGCTTACTGCTAAGCTTACTAATAAACGATGAGCTAGATTACACTTCAACCGGGTGTCGTTCGAACTGGTCTGCGCGTGGATGATCGCTTACTGCTAAGCTTACTAATAAACGATGAGCTAGATTACACTTCAACCGGGTGTCGTTCAAACTGGTCTGCGCGTGGATGATCGCTTACTGCTAAGCTTACTAATAAACGATGAGCTAGATTACACTTCAACCGGGTGTCGTTCAAACTGGTCTGCGCGTGGATGATCGCTTACTGCTAAGCTTACTAATAAACGATGAGCTAGATTACACTTCAACCAGGTGTCGTTCAAACTGGTCTGCGCGTGGATGATCGCTTACTGCTAAGCTTACTAATAAACGATGAGCTAGATTACACTTCAACCGGGTGTCGTTCAAACTGGTCTGCGCGTGGATGATCGCTTACTGCTAAGCTTACTAATAAACGATGAGCTAGATTACACTTCAACCGGGTGTCGTTCAAACTGGTCTGCGCGTGGATGATCGCTTACTGCTAAGCTTACTAATAAACGATGAGCTAGATTACACTTCAACCGGGTGTCGTTCAAACTGGTCTGCGCGTGGATGATCGCTTACTGCTAAGCTTACTAATAAACGATGTCCCGCCTGAGCGTTTTGCTTCGACTTTTATGTTCGGATAAAGCATTTTGCCAGCATTTGGACTGATTCCACCACGCCATATTCGTTTTTTTTTTTAAATTTTGCTGGTAGGTTTGGTTGATCTCTATCTCGCCTGCTATACGATAATGGCCTATGCGCTAAAGCTAGATTAGGCTGGATGGTCTCTTGCTGTACGCAAGAGGGTATTCATAATCATTTTTCTTGGAGAGCAACAGAAACGTCCTACCACGATATCGTTCACGCTCTTTACATTTATCAAAACCTCAAGCTCTTTGTAGAACAGCCAACGCTCTCATTCCCAAAGGTGATACCTAGCATTTCTTTTTTATGTTATTTGGTAACGAGACGAGCTGGTCGTTTGCCTGATGGTAAGCATAACGCCGGCCCATAACAATTGCAGTGCCACCCAGAAATTTGAAACACAAAGGCCTGCGCGGCACTGCCGTGCGCTCGTTACCCTGAGACATTAGGTATTAACTCTCATAAGCCCAGTAATTTCACTGGCTACTCTGCTCATCACACTGGAACACAGTAATGCTTGCACATTACTGCTTGGCGGCAGACTTCACGAGCAAAGCGGTGGTAACAACCCAGACGGACACTCGCAGAAGAGTTAGTTCTACCACTAAAACTCTTTGTAGAACAGTCAACGCTCTCATTCCCATTCGGTGATGCCTAGCTTGCACTATAAAGGAGCAAAACTGCAGTGGTAATGTTAAAGTTTTAGGCTACATGCTTTCGTCACGAGTTCCCAGCTCCGAATGTGCCGGATCAATCAACGGGCGGCGCGTGACGCGTGGGGGCGGAGATCTTATCAGCCTCGCGCTCTCATCTGAATACTTACTGTTAGTGAGTGTTAGTGATTCATTGCAGTCTGCACTCGCCATCAAACTGATCTATCATCGGTGGCGGTTTACTAATCTCTGGCTGCTTTATTCTGGGTGGAATGACAACTGTTATAAATGCAGCACACTCTACTCTACTACACTCGTATCTTGTTAAGAAATCAATATTTATAGGAGCAAATGAACAAAGGAGTTATGGATTTTTAAAATGTTACCTACAGCCAGGATTTATTGTCTTTGCCTACAGCTATAGATTAACTGTATTATATTGCGCCTGTCCGTGCCCAGCGCTTTCATAATTGAGACAAGCAAGTGACGTTATAAGGGGTGAAACTTTTGACACGTTTGTTTCCTACCCGGTTAAGCATCTGAAACGGAAGGCAATTCTCAAGCGTCTAGCAAGGAGAGCCACTTGACACAAGTTCAAATTCCGGTAGCGAACATTTTTGAGATGTTTTTATTTACAAAATATACAAGACTTAGGATTCGGCTTCTGATTGTCTCTTGTATATTAAAAAATAATAGTTAAGACCTCACGTCTAGAATCAGAAAGCTGATTACCCGTCCACCTATCAGTGGGAAAGTGTTGTTGGTGGACGTGTCGTGATCCGTTTTTGTGTTGCGCCAGTATCACTTTTTTTATTGACAAAGGAAACAAAATCCTATAACACTAGTTGAAAACCAGTGATTAATGTATAATATAATGTATAATATTAATAATGTATAATACTCAATGATTGGCAATAGAATAATATTTTTATTTCTACTAACGTTTTGAGTTCTGTTTTATTTCTTTTTTGTGTCGTTGATAAGTTTTGAATATTGTTAAGTACAATAAATCTATTTAAGTTCTTGTTAAACATAATATCAAACAAGAGAAAATATTACACAGGTTCAACATATACATTACTAGCAGACCCGGCCACGCTTTGCTGTGGCTAAGGTTTTTGTTATATTACATATCACCTAGTAAACTATTCAAGGGAAACCAGTCACCAGTCATGGGGACCACCATGCTTTTTTACACAGATGCCATTTGTAAAAAAACATGGCGACCTCCATGATTGATTTTCTACTACCGTTTCCCATGAATAGTTTACTACTCAACAAATAATTTGCAATAAAATAATATTGCGGCTATACATTGAGATTTAAGCTATCCTATCTTTTAAGTTAGATCAAACTGCACGCGGTGTGCAAATTTGATTAAAGTCGGTTAAGTAGTTTAGGAGTCCATCGCGGACAAACAACGTGACGCGTAATTTATATAATATATTAAGATTTATTATACCACATACTTATATATTATTACCAGGAAATAATTTAAATAAATTATGAGACTACAAAGGAGAAATTTAAATAATTCTCCTACTTCCTAATAAAATATGACATTTTAAATGATATAAAACGTATCTGGAGTAGACGACATAAAACTAAACAAACCGTAAAGTCAGAACGATGACTTTGAAATGGGTTGACACTTCCTTAATCATTAAAATACAATATTACTATTATTATGAAGACGGGTGTTTTAAATTATATTTTATTATCATAACATCCCTAATCCTAACTACCTGTCGTAAGAATATATATCAAGATATATTTTATACGCTCAATTTATACTCATTTATGAAGAACGTGCGACACCAGAATGTCATAAAAATATTACAAGAAATGTTTTTGTGGAGTACCACCACTTTACTCGTGTAATCCATATGTTTCTTTTTTATGAACAAAGATTAAATACCTAGTAACTCAGAATATAAAGAGCACTGCAAGGCTCTGTAAGACTATGTAGACAAAGTGAGGTAGCCAGGGCCGGATTAACCATGTCGGGGCCCCTAGGCCATGCACGTTTCGAGCCCCCTTTTCTAACCATAATGCTAATAATTTGAAATGCGTTCTCAAATGTACTGAAATGTGACGATATGATATAAAAAACAACGCAATATTAATAATATTGTCATTGAGGGTTTGTTAGTTTGTTACATACAAATCTTCAAATTTAATTTTCACCCGAAGAAACATTTTCATTTTTTACGGGGTGCGGGGCCCCTTGTCTTTGCTGGGCCCCTAGGCGGTTGCCTACTTTGCCTTATGGTTAATCCGGCCTTGGAGGTAGCGGTCAAACGCAAGTCTATTTACTATAAAAAAGTTCTTGGTGGCACAACATTTTTTATGGGCATGTTATGCGGCTTACTACCAGAAAAACGACCTGCTATCAGAAAAACCACCTGCTCAACTCGTCATATTGTAGTATAAAAAGGAGATATCATTGTGACATAGCAAAAAAGTGACGTCGCTACCCTTCCGTCACGGCTTACCAGTGACCATTCTCTGGCGAATTGTGAACGCTGCGAGCTGCCTTTGCCAATAAATAATGGGAAGTATTACAAGCTGGCAGTGTTACAATAATTTTAAAGTCACCGAGTGCGACGTCACATCGCAAAAAAGAGGCGTTGTGGCGGGTTATGTCGCCAATTCTGGCGTTGGAGTGTGGCACGGTGAATATGTTATTATGTGTAGTTGTAGCTACGTGAATTCAAAACAACAGTATGGTTTCTTTAAAATCTGTCCTTTTTTGTAAAATTTAATTTAAGTACCTAGTTAGTAATTTATTAAAAAGCCATAGAACCATAGTCAAAGGCCTGGCTCCGTGACAGACGTGTACCGCGAATCGCGCTCATTTCGTTCCCTACATATTCGCATAAACCTACAATAAAATGCCTCGAAGTTGTGGTGTTTGACTGCTTGAATAATGATCACTTGAACCCAGAGATTTCACTTTGAAAGGACCTACCAACTGATACTAAAAATACCTAATAGTACCTAGATACATACTGAAATCAATTTTATCAATCAATTCTGTATGTATCTATTTAGGTAGTTTTGTTTTAATATATGTATATGTCCCAAAGGCATTTTGATTTTTCACTGTAATTTATGAGTAACAGTGAAAAAAACTTACAGTAACAAAAAACAATAAATAAGTGATAGAAAAATTTGAGATTGAACTTTAGGCATTGTGGCAGTAAGGTTTATTTTACTTTGATTCTAGTCCATTCGGTTACAGTCTTCAGTTCCAGCTGTACCTAGGTACTCAAAGGGTGCCGTGTTCATATACGACACCGAATACTCTTTTACCTATAAGTACCGATTGGACTAGCGAATAAAGAAATTTTTAGCCATTCTGGTGATAGGTACATGACAGCCCTACAATGTAGGGCCATTGTAGGGTCAATGACCGGCCATCACGAGGTATCATCATGTGGGATGGTGATGTTATGTGTTACATGTTTTCCACATTTTTCTACGAAGAGAATGAACTTGATATTCGTTTTCAGTTATAGCTTGTGTTCAATTGGCACCATAGAGCGCGAACATGAACTCTCGGGCGCAATTCTCTATCAAAACAGGTGTCGGGTGACTAGGTTTGTTTTCAATGTCTGCGGAATTTTTTTCCTATTTTTAAAATAGGTACTCTGCTTAAATCTATTTTAACGATTGGTTAAAATAGCTTTTCCTTGAATAAAAACAGGAGAAATTATGACGTGGAAAAACTAAATCCTATTGCAATTTTTAATAGTCGTTATTTATTAGTACGAGAAGACAAAAGTGTCAAGAAAAAGAGAGTTTAGAGGAGGCCATTATGAGCGTAAGCAAGAATTTAGAAAAGAACAAACATAGTGTTAGGTCACTATCTCAGTGATCGAAGATGGTAAATACATTAAACTGAGAATAGCTCGCTCTCAAGAGCAGCTTCAGGAACAGCGTATAACCTTCTTGTAGCTAGTCAAGTAAGAAACTAAAGATAAAGCATTTGAAGATACTACTACAAACCTTTGTAGCACTAGATTACATTGTAATTTGTATCTTTTACATTGTTTTTTTAATGTAGTTTTAAGACAAAGAGTTTTAAATACATAAAAAGGAGATTCTCAATTCGATTGTATTTCGTTTTTATGTTTGTTACCTTAGGACTCCGTAGCTAGCTAGATATACCCTATATAATTTGTGCTACATACGAGTATATAGTAATCTGTGCTCCGTAGCTAGCTACATACAAGACATAATTATATACTCAATATATACTAATCTGTGGAACTCCGTCATTTATAAACCGATTTGGAAATATATTTTTTATTTCAAAGGATTAACTTTCAGATTTGTCCCATAGAAACTTCATCAATATCGGTCCTGTTGTTTGCCATTGAAATTTCCCGTTTTTTTACTTGTTTCTGTATATCCACCACAACATTACATAAGAAAAATGTGTGTTTAGTATAAAATGTAAAGCGACGTCTTATTTCCAGAGAACACGACGGTAACGTCGACGAAGCCGAAGCGGCGCGCCTATCTGCTGAAGCGGAAGGCGCTCACCACCGGCTTCTTCGATCAGAGCCGGACTAAGGACGCCGACAAGGAGAAAAGTGAGTCTTTAAAGTTTTAAGCCAATAATTAATGTTAAGTACAAACCTGGTAAAAAATAATTTTAAAAATTCAATAGAGCTGCGCTTTACAAGTCATGACTTGAATAGAGCTCGGCAACGTGCATGTTTTTAAAGAGTTGACGCGGGCAACGAAAACGAGTTACATTTTTTCTAGAACACGAAAGCTACGTCAATGTAGACAAGCTACGTTGCTACACATCGTAGAGGTCACCGTAGTGCATAAAAATGTTACCTATTTTTTCTAGAACATGAAAGCTACGTCAGTGTAGACAAGCTAAATTGCTACACATCGTAGAGGTCACCGTAGTGCGTGAAAAAAGTTACCTATTTTTTCTAGAACACGAAAGCTACGTCAATGTAGACAAGCTACGTTGCTACACATCGTAGAGGTCACCGTAGCGGATCGTAGCGTTGTATCTTACAGTAGGCATAAGTCTTACTGGGGGTCTCTAAACACCCAATTGACATTTCTAAGGTTGTGACCGTTGACAAAATACGCCATAAATAAGTTCAGCCTTTTGAACTCTTCAAATCCCCTCAATATTGGGCTCACACGATTCATTTTGATGAGTCCAATAGATTGCACTTGTTGTGACCTAGCTAGGTACCATAGCCTCAAGATAAAAATCTGTCGCCGAGCTCCTATCAATTTGTTATCGAAGTCGCAATTGACAAGATTTTGCACCAGTCGCTAACTAGTTTTAACCATTTTCAACTTTTAAACTTAAACCTGTTGAGGCAGTGGTCAGCTCAAATGTTTTAAACAAGAAAAAAGTAGTCTAATAACCTAACATATTACTAGTTTTTTTATTGTCTCGAGTACCTACAACACGCTAGCTGTCCGCGGTTTCATTTGCGTGGAGATTCGCGCAGTAACCGACCATTTCTCCGAGAAAATTAACCTATGTATAAAACTCGGGCCCAAAAACTGTCTCTATGATAAAAATTAACCTATGTACACTCGGGCCCAAAAACTGTCTCTATGATAAAAATTGACCTACACTCGGGCCCAAAACTGTCTCTATGATAAAAAGTAACCTATGTACACTCGGGCCCAAAAATTGTATCTATGTTAAAAATCACATCGATCTGTGGCTCCGTTGCTGCCACAAAGAAGGACGTACCAACAAACACGCTTTCGCATCTATTCAAATAAATAAAATTGAAGTGTCTGTTCGTAATGTCAAAATAACAGTTATTTACTAAACGTATATGAAAGTATATACGGTAGTTGTAACAAAACACATTTTTTCGTCGGTTTGTCTGTTTCTTCTGGCTAATCTCCGAAACTGCTGTACCGATGTTGACGGGACTTTCACTGGCAGATAGCTGATGTTATAAGGAGTAACTTAGGCTACTTTTATTACGTGGGCGAAGCAGCGGGGCTCAGCAAGTTTATTATATGTAGGGTGTAGGGATAGTTATACCACCTTAAACTAAACAACTTTTTAATTAATGTACTATGCAATTCTCGCATTATAACCGTTGATATTGTTTAATTTAACAAAAAATACTAGCTTCTGTTTTAATGGGAATTCAAATTTACTACTATATTTATCTTATTTAAATATTATTATTCTTTCTTTAAATTTCTACAAGGCATAAAACTAATTCACTTCGCAAGGCCAACTAAATACACAGTTAAAACTAATTTAATTTAACAATACTTTTACACCTAGCGTCCACCTTTGATCACGCGAAACATCAAACGTCTATACTGACAGGTCTAATTAACAAGTCGAATAAACCTTAACAGATCCGTACATTACGTAACTACATATGTTAATATATGTTAACATGCGTCTTAATATATGTGAACATATATTTTCTAATAAATCTGCGGGGAAGACAGTTTCACGAATCGGCCTGATGAGTATATCATAATGATTTAGAGATGTTTATAGAGCTGCAGTTTTAACATTGCTTCTGTTTCTCGGTTCTATTTGTTTTGATGGAGTTACCTTGGTACTGTGTTTGTTAGATGTTTTCATTTTGTTTAGTACTGTTATTAAATATGATTCGATTTTATTTTGCGTGAGAGGTTTGCGTGGATTAAGAACGAACATCGAATTGAACTTTGGATACGAAACACTTTCATAGTAGGAAAACTGCGATCCGTCAACGGAAGCTTCGACGTTCGATTTACGGAGTTAGGACCCTGTTTATCTTGAATGGTATTGCAGCGACTCGTTACGGAAGGGCGCATTGTTGAAAAACAACACACTACTATGATGGCGATACAATGATTTTATGAGCTGTGTCCTTTTTAACACACTTTTATTAGCTTCACTTGTAACTAACTAACAAATAAACCAAACAAATAAACCAAACAAATAAACCAAAAATAATGAAACACTTTGTGGCAAGTTGTCGGTGAGTTGTAACACCCCAACTCTTTATTAGAGTTAAATGAAGTGTTAGTGTGCGAAACTGCAGCTCACCCTCAAACAACTTCTAGCCATCCATACAAACGTTGCTTTTCGTACGCTGCCAAAACTGACAGTCTTTTCTTGTTCTTTGGAGGGCACGTTTAACAGGTGATAAGTCCATAACTAGTCCATACTAGTCTAAACATTTTAATAGAAGGCGAAATGGACAATTCATTACTTTTATTTATATTTTTTAGCCCTGGCATAATAATGTATGGATCCTCTTTTATTTCGCTTGTTATACAAAGCACACTGTTATCTCCCGATCAGTGTCTAATGTACATCGCGAGTATTGTACCGTATCATGTCGCATGGTAACCTAGAAACCGGGCTAAAAACCAGTCCTGGCAATATTTCAAATTCTACACTCACTTTAATGACTAAAATAATATTAAATATGAATATTTGAAAATAGTTAGCGCCGTACCGGACACGTGTACACAAACGAGTAAAAATAGTGCGTTCAGACTTCGTTGTACGTGAAAAGTATCCGTCATCGCCCCCCAATATATTGTTTTGCTGACTACCAACATAAACATACAAACGACCTACCCGACGGTACTTTTTAAACCTTATTCATCGACGGATAGAGTTCAAAGTTCTTAAACATTTCGATGTAAGTTTCATTGGTTGGAGAAGCGGTTTATTGCCATCTTTTTTCTATATCTCGAGTGTCTTTGGAGTACAAATGGGCCAGTGAGTCAGGTTCAGCTGCGGTGGTATTCGGGTGTCGAGCTCGGGCGGTTAGAATCTGAGAACGTGCGTGTGAGACTGTCGGACCAAGTCAGGGGCGGAGCTTGATTTATATAGGTACTCATTGTACGAACTACTAATATAATTTAATAGGTACTAACTATATAATAATTTCCTTTGCTGATGGATTGTGTTGGTTTGATGTTCCTACATTCAATTCAAATTCCTACAAGCAAAAGTTTGCATTTTTGTTGAAGAAAGCAGAATCTCCTAACTGCGTTGACTGTGGTGTCATCGTCTTTTACAGTATAAACTTTTACTAAATTTAATTTTGAATCACTAAATTATAACTGTTCTATCATAAATCAACTTTATGATTGCATCTCTTCATTCATACGTTCATATTTATAAGAGCAAAATCTGTCATTTCTTTAAAAAAAATGGGGTAAATACATATAAAAAGCTTTTCATCGGACCTTGTACCGATGTTTATAACTTCACTTACATTCTGTTTACATTATACTGAACTTGATCCAATTCCAAGTTCCTCAAACGTGCTTCACACGTTTTGATTTTCGTTATCAAAAATTATTTAGGTCATGTTTGTTTTCAAAGAATTTTTTCACGAATTGGAGCCACGAAATAAGTGTAAGGTAAGGCCCCAGGGGCCTTACCCCGTAAATCGAACTTCGAAGCTTCGGCTGACGGATCGGTATTTTCCTACTACGAAACACAAAATGTCAAGGGCAAAAATGGAATCGAACGTTGGATCCGAAACACTTTCATAGTAGGGAAACTGCGATCCGTCAGCCGAAGCTTCGACGTTCGATATACGGAGTAAGGCGCTTGTCTAAAACGCGGTCCCCGTTTGCTAACATACCTAGCATGTCAGATATAAACATACAAAAGTGCCAATTCAATTATCTATTACGATATTCACCACATTTATGAAAAAATACTTAAGGTTGCAAGATCTTCAACGTTTAGTGCCATGTGTGCTAATGAGCCTGGCTGATAAAGACTATAACGGTTGAACAATGTTTTGCCTTTGTTGTACTATGATCATTCCAAACCGAATGGAATATCTGATCAGTCTTTATTAGTATGGTTGTAAGTATATGTCGTGTGTACAACAATATTATTATTACATTATAATATGTGTTTTATAAAACATTGTAAAAAAATCGCCCAATGTTATAGTACGTTTTCGACATTGGCTTCTACTAAGAAATGTTGTAAGTCAGTGTAACGGTTACGTATTGTATTGTCTTTTTTAACTTCCTATGACAAAAGAACAACGTATTTTGTGCTAAAGCACGTAAGTACCTATACAGCGTTTAGCATCGCATGTAATGCAATATAACATAAACAAAAATTTCATGCCAACATAAATGATATATTATTTTATGTGTTTTTTACATCCCGCAGAATCAAAAGTCGAACTATGTTTGTCGCTCCCACGCCGTCTGTCACCGCTTCCGCCGCTCGCTTACTTCCTAGCCCAACTCTGCAAATATTCTGAAATTAGTCATATAGCAGTAACAAGGTTGTAACAAAAAATATCGCGCGAAAACTATTGGATATTTGTGACTCACCACTCAGGAATGCTTTTGTCGCTAAGGTTAGAAAAATCTTGAATGTAAATATCATTTTGTTTACAGTCAGACTTGCCAAAATATAAGATGGATAATATACAAAAGTAACAATTTTGCTACAAAAAATATTTGGGTTAGATAAAAAAAATACTACATACTTCTAAAAATAGTGTTGAGTATTTTTTTATCGATCGATTCCTACAACTCGTATCAGGAAGCGACTTTTGATAGGCTTCGCGATCGATTTAATTTGTTCAAGTAATAGGATGGTAAAAACAACAGGCGCCATCGAAGCATTTGTTTCTTTAAATAATGGCAATACACAACAATTAAATCATTTTTATAAAAGTCAAATCGACGTTAATTGCCTGATTGTGCTATTAAAATGATTTATTGGGCAAAAACCAGGAAATTCCATATGTAACGGCTTTCAAACTAGCTTCGTTCCAATATTTATCAGCTCATTCACATGAAAAAAACTTTTATTACTTCTGGCGACACTTTCAGCCGACTGCGGTGTAAAATCGAAATAGCCATAGGTTATGCACGGCTACTTTTTCAGTAGTATTTGATGAATATTATCGTTATATTTAGAGTAAAATTGTATATCATGGAATTTAGGACGTCTAATACTTAGTTAAAAATACTTGTTGATTTCTTTTATAGTAATTTTATATGTATCAATAAACTTTTTTATCGATGAAATTTTAATAATATGCTCAAAAATTGTACTAATATTTGGAATTTAACGTATCTACTTTACTTAATAGTCCTTGCCGAGAATGGGGATCGTAGGATAAATCACACAATTTCATAAACCCTCTGCATAAACGTAATTAGATTATTTAAGGGGCAGAAAATAGCCTGCGGCTATCTCGCTCGCATTAAGATATACAATCACTGAAAATAATTATGAAAAATCGCATTCGGTGAAGTTGCTGGCAATAACATTACAAATGTATGGCAAAATTATCATTTTGATCCGATCAAGTTTTCATACATGAGAACGGGCAAAATATAAAACCCCATTTTTACGTTGGATACTTGAATGGATCAAAATTAAATTTTTGTTGTAATGTTATTACAACCACCAAGTTCACCGAATGCAATTTTTCATAATTATATGAAATGATAGTTCATCTGCAAAAATGTTGAGATGCGCGAGCGAGATAGCGGCGCGCCATTCTCTGCCTCTTAAACTCGTACTTGCATTGTTGTTTCAACTATTTTGTTATATAGCCCTTACTAATATTATAAATGCGAATAGTGTTTGGTGGTTTGTCCTACGAATAGGAGCGTAAGAGGTTGCGTGAAAACGCAACAACGGAGCAACGGAGTGACGTCATTGTTTACATAGAGATACTGGAGGTAGCTTCTATCAGCTGACGAGTGACATGACATTTTATGCTACTTTTTTGCGGAAAATGCACTGTTGGTAATTTAATACAGTTTATATACCATGCTGCAGCGAGTAACAATATTTTTAATTTTTCAATATTCGATATTCTCAACCATCTCTAAACATAATTTTACGAGACAAAACCCGTGACGCGTGGCGTCTAAATAAATCGCACGGAACACCTTCCTATTGTAAGAATAACTATAGGCCGCTGCGAATAGCGGCCCCAAAATAGAACGGCCTTTGCTGAGCACTAGCGCGCGCCTGCGGGCTCGGCTGCACAGTCCGGAGTGAACCAATTCAATTTTTTATTCTTTTTGGTTTATTACATATCTCAAGGTAACGAGCGCAATGTAGTGCCGAGCAGCGGGTGTTTCCAAGTTCTGAGTAGCACTGCAGTTGTTATAACTAACAACTGCAGTGCTACTCAGAACTTGGCTCGCTAACGCGAGCGTTATGCTTACGATCAGGCAAACGACCGGCGCGTCGTGTTATCCAATGGTATAAAAAAAAACTTTTGCTCACTATAACTTTACCTCATTTAAAGTAAATAACTGAAGGTGTCCACGCCATTTTTAGTGTCCATTAAAGTCGAATGGTAGTGGCTTTTAAGTGCAGCTGCACATCGATAAGAGCTTGGTGACAGATTTTATATTGAGAATGGTAGCTAGCCAGGGGAGCACTAGAAAATATGTCCTATCTTTTTCAACGTAAGCTCAAGCTCATAGTAGTATTCGAATATTTGATCTGCAGATAGGCAGGCAACATCCCATACCAGTAAATAATTTTTTCTCGTATTGCCGTTCTTGTCTATTTCGTGGTTTTTCGTCGGTTTTGCATAAAGCCGCGCTTGCGCGTGTATTATCTCGTAATCCGCGCTTGATGCAAAAAGCATGGTTATTTTGACACCACAACGCGAACTAGGATAATGCAGATCGTAGACGCTTATGCAAGTATCTTATGCTTTTTGTTTGAAGGCTGCCTAAGCGTGTACGATCTGCATTAAACCGCTTTGAATACCGCCGTAACGACGACGTATGTACGACTTGCGAATTGTTTGAGTGCGGTATTCGACACCGTGTAATAACGAGCTAGTCTAAGTAGACCTTACGGGCTTGTCGATAATGTTAGTAAGACAGTCTTGATATTGCATGGTGTAATTGGCCTTATAGTATAAGACGTGTCTTTATTCCAGCGGAGTCTACGAGCGGCAGCGTGTTCGGCGTGCCGCTGGCGCAGTGCGTGGAGACGGAGCGCGCGCTGCGGAGGGCGCTGCACGGCGGCTCGCGGGCCTCGCTCGCCTCGCTAGGTGCCCTTGAGAAAGGGGACGATGTAAGTATTAACTATTACCACTTTCTGTGTGTTTTATAATACGTTTGCGAATATATGCATACATTTTGTTAGTGGTAGGACTAACTCTTCTGCGAGTGTCCGTCTGGGTTGTTACCACCGCTTTGTGCGTTAAGTCTGCCGCCAATGAGTAATGTGCAAGCATTACTGTGTTCCGGTTTGATGAGCAGAGTAGCCAGTGAAATTACTGGGCTTACCAGACTTAATACCTAATGTCTCTATGTCTGTGATGTAATGTATGACTTAATACCTAATTGTTATGGGCTGGCGTTATGCTTACCATCAGGCAAACGACCAGTTCGTCTCGTTACCCAATAGCATAAAAAAAATTCATTCGCTATATTTGGGCGTCTTCTGTCTTAGATTCAGTTTTCCATCAAGCGAAAAAATCCTCGCGCACTTTTTGGATGTCACTGAATAAAGGACTGTATCAGTATTGTTTGGTGCGGGTGTGGATCACATATTCAGGTACCATGCAGGCCTCTGCGGCTTGATGTATGTGTCACGTCCTCGAATTTTTTTTTTACGACTTTAAAAATACTGATTCCTTAGTAGATACAAAATGATGGCGTCCCTGTTGAGAAAGTGAAATAGTAGGGCAAGACGGAGAAGAGAGACAATGGAATGTCGTCT
Organism: Crocallis elinguaria; assembly: GCA_907269065.1. Lineage (NCBI taxonomy): Eukaryota > Metazoa > Arthropoda > Insecta > Lepidoptera > Geometridae > Crocallis > Crocallis elinguaria. The sequence goes on along the minus strand of OU026076.1, from coordinate 11,290,713 downwards.
CATTCTCATTTCCTCTCCAACTAATAGATGTTGACAGTCAGCAAAGAAAAGCTAATACTACAGATGTTGCATATTTTACTTTACAAGCAAGAGTAAGAGTCCGAACTCTTGCCATCGGAGAGTTTGGAGTGCCACCGATGGCACTCCGAACTCCAGAGTCCCGTCCAAAACAGATTGGTGATGAATTTCAACAGACACAAAATATAAACGTAGCCAACTTTAATTTCAATTAAATAGAAAACAAATTATTTACTGCTGTGCAATTAAAACAGTACAAATTAGAACTGAGAGCAGTCACCTTGAACTGCACACTCTCGTGCAACTAATAAATTATCGCAGCCTGCACCGAAACCCACATCGAATATGCTACTCCATCAATTGCGGCAAGTGATCCGCTGACACATTCCATCATCGCAGCGAATGCCAATTTACCACCCCCCTCATCTACAAGATGAATGGTCTTAGGGTACGTCCACACATTCGACTCGTCACGTGAAATTTTCGACCAGTCCGCATCGTGTTTAAAAAAGTGTGTGAACTAAAATTATGATCTTGACTGTTTGATTGGTACTGAACAGTATCACTACGGAGTGGTTAATCGCTGCAAAACATTATCCGCTAGATGCAGCAACGGCTTGTAAGCCGTAAGTCATCATCTCAATAATCTCCGTGCAAAAATCGATCTAAAACTAAAGTAACAACTAATTTTACAATTAAAATAATGATGTCAGTTTTTGGTTCACAAGCACAACATAGCTAATTAACATTAACCCTTAGAGATAACGTGATAAAAATAGCTGCAACGTTAAGAACATTGCAGTACCGCTAAATCCAAATAATTATTACAAAAGCGTCATAAAAAGTTATAGAGATACTTGGTGACATTTTACCCGGAACATGTGTGGAGCCAAACTATCACAGCGATTCTTATAAAAGACCAAGACCAGACGCGGATTTCGAGTATCTCGTAATCGACGCTTGATGCAAAAGCGTTGTTATTTTGACAAGCAAACGCACGTTTGCATAAGCGTCTACGGTCTGCAGTAGAGAATAGTTCGTAGATGTAACTATTTTAGGAAAACATTTTCGCCACATTCTGATTTACATCCGATATAATAATCATGATGCGAGCGTCATTTATCTTAACATAATGGCAAACTTTATGTTAGCACAAAGTTTGTTCTCGGGCCTTGCTTGTTTATGTTGTGTATCTATCTGTGTGTCAATGCCAGCTGTGATACAGGGACACTAGTCCCTTATACTAGGATTCCCAATTGACATCCAAGATCTGAGAATTAACTTTATGCTCACACACGAAGTGAGCTAATAAGTAAAAATAATATGAGCATGTAAGCGTTATTTAGTATTTATTTATTTGTTATCTGCAAGATAGCACCTAACTGACATGCGTGGACATTGAAGAATCGTATCAACACCATTATTTATATCGCAAATCACGACGTCTATAAAAATAGACAGTAAAATCTATCAATAGACGTCTGTTGAATTGAAAAGTTTCTGCCGTCAATCGCTCTAGCATGTAAACTCTATTCTGAACGTGTAGCCTAGCCTTAAATAACCAGTTTAAAAAGAAGTATTTTGGCCGATCAAAGTTTTTAGGACTGCCAATAGTTAAAATAACTAGGAGCACAGAATAGATAATAACACAAATAGGAGGGCACCGATTCTCTTGTGAGGGTATTGGTAGGTCTGTTCCACCGTTTGGCAGGGAGTAAAATTCTAATAGTTTGTAGTCTTTAATTTTTATGAGTTGTATAATTACGTTGAATAACGTTGAATAATTTTGCATTGCTATATGATATTCGGACAATTTAGAATACTTACGAGCCGTAGCCAAGCAAACTATCGATCTCACCTTAACCTTAACTCTCACCTTTGTAGGAATCCCTTTGTGACGATTGTAAGTAGGTTTGTATAGACAGTTACATGAAGTGAGGTTTGATAGTGGAGTCTCACCACGTCATTTTGTATCTTGACAGTTCGAAACCGACAATGCGAAGGAAAACATTGTGGTGTAGGTACACACAGAGTTTTTTTTTAACTGGCTAGATGCTTTTGTTAACTAGCTAATACATAAATAAACACTACATCTAACCTAGCTAGCTACAAAAACAGTTGGATAATCTACAAGCCCAAGTAGGCGTATAGATAATCCAAATGTTCTAGCCCACTACCAGTTGGAAGCGTACCCAGCATGCTGGCAGCATTGCCTCGTTGAACCGCAATGCTGATCCGTTGAGCCAAATAAGTACCAGCATTTTGTTTACGCGTCGCATCAATCAAACGCTCTGACAATATTATGAAAATATTATGAGCTCCCAGCAGAGTTGTGATGCGGCCTTTCTACTGCTCTCAAGTTTCTACTTTATTCAGAGATAACAATCAAATGGCAAGAATTGTTGCACTTATTCCTATAACTGCATTTGCATTTGGCTCTCTTCATTACCTTTCAAATGAAGGCAATACAATAGAAAGCCTACTTATCTTTTGCCAACAGGTTTCCAATAAAGAGTAGCACGATATTATAATGAAAAAAACATTTAGCTTGATATCTATGAGCATAATCTAGTGATAGACCAAAGCTCAAAGCTCTATATGTCGAATATTTGTATACTTACGGTTCGGTGTACCGAATATGCCGTAAGATGGTACGGCTTCTGGATTAACATATGCATACATATGCTTGTGTTAGATGTAAAGCACTTAAAGATATCAGCGCAAAGTGGTTTAAGTCTCTTAAGCGCATGTTTGTCATTCGACATTTGAGCGGTCAGAAATAGTCTGGCGACGCCGCCAGCGCGCGTCGACGCCGTGACGCGCCGCATGCACCTGGGGCTATCTCGCACACTTATGATGCACTGTTAATGTACCTATAGGTACGTATTATCCATCAAGTTCATTCGAAGTACGCCCCGTGGAAGCATCACTGACAGGGAGATTTTTGCTAGGTTCACAGCATGAAAAGAGTGGTAAACATAGCACCGGCACGTCTTATCAATTACAGTGCCACTCAGAACTATGAAACACAAAGGCCTGCGCGGCACTGCATTGCGCTCGTTACCCTCAGACATTAGGTATTAAGTCTTTCACTCATTATTTTGCTCATCAAGCCGAAACACAGTAATGGTGGCACATTACTGCTTGGCAGCAGACTACACGAGCAAAGCGGCGGTGGTACCCATCCAGAGGGACACTCGCAGAAGAGTTAGTCCTACCATTTGGTAAAATTTGAAAGTGTTACGCCGATAAGTTTGCTAAATTTTCCACAGAATTGCCTATTTCGTTCTGACGTTAAGCTTCTAGACTTCCTGGAACCCAGCTAGAAACAATGTTGCACCTACTCGAATAGATTACATTGTTCGTAACAACGCGCTGAAAATAGCACTTTTACCTAAATGTTAACGAAACGTATTGTTTTCTCAATATGACCTTGCGTGGCTTTATTAAATACTAGGAGTAGGTGCATTATTCATTTACTTTATTACTATAATATTGGACTAAATAAGGATTTAGTGCTGGATTGATAAATTTAATGGATAATTAAACTCTTTAGGTATTCAAACACCACACACAATATAAAGAATATTGAAAACCAAGTCACAATTTAGGCGGTCTTATCGCTCTTAGCGATCTCTTCCAGACAATAAAAAAGCGAAAGGAAACCCGAAAAAATATGGAAATGGTGAAATATGAATGATTGAGACATTATAGGTACAAATAATTCTTTACTGCAGAATAAGCACCTAAAACATTTCTTTTAATCTGTACCTGGTTGTTTAATTTAATCTATAGTCTTAGGGCCTTATTAATAAATACTGTAGGTATAACGGTTGAACAGTTACCTATACAATGTTTTGTCCCTTTCGAATCGGTTTAAAATTGTCAAAGAACGACAAAGACAAAACACTGTGTAACTAAACCACCGTTAGGTTAGGTTATACAATACACTGTTTATAAGTAAGAAAAAGCCCTTTAGTCTTTTCCTCTTATAGCATTGATCATTTTATTTTTGGACATTTAAGTATAATTAATAAGAATAATAATAACATTTGATTGATATTATATATAAGTACCTATAGGAAATGAAATATGAATTGTATTACGATTATTGTGTTATTAGTTTTTTGTAATATTTTTAATTCAATGATAGTTAATTATTTCAATATTTGCATGCCACAATGTGGTAAAATGTTTATGATACTTTATATTTTCTATACCTGTGACCCGACACTATTGTTATCACCAACATTTTTAGCAAATAAATGATTATGATTCCTCTCATTGATATTTTTCACTTAAATAGCTTTGATTTTTTCTTAAAAAAAAGATCCAATCTACAAGAGTACACTACGAACCACGTGTTTAAAAAAGGAAAATCAAATTTAAAGTCGTAAATTTCAAAAAATCATTTGAGAAACTGAGTAGATTACCCTCATTACCAAACCAGCAATATATAAATTCGACTCGTGGAATAGTTAAATCAGTTCCAGTGGCTGCCCACCCGACATTCCAGTCGTGTTTACATATCCGCCAGACGAATGTCTTAGTCCAGTGTACTGTACCATCAGCGGTGTCATTAGATGAGTTATGTGTTTGATTGGCGGCTGTCATAGCAATGGACGCCTACGAGGGAGTCTACGTGCTGTCTGGCGGGTACACCTGGTGCGCGAGCTTGGGTACTGTAGAATATTGTCGTGAATTTGAACAATGTAAAATTACATTTATACATTTGACATTGACGGCTCCGTAGCTAAGTTGGTAGTAACCCTGCCTGCAAAGCGAGGGGTCCCGGGTTCGATTCCCGGCCGCGGCAGATTTTGTGTAAGCATAAAGTTTGTTCTCGGGTCTTGGATGTTTGTGATGTGTATCTTTGTATGTCCATGCCACCTGCGACACAGGGAATCCTAGTGCGGGGGGGTATGAGTGTGTAAGGGTTTATGTTTATGTTATGTTATTTAAGCTAGCTACAAATATAGTTGAAAAACCAGTTGGCAGTGCAGCTTACGCAGCATGCAGGTGGCATTGCCAGATTGCGGATCGTTTGGGTACCAGCGTATTGGTTATTACGCGTTGCATCAATTATACTTACAAAATAAAAATAATTAGGTTACCTACTTACTTTGGAGTGTTTCCTCGTGGCCTAACTAGGTTCCCTAACTGATTAGGCTACGAGGAATGTTTATAAATAAATTAAAAGAAGCAATTATTATAAAAGTAAAAAAAAATATAATAATTTATTGATATAGTTTCTTGTATAAACTATAAATGCTTGTGCTTGATCGTATTTATTTATGTTAGGGTAACTTAAGAACTTATTCCTTGTAGCCGGATCCGCTGCCTTATCAGCTAACAACCTCGTGTTCGTATGGAAGGAATAGTCTAGAATTTTCGCTAGTTATTAAAGAAATAAGCTCTTACAAAACGAAAAGAAGCTAAAACTATTGACAACTCCTTCCACACGAAGACTAGTGACCGCTGGTTTTAATCGGTCTGGTATTGAAAACGAACCCGAGATGGTTAGCTGATAAGGCAGCAGTTTGGCAATGAGGTAAAAATATGTTATTTTTATTCAGTATTGGTTTACGTTTGACTACTATATCACCTGGTGGTAAATGACGATGCGGTCGACGATAGAGCACTATACCTGATGGTTATTGTTGATAGTTCCCAAGTTATTAGTTTAATAGAAGATAGGCAAATTTTAATTTTTTATCTTTGAATCAGACTTTCAAACTGACAAAATGTCCACTAGTTCGGTGTCAGCGTTTTTTCCTAATTCTTAATTCACGCTCATGAAAGTTTAATATCTCTAAGTCAGAGAAGAATCTAAGCGTGGACTCATGCTTCAGTATGTCAAATACAGTTTTGACATATGGAAGCAAAATTCCACGCTTGGACTCTTCTTTGAATCAGTAACGTCTGAAAAAGTAGATATATCTACTCTATTGGTTGTATACAACCAATAGAGGAGGGCAAGAAACTCGTTGACATTTTTACTGCACTAAAACATAAACTCTCTCCACTACGAACAACTAAACAAACAGGCCACAGTCCGATAGCGAGCGCTTAGGGCCCGATAGCCGCGTCACGCTGACGTCACTGGTGTCCGGTTACCTGCCGGCCTCCATACTTTCATTAAAGCGAGATAATTTTATCGTATGACGCTACTAGCCGTGTATCCAGCACTACAGGAATAGCTACTATGATAGTTCGATTGAAATCGCCTGCCTTACTAGTGCGTGCCTTAGTAGAAGGAGGTACGGGCGAGAATTGCATGGCAGTTTGGGTTATAATGCTAGTCGGAACGTCTCGGAACCTAAATAGTTTCAGGTTGAAGGAAGTGACGATTTTGACGGCCTTACAGGCGTTAACAATGTTTTGATTGCGAACATTGGCAGATTTGAATAAAGCTATTAGTCGATTGGCGTTACGAGTACTCCCTAGATTGACAAATTTACCAATAAACCCCCTTATTCATAAAAGCTCAATAAGATAATCTATGCTTTAAACTGCTCTGTCAACTTCTCGTTGACGGAAGGTGTTACGCGTGAAAAGGAGACAAAACACTTTCTAGTACTGAAGTCAGTTACGTAACATTTATGATTAAGGGGGTAGGTGTCTGCAGTGCTATATTCGAATTGTTAGGAAGTTGTATTTAAGTAGTTCTTTATTTTTTTGTTCTTTGTTGAGTGGTAGTTGCTATTGCCTATTAATTGTGGGTAGTATTGTTAGTGTGCCGAGTAAATTAGGTTTTGGCTGATTAGTTTGTGAGGCTGGTATGATGTGATAATTTTTATTATTAAATTTCAACGGCGACAGACTTCCACTGGCTGTCCCACTATAGGTCTCCAAACCTAATACAAAGAGCTTACGACCAGTGAAGCAAAGATTGTAATACAACCAAAGTATGGTGGACAGGGCATTTTCTCTTGCTCGCGCAAGTCACCTTTGCAACTCGCACTTGAACGCCAGTTATTCCAGATTTAACGTGTTCCAAGTTCGACCACATCGCCATTTTCAATCAGTTGAGATAGAGATAAAAAAAACAATTTAGGAACTTTTCATCGCTGAAAAGTGTGCCCGCAAAAAAGGCAAAACAGGCAACTGTCAAATGTTTTTTTCACAATCGTCACTGCTTGAGTCATAGTAACTATCACAGAATAAGGTCGAGTGACAGACGGTACAGCTCACTGCCGACAGGTGGCGCCATGCTCAGGGATGACACATCGGAGATATGTATAGTTCTCCAGCATATGAGCACATCCTACAGCGTGTTATTACTGGCGGCGCTTTTATAAAACGCCGGCTTCAAAATATTGATCGTATTGATGCAATCGATGGTATGTAAACTGAATTCCAGAGAGGCGTTTACAAGTTCAAACGTTTTGGTTGCCAAGAGAAAATGAGGTTCGCTGAGGCATCCAACAGCTTTTTAATAAAATAGGGCTTTTCATGATGTACTTTGTATGAGTACGATGAGATAATTTAAGACGAAACTGTGAGAAATAATTTTATGACATTCAAGTAACTTGAAAAAATGACATAAATAAAATAGAATGCCCAAACATTCCAATAAAAATATAATAAAAAAATATTTACGTAAAAATGTCAACTGAAATTGGTATGGGTCTATGGTGTTTTTATACTTGTTAAGTTAGCATTAATACTACCTATCTAACATGATTAAAAGCGAAGCTGTGGCAGAAGGCTGTGACCACGCTAACGTAAAATAGTACTGACTCTCTCGAGTGCAGCTCTGGCGGAACACACCAATGGCGCTCCACCAAAGTGCTCCTCGACAGATTTTCAATTTGAGGTTCGCAACCGAGTCCGCCGCAGAAAACGCACCTAAGGTTAAAGTTCCCTGTAATACGTTATCAGAAAGTTTACTTCACTGAATACTCATTACAGGATTCAAACCATGGACCTAATACCCTTACTACTATGAAGCGGCATTGCCTCATGTTTTTTTTTGTAAATGCTAAAGTACAACGATTGCGAAAGTTACGATAGTAACAAAAAGAGTAAAAACTGCGTTTGCAGCCGCAAGAGGTGAAGAACAAGGATAAGAACCAAGCTGGTCATTACCACGGTGGCTGTCATTGTTCGAGTCTTCATTGGGCAATGAAATAAAAAAGAGATTTCAAAGGAAAGATGGCTAGTAAAACTCGTAGTGTTTGTTTAGGAGCGCGCGCAGTGTTGGTTTTTCTTGTCCGAGCGCTGCTGTGTGTTGGATCCACTTCGCTACAGGCTCGCCTTCCGGGAACCGGTAGATCGTAGCGGTGTTGCTAGGTTGTAATTTTTGCTATGTTATTCGGATTTGTGTCAAGTGTGGCTGAGTGGAAACCGACTTTCAATCCGACCGAATGCATCGTTCGAATTCCAGCCCCGCTGCGCACGATCGATGGCCGGCTCAGTGGCTTAGTTGCTACGAGTAGTAACCTGCCAGGAGGAGGCCAGGTTCAATCCCCGACCAGCCGTGCTAACATGCGCGTCGTGACAAAATTTTGTCGATGCTTATATCGTGCATTTGTCTCGTATTCGCAGGAGAAAGAGCGAGACAAAACAGTTGACAAAATTTTGTCGCTGTACGCATGTTAGTCTGGCAGGGCAGGATTTGTGTGGTGACCATGGGCCGATGATAACTCGGAGTTCTTTAGGTATAGGTACTAGGTAAATTGATAGGTATACAAAACGATTTGTTTTTAGCCGGCAATTTTTAGCATATTATTTGCAAGCCATCGTAGTACCATTAGAAAGTATGATTTGATTTAATTTGATTGACATAATATATCACAAATTGTATGAAATATATGTTTATTTGTTGTTGATTAGTTACTCTGATAAAGGTTTGACTTTGGGTTCTATAATTCTTTGAAGTGCGGGTGACATGTCAAGGTCAACCTGTCAGACGTCGCCAGCGACCATGTTTATCACATGTTTATCATGTGACTTATCGATTCGTTAATTTTAATTTTTCTTCCATTAAAAACCATTGTAGAAAGTGAATGTGTACGGCTAATGAAGTGGGTTCAAAAACCTCGCAGCACGAGCTACCATACATAACTAGTTTATACAGAAACCTTGGAGCACGATTCTTAAAGGTTTTATTTCTAAAATATCTAGTACTGGTAATTTTCTTAATAATTTGAGTATTTACCAGACCGATACTGGCAACATTGTATATGAAGCATGATTTTGTAGTTACCAGGTTATGTAACGTAGGACTGAGAAATGAACATATTTTGATGTATGAGTCATTTTGCTCTGATGAATGAGTAAACAAATCTTGATTGAAAACCGGTTCATTAAATTCGGTTTTTATAAAGAGAATAACTATGCGAGAAAACTTTATTCCTAGGTAGCGGCTTTTTAATAGGCTAGGGAACAACACGAGCAGATTATGTTTACCTGATACTAAGCATAGTCCAAGGACTATGCTTAGTAGACAATCCAGGTCCATAGCAAGCTATGGACCTGGATTGTCCTGGCAATTGTTATTACTGGTAATTGTTATGGACTGTTGCATTTTTAATGCATGAAATCATATCTCCATTCCAGAGCGAGTCCTGCGACTCCGGCGAGTGGGGCTGGGCGGGACTGGAGGAGGCGGGCGGGGGCGGGCCTAAGGTCCCCGGCCTGGTGTCGGCGTGCCTCGCCCACCTGCGTAGGCACGGGCTGCACACCCTCGGTCTCTTCAGGGTCTCCGCCTCTAAGAAGCGAGTCAGACAGGTGAAGCAGAAACTAGACATTACCGCACAACCAGCCAGATGAAAATCACGGTCCTTGAAAAAAAGTATTTATTGCTGGAGGCCTCGTGCCTCACCCACTCGAAGAGATCAACATCTCCATAAAACAAGTGACTAATTTCGCTCTAACCTCATCATCGTTCAGTGAACAGCGTAATAGCCACATAAAATCGTAACAAACCATCGCAAGGCACTCCAGCTACCCGATATCAGCACTAACGTAAGAATACGAAACCCGATCGACAGATTTAGATGTTTTCGTATCGTTGCGCGAATGTGACCCACTTCCCTCCGATTTATTACAAACTTTGCTTGGCTCGGTGCTAAGTATAAATGAAGTTTCAGCGCTGGAACATTGTTGTAGACCAAGATAGAATGTGACGCGCGAGTTTTACGCACGCCATTGCTGTTAAAACATTGTTTTCGGCGGGAAGTAGTAGAAAGGCGATATGAATTTGGTAGGATGGTAGGTACCTTACCATCGTACACGCACTCCTATACCCTCATAACTTTTGCGTTTTTGAAGATGTGGCCAGCGAAGACAACCTAGCTAGACAACATCTTGTTGTTTGGCTAGGTTGTTGGTTGTCTTCGTGTTTGTAATTATGAAAATGTACATCTTGAGCTTATGATTAAAGTAGTGCCTATTCGTCTCAGATTGGTGAGTTACAAAGTTATCTAAGCCTAGGGCATATAGCGGCCACAAAAGGCCACTATTATAAATGGGCTGAGTATCATCGAACAACCTAGAAATAATGAACTTACTTGGCTGGCCAAGACTTCTTACAATCAGAGACAATTATTAATGCAAGAAGACAGATGGTTTTGCCCTCCATTATTTAATTAAAATGACGATTACTGCTGATTACTGTAAGTGGCTGATAACTAGAGGAAAGTTGAAAAAGGTGGCTACAGCTGCATTTATCTATCGGTATCTTTACCAGCTTATATTCGAGCGTGTGGTCAAAAAACTTACGTTCGTATCTCGTATGTTACAGTTACGTGAAGATTGGGAGCGAAGTCAGGAAGTGGCGCTGGACTCGGCAGTGTGTCCGCACGACGTGGCCACGCTGCTCAAGGAGTTCCTGAGGGACCTACCCGACCCACTGCTCTGCAGGGACTTATATGCGGCGTTTTTACAAACACAAAGTAAGTCTAACATAATAGAAACTTGGTCGGTAATAGTCTGGGCCCGACGAGGACTTGTCATGGTCAGATTCCAGTTTTCTTCACATCTTTAACAAAAGACATAAGACCAGTAGACCTTGTGGTAGAATTATTGAGCTTTTTAATAGCACAGTTGTGATGCAGGATTGGAAAAAAACGACACCTTGTAACACCTTACAACTCTTAATTGGTTCTCCCTTTGCACAAATATTATAAGACGTAAGATGGAACCAAATACGATAAATAGTTCAAAAGTTCAATCTTTATGCGTTCCTAGTTGTACTCTACTTAGGACTACATACTTAGGGGGCTACAGAGGCAATTACTTCGCTGCAGCCGTACACAAATCTCCTCAACTCATGAATGGAATCTGATTCCAGAACTCCATAACCGTCAGCTCCAGTGGGAAGCGCTGCGGCTGATCATCCAGCTGTTGCCTGCCGCCCACAGAGACACCCTCAATGCACTGCTGTCATTCCTGTCACAACTGTCCAACCACGCTGAAGACGGTCACCAACCTGGGAACAAAATGGACGCCGCCAATTTAGCGACCGTTTTCGCGCCAAACATTCTGCATAGGAATAAGCCTAACGAAGCTGCCAAGTGAGTTGTTCCCTAGATATGATTGATACTATATGATGATTCTAATAATGATTTTCAATTCTTCTCGTGACTTTAACTTTTGTATTAGATGATAATATCCAAGCAAAAACATTACGATTACGAAATTTTAAAAGACGAATTCCATTTTCGAAACATTAAAAAAAGTCAATTGTTTTGAGCAAGACTGAAAACAATTGACTTTTTTTAATGTTTTTACATCAGCATTAAATCAAATCAAATCATATATTTGCTAGAATACCTTATATTTATAAGGATTATGACCATGTATTTTCATATTCATGATCTTGATCCCAGATTAAGGTAGAAAAATTAAAAGGGCTACGCTTTTGCAATACCTAATTCAAATCGCATGATCTCTGAAAATTAAACACTGCACCACTCTGATGTTACGCACCGGCCCATAACAATGGCATTTCCAGTCAGAACTTTGAAACAAAGGCCGACGATATCAGCAGAGACAATCGTTAAAAGTTATGAAGAGGAAAAAAGGGTGAATAATATAACCCTGTTCTGTGTGAAACTCTCATCATCTTGATGATTGTAGTAGATTAAGAATGCTACTGCCCATTCCCTGGATATTTCCTTAGTCGGATCTTAACGGGATGAAATGGGTGGTGCTATTCTTAGCCGGGACTACACGGCTATAATAAATTCAAAAATCTGTATCCAAATGAAACCAGCTTAACCAGTCTGCTGTCGGATTGCAGCGCCGAGCAACTGTCGGAGCGCGCCGACGTGATCAACGTGGTGCGGCAGCTGGTGGAGCGGCAGGGCGAGCTGTGGACGCTGCAGGCCGAGCTGCTGCACGAGGCCTACATACACCTCGCGCACAGCGCGCCCGCGCACCTCGACCCCCTGCTGCTGCGGAGAGCCGAGTGAGTCAACACTCTACCCACTTTCTAGGAAACGTGCACCTTGACCCCTTGCTGCTTAGGAGAGTCGAGTGAGCCAACACTCTACCCACTTTCTAGGAAACGTGCACCTTGACCCCTTGCTGCTTAGGAGAGTCGAGTGAGCCAACACTCTACCCACTTTCTAGGAAACGTGCACCTTGACCCCTTGCTGCTTAGGAGAGTCGAGTGAGCCAACACTCTACCCACTTTCTAGGAAACGTGCACCTTGACCCCTTGCTGCTTAGGAGAGTCGAGTGAGCCAACACTCTACCCACTTTCTAGGAAACGTGCACCTTGACCCCTTGCTGCTTAGGAGAGTCGAGTGAGCCAACACTCTACCCACTTTCTAGGAAACGTGCACCTTGACCCCTTGCTGCTTAGGAGAGTCGAGTGAGCCAACACTCTACCCACTTTCTAAGCAAACGTGCACCTGCTGCTGCGCAGAGCCGAGTGGCTCAACACTATAGACACTTTCTAGGCAAACAAAATTCATTGTCGACCGCATCCTGTGCTAGTGGTAAAACTAAAAAATAACGAATAAAAAACTTTGATCCTTTGATGATGATGATTGATTAGACTGCTTTAGTTTGGATGTAAATTGAAGCTCGGACGTTGTCGTTTTAGTTCTGATACAATATATTTATAGGTTTCTTAAACTATATGGTAGGTATTGTACTCACCATCACCTTACTACATGAATCTCTTGATGGATGTATTCAGATCACTTTCATAGCTTGAATCTGAACCCAACACCTTCGAACATAACTTGAATGCTTTTTACGACATTTCCCAGTACGCTTTACGCTGTACCTCACACTCTAATGTAATTTAACATTTTATGAGAATTCCTTTGAAAAACCCTCAATGGTAACATAACGATTTCCAGATGTGCAGCAGAGCAAGCCAGCGCGGAAAACAGCGACAGCGCGATCAGACGCGTTTGGTCGCGGGAGACCTTCCTGCACGGCGCCGCCGCCACCGGCGGGCCGGGGCACGCGCCGCCGCCCAGGTCAGGCCATACACTAGCAGAAGATGTGTCTATTGGGCGAGCGCTTCCATTTTAAGCACAGATTTAAACTTTTGTCACTCTCGATCTTCATTACTAAAAGCATCACGTTCATCAGCCAGATGGGGGAGGTGTGGGTTTCGAGTATCTTAACGAATTTTGTCGGGATTACTGTATATCCGTGTTTATACAGATGAGCTGTTGAATCTAAGCGCGAAATTTCTCTGACGGGGTGCGATTTTGAAATGTACAATACAATACAATAACTCTTTATTGCACACCAAAAGTATATATATTTGTAACATAAAAAACTTATATAAACGATCAAGACAGTCGCTTCCGACACGGATATCATTCCGAGTGAATTAAAGTAACCCTGCTGGTCATAAGGGTCAAGGTCGACAAATAGGAGTGTACTTAGATACTTAGACATTAGTAGATTACACAGTAGATCCTAGACCAAGGCTGAGATTCAGAGACGAATCTAAGCGTGGACTCACGCTTCCATACGTCAAAATTCTATACAGTTTTGTCATATGGAAGCCAAAGTCTACGCTTAGAATCGTCTTAGCCTTAGACACTGAAAATGTACAATTCAACGCACGCTTTTCGATTTTACTTGGACATAATATCCATTCTGTCAGACTCTGTATAAGTACTTCATCATCCACTTGCGCTATCACGCTCACCTTAGCAACGGTCAACTTGAACTTGTAATCCTAAACAGACAATATCGCAAAACGAGCTGCAGCAAGAACTAAAGATGGTTCGTGTAGACGATGGCAGTCAAATAGAGCACCGTAATGTAGAATAGTATAGGTAACAGTATGGTCACTCAGCTAACCGCGCCGCCTTGTGTCGGCAGACGCAGCGAGAAGAGCTACTCTCGCAGCCGGCGCGCGCGCGACGCCGCCTCCGATACCTCCTCCGGCTCGCAGTCCTCCGCCATGACCATCGTCACTAGGTAGGACACGCCACGTTACTAACCATATCATCATCACTAACTCGTACACTGTCCTGTATATTCTGACACTGGTGTCGATTCTCTCATGTCCTACCTAAACCTCTAATTTTAGTTTTGATCTCTCTTTCGAAATGAGAACATGAGAAAGAGATGGAATATATTTTAGACCTGTCAAATGAATCCACTTGCTTGTGTCTAGTTTTAATGGCAATGAATTTAGTAGCGCCTAAATTATCAAGGATGGAATATATTTGACAGCCCTAAATCTGAACTTAGATCTGTAAAACATCTTCCATTTCTTTCTCATGTTATGTTTTGGAAAGAGAGAGAGCAAAACCAAAATTTGGTTTAGGTATAAAACAACAGAATTGACACCACTGTCACTGGGTTTCTGTATGCTTCAACTGCTTTTTCATCATCGCTAGAATAAAGACTATCTTTCAAGTAGGTATAGCAGTCGGGAGTCGGGACGTGTTATACGCTTACGGTGACTGATATTATTAAGTAGGATGGTAAGTTAGTTTAAGTTTAATAAGTTTTTTTATGCTTTTTGGTAACGAGACGAGCTGGTCATAATGACCAGCCCGATGAATTGCCTGATGGTAAGCATAACGCCGGCCCATAACAATTGCAGTGCCACTCAGACCTTTGAAACACAAAGGCCTGCGCGGCACTGCAATGCGCTCGTTACCCTGAGACATTAGGTATTAAGTCTCATAAGCCCAGCAATTTCACTGGCTACTCTGCTCATCAAACCGGAACACAGTAATGCGGTGGTACCAACCCAGACGGACACTCGCAGAAGAATTAGTCCTATCACTAACTATTGTGTAAAAGAGTCTGGGTCCTTCCAGTCTAAGCTTAACAAGCTCGTTTTGTTCCAGGGTGAGAAGCAGCGAGGAGTGCGGCAGCAGCGGCGTGGGGTGCGGTTCGTCGGCCGCGCTGCGCACCGACTCCACGCCGGACTCTGTAGACTCCGCCAGTGACTACAACGAGGTAAGGCTCTCTAGACGAAGCTCTTTACACGTGAGAAGCAGCGAGGCATACGACAAAAATTTTTTTTTTTCGTTTTCTTGCCACATAGTTCTAAATTTGTTATATTATACGTGACGCAGACGCTGGGCGGGTCGGACGACGACTGCGTGATCACAGCGTCGCTGCACATCCCGGCGGCCTTCCCCGGCGCGCGCGCCGCGCCCCCCGCGCCCGCGACTGCGCCCGCGCCGGCCGCGCCGCCGCGCCGCCGCTCCACGTCGGGCTCCGACTCGTCCAAGCGCGAGGCGCCGGGCTCGCGCGACTCCGCCGTGGGTTCCAGCTCCGCCACCGCCTCCAACGCGTCCTCGCCCCCCGCCAGCCCGCCCCCCGCGCCGCTGCGCGTCACCGTCACCGCGGGGGAGGTCAAGCGACCCACGGATATCGACAGGCTCATAGCGCTTAGCAGGTAAAGCAGCCCTCACTAATTCATGATCGATCGATAAGCATCAAGCGCGGAACTCGAGAAAACCGTGGAAAAACCACGATCCCCGCGTAACGTATATCGTATCGTCTATTGTGGTTGTGGTTGGGGCTTGATGGAAATCTAGTCCGAACACGACACCCGCTTCTACATAATTATGCTTCTACGACCTCTATTAAAAATAATTATTTTACAACCACTGCGTGCCGAGTGCAGACGTCGCGGTAAATAATCGGTGGTTCGCAAGTGATGCATGTGGCGTAAAACGAAGCAGTTATCTCTATCTGGCCGTATCGTCGTTCTTGTCTATTCGTGTTTTTTTTATGGTTTTGCATCAAGCCGCGCTCGAGCGTGTATTGTTGCGTAATCCGCGCTTATGGCAAAAGCATGGTTATTTTGACAGCAAAAGCGGTCTGCATTAGAGATGAAATGTTAAATGCTCTTGAAAGGTAAATAAGAATGATGGGACAAATGAGATGAGACCTTGGGTTTCGTGTTTACCAAATTAGCAAACAGACGATGGAAATCTACTCTAAGGAATCAAAATCTAAATCAGTAATTTAATAAAAAAAAGATTAACAAAATCAGGAGGTATTCCCTTGATGGTTAGGTACGTTGGGAAAGAATTTGTTGGAGTTTACATTGTGTGAATTGATAACATCTGGAGAGTGTTCTGGCATCAAATGTAACTTGTAGCTATATTTGTCGAATTAGATATTTACTTAATAAGATATACGAAACCAGAAGGAAGTTGTCTAAATAAGTATTTAGCTTTTCAATCTAAACTTAAAAGCTTCCTCCATCGTCCATAAAAGCACAACATAACTACAAGCGTAACTACAATAATTATTATGTTTTCAGAGAACGCAACACTTCTGATGCCAGAGCGGTGATCCTCAGACAACACGATGAGACCAGCACAGCTACCACGGTCCGCTCCCGCGTCTCCTCCCGCCACGAGCAGACCACCCGGAGAGAAGAGACCGTCAGGAAAGAAGACCAGACCGTCAAGAAGGACGACAGGAGAGAAGAAAGGAGAGAAGGCACCACGCTGTACAAGAGAGGCGAGCTGATATCGAGCGCTCGCTCGCCCACTACATGACAAATTGTAATACGTGTTTTTATACATATACTTCTATTTATCACGCTGGGTTTTATTGTAACTATCAAAACACTTCTAAACAACCCTACCTATAATATATAGACTATCCTTCCTGCGGGTTATTTTAATCCATGCGGAATGATTCCGTGTCGGAAGCGACTGTTGGTAATCGTTTATATTTCGGGGCGGCATCCCGTCAGTGCCCGTGTCTATTCTACAACTCTGCTGAATAAACATGGCTATAATCCCGATAGTATTTCTCTATCGGGATGTGATTTTGGAATATTTTAAACGATCACAAATAGTCGCTTCCTACATGGAATTATTCCGAGTGTGTTAAAATAACCATGCAGCAGGAAAGAAGTAAATTCGGAAGAGGTAATGTCTCAGTGGAAATGTCATCGCTCAAGCTGTAGATCGGAGGTTCGAATCCAGCAATGATTGCAAACTTATTGATGCACCGTGAAGCAGGGAATTTCCTAGTATACTCGCCTAGCTAGATGCCGCTCTCAAGATGGAAATCTGCAAAACACTTATCAGTGTGTTTCGGCAGCCTCCGCTCTTGGGACCAGCGGCGCGAGTACGGATCTTTTCGATAAATAAAATTCGATAAAATTGACAGTTAAAATCGATAAAGTGGGTTTTATTCGATAAAATTGACAGTTAAAATCGATAAAGTGGGTTTTATCGATTTTAACTGTCAAATTTATCGAATTTTATTCATCGAAAAGATCCGTACTCGCGCAGCAGTACCTGTCGGCCTATTTCACTAGTCCCTACCAACTTGTCCGTCAGTCAAGGTTAACAGTGAAATATGGCTAAATTTGGTTGGCTGTCGACCATATTTGGCAAAGCCACTGTCCTAATCTGCAGGCATATTCACAACTCAATCCGACAGGTTTGCGTTCGGATCCACATTATCCGTCTCGGTCATCTACATTCAGGATGACAGAGACGAAGAAACTGAATCCGAACGGAAACCTTCCGGATTGAGTTGTGAATACGACTGCTGTAAGATTCGAAGTTCGATTTTCGGAGTAAGGCCCCTGAATCTTAGCGTATAGTGGTTGCCAAATATGGGCGTGGACTTTTGCTTCCATCAAAACTGCATAGAATTTTGACATAATTATGGAAGTATGAGTCCACGCTCAGATTCGTCTCTAATCTCAGCAAGACTATTTATTAATTTTCATGGTAGCTCTATCTTAAATAATACCAAGTTTGACTTGTCGCACAGTTTTTTATTCCATGATTTTACAATGTTTGTACAAAACCTGTTCTGAGTGAGTGCTAACGTCGATGTAATTTGTCTCGCATGATGATGGCTCCTAACTTGGAGACGCCGTCTTGATACTCCGTCTTGCCGAGGGGTGGCACCGCCACTGTGGTTTCTGGAGAAAAGAAAACAAACTCCAGTTTTTTTAACACCGGATGGGTTCATGTTTTTGACTAGGGGGTAGGACTATCTCTTCTGCGAGTGTCCGTCTGGGTTGACACCACCGCTTTGCTCGTGAAGTGTGCCGCCAAGCAGTACTGTGCAAGCATTACTGTGTTCCGGTTCGATGAGCAAAGTAGTCAGTGAAATTACTGGGCTTACGAGACTTAATACCTACCTAATGTCTCAGGGTAACGAGCGCACTGCAATGCAGTACCGCGCAGGCCTTTGTGTTTCAAAGTTCAAAGTGGCACTGCAATTGTTATGGGCCGGCGTTATGCTTACCATCAGGCAAACGACCAGATCATCTCCTTATCTATACAAATAAATAAAATTGAAGTGTCTGTTTGTAATATCAAAATAACAGCTTTTTACTAAATGCATATGAAAGTATATAAGTACGGTACCTATAACAAAAACACAATTTTTATCATTTTTGTCATTTTTTTTTATCATTTTTATCATTTTTGTCTGTCTGTTTGTTCCGAGTAATCTTCGAAACGGCTGGACCGATTTTGACGGCACTGGCAGATAGCTGATGTTATAAGAAGTAACTTAGGCTACTTTTATTTTAGAAAAAGATTTTGGGCTTAGCACAAAAACATAAAACCCATGAAATCCAATATCTCCGCGCGGGTAAAACCGCGGGCAGCAGCTATAACATCAGCTAAAAAACTTTCGGTTTTGGAAATCGAACATGTTTTTTCCACTATATATTAAAAGTTTATATATTGCACTTTTCAAATGAGTTACCGCATTTAGCTCTGGGATCCCCGCCGCCACCAGCGCCCGCCTGCTTGGACATGGTCCTGGGGGTGGCCCTCCTCGGCTTGGGTCCCACCCGGCAGGGGTCGCCCGGCAGACGCATCGGCTGCGCGCACGGACCCGTCCCGGACGCGTCCGCAGCCCGCTGGAGCCCTTCGAACTTGGCTCCTGGACCTGAGATATTAGAACAATGCGTTTCATCATCATCATCAGCCGGAAGACATAGACTACTAACGAACCTAGACCTCATCAATAAAAGGTTTCCCGTCTAGATTATGATGTCGATCGAGGAAAATGCTGCTACCCATTCTCTGCGTAATACATACCTAGAGTCCGCGCCACCACGGAAGTCCGATAGGCGCGGCGCTGTAGTAGCTCAGAAATATGAGGCCAACGATATTACCCATTTTCCTTTCAGCAATGCTATCTAAACATCGTAATTGCGACGTCGAACTCTTTGTAAAAGATTATTTTGAAAAGATGATACATAAAACTTGTTCAGATATTGATACTAAGCACTGTCCGCACACGTAAACAGCCGTTTTTTTTCAGTTGCCTATTGTCTGAATCAAACTTGGCATGGTCAATTAAATCTTGCAGGGTCCTTTGGCTCTTGCAGTCAACATTTAGCTCTATAAAAGACATTACCAGATTCGCAGTAGTCCACTTGATAGGACGTCTTGTTCCTATCTCTGTCTATTCTTTGCTTGAGTTCTGGCGACGCCTCATTCTGTAGAACGCTGTACAGCATCGGGTATTTGGATTGCAGCTGAAAGCACGACATTACAAAGTTAGCGTTTTGCGAGACTATAAGCTTTAGCCTTGTCATCAAAATTGTAGTCCATAATAAGCAAGTTCTGTGCGAAATTTTGCACACGAGGTTCAGGTTTAAACCTCGTCTTAAGTCATAAGCTCAGTGATTTCACTGACTACTTTAACCCTCTATACCCAACACAGCAATACTAGTATATTAAAATTACTGCTTAAATAAGTAGTCAGGTACTTGAAACTCTAAATAAATCAGTTTCTATACTTACACTCTGCAGATTCCTAAAGTAATAACATACCTTGTCCAAAAACGCATTTGGCTGATCGTATCGAGATGTTGGCGTTTCAGGACTTGCCCCAACTTTCACTGGGTACAACTTCGGATCTAGCATCGGCCCCATAATCTAGAAAATACGTTCGTCTGGTTATAGCTGTAGTAGTTACGGTGTTACTGTGTTACTAGGTTGAGTGTTTCTAGTGCTAGATTACAAACCAAATAAGCGCAATAGTCATAAGATTTGTCGTAGAATGTCTTTTCGAATTTCTCAGTTCATAATCATATACTCTTGACAGAGAGGTCGTACAACTTTTCTCGTAACGCTTTGTCATCTGTATTTTTGGGCTTGGTTGGGAAAATCGCCTTCGTACCTACACACAACCGAGCTCGTATAGGTATTCTTTTTAACATTCACCCCATTACACAAACGCTATCATAATATTCGTATTGCAGGCGAATAGTAAGGTGATAAAAATGATAACAGGCGTCTCCCTAATCGATTTTATCGTTTTCTTTTTTTGGTTCTCCATAGGATGGAACGGAATAGTAAACCTACGCGTTAATCGATAATAATCTTGTTATGTTAAATGTGTCTCTTTCTATAAAAGAAAGACTAAAATTAATACCTCATTACGAGTCCATCCTCCTTCCTTCCCAGGAGGTAGCTGAGGCGCCTCCCCTCCAGAGTATTGTGGACAGCGGCAGTCCGGCGGACGCGTTTGATTTAGGCACGCCTGGTAGAATGCTAACTCTTGGCCTGATAACTTTGGGACCCTGAGAATTTTAAGATCTCTCAGCTAAGATATCAATTTCTAAGATTTTATACTTCGCGAACGTTCAGTATGTATATATACAGGAATAATAATTAAAGTTTACCTATATATAAATAATACTTAGCAGAAGAAGAAAACCAGAATACGTCCGCAGGGGGGCATATTTTAAAGACTTTTTTGTTGTATCATTACTGCATGGGATCATCGCTGGGATGCGGCCTTCTCTCAAAGAGTGAGTAATTCTTTTATAGTTTGGCTCCACGCGATTCACGTATTTACTCAGTGGCAAGTCTATTATTTTCAAATTTTATGAAAGCATGATAAAAGTCTTCAAAGTCACATTAAAGTTAGTTAGTCTAGTAAATATATGCCCGTTTTCGAAAAAGGCGACGTCTAACTCCTAATGTAAGCAAAGACCTAAGTGTAAACCATTAGAACACTTATAAAAGTTGGTGAAACGTTTTTTTTTGCCCTAGGCAACTCCAAAATATTTAGGCATCCAATTGAGGCGTCCCCATGGGTTGGTGAAAACGGGTAATCTCTTTGCAAATTTTACGTTAGTCTCTTAGGGAGGCCACCCCTACACTGCCACTCAGTGTTCTTTTTAGGTACGTGACGACAACGATACACGTTACCCGAAGTTAGTTTTCAAAATAAGTATGAACATTAGGTACAATTAGTGCTAAATAAAATGTTGGATTTTTTTTTATCGGACTCATTCAAGGAGCGAATGCCGCTTGATTATATTGTTATATTTCTAATTATTTAGGTACTTATACGTACTCGGCCCCGCCAGCAGGGATGCCTCCGGTACCGCCACCTGCCGCCCCCGGCAAGTTTGGCCACAGGTAGTCCTTCCTATACGTCGTCAAGTAGTGATCCATCTTCTACGGTCTCCTGTTCTCCTAGTACTATTTGTTTTTATAAGTAATGTGTACTTGCAAATTTTACGTTTGAGTTTTTGAAACATGATTTATTTATTTTTGTGGGTGTGTCATCGTTTTGTCATTTGAAAGATCATTGACGGCAGCTGACGGCGTTAAGACGTCTGAAGACGTCTCGATTTCGACATTTTCATAAATGAAGATTCTGAGTCTATGGACATTTCTTATAAACTTTTTTGTGTATAGACTGCGGCTATGAGACACTCCTTGGCTTTGAACCTTTTTTACAGTATACCTACTGTAAAAAGCAGTAGGTATATCTACCTTCTCTGTCTAGGATCTACTATGATCTACTATGCTGCCGTCGTAAGAGAAAAGGGCACATCTATCATTTTCGTCAAACCGAGATAATAAGGATTAAAGTTTTCGCCATATTCTGCTCCATAGTGCGGAAGCCTATTGATTCTGTACTGTATCTCCGAATTCTTTAAAGATAAAATTCTACAAAAAATTGAGCAGATGCACCTTTTTCTCCTGACCGTTGTAAGAGAAAAGGGCACATCTATCATTTTCGTCAAACCAAGATAATAAGGATTAAAGTTTTCGCCATATTCTGCTCCATAGTGCGGAAGCCTATTGATTCTGTACTGTATCTCCGAATTCTTTAAAGATAAAATTCTAAAAAAAATTGAGCAGATGCACCTTTTTCTCCTGATTCTAAATATATATATAACTCATTTTTTTTTTAAATGTTAGTTGTGCCCTTTTCCCTTTCGACGGCAGTATGTATCTCTATGGCTTTTAATTTTGCCGCCGAGATAAAATCCACGCGTACCATTTGATTTAATCAATTTCCAGATGCCACGAACAAGCCGGTTAGTACGCTTGAGAGCTATTACTATTCCAGATTTAACGGGTTCACCATCTTTGATTACATAATCCTTCATAGGGTCTAGAGTCTAGACATCATCGACCTTATTACAAAACGAGTTTTAACGCTAAACTGGAGTTTAAACCGTAGTTTTGTCAAATTTCTTATTACAAAAAGCAGATTAGCCCTTAGGTCTTGGTTGACTATGGTGTCAAAGTTAGTCTTGCCGGGCACCTAGTTTAGCGACGGTTTAAGCATTTATTTTAATGGCGGCCACGTATTCTACTTGTCAAATCGTAAAAAAAATCATATATTTTGTATTAAAGTAAGAAGGGGTGGTGAGGTATTAGGAAGCGTGGATGAGTAGAATAATAGCTTTTAGCAAAATATATAGGAAATACTTATAATATCGAAAGTATACATAGTAAAAACAGAATATATTACAAGAATTGACAGTACACACAATCAACAAAACATGTTGCTATGGTTACTTAGCCATAGTGTGCCATTGTATAGGTTGGATATACAAGGAGTATCTCCTTAACATTTTTTTCATATACGTAAATACCTAATTAGGATGTTTTGAATTACTCGCAATGATCAAAAGTCATTTAAAAATTACCTACAATATTTTTCGATATTAGAAAATAGTATTGTGTGACAAAATAGCTACTTATATTCCAAAATAAAAATTAGTACATTGTGTCAATTCTACATTTCGTGTATCCGTAGCATAAAGACATTTATTATCTGTGGAAATAATTTCTACCATAGCTACAGTTTGGTATTAAGTTGTCTTGGCTTTATTCATCTTTTGTAATAAGGTTTGGTTTATAGGTCGACTCTAAAGATAGTTGAAGACAAATTGGTTGTCGACCAAAGTCGAGTTTAACGAGTTTTTTGTAATAAGGCCGCATGTCTTTCTGCGTTCTAAACGATAACAGAAAAGTTAAAAATGTATCGACGTGACATTGTAAGCATAGTGTAACCTGCCTATCTCGATTAAATGTAAACTACTATTAATTAATAATGACAAAGCCTGAACGTACCTAATTTTGTGACCGTTGAATTTAGTTGTCATTTATTTGTAATTTTGGCCTGGTGTGATCGTCTAGATTTTCGAAATATGGACCCATTACGTTGTGTAAATTTTACGTTGTGTTTTATGAATAAGACGTACAAATCAAGAACCGCAAATAAATCTAATTAACCGTTAAAACAAGAGAGCCGTAGTAATAATTCAAACACAAAATAATTATAAAAACATAAATCGTAGATATGTAATTAAATAAATTGCTGAAATAAAAGGACACAATAATAAATCATTCACGTAAATCTATAAATTGAATTTCCATACGAAAATAGTTAATCATGGTAAATAGAGTTCAATTGAAATGGACGTTCGACAATAGCTGTATTAATAATAATAATAATAAGCACGAAGAAAAGAGCTGAAAATTTAAATACAACAGAATAAATCACACACAGTAAATAAATTAATGATTTGTCATAGAAATTAAACAGAGAGAATACATTTTTAGAGCTAATCAAAAGCATGTAATAGATTTCTAATAATATTGTTTTTAAAATATATGTATAATTATATGTATATATAGTCACATATATAAACTATAGTGAAAAACAGCCTCAACAATAACCACATGATTCTAACAATACCTATTTCATTTTGAATAAGCAGTCTCTGGTTTAGAATTTGATTAAATTATCTAACATACTTATTATAGCAATCAGTTAAGGATAATATGAGGAAAAAGAAAGTCCAAAATAAATTTAACATCTAATCTTTTAATTTTCATCTACAAAAATCCAATTTTTGCCAATAAAGAAAAGAAATAGATAAATTAAAATTATATATTTAAAACAAAGTGAATACTTAACTTCAACACAATCCAGTAACAATTCGACAGTTAAATCGATTTGTTGGGCGATGACATAAATTTTCCACAATCTGATTTTGTCCACGTGGTCCGCCGTTGTAACTTTATATTTTTCAGCAGAGCTCCGCTCAGGTCGACGGTCGAATAAGAAGTGAGTCGTGTCGTCATAATACAATTCCTTTTATAGTAAAACGGCCAGACCACGTGTTTCTTTGTTTCTTTTAGATGGCTATTTTAAATCTAATTTATTGAAAATATTCATAGTAATTTCTAAATTTAATTAATTTGTACACTTTGTATAATATTGTTACATTATTAAATAAATAAACAACAAACATGGTTATTCTCAAATGGTTAATTAAATCTAAAATCGGCTGACTACTAATAAGATCGGAAACCAATTAAATAATAAATAAATAATGTAAATAAGTTCTAATTAACTAATTAAACAAATTAACTAGTCAAATAAATTAACTAATTAAATAAATAATTTATCTGATTTTTATGAAAATATACCCAATTTGCTCATTAATTTGGCAATAATCTATCACGGCCATACTGACCTGTACTTCGCTCTCGAAGTACAGTATTTTTTTTTCCTTCTTTTTAGCCTCTGGCCTTGACATATTACTCCTTTCACCTGCTGCACGTGAAATCTAGAATAACATCAGGACAGTGACCGACCAGCAGAACTTATTACAATAGCCTCTGGCCTTGACATACTATACCTATCACCTGCTGCACATGACTTCCAGTATAGTATCAGGGCAGTGACCGACCAACAGTATGTATAATATTAGCCCCTAGCCTTGACATATTAGTCCTACCACCCGCTGCCAGTGATATTACGGGACTAATATCAGGGTAGAGACCGACCAGCGGTTTTAAGCCTTTATTTTTTTTTTTATTTTTATTTTGCCTGTGATAGGTTTTGTCAAAAAAAAGAACTAACATAGGCATAAATCTTAAAAAATAATATCTTTAATTTTTATTACATCAATTATTATTCATGAATCATAATTTACACACTTGATTCACATTTATATAAATTCTACATTTGATTCATAATATTCGAATCACCATTTATTTTACTTTTTTATTTCTTCTAAACATATTTTATTCATAATCATTTGAAATTTACAAATAAATTGATACTACATAGATATTAATTTAATAATCTATCACGGTCAGCTAACATTTTTTTTTTTATCTTCCTTACAATCAAATTGTATTTATAAAGTTTGGGTATTTATCTACAACATCAGCCAGCCGAGCCTGTACAGAAGGTATATTTCCCTCTCTGCCTATTTTAACAACCTGAGTGGGGAAATCGTTGTCCGTTGAATAGTTGTGTTAAGGGATTGTTGTACTTTCCAAAGAACGTTTGGCCATTCTGACGAATCATTGATTGTGGTAGTTAACATATTAATTACTGTGCCAACGTACCTTTCTACTTGACCATTACTACAAGGCGTACCAGTTGAAATCATATGATGTTCAATGTGAATTTCTTCAAGTTAACAGTAAATCCAGCAGTACTAAGAGCATCGAGAGTCTGTTCCAAATACTTTAATCCCTCATCTTCAGTTTTAAACGGAATTAACAAGTCATCTATATACACAATAGAAACTTCAAGTGATGTACAGCTTTAATTAGAAGAATTAACATCATTATTTTTTGTTGCCGGAGTTTTAGTGACGATTCCTTGTTTAAAGAAGCAGACAGATTCCTTGTGACCGAATTTTTTACAATAGGTACATTGGACAATGTTAACAGAGGGTCTGGAAACATCAGACGACGTAGGTTGAGCAACGTTACAGTCAGCATGATTGTTTTGCTGTAAATTTCCGTTTCGGAAACATTGGTTCTTATAATGACCTAGTTGGTTACAAGAAAAACAACGTTTCTCTTGAATATTTTTGTCGTCATCAGTTTTCAGCCGTTTGTTAGAAATACCACTTGATGTGTTGTCGTGTTTGTCAGTAAATCTACCAGAATCGAAAGGTCGCTTTCTCGAATTTTTGACATATGTCGTAAATAAAGAGATTAGTTCTGCTGTTGTTTTTACGCAACTATTATGAGACGCCATTCTTACATTTATGTCGTTTATACCTCCGCACACAAGCTCGACTAACTGTTCCTCTGTAAAAGCTACTTTAGTATTTTTTAGTAACCTGAGTTTCTCTCTAGCATATTCACAATATGAATCTGCTGAATCAGATGTTAATAGCACAGCTTTGGTTAGTTTATCGGACAAATTCCGTTTTTCTGGATACAAATCTCTAATAACTATTTTGAAATTTTCCCATGTTCTTCCCTCGTCCGGCTCCCAAGTCTCGTACCATAATAAAGCAGAGCCTTTCAAGGCCTTACCTGCCTTTGCTACAGTCGTAACGCTGCTCCATCCAAGGTCCATTGCAATGGAATCAATGGTGCTACACCAGCTCTCAGCGCCGTTGTCGTTCCGGTCGGGGTCAAATGGGGGTAGCACAACATCGTCTCCTCGATGTGTACCGGAAACAGCATCACGAATAGCCTTTAAAAGGCTTTCCACGACCGTCGGATCCATCAGAAACCACGTCCACACGTCCTTCAAACAAAAAAAATATTAGTAAAAGTGGTCAGGCTCTATCCCACTTCTGATAATAGATTTCTAATAATATTGTTTTTAAAATATATGTATAATTATATGTATATATAGTCACATATATAAACTATAGTGAAAAACAGCCTCAACAATAACCACATGATTCTAACAATACCTATTTCATTTTGAATAAGCAGTCTCTGGTTTAGAATTTGATTAAATTATCTAACATACTTATTATAGCAATCAGTTAAGGATAATATGAGGAAAAAGAAAGTCCAAAATAAATTTAACATCTAATCTTTTAATTTTCATCTACAAAAATCCAATTTTTGCCAATAAAGAAAAGAAATAGATAAATTAAAATTATATATTTAAAACAAAGTGAATACTTAACTTCAACACAATCCAGTAACAATTCGACAGTTAAATCGATTTGTTGGGCGATGACATAAATTTTCCACAATCTGATTTTGTCCACGTGGTCCGCCGTTGTAACTTTATATTTTTCAGCAGAGCTCCGCTCAGGTCGACGGTCGAATAAGAAGTGAGTCGTGTCGTCATAATACAATTCCTTTTATAGTAAAACGGCCAGACCACGTGTTTCTTTGTTTCTTTTAGATGGCTATTTTAAATCTAATTTATTGAAAATATTCATAGTAATTTCTAAATTTAATTAATTTGTACACTTTGTATAATATTGTTACATTATTAAATAAATAAACAACAAACATGGTTATTCTCAAATGGTTAATTAAATCTAAAATCGGCTGACTACTAATAAGATCGGAAACCAATTAAATAATAAATAAATAATGTAAATAAGTTCTAATTAACTAATTAAACAAATTAACTAGTCAAATAAATTAACTAATTAAATAAATAATTTATCTGATTTTTATGAAAATATACCCAATTTGCTCATTAATTTGGCAATAATCTATCACATGCAACTTAGCTGTAATCCAGGAATCAGCAACCACCTAGGATCTTTCTTCTTGGCCAATCACTTTCCCCCCCACACTTCACTTCTTAATTAATATATGATAGATTAATTATATGTGTAAATTTATAAACTACATATATAATACATGTAAAATAGTAATATACAACGTGGCGCTGCAATGGCGACATTAAATGAACACACGGACTGAGCTAGCTGTCAGAAATCATACAAAAAATAAATAAATCAAATCGTCCGTAAATTGAAATATCAATTTTTTTAAACAAAATAAATAATAAAGAGAGTAACAAAATTTAAATCACCCTGTGCTGCACACGTAAAACTCACTCGTAACGGCAACGTCGCTCTCTCGTAGCGCGTATACTACGAGTACCAGGCGGGTGGCGCCGCCCGGTCGGCGGCGGCACGGCGCGCGGCGTGCCCGGAATCCATTGCCCGGTGCGGGTAGGAATCACAACAAAACGCGAGAGTCTTACTAAATAAAATTTTCTGAGACCTATGCCACGGCGAACACACAGATTTAACGGCGTTGAATATTCGCCAACTGCACTTTTACCATAACATTTCCAGCCACAACCATTGCCCTCAGTTTCACAAACGCGTTAGTAATTTGAAGGCGTATGTACAGATGGCGAGGAGGTGGGTGGTGAAGAAGAACACGAGGATATCTTACAGTTGTGTTTTATTCGGCGGTCGTTGCCAAAGTGACTCACTCTTATACAAAAACCATCGACTATCTTGGTATTGCCATGCATTTCCCCAGTTGCCAGTACCAACATAATAATTTTACCAACACTAATAATTTAAATTTAAGCTTATGTAAACATGAAATTAAAATAACTATAACTGAAGATTATACATTATTAATTCAAAGTATTATAAACGAGCAATAAATGAATTGAACTGATAAACCCCAAAATCTTAGACTTATACGTATAATTACTTAGTTTAGCGATTGTTATCAACGGTGGTAGGAGCTGGAAGTTGTAACATTCGGCCATCCTGCATCAGCCGTGTCCCACGGCTATCTTGAAAATTGTTTGCGGCCCTGGATGTCTGGAACAAAATTATACAAAGCAGTAAGCCGTCTTTGATAACGTTAATTTAACGTAAAGAAACAGGGGAGAAAAGGAGAACATATTAATTAATGTGATTATTGGTTTTGTAAAATATTTTACTCCTCCTCATACAGATCAAGCTTAGTTGACTAGATATTTATCTTTTACAGAACACAGATCTAATAAGTATATTAGATATTAATTTATATACCTGTAATTATTATTTTGTAGAATTTACTTTACTATTCTGGTCACAAAGATCTAGCATAAATTACTAGATATTGTCTATTTTTGTATCACACACACAGATCTAATCAGTATATTAGATATTCATTAAATTAATTATTGTTTTGTAGAAGTCTCGCTATTCCTCACACAGATCTAGCGTAATTGACTAGATATTGTATACCTTATAGCTTACACACAGATCTAATAAGTATATTAGATATTAATTTATATGCCTTTAATTATTATTTTGTAAAATTTCTTACCACTGCAAATTTCTTACTACTGGTCACACAGATCTAGCGTAAATGACTAGATATTTTCTATTTTGTAGCACGCACAGATCTAATTTGTTACCTGCTATACTAAGATGTTAATTTTTATAATTATCGTTTTATAAAACTGTTTTACTATACTGGACACAAAAATCTAGCATAAATTACTAGATATTATCTATTTTTTATATCACACACACAGATCTAATCAGTATATTAGATATTCATTCAATTAATTATTGTTTTGTAGAATGTCTCACTATGCCTCACACAGATCTAGCGTAATTGACTAGATATTGTATACTTTATAGTTTATAGCACACACACAGATCTAATAAGTATATTAGATATTAATAATTATCGTTTTGTAAAATGTCTTATTAGTGGTCGATCACACAGATCTAGCACAAATGACTAGATATTGTATATATTATAGCACACACAGATCTAATAAGTATATTAGATATTAATAATTATCGTTTTGTAAAATGTCTTATTACTGGTCCATCACACAGATCTAGCACAAATGACTAGATATTGTATATATTATAGCACACACAGATCTAATAAGTATATTAGATATTAATAATTATCGTTTTGTAAAATGTCTTATTACTGGTCCATCACACAGATCTAGCACAAATGACTAGATATTGTATATATTATAGCACACACAGATCTAATAAGTATATTAGATATTAATAATTATCGTTTTGTAAAATGTCTTTTTACTGGTCGATCACACAGATCTAGCACAAATGACTAGATATTGTATATATTATAGCACACACAGATCTAATAAGTATATTAGATATTAATAATTATCGTTTTGTAAAATGTCTTATTACTGGTCGATCACACAGATCTAGCACAAATGACTAGATATTGTATATATTATAGCACACACAGATCTAATAAGTATATTAGATATTAATAATTATCGTTTTGTAAAATGTCTTATTACTGGTCGATCACACAGATCTAGCAGAAATGACTAGATATTGTATATATTATAGCACACACAGATCTAATAAGTATATTAGATATTGATTATCGTTTAGTAAACTTTCTTACTACTGGTCACAAAGATCTAGCATAAATCACTAGATATTGTCTATTTTGTAGCACACACACAGATCTAATCAGTATATTAGATATTAATTTATATAAGTTATATCGTTTTGTAAAATATCTTACTACTCCTCACACAGATCTAGCTTAATTGACTAGATGTTATGTATTTTAGTTGTAAATATTAGTTGATGAAATTATTCTCTTTTGACATTCAAAATGTTTCATTTCTCTTCACATAAATCTAGCGTTTAATAACAATACATTACAATTTCACTGTCTCGATATTTTATGAAATTGAATTGAATTATTTTTTTTTCATTTTATATTAAATGTTGTAAGATATTGATTTTTATGTATATATTTAGCTTTAACTATTTTAAATTAAGTCCCTAGACTTTTATTTTGATTGTGTTATATTTACAAAAGGATTATCGACCACCTGACGATTAAGTACATTATTACTTACAACCATCACATGTGTCTGTACAAATTTCGTGCGACAAGGCAGAAGCGAATATAATTGATGCATTCGTCACGTTCAACTTCTCTGTCAGAATCGGATGAGCTGTCTGAAACTGTAGGTTTATATGGACGTAGGGCTTCACCGGGTACCACTGCCCTACACTTCCTATAACCCTTCATACCTTTTATGCTATCAATTGTATAACGGTCAATAGAATGATCAGCCTTGGATATTTTGTATGGACCACTGTAACAATTACCTAACTTCTTTGTCACCCGCGTAGCATGATCGCGAGATATTCCACCTTTCCACAGTACTAAGTCTCCGACCTTGTACTTCCTGCAACTTTTATATTTTTTTTGTCATACCTGTCTTTCATGACCGTCATATATTTATCAATACTTACTTTCATAATTATTTTTAATAATATCTATTTAATATTATTATTTTATTTTTATTAAGTTCTGCGTGTACCTACCACGTGAATTCAATCTCAATTGTCATTAGTTCGTTATTTCCTTTTTTTTTCTTTTTCTGCTTGTATGTTTGTTTCTTAATATATTTGTTTTAGTATACATTAGTATTTATTCGTATATTTATATATATATTGTAGGTGTATATTATTTTATATATTTTATTATAATATATATACTATAATGTTATTGGTTTATGTATATTTTTGTAGTTATATCTACTATAATAATAATTATGTAATCTCTATGCTGTATTTTTATTTATGTGTTTTGATTTATATCTTAATCCGCCTGTCATCACCCGCAGGGTTTACCTGAAAACCAGCGTCGAGTGTTTTATGCATACGGCATTTATGCTGAGGTGAATCCTTTTCGGCGCCACATCACTGCAGATTTTCTTTAAAATTTTGTATCGTGTCATTTTTTGTATCCTTGTTCACTGTTTATCTTGTCATTTTCTCCTATGTTCTATTTACTTTGTTGTGAGAGTGCCGAATAAATGTTTTTTCGGTCACGAACTCTTTGAAATACTTACTTGTAAATGCTATGCCACGATCAGTTATTATCCTACTAGGAGTCCCAAACATCGATATTTATTTCTTTGAGGTTCTTGATAGTTCCTACCGAACTTACACTTCTTACGGGTCTAGCAAATACAAACTTGGTAAATGAGTCAATCACAACCAGTATGTACATATTACCCTTGCGTGTTTTTAGGAATGGCCCCAAATGATCAGCATGAATGGTGTGCATTGGTATTTGCGGTTTTTCAATGGGGTGTAACTCGCCTTCTAGCTTTTCGTAGTTACCCTTGGCGTAGGCGCATTGCAAACAAGCATTTACATATTTGCGAATGAACCTAGTCATGCCACTAAACAAAAATTGTGACTTTATTGCCTTTTCACACTTGTCGAACCCCAGGTGACCAATCTGGTCATGGTATTTTTGTTGCAAACCCCACTTTGACAGTTTAGGAATTACGAACCTACTTCCATGTATAGTTTTACGAAACAATCAGCAAGTTCATTACTATATTCAGCGAACGAATCGCTATACGCGTTTAATAAGTTCAACAAGCGATTGCTATGATTTTCATCAATGATACCCATTTCTATATTATTATCTGCAACATCAATTGATCTACCCCCGTTTTCGATCGATCTACCATCAGAGTAATGATCACCTCTGCCTCTGAAAACATCGGACTGTTCATACAAGTCTGCGCGAGTAAGTAGTCTACCCGCAGCCCAACCTATACTCGAGTAGCCTAAGTTCGTGATTTGTAAGCGTAAATATCCGTTCATCAAAATTGACTGTGGCATAAAGTACGACTCCCTACCGAGACTATAAACGATAGGTCGTGTTATGAGAACTGTATCTTAACCTGTGTTGTGTGTCGTTTGCACATAGATATCATAAGTTGTTTGGTGCCACTTCCAAATTGTTGGTCAAAAATTAGGGTACCTTTTCTAAGAAATATTCCTTTGACAGTAGAATTTTCGACAATTCGATGGCAGGACAGAAACATTGCTCATTATTAGCGATTAGTTTGATGAATTAGGAATTGCAAATGAGAGTCACGCGCGATTGATTAATGATTGGTTGACCTATTAATAGGTATATCTATATCTTTGAAATCCGTATCCGTAACCTGCCATAACTTTCAAGATGTACATCGTCAAAATATAGCTGGAACTGGAATCGACCAAGAGACATAATTTGCGTACCGCCGAAACCTCTCATCAATACCTTTTGATTGTAAAATTTTAAGCTGCAAATGCAACGGTCCGCGACTTAATGATATTTACTTTACTGCCGGTATCGATGTATGCGAGAACTATAATAGTGCCATTAATTGTAACATACTTCTTGTACATATCTGTCAAAATTTGAAATGAAACAAATAAAACCCATTTTACCTGCTAAATATTGGGTGATGATTGTGACGCCTGTCCATCTCGTGATCCGGCGCGGGTGCCGGTCACAGTAGCAGCATACCAGCAGGCAGCAGCAGCATACCAGCAGGCAGCAGCAGCATTCCAGCAGGCAGCAGCAGCATACCAGCAGGCAGCAGCAGCATGACCCAGACGTTGCAGCGGGTGGCTCGGCAGTCCCGCGCTTCTTGACCCGTTTTGCGGCAGATGAAGCAGGTCTTCGGCATGACTGATCCACGATGCCAGGTTAATGATCTTGATTCCGCAATTATAGCTCAACTTTCTTGTAGTTTTCCAGCGATGATAAAAATCCATAGTAGGTATAGTTCTTCTGGAGTGTCACAACTGTAGACCTATGCGTTTGCTTGCAATTCAGCCGGTAAGCCCCGAATCAGACAGGATATAGCGGCGTCCCCTTCTAAACCACATTTTATAGAAGTGATATTTTATCGTGGAAATACTTGGTCACTGTCTCATTGTTTACTTTGTTACGAGCAAGCATTTCTTCTAGCTGATCGACGTAGTCGGTGTAACATGGGAAAACGCGCGATAGGTTTTCTTTTGGATCAAATTTTGATATGCTTTCTGCATCGAGGTGAACTCTTCTTTTCTTAGGGACTTGTTCCCCTTTTCCGCCTTGTTCATGTTCTAAGAAAAAATCTTCTTCGTTTTCGGTACCTTCATTTTCTGACAACGTTTCAGTAGAACTTATTTTTCTTTTCTTTCTTAATCCGTGAAGAAATGGGCCCAGCATCTTTTCATTGTTCATCCCACTTCTGAAATGTACAGATGGCGAGGAGGTGGGTGGTGAAGAAGAACACGAGGATATCTTACAGTTGTGTTTTATTCGGCGGTCGTTGCCAAAGTGACTCACTCTTATACAAAAACCATCGACTATCTTGGTATTGCCATGCATTTCCCCAGTTGCCAGTACCAACATAATAATTTTACCAACACTAATAATTTAAATTTAAGCTTATGTAAACATGAAATTAAAATAACTATAACTGAAGATTATACATTATTAATTCAAAGTATTATAAACGAGCAATAAATGAATTGAACTGATAAACCCCAAAATCTTAGACTTATACGTATAATTACTTAGTTTAGCGATTGTTATCAACGGTGGTAGGAGCTGGAAGTTGTAACACGTAGTTCTTCCACCGATTCAATAGTTTTATGCGTACACTTCATCTTTTAGCCCCACAAAAAGAATCGAGGGATGTCACGTCTGGCGATCTTGCTGGCCGGGTCCGTTTTACTGCTGCCTGGCCGCTGTTATGGAATGTGCAGGCAGGCCGTCTAATTGGCACCACATTCGTTTCGGCCGTAGTGAAGTTTGGATGTGAATTTGACATCAAAAATCTCAAAATACCACAACACAGAAAATATTACGTAGGTACACTAACACAACACACAACACAAAAAACAGGAACATACAGTAGGCATTAAGCGTCTTTTCGCGAAATACTTACAAATTTATTAAAAATTGAGTTACAAAATTCTCGAGTGAAAAATAATTGTGTGTCAAGGACACCGGCCGATCAAGCACTAAGGGGACTAGGAGCGGCGCGCGGCGCGGCGGCAGCGCAGCTTACCGACTAAGCAAAAGGCCGCGCTATCTCTTTCTTGCACTATTCACGAGCAAGTGTCTCATTCTATCTCAGTATTCCCTTTTCGCTTTAATTTCATTGATGCCCTGTTATCGTCGGCACTCCGGCAGATGACGTCAACATTTCAACGTTTTATACGTACAGGTTGTTTCAACATATTATTTTAGGAACTTGTGGATAATTCGATAAATAATAACGTTTAATAAATCAATTATATCTCCAAAACTTGAAAACCTGAAACCGGATACGTGTGTTAATTTAATGTCGCAATTGTAGCGACACGCGGTATTATAAATATATTTTAAGGGGCTAGGATCGCCAAAACGACTACTTTCTCCTCCTAAAACTCCCACACGGCTTGGTTTAACGACTTGAAAAAAATACTACCTGAATGATCAATTCAAGGGCATTAATTTCACTGATTGATTTTTTTGTGTTACCATTACTTATGGCTTGCAAAAATATTTAACAGCATGCTGTTTTAAAACTATTTTCCCTAAAACTTCTAAATGACTTAGACGTTTGGGATTAATTTTACACCAAAAAATAAGGAAGAAAATTTTCTATAAACTGGCCGTTTCATTTGTGCATAGAGCAATATTTCGCAAAGAAATTTAAAAAAAATTGAATTCCAAATGTACAAGTCTCAGAGGTGCTCTGCGCGGGCGCGCGCGGCAGTCATGCACTGGCATTCAGACGGGGAGGTTGTGTCGCTCGTTGCTCTGCAAACGCTGTCCGCCGACGTTACATATTTGTGTGCGTGAATGATATACAATACAAGTATTTGTTTTCGTGTGGGTTTGAAGCTTGCTCAAAGAGTAGCGTCTAGAGCGGTGAAATGTGATTCATTCCGTGATTTGCGCGTGGACGCTCCTCGTATACATATTGAATGGGTTACATTTTTGATTACAATTTCTTGTTTACGTACTTACATCATTTTTACGAGTGGAAAATATATGTATTGGTAAACAAATTATTAGCGGCAGCTACAGGAATATCGGGAGGTTTAGAACTGTTTAAGAAAGACTGGAAATGAAATTGAAAAGTAAAATTACTCAGGTTAACGAGCACAATGCGGTACTGCATCTTTTTGTTTCAAAGTATTTATTGGCACTGCAATTGTTATGGGCCGGCGTTATCTTTATCATCAGGCAAACGACCACCAAACGATCAGGGCCATCTACAGTAAAAATGATATCGAAAATGATAACAATTTTAAAATCCAAGATATCGGACATTTTTATTTTTCAATAAAATGGTATGGGTATCATTTTCGAGATTTCTCGGGGTGCTGATTACAGAAATGACAACCATTTTTAAATTCAAGATGACATTTTTTTAGGAAATCGATAATATGGGTGCCATTTTCTAGGTTTCTCGGGGTGCTGATATCGAAAATGACAACGATTTAAAATCCTACATAGCGGACAATATTTTTTTTTCAATAAAATGCTATGGGTATAAGTTTCGAGATTTCTCGGGGTACTGTGTACAAAAATGAAAAATTCTTTTATAATCCAAGATGGTGGACAATTCTTTTGTAAAATGATATGGGTGTCGTGTTGGAGGTTTCTCAGGGTGCTGATTTTGAAAATGACTACTATTTTAAAATCCAAGATGGCGGAAATTTTTTTAGGAAATCGATAATATGGGTGCCATTTTCTAGGTTTCTCGGGGTGCTGATATCGAAAATGATAACGATTTAAAATCCATTCAAGACCTATAGGGTGGTTCACGGAGACCTAGAGCAATAGACCAAGAGACTAGAATCATTAAATTTGGCAAGAAGTATTGTCTTATACCACAAGTAAAGCGAAAAATCCGAAAACTAATTATGTATAACACACACACGCGCACGCGCATGCACACGCTCGCGCAAGCGCACGCACGCACGCATGCACACACATGCTCACGCACACGCTCGCACACGCGCACACGTGCACACGCGCAAACGCACGCACGTACGCAAGCAGGCACGCACGCACGCACGTACGCACACAAGCAAGCACGCACACAAGCAAGCACGCACGCAAGCAAGCACGCATGCACGCACGCACGCACTCACACACACGCACATTATCAATGAGTGTATTGTGTACAATTTTTTAGGGTTAATTATTTTGTTGAATGTAGCTGTAAAAGGACCTAACGATTCCAGTCTTGAACGAACTATTTACATGCTTACAAGTCTTTTCGGAATCCTCGGCGCGCGAGTCCAACCCACACTTGTCTATTTTTTCTATTGTATTGGTTAACGAGACGAGCTGGACGTTTGCCTGATAGGAGTCATAATGCCGGCCCATAAAAATTGCAGTGCCATTCAGAACTTTGAAACACAAAAGCCTGCGCGGCACCGCAGTGTGCTCATAACTAAGTCTCATATCTTAGTAATTTCGCTGGCTACTTTGCTCAACAAACCGGAACACAATAATGCTTGCACATTACTGTTTGCCGGCAGACTTCATGAACAAAACGGAAACCCAGACGGACACTCGCAGATGACTCGATACCTCGTAAATGACATCAATATAAAAAACATGACTACAAAAGTAAAAAATAAAAAATAACCCGAAAATCATTTATTTACGTACACGTTCGTTTTTGGGTCAAAAGGTGTAACAAATTTCAACGTTACGGAGCAAATTGGCTGTCTGTACTTTTATTATAGTCCACAGCGATGTTTTGAGATAAATCTCAACGTTGTATGATCTCATGTGCGTCCGTCCCGTTTATTTACGAACTAGCTTCTGCCCGCGGTTTTCACCCACGTTCCCATAGGAACCGTGCATTGTTCCGGGACAAAAAGTAGCTTATGTTATTCTCCGGTCCATAAACTATATCTATGCCAAAAACCACGTCGATCCGTTGATTCGTTACTGCGTGAAAGAAGGACAAACCAACAAATCAACAAACACACTTTCGCATTAATAATATAACTAGCTTCTGCCCGCGGTTTTCACCCGCGTTCCCAGAGGAAACATGCATTTTCCGGATACAAAGAACCCTATGTTACTCTCCGGTCCATAAACTATTACTATGCCAAAAATCACGTCGATCCGTCGCTCCGTTACTGCGTGAAAGAAGGACAAACCAACAAATTAACAAACCAACAAACAAACTTTCGCATTTATAATAGAGTAGGATATAGGATATATTTAGTATGGAAGTATGGACAGTATGGATAATGACGGCTCCGTAGCTAAGTTGGTAGTAACCCTGCCTGCAAGGCGAGGGGTCCCGGGTTCGATTCCCGGCCGGGGCAGATTTTGTGTAAGCATAAAGTTTGTTCTCGGGTCTTGGATGTTTGTGATGTGTATCTGTGTATGTCCATGCCACCTGCGACACAGGGAATCCTAGTGCGGGGGTATGAGTGTGTAAGCGTTAAAAAAAAAAAAAAAAAAAAAATGATGATCAAACTTCACTTTCAATGAAGAACTTTCCACTAAATGAATTCAAAGAATTATAGGCAAAGAAGATG
The DNA here is from genome assembly GCA_907269065.1 of Crocallis elinguaria. NCBI lineage: Eukaryota > Metazoa > Arthropoda > Insecta > Lepidoptera > Geometridae > Crocallis > Crocallis elinguaria. The sequence continues at coordinate 11,251,913 of OU026076.1, read as the reverse complement.
CCGTGCGCGCTACTCGCACGCGCGTTCGTTCATCCGCGTATTCTATGACGTTAGGTTTTGCGATGTTCTTGAAAGACGAAGTGTGGACCGCGCGGGTGAAGTGGGATTGACTCCACCCATTCGAGCAAGGCCATTGGCGCCTAGTAGGGTCTTAAGTAGAATGAGGAATTCACTCGTTCGATAGCAACAGCCGTCGACAGCAACATCTAAGAGAAATAGGTAATTGAAAGAAGGAGTTAGACTTAAAGTCTAGATAAATAGGAGCCCTAAGCGATTTATTGATTACGGGGCTCCCTGACCAGCCTTCACCCCGTCCAACCGACAGAATCCGTCGTGTTTTAGACCTACCTCACCTCAAATGAATCTAAACTCACAAACCCTCATCTCTTTCCGATCTGTTCCATTCGTCACCTATCCTCAAAATCATACATCTCATACATGCTTTGATTAGCCTCGATGACTTTGATCTAGGTTAATATTATCCCTACTCTAATTTATGACCAAGATTCCTTGTGACTCGAACTAACCCTAATAAGAATCTAATAGGAATCATGTTGGTCGTCTTTGTAGTGAGTGTACCTAGTGCATGGGCGGATTTGAGTGCTGCAAACGTAGAGACTGCTAATCAGAAACCAGCTACAACATCAAACCCTGTGTTCCGATCCGATGCTAGCTAGTCTGGGACCCTGTTGAATAGCAACGTGTTTAAAACGCTCGTCACGTAGATCCGACAGTCATTTTTAAACGGGCCGCTGTGAGTTTTCTAGGTGTACACGTGTGTTGGCTAAAAGGTTTTGTTCTAAATATTATTTGAAATGATAAATAGTTTTGGGATAAATGAATGTAACATAATATGCAAACTTATGAAGCTCCCAAGACTCCAAGGAATTCGGGTGATGAGAGATCCAAGTATAAAGTAATGCGTGATGATGTGACAATCCGTATGCGTATTGGATCTCATCCAAAGTGACTGCATGCTTCCATAATAGTGACTATTAACAATAGAAGTTTCCAAAGAACAATGGAACTCTTCAAACGCTCCAGAATATAAAGTAAAACTCCTTCATGAAATCGAAATCCTCCGTATTAGCAAACATCCAACTGGGCAATGATAAATTATTCTGTTGCTAAAAGTATGTATGTTACATTCAATCATAAGTATAAGATTTTGGTAATATAATATTTTAGGCATAGAAAAAGTATCCTAGCTACAATACTACATTTTTGTAATGGTTGAAATTTATCTCCTTCATACATCAACACAAAATATTCAATTTCCACTCCTCCTAAACATTTCCTAAATGTATATATTCTGTAAAACCTACCCCTTGCAATAGCCCAAATACAACGTAGATTCTCCCGGCTGCTGTCTGTAAAGGATAAAAGGTACCTCCTAGCTAACTTATAAAATGTAAAGAAATACATACAACGTAGTCTAAAATGACGTCCAGAGCTCGTAGTATTCGCTAACTGAAAACTCTAATAAAATATTCATTAATATTATATGATACACTCTCACTAATACACTATTCACTGCACTCTTTAATTCACTCGCGACGATATTACATTATAGGTACGACGGTTTCACTGGAAAAGTCACGACACGGGAAACTAGTTTTATTAGTTACGATCAAAGTCTGAATTAGTCTGCGCGCGCGCAAAGAATTAGGCGTTTGTTCCCGAATAATTGATCGACGTTTCTTGCAGTTAAAACCCACTGGACTCCAGTGTTATTTCTGTTCCCGGATATTTGACCGCCGGCTTTCGCAGTCGGACCACCACTGTAATCTCGCGTTATTTCTCTTCCCGGAAACCTGACCGACGGCTTTCGCGGTTAAAACACGACTAACTCTCCCATATCCCGACAAATTGCAGGTCTTCTAAGTTATCCCACACTTCAAATGCTTGGAGTAGTCACGTATTTCCACTTATGGCATAAAATGTCACATAAATCCAAACACCATTAATTTTAAATTTATGTTGTTTGGCAAAACCGAACTAAAAAATCAGTCCACTCACAGAGTTAGATTTTTTACTGAAAATATTGTCCAAAGTAAACCTATCCGGATGCAGTACGTGAACTTGCAACAAACATGGTTTGTAGCAACAAAAGGCAAACAGTTTACATTTTAGGTGAATACCTAAATTATTATTTATAATGTAATTCGACAACGCGTTTAATGATTTTTATCGCTTTAAAATTTAAGTGATTTTGTAGTCTACTTTTCAGAATAATTTCATTCATTTTCAACTCAATCCCATATCAGCACTACTTATTAATTCATTAGAGTCCCTAATAAATTAGATCGTATATAAATTACGTTATTCTCATACAAATAAATCCTTGTATATCATAGTGTAAAACTTGTATACTCACAGTAACTATACTGTGACTCTGAGTTTTACCACATGGTAGGGTTGGAACGAAGTCGTTTCTTCTATAATTCTAAATTATGTACGAAAATCAAAACTTCTTTATTTCAAAATTGGTGGAATATACAAATAATGTCTGCAATTTAACTTTGTTTATATAAGACATAAAATGACATTGGCCTGTGATGTAACAAAACAACACAACTTGGCCATAACTACAATTTAAACGTTAGATATTAATTCAAAGTTTATCAAATTGTATTACGTAAGTCTAGGTTTGAATCACTGATAATATTAGACACTTAAAATTTCATTATCAGAATGATTCAAATGACTCAATGTTCAAAGTACATAAAATTAATCAAACTCTATATGAATAACTATTATCTTTTGTGCTTTCAATTTGTAATTGTCTACTATGATGCTTAATTCATTCTAGTTTCCCCATACAAGACTATAAGGTTCTTATGTCATATTAAACTCTTGTCAACCCTGAAAATCAATATCTGTAATATATTTACGCGTAGACTAATTTATGCGTTTAAATATTTTTTAAGAACCAAGACATTTGTCAACGCTCTCAAGAAAGTACTTCGATATTGAGTTCCGACAAAATAAACTAGACGAGTAAAATAAAATAAACCAGGCAGTAAAGTATAACAAATCTATTTAGAACAGTGGATTTAATTATAGACTTTATTACGTTGTAGTTAAGGTTCCCTGTGAAACTACATACTGCTGCTCCTCAACATAAGCGTACAACTTCTCACGAACTAAACTTTCCGTAAATCAAAAGTTAATTTTAAACCCTCATGAAGACCAAATAAAGATCAAAATATAAAATTCCCTTACATCTGAATAAAACAGAAAACGCCACCCACGATTTATAGGTAATACGAACATTGCATGCTAAGTACATGGAACGAACGTTATGTGTATATAACGTTGGTTACAATAGTAACTTAACGAACCCTTATGTCAATTCCATACATAAAGTAATGTTATCTCATATACCCAGAACAGGTGCTAGAATCTGTGTTATCTGACCCCCAGGTAAAATGGTCAACCGCTAACCTACCATAATAAAAAAGTGACGTCACAATAAAACCACAAATTTCAAAAAAACAACTGTAGGTAATCAAAATGTCACAATATAAAAACAAAACTATACAGCCGAAACGAATCATACAATTAATAATCAAATTCTGTAAGTGAACATGTAGGGGTTCTTCCAGCGGCCGTACTTGGGCTCCTCGCGGGGAGGTCCGAAGGGGCCCTTCTCTAGCACCACCTCGGCCAGGAGGCCGTGGCTCGCGCCGTAGGAAGTGTCGCCCGTGCGCACGCGCAAGATGCGACGGAGCTCGGCTAGGGCACAGAATAGATAATAGTACGCTAGGGTGGAAACAATTCAACAATTAGGTACGTAAATAAGGCCAGCCAAACTCATCAAAGATCTTTGTCCAAGTTCTGTGTCATTTATTTGATCAAATTTCTTTGAGAGATGCCCATTCCACTCATCCAATATCGTTGTCCAAAATTACATAGTCTATCTTGCACAGTTATTTACGTATTTGAAAAAATGTAAGAGTTTCAACCTTATGTGTTGCTATTGTCGTTGTCATAATCTTTGATTAAATATTGGTGTTCCTACGTGATTTCATGAAGTCATCCAAGTCCTCAGATCAAATGCACTTTGGACAAAGATCTTTGATGAGTGGAATGTCACCCTAAAACCGAAATGAAATCGCGACTCTATCCTTGCATATATGCTTTGCTTCATCGACACTCTTTTCAACCACTTCCATGTATTCCTGTATAGGTCTGTTTTTACAATCCAATATCTCTTTAAAAATAACAACAAAGAAGAAAAGCAGTCTCATCGCTAAACAACCTTTGGAATGGTAATAATATTATTGATCGAGATATTTGTGTTTAGATTTGCAAATGTCATAAGAGATAACAAGATAACATACTTGTTGATGCACCAATCATATAGGGGAAAAATAATAGGGACTTCTTTTCCAACTTCACACGACACGGTGATGAGTACCTATAGTGTTATAACGTGTTCTAGAAGAAACTTACTCTGTAAGGAGTTGTCGGGCTTCGGTCTCATAGACAGCGATGAAGGCGGGTCTTTGTATTTATCGGGGTTTGGATGTCTATAGGAGCCCTTTTGGCTGGTGTCAGGGATATAGATGTCGTCGGGTAGGCGTAGGGTCTGCAGGGCACGCGCGCGCCGAGCCAGGTTCACGGACATGAAAGGCAGCTCTGGAAATGTGACAATCAGAATACTTTTTTTATATCCTTTTTTTTAGGTGCTATAGTCGCTTAGCGATTATGCCAGCACCATTGAATACAATCATTCTTAATTGCTATCCTTAACTAAATCAAACACCATTCTGTAAAGCGCTCTTGCCGCTTCACAGTGTGGATCTGACAACACAGCTTGCACTGCACCAAAATCAAGAAAATTGAACCCATATTGAGTGAGCATGTCTCTTCTAATTGACCGGCTCCGCACACATTCCACCAGGACATGATGGACATCCTCTGGGACTTCACAGGAGGCACAATTTGGGGAGTCTGTTTTTTTCATTAGGTAATACTTTATTACTACCAGATATAGATTTAACAAAAACATATTGTAAGCATAACGCCGGCCCATAAATATCGCAATGCCATCGTTGAAGCGCAAAGGCTAGCACACTGCTGCGTGGCGCTCGTTTTAGTCGTTACCCTAAGGTATTACAAGACTATTAAGTCTCATAAACCCAGTAAAGTCTGACACCTTTGTTCATCAAATCGGAACATATTGGTTACGGCAGATTACACGAGCAAAGTACCCACCAAGGGGGAGAATTGGAGAAAATTTTGTCCTACCATCCCAAATTTAGTGCGATCCACCTACCTCTTGAGCAATACTTGGTCAAGTATTCGGTCCTCTTCAGATCTTGGATTTCGTTCTCGATGGGCGTAGGATCCAGTTCTGCAGACATGTACTTCTTGGTCAGTTCCGGGTAGTCATCTGCAAACTATATTTTTTTTTAATTTTACTCCAGTGTTCGGGTGATGGATGCGCTGGAATACAAAGCGCATCATCCCTCTGTGAGATGAATCCTTGCATATACCTGGCCTGACTCATCACTAGTTGAAAGTCGATTTTGTTGCATGTATAATATAACGCCGCATTGCCTTTTACGCTTCAGTGCCGCCGAACTTAGAAACGCAAAGGCCTGCTCAACACTGCATTGCGCTCGCTACCTTGAGACATTAGTTACTAAGTCTCATAAGTCCAGTAATTTCACTGACTACTATGCATCAAGCCGTACAACCGAACATAGTAATGCTTGCACATTATCTACTGCTTGGCAGCAGACTACACGAGCATAGATATGGTTATAACTAGAGATCTGTGGTTATAACACACCCAGACGCGCACACGCAGAAAATTTCGTCCTACCATCTGTACTACAGATTTAGGAAATCTGTGATTGTACCCTATGTATGTAAAACAAATCTGTTGTACCAAACAACTGAAACGACATTTGCTATGTTTTTTGTCATAGGCTTTACTGTAGGTATCTTGTTTCGTACCTTAGGTATTGTATTTATAATTGATGCTTCACGAATCACGAGGCTTCCTTTATGTGTTAAATACTTTGACTTTGCTCGGTCTTTGCTCACGCTTTATGCTAGTATATAGTTGAGCAACTTTGAACAACTTTTTGAAAAACAGTAGTACCTACATGCTATTGGCCACGCTTTCTACTTACTATCTGCCGGCTCATCTCGGTACCCAGTAGTGTAACAAAACTTACTCGTTTGACAGCCTCTTTGTAGTACTCTGGTTCCAGGGGACAGAGCACGTCGGGTATCTTCCGAGGCGCTTCCTTCGCTCTCAGCGCGTCGCGGCTGACGCCGACGATGAGGCAGTCGTCGTCGACCGCCTTGCGACGAGGGCTTTTCCTGTAAATGTCATATTAGGTCCCTGCTAAGTAATAGTCCCACCCTATCTCTTCCCGTAGGTGCTGTAAGAGCTGGCTAGGGGAATATCCAGGCAGCAGGATTCTCCTCATCACCAAGACGCTTGTCAAGCGTGGTTATGACATACACCCCCCTTAATGGAGGAAGAACATGTTTAGCATTGTAGATTCTGTACTGTGGTCAGTACTATAATAAATACAAAAGTGTGTACGTTTGTTGGTTTGTCCTTCTTTCAGACAGCAACGGAGCGATACTGATTTTTGGCCGGATATGGACCGGAGAGTAATAAAGAGGCTACTTTTTATCCCGGAAAAATATTAAAACTGTAACCGCGGGCAAAAGCTTAGTAAATTTATATAATATACAAATTTATTTTGGCTATATCGGAAACGGCTTAACAACGACGATAGATCAACGATTTGGATGAAATTTTGTATTTAAGTTTTGTTTTTTAAATATACCAATGAGAATATGTAGTTTTTGTAAAAACGCTATTTTACACAGAAAAAGAAAGTTTTTCGCTCGTTTGTTTGTTTGTGTTTACACAGAGCGAAGCTAGGTCATCTAGACAATTCATTTTGGAATAATGTGTGGCCTTGCTTCAAGACCTGCATGACTTAACTACTAGGTACCAACTACCAAGGCGAGGTACAAACTAGCTTTACTGCTTATCACAGAATTTAGAAAAAAACCTGCTTGGTTACTGCGCTACCTGCGACCAAACGGTCTGCCGTCTGTGACTGCGACACATACTTACTTGCACAAATGACGCAAAACATCCAAAGCCGTACAATTGTACATGTGTGACGCAACGCGAGGCCTGCATCGCGCAAGCGAAGTTTAAACGCCTCCAAGCTATACGTACGATCAAAAACTTTATGTTTTCGAGTGATGCTCGACTCTTAATCGAGTTCGGACGGACCGGGAGGGGTTCCAGAAGGAACCCCACCTGGCCCGACCCTAGGGAGACCTCGGGTGCGTACCCGCGGGCGCTTGGGGACTCCTTGGTCTCTGCCGAGAGTCGAGCGTCCTCACAGCTTTCGTTCAACTAAATACTATCGGTTTTGCTCTGAAGCTCTACATTGTGCATCATGTTTTGTTTCAGGCGTTCCAAACAATTAAGTCTAGAATATACTAATAGATAGGTACTTATATTTTTTGCACTTTAAAAGAAAAACACTAAGATTTAAAACCCTACTTAGGTACAGTCCAATGCACGGAATAAATACTTAAGTCAATAAAAAAATAATAAATAACAACAACTCTTCTTTTAGTAAACTATGTAGCAGGAGGGCGTGTTGTACACAATGTAACGTTCCAATTTACTGGCTCGCAGTAGAACAACAATAGTTATGTATGTAGGTATTCTATTTGTTCTACCCTATGTAAAATAGAGCGCCGCGCCGTGAGTAGCGGCTATGAGAGAGTCAAGAACCGAATGCCATCGCATTTATTCTTACAACTCACGGGGACACACTGTATTTTGGTTTACAGATAATATTATATTATTCTTCATTTACAAATTGCTAAATAAAATAATGAACGCTAACGCCATTTAAAAACGTCAACTTTTAAAAACGTTCAACTTGAAAACCTCTTTTTTGGAAGTCCGTCCACAACGTTATATTGCCTGGTAGAGACTGCTTTTAACGATAATGCTTGGTAGCTACTTACCTATTTTATACCTATTTATTATTTGTGTTTTGTACCTTAATTTCTTTTACACGAACAATAAATCGTTTGTTTTATATTATATTATTATATCTAGGTAGGTACAATGCCACATTCCTTTCTCAAAACACCTACTTTATACTTACACAGTTACTGGAAGATAAACTTGCTTAAATGTAATGGAATGTACCTACTTACATAAATAAACATGTTTACGATCTTAACAATAACATTAAACACATCCTAAACATGTTAAACGGCTTTTAACTACTAAACATGCCTTAGTTGTGCATTTAAATATGAACAACCACAAGACTTGATTTATGCAGTGTCTGACCCTTGTCTAACTCCGTTCTGTTGTGACATTTCTAATCAATTTAGACGTTTATCTTTAGACACTGTCTAACTAAACAGGAGTCTACAAGTTGTTTTTTGTGGTAACACAGTTAACATGTAATTAAATAAATAGATAAAATTATTATTATCGACACGCGACACGCCGAAGAATAAGATAGCAGTGGCACAGAATAGATAATAATTATATGGGCCAACCAAATGCACAACCGGAGCGGAGCGGAGCTCGGATGTCGTATCCCCTATACAAAAGTAGGTACCTACTCTATGGTCGAATGACTCATGATCATGACTCGTTCTCATGAGTCAATCTGTTGAGTGTTGACCGACGCCAAGTACCTACTATAAAAGTTAGCGCACAGAACATAATATAATAATTGGTTTATGTCTGTGTGTTATTAAAAGTCAACATAGTAGGTACCAAAGATCTTTGTCCAAGTTTTCTTAGTAAATTTTGCACAGGATTTTGCAACTTGCGTAGGTACTTTTAGTTTGAAAATATTGAGGAATTTCGACCTTAGGTACGTATTGCTATTGATGTTCATAGGTGATTTGATGAAGTCATCCAAGTTCTTTGATCAAATGCATTGTCTTGAACAAAGATGTTTGATGAGTGGAATACCAGACTAACACGAAATTATCTAGATCTTTTTTGTGTCATGTCTATAATTATTACATCCACACAATCATGTCATTTATTGTCATGTTATTTAAGTGCTCCTTTGGGGCTTATTTGTATAAAACATTTTGAATTTTATTTTGACACAGAGCACCGTACATGAACATCACAAAGTGTGAATACAATATTTTTTTAGTTTATTTGGCACTTTAATAAAGGGTTGGTAATCCGCGCCCATTCTGTCGCCTCTTGTTACATAAAATGTAACTAATATTTTTTTAAGTCCAAAATTGAACATGCCATATAATTTTCCTCCTAAAAGAGGGAAACTTCTACGCTGGCAGCCCTGTTTGTTAAAATTGTAGATAAGAGAGATAATTATTCCGGTTCTACGTAAGACAGAATCGACCAATCAGGTCATGTAGCCTGCATCGCGCAAGTGAAATTTTCATCGCTACGAACTTGGTATTCGTTTAAACTCGAGTTTAAATCGGGGTACGATAGACTCTCGTGTCGTGTTGGAACCTCCGAAGCTCGGTACAGTGGAGCGAGGTTCCCTTGGAATGTGGATTTGAGTGTGTACCGCGGGCACTCTTGGACTACATTCCTTGTCGCAAGGAATCTCTGAAATTGCCCTGGGCGAGAACAGCGGCAGGTGCGGTGATGTGCCAAAGAGATTCCCTTGGGAAGAGGATCAAGAGCGTACCGGCTCTTGGACCTCATCCCTTAACGAGAGGCTTGAGTATACTCGTAATTCGGTGAAATGGTAAACAGGGGTTTTGCTGTTTTTTATTTCATATAATATACAAATCTTTAATCTATACAAATAAATAAAATTGAAGTGTCTGTTTGTAATATCAAAATAACAGCTTTTACTTAATGCATATGAAAGTATATACGGTACGTTAAATTTTTGTCTGTCTGTTTGTTCCGGGTAATCTCCAAAACGGCTGGACCGATTTTGACGGGACTTTCACTAGCAGATAGCTGATGTTACAAGGTGTATCATAGAGTACGTGGGCGAAGCCGTGGGGCACAGCTAGTAATATATAAATCATATAGACTCACAATTTTAACACATACATTCTATAACTTTTGAATAATAAGCACCCATGTAAGTAATTAAAATTCAGTAATTTTCATAATTATTATCACGAATACTTCCCTTTAGTAATTTAAAGTAGGTAAAGTTATAACTGTCTCTTACCATTTAAGAATAAGAATAAAAACATTTATTGCCAAATATAACATACAATTACACAATTTTGAACACAGTTAAGATTAATTGTTAGTGATTAATTTGTTAGTTACCACCGCTTTGCTCGTGAAGTCTGCCGCCAAACAGTAGTGTGCAAGCATTACTGTGTTCCGATTTGATGAGCAAAGTATCCAGTGAAATTACTGGGCTTATGAGACGTAACGAGCGCACTGCAGTGCCGCGCAGGCCTTTGTGTTTCAAAGTTCTGGGTGGCACTGCAATTGTTATGGGCCGGCGTTATGCTTACCATCAGGCAAACGACCAGCTCGTCTCGTTACCAAATAACATAAAAAAAAAATATTATATCGGCAATAGGGGTAGGCTCAGCTCTTTACTGCCTAAGTCTAAGCATCAGCTGGTTTTCAGCATACCCCTTACCTACCACAATGATTTCCAAGTACCTATTATCTACTGTTATAAATATAAATAGTTAATTCAATGACTATGACGTTTTCCTGTGCCACGCATTGACAGGTGGCGCCGCCTGGTGGATATTGAGCTGAACAAATGTCGCTGGGAGCCAATGAGAGAAAAGGATGTTGCCGCCACTGAAGTGGCGTCATCGTGAACATAATTTGATGCCTTGCGAGTCGCCATTTTAGGCTCAGGCAGTTCTTCTTTGAATTTAGAGTAAGCCAGATCGGCAAAGAAGTCTGTATGGTTTTTGGATTATATAAAGCTAAGTATTCTTCTAGTTAGGTAAAATTAATGTGCTAAATATCAAAAGTGTACCTATGTAATTATAATGTGTTATCGTGTATTGAATATAAATTAGAAAACAGTTCCGATGAGTTTCTTGCCCGTTCTTCTCAACCGGACTAAATCTTTGGAACGGGCACTTAGAATCAATTGCCTAATCAATTTGAAGTGAATTATTGGAAATACAACAATATTATGTGATTCAAGCTGTTTTATTTATTCTTGTAAGTAATGGTTGTAACAATTTTCAGAAGTGGGATGAGCTCATCCATTTCTGCCCGCACATGCAGCCCCATAATGTGAGAGCTGCCTGGGAGTTTTAACACATCTTGCTGTACTTCGAGCAAGTACGCACCGTGGCATCCGCTGGAATCTGCGCTTCGGGATACCTGCCTGCATAGAGAAGCTGGAATAATCTGGTAGGATCTATTCATGTTATATCAAGTAATGGGTAAAGATGATTTTAAGTATATCTATGGTCACATTAGACTGAGTTTAATCCGGCAAATATAATTGGATGTGATACATGGTTGGAAAACTTTGAATAATAGTGTGAAAAGTAACGTATACAGGCAAGGTTGTTTAGGTTACAAATAGGCACAATACTTTACATGGCTATGAATTCACGTGGTTTAAATGGAAGCAGACAATTTAAGGTTATTTTGGTACATGTTTGTCATGTTTGGTACATGCAAAGAATGTTTCTTTTTTTCTTTCTTTGCTGAGTTTTCTAAGTGTTGGCTCGTGCTTAATGTTAATAAGTCGATGTAACAATAATGTAAGGATTCTGACGATACACCGTGCATCGATATTTGTTCCGGTAATTAAGTTCTGGTGTAATAAAGAAACGTGCATACAGACATTCATATATACACTAATTTTTATTTTGAGCAGTTGTGTAAAAAAATAATTGAATAACTTTTCCGTGATTTACATTGATTTGACTTTATTGTAAATGGATTGAAATGAAATTAAAATGTTTTACTACAAAATTGTATTTTACCACATCAGGCTCATTTTATACTTAAAGAAAACTTATGTAGATGTATCATTATGAGCTGCAGTATAGGTAATTACCTATTAAGCAAAAACTCTGTTGCAACCTACCCACTTCAATTATACAATTAAAATATAACAACTTTTCAGTACCTAGTTTACAATTCTTCGAATTGAGTTTAAAACAAAAAGAAAAGAAGACCAAAGTTAGTCATACTGGCCAAATAAATTTACAATTACCTTCCAAAGTAGTGATAACTATGAAAAGTACTCTGTGGTGATAACTGTATGACGGCAGGGCGTCTCGCTGTACTTACGTACAGAGCTTGTTATTTTCTGTTAACAAATTTGTTAATAATTAAGTATTTTTAGTACTTGTTTCATTATTATTAGATTAGTTTTAAAAGAGATGTAGGGTAGGAAAAAGGCGTCCTATTCCTTCCTTTTCGTCAAGACGAGAAAGCACATAGCTAACCCTGGTGTCAGAATTTTAAATCATCCCAGGGCTTTCTAATTTCTAGCTCTCCATTATAACAACAACTACGGGAAAGCCAATAACAAAACGAAGTATTAGTAGAATGAAGTATTGTTGTTATTGCGTATATATTAAAGTTCATGTGAACCCTTTGACTTAGGACTGTGGTTGACTAAGTTTGGGTTGGTGTGTATTTTGTTTTCTATTTATGGGTTTCAACAGTACTCCCAATAAAGACTTAGACAAAGGTCAGTGTCAGTTGTCTCGTTAAGTTCAAAATAGTTACATATGCAGTTATTAATACACTGTAACATTGAACTAGTCTCAACACCAATTTCTCGAGCTTCACGAGTAGGATGAGAATTTTATTTAAACATTTAAAAACAAACGAAAGTAGAACTTGACACGGAAATCGTGGTGATGAATCAGGGCCGCCTGAGGGGCGATGAAATAAACAAAGAGTCATCACGGGAATCGTGGTGATGGAGGCCGCCTAATGGGCGATGAATAAACAAAGGTCACTACTGAAATTGTGGTAATGATGAATATGATATAGGAAATGAAATAAACTTAGGTCATTATGGAAATGACCGGATGTACATTTTGTTAATGAAAATCTTTTTAATTATGGTAACAGACCGTCTTACTGGACGATGAAATAAACAGCTTACATAATGTAACAATTTAGCTGTCTTACTGGACGATGAAATAAACAGCTTACATAATGCAACAATTTAGCCGTCTTACTGGACGATAAAATAAACAGCTTACATAATGCAACAATTTAGCCGTCTTACTGGACGATGAAATAAACAGCTTACATAATGCAACAATTTAGCCGTATTACTGGACGATGAAATAAACAGCTTACATAATGCAACAATTTAGCCGTCTTACTGGACGATAAAATAAACAGCTTACATAATGCAACAATTTAGCCGTCTTACTGGACGATGAAATAAACAGCTGACATAATGCAACAATTTATTTTAATTCATGATTAATATGGAAAAAACAACAGAAGATAAGTTACTAATGATTCTGTTTAAACAAACGCAGTATTAAATTTTTCATTAAAAGTTAGCAAGAAGGAAGCTGTACATAGCTTTAGCATAGCGAGTCTCGAACAAGCTAAATAAGTGAGGTTGAATTGATAGTTTGGCAATCATTTTAAAGCTGTTGCAGATTGTGTCAATTTTTATCAAAAGGATACATGAAATTTATAGTTGGGGTGTTCATATTAGTGACACAAGAGTAAGACATGAAAGTTGAACATAGTCTGCGCCAGTGTTCCTTTAAGTAAATGTCGCTATACCGTTATTTATTTCAGTTGGGTGGTATGGTATGACCTTAAAATCAATATGAGACTTTTTATATTAAATTAAGTTGGATATGGGTAGCGAAATATTGGATAGTAAAACGGAAAAACGGATATTGGATAATGGTTTACATAATAATAGACTAAATTGTAAACAATAGCGAACAATAATAGTACTTAGTGGCTCTTTTCAATAGCTATACAAATAAATAAAATTGAAGTGTCTGTTTGTATCAAAATAACAGCTTTTTACTGAATTCATATGAAATTATATATGGTACCTATAACGAAACAACCATTATTTTAAAGTTTTGTCAGTCGTGTCTGGTCTGTCTGTTGTTCCGGGTAATCTCCGAAACATCTGGACCGGTTTTGGCGGGACTTTCCTAGGCAGATAGCTGATGTTACAAGGAGTAACTTAGGCTACGTGGGCAAAGCCGCCGCACAGCTAGTAGTATATAATATAATGTTTTGAGAAAGTATTTATATTAACCTTGATATTAAATTCTGGGTTCGAGCAAATAAATAAGAATAGCTTTCGGTTTGTTGGGATGACTAAGTTTGCCCTTAAACTTGTTTTTAAGTGCTTGTTTAGATTTCCTTTATGAAAATAGGGTAGACCTAAAAGGAACGATAACTTGAAGGGAAATGCTAAAGAGTGCTGAGGAAATAATAATTGGAAAAATAAAGTAAAGTAGTTAGACAGTCAGTATTCAAATTTTTGTGTTCAAATATCAGATTCTATTAATCTTGGTATACCACCTAATAATGATTAAAATATATGGAATTTTATTTAATGGAATTACATATAAAGTAAACTTAATGAAAAAACAAACAGTTGTTAATTGATAAATATGGAGAAGTCCTAAGGAAAATTAAAGATAAGATAGATACATTTTAATTGTTTAAAACATGAGTATTATGCCAACTTAAAATTATGTACGTAGGTACATTGATGTTATAGTCATTAGAGGATCATCATATTATGCCTAATATGTAGGCGTACAAATTGATAGGTGGAGCTACTTATCTGTTGTTATTAATTTACAAAATCTGTATTAAAATTCAAACTAACAGATAATTTCAAATTAAATATAGAAAATGAAAATCAGTTCAATAATAAAAATAAACTTGCCATTTAAATTAGTTATTTGACATCTTTATTACAAAAATAAAAATGTCAAAAAAAAAGGAAAATTATAATGTCCAAAACAAAGACTTCCAATTAAAAAGTTAAAACAAAATGTCAGTGTTATGTGATAAAAAGACTGCATATCAACTTTAATCGTTGCTGCATACAATAATAACTAAAGTCATTGTTAAAATGTATCCTTGAGAAAATCTTTTTATAAGTTGGTACCTGAATCTGTAGCTATAAGGAATTTTATTAAATATAATGGGTTCTACTATATTACGAATAAGTGCAGTCAAATTTATTTATTATTAGCATTATGTTCTGATAAAGACAGCATTAGTTTTAGTCTGTGATTCGGGTAGTCGAATGTTGAAGAGGCCCGCTTTTAGTCATTTATTTTAACTTTCATAAGTGCTCCTTTGGGGCCTATTTGAATAAAGCATTTTGAATTTGAATTACATTTAAATAAATGTAACCTGGTCATTCTTAAAATTATTTATGAAATGAAAGACAAACATTAGGTAAACTAAATAGGTTTCATTAAACATTATTAACAAGTTAACAATTACAAAGGGACGCAATTTTGGAGAATACATAATTAATATTGTTAGTTTAGTCCGTACCCAATAAATATTGGTTAATATTACTTTGAAGGAAATTTAATTTTGCTTACACTATTGGTTGCACTGTGGTTGCACTATTGGTTGCACTATTGTTGCACTACTGTTGCACTATGGTTGCACTTATTGGTTGTTTGCGTATTATGTGCTTATAATACTAATTATGTTTGATAAAAGGAGTGACTAGATGTCACATTGGATATTAAATGGTTGACAAAATGGAACATAAGTAATGAATGGGTGACATGTTACATTGATAATAAATGGGTGACTAGATGTCATAATGGGTATTAAATGGGTTACAAAAGGTCACAAATGAGTAAAAGTAACTTTGGATTAATTAGTTGATCAAGTAATATTTTTTTCAATTGCATTTCACAGATGTTGACATTTTAAAATCTTGGGCAAAACATTTTTAAATTGTGATGAACATTTTATTGAATTTAATATTTTAATAGTTGTATAAAATGATGTAGTTTATGGATTTTGCTTTTTGATGAAGAAGTTAATAATTGGAATATGATTTTAGGTTATTAAATTATAGTTAGATAGCGTTATGGAACCTGTGATGCGCAGCAAACCGAGTCTAATAGAAAGAAATGCCATCATTTAGGTCTTGTGAAATATGTATTTCATGTGTCAAAGAATATAATACGTATTGCTATAGTAGGCAGATATTTATACGAAATAAAAGTAATAAAATATATTGTACTAATTTTTAAATATTTACTAACAATATAGTAATTTTATTGATGAGGATTTCAATTACATGTTTTCTTGAAAAAGGTTAAATATTTTTATGTACATATGGGGACTAGTTGAGTGTACTTTCAAGAGTTCGGTATTATTAACCGGTTCTGATGCCACACATACTTGTCACATTGGCTTGTAATTAAATAACAAGGTGTCACATTGGGTGACCGGTCATAATCTTGGCCTGTCATATTTTTGGTACATACATTTCTTTTAGGAGATGTTGATAATTAAAATGTACTGACATATCTGTTGCTGTTGACTAAGTAAAATGTTGCCTTAACTATATATAATGAATATATATATATACACATAACTTTATCCTTTGCAGGGACGCAAAGCTTGTCAGGATGGACGAACTGTTATAAATATAAATAGTTAATTCAATGACTATGACGTTTTCCTGTGCCACGCATTGACAGGTGGCGCCGCCTGGTGGATATTGAGCTGAACAAATGTCGCTGGGAGCCAATGAGAGAAAAGGATGTTGCCGCCACTGAAGTGGCGTCATCGTGAACATAATTTGATGCCTTGCGAGTCGCCATTTTAGGCTCAGGCAGTTCTTCTTTGAATTTAGAGTAAGCCAGATCGGCAAAGAAGTCTGTATGGTTTTTGGATTATATAAAGCTAAGTATTCTTCTAGTTAGGTAAAATTAATGTGCTAAATATCAAAAGTGTACCTATGTAATTATAATGTGTTATCGTGTATTGAATATAAATTAGAAAACAGTTCCGATGAGTTTCTTGCCCGTTCTTCTCAACCGGACTAAATCTTTGGAACGGGCACTTAGAATCAATTGCCTAATCAATTTGAAGTGAATTATTGGAAATACAACAATATTATGTGATTCAAGCTGTTTTATTTATTCTTGTAAGTAATGGTTGTAACACTACACAAGTATACACTTATACAGGTATATATGTATATACTATAGTGTCTACTGCCTATCATAAGGTGGAAGTGGAGTCGAAGTACCCAAGAAACTACTTTACAATTTTCAGTGGTTTTCTATCTAACTTGTTATAAATTAACAATAAGATTTATTAATTTCCTATATAAATGTAGTAGCAGGCTAGCAGTACTAGTCTATATGACTTATTACATCACGCGTTACTCAGACTGTCTTACTAAGTTCTTTTACTATGGTGATGAATGATGAAGATTTTTTACAATGTTCTAATAACAGGCTAACTCTTTCACTAGGTACACAATTGAACGTACCTACAGTCTCAGTAAGGACAGTCAGAGTATCACGTAGTATAATAAATCCTTTTAGCACACCCTGTTTGTTAGTGGGAGGACTAACTCTTCTGCGAGTGTCCGTCTGGGTTGTTACCACCGCTTTGCTCGTGAAGTCCTACCGCCAAGCAGTAGTGTGCAAGCATTACTGTGTTCCGGTTTGATGAGCAGAGTAGCCAGTGAAATTACTGGGCTTATGAGACTTAATACCTAATGTGTCAGGATAACGAGCGCACTGCAGTGCCGCGCAGGCCTTTGTGTTTCAAAGTTCTGGGTGGCACGGTTCTGGGTTATGGGCCTGCGTTATGCTTACCATCAGGCAAACGACCAGCTCGTCTCGTTACTAACTAACATAAAAAAAAACCCACAGATACATCAGTCCTCAAAAATAATAAGATATATTCTGTGTAGATGTATTAAGATATAATTATAACACTAAAATATACCTTTAATAATTATAATATGAAACAAATTGAAACTAAATACATGTACATACCTATAAATGTGTTATATTTTCTGAATGCAAATAAAAAAAATATTACATGTTATGATACATTGTGAACCTTGTGATCTCGTCGGAGACGCCATTACATGCTTAAAATGAGTCATAATTATTTGCTCTGGGATGCAGATAGATCCCGTAGATACCATATGTCTTATATATTTATGTAATAAAATGTTTCTTGTAAAGAATTAGATAACAGACTGGCGGGAAAAAGATCTGCGGCAAAATTGACGACGACGCGACGTCGACATTTTTGTACGAACGTTTTCGAGTCGATCAGAATTTCTCTGCGAAGGCAATAAATAATTTTATACCCAAGCCTAGAGGCTATGAACGCGGCCTAGTGCATATATAAAAAGTACTCTGTGCCTAGTGCTTACATCGCGATCGTCACCGGCGGCTGACGCGTTCGTGGTAAACCAATCATAGGGAGTGCCATTGCAACATCATTGTGACGTCAGTCTGCAAGAACCAATAAAACCGCGTATCTTACATCGCGCAAGCGAAGTTTTTACGCCGACTTGTCCAGTACAAGTTAACATAGCAACACATTGCGAAGCCTGATACTCTTGATACCGTCGGAAAGACTGCGGGACGGAAGAATGAGCTACGCACCCGCGGTCGTGGACTCCTATTGGGACTCGACAAGCCGGTACCTCGTCAAGTACCTAAGATTAAATAGTCTCCTTCGGTATCACGAGGTATGGTTTTCCGCGAAAAAGTTTCTAGCAAACAAACGGTTTTGCCGTTCTGTTTTTTTCCGTTCATCATCGTCCGGAAGCTGTCCAATGCTGAACAAAGACCTCCTCCATAGGTTTGTTTCACCTGTCTGTTGGCAACGTTTAGAGAACCTCTTTTTGTCATTTGCAGCTGTTTCATTTTTCTCCCGACTTTTTAATACTTACATGCTCTTTGGCTTTAAGCACTTGAGTTTTATTTATCGGACGTGAAACTTAAATGTAGTTAGGTATGTACCTAAATTATATAAGTACAAAAACTAAATAAATCTATACATACGGTTTTATCTTCTTTTTAAAGTCCACCATATAGACAGACTGGAACTCTATTTCTCCGTCGAATACCGACATTCTCAGTTTTGTCTTCCTACTTTTCTTACAGTTTATCCATTTACTTCATGCAGAATTTAAGGATAACGCACAAATTATATAGGGTATTAGGTAGGTCAAGGAATTTATACCCAAAAACTTTCTTGGAACAATAGGTCAACAATAGGTACTAGGTAGGCACAGATTACTATCACCTACTCTTTGACTATCACAAATTATATAGGGTATCAGATGGACCGGGATTATATTCTCTTTGATGTCGCCTACATCCTTCGCTAGACACGAGCTCTCGTCTGTGATTGGCTGAAGCAAAAAGATGTTTGACATTTTTTTTATTTTTTTACTTTACGTTTACCTAAGTTAAGGCAATTCTAATATTCTGCAGCCTTCACTTCATTTTTTAATATTACCTAACCTATTTCTTGAAAATTCAGTAAAACAACGTTTTTGTATTCAATCATTTATTTTTATTTATCAATTTTTTCTTATATTTATTCAGAGCTTTGCTTTGCATTGCTGGAATTACAGTCCTTTTCTCAGCATATTCATGGTCATCAGTACAGTGCATGGTTTCTGGAAAACGAAGATTAATAAATCGAAACTTGAATGTATATAATATGAATGATTTATTAGGAACGTAATTGAAATGTGGGTTGCTTACCATTAGTTTCAAGAGATAATGAAATCCCACTTCGAGTTGCCGATTGCATAAATAAAGCAGGATAAGCACTGTTTAGTAGATGTGATTTCATGGTCACGAATCGTGCCTGAAAATGTTTGTGACACATTTGTAGATCAGTGAGCTCTTTCGCACTCGCAGAGAATCGCAGTTGATGGCAACTAGTCACATTTGGAGCCTTTCCTCGCTTTTGGGTAACTTTTGTAAAATACAGGCGTCTTGAGAGCTTACGCAGCCCGGTACACATCATTTTTGATACATTTCGAAAAATTAATCAAACAAGTTGATTGCTATAGATGTGGGAAAGAAAATAGACGGAAATTAATCGATGCAGTTACCAATTCACTCAACACAACGACAGCAAAATTTTAAAATATTGAAAAAAGATATAATTTATTTAACAATGACAGTAGGTGTGAGTGGCACAGATCAGTATATTATGTAGATGAGTGGTATGCAAAGAGATTTTAATGTGTTATGACGACGACAGTGACTTCAAATCGTAACAAATAAGGTAGCGGTTCTAAAGATGACATCAAAGGGTGGGGAGTGAAGTGAGCGGGAGGGGCAAAATGTCATATGTCATTTTGCTGTGACGTTTCTCGTGTCTAGTTTTTTTCTTAGGCTGATTGATGCCCGTGATTACTATATATGTAGTAGGTAGGTATCTATTGGGTATCTATGACAAGGTCAAAGAGAATATAAACTAAACACCAGAGATTATAAACCTACACTAGAATAAACACTATGCAGTGGTGTCAACGTCTTTTTTTCCGAATACATTCCGTATTAGATTTTTTGTTTTTCCAGATTCTGAATTTTCTAAATTAATATTAGTAGGTACTATCATGATTGTACCTATATTTATTTATGTAGGTAGGTAGGTAGGTACGTATGCACATCAGCACCCTGAGTGCAATAGCCGGTTACATTTTGCCTTGAAAAATCGCGTGTGAAGCCGAAGACTACAACTAGTCTCAAATAAAAAACTAGATTTGGGATAGTTAATGAACAAACGGATTATTAATTAACAAAAACGCAGTTATTATAAATCTTTTATTACTTTAATAATTATTTTACAATAATGTGCATATTATAACGATAATAACTGGTATTCTGTTCAATAAAATTTTCAATATTTTACAAGTATCAACGTTATTCTAAAAATAAATAAGCTAAAATGCGCGCCGAGACGTTTTGTCGATGCTTAGGTATATCGTGCATTTGTCTTGTATTCGCAGGAGAAAGAGCGAGACAAAACAGTAGACAAAATATAGTCGTAGTGCACATATTAGTCTGGCTCGTAGATAGAGTGTAAGGTTACCTTTACTTCGTTTAAGGTCTGGCTGGACAAATTGTGTTCGGTGAGCATATAGTTTGTACTCGGGTCTTGGATGTTTGTGTTGTCTATCTGTGTCCATGCCACATACGATACAGGGAATTCCAGCGCAAGTGTATGACTGTGTTACTTGTTAGAGTTTGTTTAATTGCAATACAAATGCCACAATTTTTTCTCGAGAATAACGTTAACAATTGGAAAATGGATCAATCGTCAGTACAGTCAGCACTATAAATATTGAACTACAATGTACATTCGGTATTTTACAATTTAAGAGTTATCAGAAAAGGTAGATCTAAACATAGAATCATGAACGTTGCGAGAGTTTCAAAGGCACGGAGACGCAAAATAACTTTGCTGTCGAACAAAACACACGATTTTATACCTCTACAGTGCTACAGTGAAGAAAGACGTTGCTTATCATTCGAATTTCTGCGTGTAAGTGCTTTTCCATGCTAGCGTATAAAAAGCACTTTTGCACGCAGATTTCGAATGATAAACGAGACATTTCCGAGCTTGCGAGGTAAAAATAACTATTGGCTGTATAACACACTTCAGGCAAAGCAGTTTTGTAACTTCAGCGTGATTGAGGTATAAACAAACACCCACCGTGTTACCACAAACAACACTTTTAGACTCCTGTTTAGCTAGACAGTGTCTAAAGATAAACGCCTAAGTATAATGATTAGAAATGTCACAGTAAAATGAAGTTAGACAACGGTTAGACACTACTAAATCGAGATATTTTGTGGTTGCTTATATTTAAACGTGCGACTAAGGCGTTCCACACAGGTTTAGGGTGCATTTAAATTTTGTGGTAAGACCGATGGTGGTTATTATTACAATCCTACTAATATTATAAATGAAAGTGTTCGTTTGTCCTTCCTTCACGATTATGGACGTGATTTTGCATAATTATACAGTTTACGGGCCGAAGAGTGACATAGTCTACTTTTTCCCGGAAAATGCACTGCTCCTGTGAGAATTTCCACGTGGATATTTATACAACTGACTATACTGACTCAATACGAAATGAAATAAAACCATAAATATTTGAAAAACAACCGAATAACATTTCCATTAATATTTTAAATTAATCTATTCAATATGAAACAAACATCCTGCCGCAGCCCTTACATTACTAAAATTATACATTCTTATTTAGAAAAAAAGTACAACCGGCCATATTGATCTGAATACATAACTATCTGCGCGGCTGTACTTTGATAAATCTATTCACCCAAATAAATGTGTAGAAAATGGCAACATCGCTTATAAAATATTCATTGAAATCAACATGCTCAATATTCAGCGTTATACAGTGGGACCACGCCTCGACTTTAGTGTTTTTAACTTTTTTTTTATTTTGTAACTGAACTTATACTAAATAGGATATTAATTATTAATTTTTTTGAATACTTAATAGTTTATGCTTTGACCACTATATGGAAACTGTGGCGCAAGTACGGATATTTTCGATAAATAAAATTCGATAAAATTGACAGTTCAAATCGATAAAGTGGGGTTTTATCGACTTTTTATATAATTTATCGAGCCTCGATACAATCGACAAAAGTTATCGAAAAGCTAGGTCAAATCCAAAGAGAATATAGAGCTATTATACAGTACTTTACGATCAGACTCGGTACTCGCAACTTTCGATACATTTATCGAGTTTTTCGATTCGACAAATTTATCGAACCGACTTCCATACTTGCGCCGCTGGTATACAACATAAAACGGCGACTGAATGGTGGATGCGATCGGATGAAGCTTTTTGAAAGCACGGCTAGCTACACCCTCAAGACGAAAATCAGTCATCAAGCACCTGACTGAGACAATTAGTCAGTGGTACTACTGATATAGTCATATTTTTGGCGCAACAGTCAAACAGCTAGTGTATTTTCAAGTCCGTGTGTTTCTTTTGTGTCAAATTAATTTATATATTTATCTCGGATTCACAGGTTTACATAGCCTACTATAGCTTATAGCAAATCAACACTCAATCTGCAATCTTTAAAGATAGCAGAATATTAAAAATGGCTGGAATTGACAAAACAATTTGTTAAGATGATATGGTAACCATATTACCGTACATTTTTAGCTTTGCTGTTGAAAATGCACAACAATCTTATAAAAGCCGGCCATACACGCCAAAGAGGTATTTCTGAGAGGCCATACGGTCTGCCAAAGAGGTCTGACTGTGCAGGTGTGCCTGCGCAGATTGATCGGAGCGTGTATGGCCGGCTTTACAATGCACTAACGTCGAAGAGTTGTCCCACATCCTTTAGAACATTGTACATACAAATAGATAATAAGATACAATATTTACAATAAAACTAACTACGTTCAGTCAGTCGCACCGATCGACGTATGTACACGAGCACAAACTGGATAAAACTGGATCAACGCAGCCACGCTATTGGTTGATTAAAACCGACCAATAGCGCGGCTACGTTGTTTTTATGCTTTACGTAGTGCGTCGTAAAGGAACATTAGGCCTGTCTAACGGATCATAGCAAATATCTTGTATCAATTATGAGTTGCTCACTCTAAATTCTGATACAAGCTCTTTAGCTAGAAACTACTCTTTCTCTTCTTGTGTCAAATGTACTAAGTATTTCTTTTTTGATAAGTGCAACACTACCAGTTTTGTATATTAATTTTCAAGTATAGTATTAAACTCTTCTTTTGTCAAGTATTATAAAGCTACCGCTGCTTTATTACACGACTGCCCAAAAAAGGAGTGTAATGTTTTCAGGTTTCATGTACACATGTGATGTGAGTTTTTTTATTCCACCATGTAAATGCATGAACAGATTTGGATGTATGGGGTATCACGTCATCTCGAGTGACACTGGCTAGGGCTGTCGTGTTATTTAATTCTTTGAATTAAACCCAAAAGTAAGCGCACGATTCGCCAATTTTTAGGTATGTTTGTGATTCTATCACTTGGTTGGCTTGCCTGTCGCGATTACTCTATGGTTAGTCATAGACAAGTATTTAGTTATTGTATGTGCTTAAGGTTCGTGTCGGAAACTATAGCGGTAATGATTAATAGTGAACAAGAGAGAAACGCAGCTTAAGTATCTAAGATACTAACAACCTTACTAATAAATAACGGTTGAATAGTTAGTTTTGTCTCTTTCGAGTCAGTTTTAAATTGTCAAGAATAACAAAGACAAAACATTGTGAAACCATACCACCGATATACAGTATACACAGTTTATTAGTAAGTTTTTTGGTTCGGGAAAGTAACTCGATTTGGTTTACGGTATCGTAAACATCAGTTTCATGAAGTCGAGCCAAAAACTCAAGCCAAACTTTTAAGTTTACAACTGACATAAACTTAAAACTGACAAACATACAATACAAGTAAAATAAATGTTATTTGATAGGAGGAATGACGAGCTCAAAGTACCATCAATGACATATTTACATGAATGAATAATTTTAGAAATACAGGCTGAGTTTGAATTGGTGTCATCCCTGAAGGGGGTCATTAGGACCATGGTTGTTCGTCATGCGACATTTCCATACAATAAAACAAATTCATTGTAAAAGCTAAGTGCACGGCATTTTCTGGAATTGTTTCTATGTCTCAAACAACATCCTCATTTAACAAAGTTCAATATAGTTAAAGTGAAACAGCTGATCTAGGGTTGCCCGGTAATTCTAGTAGAATTTTGACAAAAACTCTGAATGCCATTTCTTCAATGAAAATTTTCGAATTTAAAATCAGACTGTATAATTATAAATACCTCGATCATTAAAAGGATAAGGAAGAAACCTTTGTCAGCAGCGGTGGGACATAATATAATAAAATATTAAGAATTAGGCAGTCGGTCGATCATAAAATTTAAGCCCAAACTTTAAACTATTATAAATAAATAACAAACACAAATAAAGACACACGTAACTAGCATTCAATTAGGGAATCGTAATCTTTTACCTATTAACACTTTTTTAACTACTTTTTTAAATGACATTTATGCAATTTATTGATGACTAGCTTCCGCCCGCGGTTTTCACCCGGGTTCCCACAGGAACAGTGCATTTTTACAGGATAAAAAGTAGCCTATGTTACTCTCCGGTCCATAAACTATATGCCACAAAATCACGTCGATACGTTGCTCCGTTACTGCGTGAAAGAAGGACAAACCAACAAACACACTTTCACATTTATAATATTAGTAGGATTACTTACTTTTATATCTCACGACACACATTGGACATAGGACTCATTCAATATTATCAGTCAGTATTGTCAGTTTTGCACATCCGATAAACACGAAGTTTAGTCAAAATAGTATGTCATTGATATATTTTGAGCTTGCTCCTCAAATACTATGTGTGCTATTAATACATATTATTATTGTGCTATTAGTAATTATAGTAAATATTATTGCGTTTGTATACAATACTGTTAAATAATAATAATCAACTTAAAACTATGCATAGTTGTAACAGCTCTAGTAAGTTCCGCGTACATTTCAAAGTTATGAAAAATGACATTCGATGTCAAATCACTTTTATTTTGATTACAAGTATGGTTCATACTTAGGCTAATGTTCAGAGAGGAGTTTAAGCGTGGACTTTGGCTTCTATATATCAAAGTTCAGTACTTACGTTCAAATTCATATTCAGAGGCGTTTGAAACTTTTCTTAGCGTAAAGTAGTCAAATCTAACTTTAGCCGCTCTCAAAACAGAAGTGAAAGACTCACGTAATTAATGGACGCCCCTTAATAATGAGCACTACAAAAAGTAGTAGAGCTGTAGTAATATAAAATAAAAAAAATTGAAGAAAATTAATTTAACTTATGTCGAATCAGCTTTTTGGATTTTTTAGACATTTGACTGCTTCTTGAAAACAAAAGTCTCTGGAGCCTCTTACGAATTATTGTTTACTAAACCAGGTGGTATTTTAACCATGCCCAAAACACGAGCCTTATGCTACAGCCACAAAATACTGCCACCGATCTGATTTCATACATTTTGTAGCTGTAGCGCGAAGTACGTGTGCGAGCAGGGTAAAGGAAACTGGCAGAGCGATTTGGTTTCTCTTATGTTACAAAAAATACACTTTCACAAGCAAACTATAACGGTCAAAATTTCTAGAAACCAGTATTTAGTTAAAAGATTTATGTCAAAGCTATCAGTTGATGTTTTACCATAGACATTTTTCACCTCTTAACATGTTAAGAGCCTACGAGCCGAACCCTCCAACTCATCGGTGGGCGCGGCTAAAATGCATGCTATTTCGTCTAACATTCGTGGGACAAGGTAAGGCTCTGCAGCTATGAGTAGTACGAAGCTAATGCTCGCGCATACACAGTTACACACTCTCGTAAAGTCGCGACCTGCCGCTTCTACGCACACATGCGTGATCTTATGAATGGCGATTCTTCATTCAAAGAAATTTCGTGAATATTCGTGTGATGGCGCTCGCTTTTGTTACTTGTACTATTATCTATTCTGAGCTCTCGTTTGGTCATCGCGCCGCGCCATTTTTCATTGTTTGCTTCTTTGAGTATAAATTGTAAATTGTTTGGTTTGCCTACAGTCCGCTGCAAACATAGTAATAAGCTATATTATCTACTGTAAGTAAATAAAGTTTCATCAAAATCCACTCAGTAGATTTTGCGTGACAAACATCTATCCATATATCCATCCATCCATCCTCACAAACTTTCGCATTTATAATATTAGTAGGATAGGAAGTAGGAAGAGTAGGACAGGATTTATGTATATATATGTATGTATGTGTATAGATTCCAATGAAATTTGGTGTGAAAATAGCTAGAAGCGCGAGAAAACACACAGGGTACTTTTCAACAACATCATCACTTTTCATAATTGTCGATCTATAGAACGGAAGAAATTTGGTTTCGAGATAGCTTGAAGCCTGTGAAAGAACACAGGATACTTTTCATCATTGTCAATCATTTGAACGGATTTTATAGAAATTTGGTGTGGAAATAGTTTGAAGTCTGAGAAAGAAAGCAGTGTAATTTTCAACCTCATCATCACATAATAAAATAATCGTGCATTTGGACAGCGTAGAAATCTGCAGAAGTTATTTTCGGAAACAAATTTATCTAAGTATGCAAATAAATAAAGTGTCTGTTTGTATTATCAAAATAACAGCTTTTTACTAAATGCATATGAAAGTATATACGGTACATAAAACAAAACCATTTTTAAAAATTTAGTCTCTTTGTTCCGTGTAATCTCCGAAATGGCTGAACCTATTTTGACAGGACTTTCACTGGCAGATAGCTGACGTTACAAGGAGTAACTTAGGCTACGTGAGCGAAACCGCGGGGTATAGTAACTGTACTGTACAGGGGTAGTAATATCTAATAGTTCTTCATGTTTTATTCTCAACAATCAAACTTGTACACTATAGACAATAACAAGTTTGTATATTATAGGTAACAGACAGTACCCTACCTATGTGTTCGACGATAACTTCCGAATGAAAACTGCCAGCGCGGGAGTAGTTACCTACGTCAGGCGGTATATTTGTAAGGTAGGTAACTACCTACCTACCTACCTAAGTACCTACATAACTTAATAATTTTAGGTGATTCCTACGAGTATTATAACAGTCCTCCAAGTCATTATAATATATAATGCGCGGGTCAGCGACCCCACACACATTGGTACCTACATCTCATCACTCATTTCTACACAAAAAATGTCTCACCCATACTCCTGCCAGGATGACCTTTCGTTTAGATAAGTAGGTATTTAATTACACGACTGCACAAAAAAGGAGTGTAATGAGTAATGAGTGTGATGAGTAATGTAATGAGTGTGATTGTATATACATACATACAAACATACGTGAACCCTAAAAACATAACACAAAAAACTGCACAAAAGTTTTGGTGGAATAAAGAAACTCACGTACATACGTGATTCGGTGAGATTTCGATGTATGTGGTATCGCTAGAATCCTTACATAATCCCGAGCGACACTAGCTAGGACTGTCGTGGTTTTTTTCATGATCGATGTAACTTTTGTTACATGGACTTGTTTACATAAAGGTACTTTTCAACATTTATAGTTCTAGTAAGTACGTTATATAGCCTACTTGGCTTCCGGCCGTGGCTTCGCCCGCCTGGCTTAGGTACAAATACAATATCTTTATAAATTATAGTCTGTGTTATTCTGATGTATAACCTCTATATTACGTACTGTAGTTTCATCAAAATCCGTTCAGTAATTTTTGCGTGAAAGAGTAATGAACATCCATCCAAACATCCTCAAAAATTTTCGAGTTTATAATATTAGTAGGATAGAAACGTACTCAGTAGCTGGTATATATTTATTATCACGTACACTGTATTATGTAACCGACCATATTTTTTATTCTATTGAATAACGAGACGAGCTGGTCATTTTCTTGATGGTATAACACATATAATTATATTACTCTGATAGAATAACGCCCGCCCATAACGATTGCAGTACCTACTCAAACTTCTAAGCACAAAGGCCGGCCCCACTAGGTGGACCGATGACCTTGTCAAAAGCGCGGGAAACCGTTGGATGCGCGAGGCGAGTAGCAGCTAGCCGGTCCAAGTGACGTCCTATGGGAGACCTCAGACACATGTATGCAAACGTACGTTTGCTTGTCAGAATATCCATGCTTTTTCATCAAGCGCGAATTACGAGATACTACACGTGTAAGCGCGGCTCGTGGTTTTTTGATGGTTTTGCATACGCAAAACCACGAAATATACAAGAACGGCAATATTGTCTCGAAGACCTGCCTTGGCTCAAAGCGACGACTGCTCCGCTTTACGCTACATACATCACTTGCACACCACCTCTTATTTACCGTGGCGTCTGCACTGAGCACGCAGTGGTTGTGTAACAATTGTTTTGAATGGAGGTCGTACAAGCGGGTGCCGTGCGAAGCAACCGTCGCCGACTAGAGTTCCATCCAGCCAAAACTACAACGACACCAGACGATACGATATGCGTCAAGCGGGGATCGTGGTTTTTCCATGGTTTTTGGTTTTCCATGGGCCGCAAGCGTTGTTATTTCGTCAAGCAAACGTACGTTTGCACACGTGTGCCTGGGGTCTGCCTATGGGAGAGGCCTATGTTCAGCAGTGGATGTCTTCTGGCTGATGATGATGATGATTATGACAAAACAGAGAGTAGTTTCATGCTTTTACACAGACGAGCTGGCGCAATAATTCAAACAAATCAACATTGACGGCTTCGTATTTTTTGCACGTACGTAATGAATGAGCCGTGATTTTTCACCATTCGTGAGCGCGCACATGAATAGATACTATGCTGAATTCTTTGAATACGGATATATAATTCTAGAAGAAAATGTGCCACTGAAAAAATAAATCCAGAAATAATAACGATTCGTCGGTGTGTGGATGAGCCGTTTAGTTCTACCACCTGGTAAAAAATCCGGTAAGAGGTAGGCGAGGGTTGTTGAGGGTTGTAAAATATGGGTCCCGAACAACGAAACATGGCCGCCATACAAAAAGTAGAAGCGAATATCTCGTAAACGGTAGCAGTTAGGTGGGGGGTGTTTGAACCAACGTTGTAGAGGACCGCGAAACTTTCCAAAAAGTAAAAAAATAATTAAAAAGGCGATAAAAAATTTCGACCAATAAAAAATTCCCGCGTCGCCGCTTTATTTTCATTTCCCGATATCTCTGAAGATATTCATTCAAATCGAACGAGGTCAACGGCTATATTGGTCACGATGAAACATTCTCGATGATAAACGCATTTATTTAGATAAGGATGAATATCGTGTAGGTGGAAACACGGCTGCAAACGAAGCACCATTTTTTGCTAAATTTCAAAATCATAAAAACGCGAATTGCGAGCCAACCCGAAAAGATAGACATACTTATGCTATCTCGGACTTTTTTATAGATCTCTTCAACGGAAATATTTCTTCCATACATTGTTTTCGTATAGCTCTAACTATAATTATGGTCAGCTCACGTGTCAGAAACTGATGACAACAGAAATGATGGGGAGAATTTTTGACAAATATCATCACAACAGCCAGCGCGCCGCAGTACTAACTGTTACCTAATCGGGGCGCCGCCGCATAGAATTATAATCAAAGCAAAGGTTAGGTAGCCGGGCCACCGCCGCCGGCGCGCGGCGTTGCATGCCGGGTTACCGGCGTTACCGCCCGCCGGCGCGCGGCGTTGCATGCCAGGCGCGCGCCGCCGCCGGCGCGCGGCGTTGCCGGACTACCGCCGGCCGCGCGCCGAACCGGAGTCCGGGCGGTGCAGTGGCGCAAGTGTGGAAGTCGGTTCGATAAATTTGTCGAATCGTAACAACTGATAAATTTATCGAATGTTGCGAGTACCGAAGTATTATCGTAAAGTATTGTAGTAGCTTTATATTTCGTTTGGATTCGACCTAGCTATTCGATAACTTTTGTCGATTGTATCGAGGCTCGATAAATTATATAAAAAGTTGATTAAACCCAATTTATCGATTTGAATTGACAATTTTATCGATCGACAAGATCCGTACTTGCGCTGCGGGCCGGAGGTACCTATGTACCTATTATAATAGACCGTATACCTACACCCATCCAGACGAATTCTCGCAGAATATCTTCTAAGAAGAATATCTCAGTCGGTCATGCTTTTTATTTTACATTTTTGAAAAAGTTGACTGACTATGGCTGGTATTTTAGTATACGAGACATAGGTAGTGTACATACCTACATGCCACTGTACTGACCAATAAATGAGTAGTAAATATAGGTGATAAGGTATAACTATAATAAGTAGAATTCAGCGGGCCCAAGTACTAACTCTTACCTATTCTGTGGCGCCGCGCAGCCGGGCGCCGCGCCGCCGTCGTCGCCGGAGGATTTCAAGTAAAGCGGAGGTAAAATAGGTACCTAGGTACTCATCCAAATGGACTCTCACAGAAAATGTTCTAGAAAGATCGGTGGGTAGCCTAAAGCCTTACCTACTTATGCTTTGCTTACCTATGCTTTCACCTTTGTGTTTTACTGATTGCTTAGTACGTATTTTATCATACTCACCTACTTCTTATACCTAGCTATAGAAGACATAGGTTCATACCTACTGTAATTCAATTGCCAGAGCGACCGATAAATGAGTAATTAAATATAATAAAGGTACCTACCTAAACTCTTTTTTGAAACACCAAGTTAGATATTATAGGCATTTCTTCCATACATAATTTTCATACCTATAGCTATAAATATATGGCCAGCGCAAGCATCGGAAACTATACAACGGGACGATTTTTTCTGAATTATTATAGATTACCCCGAACAAACACAAAACATGAGCGCCAGACGGCTTTTAAAGCTAATTAAAAATTATAGATTATAGCCTATCACATTCTCGGATGATCTCTCTTCCATTTCGTGAAAATGCTATGAAAATCATGCAGTAGTTTCCGAGAAAACAAACACAAAAACAAACACGAATTCAGCGCGCCGTAGTACTAACTGTTACCTATTCTGTTCTATCACGTGACGCAGCTAGTAAATTCAAATAATTTGCTGTATTGAATTTTAGTAGATACCTACTCGTATCGACCTACCTACAGAGTTATATTATTCATTTCATTCATTTTTATTATTCATCACCATCATCATCACAGGAAGGGCCGTGTGGCCGTGCGGGTAACACGGATAAGATCACCCTATCTCTTCAGAAAAAAAATTTGTTATATCAAAATAACAGCTTTTTACCAAATGCATATGAGAGTATATATATACGGTACCTATTATAACAAAACAACCATTTTTAAAATTTTTGTCTGTCTGTTTGTTCTGGGTAATCTCCGAAACGGTTGGGCCGATTTTGACGGGACTTTCACTGGCAGATATCTGATGTTATAAGGAGTAACTTAGGCTACTTTTATTTTAGAAAAATAATTGGGGTTCCGTGCAAAAAAATAAAAACCAAGAAAATCCAATATATCCACGCGGGTGAAACCGCGGGCAGCAGCTAGTTTATGAACTTTTGTGAATATATAAAGCTTTTTTATATAACGAGTACAATAAAGTTATCTATCTACTCACGGCGAAATAACCGTAGTTTTTTTACGGCAAAAAAACGTATATGTATATAAAATAAGTGGTCTAAAGGGCTATTAGACGCAATGAATTGACGCAAAGCATAATCACGGACCACGCGCAAACCATGGAAAAACCAAAATGGTGATCTTGACGCATAACGTACTGCCTAAGGTGGTGCCTGGTAGAAATCTAGTCCGAACGCTAAGGCAGTCCTCACACCTAATTCATGATTGATGGATAAGCATCAATCGCGAACCACGAGAAAACATGGAAAAACCACGATCTCCGCTTGACGCATATCGTATCGTCTATTGAGGTTGTGGCTGGGGCTTGCCGCTTGATGGAAATCTAGTCCGAGTACAACACCCGCTTCTACCTACTATTATTATTGTTATTATTGTCAGCCTCTTACGTTCCCACTGCTGGGATACCGG
The DNA here is from genome assembly GCA_907269065.1 of Crocallis elinguaria. Lineage (NCBI taxonomy): Eukaryota > Metazoa > Arthropoda > Insecta > Lepidoptera > Geometridae > Crocallis > Crocallis elinguaria. Next base: position 11,219,318 of record OU026076.1, on the reverse strand, counting down.
CCTTCTCTCAGAGAAAGAGAAATAAATGTATTTTCTTTCTTTCTTTCTTTCTTTCTTTCTAGAGAGATGGGCCATAATCCACCACGCGGGCCCAGTTCGGCTTGGTGGATGTCGCATGTCCTCGAATTTTGTGGTTCTTGAACATGCCGGTTTCCTCACGATGTTTTCCTCACCGTTTTAGAGCGAGTGTCAATAATCCGCACATAACTTGATATAAGTTATTGGTGCGGGACGAGTAGAGATTAGAACTATGGTGCGTCGGATTGAAAGTCGCACAAGTTACCGCTCTCGATTCACTCTCGCTTCTACGAAAGATAAAAATTATTTCACAACCACTGCGTACTCAGTACAGACGCTGCGGTAAATAAGCGGTGGTACGCAAGTGATGTATGTAGCGTAAAGCGGAGCAGTCGTCGCTTTGAAACCAGACCGTCTGGCCGTAGTGCCGGTCTCGTCCGTTTAGTGGATTTTAGAGGTTTTTTTAGATGTTTTTTTCTTCAAACTGCGATGCGCGTGTAAATACTTACCTCGTATATGTGTAATTGTTGCAAAACCATGGTTATTTTGGTTTTTTATTTATATTTCAACATAAGCCGTGTAACCACAAAAACTAACTTTTAGACGCCTGTTTAACTCGACAGTGCCTAAAGATAAACCTCTAAACTGATTAGAAAAGTCACAACAGAGTGGAGTTAGACAATAGTTAGACACTACTTAAATCTCGATTTGTGGTTCATATTTAAACACGCGACTACGGCATGTTTAGGAGTTAAACTCTGTTTAACACACCGTAAACAAGTATTAAACAGCGTTTAACTCTTAAACATGCCTTAGTCGCGTGTTTAAATAAGTAATTAACCACAAACCTTGATTTAAGAAGTGTCTAACCATTATCTACCTCAATTCTGCGGCGCGAGTACGGAAGTCGGTTCGACAAATTTATCGAATGTTGCGAGTACCGAAGTCTGATCATAAAGTATTGTAGTAGCTGTATATTCTCTTTGGATTCGACCTAGCTTTTCGATAACTTTTGTCGATTGTTTCGAGGCTCGATAAATCCCACTTTATCGATTTGAACTGTCAATTTTATCGAATTTTATCGACCGAAAGGATCCGTACTTGCGCCGCTGATGTGACATTTCTAATCATTTTAGAAGATAACGGTGACCTTATCATAGAATAAATACTCATCGTACAAGCCGTTATGATTATTTCTAATCATTTTGCTCGTGAAAGTTGTGTAGCGTTGTTTAACTTTTAGACACTGTCTAGCTAGACAAAACCACCAAAAACTATTTTTAGACGCCTGTTTAGCTAAACAGCGTCTAAAAATAGTTTTTGTGGTAACGCGGTTTTAGTTCAAGTAGGTACGTATGTACTTACTAGGTAGGTTATAGACTTGTGCTATTATCTATTCTGTGGTTATAAGTAGGTACGTACCTACTCAGTTATCAGTAAGTACATAAGTACCTACCTAAGTACTTACAACATAACACCGTATATCGGTCTTAGTCTTACTAAAAACACACCCTAAACATGTGTTAAACAGCGTCTAACTCCCAATCATGGCTTACTCACGTGTTTAAATATGAGCAACCACAATCATTTTATATCATAACTAGCTGCTGCCCGCGGTTTCACCCGCGCGGACTTTTTGGGTTCATGGGTTTTTTTGCGCGGAACCCTAGTTGTTTTTCCAAAATAAAGTAGGAGTACCTTATAACATCAGCTATCTGCCAGTGAAAGTCCCGTCAAAATCGGTCCAGTCGTTTCGGATATTACCCGGAACAAACAAACAGACAGACAGACAAAAATATTAAAAATTGTGTTTTTGTTGGTAGGTACCGTGTATACTTTCAAATGCATTTAGTAAAAAAAGATATATTTTTGATATTACAAACAGACACTTCAATTTTATTTGTATAGATCATTTTATAGACGTTTTTATTTAGACACTGTCTAGCTAAACATGAGTCTAAAAGTTGGTTTTGTGCTAACACAATATGTAATAATAACAAATCGAATAATAATAGGTAGGTTTCTACGTAAATAGATAAGTATCTATTTACTTAAATTCTATTAATAGATTTCTATTTATTAGTATTTGAAAAAGATATAGGTAGGTAATATTATTACAAAAATACGATTTAGCCATTGTTGTACTGAAGTCAAAAATAAACACAGAACACTTCTCTAACGCAGCAAAGTCCAAATTCACAAGCATAGGTAAACATCCAATTTAGGCAAAGAAATCTGAATCCAATATAGCGGGCGGTGGCATTATCATAGAACACAATTATGATAATACGCATATCGTAAATCGTTTTACGTCTTCGGTCGATCACCTTGACCTTTGCTTGTTCGTAATGCCGCCTACAAATTATATAGGATGCCGCCGCACGCACCGGCCGGTCGACCGCGTCTGGCGCGAGACAGTACTTTGTCACAAACATCGCGGTGTTTCGTGACTTTGAAATGGCACAGCAGCACACAGCGGGCACTGTAGTGTGCGTGAGACACTTCCCTCCTCTCCCCGCCAGGGTGGTAAAATTTCCGTGAGACGCGTGATGGTTCGACTCGAAAATCGGCGCGCAAAAATGTACGAATTGGCTTCTGGTACTTGGGGTGTTACGGCAAAACTACTAAATGTATTTAGTCAAACCAAAGTTATTTGAAATGTCGACAAACTAAAGCTTGTTACTATGTTCTTTATTTTTGAGTTTTCTTAGTTCTTTTGTAATTTATTTACGTCCAAACTTGCGTTAAAATATGTGCTAAAATACAGATGTTTGAAGGCTCATTACTTTTAAGCCACTTATTTTTTTTCTGTATAATTAGCAGATCAACCTAGATAATGAAGAGATAAATCGATATTATTCTTAATTTTGGACTTAAAACGTCAAGTAGTGGAGTAATAACCCAAATACGATTGTATGGAGAAATGAACGACTCGTTTTGCCTTAAGGTAAGAATATACCGCTGTTTTGTCAGTATTATAAATCTCTGTCAGTTTCGCTACTCTATACACGAACTAGACTATTCAGTTTTCGGGGTCTCCATTGCGAATTGGTGACGCTTGATCTACACTGAAAATAAGAAAAAAATATATTTAAATACAAAATACACATGATAATTACACAAATATATACATCACAAGAATTTCGCTTCCAAAAGGATTCGAACCTGCGTCTTCTGGCTATCCAGGCCAGACGCCTTAACCAACTAGGCTATGGGAGCAATCGATGTTGACAGCGAAATTCTTGATATGATGTATTTCTTTCCGGCCAAGCCATACAAGCCTTACAAGCCATAGCTGTTGGAAGCGAAATTTTTGTGATGTAGGTATATAACTATACCTATATTTGTGTGAACATCCGCTAGTGTCGGTGAACACTATAAAATATATTTCGATAGTTATATCTTCTACAGGATACATTTTGGAGAGTGTGCAATGGTACTGCATGACTTGATTCCCCCTTCCCCTTTCCATCATAGGACGACCATAATTTTTGTCTCTATACAGTTTTAATAACATCAAATTAACACAATAAAAATGAAATTCACAAAACATAAACAATTTCCACAAAGATCTAAAAGTTACCCAAATTCAATAATTTATTTTATCATCGACGAGCTGCTGCCTGCGGTTTCACCCGCGTGGAGATTTTGGATTTCATGGTTTTTATTTTTTTGCGCGGAATTCGAATTCTTTTTCTCATTAAAGTAGCCTAAGTTACTCCTTGTAACATCAGCTATATTCCAGTGAAAGTCCCGTCAAAATCGGTCCAGCCATTTCGGAGATTACCCGGAACAAACAGACAGACAGACAAAAATTTTAAATTGGTTGTTTTGTTATAGGTACCGTATATACTTTCATATGCATTTAGTGAAAAGCTGTTATTTTGATATTACAACCAGACACTTCAATTTTATTTATTTGTATAGATTAGTAACTTAAATGATACCACCAGATTCTCTACATTTTAATGAATAAAAAAATGTATGACATCTATGTATTTAAACGCAGTTTTTGACGGCCAAATCAACAAAATGCATGTTTTTAGTACAGATTTACGGCCCGCGTAGAACAAGTGACTAAAAAAATACTATTTGGAACTCTTCTGCGAGTGTCCGTCTGGATGGCTCACCTCGTGTCTGTCGCCAAGCAGTATAGTGCAACCATGACTTTGTTCCGGTGTGATGAGCTAAGTAGTGGAATGAGGTCTGAGTGGCACTGCAATTGTTATGCGCTAGCATTGCGCTTACCATCAGGCAGCGGTATTAAAAACCCGCTGATCGTGTAGTCTGCCGCCTGTAGCGTGCATACTACTGGATACAATACCCAATATAATTAGCAACTGCTATTGTTTGATGAGCAAAATAGGCTGTGAATTTGCTGGGCTTATGAGACTTAATAATCCCAGGTTATAGAAGATCTCGAGTGCACTGCAGTATCACGCAGACGTATCAAAGTTATGGATGTGACTAAAATGATTAGTAGTTTGTTTGGCGTTATTGTTACCATCAAGCAAACGACCTCCGAGTTTCGTTACCTTATAGTATGACGAAAAGTTAATAAATTTTTTTTCGCCCCACGATTTTAATCATTTTGTATTGGCGAACTATTCGACATAACATAAAAATAGTACTATTGTCTAGTCTATGTATAGATTGTATAGCCCCGTACGAGTACGTACACAGGTCCGCAATAAAGTGTGTATTATATTATTTTATTAATATTCAACAAATTTAAAGTGTGTAACTTGTTTATAGTTTAATTTACATTATAGACACAAAATAATGTAAGTGCTTCAGTAACATTACGTACACGAGTCGGTAACATTAACTGCAGAAGTCAGTAACATTACGTGCCGAAGTCAGTAACATACGTGCAGAAGCCAGTAATATCACGAAAATTACGTGCAGAAGTCAGTAACATACGCACGTGAGTCAGTGAAGTGCGGGGCCGTGCGCTAGGAGACACGAAAGGGCACCACCAGCTCCTCGTGGTGCTCCACGCGCAGCTCTGAGATGGCGGCCGCCGCGCGCTTGATGGCAGATGTCAACTGGAAAATAGGGAAACGAGTCATAAGTGGGAGAGTTAAATACAGTGTAGATATCAGTAGTAGGCACTATCATGTAGTAGTGAGTAGTCTAAAGTTTCTCGCAAACAATGAAGTAAGTGTGGCGTGTGTGAGCTCCCTCAGATGCGCAGTAGTTGTAGTCGCAAGACTACAACTTGATTGAGACGTTACTTACAAACTCTCTGTGCTCTTGCCGCAGTGGCTCAGCGGCCAGCAGTGTGGTGCAGTCGGCGGCGGCCACGTCAGTCAAGAGGCGGGCGCGGGGCGCGGCGCGCGGCGGCGGTGCGGCGCCCACGCGGGCCGTGTACGCACGCACGCGCTCACTGTACACGCCCGCCTCTAGCGCGTACGGGCCCAGCGCGCCCACGTCGATTACGTTACTGTACAAGCAAAGGGTACAGTATCAGAATCCAAAACTGTGCAAAAGGACTTGTCTTATTAATGTGGACATCCATGGAAGTGGCAGGAAGTTATGAAAATATACTTTTTTGTAGTTTTAACCCTGTTAGCATAGCATTTTTGAGAATGCTTATTTATTTCTCATTATTGACATGCTGTTACGTTGTTGTGTACAGAAATTGGCCAATGCAATTATACTCTGCAAGCTCCAATTGCACCCTTTGTTTGTTAATTAAATTATTTTATACATAACAATTCCTTACTTCATATTAATTATTCATATTATTTAACAAAAGTATACTTACTCCGAAGGCCTAACTAAAGTGCCATTCATACACACATATAGTTTTATATAAATATAAATATTACAAATGGTAAGATTAGAGTACTTTATTATGTACACAATTGAAGCGGATGAGATCCCACAACACTTGTCTCATAGACAAGTGGGTGTTGTGGGATCTCGTCCTTTTGATCCAATAGTTTAAAAAAGAACTGCACACACTCACGTTGCAGTCTCAGAGAGTATCCTATTGAGGGCGCTTTGTTCGTCGGGCTTGCGCGGCGGCGTGGTGGCGGACGCCGCCGGCACCGGTGTTTCTTGCTGTTCCTCTGCCACTTGGAGCAGTCTCGTGCGCTCATTTACTGTGTTTTCCTGGAAACAGGAGCTTATTATGTGTTATGATGCCTTGTATGTCTAGAAAGCTAATGATTCTCAAAAGAGAAGAACACAATACATGTAAGTTAGAGCACAAAACACCTCAGACATGATGTCAGTACAGACTTTACCTATTGCTTTATAGTATATTAAGTGATAATAATAACTCTCAAAAGAACATTGAAATAGTTGAGCTTATAGTCAGCTTTTTTAAAACTTTTTACCTTCACCTGAATATATTGGCAATATCATCTCAGTTAATGTCAAAAAACTGATTTACAAAAATAAGCAACTTAGCAAAAAGCTCCATAGCCAAAAAATGTTATGAAATGGGAACTTTTGTTTATTTTATAATATTACATATTTTGCAATGAAAGGGAAACTTATGCTTATGATACAAGCTTTCATACTAAGTATGGTAATCGGCACCTGTGCATACTCATAGTACAGCACCTCAGACTCGAAAAGTCCATATTGAAGGGCAAGTTGCTGATCGATGATCCTAGCTACAAGGTTATGTCTGTGTAAATACTTGCCGAAAGCAAGATGAAAACAACTGCCGTTTGCCAGAATTTTAAGGCATCTGTGACATGAAGGGTGCATTGGAGGGATTTTGACAGCACTCATCCACCAGAGTATAAAATGCTCAGTATGCACTTATGTAGTGACATATCTTTCAGACTGGATATATGATGTCATCACAAGTGGTTTGGATTAACTATCTAATGATCTCCATAAAGTAAACACAGGTATCAAATTTCAACAGAATATATTATGCGGATCTACATGCAAAATCATCTATGCTAATCAAGTGATTTCTATTCATAAATCATTCTAGAAAGTGGGTGGATATATAACATTCAAACAACAAACAATAGTTCATTGTGACAATTATATACATACATATTGATAGAAAGAATTACCGCCAAACGCTTCAACCAATATTACCAGTAAAATTACTAAAACTACGATAAACACACACAACGATAACGATAAATACTATGTCAGTGTGTCTCTGTTACAAATTTTCAGGAAGTGGTAACAAATTAAAAACAAAATGTACATACGTCTTTGTCGCACATTTTCTTTGTCGCCAATGCAGTTGTTTGATGAGACAATGTGCAAAAGGCAGAAATGCACCCTTAATTGCTAAACACAATGAAACATTACCTGTGGATCAGATTCCTTGTGGCATAAACTGTAGCAGCAACCCATGACTGCGCTCTTCAGCGAGTCGAAGCATGAATGCAGCGACGAATCCTCCTCGTCGGACTGCATTAATGATTGTATTATTATCTCCCAATGTAGATAAAAATAGAAAATACCGTATTACACGGCAGGAAAACGACCGAGATCACGGAATGCAAAAACGACCAAACAGCAGAGGAGCAGAGCAGCTGGTTGTAATGTCAAAATAATAATAATGTCACAGTGACACTGACATCAATGCCAGATGTCACCGTTATCCGAATAAACATGTATTCGGGTTTTATTTTGGCGGGAATGTGAAAATGTGCTTTTGTTGATTTTTAAAGGTATTAACAAAACATTTGGGGCAAATTGATGAAAGTATGTAGTATCATTTTGTAGTAGAAAAAAATCCGAAATGGGGTTTTGAAAACATAATCTGGATCTGTGGGAGACCCTGATAAAACGCTGTCAAGATAAACGATGGCAACAACAGTCTGAACTATAAGTACTGCGTTTCTAATATTGGGACTTAAGGAGTATGTATCCAGGTCAAGAAATAAATTAAAAAAAACTATATTGCGTGATACGTCATCGTCAAATCGTCATTCGTCAAATGACAAATCGTCAACAAGTGAGATTGGGTTGAAATTGAAAATAGTAGATTTAAAACTTACGTATTTGAGTAAATTGTATTAGAACGTTTATAAAAATGCTGAGATATCGTGGTAAAAAGAAAGTTTTAGACAAAGTAAAAGAGCTGGACGCGTTCTCCAAAGTTCCGGAGGAGTACGTGGATAGTACACCGGTTGGTGGAACATTCTCTGTTATCACATTTTTTATAATTTTATGGCTTATCTACAGCGAGGTTACGTATTACTTGGGCAGTAATTTAGTTTTCAAGTTTATGCCAGACACGGATATGGATGAAAAACTACGGATAAACATTGACATTACAGTAGCAATGCCATGCTCAAACTTAGGAGCTGATATACTGGACTCCACATCACAAAGTGTGTTTGGTTTCGGCGAATTACAAGAAGAGGATACTTGGTTTGAACTAACAGAAGAGCAACAGACCTCATTCGATGCTGTAAAATACCTTAATTCATATCTTAGAGAAGAGTACCATTCTGTATGGCAACTGCTTTGGAAAAGAGGCCACGGTTCAATTCGAGCTACAATACCGGCGAGAAAAACAAAACCAAACCGTCGACCAGATGCGTGTAGACTCCACGGAGTTCTAATATTGAATAAAGTTGCTGGCAACTTTCACATAACTGCAGGAAAAAGTTTACACCTGCCAAGAGGTCATATCCACTTAAACATGCTATTTGATGACACTCCGCAAAACTTCAGTCACAGAATACACCGTCTTAGTTTTGGCAGTCCTGCATATGGAATAATATACCCATTAGAAGGTGATGAAAAGGTAACAAATGAAGAAAACATGTTGTACCAATACTTTGTTGAGGTTGTACCAACTGATGTAGATACAACGTTTGACTCAATAAAAACATATCAGTATTCTGTCAAAGAATTGGAAAGACCTATAAGTCATGTTAGAGGTTCGCACGGAGTGCCAGGTCTATTCTTTAAATATGATATGGCAGCATTGAAAGTTAAAGTTTACCAAGAAAGAGAGAACATACTTCAGTTTACATTAAGACTATTTTCTATAATTGGTGGTATTTATGTTCTCGTAGGATTTGTTAATTCACTTGTGTTGACATTAAGAACTAGTGTATTGCAGAAAACAAATCCCTATGTGCTAGCTCAAAGACAAATGGTTGATACAAGTCGTCCCATTCATAAAAATCCATTGCTGCTCTCTCCAGATCTCAGTGTTCCTGATTTAATAAAGCAATGATAGCTAATGTTCTTAGTATTAAGAAAAATATTTTGTATATAAGATGGTTTTTATACTGACTAGTGTTAAATGATCTTATCTGTCTGAAAATGAATCTTCTATATTTATTTATCATAATAGTTGCTGCTAGATAATTTTAAAAGGGTATGGTTAAGTAACCAATCATTTTACATGTAAATTAGAGATCTGTGGTGTGATACACATTCTATTAGAAATGGATTCAGCCACGAGAACTGCCTTCTTTCTTATTCGAACCACAAATTTGCGATTCACAACACTTCCTTTAAAAACTTTGATATTTTAAATGGGGACATGACAGGATGAGAAAAGTTTGTGAATACAGTGTTACATTTCACTTGGAAGCCAATTCACTCTGTCGAAATTGGGTAACCGATTTAAATGAGAATAGGCCTGCTGGTCAATTTAGCTAATATTTTTGGTGACCATACCAATCCGTTAAGCTTTTGGTAAGTGAATTTGGAGACTCACGTAAGGCACATCATTGGTAAATAAATAAAATAATTAAGAATAATGTCCCTTACGTTGTGTATTCTTACTTATTTTATTTATTTCAGCTTATTTTGTTGAGTTAACTTTTGCAAAACCCGAATTCTGTATTTTTCAACAGAACTAGACTACTAGGTAGAACTAGAATAAGTAAAAAAATTATTAAAATTTTTAATTGAATCCTTTGGTAATAATACCAAATACAATTGATAGGATAATAATGTCTATCTGCTTTTTACTTGTTAGCTAAACTACGGACACAATCCAGTTTTAATTCTGATGTAGCTTACAGTCCAAGAGAGGTCTCTACCTTCCCTTGTACTGTAAGCTACATCACAAAAAAAACTATAAAATATATGTGATAAACTATTACAAATGTGATAGACAATTAACTATCCATAAATTTATTTATATATTTTAAAAATTATTATATTATCATACTAGCTACTAGCTTTTGTCCGAAGCTTTGCATTAATGTGAAATCTGCAAAAAATGTAGCCTATAAATAGCACAGATAATATAGCTTCCTATTAGTGACCGAATTTTTGGATTGGGACCAATGCACAATAGTTGCAGAGATTAGCGATAACCAACACCTACATTTTTTTACTAAACACTGTTTTAAACTTTCACGGTTATTTACTAATTCACACATTGTAACTGGATATTTACCGTGATTATTATTGAGCGATGAGCACCCGATATTTCGACGCTGTTGCTGAGCATTCCCGTGAATATGTTGCTTCAACAGCATCGAAATATCGGGTGCTCATCGCTCAATAATAATCACGGTAAATATCCCGTTACAATGTGTAATTTTTTTTACTGTTTGTTCATACCTACCTAGTACCTGTTGTTTTTAAACTTCTATACCTAGTAATTTCTAGCGGCAAACTTAATTGTTTCTATTTTTAAGTAATCATTAGAAATGTTTAGTTTCTATCACATGGTTTCTATAATGAGATTTAAACGAATTTTCTGGTACAGTCATTTACTTCATAGTCTTATTACCTCATCATCAGCACCCTTATTTTGATCTTTAATGTACTGTTCATGTTTATCCTGGCAGTATTGGTAAATAGGTATGTTTTTAGTTAGTTCATCACATTATAAATAATGAGATTTCTTCTATTTTTATTTTATAAAAAAGCTTATTGTATTTGTGAACTGAAGCTTCCAAGTATGTATTTGTAGTATTTCTACACATTTTTATGCAAATAAGTTGGAATATTGGTTGTATGTATGAGTATAGATTGCTTATTTGCCTTATTATAATTATATGAAACATTGTTTCGTTTCACAAAACATGTTATTTTTCTACTGCACAATTCCCTTTTTAGGCTTAGCTTTTTAAAATAAAAAGTTATTATATCAGTAGTAGAGACCTAGTGATTAGTTTATTTTAGAAAATAATATAATAATATATATATTATAGAAAAATTATTATGATACCTAACTTAACTTTATAATCGACAGACTCAGCTCAAAATCAATAATTATTCTTTAGACCATTTCGTTATTACACATGAACCTACATATTTGCACGATGCGGCTCCGCTTTCTTTTGTTGAACCAATTTTAAATATTTGAATCAAATACCTAAAATATCAGATATTATTAGGTATTCTAATAATTTCCAATAAACATAACATAGACGACGACGACCGACGTCTGCCTATTACCAACATATTTGGATGTTTTTGCAGTTATCGAATACGATAACTGCATAATAATGCAACGTGTGGTAGGACCTAGGAAGTAAAGGAACTCAAGTCTTTTGTGTGATAAAATTCAATTTGAATAAGTAGTAGTAATAATAATAATTTGGAGATAGATTTGTAATTTCACCGTAGCCTTTAGATTTAGAATGTTAAGCACTGGCGGACTAAGGGGAGGGAGGCGAACCGCTCCGGGCCTCCAAATCTCAACGTATTAGATAATAAAACACAAGATCTTTTTTAAATAAAATGTCAATAAAACCAAAAGATGACCGGGTCGGGGGCCTCTCATTTTCTTCTGCCGGCCGCCCCGGGCTTCTGACGGGATTAATCCGCCGATCCCAATCCAATGCATTTCTTTTGGTTTAAAGGTCTACTAAAAAATTAGCACCGCATTTTCTGTCAAGATGATATTGGCATGGCAACAAAAATAGAAATTCCCTTAATCAATTATTAGCCACGTAAAAAATCAATTCCCTGAAGAAATTACGTGTCAAATCGATTTTGGAGCATCAAGAATCATAGCTTCATGTTTTAATTTTCGACTTGTCAATGTAAAATAACCATGAAAGTAACATGGAACACCGTGATGCTGATGACGAATAAATACTTACTACTACAATAAAGGCAGGTGTTTTACTTCCCTTTAAATTTTGCGTTTGCGGGGTGTGCCAACGGTTCATTGTGCCGTCTCGCTTCCCCTCATGGCTTTGAAGCTTTACAAACATTCTTTGTCTCGCGCGCACGCTCTGCTTCTTTCGGCTCTCATCGCGTCTCCGTTCCAGTCTGGCCAGTCGGCCATCATTCGCGCGGCGGATTCGCCCCTCGACGAACGTCTTCACGTTCGAAAACGAACAAACATTCGAAAAGTTTCCCAACTTTTTCAGTACGGGCCCCAGTTTCGAGACACTTTTTTCCCCGAGACGACAGTGCGGTGTAAGAGTGTGTCTTGACGAGTGTTTGTGAAGTGCGTTTGCGTTTTTTGCGATCTTAATATACCGTTCTGATTGAACGTTACTGTTTTGTTCGATAAAAAGCGCGTAAGCAAAGTCGCGATCTTCGCGAGGGCCGTTTATGGTAAAGTTGGATCTTGGGGCTGACGTCGGTGAAAGTAGAACCTTTGTTAAGTTCATAAGGACACGGGCGGCTGCAACTAGCTCGAAGCGACTCGTTTCGCCTGCAGTTTGCGAGGTGAGCGGCATGAATTACCTACTTATTTACTTTTAAAATTTACTGTTATCTTTATAGTGCGCGTTTTTTTCGCTTAGCAAATAATACCTACCTAGTTGATCTAATATCGGCCATACACGCTACATCTACCGGAGAGGTGTGTCTGTATAAGTATACACCGGAGAGTTTATTGGTGTAGACCGGCACTGTATACTTACTCTGTTCCCATACACATTCCGGTTTACCTGCGCAGGCACACCTGTATAGGCAGACCTCTCCGGTGTAACATGCTGAAACTAGACCGTAACATGTGTGGCTGTCGCAATTCGCGGCGTGGTTATGGAAATTAGGTAAGTACATATCTACATACCTTGTGGCGGTTAGCTGCGACCCATAGGTACCTCTCGCTGTAGCTACATACTGGCTTGTCTATACATAAATGAATCTCTACAGTCTACATGCCATTTAGTACCCTATCACGTGTGCCTAAGTTTTGCTTACGTAGCTGACTTTCTCCGCAACTTTATCGCACCCTTATTTTCTTCTCAGTCTTCGTATGTATTCAAGTGAAAGAAACAAACGTTTTATTCTTTAGCCCTTTTTTCACCCGGGTCTGGAACTCCCTAGTTCAGAAGCGAGGTATACAACATAGTCCAGCTTTATTGCGTCCCCAATTCAACTGATATTACAATAAACATTGCACGCATTTTGCCAGCTGAACGTCTGCCATTCATGCCATGCACCGCTGCCTGTAGGTCAGTGCCCTGTGTATACCCTACCTGTTGAGTCGCGGTTCCCCGTCAAGCCGGTTCTCCTACGGCGACCAACTGAAAAAATATGTCAGGTTCTCCGACTGACATTGACTCTGTAATAAATTGCCTTCCCGCGAGTTTATCTTCAATTAGAAGATGCCTGCTATTGCGTTGTTAACTGATAAACTCCGAGATTTGTTTAGTCGGCGAGCACCGTTATCTATGGACTTGCTCGACTGGTTACTTGCCTACAATTATCTGCGGCCGGTCTTGTATTATTATGCCACCAACAGCGCCGAATCTGACGGCCAGATGCTATTTCTAATACACGGAGAGTCATTGCCTTATACGAGTACCTAATAGGTAATCATGTAATGTGAGTTTATGGACGGCCGGTAATTACCTACTAGTTATTTGCTATCATCATTAATTCAAATTGTCCATCGATCTCTGATTATAAAACTCACGGAAATGAGCAGTAAACGTCTTGGACTGGTTTTGGAGATTGCCGGGCGTGAACGACTCTCTCGAATAATGTCGATAAGCGAACAAAAAACTTGTCGGTTCTACCCAGCTGCGGGACTCGCTAAGTGTTCCCCAAGCTTTTTCCAAGTAACACGTGTGCACAAAGAATCATCTCGAAAGAAGCTCGTACTGACGAAATAAATCTTTTAGTGTATTCCACACCCAAGGACTCAGCTGTTTGCTTAGGGTGCGTGTTTTCAGAACTACACCTTATTTTTTTTTCTTGGTATTGTATAAGTTTGTTGTTTTACCGTCAAAAGTTTTCTGTAAATAATACGCGTCTTACCTGCCTAGATTTCCACTATTGCCTATTATATTACTATTGCTTATTATATTCAAAGTTTTTCAATAAGATGGTCGCTCTACCACAATCTCAGATTTAATCGGGCGCCGGCCGCACCGACAAATTAGTTCAATATTTAGACGGAGCGCTATTTATTTAGTTTTGATATCGTTTCCTCGACTAACACGGCATGTGGAATATTTTGAAGAACATTTCACAATCGCTACATAGCTGTATGTTTTTGGTACGTACCTACGTGTGTGTTTAACAACATATGGCAGCCTAACAATGGCCTTAATTCATGAACTGCGAAAACTAACTTTCTGACTCACGTTTACTTATGTTATTTCTACGCTCGTTCGTTCCTCAAGTTGGTTTTTGAAACGAGCACGCGTGAAACTTTGTCCGATAACAACTAATAGCAACTTCTCTAGGCTGTATAATAATGAATCCATTCTTTAAAACTGTTGTTTTCACAAACATGCTGTCTATGTACCAGCAAGGTGGACCAGGTGGTAGGAGTAGCTTTTCTGCGAGTGTCTCTGGGTGGGTGCCACCGTTTTGCTCGTGTAGTCTGCCGCCAAGTAGGTAGTAATGTGCAAGCATTACTGTGCTCCGGTTTTGATGAGCAAAGTACAAATAGTCAGTGAAATTATTGGGCTTCATAAAAGTATCTTAGGGTAACGAGGTAAAACGCGTTGCCCTCGTGAGGTTGAGCCCCCTAGCCCCACTCCTGAATCCGCCCATGCTACCGGAATACACTGAATTGTGCTTGGCGACACGTTTTTATTATTATTGCAAGCTTTTTATTATTACAAAGTTTTATTTAACTTGCAATGTTTGCATAATATGTAGGTAGGTATGTTTTTTTGTGTAGGTCAAATCTTGCAAGTTAAACATTGACATCGTGATTTTCGTGGACTCTAGACTACTATATAGAGAATCAGAGCTACATCACGATGGGAGCATCACACTGAAAAATTACTAAGTACCTACTTTAGAGAAAAACATTTCACTCATGCATTGTTTAACGAAAGTGACGAATTATTCTTCTTGCTGACGAACTTTGGATCAACATAATAATATCCCAGTGCATCTGGGGTTATTACCCGTGGTCGCACTGATTTGTCCCACTGGTGGGTCCACGGGTAATTTTTATTCTCCGTAGTTACATTACACTAGAGATTGAATTTTAACCAATTAAATTAATTTTGATCAACCGAGATATCTTTATCCGTGGACCCATTACCTACTTAGCTTTATGGACAGCGTATATTTTGTAATGATAACAATTATTTTCTATTACTATTTATTCTATATCGTCATCTCATTCTGACCAAAAGTTTGTAACTTATCGTTTCCTAAGAATAAGATTTTTTACACTCATGGTATTAATTCATAACGCTTGTTTTTAACAATATATTTTTATATAATACCTACTACATAATATCACCATCGTAGTATAACTAAACTATCAACATCAAAATATGTTCTATCATGTTACTAAAAAGCGGCGCTACCCGCATCCTGTTCTCAAAATAAACTTCAACTTGAGAGATTGGTCCGCATTATAAAAATACGATGATGCTTTCAAGAATAGCTTCGAAGACAAAAGGAATGAATGTTTACTCAAGTAAAATGTCGTCTTCTGTGTCTTCTATCTATATATTACTTATATATATAACGAAAAATCAAAAGGTCACTCACTGACTCAATGACTGAACACGAAATCTCGAACACTAGGTACTTGAACTATAAAACAGTTTTTTGTATTCTATTTCATAAAGAGATGAGCTAATCGTTGGAGCTGGAGGTTGAATAATTACACACCGTGTTACCAGAAAAAACAACTTTTAGACACCTGGTTAGCACTGGTTAGCTTTAGACATTTTCTAAAGTGTCTAAAGATAAACGTCTACAATAATTAGACATGTCACAACACAATGGAGTTAGGCAACGGTTAGACACTACTTTAATCAAGATTAGGGGTTGTTGATAATTAAACACGCGAATAAGGTATGTTTAGGAGCTAAACACTGTCAAACACATGTTTAAGGCGTGTTTAATTTTTAGTGGTTGTATAATTCAACAGTAATTTTTTAAATCAGGTTGGCCATCAGGAATATTAATTCCTCGTAACCTAATCAGTTAGGCAACCTAGCTGGCCCGTATCCAAACCTTTGGTCCGGGGGGGGGGCAACATTGAATCTGTGACATCAGTTTTCGGGGAGGGGGGATAAATCCCAACTAGCCCCCCCTCTGTATACGTGCCTGCAACCTAGTTAGGTCACAAGGAAACACCCCTAATAATAACGTGTGATCAAATCGCCCTGCAGCCAAGATTTATATGGTCTCACATATTTGAGTCGGTCCACATGCGAGTAAAAAGCAGTCCGATGACACGGCGGCCACTTTCACCGAATGCGAGTAGGTAGAGCATGGCAGAGTCGATTATTGTTGTTTGTATGGTTATTGTTATTTTTAGTACTTTTATAGCGCAAGCTTAGGTTGTATCCATTTAAAAGGCCATTCTAACGTGTTCAAAGCAAACGAGCTGTATCTTCAAGTGTTATCTTCTAATGCTGGTCGCGCTACTTCTGCTTTTTACCATATTTTACTCGAAAATTACGTACCTACATAGATACATACCTATTCCAGTAATTTAATTCCAATGAACTTAAAAGAAATATTGATCCGTTGTCTGTGTGGAAAGTATGACTTTAGCTCATGTTTAAATAGTGTGTGTTTGTACTTTATTAAAAACTATGTCGATTTTTATAACGCGTATAATTAAAAAAAAAATAACACTACGTACTGCCCTAGCCAGTGTCAATCGGGATGATGTAAGGATTCTAACTATGTACATAAATTAAAATCTGTTCAGGCATTTTATAGTTATAGTGGAATAAAGAAACTCACATATAAGTACATACAAAATAATATAAATGGCATTTATTGACAACAAAACTAAATAATTAAACAAATTCATCAAAATAAACTAAAATAACTATATATAATATACACACAAATAGTACAGTACATATACGTAAATGAATCCTGATATCATTACACCCGTTTTTTGTGCAGTCGTGTAAAAACATTACATTCCTTTTTGGTGCAGTAGACCACCAGGGTCTACTCCGCAAACTTGGTGAAAATTTATCGCCAATACCTATCGGTGCTTTCCGGTATTTTCACTTGAGAGCTAGATTCCTCACCTGCGACCATCTTAAGATCACATGAAGTAGTGGTAAACCGTTCATCTATCATAAATTAAAATACCAATTACAAATGAAAGTCAAGATGAAGAATATTAATGGTAATTACGAATCACTTAAAACAATTAAACTGATGCAAATCGTGTTGCGTGGTGCTGTGCTCCGTGCGTGACATCTCTGAATTTATAATACGAGAAACAATTTTATAATGATAAAAATCTAGACATTACTGATTCCAATCACGCACCGGTGTGTTTACCTTGTTGAGTTATTGTTAGTATAGTTGTAGCAAGTTCAAGGTACGCGGTGAGAGCCAGCTGTTGTATCTAATGAAGTCGTGGGGACTTGTTTTTGGTGGGTCTGTTTTTGGAGCTGGTGATTTCTGATTTATACATAGTCAGTTTAGAATTACATCCCTAGTTTTTTTATTTAACCTGTGGTGTCACTTTATGGTGTACCAATGCACTCCACTCCATAACATTTCACACAAACGTTCCAAAAACCTTCCGTGTGTGGGGAATCTCAGATTTATTTCGTGGGGTGTTATATAGAGATATTGTATTTCCAAACATTCCAAATCCCGCGTTCCAACTCATCGCAACAATCCATTTCGCGCTCAATTGGCAGTATTCGAAACGCAGAATGATCGAAAAATGGAGTGTTGACGTGTCCGGAATGGAGTGATCGTCTGTTTGCTCGAAATTAGACCATCAATCATTCCACTCGATCCGCGACGTGCGATCCATGTAATTGGAGTGATCGTGAATGGTTAACTTTAGAACGTCTCCATCCAATCTCGGTTGAAGTCTTGGAGGTCCCTACACCGCTTCCTAGGATGACCTCTACACATTCCTGTGTCGCTAGGAACGTAATAATGTGGCGATGGGTGCCTCTCTCAGGGTGCATCCTGCTGACAATAACTTACAATACGAAAGTTTGTTTATTGTCCTTCTTTTACGCAGCTGTGAAGCAACAGATCGACGTGATTGTTGCATGATGTAGTTTATGGAGCGAAAATGGGAGAAAAGTGACATATAGGAAATATGAAATTTGCATTGCATGGGAATGTGCATATTTCCAATCTCCTGGGGAAATCTTGGGTGAAACATGCGGCTGCTAGTAGTCTAGCTTTGCATACAGTCACAGTTCTTTAAAATATTAAGACCTGTTAGAAATCTAGTTGTTATTTTAAAAAAATGTAATTTAGATAGAATGTAAATTATATAAATGTCAGTGTAGTTTTTTTTAATATACTATTGTATAACGAGATGAGCTGGTCGTTCAAATTCAAATTCAAATTCATTTATTGCAGTAAACATGGTACAATTTTAGGTCTTAAAAATATTTAGAATAAGTCTCGTCACATTTAGCTTTTAATAAGCATGCAAAATTAGATAATAATTAAAATAATGTCGAAGTCATGTACTCTCATTACATACAATCTCTCTTACAATCTCTCGTTAGCCTGATGGTAAACATAACGCCGACACATAAAAATTGCAATGCCACTCAGAACTTTGAAACATAAAGGCCTGGTCGGCACTGCATTGCACTCTTTACCCTGAGTTATTAAGCCCAGTAATTTCACTTACTACTTTGCTGATTAAACTGGAACTCAGTAATGCTTGTACATTACTGCTTTGCGGCAGACTACACGAGTAAAGTGGTGGTAAAAGTACCCATACAGATGGACGCTCGCAGAAGAGTTCTATATAAAAGTTCTATATAAAATCTTCACACAGTAAACTTTCTTTGTAGTCTTCCATCCACGTAATCAATTTCGAAACCACCCACAATCTTCACGAAACTCCAAATACACCAAAACTAAAGTATCCAATCTAAAACTACATTTAAACCTCAATTATCCCGTTTAAGAGCAATCATTGCCGTGTACGGTAGCAATAGCTTCCATTAACGTATCACAGGCGTATCGCCGTATCGGCGTATCACATTCACAATGGCTGACCGAGTTACCGCTTGGTACAAGTATTGATGCTCTTACAATGGTAGCCGTCCCACGCTGATCGTTTTATGTAATGGGGAGTGGTCGACCATTGCTTTAGGTTTGGTCTGAGTTAGGTGTCGTACTTGATTACTAAAGGAGTTGCCCTTTATTGTTTATTTTGCTGTTTAAATGTTTTCTTATTTTATTTTTAGGGTTCTGTACCGCAATAGGAAATAAAGGAACCCTTATTACTTATCACTTCGTTGTCCGTCTGTCTGTCAAGATCGGGCATCAAAACCCGGTACTTCCCGTTGATCTAGAATCATGAAATTTGGCAAGAAGCAATGTCGTATAGAACAAGTAAGGGAAAAATCCGGAAACCGTAAAATTGTTGTTTATAAAAAAATTTGGTGAATGTTGTCAATTATCTAACGATTCCCGTGATGGACTAACTATCTACATACCTATCAGTTTGTACGGAAGCCTCGGTGTGCGACTCCAACTCGCACTTGGCCGCTTTTTTTCTACACTATACCTAGGTAGGTATTTAGAGTTACTGCTGCTTGACAGTGACTGGAAAAGAGCCGAAGACCGGGCTCAGTGACGCGCCTTGGAACAGTTTTACGTTCATGCAGTGGATTGTTGATACGAGCTGATTATGATGATGCTACGAGCTGGTTATGATGTTGATGATGAGCTGTATATGTGGTAATCAATGACGTTGGAACCGACCTGAAAAATCATAGGAGTTAATACATATTATTATTATTATAGTCTTGTTAGTGAAAACATAAACAGAATCGTTAGAAAATTTTAATTTATGCAATAACTGCCTAAGGCTACACTAACTCCTATACTAATCAAATTAATTATTCCGACCTGAGGCTGGCAATGATTTTCTCAAGCTAATAACTATTTCACAAGTGGATGGAAAGTCCGAGAGACGAAACCATCGATATTTGGCAAGTTTATTTCAAATAAGGATTTATACGGATCGCTTTGACTGATAGTAAAAGCCCCCATAAACGAGCACTCCACTGCACAACATTCCACGTTCCAAAAACCGTCCGTTTGTCCGATCCAACGGTCTATTTCGAGTTCTCTGTTCTGTTAGCAGTACTCGAGACGCAGAATGACAGAAAAATGTAGCTATGGCGCGCCCGGAATGGAGTTACCATCTGTGTGCTTGAAAATTGGACCATCAGACATCTTTGGATCATTGGACCATCATAGAATATATAATAGTACAAGTACCATCATTCCAGTCAATCCACGACGCGCAGAGCAATGGAATTGGAGTGATCGTGAATGGTGAAATTGAGTTGTTTACCGGCCTTGCGAGAAATGTTTTTGTAAACTTTCTAATGTCTCTAGCGCCCAACCATAACGACCCTTGTAGTATAGGTACATAGACTGTCCCATAACTAAGATTGTCTGTATTTAGAGAATCAAGAACTACAAGAGCCAAAGGTACCTTTACAACACAATACAAAATAGGTACCGCATTTTACACAAGACTAAAAAGGAATACCTAGGTAAGTACCAATAAAATAACAATGAACTTATCACTACGATGATGAGTGGACTTATCGCCACACCACCTGTTTCACTAGTGAATTAAAATTACAATAACCCTAAGACACGGATCAAACGCGGCTTTCATTTAAATGCGAAAAAATTGGCCCCTTGCGGGAACCGAACCCGTAATCGTGTGGCGCTACTAAGTCCATCGACCTAGCAAATACACCACGATGTTGTCAAAGGAACAGGATAATAGCAAATATTACGGCAACTAATAGACATAAGTTTACAAGAATCGACCATGTAAATCGACTCTCACTCATTCAACCTAACAAAGAATTAACAATTTTGGAAACAAAGCTAGTTTCCGGACCATATCTTTTACTAGACGGTCCTTTCTCTCGACGAACTCGACCTTGGCGACTATTGTTCGAGTAACGAAACAATGGTAGATTGTCTGCTGTTCACGGTCCACTAGTTGCTTCTTACACTGCTAACACTCGACACAAAAACAATCGACTTTTAATTTGTAGTGTAATTTGTGGAGATTTATATGGAACTAGATACCACAGTGATTATACACATAGTACCTACTTATTCAGGCAAGAAATTTTCCTAGCTACGATTGAGAAATTGGCAGATTTTGTTTCGTATTCTAGGTTTTATAACTAGGTTTTATGTTAGTAGTAGGGCTAACTCTTCTGCGAGTTTCCGTCTGGGTTGTTACCACCGCTTTGCTCGTGAAGTCTTCCGCCAAGCAGTAATGTGCAAGCTTTACTATGTTCCGGTTTGATGAGCAGAGTAGCCAGTGGAATTACCGGGCTGAGACAGCGTAACGAGCGCACTGCAGTGCCGCGCAGGCCTTTGTGTTTCAAAGTACTGGGTGGCACTGTAATTGTTATTGGCCGGCGTTATGCTTACCATCAGGCAAACGACCAGCTCGTTTCGTTACCAAATAACATAAAAAAAAAAACTAAGAATTGTATTTAAAAAGTCTAATAACCAATTTTTAATACAATAAAGCCCATTCTCTAGTTTTATTAGTAGATTCTTTATTTTAACTTGTTCTAGTAGTTCTAGGTCACAAAGCACTTGTCCGATAAGACATTTTTGTCTGTACAATGAGGAAGACCTTTTGTCCATTTATTCTTTATTTAATTGTCATATTGAAATGTTTTCTGACTTTGCTAACCATTGATATCACATTTCACTATCTTATATTTTGCGGTCTCCCTTTTATCACAAACAAAGCAAAGGGTTCGAAACTTTGCAGGAAATTATTACAATAAACAAAAAGCCAAAAGCAAGTCATCATCTTCATCAATAGCTTTACCACAGCTTATTACATGCATTGGCATCGATAACGATCAAACGTAAGGCTGCAATCGCTGATCGTTCGGATTAGTTCTGCAATGAACGTTATTTAGGAGATGCGCAGGAGAACGAAGAAGATCCGCAGGAGAACGAAGAAGATCCGCAGGAGAACGAAGGAGATCCGCAGGAGAACGAAGGAGATCCGCAGGAGAACGAAAGTTACCGACATAGCTCTCAAAGTTAGCAAGTTGAAATGGCAGTGGGCAGGCCGCATCGCTCGCAGAACCGATAACCGATGGGGAAGAAAGGTTCTCGAGTGGCGACCACGAACCGGAAGACGTAGTGTAGGACGGCCCCCCACTAGGTGGACCGACGACCTTGTCAAAACCGCGGGGAACCGTTGGATGCAAGAGGCGAGTAGCCGATCCAAGTGGCGTTCTATGGGGGAGGCCTATGTTCAGCAGTGGACGTCTTCCAGCTGATGATGATGAACGTTTTTCGGCTGATGATCTTGGTACAAACTTAGTAATAATTAGACGTAGTTCTGCAGCGAGTTTAGACGAGATGAGATGATTCATTAGGTGTTTTAATTGGATCTCTAAATCGAGTTTTTGTTATTACATTCCAAGTTACTACACTCAGAACAATAACAATCGTGTGAAGATATATTTAGCACATGCCATCATGCTATTATGTGATAAAAAACGTGTACATTTTGACAAATAGATTTTTTGGGCTTATGTATTGGTTTGTGATGCAAACATGGCCATGATTTTCATGCTAGTAAGTACCGTTTACCGAGATGTCTTTTTTATTTTCCAACATCTACTTACTTTTTTATTCTCAAGGGTCTTTCTGACTATATATCTCGCCCGTTTTACAAAGCTTTTAGTTTTACATCGAAACCTAAAAATAATAACATCACGAATATAGACCCTGAGGGCCCTACGTGACCCTGCCGTGACGTGGGTGAGGCAATTGGACACCGCTTTATTCAGGGTCCTGTTATAAATCGGACACCCTTGTGTGAACTCTGAACTTCACCATAAATAAACGTTATTAATAATTATGAACACCTATAGGTAGGGATTTTTTACCAGGTGGTAGAGCTAACTCTTCTGCGAGTGTCCGTCTGGATGGGCAACACAGCTTTGCTAGTGCAGTCTGCCGCCAAGCAGTAATGTGCAAGTACTCCTTTGTTCCAGTTTGATGAGTAAAGTAGTCAGTGAAGTTATTGAGTTGTAATGTCTGAGAGTAACGAGTTCATTGGAGTAGCGTATCGCGAAGGCCTTTGCGTTGCAAGCTTTTGAGTGGCACTGCAATTGTTTTGGGCTGGTGATGACGTTAGCTTACTATCAGGCAAACGATACGGTTAGCCAATAATATAAAAAAAATCTTGATTTCCAATCATGTTAAAAATCACAGAATATACCAAAAATGTTTAAAAATTAATAAAAGAGAAAAACTTATAAAATATTACCTCCTGGCAATAAATGCTTTTGAATTTCGAGTCTACATCTCTAGTCATAAAACCGCTTTCTTCCAATCCTAGCTCATCAAAATTCTCCATTACGTCAGTAAGCTATTAATATTGAAATGTTCTCTTCCTTTGCCCAGCCTAGCCATCAATATGCAAATGTTATCCTATCGGGCGATTTATCGAAAGCGTCAACAATGCATCGTAAAGTGGCGCAACACTACTCTCTCCACTAGTGTTGTAAATGTTAGCTGTCGATGTCGGTGGCACGTGACGCCTGAATCGATTATTATTTTGGTTATAAGGAGCGGCAATCTATTCTAGACTTCTTGTAACAGAAATTACATTTCATTCTGGGCCATTCCACGGTAATCGATACCAGATGAGATAAAAATAAATGTTATGTTACAAGCACTTTAACATTAATTACTAATAGTAAATATGTTTAATTTTCACCTAATGATGTAAAAAAAACAAAATTCTAGCATTCACTCAATCAAATTTCATTTGAAGTTTCAATTTGCCAAGGAATTTCCATGGTAGAAAAAACACATGTGTGTTGGAAACACTGATTTGCGTTTTCTATGGGTTATTCCGCGATATTTTGACTGTCAACAGAGTGCTAAAGATATCAGCTTGTGGTGGAACAATTTTTGGTGTTTCTCAGATAATTACATAATATTTTACTAATCATTTTAGCAAGGCAAGTTTGCATGTCACGCCCGTCACAAAATACATAGAAAAGTTCTCATCAAAGAGTCCAAATCACTTGCACGTTGTAATAAAGCTTACGAAAGTAAGGATATGTCGCAAAGGAATGTATGTGAATAACTTTTATAAATTTTTATGTTACTGATTGGTTATGCTGAGCAAATTACTTTGGTCACGCCCGTCACAAATTACGCCCATCACAGTATTTTTACCTTTTTTTTATTTATATATTATTTGGTAACAAGACGAGCTGGTCGTTTGCCTGATGGTAAGCCTAACGCCGGTCCATAACAATTGCAGTGCCACTCAGAACTTTGAAACACAAAGGCCAGCGCGGCACTGCAGTGCGCTTGTTACCCTGAGACATTAGGCATTAAGTCTCATAAGCCACGTAATTTCACTGGCTACTCTGGTCATCACACCAGAACACAGTAATGCTTGCACATTACTGCTTGGCGGCAGACTTCACGAGCAAAGCGGTGGTAACAACCCAGACGGACACTCGCAGAAGAGTTAGTCCTAACATTAACAAAACCGGCTAATAAACGGAATTTTTTAAACTTTCGCTTATAAATTTAGAATTTGGGTTAATGCTTATATGACTTTAGGTGATAAAAATGTTTGTTTACTTATTAAAAATTGAACTCGTCACGCCCGTCACAAAGTCTTGTCACGCCCGTCACAACTTATTTCAGGTCACGAAAACTGCAATATCAAATATTCACATACGACATATCACTGTAAATCTAGAAGGCATATTATTCTAAAAGGCGGACTAATTGAATTTAAAAAACACTTGTGTAATTAGCAGAAATATTGTGTCTTGTCGAAGAGGTCGATAATCTTGTTCGAGTACGCGTCACGCCCGTCACAGCGACTAAAATCGTCGTAACTTGTTTTGTGAGCCGAATAAGAAAAAAAATGTTGTAAATTTAGTAAAAACCATCGATGTCTTATCTATTACAATAGTATTTAAGCAATTTCGTATAATAGTTAAAGAATAAATGCACAAAATAGAAGTTGAAATGTCACGCCCGTCACCGTGGAATGACCCTTCTGCAAGTTGGCCAAAAATTATAATCTTTGAACAAGTCAAGCAAAATAGAACTGGCACTCAAATGCAGCTGTAAAATAAGTGCATCGTCGTAATTTGGAACTGGGGATGGTAGCTAGCTAGGCGAACACTAGACAATACACTACCAATATGATCACTATGAGATTTTCCTTTACCAAAACGACAAATTCGGAGTAGGATTTAACCCGTCGACCTACAGTTATAACGAACTGAGCATTTGTCCAAATCACGAAATCACCAACTGCTCATAATTCGAAACTAGTAGACTATAATCGTTTCAATCCTTTTTTGTAATCAGCCCTTACTTCACCAAAAAACTAGATTAGTTACACCAAGTACAACATAAACAATCTAATCTTGATATCTTGCAACAATCCGCAACAGCATCTATCTAATCCATCAGCATTGCAGTCCAGTGACCCCGAGCCGAAGATGCAACACTGCAATGCTTTCAGTGTGGCTTGCGACATGCGTTACGTAACCCATTGTTAACTGGAACTGGTGATGGGTGTTGGGCAATGGAATTAGACAATTGAGAAAAGTCTCGTATGTGATGAAAAGTTGCATTGCGCGTTTTAAATTGGCGTTGCAATTTGAGACTTTCATGGTAGGTATCATAATGTAGAAAAAATCTTTGTAGTAAAGTTTTTTGGTTTCATACTACGTTTAACGAGACGAGCTGGTTGTTTGTCTGATGGTAAGCATAACGCCAGGGCATAACAATTGCAGTGCCATTTAGAACTTTGAAACTCAAAGATTTGCGCGGCACTGCATTGCGCTCGTTACCCTGAGAGTTGAGACACAGTAATTTAGCCGACTTGATCATTAAATTGGGACCCCATAATGTTGCTTACTTGGCGGCAGACTATAGGAGCAAAGCTGTGGTCCCCAATCTCCACTGACGGAGAAGAGTTAGTCCTAGCCTCTGTTGGTTGCGTATGTAACAGTAAGTAAGTGGTTTTTTTTCTCAGCAAGCGATTGCCCACTCCACCGTCTTGCATGGTCTTTACTGATGACACAATAAACCCTTCAAATGCCTTCATGCTAGGGTTGTGTCGTGATGTTTACCTTCACCAAAAGCGCATTATGATAATTGCTTAGCAGATTTGAACATAACAATTATAAGCTATAATGAGATATAGCGTAGCTGGTATACAGTAGCTTCATGAAGGTCTTTTTGAAAAATTACTTGATTTTATTCAATTTGCGGATTATGATGATCAACACCCACAGAAACTATTATACAGCCACGAATGTGGTGTAGTCGTCAGGTTGATGGACCTAACTTCTATAGCGCGTAAGCCTTGCGGGTACGATTGCCGCAAATTTTTTAGCATTTTTAAAAAGTCTACGTTTTGTTTGAGGTCTTAGTGTGGTGGGATCCTGTCTTCGAAGTTCCTTATTCCATAGACACCCCTGCCTCACGGTCTATCGTCTATGTATAATGTGTTAGTAAGGCTTTCGTTTTTTACTGTTGTTGTGCTGTTGCTTTGCTGATTAAACTAAGTACCAATTAAATTTTAATACGGATCGACGCAGCCATTACACATTGAACCAACATCCGTAGGACAGACAACAAAACTGGCCGACTCGGCGCAATGGCCGCGAGAGACGCCGCCTCGTAAATCCCAATTTAACCAAATCGTGGACTTTCGTAACTCCATTGAATTAAACGACTGTCACCATCACTAACTCAATGGAAATGAATCATGGATATGACTAGGGACTAGGGTTACCACAAATTAATGATTTAGAAGTCCTAGTTAGCATTGACCATCTCGCATAATTATCTTGACTTCGTCTTCGAGATTTATCTTTGACTATGTAGTAGCCCTGCTACATATTGTCAAAGATAAATCTCTTCGACGAAGTCAAGATAATTAAGATGACGACTTTTTCACATAAAAAAAATTGCTAAGCTTATGTTAGTAAAGTATGGTTCTGCAACATTAACAAAATTGTGTACCTATTTCATTATGTATAATTATGTACTTAATTAATTCGAAATCCTGACATTTTTCTAATGCCCCCGGACCATCCTGACCAATGCCTAAAAAGTCTGTCATGTCAAGACAAATCCTAACGTCTGGTAACCCTAGATATGACACTGCCATGCAACTTTGACACCTATGATAATGCTTTTTAGAACTTATCGCGTTGATCTATGTGTGTTATGCCATACTGACACTTTTGTTAATAGCTCTAAGAGCTAAATGCAATGACTGCGTAAATCTTGTTAAATGTCGTGCAACTATGACACCTATTCAAATGATTTAAGATTTGAACGCAAATGGTTCAGCGCCGTTGTGGTTTGGCGAATTTGAATTCTATATAAAAGAGTATTGAGTTGCAAATGTGAAGTGTTCATAAAGCGAATAGTATTGTTTAAAATGGGGTCAGATTTACATTTGATTTTGGTGACAATTGATTTGAATTGGTCGGTGTAATCTGAGGTTGGTTAATGGTTTTGGTTCTGTCTATGTTGTTTCTAATAGTAATTTGACATTATTGGAATTATATTGCGATCATACCATTCAGTTTGCCCGACTCTACCAAAGAAGCTAACTCTAAAGTTTTTAGGAGGTTAGTCAGTACCAATATAAACGAACAATTTATGAATATTTTCATAATGAACGGTATATCCGTACTATATATAACAAATGCGAAACTGTGTTTGTACGTTTGTTGGTCAGTTGGTTTGTCCTTAATTCACGCAGCAACGGAGCAACGGATCGACGTGATTTTTGGCATAGGTTTTATTGACCGGAGAGTAGCATAGACTTTTTATCGCGGAAAATGAACGGATCTAGTTCTTGAGTCCCTCCTAGATACAGGGAATCCCAGTTAGAGGTCACGATACTCACGATAGATAGGTAGATAATTATATGTATATGGTAGATTGCACACTATAATGAAAAATACAAAATCAAAGAGAAACTTAGTTTGACTTAATCTACAATAAAGGACGGTCTTATCGCTTCTTGTCTAATTTCTTCCACATGAATTAGGTAAACACATATATAGGTAATTATGTTTGTTGAGCGTTAATTAAGTACCATCGTCTATACAAATAAATAAAATTGAAATGTCTGTTTGTAATATCAAAATAACAGCTTTTTACTAAATGCATATGAAAGTATATATGAGGTACCTATAACAAAACAACCATTTCTAAAAATTTTTGTGTCTGTCTGTTTGTTCCGGGTAATCTCCGAAACGGCTGGACCGATTTTGACGGGACTTTCACTGGTAGATAGCTGATGTTACAAGGAGTAACGTAGGCTACGTGGGCGAAGCCGCGGGATACAGCTAGTTATAATATCAATTTAAAAATAATTCTTACAAGGAGTCACTAACAAATATAAGTCATGGAAAAGCTTGCAAAAACGAAAGGAAAGTTTTCATAGCGAAATTCTATAATTCTAGTAGAAATTCTGAACCCTGATTATAGCTTGAACGTCATGATTAGGTGAACAATGACAATCGCTCTCGACTTGTGAAAGCCAAAACATGAATGAAAATATGAGAAGTTGACCTACTTGTAGCTGCTTAGTCTATGTCCATACTGTTCTATTTGTTTAGATTAGGACTATATAATTTACGTTTTTTATACTAGCTGCGCCTCGCGGTTTTTAACCCGCGTGGAATTTGATGTGTCTCACACCCCGTTTAACCCGTATTGATGGAATTGATTGTCGAAAATTAGATTAGCCTATTTATTTTTATTTATTTAATACTTTATTGCACTAAGAAAAATACAAAAGGAGGACTTAATGCTTAAGCATTTTCTACCAGTCATCCGTTCTTTGTACAAGAAAGAGGGATGTAGATGGGCATCAAAAACATAAAAAGGTAAATTACTTTTAACTATGTATACTAATTTATATAAATAAATTATATGTATAATACAAACAACATAAAATTAAAAATAAAAGAAAAGCAACAACTACTAAGAAAATATAACATAATAAAATATGTGTTATTCCAGAATCTACATTCCAAATTTTATCAGTCGGTTTAGTTGTATGGGGAGTTGGGACGGATTTAGAAGGTAGTAGTACTCCTTGACACGGTGCGTATTGTCGGGAGGTTCCTCACCACCAGTAGCTTGGGCTCTGTCGCGTTACTGGCGGCACTATTTTCTCAAGCAAATACTCATATATTTACTACCTTAATTAAACCTTAGTTATGCATAATTTTGCTTTAAATACACATGATTATAGCAGACCGTACACTAGCGGATTCATAGAGACGTGATCGTAGGCGTATATTAAACTCCAGATAACAGAACCGGTATATCTCACGTTTCGCTGCCATAACTTGTCTTCAACTTACGTATTCCGTGACGGAGTTATGTAAAAAACGTACTCGGACTATATGCAATGCATGTTTTCCTTTTCAAGACTTACGCAAATGGCCTCTGATTTGATTTCAAGGGTACAAAAGGCTTGGTTGACGTGCGAAACCCATTTGCGGAAGACGGTATCAAATTCAGATTCACAAGCAGCCCTTTTTCCAGGTATTGATTACTTTATCACAAAATATAGGATAACCAGAGAATTTAATTTTACAGTTTTTTTTACTAGTTATCCAAATGTGGATTATTACCTTCCTTCTCCGTTACGATAACCAGCTGTATCTTGAGTGTAGGTACGTCTCTTGGCTACCAGCTTGGCTTGGTGGCCTTTAGTTTTTTTGCTTCAAAACTCACAACTTCCTGATCTGTCTGACATACACCCTGTAGATTCTTCTTATTGTCATCATAACTTGTTGAACAAGCCAGCTTGTGCTCGTGCCTCATCGTAGCTAGTAATGGAGCATGTTTTCAAAACAGGATACTATTTCAAACACCTAACACGAGTTTGCCATTGGTAATTGAGCAAATACGTTCATGAATGTACCTTGCTATATGCTCCTATATACTCTAAAAATATTTTATTTAAGAACATAATCACAGTACCTATTTGAGCAACGGATCTGATCTGATGTTAAGTTTGAAGGTTTATCTAGATTACACCTCTCATCCGGATCTTTGATGCTACTGGTTTTCTTACAATTTTTCTGATCAACGGATCAGTAAAATTGTAAGAAAACCGGTTTCTTTCCTTTTAGATTTCCTTTTCAGTTCAATTAAGCTCGAAATTAGGCGACCTAGGCAAAAAATCTGCTATCACATTTCTGTGACGTATGTACATCAGTTTTGTAGTTGATTGGCCTTACTTCTGCACTTAGAAATTAGTGCAGTTATTTGTTCTGTGTCTGCGTGTTTTGTGACCATGTTTCTTAAATACAGGGAATCCTAGTCAGGAGTCAGGACCTATAGTTATGTATTCTTTAGACGCATTTTTGTCACATATAACATCAGTTTTAGCTGTGGAAAAGTTGTTGGGTATAGAAATTCCAACTGCATAATCATAAACCTACATATTACCCACATCACCTTCCGCATTCTAGTTCCCCATCCGCGTATTACCATGCGCTTATGTCACTTGACCATTGTGACCAGAATGGGTAACATTTCCAACTAGGTTGGAGAAAACGACCGAGCTCGGTGAATTCGTAATCGATTATGGGGAAATCGATCGCAATCTATGATGATATCAGTGTTCTCACGATTTGGAATTGAAAATGAGTGTCGGTTTGACCCTTTGGTTGTCTCGTAACATTTAACGAATGCGAGTTTTCTGTCGCCATTAGAAGAATTTTTTTTTTATTCAAATCAAGATTCCGGTAAAACTAATACGTAATCCATAACATAAGATTGACTTTATTCATAAAAAAATCGTGTCTCAAACATCAAATAGGTAAAACGTTTTTTTCCGGCTTGAGGTATAGTACGCGAAATTTATAAGACGCCATTTTATTTATAATTGGTATTGGTCGCGAATATTTTATATTATCTTGTTTTCCCCGATCTTTCCAACCTATCGCTGTGTTCGTGTTTTTTTTTTTTTTTGTGTTCACAGAGACGTATTCTAATAACACGATAAAAACTTTTTTCAACGGGCTAAATGCCTTTATTAACTAGCTAATACATAAACACTAGATCTAACCTAGCTAGCTACAAAAACAGTTGGATAATCTATTAGCCCAAGTAGGCCTATAGATAATCCAAGTGTTCTAGCCCATTACCAGTTGGAAGCGTATCCAGCATGCTGGCGGCATTGCCTCGTTGAACCGCAATGCGGATCCGTTGAGCCAAATAAGTATCAGCATTTTGGTTTCGCGTCGCATCAATCAAACGCTCTGACAACATTTTGTAAATAATTGAAAAATTGTTTAGTTTGTCAGCCAAGCACTAAAATCTTTACTTATGCAATGGTAAAACATAACTGTCATTTAGTATATGACCCGGGTCTGTTTACTAGATTTTCACACAATCCTGAGCAATCACTCCTAACTATCCATAACAAAGAGCCAAACCTTTGGCTTAAGATAGCAGACTCTAATCCTAGTTACTCAACAGCCTGACTAATGTACACGTGGCCTTACAAAGCAAGTACAGAACTAACCTCATCAATTACCAGTTCAACACTAATCAACTCATTAGACCGACAGCCTGATCCGCGGAGACCTGTCAACAGTACGTGACGATGTTTACAATGTCGGTGCGACGTGCTACATGAATCGTTAATTAATGTAACCTTACCTAGACGCTGTAGTGCGCCAGTTTCGTCCCTAGTACGGTAGCATGCTGTGCTGGGGCGTCGCCAACCATTGGAAGAGGGGGCGGGCAGGGCAAGGTGAAATATAGAAGATGGATGAAATATTAATTGTAGGTAGGCACAATAAACACAATTTATAAATGTTTAATACTTGTATACAAGAAAAAAAAACATAGTCTTGGGTTGCACTCCCAGTGATTAGAGGAGTAGTTTCTCGATGACTCGACCACTTTTGTTTTTAATTAACATACTTTAACAGCGCTGAATACGTGAGATTAGGAAGGTCATGAGGCCTTTCCTTATAAAAAAAAAAAAACGCGCGCGAATTTTAAAACAGTCATTTCTTTCGATTCTCTATATTCTCTAGGGGGCTCCCGTCCCCCTTCGACGCCCTTGCTGCTGTAGTGTAAGAGCTTTCTGTGAAGGATAACGGCAGCCAAGTATCAAGGTATCATGTACTAGCATCAGGTAACCTTTTCACATCATCACTTTACCTCATATGAGACAGTGGTTGTGAGTTGCGATTACTGCATGCCATTTAATACTGAAACTAAAATTCAGAAGCAATCTCTCTCACAAATGAATTTCACTCTGAATATTCATTCGCGGTGTTCCTGGGAGATTTAATTTCAAATGGCCCGCCAGAATAGCATAAGAAACCCTAACTATAAAAAAAGTTACTGGTCAAATGAAAACTTATCGAATATACAAAAATACAGATACGAAGTCGAGCACGCTTCTCAGGCTCACTAGATGCCAAATAGGTTATCGGTAGTGAATATTATAGGTACCTACAGTCCTACATACAGCAACAATACGCTGCACACATTTAAATGATTAAAACTATAAACACGTCTCACATAGTAATTAACACGCCGTTAACCGATACAGAGGACGTGATAAGCGTAGACATAGCCCTGCAAAGGTATGTTGATCTTTTTAAGGTCCCATACACGAGCGTTCCAATCCACAACATTCCACGCCAACGCGGTTCAAAAAACTGCCCGTGCGGGAATCTCAGGTGGATTACGTGGAATATAGGAATATTGGATATCCAAACGTTCCAAATCCAATGTTCCAACTAATCGTCAGAAGAGAAGGTGAACCTAGCACTTTTAATAGGTGGTACGACTAAACGGGAATCTGGCTAGCAGAGGAGTAATTTCTAAAACCTATACCTACTAAATACATAACAGAATCTAGCATGTCACAATCGAAAAGGTTCAAGTACATGCTATCCGATTGGTACAGAAAGTAGTCCAGTGTACCAATAAACCTTTCTCCGAAGCTATCAAGCTTCCTTCACAGGTCGACTCTCGTATCTGTGTCGAGTAAACAAACACGAGCGGCCTTGCCGGTTCAGCTGATACTTCTTTATTTACTACTGTTGTGATGGTTGCGGCTTAGAATACATACGCAAAGATGGAACACTCGCGTGAAGAACCAATTTTTAATTATTTTTGTTCGTATTTTTTTAGGTTTTCTCGTTGTATTATCAGCCGGAAGAATCCCCCGGGAAATAGGTCTCTCTTATGATATGAGCAGAGGGTTGTTTTCTCGATTATTAGTTTGAAGTAAGGGGTTTCTATATGGAGTACACTTCCCTGTGACCGCGAACACTATACAGTCTGGGAATTAATATAATGTTAATTATAGAAACCGTTAAAATTGTTTAATTTAATACTTACGGTTTTAGTTTTAACATCTCCGTACACGATCCAGATATTAACCTCAAAAACCAAACAAATGCTTTGTCGTGTATTGTAATGGTTGTGAATTAATTACTAGCGGTTTACTCGCGTTCCCACATGAACCGTACATTTTATCGGGATGAAAAGTAGCCTGTTACTCTCCGGCCCATAAACAATATCTGTGCCAAAAATCATGGCGATCCGTTGCTCCGTTGATGCGTGAAAGAAGGACAAGCCAACTAACAAACAAACCTACAGACACACACACCTTCTTATTTATTATAGTACCGACGGATTATAGCTGTATAGCCGACTAGCTCTAAAAATATGTTCGGAGTTTGTGGCCACAATTTAGCGGGTGAAATAGGTTTCTACGCGTGTTTAGTCTAAGGGCATGAAAATTGAACATGTGTGAGATCAGCTCGTCTATTGTTCTTGTTGGTACATACATACTTATAATTGATGTTAAGTCTGTTCCGGATCGTCAGACTCAATAATTTTGAATGTTTCCTGAAATGCGACCTTTAAGAATATACTGCGTTGTTTATAGTCGTTATTATTAGTAAGTTGCGGTTAAAAAATGAGTTGCATTTGCCTGATAAAAATTTATAGGTTCTCGCATTTTTTCTTATGACATAGATTTTTGCTTCTGCGGTTTCATTTGCAGTTTGATTACTGTATAATATATAATAATTAATAATAGATGCATATTTCGTTCCTTAGGCTAATTTGTTAGTAAATTCACCCACAATAATAGTTTTACCCGGTGGTAGGAGTGTCCGTCTGGGTGGTTACCACAACTACCACCGATTTGCTCGTATTCGTACACTGAAAAACCAAAGAGGTCGATTCAACCTTTTTTCAACCTATTTTAGGGTTAGTATAGCACTTACCTGACATGTTACTGGGCCTAATGTCTCAGGGTAACGAGCACAAAGCAGTTCCGCGCCAGCCTTTGTGTTTCAAAATTTTGAGAGGCACTGCCATTGTAAAGGCCCGGTGCGACGTTATGCTTACCATCAGGCAAAGAGAAGGAAGATCAGGTGAACCAGTACTAAAAGTTATGAAAGACTAGATAGCCTGAATAAACCTGCCCGTGTATATAACTCCGTGGTTTACAAATGTCCCGCAACAGGACTAGACATTACACATTCTATTGGCTGTAAATAGCATGGAATGAATTATAACCCGAAATCCTTTCAACCTACGCGGCGGCTGGTTTGCCAATCACCAGACGGGTGGGTCGTCTCTTCAATTCTATCAATTGAAAGCAAGGCATTGTAATTGCGTACGATGTCATTCAATCACTCACTCGTTAATTACTCGTAGGCTATTGGGAGTTGCGTGGTAACTAGTTTTAGATAGTTATAGATGAAGTGATGATAAATTAGTGGTCGTCAGTATATCCACAGATCTATAGGGGAAGGGCTTGAATTTGATGCTTAGCGTGGTGTTATGTTATTTTCTAGTGCCCACCTGGCTAGCTAACACACCTGTTGAAAATAATCTAGCAGCTACCTATCGGTGTGTTTTAGGATTGGCTAAGTATTTAATCACTTACGTTTAGGTGAGATAGTGGTGAAATGTGTGAGGTGATTGTAGAACCACCTCACACATTTCATTGAGTATAAAAATGAATGTTGTTTTCTTTTTTTCAACTGAGAGTTACTGCTTAAACAGTATGAACACTATATATAACTTAGCTAAAACAGTTGGATAATCTTCAAGCCAACGTAGGCCTATAGATATACCAAATGTTCTAGCCCACTACCAGTTGGAAACGCTTCCAACTGGTAGTACCCCGCATGCTGGCGGCATTGCGTCGTTGAATCGCAAAGCTGGTCCGTTGAGCCAGATAAGTACCAGCAAGTTGGTTATGCGTCGGATCAACCTTTCAAAATTTTGAAAATATGAGATCCCGTCCCCCACAGACCTAATGTTTCAACACCAAACCAAACGGCTGTTGTTTTCATTTGTGCGAGTTTATAATGTCTGGTTTTTCTTTCAGGTAAGAAAGAGGGCTGCGTGTGTAATCAGCTGATTTTTAAAAACAAGGTTTGAAAAACTTTATTTAGTAACTATTTTAACACTGAGTCATTTAACTTTCAAGAGCGCTCTACCAAGCCCATGTGAATCAAGAATTTTGAATTCGAGTATAAGTCTCATAAGGCCAGTAATTTCCCTGACAACTTTGCTCATCAAACCGGAACACAATAATGCTTGCACACTACTGCTTTGCGGCAGACAACATTCGTAGAAGAGTTGGTTCTACCGGTGAAAAAAGGGGTTAAAAAGCTGGTAAACATAATGCCAAGGTTATGGATCCCTAAATAGCAACTGACGAATGAACGGAACTTCACACTCGGGTGAGTATCGGGTTCAGGCTTAACAGTGATATTATGTTTATTAGGTTAACGGTATTTTAATTCGAATAACTGTGCTTTGTAGAAATTAATGGTTGGTAAATTAAGTTTAAAAGAAAGAAAAGAAAGAAAAAGTAAAAGAATCGCTGTAGAGGTGAGGAAACCAGCATGTTCAAGAGCCACAAAATTTGAGGACATGTGGCATCCACCGCCCCCATGCAGCCCCCAGTACGTCAAAGCTAAATGGTTATAGATATTTCAAATAGTCACGGAAAACCGGAGGCCAAGCACGCTAAACAACTGAAATTGCAATGGCAGTGGTGCCATTATCCATGACAATTGCAAACTGTTAATCGCTGTTTAACACAGGTTTAACATGTGTTAAATTTTTTTGTGGTAAGACCCTAACTCTTCTGCTCGTGTAGTCTGCCGCGGGCCGCCAACTAGTTATCGACTGTGTTTCGGTTTGATAAGCAAAACAGTCAGTGAAATTACTGGGCTTATGTAATGATTAATGTATCAGGGTAACTAGAATATTGCAGTGCCGCGTAGGTCTTAGTCTTACAAAGTTCTGAGTTGCGCTGAAATAGTTATGAGCTGGCGTTATGGTTACCATCAGGCAAACAACTGCACATCTCGTTATAAAAATTGTATAAAAAAACACCTGGACTTCATTTACGGCAGTTTAGTTAAAAATTCATATCACAACTGATTATATGTGCCTAATGAACTGGGCAAAGGGAACAGTTGCACGGTTCAGTACACAGCGATGTGGGCCCGGTCTAGGCTAGGCTTAAACCTTTAACCAGATAGATAGTTTGAGGTTTTAGGCTTGAACAAAACGGAAGAATTATAAAACCCAAACAATTCTTAATTGCAGACCAAAATGATAAAGCAAAACATATTGAAAAATTTCAGTATAAAGGGTTCGTTGGTTTTATCGATAAATGGCAATCTATTCAAGACAACAATATATTGAAAGTTTCCAATACACCATTCCATGTTTCTTACCAAGTGTTTTTGGTATTTTTACCAAGTGGTAGGACTAACTCTTCTGCGAGTATTAGTCTGGTGGGTACCACCGGTACGCTCGTGTAGTCTGCCGACAAGCAGTAGTGTGCAAGCATTACTGTGTTCCGGTTTGATGAGCGAAGTAGTCAGTGAAATTACAGGGATTACTGTCACAGGTAACGATCGCGCTGCGGTGACGCGCAGGCCTTTGTGTTTCAAAGGGTAGATATAATATAATCACTGCAATTGTTATGGTCTGGCGATATGCTTACCATCAGGTGTGAGACCAACACGACACAACAACAAGTGAGATAATGGTCAAACCCTACATAAAAAGCTGTATTTTCTTGTGTCTCTCGCGGTTCTACTAAGAAGCTTATGAAAGCAAGCTTGGGATTATCTCACTAGGTACATCTTGTTGTGAAACGACGGTTTTATTTCTATTTGTAGATCTGAACGCTAACGACTCTTTGAAGTATTTGTAACTGCAAAATAGTTGATGTTGTTGATGATGTCTTTAAGAGCTTTCTTTCTGTTGCTCTATCCTTTAATTTTAATTTAGTGTATAAGGTTTTTAATGGTAAAACTTTGTAAGTAATTATATTTGATACTACCTGTGACCCGCGGCTTCGCCCTCGTAGCCTAAGTTACTCCTTAAAACATCAGCTAGTGAAAGCTTCGTCAAAATCGTTCCAGCCGTTTCGGAGATTAGCCGGAACAAACACACAGACAGACAAAAATTTTAAAACTTGTGTTTTGTTTCAAATACCATTTTTTTCATTATCACTAGCTTCTTACGCTCCCACTGCTGGGATAGCGGCCTTCTCTCAGAGAGAGACGTATGGACCATAATTCTATCTCTATGAGCCATAATCCACCTAGCGGGCACAGTGCGGCTTGGTGCATGTCACATGTCCTCGAATTTTGTGGTTCTTGAACATGCCGGTTTCCTCACGATGTTTTCCTTCACAGTTTTAGAGTGAGTGTGAATAATCCGCACATAACTTGATACAAATCATTGGTGCGGGCCGAGTCGAGATTTGAACTATGATGCGTCGGATTGAAAGTCGCACAAGTTCCCGCTCGGCCACACTCTTACCGCATGTTATTGGTAAAATCCGCTACCACCGTGTTATGGCTGCATCACGTGTTCCTTCACGAAAAGGTCAAGTTCAAACTCTGTACCTATTCGAAAAACTCATAAACTACGTTATTGTCTCTGGCCCACTAAATCCGTTTAACTTTAGCACAAAGCAAGGATACGGAAACCGCAGTCAATAAAACTGGATTCAGAACCTTTGAACCTTTTCCGAGTGGTTTTAGATGAAGCAATAAATTGTTTAGTGCCTCCCTGAAGGATTTGCCTGTCGCCAGGATCTATCCATGCGGTAGAGGTAGTAGTCGCTGTTGCCATGTAGATCGTGGAAATCTTGGGAAAGATATATTGGATTTACGATTAGATCCCTTGCTCCTGTCAGCCAGCAGAAGACAATAATTGATTTATAGGTATATTCTAACCATCGAGAAACAGTTCTAACGACTAACGCCTTTAATCATAAAAGCTCAATAAGATAATTTATGCTTTAAACTGCTCTGTCAACTTCTCGTTGACGGAAGCTGTTAGTTGGATATCTTTAGCGAATAGGCTGCATAAACAAAAATAATAATTTTCTTTTTTAAAATTGTAATTATTTTCCGTAATGTACCTAATTTTGCATGACATAAAAGCGTGATCGTTCTTGCGCGGAAGTAACGCCGATGAAGTTGACAGACATAATATCAAAGTTCTACCGGTAGGATATACCTACCCATTGCACTTACAAATAACTTTCTTGAATAAACAGGAAAAAGTATTTTCATCCTTTCTCAGAAACTCCTAATTATATCCAAATTGCAAAAACAATAGCTGGAATTTCTCAAGTCCGACGGAACCCAGCTATTCCTGGCAACACTAGGAATACTGGCGCTGAAGTCGTCTCCAGATATGCGACCAATATAGAACGGGGTCGTTCACCCGTAAGGGATGAGATTAGTTAGCTTAAGGAATAAGTTTAGTGACGTGATACTTTTTTTATAAATAGGAACTATATTGAACGTTGCTCGTAATAATTACAGTGATTTTGTGCAACCCAGAATTTTGAAACGCAAAGTTGTGCGCAGCAGTACAGCGTGCTTATTATCCTGAGGATCAGCTCTCAAATACCTAATAATTTCACTTTATTTCGCTAACTACTGTACTCATCAACACAGTAATGCACGCTATTCCTTAGCGGAAGACTAAAGTCCTGTCCAGACCTAGGCGATTTTCGCTATCGCCTGTGGTGAAAACCAACTGGTTACGAAACTTCATACAAATACGGGCGACACACAGTGTATTATGAACCCCGATTTTGTCTCATCTCGTTTTTTTTACACATTTCAATAGTTTTAATAAATGTAAGCTCTAGAGTAAAAGTCCCGCATCGATACGACAAGTAGTTTATTTTTAAAAAAATATCAAAGTTTCCCTACAACCGGGTCATGAAATTAACAAAAAAAATTATTTAAAAAGAACTGGAGTACTTATTTGAGTTTTTATTTTATTATCTAATCATACACTTCATAACACACCTTCTGACCAGTTTTTTTCTTTTTACTATGTGTAGATAACGACATATGAATATTTTTACCCTTTTTCTTTATATATTTTTTTCTCGACTATAACGCCGTATTAGTTGGTGATTTCTAAACTAAACGATTGTTTAGGCATACGTTTATCGATATTATTAAAACCATAAACTAATTCCGCGTTATCTAGAAGTTATCACCAATTTTCATTTTTTGTCAGGGTTGTCACGTTCGCACATCCGGATGTTTATGGTATTTTTATCCGGATCAATTCAATTTTTTTTATTCACATGGGGCTTCAGGCCGGTCCCAAGTAGGTAAGTGTACACTAATCATGACCAAGAAACTCTTGGACATTATTTTAAAATAAATAGTGATTAGTGATGGCAAGGTGAGGAGAGTGCCAATTTCTTTAAATAAAGTCTCTAATAGATTCGCGTGAACCCATGTTGTAGAT
This sequence comes from Crocallis elinguaria, assembly GCA_907269065.1. Taxonomy (NCBI): domain Eukaryota; kingdom Metazoa; phylum Arthropoda; class Insecta; order Lepidoptera; family Geometridae; genus Crocallis; species Crocallis elinguaria. Next base: position 11,179,109 of record OU026076.1, on the reverse strand, counting down.
GTATGTCCCTACTCTCTCTTCTATACAAATAAATAAAATTGAAGTGTCTGTTTGTAGTATCAAAACAACAGATTTTTACTAAATGCATATGAAAGTATATACAAGTATATAACAAAACCACAATTATTTAAATTTTTGTCTCTCTGTCTGTTATCCGGATAATCTTCGAAACGGCTGGACCGATTTTGACGAGACTTTCACTGGCAGATAACTGATGTTATAAGTAGTAACTCAGACTACTTTTATTTTAGATAAAGAATTAGTGTTCTGCGCCAAAAAATAAAACCTATGAAATCCTATATCTCCGTGCGGGTAAAGCCGCGGGCAGCAGCTAGTATTAAATATATTTCAAAGTGGTTACAGACACCAGCGGATGTTCACGTACAAATATGTTATATTTATAATAAGTTGCTTTTAAATAAGCGGGAAACGACTTCGATGAAAATGTCGCGATATAGGTATGAAAGATATTTCAAACCTTTTCGATATTTGGAAAAATGGGGGATGATAATCCCCCATTTTTCCACACTTAGGGGTGGTATTATTTCATAAAATTAGTAAATTTGTGTAATTAATATAGGGTGGTGCCTTGCCTACTTAAAACAATAATCATTTAAATCTGTTGGCAATTGGCGGAGAAATCATATGAAGTCACCACAAAAAAATACAGATACTTAACTGAACCTCCTCCTTTTATTGAAGTCGGTTAAAATATTAGTAGTTTGTTTCGTATAAAATATGAACAACAAAAATCCATAATCATCTCCAAAGAATATTTTCAGATGAGAAAGTGATGACCCTGGACCCGGATTAATCTGGATATAACATTAAATGCTGATAACTTCTAGATAACGCGGAATTAGTTTATGGTTTTAATAATGTCGATAAACGGATGCCTAAACAATCGTTTAGTTTAGAAATCACCAACTAATACGGCGTTATAGTCGAGAAAAAAAAATATAAAGAAAAAGGATAAAAATATTCATATTTCGTTATCTACACAAAGTAAAAAGACAAAAACTGGTCAGAAGGTGTGTTATAAAGTGTATTATTATATAATAAAATAAAAACTCAAATAAGTACTCCAGTTCTTTTTAAATAATTTTTTTTGTTAATTTCATGACCCGTTTGTAGGGCAACTTTGGTATTTTTTTTAATATAAACTACTTGCCGTATCGATACGGGAGTTTTACTCTAGAGCTTACATTTATCAAAACTATTGAAATGTGTAAAAAAAACGAGATGAGACAAAATCGGGGTTCATAATACACTGTGCGACATTATTATCTCGATATTTCTACGGACATTTGTGCAGAAGAGTTCCATCTGGATATTGATCATGGCTCTTATAAATAAACAATATTAAACCGTGGTTTAGTTAAACTATGTTTGGTCTTTGTTGTTCTTGGACAGTTTAAATCTGAATCGAAAGAGGTAAAACGTAGTTTCTAACTAACCGTTTAACACTGTTTATAATAAGAGTGCACGTATTTTATGAAAATCTTTCTAGTTTATTTTTTCCTCGTCAAGCAGTCTTCTAGGAAAAAATCTTCATTGTATCCATAATTATATCGAATGTAATTTTTCACGCTGATGTTATTTGTATGTTACCATAATATGTTACTACCTCACTCTCCTCTAAAACCCTCGTCCCTCATATTCTGAAAACTTCTATTAAAAATTCCTAAGCATGCCTAGGACTTTTTAACCCTGATTCCAATTTGTTTCCAAACCACTAAACAAGAAAATCCTTCCTATTCTGTTTTCGTACAAGCACATCATGTTACAAAGAACGTGTTCTATCTCCAATCTTATAATAACTTACCATCGCTGTAGAAAATAACCCGAAGAGAGCAAATAAAGTATGAAGCTGGAAGTCCTGAGATCTTATCTTAGAAGACTCCGCCCTAGACGAAACTGTTCGTTTAGTAATAATTTAGTATATCCGAGAAGTACATACGCCATCTATTTTGTATTTGGTATAAATGTGACTGGCATCTGAGCTGTAAGAGCATGTTTTTAAACATATTTATTTAAACTTCTGTAGTGTTCAGCCTGTAAAAAAAATATATGTTTTTTGGGCCCAATATGTTGGCCATGTCTATTGCCTTGTCTGCAGCCTCCATCAGGACTCTCAATGAATATTTGTAGGGACAGGAAGGGCATGCCAATAAATGAGCCTTCGTCTGCATCGGGGTTCGCTATGGATGCAGTTATCTGGAGCAAAGCCAGACTGCAGAAGCCTGGTCCTATCCTTAAACAAATTCATGTAAAGGGCTGAAGATACTAAAAAAAGTTGGTTTATAACAAATTAAACTCTTGTAACGGTTCAGTCCAATTCTTTTTCTAGGCTATATCCGCACTTCAACAAACGTACACAAATAACTTGATATAGTATATGGCCTTGGCCAGTCAAGTAGCCTTAAAACGGCCACAGTTCAACGCTCGATTGGCCGATGTACTTGTTTTTATGCTTTGGAGAAAGTACCTATCTCTACTGAACTTAACCGGTGTGGCTTAAGGTTTACGCTTAAAGCGTATTAAATTTTACTGTGGCGTGAGAGTGTTCCTTCTAAACAAATACTTGAATGCACGAAGTTACTTGGGTGTTTTGTTGTAGCCGAAAATGTTTAGTTTTCGCATAGATTTCGCAGCTCGTCCTTTGGCAGCAAGTCCATTTTTGAGAGACCCAAAACTCATCGATGGATTAGTTCCGTTTCTTGGCTGACATTGATTGTATGACATAGATAAATGATAAACATTCGCCCATGTGTCAAATATTTTGTGCCAGGGACTGCAGGAACACTCTGAAAGGTACGTAGGTAACAGTTTTTAATTTGAGGGTGGCAGCCAGGCGAGCGCTAGAAAATGCCTAATGACTTCCAGGAATCACAAGTATTTATTTACAATGTTCTAGATATTCAACGTCTGCTAGCAAAGAGATAGACTCAGATCAACAGTTGATGTGCAATGCCGTTTTGGTTCTTATTTTGCGGTGGTCATAGCACAATGATAAAAACGTAGACGAGTCATACAACTAGAATAGCGATCTCTTCCGCCTTCACATTGCACCACCAGCTCCGTGTACGAAATATCAATCAAGACACTTCTCACCGATTTATCACCAGCGGCTGTGCCAGATACGGTCGGCATACTAACGAGCGACGTGTGTTTGGGGTAGGTTTTCATTAACCGGCTTTATTAGGATCCTGAGGATAAAGTACTTGTTTTGTTGGAGAAGTAATGCAGATTCTGTAAGGTTAGATTAAGTGTATCTTTTTATACTATTGGATACGAGACGAACTGGTCGTTTGCCTGATGGTTACAGGTGGTTCAGCAATTGAATTCCTTTCAATTCATTCATTCATTTTGTGTCATGATGATGTAACTTGGAACTTGATGTAGCTTGTCATCATGTACTTTATATCAAACATTAATCCCTTGCTTCCACAACGCAGATCGTTGGGAGTTCAAAACAGTTTCAGAGAATTAACGCATGATGAATCGAATTTTGGGTATGTGAATTCTTCTATTAGATTTTGGTAAAGAGAGAAGTAGAGGATAATAATTATAGTATCAGTGGAATCAAAATGATCCCATAAGTGTTGTTTTAGTATTGTATTGAGACGAGCGGGTCGATTGACAGATAGTAAGCACACACCAGCCCATTAAAATTGCAGTGCCATCCAGAACTATGAAACACAAAGGCCTGCGCTGTACTGCAGTGCACTCTTGATATGAAGCAAGTCTCATAAGCCCAGTAATTTCAACGACTACTTTCCTCATCTACCGGAACACAGTAATGCTTGCACATTACTGCTTGATGGCACACTACATGAGCAAACCGGAGTTTCAAAATCTACAAACAGCTGCTCGAATATCCCCTTAGAAATCATCTAAAAACAGGCGACTAACATGATGTTAACAGCATTATTATCTGATTGTTTGTTTATCTCACAATCCTAAACATTTTCGAGGATTATTAAACTTCCAAAGACCCTCAAGGAGATGGAGTGGGCGCGACAATTCCAACGAACGAACTCGTAAACTTTGAGTAACTCTCATTCTCATGTAAATGAGGCTTTCGGGACACCCATTTGTTAAAAAGAAGCTGGATGGACCATAATGGGGAATTTGGGAGGATTGAGTAGTAAGGTAATTTTAATAACGAGACGCGTTAGTGGTTTTCTCTTCAAATGTTTTTTCACTTCCGCTAAGCAATTGTGGTCTATAGTAGAACTGTTACAACAGGTCAACTACTTAGTTGTTTTATTTATTCCTAACTAGCTGCTGTCCGCGGTTTCGCCCACGTGGATATATTGGATTTCATGGGTTTTATTTTTTGCGCGAAACCCTAATTATTTTTCTAAAATTAAAGTAGCCTAAGTTACTCCTTGTAACATCAGCTATCGGCCAGTGAAAGCTCCATCAAAATCGGTCCAGCCGTTTCGGAGATTACCCGGAACAAACAGACAGAAAGGCAAAAATAAAAAAAATGGTTGTTTTGGTATAGGTACCGTATATACTTTCATATTATTATGCACTTAGTAGAAAGCTGTTATTTTGATATTACAAACGGACTCTTCAATTTTATTTATTGGTATAGATTTGTTTACATCTGTTTCACCGGTTCTGTGGTCCGAGGTGGTGAACAAATCTAGAAAAACGAGGATGATTGATTGTTCAACCACTAAATTTTCAGTTTTCACCTGTTCCATAATGGATGATGGAAGGCACCTAACATCTATAAGTACAGAAAAGTCGAATTTCGGTCAACAATTCGACCAGCAACTAAAAACATCACGTCTCACGTCACGACACAACACAATGCCACATCCAAATGACTATAATTCTCAACCAACTCGGGCTAGTGTTGTGACAACCTTAATGGCTAAATGGCCGGTTGGGACAAAGCCAGTCATTAGACGAGTGTTGCAAACATGCGTGATTAGGGTTGCCACGTGGATCTAATTCTAGAGTTTTGGAACTTTTAGACCGTTTGTTGACTTTACTGATGAGGGATTTGAACCTTTTAGCTGTTTTAAATGTTTTAAGCTTTTGCGGAATTGAGGTCATAAGCAGAAAATATACTAAAATAACTTATTAAAATGAAATTAAGAAGTGAAAGATATCAAACTACCAAAATATCATATATCAGACTATCAAAAGATGCAGTGTCAAAATCTCCAGAAATCTCTAACAAATATCTGATCGATTGGTCAATGGGACTTTTAGTTGTGATGCAGCGAAATTTTTGTATGTACCTAATTAAGCTTTGTAAAACGTTGAATTTTGTACAGCACTATGAAGCTACGATCCAACCGTAGGATCAGATGAACAATCGGATAATAAGAGACACGGAAATTAAAAAAAACTCGCGCAGGAAATGTGCATAAGTCCGGGATAAAAATACCGACCCATAACAAATCTATGCAAAAAAAACACGTCGATCCGTTGCTCCGTCGGTTCGTGAAATAAGGACAAACCAACAAACACTTTCGCATTCATCTATACTAATAATACAGTTTGTTAATGCTATCTCTGGAACCATTGCACTGGGTCTGAAACTAAAAAATATTTTACTAACGTAAGGAAGCGTCTTTCCATTATTCCGCACTTAAAATTTTATTTCGAAACCGCCCAAAAACGCTTTGCAATGGTGTCAATTCTATCATTTCATAACTAAACTAATTTTAGTTTCGCTCTGTCTCTTTCCAATGCATAACATGAGAAAGAGGCGGAAGATGTCTGACAGATCTAAATTTTGTTTTAGTTCTGTCAAATATCTTTCGATCTTGATAAATTAGATGCCACTGAATTCATTGCCATTAAATTTACACTACACTCAAGCAAGTGGATTAATTTGACAGGTCTAAAATATATTCCATCTCTTTCTCATGTTATGCATTGGGAAGAGAGAGAGAGCGAAACTAAAATTAGTTTAGGTATGAAATGATAGAATTGACACCAATATCTTCATTTGTAAATTAAAAGCGTTCCATTAAATAAAAGGATTTGTTTGGAGTTCCGTTACCTTAAAAGTTTGGGAACCGCTGCTATAGGCTACTTTTTATCCCGATTCCAGTCTTGCAAAACCGCGCGTAAAGCCTAGTTCCTAGTATCAGAAAATAGGGATTGTAATTTGTAACTGAGAGTAAGTAGTAACCCTATCTCTGATAGTGATCGGACAAATATAGAGGACGCGCTGCGACCCGGTTTCCTTTCCGTATGTCAGAACGCCACGTTAATGCACATACATACTTATATACATACAAGGAATTTTTACGTTTGTTTTGCAAGATTGTTGTAACAAGAACTCCGGATGTTACGTGCAGTTTTATAATGGTTTTAATAGTAACAAAAACATTTTGCGATCGTTAAAGTTTACACTGGTTTTTGCATGGCTTATTTTAATATAATTTATACCGTTTGACATCGAGATAGGTACTAACCCTAAAATTACTGTACTATCCGATCTCACAACATTGTATTGAATTTGCTTTATAGTAGTTTTTAAGAAAATCGTGAACACGTACGAAATGTCGCTTAATAGCGCTTCAAATTACAAAGAAAAACATTTTAAAAGATTATCTGATTAATCGGACAATAAGCGGCAAAAGGTAAACACTGCAGTTGCTTTCTTCGAAATCGTAACATCTTTGATGCGTATCTCAGAAGTATCTGACATTTTAATCCATCATTTTACCGATATTTAGTCAATTATGACGACGACTAATTTTTGTTTAGGGTTCCTTGGGTCAAACGAAATAAGTTTTTGTAGAAAAATATATTTTTCCAGACAATCTTTTATAAAATACGTACTGGGTACTGTAATCTTGAGGCTACATTAAAGGAAAAAATATCAATAATTTATATTTACTAGCTTGTGCCGCGGTTTTCACCCGCGTTCCCGCAGGAACCGTGCAGTTTTCCGGGATAAAAAGTAGCATATGTTATTCTCCGGTCCATAAACTATATATATGCCAAAAATCACGTCAATCCGTTGCTCCGTTACTGCGTGAAAGAAGGACAAACCAACAAATCAACAAACACACTTTCACATTTATAATATTAGTAGGATTAGTAGGATAACGCGTTTCAATTTCCAACCTATCTTGACCTCTCTTTGATATATCAGAGAGTTTCTACGCCCGCGCCCTTTTAACGTAGTCTCAACATACGCTAGTATATATTTTTTATATTATTTGATAACGTGACGAGCCGGTCGTTTGCCTGATGGTAAGCATAACGCCGGCTTATAACAATTGAAGAGCCATTCAGAACTATGAAACATAAAGGCCTGCGCGGCACTGTAGTGCGCTACTTATACCCCGATCATGACAGAACATGATTATTAGTACTACAGTAGGTACTTTCTTTATGTTATTGTTGGTAGTAAAGTACGGAACTCTCAGAGAGCTAGTATTCGCACTTGGCGAGTTTATTTATCAATATGCTAAGTTATCCATAACGTAGTAACTACGTATAGCGATGGCGGTGATGATACGGTATGATCAATACCAATTTGATATCTTATTAGTGAATGTTTTTCTTTAAAGTCATACCTAAACAAGGAATAAGTTTTGTCCTTCAAGTGATCGTCAATCCTCAAGATCTTCAATGTGCCAATCGTTTAAGGAGAGCTTTGTGATCTTGTAGATCAGAGGTATGAATCTAACAAACTTAAACTTGCACTCTCGGCGAAGGAAAATGTCATCATAGCATTGTCAGGGCATACATAGTAGGTTAAAATTGACCTCTAAGATGCTATTAAATTGTTAGTTAGTTACAAGTGAAGCTAATAGAAGTGTGTTAAAAAAGCAAGTACTTGTTAAAGAGCATATTATTGTGGAAGCAAGATCCCTACAGTTCCTGGTTCCCAAGATACAAGGAAACCTAGTTCTTCTCTTCCTGCGTTCCTATCGTGTTTGCAGAAACAGGCAATAAATAGTTCCATATGATGCATCAATTATGGTGGAGTATGCGTAGAGTCACGCGATGTTCCGATCCATCGGTGGCATACCTCATGTTATCTGATCTCTCAGTATTGTTAAGGATAATTGCAATTACTGCTGTTTATTGAGAGGAAAATTGTTTAATTGTTGTTGAGACTTGTTTTTCGCTCTGTGGTAATCATGTATAAGTACATGAAATTTTAGCACAACTTATAATTTTTACATACAGAAAATTTTCCATCAGTCTGTTATACACTCTTAAAGTTCACCATACACGAGTATTCCACTTTTTTTTAATTTTTTTTTATGTTATTTGGTAACGAGACGAGCTGGTCGTTTGCCTGATGGTAAGCATAACGCCGGCCCATAACGATTGCAGTGCCACCCAGAACTTTGAAACACAAAGGCCTGCGCGGCACTGCAATGCGCTCGTTACCCTGAGACATTAGGTATTAAGTCTCATAATCCCTGTAATTTCACTGGATACTCTGCTCATCAAACCGGAACACAGTAATGCTTGCACACTACTGCTTGGCGGCAGACTTCACGAGCAAAGCGGTGGTAACAACCCAGACGGACACTCGCAGAAGAGTTAGTCCTCCCACTAACAAAACTTTAGAAGGATATATTTCTATCGTTAGAATCCTTACATCATCCCGAGTGACACTGGCTAGAGCAGTCATTTTTTATGTAACTCTTGTTATTTTCTCTATTTAACGTATTAATTTACTCAATAGGTATCTTTTGGAGTAGGAATACATTATATTATTATATTATAGAATCGTCTGAATGTTTAAAGAAACTATTTTTATTCCGAGTTTGTCTACGAACCCAGAAACCAAATACATAACAATCCTAAACCAATAAAACCCGTCTAGACGGAAAACCATTACCACTTTGTTAAATAAAAATAACACAAATATTTTGACCTAAAATAATATAAATCCAACCGTTTTCCAGTAAAATAACACTTCGCGTTCCATTTTACGTATCGTATTCAAAATCTGTCAAATAATTACGGCACAAATTTCTTACAGGGATAATTGGGAGTACATTTACGTCTTCACGGTACCTCAATTAAACATTTACGGGGTCTAATGATTGCTCTGCTGGTAAGCGATGAAGCGATCTTGCCTAGAAGATACTTGCCTATCTATTCACTTGCGACTTGAAGCCCTGCAGGGCTAACATGCGCGCCACGACATAATTTTGTCTACAGTTTTCTCTCGCGAACATGAGACAAATGCACGACATAAGCATCGAGAAAATTTTGTCACGGTGCGCATGTTAGCCCTACAGGTTATATCTGGAAACGTAGGCACATATCACATCCGTATTAGAAAAGAGAGCAGAAGTGACGTGAGCCTATTTCAGTCGCGTCAAGGAAGTATGAGACGGTTTCAAAGGAGTCTTCTGAAACCGTTTGATATTTCCTTAGCCCGAAAGGGCGGGGTTTACTCCGAAAATCGAACGTCGAAGCTTCGGCAGATAGATCGCAGTATTCCTACTATAAAAGACACAATATCAAGTTACGAACATCAAATCGAACGTTGGTTCTGATTGGTCCGAAACACTTTCATGGTAGGAAAATTGCGACCCGTCAGCCGAAGCTTCGACTTTCAATTTACGAAGTAAGCCCCGTGACCATTTACGCTCAAAGTTTTAAGCGTGCCTTCATCTCTTTGTTCTGTGGTTTTAACGTTCACGCTCCGGCAGGTGATGACCTTTATAACCGTGACGCAATAGATTAATCAAAAACTTCTATGAACTATAAAACCGCGAGTCAGCTCACACTTGACCAGTTTTCTCGTGCGGGTCATAACGAGAGGCAAATGTAAAAAGACCACAAGCTACCTGTAGTTAAGGGCTTTTAAACTTCCACAAAGCTTACCAAGGAAATATAATCCTTAAAACCTAGTGCATAAAATTTACTTGACCTAACCAAAGTTTAAAGTCAGACTGCTCAAAAGAATATGGACTTTGGGACCTAGGAAATATAATTCAAATTTGTGTTTAATGTAGAGATGCAAGCTTAAGATAGAATTAAACGATGCATAACGGCGGAAATGGTAGGAATTTTTATGCACTAGTTTTGCATATGGAAGTGGAATGCTAAGGATGAACGCGTAAAGGTTAAAGCATGTTGAACCATAGATTAACTAGTAGTTATTGATTGTAATGTGTTTGTGTCGACGATACATAGCCTTTACATTAAAACAGGTAAGTAACTCAGTGTTCAATGACAACCTATACTTTTTGGTCCAATACGTACTACTGCTACTTAAAAAATAATGGCATTCCGCGCAAACCTTTTGCGTTTCAAAGTTGTGGCACTGCAAAATAAAGTTGAAATCTTTTGAAAAAATACTATTTAAACTCGAAAACAATACAAATACGTTAAACAACATGAATTACTGAACAACTTATGAAAAGAGCATACAGCTTTAAGTAATATTTACTACATGAAATTGCTCTCAAGGCATCTTTTAAAAAGTACCCCTAAAGACCTCTTATAAACTTTACCTTCACTTCAACAGAAATATCTCTAGGGATCTTCCTCGCTTCGCATAAGCCCGATTATAAGAGGATAAGCTCCTAATGTCTTCTATTATCCAAGCTTTTTTTTATTACTTCTACAATCTACAGTCATTCTACAACAACAAAAATGACTGACTTTAAATTTGGCTAACATTTATAAATCTGATGGTACATCAGCGAGAGTAGAGTAGAATAAGATTTGTCTGGAATGTGTGTTAGTAAAAGTCGATCCCTAGTGTAGTATCTTAGCTCTAGTACACTGGCTAAGATTTAAGTTACGTCTTGCCTTGAATTATCCGAACCAAAAATGGACCCATCCTAAGAATTGACACGCTCCACGGAGGAAGCGCAGTGTCCCGGGACATAACTCGTTTATTAGTCATATTTACAGCGAACTTGCACTCGATTTTCAACTCGAACCAAATCCAAATTCCATGCCACCTGCGACTCAGCAATCCTAGTTTTTTTTTGTGTTATTCGATAGCGAGACGAGCAGGTCGTTTGCCTGATAGTAAGCATAACGCCGGCCCGTAACAATTGCAGAGCCACTTAGAACTATGAAACACAAAGTCCTACGCGACACTGCAGTGCGCCCACTACCCTGAGACATTAGGTATTAAGTCTCATAAGCCCAGTAATTCAGTAAGTTCTCATACCCCTGTGTGTAAAGAAGTTGTTTGTTAATGAAGAGTAGATTATCAAGTGCTGTAATCGCTTACTCTTTGGGTCCAAAATAATAATTATGTCGTCAGTACCACTGCCCTATATCCTGCGACACTTCACCGCGCTCTGCTAATGGCCACATTTGGCGACGTGTTAATTTGAGGAGCGAGTTTCAGCACTCTTGCACAAATGCGGGTTGCATAATAAGCATGTCGTGGTTTTAATAGGACCTTAGAGTCAGAACTCAGAACTTAGAGATGGGAGTGGAACTGTCACATTTCTGGTAAATTTAGAAGTGAAATAATGTTATTATATGCATATGAATATTTTGTTATTTTGGGTATGGCAAGGAAATGAGTGTCAAAGAAATTGTAACGCTCTTAGTTATTTTTAACTGACTTTAAAGAAAGGAGGTTCTCAATTCGGTTGTAACTTTTTTATGTTTGTTACCTCAAAACTCCCTCATTTATATACCAATTTTGAAAATTCTTTCTTTATTTGAAAGGATACACTTTCAGATTAGTCCCATAGAATTTTCATCACAATTGGTTCCATATCTATGTTCTTGGTGGGTTAGTATGTGCTGTTCCCGGATCAGACATCGTGAGACCGGGCTGTTATAAACTCGAATTTAAGAAACTCTATAGTTCCAAAATATTTATAAATGGAATGTGCCTTTCCAGCCTGTTAGTCATTCAAAATACTAAAAGTCGTTGAAACTTTAGCTTCCAAGAAAACTATTGTATAAAGTTTCGTACATTCTGGGAAATAGCTAAAATATTAAACTAAGTTAAGGCCCCAGCTGTTTAGTTGACAGAATGATTAAACAAGCCGATATTTTCGTTGGCAACATTTTCTGTATCTTAGAGTTTCATAACTTTGAAGCGTTTAAAAAGTCAAAAACAGAGCTCGTAAAAGATAACAAAGAGATATTTAATGGAATCAGGCTTTACTTTGCGGAAATCCATTTAAAATAAGATAATTTTATTATAATGTGGGTGGGTGTGGATGTGGGTTTAATCGCGGAATTAAAACTATAAATTACAATACAATACAATACAATAATACTTTATTGCACACCAAAATAATTAACAGGAAAATAATAAAAGGAAAACAATAACTTAAAATGGTAGTACATTGGGCGGTCTTATCGCTTATAGCGATTTCTTCCAGACAACCTTTGGATGGACAGGACTCAAATGAAAAACAATGTGGTCGGTGGTGTACAAAGATACAAAGATATACCTATATACTAATACATATTACACATACATACCAATATCTAACATAAAAATAAATAAATAAAGATATAACATACATAAATAAATACATATACATATTAAAGTGATATAATATTATACTTACATACAACTACATAAATACTAGCATTGCAAGGATAGATAATACTTAGATACCATAGTTTTAAAAATACTAAGAGATTTAGCTTGCTTGATCGATATAGGCAATGCGTTCCACAGACGGACGGCTTGTACGGTGAAAGATTTGTGGTAAAACAGAGAAGTATGAACAGGGCTTTTTAATTGAAGGGTATTGGAGGATCGTAAGGTAAGTGAATTAGAAAGCTGCAAAAACTCAAAACGTTCTTTTAGATATGAAGGAGTGCTAGGAATAAAAAGGATTTTATAGAGAAGTGAGAGAATGTGTGTATTCCGGCGAAGACGGATAGGTAACCATTTCAGCTTTTTGCGAAATTCGGAGATGTGGTCATATTTCCGCAAACCAAATATAAACCGAATGCAGAAGTTTTGCAAACGCTCAACCCTGTCTAGCTGTTCTTCGGTTAAATCAGAATAACAAGCATCGGCGTAGTCTATTATCGGGAGTAAAAGTGATTGCGCCAACGCAGTTTTGGTGGCAATGGGAAGGAAATTACGCAGTCTCCTGAGTGAGCCTGCCGATGCAAAGACTTTGCGACTGACTTCAGCCAGTTGAGGTCTCCAAGACATTTGACTGTCCAAAAGTACACCTAAATTTTTTACTGTTTGACTCATGTTGACAGGTATGCCGTCGAACAGTACTTGGGGAAGACGGAACCAGTCAATCTTTGAGACCATGCGAGAACTTCCAATTATTATGGTCTGTGTTTTGGTTGGATTGACTGTAAGACCAAAAGATCTGCTCCAATCTAGAATACGCCGTAAATCGCAATTTGTCGTCTCAATAGCCACGTGTAATTGTCCTAGTGGAGCCTGCGTATAAATTTGTAAGTCATCTGCATAGAGGTGGTAGGAAGAAGATAACTGTTGAGAAATTGAATTTATAAAAATCGCAAAAAGGAGAGGAGATAAAACGCCGCCCTGAGGAACGCCAGCAGAAATGTCACACCAAGAGGAGTAGGTGTCGTCAATACGTATGCGCTGCCGGCGCCCAGTCAGGTAACTACGAAACCATCCAATTACCGCTGGAGATACGTTAAGAGAGCAAAGAAGTCCAATCAAAACATCAAAATCAACGTTATTGAAAGCATTGCTAAAGTCCAGCAGTGATAGCACAGTCAGGTGACCATTATCCATGCCATACCTGATGTCATCGGTGATCTTGGTCAAAGCAGTCACCGTGCTATGACCAGGGCGAAAACCGGATTGGAAAGGGTTAAGGAGACTGTTTTTGATTAGGAAAAAGGAAAGTTGTTTATGGACGAGACGTTCCAGTACTTTAGATAGAAAAGGAAGAATGGAAATAGGCCGAAATTCTGTAAATACAGATGGGTTGGCCTTTTTGGGAAGAGGGGTAATTTGGGCTTCCTTCCATATAACTGGAAATATGCCCGAGGAAATGGAGAAATTAAGAAGAAACTGGATAACTGGAACGATTTCATCAAGTATGGGTACTATCATCTTGCGGCTGATGCTATCACTACCAACAGCGTTGGATGAAATTGACTGTATGCTTCTCTTAACATCACAGTCGGTAAATGGCTGAAAGAGAAAAGAATCGTGGTTAGGAGTTGGAATAGATGAAAGTAGTCGTAAAGTAGCAGCCTTTGTAGGTCCATCAAAATTGGAAGAAGAGGAGAAATGCTGATTTAACAGATTAATATCTAAATCTTTAGGAATATTGTCTTGCCGAGATTTTCCAACCCCCAATGACCTTAGAAATTTCCAGACTTTAGCTGGGTCTTCATTTTCAACAGATTTATGGATGTGTCGGCGTTGTGCATCCCTACACACTCTATTGCAAATGTTACGACGCCTTACGTATTTTTCTTTGTTATCGTCAGACTGGCGACACCTAAGTTTAACCTTAGCTACAAGTTTTTTGTGCATTAATGACCTTAATTCATCAGTTAGCCAAGGAGCTGGTGCGTGCTTCATTTTAACAGCACGGACGGGTGCATGAACGTCATACAACCGTGTTAGAGTGCGGTTAAACCCGTCAATCTTGTCATCCATTGTAACGGCGTTAAGTACAGCAGACCAATCTAACTCCTGCGCATCCTTGCGCAAACTATCGACGTCAATACCACCAAAACTGCGCTGGAGAAGAATTTTGGGTTTAGCTTTAGGCGGACGGATTTTGTAGGAAAGAAAAATCAGATCATGAAAAGAAAAAGCATCCGCCGCGCTCTGGCCATGCTTACTGACATGATTAGGAGAAGACACAAGTATTAAGTCAAGAAGAGAAGGAGAACAATTAGGAAAGTTGTGAGTTGCGTTTAGTGGAAGAATATTTAAGTTGCAAGCCGTGACTGTCGACTCAAACTTTGATGATCGAAAGTCCTGCTTGAGTAAGCAGGTATTAAAATCACCCATAATAATGGTGTGTTCATAGGAAGTAGAATAGTCTTCTAACAGTGTTTCGAATGAGGAGAAAAAGTTTATACGAAGAGAAGGGCAATAGTAAACACCGAGAAGTAGTTTAGTGTGGTTAAGGTCAACTTCAATAAAAAGATGTTCACCCGAATCAGGCGGTGGAGGCTGTGCTGACATACTAATAATACTAAAAGGAAAATGTGATCGGAGATATATGGCAACACCGCCACCACCCCCTCCCGTGCGATCATTCCTTATAAGCCGAAAACCTGGCAACGAAAAGGAAGATGAAGGGAGACATGGTTTTAACCAAGACTCAGAAATTAACAAGGCATGTATATTTGCATTTTCAAACGATGCAAGCAAATCTGGAAAATGAGCCGGTATGCTCTGGGCATTTATATGAAAAACATTAAAGTTTTTTGGAACATCATTAATTAGTGATTCAATGGTATCTGACAGAGTGGGTAAGCTGCTAAAGCTATCCATACTGCTATTAGATGAGGCACACGAAACATAGTCTAAACTGTTATTAACACTGCTATTATTACTTATCATCAAAAAAAAAAAAAATGTTATGTAAGTAAATAAATATTAATACTATAAGATAATAAACTATAAAAATATAATATAATATTACATAAAATAAATTACCAAAATACTTTAAAAGTCCGCCTGCCAGTCGTGTTCTATACGTAAAATTATAGATTAGGAAACAAACTAAGTACACTGCAAAAGTATGGTACGTAAAAAGCATGTCTAAAAGCGCTTGTGTTAAAAAGTAGTGGCAATATTTAATATTTACACACAAAGCCAATAAATATATTAATAACAACAAAAAAAGGGGGTAAAAACTAAATATAACTTAAATAGATTTTCTAAATTCTGTGCTTAAATATACACTCGTACAACAAGTCGAAGCTAAAACAAAATTGCTATGCATTTACGAACAAATCCAATATGAAGTTGAAAAAAAAATATAACAAACAAAAAGGGGGTAGAAACTATGCATGAATTAAATCTCCCATCGTACGACCTAATCAAATAGGAAAAAAAAATTGCATTTACGAACAAAGTCAATATGGGGTAGAAAAAGAAATAACAAAGAAAAAAGGGGAGGTAGAAACTTAATATCAATCAACTATACTTCGAATTAAATATTCTACCCACGCACGAGCCAATCTATTAGAAAACAGAAATAAAAATTACATACATAAGTTGGGGTAGATATTAAAAATAAATCTACCCTCGTACGAGCCAATCTACTAGAAAAGAGAAATAAAAATTACATAGATAAGTTGGGGTAGATATTAAAAATAAATCTACCCTCGTACGATCCAAATCTACTAGAAAATAGAAATAAAAATTACATAGATAAGTTGGGGTAGATATTAAAAATAAATCTACCCTCGTACGATCCAAATCTACTAGAAAATAGAAATAAAAATTACATAGATAAGTTGGGGTTTAATATCTATATTAAAAATAAATCCACCCTCGTACGAGCCAATCTACTAGAAAAGAGAAATAAAAATTACATACTTAGGGCCAATCTTTCAATTGCAGCGTTAGTGGACTGATTGCTAGTGAACCGATAAATTTTATTGATCCGTTATGTGCTTGTCATTTTTTTTCGGGTCTTTCAATACGAATTTAACGGACCGTTAGCTACCTAAGGTTTATTTCTTTAGAATGGCAACAATTTATTTACGTCTGCCTTCACCATAAAGTTATTTAGCTCTGATGATTCAGAGAATTTACGACAAGTGTTTTTCTTGGCATTATATTGTTGGAATCCTTTTCTTATTTGCAATAAATACATATAGCCATCCTGTAGTCAAGCGAGTGAGGCAGCCCGGAACATATCTGGTTAAACGTCGTTTTTATGTCACTTCTACGTGTTGTTATTTGCATAGCGACCGCTTCTCCTTGGTTACTTGTTGTTTTTTTGAGTTTTTTCATTGGATTTAAAATATCGCTTTTTATGTGGCAAACATACCACAGAAGCCAGGAAATAAAGAAAGAAGAATATCGCTTTTACCGTGAGGTTCAAAATGAGTGAAAAACTGAACGCAAAATTACCAAAACGAAAAGAAAAGGGCTGTAAATTTCCTCAATGAACAAAATAAGTTTCGTCCCATTTGCATTCTTCCCAATGATCAGTGCGATTCCGAACAATATATTATGGGGGCATGCGTTGCTGGTTGATATTTTGCAAGCGAGGCAAAACGTGCACTTGGCGCCAGTCACATCACTTCAGCTTCCACATATTATTTATAATGTTAGATTTTTATAAGTTTACAGTGTTTTGTATATAATTATATTTATACTTTTTTACAATTGTGTTTCTGTAAAACTTTTTTTCAAAATGAGGAGTGTTGATGTGGGGTCAGGCGTTGCAGGTTGATATTTAGCAAGCGAGGCAAAACGCGCTCTTGGCGCCAGTCGCACCACCACCCTGCAACCGCGTGCCCGGCAGCCCTCGCTTTTATGTTTACGTGTGTCGTAATAAATGAGCATTAATTAATGTGACTTCGGGCTTATGATTTCCTATCTAGTAGAGTGAGCACATACCTATAGGGACACATACCACCTAGCACCTACAACTAAAATATTCTAATCAGTGATCATCCTATTCCTCAATTATTATCCATTTAACTTCTATAGAAACTGTTATAACCTTACTAGATTCTGCCAGCGGTTTTCACCCGCGTCCCCACAGGAACCGAGTATTATCCGGGATAAAAAATAGCCTATGTTACTCTCCGGTCCATAAATTATATACAAGTTTGTCAAAAATCACCTTGATCCGTTGCTTCGTTGCTGCATGAAAGAAGGACAAACAAACAAGCCAACAAATTAACAAACAGACAAACACACTAGGATAAGGTAGTTTGGCTTTGACATGACGAGTTAGCGAGAGAATAACAACCTTATCTGGCCATAAAACAGTCCGATAAAGTTATACCTCCGCTACGTGTTTTATTCCTCCGTTAACTCGTAACTGTCACTTGAAAGATTCAAATTTCTTCTATCATAGCAATAAGTCTTAGTTGATTCTTTAACGCTAGACTAAGAACGTTATCTCACTCTTGAAAGATCCGCCCTTAGATAAGTTGGGGTAGATATTAAAAATAAATCTACCCTCGTACGAGCCAGTCGAATCGCGAAAAACAAAAACACAACCGAGTCGCTTCTAAGAGTTATTTCTTCGTTACGACGGCTCTCCTCGTCCTCGTTGGCCCTGCGCCCGCAGTCTCCTTCGGTACGACCGCAGGTTTAGCGGTCGCCTTTGGCGCGATGGCGATGGCGTCAAGATCTCTGAGACAGTTTACGCGCTGCCTAGCTCCGTCGGTCCCTAAAACATAGACACTCCCCTCTCTCGTCCAGCACTTTGTAACTCCGAAGCGCTGACGAGCTGCCAGGAACACATCATGACGAGTCTTCGTGAGGAATTCGGAAAGTGTAACTCCCGAACCCTTGAGACTTGTTTTAGATGACCAAATCTTATCCCGTTGTACCACATCACGGAGCTTGAAGAGTATAGGTCGTGGCCTATCCTTACCAGCAGCACGTCCCATGCGGTGACACCTACTGAGTTCACTTGAAGAAAAGCCGGTGAACTTCAACCTCTCTGATATTGCTTTCACAACCACTGCAGATGTCTCTTCCTTTTGCTCTTCTGGAATACCATGAAGTAGAAGGATTTTCCGCCGTCCACGCATCTCTTGTTGTTCAATTTGTTGAGCCAACATTCCAATTTGGTTTTCCACATCTCGGAAAGATGCCAGAACAAAAGTCTTAAAATTGGAAAACTCAGTTTCCAGGCTTCCTGGGCTTGAGGGTGTGTTCTTCGGAAGCTGTCCCTCAAAAGTATCCATACGCTGGTTAAAGGACGTCATCATCTGGTTCAAGGACTCTTGAATTGCATCCATTTTGCAAGTGAATGTGAATATGTGTTGAAACTTAGTGCACAGTTTGAATAGAAAGGAGATAACACTTATTGGCAGGCAGGATGGACTAATACATGCATTTATGCATATATTTCACTTGTAAGTAAGCTTTTGTATTTATAATTACTAAA
Organism: Crocallis elinguaria; assembly: GCA_907269065.1. NCBI lineage: Eukaryota > Metazoa > Arthropoda > Insecta > Lepidoptera > Geometridae > Crocallis > Crocallis elinguaria. The sequence continues at coordinate 11,160,096 of OU026076.1, read as the reverse complement.
ATTAAAGAGGAGGATTTTCAAGCGATACTTCCTATCTAACCTACCGACACAAAAAAAAATTACCCACATTATATAATCTTATAACAAGGAGAATGGCTTCTAAAAAGTAGGAACGGTCTTTGGTGAAAATACCGCGATATATGAAAACTCAATTCCCATTTGTTCACCTTTATAAAAATTATATAGGTAGGAACACCTTGAGAGTAGGGATACTATTTCAAACAAAAAAATATTTTTTCACAGTTGACTCAGAAATCATTGAAAATACAAAAACAATTATACAGTCGAACATATATACATAGCCTCTTCCTCCTAGTTTGAAATGATTTTTTTTTATTTCAATTATGCTCAGCAACCAGTTTTCACCCTTTATTTGTTAATTCAATTATTTTATACATAACAATTCCTTACAATATCATCATAATGATTTGAAATAATTTAAAAAGTACAACATCTTAATCATAAGGGTTTCAGACTCTAAAAACTGCGAGCCTAGATCCTAGACAAATCACTTCGAAACTTTCGTTATTAACAAAGTTTTTATAAAATTGAGATATAAGTAATTGACATAAGTCAAATTCCCCTAATTTTTTACCTTTGGACTATCGACAGCGATTATCGCTTCGAAGCGAACTTCGCTTCTCTAGGTCTTTAGTTGCAGGGACTGTAAACATTTTTTAGAACTTTACAAACTTAAGCGAATTGATTTTATGATTTTAGAAGGTACAATAATTACATTACTTCGTTTCAGGTATGTTGGTGATGTTGAAAATTAATAACGGTAGAACCCAAGTTTTGTAAGTCAAATTAAAGGTACCCCTTCCTCGATCTTACTGTAATATTTAGACCGAACCTCAGTAGGTAAGTATTATATCTAGGTACAAGTATATATAGGTAAGCAGACGATACATTCTCAGCTAGTTTAACTACGTTCTTTGACTTTAGGTCTAGGTTACTCAGAAATCTGACAATACTAAACAAAGTCTATCTTCAGTTTCCTGACACATCACAATCACGATTCTTTTATGTCTTCTAGGTGATCTACTAGGTGTTAGGACTAACTCTTCTGCGAGTGTCTGTCTGGGTTGGTACCACCGCTTTGCTCGTGAAGTCTGCCACCAAGCACTAATGTGCAAGTTTTGAGTTTGTTTGACAATGAGCAAAGTAGTCAGTGAAATTGATGATGATGATGATGATGTCTTCCTAGCCGATTTCGGCTACGGCGACTAACTTCTGCTTTTTTTTTTTTTTTTTTACAAATTGTGTAGATGTTTAGCTTTAACATGACTAATGTACCCTATTTTTGCTGTGAAAGTACGTGCACAAAAACTGCACGTTAGGGTATTATTTACGTAGTTGTATTGTATATTTGAAGGCGGTCTTGTCTTTAGTTGGTCACGTTTAAGGTCCAGTTCACGCCTTCTACTCTCTTCAAATGTGTGTACACTACGCTGAACAAGACGCCGCCACTCAGGACGGTTTTTCGCCATGATTTCCCAACGAGAAGAGTCAATACCGCAATTCTTCATATGCCTTTTCTGTACATCTTTGAATCTAAGGAACTGGCCACCTGATTTACGTTTGCCATCATGCAGTTCAGAAAAGTAAATGCGTTTCGCCACTCTCTCGTCGGGCATCCGAGACAAGTGCCCACACCACCGCAATTGACGACGGATCAAGTAGGCCTCTATCCCAAAAACACTAGCTCGCCGTAGCACCTCGGTGTTTCTAATACGGTCCGTCCACTTTATATCCATTATGTTGCGGAGGCATCTCAGATGGAATCTGTCAAGGGCTCGTATGTGTCTGCGATAGACGCACCATGTCTCGGAGGAGTATAAGAGGATTGGGAGGACAATAGCCATGTATACCTTAATTTTTGTGGTCAGTTTTATATCGTGTGAGCGGAATACCCGGGCCCTGAGTTTGCCAAAAGCAGCCGAGGCAGCCCCGATTCGACTATTGATCTCAGGATCAAGTTCGCCTTTGGCCGTGACAGTACTCCCCAGGTATCTGAATTTATCCGTTTGCTTTAGAGTTTTGGCATCCAGCTGTAGATCCAGTGATGCAAGATCTGACGCATTTGTACTCATCACCTCGGTTTTGAGGATGCTAATTTTCAGACCAAATCTATGGCAGGCCGTATCAAGCTTTTCCATAAGAGTTTTCAGATCGTTTGGGGTATCCGCCACAAAACACAGATCATCAGCATACATTATCCCCGTAATTGTGTCATAGGACACTTTAGTTTGCGCTTTCAACCTAGCAAGATTGAATATGCTGCCATCCGTTCGAAAGCGAATTCTAATGCCTTCAATGCCGCTCTGAAGAGTCTCCCTCACGACTACTGAAAAATATAGTGCAAAGAGTGTAGGTGCCAGAACACAGCCCTGCTTGACCCCACACTTAACCGGGAAGAACTCTGATTGCACACCATTTACGTTAACACAACAAGTCATGTCGTCGTGAAGAAGCCTTATCATCCTAATAAATTTATCGGTACAGCCCATCTTTGCTAAAACCAACCACAGAGCTTCACGAGGCACGCTGTCAAAAGCTTTTTCTAGATCTACGAAACAGAGGTACAGAGGTTGTTGTTGCTCTTTGCTTTTTTCCTGAAGCTGACGCAATGAGAAGATAGCCTCACATGTACCTCTATTACGACGAAATCCAAATTGGGTCTCAGGTAAAAGTGACTCAGACAATTCAGTAAGTCGGCCGAGAAGCACTCTGGCGAAGATCTTACCAGGTGTTGAAAGAAGAGATATTCCTCTGTACGCATTGCAGTCTGAACGATCGCCCTTGTTCTTATATAGTGCGCATATACGGGAGATCTTAAAGGGGGTTGGTACCTGCTCTTCATCCCACATACACGAAAATAGCTGCCAAATTGTATCGTACATCTCATCTCCTCCATACTTTAGTAGCTCTCCGGGTAGATTGTCAACACCAACCGCTTTCATATTTTGTTGAGCCTTGATGGCTTTGACAACCTCCTGTAGAGTCAATGGCTCATCAAGTGCTGTAGCTTGTGATTCCTGTGGGAGAAGCCTTATGAAGTCAAGATCTGCTGACCGGTCTACATTAAGTAACTGATTAAAATGCTCTGCCCATCTGTTAAGTACATCTTCCTTATTCGTTATAACAGAGCCATCAGCAGCTTTAAGAGCCACGCTTCCATGATATGGAGTTCCAATTATTTTCCTGACTTCTCCGAAAAAAGCCCCAAGCTGGTTAGTTTCCGCAAGCCACTGTACTCTAAGGATTTTGTTCTGCCACCACTCGTCTTTTGCTGCACGAGTAAGCTTCCTCAGCTCCATTGTGCTCCGCTTGACTTTTTCAGCCTCATCGTGGCTTGCTGATGTAATACTTCGTAACAGATCATGATGCTTGGCAATAGCTTTGGTCAGGATCTCGTCATTATCATCAAACCAATCTTCGCTAACTCGTGACTTTAGACCGAGGAATACTGTAGCTGTTCCAAGTATATGTGATGACAATGTTTGCCATCTCTGTTCTAAATTACCATGCTCTAATTCAGGGGCAAGTTGAGAAATGTTGAGGGCCTGGGTATACTGTGAACGAACTTCTAAAGATTCCAATTTCTGTAAATTGATGGCGTTGGGCTTGGCCCTGGTTGGTCTACGTGGGAGATGGAGTCGAAGTTTAAGTTTTGTAACAACTAATCTGTGGTCAGTCCAACAGTTTGCACCCCGCATAACTCTTGTGATGGTGACTTGCGAGATGTCTCTCTGACGTACTATAGCATAATCAATTAAATGCCAATGCTTTGACCTCGGATGCATCCAGGTGGTCTTGTACTTCATAGGTAATCTAAACATAGTATTTGAGATGGCTAGGTTAAATTGTGCACATAAGCTCAGCAGGAGTTGCCCGTTACTGTTCATATTTCCAATACCATGTCTTCCCAGCACCCGAGGCCAAGCCTCGTGATCCTGCCCAACGCGGGCATTAAAATCCCCTAGCAGCAGTATTTGCTCACTGGGTCTAATTTTAGTCAAAACCTGAGAGAGTTCTTCATAGAAATGTTCCTTAATATCATCGGCTTTGTCCAATGTTGGCGCATAAACGCCTAATATATTTATATAATTGTCATTCTCCAGGTGCAGACGGAGAGTGATGATACGGTCAGAAATTCCGATGGGATGTTCATCGAGCTTTGCTGCTAGTTGATTTCTTACAGCAAATCCTACACCAGACCTTCTTGGTTCGTTAGAAGCAGTTCCTTTCCAGTAAAAAGTGTAACCACCACCGTGTTCTATAAGTTCACCTTCTTCAGCCAGATGAGTTTCGCTGAGAGCCGCTATCTGTACATCGTAACGTCCGAGCTCTCGAGCTACGATGGCGGTCTTCCTTTCAGGACATGCGTTATTAGCACGATCTAGAAGAGTGCGAACGTTCCAGGAGCCAAATGTTATTTTTTTGTTGAGTGGTTTGTAGTTTTTAATTCTTTGTCGACCACGAGGAAACGGATGCGTAGGCAGCCGTGGTTACTACCTCCCGTACGTTATTAGGGTAAACACTTGTTTGGGACACCTTTTCTAGCCCCCTCCCCGGCTAAGCGGGGGAAGCAGTGCCACTCTAAACAGAGCTGCTTCGTCGCAGTGGGTGCTGCCGAATAACACTGTTACCCTGGCGCAGTGCTGAAGCGACCACTCTCCCAAAGCCGCCTATGTGTAGATATCGGACAAAGCTCGGCATACATCATAACCGAACCTCTCTACCTCTATCCATCGCCATAGGGCTTGTTGTTTCTCTATAACCGTATAAGCAGAAGCAGTCAGATGTGCAGGAGATATTTAAGTGCATAAATGGTCGCACATAACATAGATGCACTCACTCGTCTATATTCTTCTTTATCCGATGGAACGGAAACCGCTACGACCGGAGAAGAACAAGATGCAGTTTCTAGCCGGTGGTATCTAAATGACTCCTACCGCCGACTTCGGCCTTCAACAATGCCTTGCTATCTCGCCGGATCCACCAACATAAGTCGCTTATCAGCCGTTGAGTTGCCTTCACCACCGAGATAGACTTTATGCACAATACGGGGAGTGGCCGTATAAGACTTGCTTGGGGCAAGCCCCCCTTAACCAGGTTTGGCCCATGAGTCGACATGGTTTACCGGGGTGTGGCCGCTGCGTGCATCACAGCTTCTTGGAGCCACTGGCAAGAGATTGCAGGTTGAAGCTAGTTTGGCTCTTAATCTTTATGCTAAAGACCGACTTAAAGAGCGAGTTACCGCTTCTCACCCACTACACCCCAGTGAAATTACTGGACTTATGAGACAATACCTAATGTCACAGGGTAACGAGCGCACTGCAATGCCGCGCAGGCCTTTGTGTTTCAAAGTTCTGAATGGTGCTGCAATTGTTATGTGCCGGCGTTATGCTTACCATCAGGCAAACGACCAGTTCGTCTCGTTACCAAATAGCATAAAAAAATTTAGGTATACTTAACCAAACGAGCTGATTATCTTTTCTAGCGGTTTTTCCGAATACGAATAAAAAAGGACTAATATTGGATTTATGACGTTCCATTACACGATGGATACTGGTTGGTATCCTAGTATAAATGAACGATAAAAGCTCAATTAAAATTTGCTGACACGCTGTGATTCGTTCATTTAAAAAACAGCTAATGAATCATATTGGAACGGGTGAATTGACACGAAGCGTAATCAGATCCCGTGACTAATTGGAAGTGTCGCTGCGTGTGCGGAATAAAATTATTTTTTGTGTTTAAAAATCATTATTCTTGTGTTTTTTCAAAACAGTTAATTTAAGCCTGGCAGGCGGCAAACACAGTTTCAAAGAATATTAATATTATTTAATTAATGGATTGTTAATCACATCCCCTCCATTGCACGCGAAGCGTTATGTTTCTCATTCATTTGGCGTACAGCCTTGTACTATTATCTATTCTGTAGTATAGGTAAGGAGTGGAACTCTTTGCACGAGTCTGTGTTTCCTGACCGTTATAACCTGGGTTTCTTCAAGTCGCTATAGTGAAAAGGTTCATGTTACATTGTCGACCACCAGTCACCACAGGTGATACAGTGGTCAAAGCCAAGCCTATAATGTATATAGAAGACTAAATATAGTGGTTATATTAAAATATGTTCTTACGGAAAAGGTACTGGCTCAAGAAACACAATCGTAACTAATTCGGAAGCTTACGGATTCATTAAACCTGTACAATAAGTTATGTCAATACTTTACTATGGTCTCTTATATAGGCTATAAGATTCAGAGAAGAATCGAAGCAGCTCATGAAATTGTTCATTCTTCCATATGTCAAAATATTATACAATTTCAACTATTTTTTTCTCTAAAGTCCACGATTAGACTCTTCTGAATCGTTTCCTTAATAAGCCTTAATACTAATCTAATTCGTACCATTCAATCAAACATTAAGTGATTAAATCGCTCTTAAGATTGCTAAATTAAATAAACGTAGCTTGTGAAATCGTCCAAAACCAGTAGAAAGCTGACTCTGTCCGTCGTCGGATCACTCGATTTTTATCGCTTCAAAATCGTTTGGGAGCAATTAAAGTGAGATCAGCCAAGTGTCAAGCCGACTTGACACGGCGGGCTACGAAAATAGCGTATTTGATGTCTCTATCTTACGTTACATCTCTCGTCGTACGCTACCTTAATTTATGTTATTTAATTACAAGTTTTATTAAATATGTTTAATGTATTCTTTAAATTTAGTATTTTTTTAATACTTCTATTGTAATATTATAAATGTGAATGTTTGTTTGTCCTTTTACAAACAGCATTTCAAGAACATCAATTAATTTTGCTTATTGTAATTATGAATTGAACCTCTATATTTTACTCGTCTACAACAGACATCACTCAATACGTCTTAGGCTCAGTTTTTCCTTCGCTATTATCTTCATCTACAATACATGTTAATCTTACATTAAAAAATGCTCCAAGACAATGACTATCTAATCTATCAACAACAGCTTGGAATATGGTATAGAAAGTCACATCTGAACAAAATTACTACTTACTTCGCTCATAGAGCTAGTAAAGTTCATTGTATATCTATGGAAAAATAAAAAAAGATTTTTCAAACCGCATAAGTCTGGCTTAGGCGTATCGGATTGCCACCCGACAATGGTTCTAATATTGTGTTTTTCCCATCCTTTCCGCTTATAAACTCGCTAGTTTCATGACCACAATCTAAATTGAAGAGCTTTACTTTGTGACAGCGACTATCCCGGCTTACGACGGCTTGCGAAGCCTGACAGGGGTGGACTATTGTGTGTTTTTATCCTGATATCAGTGTGCACGGTGCTCACGGTAGAGGATCATAATGTATGTTGCATTTTGAGATATGGAAATTTGGCGGACAGCGCGTTGCAGTGCTACGACTATCATGGTTTCTATTTACTTTTATTAGCTTCAGTTGTAAAGTTTGGGCTCATATGATTCGTTTTGATGAGTGCAATAGATTGCACTTGGTGTCGAGGGTCTGTACACTTACTCGGCCATCGATGTTCAGTTGAAATCGATGACTAACATAATTGTTCAGAATTGCTTTTAAAAAAACGCGAACTGACTACGACGAATCCCCATTTTCCCACCCTCAGTGATGGTATTCTTTCGTAAACCTTATATGAAAGGACCACCCATCATATGTGTATCCTACTCATGAATAATAATCATTCATATCGGGAAACATCGAGTAACATGGCCAATTGAGAATCTCCTTTTTTGAAGTCGGTTTAAACTGTACCCAAGCACAACAGTACACAAAAAAGAAACAGCTTATTTTCATACCACTCTGACCTTTATATGAACCTGATCCTGACAGTGGTACCAAAATAGACGCCGCGGTTTGTTTGTCCTACAATGATCAACTACGTAATAACTGCAATGATTCACTTGGTGCCCCACAGTACCGCCCGTTAACCTTGACTGTCAATTCAAACTGACAGATCAACGAAGACAGACGTCACGGTCGTCATGCAGTCATGAAGAGTATATTGATATGCCTTGTTAGTAACTCTAGGGTGTGGGAGGTAAAGTTACAAGTTCTTGATAGATATATTTTGTGAACGTGTTCGAAGATGGTAAATAAGTAGCTGCCAGATCAAACCGATAGACGATGATGACGACAGATTTTCTTTTTGAAGGCCAGCACTAGAAAAGTCCCTATAACAATGCTATGGTTGCACTACGAATCACGATTTTTCTGTATGGTAGTGTCTATAGATGACAAAGGATCCAGCCCGGCGTTTGAATACTTGTCGTTGTCGTACCATAAGGGCCGGCTATGGGAAAGGTGTGTGTGAAAGTGCAGGGAATGGGCCGCAGCATTATCCATGCTCTGCATGCATATATTGCGATCAGCAAGACGCCTGTCACTGTCACTGTCGTGGTGTATAATGTCAAACCTCATTGGCGAAATTGTGGTTAACATTCCACAGAAGCCAGGAAATAAAGAAAGAAGAATGTCAAACCTCTCCATTTGGGGGAGACCGGTGTCGTGGATCTTCCGGCCTATTAGTTAACACTGCAAGGATTTCTTTCATTAGGAGATAAGGAACTTTGAAAATGATTACTTCTTCTCCTCCTCATTCCTGCCCTTGTCTTTACAAACATACTGATCTATACCTACGCACTTTTATTAGCGTCACATGTAACTAACTAATTGAATCTTTGAAGTCAATTTTAATCTACCTCTAATTATTGTCGTATCGAAATGTAACTTTGTATGTATTTGTAATTTGGATGGCAGTTCAATAATTTAGTATCATGGAGCTGATCTGGTGATGGAACCAGAAATATGGTAGTGGAACTCCTCAGTGGCTGCAAATAAATCTATTGAGTTTGAGCTTATATGATTCATTTTGACGAGTCCAATAGATTACACTTGAAGTAGATGAGCCAGAACTTCTGATGATAGAGCCAGGTAGTGGAAGTGTGTTCTTTAGTTTCTTAAAGTTTATAAAATTAATGTAATTTTTTTACAGCTTGCCTATTGACACCCTTGGGAATTAAAAAAAAACATGATTACTATAATATTATAACAAAACATAACCACAAACCCGTGAAACACGACGAAATAATTAAATTTACTACAATCTAGTTAGCTCCACGGACCACGGTGTCAGGTTCTAAGCTCAGCATTCATCGCTTGCGTAACATCATAATGAGCTTATATACAGATCATTGTTATGAGCTCCACTGAAGGCCGAGCTCAAGCAGGATTAGAAACTCGAAATTGTGAGCTGACGATGTGTTCATGCCTTGGGAACTGAGAATAGTGCTGGAATTAAAGGTTTCACTATGAGAGCGTTACTGCAACGTGATGCAATCGTAATAAATAGTATTATAAATGCGAAAGTGTTTTTGTTTGTTTGTCCTTTTTTCACGCAGCAACGGCTCGACGTGATTTTTGGCATATATATAGTTTTTATCTTTCCTGGGCCACAGAATAAGAAATAGTACAACTGGACAAAGGTCTCTCCCTCATCCTTCTACTAACCTCAGTTCCAAGACTCCTCCATCCAATCTCAGTGGAATGCCAATCACCTCAAATTAAACATCGGTAAAATCCAACGATACCACACACACGATTTGACCACATTTCGCATTACATCACATCCGGTATTGCAGTCTGGCGTCGAGCCAACCCCAGCTGTCCCAACCTGGACGTGCGGAAACCCGGTTAACCGGTATTCGGTCCGTGGTCTGGTACCGCTTTATGTAGCCGTTGTCAGTCTGTGGGATATACACCTTCCTGCTGATGATTTATGTGGATTTTTAGTTGGAGTTCTAGGGTGTTTTTCTAGTGTGAAATTTATAACTAAAATTTAAACAAGTCGATGTAACTAAAGTTACATAAAAATGACACGACTGTCACTCGGAATAATGTAAGGATTCTAACGATATCTCATACATCCAAAAGAATAAAGAAATAAGTGAAATAGACGTTATTTATTTCACTTATTTCTTTATTCTTTTGCATACATTACTAGGTGGTGGGACTAATTCTTCTGCGAGTGTCCGTCTGGACATAGAGAAGTATAACCATAGTCCTACAACTACTAATACAGCAACAAAACGATAGTAATACAATCGACGGTCTTATCGGTATAAATAATCTCTGTCAGACAACCATATTCTGTATGTCAAATGCAATTTCTTAGTCAACAACATTCCGGCTCCGTGCTTCGGTCATTGACCCCCATCCGAACATCATTAGTACAATCGATAGTTCCCTTGCAAGTAGTAGTAGGTACTAAGTACGTATAAAGTACGAGTGTGACAGACGATCAATATTGAACTTGCACCGGGCAAGTTCAACGGTGACTCACTCCACTTGTAAGTCTGCCTGTACACGACGCGATCGCACGCACGATTGAACGTTTCATTTAGGGAAATAAAATTACTGCGTAAATAGGTTTGAATTAGTTTGAAGATTATCTAAATAGGTTAGAAAATGTAAATATAATACTAAGAGTTGTACCCACGGCATCCACGTGACGCGTTTCCGAATTCCTTGACCGAATATAAACGATAAACAAAATCTTTCCTCGCTATGCAGGGTGTTTGGCGCATGGACCGATAGGATTTTTTGGGGGGTTGGGGGGATCATGCGCTAGTTTTCCCCGATAGACCCTATGCCCTAAGTATATCACAGTAGTTTAGATAAGTTAATTATTAGTTTTTTTTAAATCACCCGTAATTTTGCCTTTAAATCGTCATGAGTAGTGAGGTGACCGCTTTGCTCGTGAAGTCAGCTGCCAAGCAGTATTGTGCAAGCATTACTGTGGTCCGGTTCGTTGACCAAAGTTGCCAGTGAAATTACTGGGCTAATGAGACATAATACGTAATGTCTCAGGATAACGGGCGCACTGCAGTGCCGCGCAAGCCTTTGTGTTTCAAAGCTTCACACTGCAATTGTTATGGACCGGCGGTATGCTTACCATCAGCCAAACGACCGGCTCGTCTCGTTACAAATACAATTTAAAAAAATACATTTATATATTTATCAGCTTGACAATGGTTATTATCTTGTTTGTACATTCCATCTTGTAGCCTATATTCTGAGCCAAAGCAAATAACTAAGGTTTAGTCATTAGTCACTTCACTTCATCACTTATAATCACAAATGACTAGCCTTTTTTGCACAACTCTTTTGTTACTTATCGTGCGTCACATATGGCATGTTAAGGACAACAACTTGATGTATTATTTAGGGCAGGATACTCCGCGCCGCTTTCTCGCTCGTGCATCTCTACATTTTTGAAGATAAACAGTCACTTAATATAATTATGAAAAATCGCATTCGGTGAATTTGCTACTGGACCGGTTCTGACGGAACTTTCACTGGCAGATAGCTGATGTTATATTAGTAACTTATGCTTCTTTTATTTTACAAAAAGAATTAGGGGTCCGCGCAAAATAAAACCCATGAATGCCAATACCTCCGCGCGGTTGAAACCGTGGGCAGCATTTAGTACACAATGTATTAGTAAGATTTACAATAATTATAGCTATGCGAAATAATAATTACTAATTACCTAGAACTTATCTATCAGCACACAATATGCGTACTGTCGTAACGTCGCACTGTGTGTGGGGAGCCTTATTCGCCGCGATAAGTGAGTTAAACAATGAAATGTTCTCGGAAAATACTTCATAGCTGGCCGGTGATTCAGAGATCGAGTTTGCTTTTGACTATAGATTGCGCTAGATTTGGGTAGGTACTTATAGTAGGTATGGTGTGTCATTGAGTTCTTTGTTAGATAACATTCCGTAGAAGAGTCTATTATGGAATACTTCACCGTGAGTACATTTTGTATAATTTGCTAACAGATCTGCTTTTTATAAAGACAGGTCAGTGCTTGACTGATGAGAACTTGCCATTTGTAGAATTAGTCCTAGCCATTTTGAGAATTGGCCATTCTGCGCCTAAACCTTACTATCTACCTGCGGCGCAAGTACGGAAGTCGGTTCGATAAATTTGTCGAATTGAAAAACCCGATAGTATCGAGGTACGATAATTTATATAAAAAGTCGATAAAACCCACTTTATCGATTTGAACTGTCAATTTTATCGAATTTTATCGATCAAAAACATCCGTACTTGCGCTGCTGATGGAGGACGATATAACTCTCCAGCGCAGAAGGTAATTGGCAATATATTTTCAACTTGAGGGTGGTAGGTAGCCCCTTTATTACTAATACGGCTACGATCATAGTTGCGGTGTTTCCCTTCAACGAAAGCTCAACTCACTGTAGCATTCGAACCACATCTATAAGTCGCTTGTTTAGATATGAGCAACCACAAATCTTGATTTAAGTAATGTCTAACCGTTGTCTAACTCCATTTTATTGTGACATTTCTAATCATATTAGGGGTTTATCTTAAGACACTGTCTAGCTAAACAGGCATCTAAAAGTTGTTTTTGTGGTAACACGGTAACTTTTGAATTCCAAACACCTATCAACGTGTTTGGAGTTTCGACACCTTCACTTCCCTAGGTTTGACGTGTTTCCCACTTGCGAACACACCATATAATTTGAAATAGTATTGTAGATTGATATAGTGATGAAAGTCTAGCCCCTGTCGAAAAAAAAGATTATTCTAAATCAAGTTGTCTACAATCCAGTAGCTTCTACCATCTACGGTACATCTTCAATATTGAATCTACGCCCGTTTTACGCTTATCACCCGACGGCGATCGTCCGCATTCATCCGCGTCGGGTAACCGAGCGTGTAAGAAAGATTTTACTAGCCGAAGACGTTACAGCGAAGAAAATACATGTTTACTTAGGCTTCACAGGGTTTTATGCGGTTGACTACTGAACGCTATCTCTGCGGTTGAAACAAGAGAATTTGAACTTATCTACAAGCTGGGGTAGTTTAGACTCTCAACTAGTCTTAAGTGCTGATTTTTATAGGTGTGCGATATTGTTAGGTGAGCGTTTGATCACTGTTTTAAACGACATCAGAAAAAGGACGAGGTTCTCAATTCGTCTGTATTTTTTTTATTTGTACTATTTGATAACGACACAAGCCGGTCGGCCTTGTGATAAGCATAACGCCGACCCACAACAAACGCAATGACTCTCAGAACTCTGAAACACAAAGGCCTTCGCGCACTGCACTCCACTCGTTACCCTGAGACACCAGACCCCAGTAATTTCACTGGCTCCTCTACTCACCAAACCGGATTACTGCTTGGCGACAGACTTCACGAGCAAAGCGGTGGCACCACCCAGACGGACACTCGCAGACGGACACTCTTTTTGTGGCGAGTTAACTCGGTATACTTTTGGCGGAGAGATAACTCTGGTATCTTCAATATTTCTACTTGATATCAGTGTTCTTAAATTTTATACGTCCGTTCATCTTTGCAGCTATTCCTCGTATATCACACAGACTCAAATACCGTTCAACCCTATCAATCATGCATCTATTACGTTCCCAATTCTATCGTTCACTCAACTGGTTCCAAGCAGGATTACCAAAAAGCAATCCGAAGTGAAACCTACATGATGTGTGGAACGGACCTATGGTTAACGGATGTGACAAGATACCACGTGACTTATCGATTGTAGAAAGTGACTTTATCTATCCTTTCTGAGGTAGTGGTCAAACGCTAACCAACAAGTAGAGGAAAAAAGTTTTCTCATCCCGTTTCAGTCCATCTGTCGAGGCCAACCTTGGCCGCGAGCGCCCATCCGCGACGCCCAGCCAGGCGTGAGCGAAAGCAGTCGATTTGTCATGTTTCCAATCGTGGTAATTATAGAAGCGTTCCATTCGCTTTGATTAACTTCGACTGACAAGAGGTGGGTTTTGGATTGATCGTTTGCTTTCCGTTTTAAGTTGATACACCTCTTATAAGCACACGTACTGTTTCGTTGGAATGAAAACAGCAATTACGTAGTATCTCTTCTACTTAGGTTAAAAATTTACACATTATCATCAGCCCATGACGCTCCCACTGCTGGGATACAGGCCTTCTATCAGAGAGAGAGAGAGAGAGAGAGAGAGAGGCAGAGGCAGGAAGAGAGATAGAGAGTATTGGCCATCGGTATCCATACTATAATAAATGAGAAGGTGGGTTTGTCCTTCTTTCACGCAGCAACGAAGCAATGGATCGATGTGATTTTTTTGCATAGATATAGTTTATGGACCGGAGAGCAACATAGGCCTACTTCTTATTCCGGAAAAATGCACGGTTCCTGTGGGAACGTGGATGAAACCGCGGGCAGAAGCTAGTATTACATAACTTGAGCCCGCAGTGAGGCTTGGTGGATGTCATATGTTCTCGAATTTTGTAGCTCTTGAACATTTAGGTTTTCTTGTGATGTTTTCCTTCACCGTTTTAGGGCGAGCGTGGTAATGATCCGTATAAAATATATATTTGCTCACGTCGCACAAACTCTTTTGTAACAATATAACGGTACTAAAAGAAAACAAAAAATCCTCATACTAAGATGCCGTACCGCATCAAACGTATGCCATTAGAAAACAGTCGATAATCCTTAACTCTCATAAATGTTGGTACTTACAGCCCTGCCCTAAATAGTAAGCAAATATATGTGTAATATTTGCTATCCGCATGTACACTCACAGTCATCGTTCGACAATTTACGTCTATTTTCGGCCTCGCACTGCAATATTCAGATTCACGCGCTATCTACCGTGAATATTGCCTCCAGACCGCCGAGGAGTCGTGAGGCGTCGCCGAATCGCGTATTAACTCGGATATCCAACTACGCATTGGGATTAGATCAGATACAACTTATTCAATCTTATACAAACGAACATAGAGATTAAAACGCTGTAGAGAACATTTAAAGGTATATTCGTAATGTAGAAAATTTAAAATTGATTTTTTTTAAAACGAAATGAAAGTTAGTCCCAGGTTATAATGACACGGGATGAAATCTTGTAATGATAGTATTTAGAATTTGCTGTGAGGCAACTTTAAATAATTTCATAAAACTAATAAGCAACCTGTAAATTGTAAGTAGATTAGAAAAAAAAATGCTATGGAAACTCCGTTTGCTCTTTACTGGAGAATATCACTCTGAGATTCAACTTTCGAAGGAAAAACTTTCGTGAGGATTTTTTCTAAAATATCGGATATTGTACCCATAAAAATAACCTGTTTGACAATGAATTTGACACAATTATTGACAATGATTAAGTGTGACGATATATTTCACATCACTACAGTCACGGTCACGCTGCGTAACGGCGGTAATAGGCGCATGATCGATGACTGCACTGAGTGAAACGACTTGTTGACAACTCGATTCCAAGTATTCGAATAAGTGCAACAACCCTATTACTAACGCATGCCAACACTAATAGTAAGTTAGTAAATACTTCAAGAACAGTTAAGTTAGACTTAATTTAGTGACAGAATAATAAAAATAAACAGTATGTAAAATAGTAGATCGCTTAGCTGTGCACAATAATCGCTTGTAAACTCTTTTTTACGTAAGTCTTGTAAATTCTATCAATATTAATTTATAAATAACAAAGATATTTCATTTCAAACTTATTTTTAGAGGTAAGTAACTTTTACATTTTTTTTTGATCACAACAAGATTATCGGTAATATGATGAATAATGACAAACTATATTTTTTTCAGGGCCAGGAGGCTCATCTGATTTTGCTAAAAAAACCTTTTAAGCGAAGTTATTTAGCTGCTGTATACCCCTTAATAACGTACCTAATATAATTTTGAAGTTCTATAGCCTAACAACTTCACAAATGGAATTTCCCTGGAATAAAGGGATAAAGGAATAAATAGGTAGTCTATAGAATTGTAATGCGTTCAGGAATTCCCATTATGAGGAAACATTCCCGTCTGGGAGGAATTCTATTTTTTCTTTCTCTTTCTAATTGTTCTAAATGCTTTTGTCTGTTTTTTTCTTTTAGGGCAGACCGGGAGTAAAAATAAAGGGTTAATAATTAAGTTCATTGATTGCTTTAGAAGCGACGATGGGTTAGTGGTAATAAGGTCGACCGCCGATCCGTACTGAGATACTGCTTTTCCCAGTACATTACACGTTCCTTTGGGAATTTTCAGAAACCGTAGTCATCAGCTAGTCTACATTTTTAACCGACTTCCAAAAAATGGAGAAGGTTCTCAATTCGGTGGGTATTTTTTTATATATGTTTGTTACGTCATTTATTAACCGATTTGATTTTTTTTATTTGATAGGATATACTTTCAGCTTGGTCCCATAGAAATTTCATCAAAATTGGTTTAGTAGTTTGTCACTGTAATCGGTTGGTCGCTTTTTGAAATAATTTCACTCGTTGGCGGGTTTTTTCGGGGCCTTAATAATACGAATTCAGCGGATGGAGTGGGATGGAGCAAATAGGCTTTAGATAAAACGATTCGGGTTCCTCCGTTGTAGCAGCAGGTTAGAGCGGAAATATAGGTACCTTTTACCTAATAATTCCGTTTATTGAGGTACGTACGAATAGGAAAATCTTTTTTTTACCGGAAAAGTTTTAAGGTTAAATTCTGGAAGAAACGGAAAAACAAAAGTAAAAAATAGGTCAATTGATTAAGCATCCCAATTGGTTTTATTATTCCGTATAGATAAACCTCTCCGTTTTGGGGACTTACTTCAAAACTTAAATAAATCATCAATAGGTATAGCAGGGAGAGAATTACTGGAGTTTATTTTTTTTGAAGCACCGTGCTGTTTGTCTGACGACCTATACAGCGTCACCGAACGTAGTTATTACTGGAGTCCCCATCTGGATCTTCTTTTGTTATCCGCAAACGATGTCATAAATGAAAATCGATGTCGAAGTTTAAAATAGTTTAAATAGAGAACAATCAAATATGAGAGTGAATAGGCGCCTACATCAAAAATGCACTATATCGACAAACAAAGCACATGTACTCACAGTGTGCTAGATAAACTGAAATTGAAGCAATCAAACAGAAACGCCGTACCTGTATTCCCTTTGGCACTATCCCAAAGCCCTATAGGTACGACTACGTTCCGGCAGGTAATCTCGACACGTTGTCCCGGGTAGGAAATTGATTCGAAACCGATTCCATTCCCTGCCTATCGCTCGATGGTTTGATTGAATAACTGCCTGTACTGGCGAGCTTAAAATACATACAAAGGCGAGGAGAATAATTTACAACGAAAATATTTTAAAGATGAAAGAAAGGAAGAAGAATCATTTATTCGGCACTCTCACAACAAGGTAAATAGAACATAAGGATAACATGGCAAAATAACACAGTTAACAACGACACAATAATATACAAAAATGACACGATACAAAATTGTAAAGAAAATCTATACAGTGATGATATGAAGCTACGATAGTGAGTTGAGGTAGTGAGTGAGTCCGCTTACGACACTGTGTTTGAGCTTTCTGTGAAAAACTCGTAATGCATCAACAATGTGGTGATAAGGCTTCTTCTAGAGCTCGCCTGGTCTACTACCTATCAATGGAAGACATTGGTGACACAGCGTTGGTCGAGTGTAACGTTTTCAGGATTCATGTAGCTACTGAATGTGAATTTGTTTATTCCACCATAACTTTTAAATACCTACCAGATTTGGATTTATGGGGTGTCGTTAGAATCAGTAGTACATCATCCCGAGTGAGACTAGCAAGAGCGAGGACCGGACCGCCCTGAGTTTTCACATGTGAACCGATTCTGTTGAAACTTGGCACACAAAATCGAAAATCGACAGTTTATTTTCACAAAGTTTTTCTGTAAGATAAATATATATCTTAAATGATAAAAATATTAAGGTCTTGTTAATATTATAGTGACCAAATTCGCGCTAGTCTTTCTGCTACTTGGACTGCTATTTGGTCATTGTATAATAATTGTTATATTAAACATTTGCATGCTTTTATAGCAAAAAACATGTGTACTATAATATAGAGTCACAAAACATCTATTTGACCATTGTATGTAAAAATACCGTGTTTTTTCTGCAAATAAATGATTTGATTTGATTTGATTTACAAAAACTGTACTTATATCTACAATTTTTGTAAGTCTTTACTTAGAACTTACCTTGGCCTTATTCCCACAGAAATAAAATAAAGCAGCATTTCGCCAGAGGTTATTGTAAGAATTTTTACGTGTATTAATATTGTAATCTTAGAATAAATACTTATAGTAGCACAGTTTCGAAAGGAATGCTCTCGTTGTAATCTTCGTTTAGTTGTGTGGGAGATGTAACACTGTACTGGTTTGTTATTTTGATGTTTAAATGCAGCTGTCAGTTCCACGCCTTTACTAAAAATAAATAATAAAATAACAAAAGTTACATAAAAAAACACGACTGCCCTAGCCAATGTCACTCGAGATTTCTAACGTTACCCAGTACATCCAAATCTGTTCAATGTTCAGGCATTTACAAGTTATGCTGGAATAAAGAAACTCACATACGTGCACCCTAAACAAATATACGCTCCTTTTTGTGCATTCGTGTAAATTCGTCGCGTGACGAGAGTTGCATACAAAATGTCATAACATACAAGTTCTTAATATTTTATTTGCGTTGCAGATTTTGGATTCGGTAATTGGATGTGGATCACCAAATAATAGATGTACCTTGGCGTCAAACGTTACCAATTCGCTTATGTATTTTCGGCTTCACAATAATGTATTGGCGCGCAATTTCTCTTTCTATTCGTATGTATTCTAACATTATAATAAACATGACCTAGTGATTCTTTCAAACGTTCACTCACGACTTTAACTATACATATTAGGATAAGGTTAACTTTCACATCGATTGGATATCTAAACGATAGGCGATTATTGAACATTGCTCTGTAATTGTCTCTAACTGACCCTCAATAATAAGCAATAATGACTAATTACTAGTATAATGTCTAGAGTTATTACTGTGACCCGAAATTCTATAATTGAGATCGTGATTCTGGGGTCAGATTTTTGGGTTTTATGTACGATTGACATTTATGTGTGCCCCAATGAAATTGCAGTTTGCTATCAAAAATGTAATCAAACAACAATTATGGTTCTGATGATGAAGAATGTATATAAGTACCTTGATTTCGATAGGAATAAATTCAAAGCGATGATTTTTCGAAACCTACGAAGCTTATGGCTTTGATAAATGTGCCGCGAAATGCCATAGAACCATGCATGGTAATTGGGTATGTGGCTGGCTACCATCCTCAATTTGAAAATTTCACTTAGCACCGTTTGACTACATGACGGTAAAACGCCAACCTGCCAACAAAAGAGGGTGGTTGTGTCTTACCCGTCGCTTCTCATTCGATATTATGGTTTTATCTTATACATGGACATCTTAGAGAGGAGAGCGCCTCGGTACACTAAAAGCTCTACAATAGAGTGCCTTCAGATTTCTGACGGCTAAACTAGAGGAAGGAGACGCCGCCAGTTTTCATTTAGAAGATGTTGTGGACCGTGATATAATTTTACAACCTATTTTATACTTTGACTTGAGATTTTAAGACCGGCATAAAATGTCATCCATTAACTCTTGAAAGCAGTAGGTAATAATTTTAGATTGCAAGCAAAGATATATTTTGAACTTACCACAACTATTGGTCGGTTGTATTTTATTGCAAATTTAAAGCACCTCCATACACGAACAGTTCTATCTTCAGTTTCACCCAAAGAACTGGTCTGTGGTTTCCTGGTTGGATAAAAATCGTTGCGTATGATGTGGGTAATATAGCCCGAAGGCAGCCGGACAGATCGAAGAGATAGAGAGATCGAGTATAGGAGTCTATAGGTTCAATGGTTTGTGATTGCATTACAATCTATAACGCACGGCCTACAAACTCGTATAAAAAACGCTTTAAAATTCCCAGAATAACTTTGATCTAGCTTAATTTCTGTGAACCTCTACCACCAGAACGAATCATTACCATCGACTATCATTGCCATAACACCGATACCGGCAAAAAGTCAATCTCAATACCAAACCTTGAACTTAAACAACCTTAGACAACATTATTATTTTCCACCAAGTTAAACCCACCACCTTTCACAAGAAAATAGGCTTTATGACGTTGTAATAAAGTTTGTAATAAATGCAGGATAGTCGTGTTTTGTAGTTCAGTGGCTTTAAGAACGGGTATGGTGAGAACGAGGGTTCCGTCACGCAATATCGCATTGTTGTTGATGGAGATTTTTTTACGGAAATGCTTGTTTTATGCTGGTATATTGGTTTAGATTGCTCGGTCTATGTAGTTTTTGCTGAGCGTGTTATATTGAGAGTCGTTAAACAATGTGTTATGCTTTGTTGGTGTATCTTTTTAATTGCTGGTACTTATGCATTTTGTAGTGCTTGTGTTTTGTGTATGAAATGGGCTCGGCTTAGAATTTAAATGCTGAATCTCAGATGGATTACGTGGAGTGATAGAAATATTAGAAATCCAGACGTTCCAAATCCAATGTTCCAACTCATCGTTAGTGGCCGATACGAAGACCTATTTCGCACTCGGTTTGTAGTACTCAAGACACAGAATGACCGAAAAATGGAGCGATGGCGCGCTCCAAATGGTGCCCACGGTGTGTACGTCTGTGGACAGGAATAACTAATTGGAAAACACTGTTGGGAAAATAAGTTTTTACTAGGTGGCACGACAACTCTTCTGCGAGTGTCCGTCTGGATTGGTACCACCGCTTTGCTCGTGCAAAGCAGTAATGAGCCGGCATGCTGTGTTCAGGTTTGATGAGCAGAGTAGCCAGTGAAATTTATACTGGGCTTATGAGACTTAATACCTAATGTCTCAGGGTAACGAGCACACTGGAGTGCTGTGCAGGCCTTTGTGTTTCAAAGTTCTGAGAGGCACTGTAGGTAATTGTTATGCGCTGGCGTTATTTACACCATTAGGAAAACGACCAGCTCGTCTCGCTGTCAAATATTATAAAAAAAAGTACCTCGGTTCTGATCATGCCATACACGTGCCGATTCCTACCACCCACAAACTACGAACTCACGTTACAGCCAGTAAGTTATTGACACCTCTTGCTTTTTCCAACTACGAGTAATGTTACTAATGCGAAAAACAACAAACCAGTTAATAAATAATTCTCTGAAACATTCTGAATCGGAAAACAAATTTTACTTTACAAACAATGTTGATACTTCCTTTATCTCGAGTCTTTGAGATTCATTGTCATTCAAGTGTATTTATCCATTTTCACTGTTTGCGTAACAAATGGATTGGGGCACGTCTTTGATATTTATTGTTCTAGTGTCTCGGGGTTTACTTACTGCTGTATGTGACGATAATTTTTTCAATCTTGATAAGTTGTTGTTCAGTCACTATCTAAAAAGAAAGAAAGAAAATAAATTTCTTTAAGGACATCATTTTGATAAAATACAAACGACAAAAAGTAAAATATAAAACAAAACCGTAAGTTGCGTGATGCCATGACTCAGGATGCAATTAAGGTCCAAAGACCTTATTTTCATTCGGGACCCATAGTCACATCTCGCCTATATATACCTACACACCTCAAACTAAATGCTAACTACCTACCACTTTCAAATTGAAAAGCAGTTACCGAGATCCACCACAGTAGACATTGAAATTACTGTGCTTACGTCTCTGGGTAACGGGCGCACAGTGCCGCGTATTGTATTCCATAATTCTATGTGGCTATTATTATTTTTGGTCTTTTGTCTACCATCAATTTAACCATAAAGTCTCGTTACCTATAGTTTCAGAAAAAAAAAGAATTTGAGTTTACCTTGGGTATTATATGCTGGTGACTTGGTGAGGGAATATCCCTTATCAAGAAGCCCTTTAATGATTATCGTTACATGATAAAAAATCAAATTGAAAACAATAAGTTATCCATTTAAAATAATCCCGTTTTCATCAGATAGATTACCTCTAATACCTATTTAACATAATTCCCGTTTAGAGACATTATTCAAATATATTGGCGGAACCCCTCTAAATCAATTCCCAAAATTGTACCTCGTAGCTCAAGATATTGAGGTAGCTTGTAATATTGAGATATCTCCCGATCCTTAATTTATTTCTTCTATTATTTGTGTGGGAGGACCCTTGACCTTAGATCTGTATGGAATAATTGGATGGTGCTTCTTTTAGGTTGAAGCCTATACTTAAAGTTGTGGTAGGTATTGGAGTGATTTTGAAGCGATGATGCTGTCATCGTAGCTTCAAAAACTCTCCAATACTCCAGTTGTAATGAGGTCCCGCCGAGGACTGTCTTGTGCAAAGTAAAATCGTGAAGCAACCAAAACATAGTGTTATAGTTATTTTCTAATGTTCGCTTGATATTTGTCGTCAAGTACATCGATTGTGTATTCCACTGGGTGTTGCTGCGTGATAAAAAAAATGTTCTTTTATTTAGTAGTAAATAATTATTACAAAAAATAAATGGATATGCATAAAGCCAGATGCAGTATTTTTTTTTACTATTGGATAGCAAGACTAACGCCGACCCATAACAATCGGGGTATTGACTGACTTTGGGAAAGTGTTTAAAACGATACGTATGGGCCTAATATAACCCAACATATTTAAATTTACTGTTTAAAACAACTAATATTTTAATTATCATGTATTTTAAATGCCGTTTTAAATTTCGCTCCAAAACGCCAATACTGGTCACGTGGTCGATGTGACGTCACGATTCCTGGCACAGATAACTATATTCACAGAAATCACTCTAAAATACTAGGCAGAAAGAGCAATATACTCGTTCCGATTGAGAAAGTGACGTCACGCGCGTTTTATGTCACGTGACTTCGGAGTGATGTGATTACATTTTGATTATTAAATTAAAATTGTATTCCTTAAAAATAAACAAAAATATTGTGTTATGTAAATGTGGTGTGTAAAAAACTACCGTTTCGCGGCAAAATTATATTTTTATTTGAATACAGTCAACATCCCAATTGCAGTGGCACCCAGAACTTTAAACACGAGACTTGATCGACACTGCAGTGCGTTATCCTGTAATGTCATTAGATCAGTAATTTCACTGACTACTTTGCTCTTCAAACCGGAACACAGTAATGCTTGCACATTACTGCTTGGCGCCGATTACACGAACAAAACGGTCAATACATATTTGAGAATGCGTCAAAGAACTCAACACAATTTGCTATTGGTGTGGACACGGGTGATCACGGCAGAACAGGTTCGAATATTTTTTTTTTATTTTTATTTTTTATGTTATTTGGTAACTAGACGAGCTGGTCGTTTGCCTGATGGTAAGCATAACGCCGGCCCATAACAATTGCAGTGCCACCCAGAACTTTGAAACACAAAGGCCTGCGCGGCATTGCAGTGCGCTCGTTACCCTGAGACGTTAGGTATTAAGTCTCATAAGCCCAGTAATTTCACTGGATACTCTGCTCATCAAACCGGAACACAGTAATGCTTGCACACTACTGCTTGGCGGCAGACTTCACGAGCAAAGCGGTGGTAACAACCCAGACGGACACTCGCAGAAGAGTTAGTCCTCCCACTAACTATATAAATATAAATATAAATCCCTCTCCGTATAATTCTTATCTCTCGGTTTTATTCCTGAGAGAGCGAAAGATTTGCTTTTTAATTTAGGAGTAGATACGATAGGAGATAATAAATGAAGTGGATTTAGTAATTAACGTAATAATATTGCTTAAAAGCTTAGAGAGCTCATTGTGAAAAAAATTACTTTTTCATTTTAATACGTACTTCTAAACAGAATACTGTTTTAAACCTTTACAGTTATTCACTAATTCCTGCATTAGAGTGGTCACTGAAGCAATTTCCGTGATTGTGATGCTAGCAACAGTGTAGTGCAATACCGGGCTCTCATTATTCAACAGTAAACACGGCTCTTTATAATTCATTAATAGTTTTCTCTTTGGCCAACGTCATCACTCTCGCAGAAGAGTTAGTCCTAACGATGTTCATAACTCTTAGATGCGTGTTAGGCGAGTATTACGACTTTAGAGACTAGTTCTTTACAACATGCAGGGAAATAGTTATATAGAAAACAAAGGAGTATCTAGATGCCACGTGTTTGCCAATTTCAATACAACAATAGCTTTAGTTAAGCACAGTGTTGACACGTCCTGATAAATATTATCTGACGAATAAAGAAAATCAATAAAAAAACACATTTTTCCAATAAGTACTCAGTATCTGGATACTGAGTTAGTCTAGATGTTCTAGAACATTTTTTATAGGAAACCAATTATAGCTAGGTGATTACTACACTAGTATTTTTTTAAAAGTTAAATTATATGAGTCATAAATAAAAAAGCGACCAACCATCACATACTTAATTGTGTATGTGATAAATATTATGATAGACCATGATCCCGCAAAACCCTGACAAGGAAACAGGGAACAGACGCTGCCCCGAATCGAAGTCGCAGAATCGCGCAGTATCAGAAATCACCTCTATAAAAGATACGTCCATCGGCCTATTAACTACAGCATGGGGCATACTAGTTCTGTAATCTATACAAATAAATAAAATTGAAGTGTCTGTTTGTAATATCAAAATAACAGCTTTTTACTAAATGCATATGAAAGTATATACGGAACCTATAACAAAAGAACCATTTTTTAAATTTTTGTCTGTCTGTCTGTCTGTTTGTACCGGGTAGTCTCCGAAATGGCTGGACCGATTTTGACGGGACTTTCACTGGTAGATAACTGATTTTACAAGGAGTAACTTAGGCTACCATAATTTTAGAAAAAGAATTAGAGTTCTGAGCAAAAAAATAAAAATCATGAAATCCAATATCTCCACGCGGGTGAAACCGCGGGCAGCAGCTAGTTATTTATAATTCCCAGGAAGCTATTATCTTTGGGTTGCAAGCTTAGATTAACTGAAAATTAAAAAAAAAACGCTTTCATGCTAAGATTAATTACTGGGCTTGGGTCGTCTCCGAATTGACAACCTTACATCTTGACAAAGCGATTTTTGTAGCCATTTTATGTGCTAATTCTGATTTATCAGAAAGTGGAGAAACAGACTCTACTTTACCCGATTTTACTTTAACCGATACCTATCCTTGATTACAGGTCGTGTCGGGGCCGCCGGTTACCATGGCAACCGGGAGTGAAACAAACCCCTGAAATAAGCGGTGAGTACATACATACTAAATTCCATATTATTACAAATACTATTACTTTCCTGGGGAATAAATAGGGAATAAGCAGCAACATTCTCCTGAGTCCCAGGATATTCCTTTAGCCGGCCATTGGGGCACCCACGGGAAGAGATGAGATGGCACTATGCTTAGTAGGAACCACAGCTTATGAATCGTGTATAATGGCCGTAATTTTTGTTCTAAGCAGTGCTGAAGAAACAAAAATAACAAAATAACCATGTTAAATTTTTGGGTTATTCCTGTTTGTCCATCTGATCTGTCCCTCAGGGGGACCAACACGAAGAAAAAGTTCGATTTGTCCCCATGTTACCGATGCTCACTTGGGTTAAATATTGCAAAGAATATATAGTTTGTCCCCCTTATTCTTCCAGTTTGTCCCCCAGGGGAACAAACAGGAAGAAAAAGTTCGATTTGTCCCCCTGTTACCGATGAGGGGACTTGCGTTAAATATTACAATGAAGATATATATACAATACAGTCTTATTTTTTATCTAAGATAATTAATTCGCTAGCGTATCTCAAGCGAGAGAAAACCGAATGTAGATACTCCATTGTCGATTTGAAATTTAAATGCGCTCTTTATTATGCCTTTGTAAAAGATTTGGTGAAACAAGTGGAATTTAGGTTTAATGACGATCGTTACAGATGTGGTGTCTTGATTTATTTTTTACAATTCGTGTTTAGTTCTATGTATGCGCTGAGGGGCGAGTTTTAATTCTATGCGGTGAGACAGGTAGCAGAAAGGGCAGAGAGAGCTGTGTTTGGAATTCGCTTATATATCTATCGGTGAAAAGAAGTTAGTGGATTTGGCATGAAACCAAAGTGAGAGATGTAGTTGAAGTAATCACATGATGGAAGCTGATCGTACACGATCCGCTTTCAGTGACAATTTTCAATGCGTCACTGCACTTATCACCCTCAGACATCACTGGTGTGTCGTGACAACCCTAGACTTTTATAACGCCAAATGTGGGTAGTTGGTAACAACGGTCACATTTTATTGATTCTGACAGTGCATTCTTCAGTCTTCTCGTGACCAACAACGACGTGATGCAATCAATACGACTTGATCGAAACGTCGAAGTAAATAAAAACCTTTGTTTTTATCGCGATTAAGTCCCGTTCAGACATCACTTCTCATGTCATTCGCTTTGTTGTAACAATTCGCACTGGAGTGTGAAATTACTAATCACATAAGATAAGCGCCAATGTCTCAGATGCTCAGGCTGAAGAGTGCGTTTGTGTTGCATAGATTTTAATTGACCAATCACTTGTTCTTAAAATATTCTAGTAAGCTCCATACATATTCTGGCCAGCGTAATTATTTACTATTTATTTTCATACCTACCTTAGTTTTTACTCGCGACAAAATTTCCCTGCATGCTTTACGACAAACATCCTATAAGTTAGAAGAAATCTATCTATTGGTGCTCTGTAGAGAAATAATCATAAACCAAGTAAAGTATAGAGATCCTAATAACCATCAAGTTCGTAATATCGCCAACTTAGTAACAAGTTTATTAATAACGAAGTCTATTAATTCTACTTTTAGTTGGAAGTGACCCACTCAATGAAAACAAATGGTTCTTAATGAAAACATATTGCGTAGGAAAGCCTTCGTTCTGAAATAGAGATGGGTATGTTCGCGATTTAAACGACACGGGTCCGGGTGTACGTCCAGCTCAGACCTGCAGGCAGGTCCCGTGTCCGCCGGACACGTATCCTCGCGGCCGGACTAGACGGATCGTATGAAATCTAGCGAGGAGTGATGTAGCTTCTGTCTAAAGTACTTTGCTTTTCCCACTGCCAAATTCTATCCCCGTGATTCCTACTCCCGCCAGCTCCATAACGCGTTTCTTTTCGTATTCATATCTCTATCTGTCGGTACTAGTAACAAATGATACAGGTCCGGCTAGCACTTGAATGTTACTACCAGTTTTGGAATTGATACGGGTCCGTGCCTATATCCATCCGGAGCCGCACGTCTTTATTCCGAAACAATGGGGGCCGCGGCCCGACACGTCCTAGCTATGCTGCCTACACCTGAGTCAACAAAATAACTACGTATGTACGCCACCTTTCAGTAGTAATACTACCTGTGCGGTTGTAAACACCGGCTCTGTTGTTATCCTATATATTCACTGACGTAGGAATTGCAATTTTGCCGATATAATGGCGGCCATCGGCCTACTCAGCCATTATCCTGGCTGAGTAGGCCGGCGATTCGACACCAAACACCTTTGCTTGGCTAAGCACCAGCGACCAGCTACCTTCCTCAGGTTGAACATCTGTTGCCAAGCCCTTTCCATGACTAGAGGACTCGAGGGTCAGTGATGACTTTATTAGTAGGGCAGAGAAAAACCTACTTTACTTACGCCAGAAAGTAAACAAAGTCAAATGCACTCTCAGAGACTCATCTCAATAATCCTCACCTGGAAATCCCATGACCTAAAAACTAAATCCGCGAACTAAGCGGAACTCTAGCGACGGAGAAATCTCTACCTCGTGTCAAAGGCTTCACCGCCCTTTCAATTTCCACCCTTACACCTTCCGACATAAAGATGAAAGTTGCCGTGTAAAGAAAAGTGTTTCGGTGAACAAAAAAGTAATCTTTCTAATTTATGAGCCGGTGAAAAGCAATTAGGGCTGAAGTACATCATTCGCGAAGCGGTAGCGATGCCTAAGCAGGTAGATTGTAAAGACTGCAATTTTAAAGAAGTTTTGACCGGCTTATATGTAATATAGCCATAGTTTAGTGGTAGGACATTTTCCAGTGCCGCGCATGGCTCTTAACTTATTGTCTGTTGATTTGACTCAACGAGAACCAATACAAATGAATTCTATTGTATCTGGGATAGAGTCGGAGTCCTCATCCCGTTGCAGTTGAATTATTTCGGTCTCCTTCGTCTGTAGCGTAATATAAAAGAGGGCGAAAGAGACAAGAGTATGAGTTTACAACGTTTGAAGCTCAGATGAGAAATTAACTAGACAGATATTTATATGAACTCTCTATTTGCTCCCGAGGCTTCGCGCTTTGCACGCAGGTTTAATACCAACTTCCCAACGGAGCCGGAAGTAATTTATTTTCACTATATTTTCCCCTCTTAATTTGCTGGTTTCAGTGTGATATAGCCCTAAAACTCTTAAAAGCCTTTAAGGACGTCCCATAAATAAGCCTCTGTCGTAATAGACAGGGCTGAGACACCCGTGGCAGCCTTAATGTTAGGATTTAGGGCCAGCTGCGCTTTTGAATTTATATTGGCAGGTAATTTCACTACAAAGGTTTGACGGGTGTCCATATTTAACAGCCGGGGACGTTATAATATTGGAGTTCAGTTATTGGAAACATTATTACAGTGTACGCGATAGATCAATGCCGCAAAAGGTTTGAATGGGACATCGACGCGATACGCGAAAAAAGTGTATTTGTCAACTACGGCTTATTCTGTGCCTATGTATTATCAATGTTACACAAAACGTTTCTAGAACGTTACACAAACATCCGACAATGGTATGTGGTAACTCTATAGCGGACTGCTCGACCACGAGACCGCAGCGCAACCCAGTTCCCAGCCAGGTAATTATTGTTCGGAATCATAGGTCGGACTCATGTTTTATGATTCAATGTTATGCATACCTGCGTAATACATTTTGTTCTGAATTCAACCAGAAATAAAGCATTGGTTTTTTTTCACAATAAGTACTCGTGCCATACCCAAAGAAGAAAAAAACTAGTTTTAGACGTCACGTCATGCTTTATGACAACCTCAAGCCAACGTCAAGCTTTACTTGAGAATTTTGGCGGGAACGAAAAAATGTAAGAACTGCTAGCGATCTTGTTCAATTTTCGAAAATTAGTGATTTCTTACTTTTGTAAAATAAAGTGTTGTTTTCCATTAATTTATTTTTAAATAATTGCTAAGTAATAAAACACTCTACTTTTGTGGTAGACTACATAAACTATTACCTCTGTACGAAATATGTCCAAACCGATGTAGATCTATATGCGACCACTGACCTAGTTCTCAACAGGTGACCGCTCTATTCGTTGTTGTGTTCGATACGCAGCCGTTGATGGGAATCGATGCTGCGGCCGTTGGGTCTACAATTAATAGTATATGGAGGTGTGAATAAATGATATCTCACGAATAATCTTAGACCCTGTCTCTCATCGACGCCAGATGTCCAGTAAATCAGGATATCCGAGGACTATCCGAACACCCGGTCTCCGAGTGTTGCAGGTACATTATACAAATGTACCTACAACACCCAGACACGGATCTATTCTAATAATTATATGCTTTTTAAGGCGTATAGATTCACTTAAAAGGTTTTTTTAGCAAAATCAGATGTGCTTCGGGCACTGGAAGAATTAGTGCTCAAGTGCTAACCCCATCTAGTACCTAATAAAAAACCAATCAAGTTTCGATAGACTGTAAAACTAAAATGTTCAATTTCGTATCTAATTCTCTCCAGTTCGTTAAGCCCTTTCAATTCCGAGCCATCTAAAGCCTGAGCCTTTACATTTTCTCCGTGATCACTTCCTGTTTTTCCTGCCAAGTGACGTCATCAATCACTCATGGAATAAGGGTTCCTTGAAGGAGGCCAGTTACGTCTATGTTATTAGAAATTTGGGACGTGGCTTGGAAATTTATCTTTCATTGTTACATTTATTATCAGCATCTTACGCTCCCACTGATGGCCGTTATGGCCTTCTCTTTCTGAGAGTATGGGCCATAATCCACCATGCAGGCCCAGTGTGGCTTGGTGAAACCGTGGGCATAAGTTAGTTATAGATATAGTTGACAGGCTGCACTTGACTTGAGAGCCCATCTTGATATGTCCTTTGATCACGTCATCTCAATCAAAAGGGATGTAGTCAAAAGTTAGATTATACACATATCATAGAAAAACTAGACAATTTTTCTCGTTTCATTTTTGGAGTCATGTAGGTACGCGTCTAAAATTATTTTAATTTTAATTTATACAATAAAAGTCTTTTGTGGAAATAGGTTTTTTATTAAGTCTACCACAACTTCCAATTTAAAAATTGAATCCTTAGAACCGGCGATAGTAAGCTGCACTGTCTATAGGAAAAATAATGTTCCTTTATTGGAAAACTTTAATCAAAGTCTTTCGTTTCCATTTTATTGCTCTAGGTATAAGAAAAGAGTGGAATTGCAAATGCCCTTTTTTCCCGTGCACTGTGCACTATAAAGTATCTGTGCTGAAACTTTTTTCCATGGAAACAAAAGTTTAATTCAATGACTGGCGCTTCACTACTGCTAGTCATTTGCAGGTAGTTTTTGATGATTTGTTCGTGTTCAAATAAAGGAGAATTTTCTCAATAGAAACTTCTCCTTTTTTTGACCTAGGTCTGTATTTTTCTTTGAAGCGGTGTTACTTGATTTATGGACCAAAGGATTTCTCCGCAAATTGTCAACCGATTAATGATTCTTTTTTATGAGTAGGGTATATCTCAAGGAAACATAATGAAAGCATACCACACCTAAGGATGGAAAATAGGGAATGAAATTTGGATATTTTCGACGAATTTACGTACCGCTTTTTTAAAAGCAATTAGTTACTATTTACCGGTCTTACCACAAACAAATTAAACACACCCTATACCTGTGTTAAACAGCGTTTGACTCCTAAACATGCCTTAGTCACGTGTTTAAATATGAGCAACCACAAATCTTGATTTAAGTAGTGTTTAACCATTGTCTAACTCCATACTGTTGTGACATTTCTAATTATATTAGACACATCTTTAGACACTGTCTAGCTAAACAGGCGTGTAAAAATTGTTTTTGTGGTAACACGGTATAGGTTTCGATTTGACCACTATTTTACCCAATCGTAATACCTAAGTTAAAGTATTGGAGACAATCTGGGATGATAGGTTTTCAATTTGAGGGTACCTATTCAGGCGAATACAGGGACTATTATATTTTGATGGGTAGGAAATCCTACCACCATATATGCCATACCATACTATCACTATGTTTTCGTTCACCTAAAGTTCAAGGTCATACAATTTTAACCACAAGCCATCTTTTCTCTATAATACAAAAAAAAGTTCTATCATCAGCTGGAAGACGACCACTGCTGAACAAAGGCCGAGAACGCCACTCTGAGTGGTTCCTTCCTTCTCGCACTCAAAGTAACACCTTTTTATTTTTTAACGCTTCTGGTGATCTTAATGCCTATAAACAAAGTAATTGAAGACGACCCTGACGACAATTTGAAATCAGGATACATCTGGTATTAAAAAACATCCTTACTAAACTCGATAATTACTGGTAGGTACGTAATCCAAAGATGTTAAGAATGAAATGCAATGACTCATACGACCTTTAAACGAGGACTGTCACTGTCGCTATATACTCCCCTCAACCTTGTATAGTACTATAGGGTAATGGTATCCGTCCCTCTCGCTCCCCTAGGAAGTGCGGTCCTCTATCCTTATCTGCAGCATCCGTATCGATCCGGGGAACGACCTTGACCCTGGCCTAGGAGGCGACCTTGCGCCGGGACTGGGGCTTGCATCGGAAGTTTCCTTGTGATTGTTGGGGTCATTATGCTGTGAATGTAGAAGATGCGATTCTACCTTATAGTATGGGTAATTAGCGAATAGTATTAAAGAATTATATGTTTTAAAGCGTCGCTAGCTTGGTCGTAGTGAAGTCCTGAGTTTTTTTATACCTAGCTTATTGGCTTGCGTTTGACTGCCATCTCACGATGTGGTCGAGGATGAGCACTCTTGCCCAGACGATACCTGTTCAATCGTGTCTTGAAGACTCCCAGATTCAAGTGTTCGGGAAAAACAGACGCCGGCAAAGACTGTTTGATAACGATCGCTTGGTGGTAAGCAGAACGACGGCCCACATTGTAGTGCCACTCAGAACTTTGAAACACAAACGCCTGCGCGGCACTGCAGTGCGCTTGTATACAGTAATTTCACTGGCTACACTGCTCATCAAACCGGAATACAGTAATGCTTGTACATTACTATTTGGCGGCAGACTTCATGAGCTGCAAAGCGGTGGTACCAACCCAGATCTAGTAAAATCTGGATATGTCGAGGATTCGGATGCATTAAGCTTACTTTTGGAAAACGTCGTTATCCAACCAATAGCAAGCAATAGCGCTTACACTTTCAAGATGAAAATATATCGTAAAGCACGTAATAGTGTGTTACGGCAGCGCTAAGAGCCTAGATTTAGTGTATTACATATAATTATTACTAGCTTCTGCCCGCTGTTTTCACCCGTGTTCCCACAGGAACCGTGCATTTTTCCTGGATAAAAAGTATCCTATGTTACTCTCCGGTCCATAAACTATATCTATGCTAAAAATCACGTCGATCCGTTGCTCCGTTACTGCGTGAAAGAAGGACAAACCAACAAACACAATTTCGCATGTATAATGTTAGTAGGATAGGATTATTTTGTAGGTCTGTGTAAACATCAGTGTGGTTTTAGGGCAATCGCAAATATAATAATTGAGGTAACGTTAATGAGGTAATTTAGGTTTGGTGTTTGTTATGTGGTATATTTGTTAGTGGGAGGACTAACTCTTCTGCGAGTGTCCGTCTGGGTTGTTACCACCGCTTTGCTCGTGAAGTCTGCCGCCAAGCAGTAGTGTGCAAGCATTACTGTGTTCCGGTTTGATGAGCAGAGTATCCAGTGAAATTACTGGGCTTATGAGACTTAATACCTAATGTCTCAGGGTAACGAGCGCACTGCAGTGCCGCGCAGGCCTTTGTGTTTCAAAGTTCTGGGTGGCACTGCAATCGTCATGGGTCGGCGTTATGCTTACCATCAGGCAAACGACCAGCTCGTCTCGTTACCTAATAACATAAAAAAAAAAAAAAAAAATATATTTTGTGGTGTGTAGGTATATTGTCTCTGTCTTTGTTACGTTTCATAGCGTGACCAGACACAATAACTTATTTATGTCTGGTTAACACCGACCATCTATCTATCGTTAATTACGACATGATTCCAGACCAATATATTTTATTGTTTTATTTTTAGTTTTATCTGTAGTTCTAGATAGTTTATTTAGCATTTGATTACTGTCTCACCTGATCCACAGAATAAGTAATAGTTGTTTTATACTATTGGATAACGGGACGGTCTGGTCATTTACCTGATGGTAAGTATAACGCCGGCCCATAACAATTTCAGTGCCACTCAGAACATTGAAACACAAAGGCTTGCGCGGCACTATAGTGCCCTCGTTACCTACACTCATAAGCCCAGTAATTTCCATATTATTATATTCCCTATTACCATGCTTTGGTTGTGTTGTAAGTATGGAATTGTTACT
This sequence comes from Crocallis elinguaria, assembly GCA_907269065.1. NCBI lineage: Eukaryota > Metazoa > Arthropoda > Insecta > Lepidoptera > Geometridae > Crocallis > Crocallis elinguaria. Next base: position 11,126,592 of record OU026076.1, on the reverse strand, counting down.
GTCCGGTGGGTATTGGTGGGTATTGTAGTCAGAAGTAAGCAGGCTACTCTATAAAAAAGTTTTTCCGGAAAAATATATTTTTCCAAACAATCTTTTATAAAATACGTAATTGATAATGTGTATTGGTCACCTACCGGCTTCATCATCAGGACCCTGGACATCATCTAGGATCAGAGTACTTGTAAAGAAAAAGCAAATGAACCCAAACGATGGGGCCCAACTTGATGGGGGTACGTTGTTTCGTTACAGAGTTCCTATGGCCGCCTTCCGGCTCCGAAAAAGAGTCATACGATTTACAAGTATGTAAAATTTCGCCTCTTTCGAACATAGGGAAGTGGGTCAAATTTAGCTTGCAAGATTAAACATACATAAGACAACAAACATAACATTGTAAGTTACATAAAATCTTGTAATAAAATCCACTTCAGTGGACGATGAGCTTTCCTCTTGATTTAGTAAACTCCATCCAGCAGGTAATACGTTTATTTTATAGCTGCTTTTATCAGGATCGAAGAATGAAGGCCTCGTAATATCGGTACGATAAGGTCGCTCGTTCACTTTTATGTAAAACCCTTTATCTGTATGTATTGTTTTCTTCGTAATGCATTTTGCTGTTACTTGTACTTCATTATCGGCCTCTTACGCTCCCACTGCTGGGATACCGGCCTTCTCTCAGAGAGAGAGCTATGGGCCATAATCCACCAAGCGGGCCCAGTGCGGCTTAGTGGATGTCACATGTCCTCGATGTGGTTCTTGAACATGCGTGTTTCCTCACTATGTTTTCCTTCACCGTTTTAGAGCGGGTGTCAACAATCCGCACATAACTTGATATCAGTCATTGGTGCGGGCCGAGTAGAGATTCGAACTATGGTGCGTCAGATTGAAAGTCGCACAAGTTCCCGCTCGGACACACTTGCACTACTAGTACTTATCGATACAATAACCTTTAATTTTGTAATACTAAACTAACTAACTAACTAACGAGTACTAGAGCGTAGTTTAGGTTTACTAGGTGGTAGGGCTAAATCTTCTGCAAGTGTCCGTGTGGGTGGATACCACCGCTTTACTCGTGTAGCCTGCCCCCAAGCAGTAATGTGCAAGCATTACTGTGTTCCGGTTTGATGAGCAAAGTAGTTCGTGAAATTGCTGCGAGCGCATGCAGTGCCGCACAGGCCTTTGTGTTTCAAAGTTTTAGTGGTGCAATTGTTATGGCGTTATGCTGACCATCAGGCAAACAACCCGCTCGCCTCGTTACTCAATACTTAGTATAAAAATGCTTTCACCAAAACAAACGTCAGTACCAAAACTCTAATAATAAATACATCTGAAGATCCACCTATACAGGTAGCGCTCCCCCAGGCTACATTAATTAATTTATGAGCACATAGCTTTAGCTGAAGATGTAAGGCATCTGCGAGGATGGTCTCCGAGGCACGGCGCTCATAAATACTGCAATTCTATTATCGCACGCCGCTGGTCAGGTATTTAAGTGCCTTGGGTACTGGCGATACTGGCGTCAAGTACCTTTCCACCTTAGTTTTATGGTTATAAAACTGTGGTTACAAGTTACAACTACTCGTAGTTATGATGATAATATTAGTATTTTATTTAGTTATTTTAGTTTATATGTTGTTTACTTTTTCTGTTATTATAATAAAGACATGTTATGATGATGTATTTTAACGGGCTTCTGAAAAAGTGATGATTTTATTTTTGACACGGTTTAGGCATATGACAATTTCCTATCATTTTTTTTATATTATTTGGTAACGATACGAGCTGGTCGTTTGCCTGAAAGTAAGCATAACGCCGGCCCATAAGAATTGCAGTGCCACCCAGAACTTTGAAACACAAAGGCCTGCGCGGCACTGCAGTGCGCTCGTTACCCTGAGACATTAGGTAGTAAGCCTCATAAGCCCAGTAATTTCACTGGCTACTCTGCCCATCAAACCGGAACACAGTAATGCTTGCACACTACTGCTTGGCGGCAGACTTCACTCACAACGTGGTGGTACCAAACCAGACGGTCACTCGCAGAAGAGTTAGTCCTACAACTAACAGAACAATATTCTATTAACAAATATCTCTCATAACCATTGAAATTTCAATCATAATCTTGTACGCCAGGTAAGCACATAATAAGTTATAGGGGTATACCCAAAATAATCCGCTAAATACAGCTGTTAATTGAAACGGTTGTTCCGCTTAGGGGTGTTAATTAAATGTATAATGTTCTCATTAGCTTAGCAGCATTCAATTATGTTTCAGCGGAAAGATTGCGGTGTTGAAATACAGGATTATTATCTTTTAACGAGTGGTAAAGTACGTTTAATACTATTTGTGAGAAAAAGTTTGTACAAAAGTGAACGACGCTGAATATATCCGCGGTTAAACCTAGAAAATATGGGACACATTTTATCCATTACAAAAGCAATCCAATGCAAAATAGTTAGTTAACAATTTTATGTCTTAATTGGTTCAGGATCAAAATCAACAATTGAGCACGGATTGGGTCTGTTGGTGTCTTTGTAATTTATTATGTTCTGGTAAAGACAGCATTAGTTTTAGTCTGTGATTCGGGTAGAAGAATGTTGCAGAGGCCCGCTGTTAGAGTCATTTATTTTAAATTTCATAAGTGCTCCTTTGGGGCCTATTTAAATAAAGCATATCACTGTAAATCGCAATGAAATGTGGATAATTATGTATCACACGTACAAGCTTCGGCATGATAGTAAATACTTCACTTGACATAGACATTTTTTATAAGAGTATAATTATACTCTCGCTACTTACTTTACTGTCGCTGTTATACATCCAGTACACTAAACAATGATATCAATAATGACTACTATGTTTATGTAAATATTAGCTGCTGCTCGCGGTTTCACCCGCGCGGAGATAATGAATTTAATGGGTTTGATTATTTTTCGCGGAACCCTAATTCTTTTTCTAAAATAAAAGTAGCCTAAGTTACTCCTTATTTCATCAGATATCTGCCAGTGAAAGTCCCATCAAAATTGGTCCAGCCGTTCCGGAGATTACTGGGGACAAACAGACAGGCAGACAAAAAATTTAAAAATTGTGTTTTTGTTAAGGGTAAAACTTTCATATGCATTTAGCAAAAAGCTGTTATTTTGATATTATAAACAGACCCTTCAATTTTAATTATTTTTATAGATATAGATTCTGTACCCTTACGTTTTTTCCAAGGTTTAACCGGACTATAACAAGTTGCACAACATTTTAAAGATTAGTTATAACTTGTACACAGTGTTTCTAAGTTATATACAGTGTTTCTTAATTTTACACATTATTTATAAGTATTGTGTTGTGTTGTTGCAGGCGCTAAGGCGGATGTCGGGCGGCGGCGGCGCAGGGCTCATGTCGTGTGTGCGCGAGGGCTCGCTAGAGCCGCCCTACCGCCCGCCCGCGCCGCACTCGCACACACACAACCATGGTCAGTACCAGAGACAACGTAGTTAGTTTTAGGTACATATCTAGTTAGTTTTAGTACAAATAGGAAAGTTGCATAGCTGCGGGAGGCTTGCGCCCGGCCAGTCCGCGATATCAAAGTCTGTGTCGTTAGTCGGTACCAAAATAGTCGGTATCATTTGAACATCGTCAGTATCGATGTAAGCATGACCAATATCTGACCAGTTTTGATCTTTATTTGTTTTAGATATTTTTATACCACTTTGATCTATTTTCGATTGCCAGTTGCAGATGTTAAATTCCGCAGTAGCCTTTATCCTTGAACGGGTGCAGAGTGTCGTACGTTATTATGATAACTTAAAATACAAAGCTATACTAAGAATTAAATCAAGAAGCAAGTCAGAAAGCTAACGTCTGCATGAGCAGCAAGCCGTTACAAGATTTTTTTTTATCAGTTTTAAAAGATACTACAATGACAAGGTTTAACAAGTACGTCTTGGAGGGTAACATTTCATATAATGCTCTATCTAGAAGTTATTCTATCAGAGTTCGATCAATGTTTGCACTCTCCTCAACACCCTTCTCGTATATTTTCCAGGCGAAGGCCGCACGGGGAGATTCTTCCGCGGCCTCCGGCGCATGTTCAAGCGACGCGGCAGCGGCACCCGAGCTGATGCCTCGCCTGATCCCAAGAGCAGTTCCACGAGCGAGCTGCTGGACGCCGAGAGACATGCTAGGAGAAAGTAAGGCCTGGTTACATTATTCCATTACGTTTTATGTGCTTCTTTTTACAACGAAATTGCGAGCTTGTTGCTGGTCCGTAAACGTAATGCCTGTACCTAACAATAGCAGTTCCACTCTAAAAATTAACAACAAAGTCCCTAAGACTTGCGCAATGCCCAGTATTTGGAACGACTACGCTAGAATGGGAGCAAATTTGAGATTTAACTGAATCAGAGAATAGATAGTAGTACAAACTTAACTCACCTGATGGAAGGTGGAAACATGGCATTTGTTTGTGTTGTGTAGATTAATATAAGGGCTCCAACTGCAGCGATGTGGCGACAGATTTTCAGTTTAAGGATGTTTAGCTACTGATAGCCAAGCGAGTTGTTTTTTTATGCTATTTGATTACGAGACGAGCTTGTCGTTCGCCTGATGGTAAGCATAACGCCGGCCCATAACATTGCAGTGCTGTATACTCAGAACTTTGAAACACAAAGCCTGCGTGGCACTGCAGTGCGATCGTTACCCTGAGACATTAGGTATTAAGTCTCATAAGCCCAGTAATTTCACCAGCTTGCTCATCAAACCGAAACACAGTAATGCTTGCACATTACTGCTTGGCGGCAGACTTTACGAGCACAGCGGTGGTACCAACCCAGACGGACACTCGTAGAAGAGTTAGTTCTACCATCTAGTACTTTACCTTCACCGCAAGCTGACGCTAATTGTACGATTCGAACCGTTGGCCTGCCATGCATATCAGAGTCGACTTCATCACCACTCTTCCATCATTTCAAAATATACCTGCCTAATTTGTTTTCCACAGAGAGAGCGTATACGGCAGCGGGCTGTCGGTGTCGCACGACTCGGTGTTCACAGGCGAGCGCTCGGGCGACGAGTCGAGCGACGAGCGCGGCACTCCGGCGCACGGGCTCGGCCACGTCGCCTCTTCCCACCGGGTAAGTCCCGCTGGCTTCCCTCCATGAATTCGAAAATAGTCGTTTAGGTACTTTTATTCCGGAAAACCGCGCCGGCCGGGGACCGTAATCGTAATCTAAGGCCGTAAGGGGGTCTAAGTATTCGCGCATTTAGTTATCAGATTGGCGCAAGCAACCCAAAGTAAATCTTGGTCTCCGATAGGTACTAGATAACGCCACTGTAAAATTTTACTTAAAAAACAAGAATATTTTTTAAAACACTGAAAAGGCGTAGATAATTACTACCAATATTAATTGTAAAATTACAAATAACAACAATAATTCAGTACACTAAATCTAATGAGAAATCGGGTAAGCTCTGAACGAAATCCCAGATTCCAACTAGACAGAATTAAAGCTAAAAATACCTATTCTCCGCTCAAATATCTGTATTTTCCTATAAAGGATCATTGATAGCTCATTACTTTCATAAAGATTACTAGGGTACTGTTATATGCTTCAATAAAGGCTTTTTTGATATCTATAGTACCTATACCTAAACAATAAACCCTTACTTTGCATAGGTCCTTTGTTACAACGCAACGCCAGATTAAACAAGCCATAATGTCTTCTTACCTTTCAATCAAATCTGTGTAATCCCCTTTGATATCAGGTTCTCTAGGAATTATCATAATACATACAAGTAGAAAGGACATAATCAAAGTAATTATATGTTATAGGATATGTATTCGTAAGGTGCGTTCACACAATGAAATTACGGCATATGCAGACCGTAGACGCTTATGCAAACGTGCGTTTGCTTGTCAGAATAACAGCGTTTTTGCATCAAGCGTGGATTTCTAGTACCTCATAATCGACGCTTGATGCAAAAGCGTTGTTATTCTGACAAGCAAACGCACGTTTGCATAAGTGTCCACGGTCTGCATTACGGAACCCACGGGGAGACATCTCTACAATAGTAACATCCTATCGGTTGTTACTATTGTATTATTACCCGGGACCACACGTCCACAAGGCAGTTATCGTGATGATATTTGTAGTAGTCGATAAATCCTGAACCGACGAGGTAATGACATCAGCTCGTAAGCCGATGTGACACGCGTAACGAGTCATAAGCCTGTTTGTCGTTAAAACGATTTGTGCCGTCTTATGGAGAGGTTTTATGTAACTTTGGTTTCGTCGATACCTTGAAAATGTTTCCTGTTTATCTTTCAATATTGTTAAACAAGATATTACTTATAGAATATAATTCAGCTTTAGCGTAAAAAGCTAACCGTGTTTCCACCAACCATTACGTTAGTAACATTAGATTAGAACCAACTAACAAACTTGTATTTTTTTGGTTTCTCCTTCTTTTACGCAGTAACGGAGGAACAGAATGAGGTAGTTTTTTTGCATGGAGATAGTTTATGGACCGGAGAGTAACATCCGTTAGTTTTCATCCCGGGAAAATGCACGGTTCCTGTGGGGATCCCCACGTGAAGGAAATCACAGATATTATTCTTTTATTGAAGTATTTTTGCAGGTAAGTTTTTATCAGCCTAAGTAGCATACAAAGACACTTCCTTTAGTTTTAATATAACAGTATCGGGCTTATGGAGACAATAGACCTCTATCTAAAGGTCGTCTTTGTTCGGAAACGGAAGCGATAGCATAACTGCTTTTACAAAGGAAATTTAGAATTTCGTTTAGTACAAACTGTACTGAAGCAATTTTATCAAGTTAAGCAATTAAATATGTATATAGATGATTCACCTACGCCAACTACCTATATAATTGTATACTACTAGCTTCTGCCCGCGGTTTTCACCCGCTTCCCACAGGAACCATGCATTTTTCCGGGATACAAGTAGCATATGTTACTCTCCGGTACTAAACTATATCTATGACAAAAATCATGTCGATCCGTTGCTCCGTTACTGCGTGTAAGAAGGACAAACCAACAAATCAACAAACACACTTTCGCATTTATAATATTAGTAGGGATTCACCATTACATACTTTTAGACTTCAGTTGTAGCTTTTGGGTTGTCTGGAAGAGATCGGTATGATAAGATCACCCATTGAGACACTTAGTTTTTAAGATTTTAGATTTGTAGTTCAATTTTCTTTGTACTGTTGTTTCAGTAAAGAGTTTATCCATATACTTTTCTATGACTAGCTTCCATCCGCGGCTTCGCTATATCTTTATAAATTGTAGCCTATGTGTTATTATGATGTATAAGCTATATTACTGTAAGGTTTAATCAAAATCTGTTGAATAGTTTTTGCGTGAAAGAGACACAAACATCCATCCTTGTGTTGTGGTTGGGCTTGATGGAAATCTAGTCCGAGCATGGAACCCGCTTCTACGACCTCTATTCAAAAAAATTGTTTCACAACCACTGCGTGCTCAGTGCAGACACCGCGGTAAATAAGCGGTGGTGCGCAAGTGATGTATGTAGCGTAAAGCGGAGCAGTCGTCGCTTTGAGCCAAGGGCACGGCTTCGAGACAGCACTATCTGGCCGTATTGCCGTTCTTGTCTATTTCGTGGTATTTGACGGTTTAGCATCAAGCCGCGCTTGAGCGTGTATTATATCGTAATCCGCACTTGATGAAAAAGTTTATTTTGACAGCAAAACGCATACTTGCATAAGCGTCTATGGTCTGCATAATTGATAGCAAATGATAACATGCCAAAAATAAAAAGAAACTGCCCGGTTGCCTATAAGAAATCTATTCACCTAACCCTATTACATCGCTAGCTGCCGGCAAGTGGATGACTCTCATAACCATAAGCGAAACGAATTTAAATACATCATGCTTGTTCAAAGAAATGCAAGTAAGTTGTAACGTTCAATTAGAAAGCCGCACTGGTCTAATGTCATCTTTATTGAATAAACTGTTGCGCAATGTTTGTATGAAACCTTCTCTGGCGTGATGATCTTTGGGTAAAAGCGTATTTGGAGATTGAAAGATAAACAATCATTACTAGTAGATTATTTATGCTAGCATTTTCAGCAACTAAATATTTTTTAAAATTTCTAATGCACGCCTGGCTATGCTGGCATTTTCGGTAAGTTAAATTTTTATCGACATGTCTAGTGCATGCCTAGCTATGCTAGCATTTTCGGCAAGCTAAATATTTATCGAAATTTTTAATGCACGCCTGGTTATGCTAGCATTTTTAGCAGGCTAAATATTTATCAAAATTTGTAATATACGCCTGACTATGCTAGCATTTTTAGCAGGCTAAATATTTATCAAAATTTCTAATGCATCCTGGCTACACTAGCATTTTTCTCAGGCTACATATTTTATAAATTTCTAGTGGACGCCTGGCTAGCTACCAACCTCAACTTGAAAATGTGTCACCAAGTGATGACGTTTTCCAAGATGGTTCTAAAGCTACGTTAGAAGTGACTGAAGTGCAGATGCCAGAACACATCCATAGTTGCTTGGCGACAGTTTTACATCCTAATGCACACCGTAGACGCTTATGCAAACGTGCGTTTGCTTGTCAGAATAACAACGCTTTTGCATCAAGCGCGGATTTCGAGTATCGCGTAATCGACGCTTGATGCAAAAGCGTTGTTACTTTGACAAGCAAACGCACGTTTGCATGAGCGTCTACGGTCTGCATAAGGGTAGCTACCCTTAACCACAGCAATGAAACTACTAAAAATATCCTACCACAATGCTATAGTTGCAGCACGACATTATTTTTCACTGAAAGCTCACGCTCATGTTAGGATTCGAACGATACGTACGGATAAACATATTTTCTTTCTTCTTCTTGCGGGGCCTCGCCACTACTGAAGGTTGGCTATCAGCTCGGCATAATCATCTCTATTTCTTGCCACGCGCCACAGGTGTTCTACGCTGGCGATGCCGTTCCATTCTCTAATATTACTTAGTTTTTACTTACTTTACTTTCGTTTATAAAACATTAATTCCACTTTTCCAATCAGGTGGCAGCTGTACAACACGACTTATCAATTATGCAACTACTTTATATATCAATGCATTCTCCATTCATTTTTTACATTTCACAAAGGAAGCTCTTTAGACAGCTTTGAGTCATCACGCTGACTCACGAAGGATACTGGCAGACAGCATAAACACCGCTGTTCTGCCTTAACTCTAATTGAATCGTCTATTTGTGTAACTTTGTTGGATATGAACCTTGGAATAATTATGAATAGAAAGACAATTCTGACGCCGCAATTTTAGTTTAGTCGATTGCGTGAGGTGCACTGGTGCATGTCATATTATCTAATTAGATTCGCTAATTTACAAATTTAGATTTATTTTTAACTAGCTTCTGTCAGCAGTTTCACTCGCATTCCCACAGGAACTGAGAATTTTTCCGGGATAAGAAGTAGCGTATGTGACTCCGGTTCATAAACTACATATATCTACGCCAAAATTCACGTCAATCCGTTGCTCCGTTGCTGCGTGAAAGAAGGACAAACCAACTGACCAACAAACATACAAACACGCTTTCGCATTTATATTTGTAACACATGCTGTTAATAATTTATGAATCGATGTTCATGAAATGCAGTTGTTATCGACAAAACATTTTTGTAAACGCTTTGCTAAAAACATCGATGGTTATGGATCACAATGTAATGGCTGTATCCGAGTGCAGCAAACTGCACCAACATGGATAGTATGCATCAGGAATTAGGTTTCTATTCACGTATTTATTCTAAGATACGAGCTCACAAGCACTCGACTGTCTGACGTTGCTGAAATTAAAATTGTAATCTGCAGTCTGAGCTTTGTATGAACGTGAGGATGAAACTAAAATTAAGAATGTAATGGAAATAATAAATCTAGATTTGTAATTTAAATTCATATATTGCGTTCCCAGTACTATCTGCTAAACGTTTTTAATTTAGAAGTACATGTACCTACTCATACGTATAGTACTCGTTTATTTAACAAACCAAAATTACTCAAGAATTTTTACTTTAAAAAGTTACTATAAAAGACATAAGTACGAGTATAGGACGGGCTCTCGGCTAACTTCACTCATAAAAGTACGGTCGACAAAATAATGTGAATAAGATTAATGTGGGAAATTCTATATAATGTCTAATGTCCTAAGTTCTATCTATACTATAACGCGCGACGCTGGACAACGAAAAACAGGACATCATTTCACTTGTTGTAAATCAGACCGTAGACGCTTATGCAGACGTGGATTTGCTTGTCAGAATAACAACGCTTTTGCATCAAGCGTGGATTTCGAGTATCTCGTAATCGACGCTTGATGCAAAAGCGTTGTTATTTTGACAAGCAAACGCACGTTTTCATAAGCGTCTACGGTCTGCAATAGCATTTAAATTTCGACGTCACTTGTCTTGTGTTATCCGTCCCAATTTCTTTCTGCGCGTGCAGCGCAATAGTTTCCAAATTCAAATCTCTACATAAACCTATCAACATAAATACGCTATTAAAATACAAATAACAATTGAATACATAATCATTATGTCAGTCACAATCTAAATTTAACCTTTCAATGTGACCAATTTATTAATTTACTAGCTTCTGCCCGCGGTTTTCACCTGCGTTCCCAGAGGAACTGTGCATTTTCCGGGATAAAAAGTAGCCAGTGTTACTCTACGATCCATAAACTATATCTATGCCAAAAATCACGTCGATCCGTTGCTCCGTTCCGGCGTGAACGAAGGACAAACCAACAAACATAGTTTCGCATTTATAAGTTAAGGATTTTATGTTAACCTTTTCTTTAGTGGCTGAATAAATGAATGTCCGATGTGCATATGAATTTGCATAATCATGCAGACTTATTAATTTAATGTCATCCATGTTTATTGAATTGGATGCACCAAGGCTTGGATGTGATTAATTTCTTGATTACATCCGCATTTACTATTTTAGTTTTTATTCTAGATATAAGGTTGCTTGCATAATTATAAATAAATATTCAAATTCATAATGCTTTATTCATATAGGCCCCAAGGGAGCACTCATGAAGGTTCAAATAAATGACTCTAACGGCGGGTCTTAACTCTAATATTAAAAATATAAATTCTTAATTTCTTTTTTTCTCAACGTGTTTTATTTTAGCGTGTTTTAACTGCTACCCGCGTGGGTATAGCTGATTCCTCCAGGAACCGTTCCTTATTCCGGTCCGAAAAAAGTAGGTAGCCTGCTCCGCCCTCCTGCCAAGAAACTGCACTATGCAAAGAAATCATGTCGATTCATTGCTCTATTGCTGCGTGAAAGGACAAACCAATAAACATACAATATAAGTATTGATTTATCCTTTTATTGTGTGGTGTTGTTCACTTCACTCATCAACTTAAATAATTAATAATTGAATTTTAGAAAAATGCTAACCTCAGGACAGCGTTTCACACCCAAACAACTCTAAAAAGTAAAACATTTCGTCTCTGCTTGTTATGGGGCCATAAATTACCGCTGTCTTTTTAACGATTGTAGTTTAGATTACCCATTTCTTCATCGATTCATGTATATATCTAGCGCAACGGATTTACCGTTGCGCTACGACTATCCATGTATACCTGAATAAAACTCCCCCTTTACCCTATCCTATCCAGTTCGGTAAACTAATAAATAAAAGCAGTTAGACTTCTTCAAGATCCGAACAGAAATTGAATTATTATAAAGCCTACCAATATTAATTACCTTACCTTCTAGTATTACGAATCGAACATCAGACTAACACAATTGTATAGACGTAACCCTTGGAAACTTGGTGAAGCCGCTGAATTAAGCCAGCCCGGTTAAAACAGGTCTTAGGTCTTAGGTGTACTGACGGGCGTAGTTCTCATGTGCTATTTTAAAATAAATCTAAATCTGAGAGAATGCTGCTGCTGAATGCTTCTCATCGAAATCTGTACTACAACGTAGTACTTACTATAAGTACATATTATAATAGCGTGAGCTCTAACGTAGCTAGCAAAACCGATATTGGTGTTAAATATCCGTACGTTGGACAGCGACATAAAGTATAACAGTGCGTTGGACAGTAGAGTTGGCCCCGTGCATTGTATATATAAAAATACGCGTAGGAGCGCTTTTGTCTTGCGTTTTCGTAATTGACACTTTTTGTCCAGTGATTTAATTTTTTCCTTTTTTATCATCCAGATTTTAATAGTCTCATTTTCAATAGTAGCTGCTTCAGATAAATTTGCCTACTCCGATACAAGCTGGCTTACTTCGTTGTCTTCATAGCGCCCCGTCGCATTGCTGTGTCCATCTGCGCCTATGGCGTACATTTACCGGTTCGGATTCTCACGCGAAATTCAATAATCCAGCTAGGAACTACGACAGGCATTTGGGCCGTAGCGGTTCTGCTCTCGTGGGCGCTAGTGATGTGACGTTCACATGTATTGTGTCTTGCATTGTATGTATTATATATGATACGTTTATGATGATGGCTGATGACGACTTTGACCTGACTATGCAAAGCGAGCCCCGGTTTCGATCTACGGAGCTTTGTGGGGTGACACAAAGTTTGTTCTCTGGTCTTGAAGTTTGTGGTGTATGTGTAAGCGTTATTTGCTTATTTTTTAATGAATAATGCTTATAGCGTAGCTCCTCGACTCTATGTCAGTTCTATGGGAAACCGCTATGTGGTATTCTTTGAAAAGCATGCGTTCTATATTATTCATAATATTTGAGAATGTATGATGTATCTATTTTTTTTGTTGGCCATAAACGCTGCGCGTTGCCAAGGTATTTTAAAAGTACATTAAATTTTATGTTATTTTCTCGTGTCATAGAATTCGAAATTCGAAATTGCCAATATAACTTAGAATTAGGTTTTTCGTATTCACGTAAGGTTACTGTGTAATAGATAACTGTTGGAAATTAGGTACTTAGTACTATTAAATTAAAAGTAGATGCAGCGGGGTTTGAAAACCGGTGCCGAGGAGTAAATAGTTTTTTTAAATATTTTAATGGGCATATATCTATCTATAATTTAAATCCAGTTTAATTGTCTATGTCTATCTTTCATCAAATACCTAAGTTACTTAGATCTTGCCTTGAAAATCGAATTAATCGAAAAGTATTCAGCTCAACAATGGTTATCGACAAAGGTTCTGTACGGTCTACCAATTTATTCAACCATAATAATTTGGTTCCGGTTATAACCTTACTAGTTCAGTAGTGTAGTTTATGCGTAATGTGGTTCGAAGTAGTGGTTACCTCTCGTGAATATTAAAAACCACTTGTTGTTCCGCTCGTTATGGCAAGAAAGCTAATGAATTTGGAAGTACTTATGTTATGGCTTTTCACCTTAATGATAATTCAAAGTATGGTTCAGACTTCACAGAATCGAGAAATTTTAGTTATGCTAACAAAAGCTAAAATTTACATGGCCCACTTCAAATGGGACGCTCTGACCCGTTTATAAAAAACAATACATAAACGCCGGAGAAATAAAAAATTAAAAAAAAAACAAAAGAAGGTGGATCGAATCGTAAACCTTTTGGGAACTTAACAATTTATTTTTTTAACTAAAATAAATAGAGACGTTTTGAGGAAAAACAACATTTAACGTATGATTCAGATCATAATAAAATAATTCTCTTCAGTTGCCTTCTACGGCTTGTAAATAATATATTTCAATCGAAGATAGATCACCGCCCGTATCTTGAAAATACGACTACAGCCGTTGAAGTTAAATAGAAAACATCTTCATCACTTACAATGTTGTTCTATACCATAAACAAGCTACATTATCACGAAAGCTCCGCAAAAGTGCACGTTGTAACCAACCGGCACCAACCGGCGCGAGATTACGTCACTATCTCGCCCAGACTGGTCCATCCTTAGTGCGAACCGTTTCGCGACCGCGTGTGCCAGTGTTTCACTTTTTATTTTATTTTTCTCTGGTGAATCACGCGATCTCGACCGATCACTAGTCTCGTGTAAGCCGTACTCTATGGTGCTCCGATTTGAAAATATAACTATTTTGTGATGTGAATAGAAGTTTTTTTTTGTGAGTTGTCAATTTTTGGCGGGAAAGTTGCTAGTGATGTTTTCATTTCAAGGTTCAATAATTGTAATGTTTTGGTGAACTTGAAAGTTGTTGTGGATATGTTGGCACTTCTTCAAATAAGGCAATAAGGCTGTGGGCTGGATTCTGACTCATCTGATCAATAACTGGTTGTGTGTTTGACATTGGATCGTCTGGTTTTTAACGTCACTGAAATTTTGAATTACGAACGAGGCACGAGCAACGTTTCGTGTTTTATGTCAAACCTAAAACAAAAGTTATCATTTTAAAAAATTTAATATAACTTGTCATTATAGGTATTGCAGAAAAAATAAAAAAGGGAGAAAAGAAGAGAAAATGCTTTTTTGACTCGAGTACTTAGCTAGATACGAAACTGATATTACAAAAAAATCTTATTTTTCATAACTTTGAAAAGCAATCTATTATTATTCTTATTATCAAAATGACTAATTAACTCAGAAATACAATAACAAAACAGGAAAACTGAATGCTCGAACGACGGAAATACACACTCAATACACAATCATAACATAACAAAATCGAACAAGACAATCTTAATCTCTATGTGAAGATCTAAGCAAAAACAAAAGAACTACTTAGCCAAATCTCTTTTTTACTGTTAAATCGATCTTTTATAGAAACATAAAATGAATTGTAGAGTTTGGATCTCTACTATTTCGTTGTCGAGATTTAAAATATATAAGTAAATCAGATTTTTTTTAAGTATTATCAACATATACCTATGATAATATTAATATTTGGCCGTATGATCATACGCGGCTAAGAATAGTACTAAACACACCTCATCGCTTCCTTTTTGGGTGCAGTAAGAGCTGACTAAAGGGATATTCAGGGAATTGGCAGCAGTATTCTATAGAATCACTGCGATAACCAAGACGCCTGCCAAGCGTGGTGTAGGCATTATGCCGAAATACCCCCTTCATGAGGGATGCTGATGTTCAGTAGTGAGCGTATTTCGGCTGACTATGATGATGAATATACCTGTTCATTTATTTCCAAAGGAGAGAGCCAGTCAGACGGTGGGCTGTAAAAAAATATCAAATTCTAAAAAAGCAGTAGATATGTTTGTAAAGACGTACTGCGCCATGTAAAAAGGGACAAGGGCAAGAAGAAGACAGAGAGGAGGTTATTTTTTTACGTATTGTAGACTTCGTTAGATTCTATTATGTTAATACCTACCTACTATCAAGAACTAACTACTAACTACATCCTCCTCTTAATACTTAATTGGTGCTGTAATCTCCTGGCCACCTTCATCAGGATCCTGGACATCATCTAGGATCAGAGTACTTGTAAAGACAAATTAAACGAATCCGAACTCGATGGGATTACGTCCTTTCGTTACAGAGTTCCTGTGACCAGCTCTGTGACATCATTATATTGCATTATCATCCGATTTACATAATGTATCATATGTAAAATTTCGGCTCAATCGAACACCGGGAAGTAAGTCAAATTTAGCTTGCAAGATTTGGCTCAAACAAACATATTTACAAACATTGCAAGTTAAATAAAAGGTTGTAATTATACATGCAACTCTCCATTTTATGAAATTGGGGACTCATTCCCGGCCGGGGGCATGTTAAGTTTGCTCTCGGGTCTTGGTTGTAGTGTTGTGTATCGGTGTGTGTTTATGCACACACCATGCATCAAAGGGAATCCTAGTGCAGGGGTGCGAGTGTACGTTTTGTGTTTATTCCTCGATTTTGTACCAAAACTCTACTTAGGTTGTTTTTATTTGATAGCGAGACGAGGTGGTCGTTTGCCTGATGGTAAGCATAACGCCGGTCCGTAACAATTGCAGTGCCACTCAGAACTTTGAAACACAAAGTCCTGCGCGGCACTGCAGTGCGCCCGCTACCCTGAGACTTTAGGTATTAAGTCTCATAAGCTCAGTAATTTCACTGGCTACTCTGCTCATCAAACCGGTACACAGTAATTCTCGCACATACTGCTTGGCGGCTGACTTAGGTAAGCACATAAATGCCAATAGTATTGAAGCCATGTAGTAACGGTTATTTTAGTGCCACAAGTGGGCGTCACGTGGGTAGATCAAGGTTTAAGTACGTTTTTATACTGCTTTCTGCATTAAATGTTTTTTTTTGTTTTTTGTTGTTTTTGTAGTGAAGGTTTTGTTTGTTTAGCGTCTTTGAGCACTAACTGATATAATCTTCGAATGTAACTTATTCATTACAACTACGAAAACAACTTTTTTAAATTGATTTTGTGCCGTATCCCTTGATTAAGGGGCAGAATACGGCGCGGCGCTATCTCGCTCGCGCATCTTAACATTTTTCAAGGTAAATAATCACTCAATATAATTATGGAAAATCGCATTCGGTGAAGTTGCTGGCAATAACATTACAAAGGTAAAGCAAAAGTATCATTTTGATCCGATCAGGTTTTCATACATGAAAATGGGCAAAACATAAAATCCCATTTTTAGGTTAGATGGCTTTTTGTAATTCTTTCATGCAAAACCTGAATGGATTTTGATGAACCTTTAACAATAAATATAGCTTATATGCCTACATTAGAATAACACGTAGATTATAATTTATAAATATTTCTACCACGCGGGAGAAGCCACAGGCAGAAGCTATTTACCTATACGGAAAGATTTATGTTTTCCTACATAATATGTCACTATTCGATAATATTTATATATCAGGAAAATGTATAACATTCTCGCTAGCTCTTTACTTTTATATTTATTTCTGTTGTAATATATTATTAAAATAATTTTGTTGTTACGAATAAAATTTACAATTCTAATGAAGAGGTAATATAATCTTTTGTTATTTCATATTGCACAATAGAGTAGAAAGTTTCGGTAAATTATTAAAATGTATGTTTTAAAGTTTTAGAGCTTATACTTATTAGCGTTAGCATATTTAAAAACTTCCTATTTAGTACATAACAATAGTTTAAAAAAAAAACAAATATTATTATCGTCGTATGTCGAAATGTGTCAAATACATACCTATAGCTACTTATCCACAGTTGATCAATGAAGCATGAACAAAAAGGAATAATAAGATAAAGATAATATATTTTTCCCGCTATTTTCATCGTCATTTCAGGCCAATCACACACGAGTAATCTGATATAAATAAAAAAAAGATTACAACCGACCAATCAAATCACTGTATAGCTTAGCATTGCGTAAAATCTCTTATTAGGTCACGGGTTATAAAAGTATGACATTGGCATTAAACGTTTTTATGGCTTGCTGAAGTGTTACGGTTTATCCGTGGAGAGGTGTTTCGTTCTATACTTTGCGTTAGTCGTAGTGACGCTTTTTATTGCACTGAATGACGTTAAAAAATCGTTACACAGAGAAGGCTGCGAGGCAATTGAGAACCACCCTCTCCGAATTGTTTAGGGACTTAACTAGTAGGTTTTTACAAAATACTTGTTATTATTAAGGCACAAACGGTTTACAAAAAACTTAAGATATTATTTAGAACTAAAAACATACCACACCAGTCAAGCTGCTATTCATAGATTCATTATATAGATTTATTATTTAATAAAACGGTACTCAAACATCTCACACTCAAACACTTGCAAAATAAGAATTTTTAAACTAATATAACTCTGTGTATATATCTTGGTATGTGCTGAGAGCACGTACCAAAATTGCTGATGTCAATGGACAGAATGTCTTACTAATTACCTACTACAATATAAAACCTAAATAATAATTGTGTCTATAGGTCATTGTAGGCATGTAGATAACCCAAATGTTCTAGCCCACTACCAGCTACTAGCTCGGTGCATTACCTTCTTGATTTGCAAAGCTTATTCTTTGAGCTAAATAATTACCAGGATTTTACTTAGGTACTGATTGTCTGAAATGTTTGAAGCACTGTCGAAACTATCGGAATGTGGTACGAAAAACTTTGAAAGAAAATAGCTTTTTTAAATTATGTTATATGGTAACGAGACGAGCTGTTCGTTTGCCTGATTGTAAGCATAACGCCAGCCCATAACAATTGCAGTGCCACCCAAAACTTTGAAACAAAAAGGCCTGCGCGCACTGCAGTGCGCTCGTTACCCTGAGACATTAGGTATTAAGTCTCATAAGCCCAGTAATTTCACTGGCTACTCTGCTCATCAAAATCAAATGGTAATTCAAGAAATCAAGACGAGGCATGTCATGTTAGTTTACAGTAACACATATTGTCTACATGTCTTAATGCCGAATATACTCTGACGTTAATCTTGAGCGTGAAATCAGGCATATTTCTCGCGATCAACACAAAACCTCAAAAATGTAATATATCCGGCAATTAGTTATTTTTTTCGTGCCCGTCAATGTACGGCAAAGACGTTACATTTGTCTGCTCGTACCGTCGCGCTCGATGCCTCCACTTTCCAAAATTCTCGTCTGCGTAAACTATACAGCAACAATTAGCTGTTAGCCTGTTACCATACCTACAGTATTTTTGTGCTCTCTATTCTCGTAGCCCGTGTCTAACGATATTTTTTTTTTAATTTTTTTTTGTTAGTTTTTTGCAAAATTGTGTGGCCCCTTAAATCTTTGAAAAAATTGAACTGTCAAAGTTTACACTAATTACTTTTTTTCTTTGGCTTCGTACGGCTTGTGCTTTCAGCCAGCGCCAATATTTCAATATTTCAAACGAACTTTTGTGAATAATATTGTCTAATTATTGTGTATTTTTTTTCGAGTTACTTTCAAAGTGTTTTTTCTTCGGTTTCGAATTGTGCGAAAATGCAACGAAAAACGAAGCGATCTTTCCGAGATGCTCTACGAAATATTTGGACTTTAGCGTGGCTCGTCGCGACAAAAGTGTTTTTGGTGAATATTATGATTTCTACTTTGTTTTTAATTACTTGCTTTTAAGAAAGTCACACCAATAAAATAAGCTTGCGTGTAAAGCCGTTTAAAAAGGCTGGTATAATAGTTGGGCGAAGTTTTTCAAAAATATTTCTTGATTTATATTCCAGACCAGTTATAAAAGTCCAACATTAATTGCAATTTAAAACGGCACGAATTGTTTCGATAATGCTCTTTACAAAAACGGAAACTGACTTCCAACGCTTTATTTTTGGAATCAATCGTCATATCATAACCAATGTTCAATGAGATCATCTCACGAAGTATATTTTATACACCATTTCAAATAAACAAATTTATGCATAGAATCCGAAACTGAAACATTTAAGAACGATATAAATCTTGTCTTGAAAAGCTTGTTTGTTGTTTAAATAAACCAAAGTTAATCTTAAGTTTTACTGTGATGTGAGACGGTCGCCCTCTTCAATAAGACTCTTAAAAAACTTTTCCGACACCCAACACTTTGAAACACAAAGGCCTGCGAGGCACTGCAGTGCGCTCATTACTTACCCTGAGACATAAGGTTTTAAAACTCGTTAGCCCAGTAATTTCACTGACTACTTTGCTCATTAGACCGGAACACAGTAATGCTTGCAAGATATTGCTTGGCGGCAGACTAAAGCAAAGCGGTGATACCCAGACGGACACTCGCAGAAGAGTTAGTTCTACCATCTGTTTGTGCCTACTTTCCCGGTAAGACTACTGTGACCCGTGGAAGGGCAGCTGAGATGGCACCACAGTGGTCGTATCAACTTACAATCGTGCTTGTTATAAAATATATCGTGACTGTGTGTTACGTTACGTAGTATTTTGTTATCGTGAAAGTGAAATTCGACGATATCATAAGGAAGAACGCCGTATCAGTGGACGCAAGGTATAAGCTTGGAGCGAAGAAATTCAAGTTATATCCATACCTAGCGCAGCGTCCAAGTGAAACTATAATATTGCTGTCAAGATTATTAAATATATTTTAAAATGTTAACCGACGCTAGCGGGATTTGAACGTAAATATATGTACAATGTACTCGAACATCTCAAAAAATTTCGCTGCAAACAGGATAACAAAACGAAATCTGTCGCCATTTCATTGATACTGTAACGTATCACAATGGAGTAGGCAATCGCTACAAAGCGAGGTCCGGTAGATGGAGCTACGGCTTGTAAGCCGTTAGAAGTCAACATCTCAAGAATTTCGGAGTCAACATCGATCTCACCCATAGCCTAGCTGGTTAAGGCATCTTGTCTAGATAACCAGAAGATGCAGGATCGAATCCTGCTGGCGCAGCGAAATTTTTGAGATGGAATATTTACATTGCTGTCAACGCTTTCAATTCCTTAGTCAGACGCCTGTTTATTAGCAATGCAAACTAGGATTTTAAATGACAAATTCCTGCGTAACATTGTAGCTAAATACAGACTAAATCCAACTCACTACACACACTAAAAAAGGGTATCACCGCTTTGCTCGTGTAGTCTGCCGGTAAGCAGTAATCTGCAAACATTACTGTGTTCCGCCTATTGTCTCAGGGTAACAAGCGCACTGCAGTGCCACACATGCCTCTGTGTTTCAAAGTGGCGCTGCAACCGTTATGGACTGGCGTTACCTTCAGACAAGCGATCAGCTAATCTCGTTACCCAATAGTATAAATAATTCGTTAAGCAGCGTCACAATTCATAACTTTAATGTAATATTTTTACTGACCATAGAAATCGCTATAATCTTCCCACTTGCACAGTGTCTCAGAGAGGACACAATTACAGACGCGCTCCGGCATTCTGGTTCAGGTTTATACCGTTTTTATTTTTACGGTCGTTACGTCGTTACGTTGCGGGCGATTAAGTAACTACAAGCTTTCGCATTATGACAATACTTTATTTCTTTGATATCGTAGGCTTTTTTAGCTGTTACTTTACCTGATGATACACGGTAAGGTCGTAATGAGGCGATTTTAGAAGCTCAAACCGCCATATGAAATGGGCTGCATGGTCAAAATGTTTTTTATAAGATTCAATTTAGCACGTAAATTTTGATGCCATATTGTTATTATTGTGATAGCGAGTGTGTCCGGGCGAGAACTTGTGCGACTTTCAATCCGACGCACCGTAGTTCGAATCTCGACTCGGCCCGCACCAATGATATAATTCATTGGTGCGGTCAAGTTATGTGTGGATTATTGACACTCGCGCTAAAACGGTCGAGGACATGTGACATCCACCAAGCAGCACTGGGCCCGCGTGGTGGATTATGGGCCATACATCTCTCTTAGAGAGAAGGCCGGTATCCCAACAGTGGGAGCGTAGGACCCTGATGATGATTGTTTTTAATTGACCCTACAAAATTTCAATTGTAAGTATACATGGTGTAATTATTACATTATTATTATAGTAATTATATTATTAGTGATCGCTGTTATTATAACATTGATCACTTATCGAATAATT
This sequence comes from Crocallis elinguaria, assembly GCA_907269065.1. Lineage (NCBI taxonomy): Eukaryota > Metazoa > Arthropoda > Insecta > Lepidoptera > Geometridae > Crocallis > Crocallis elinguaria. The sequence continues at coordinate 11,105,164 of OU026076.1, read as the reverse complement.
ATAGGGCTAAGATGAAGGGTTAATATTTTTTTCCTACATTTTCAAGTGATAAACAATTAAATTAAATTAATCTTTTCGATCGATAAAATTCGATAAAATTGACAGTTGAAATCGATAAAGTGGTTTTTAACGATATTTTATATAATTTATCGAGTCTCGATACAATCGACAAAAGTTATCGAATAGCTAGGTCGAATCCAAAGAGAATATAGAGCTACTACAATACTTTACGATCAGACTTCGGTACTCGCAACATTCGATAAATTTATCAGTATTATCGACTCGACAAATTTATCGAACCGACTTCTGTACTTGCGCTGCTGATACGCTATTTTGACCGATGTATTGTGTATCGATAACCGCCATCGTTCGCTTGTCTTTAAAGATTACAATAACAACTATATCATTTAAAATGACTCAAATTATAATCATTCCAAAATACCTATAAATGAAACAATTATTCCCAGTATTTATATGGAGTTGTAAAGAAATGACCTCATTTTAGCTGAACAACAAAGAAACAACGAATGTGGCAAATTTTCCTGAAGTTCGTTTATACGCGGACATTATAAATAGAGGTATCAGGTTGCAGTGTAACCACAGAAATATAGAGTACCTACAGGTATTTAATACAATTTACATACTGTAATTATTATTGTCTTGGAAAACACTAAGCGGGCAGTATACAAAAAAGTATTGTTTCTTTTGCCGATCTTTTGTCTTTCGCCGATCAATATAAAATTTACAATTCAGCTGATTTTTTGTGAATTCGAATTTGGGGTTGCAAATCCGGAGCCGCCTATAGTAACTTTCACCACTACAAAGGCTATTATAGTAACTTTACTAGAATTGTAGATCTCCAGTTGGATACTCTAGTTTTATTGTCTCAAATTAATTTTAATGTTCTCAAGAAGCGCACTCGGCATACTTTTTCACCTGCTTTTCAAAGCACGAAATAGGCAAGCACCGCTCCAATCCATCATCATCATCAGCCGGAAGACGTCCACTGCTGAACATAGGCCTCCCCCATAGAACGGCACTTGAATCAGCTACTCGCCTCTTGCCTCCAATGACACGCATAAACATTTTTCAGAATTCTATATCTTTAACACATCCAGACACACCTTCAAAAGAAGGTTATCCAGTATTTACTGGGTGCGGATTCGCACCCGGTGTATAGTGACGCCATGACCTCTTTTGGATATACACATGCATGTTTTTCTTTTTAATTTTCTTTTGTCTCTTTTAAAATGTTCAACATAAAAAACTATTATCGAGATCTATTATTGGCTATAAGTCCGAAACTTTTTATGTACTTATCTGAATTTATCATTTGTGCTGTTGGTGTTTTAAGCTATACCTAATACATCTATATATCTATACATCTGTACATACAAATAAATAAAATTGAAGTGTCTTTTGTAACATCAAAATAACAGCTTTTTACCAAATTCATATGAAATTATATACGGCACCTACAATAAAACAACGATTTATTAAATTTTTGTCTGTATGTCTGTTGTTCCGGGTAATCTCCGAAAGGGCTGGACCGATATTGACGGGACTTTAAGCAGATAGCTGATGTTATAAGGAGTAACTAAAGCTACTTTTATTTTAGAAAAATAATTAGGGTTCCGCGCAAAAAAATGAAAACCATGAAATCCAATATCTCTGCGCGGGTGAAACCGCGGGCAGCAGCTATTAAATTAATAAATAAATACGTGATCCATCTCTGGCCACATCAGCGCTTACCATCAAGATAGTTCGTTAGTTTTAAAAACTATCGCTCAACTTCTAAGGATCATTAATTAACTTTAAAGTAAATAAAGGTGAAGTAAATGATTGCACTAATTAATTCAGGGTAAACATTAAACAATCCTTTCGTAAATGTGTGTGCTTATAGGCGATTTTCCTGTGTTACTCATCTTTACAAAATAATTGTTATTTCTCGATGCTGACTCAGATGTTAGTTGTAATGTGAGGCCAGTCACTTGCGGACGTGTTTATCGGCATTTTTATATAATTAGTGCAGATTCTGTTAAATTTGTGGGTCACTTACGACAGATATACAATACATAGATATATTTATAAATGGATTATAATTGTATCGGATTTGGTAAAGAAAGAAGTCTTTATAGACAAAAATTAGTTGTTTATGGAATTTCTAAGTAATAACTTATAAGCTAATAAGTTTATGCCTATCCGAATAAGTGCCAGCGTCATAGAAATTTTGTATCAGTATTTTTTTAACTTACACATACCTTTTTTGTGAAGAAGAAATCTAGCAACTTTTTATGCCAGTCTCAGAGATATGTTCAACCAAATTTACTGATGGTTCCGTCAAAACACGTTTTAATAATGATATAGAAAGCAGTGTTTAAGTTCAAGGAGTGTTCAGAAGTGATAATGCTATAAGTTGCGGAGTGCCCTAAGTGCCATAAGTGTTCAGGGCCATGGGCCGCCCGTGGAAGAAGCTCGGAGGATGGGTCACGGAAGGGAAGTTGGCGAAGCTATGGGTTGGTAACTTTTTTATAGAACTTAGCAGTTTTTTTTTATGTTATTTGGTAACGAGACGAGCTGGTCGTTTGCCTGATGGTAAGCATAACGCCGGCCCATAACAATTGCAGTGCAACCCAGAACTTTGAAACACAAAGGCCTGCGCGGCACTGCAGTGCGCTCGTTACCCTGAGACATTAGGTATTTAGTCTCTCATAAGCCCAGTAATTTCACTGGATACTCTGCTCATCAAACCGGAACACAGTAATGCTTGCACACTACTGCTTGGCGGCAGACTTCACGAGCAAAGCGGTGGTAACAACCCAGATGGACACTCGCAGAAGAGTTAGTCCTACCACCTATCAATTAATAATAATTGATAGGTATCGATTTACTGATTTCTTTATAATGTTGCAACTTGCAACATCAATTCCAACATAGTACAAATTGCAACACGAAAAGATAATCAAGCCAGCGGTCATTATCAAATCACAACAAGTCCTTGTTCTGATGAACTTACATAAACATAAACTATGAAGAACATGGTCGCTACATATAAATACAATATTTTACAGCTCGCTTGGCTGTCTACTGTCCTGAAGTTGAAAAATTGTGCCAAGCACCTAACAGTTTGAGAGCTAATTACCATTCTTTTGCGTACTAACCACTACAATTTTCATTTCGTTCTCCCTAACCATTTCTGAGGGAAGAGAGCGAACCGCCACACGATATCACCCGCGAGCAGTCTTTTTCGCGAGTGTGATAGCTCCAGTTGTTTACATAGATAAGCATGTTTTTTTGACTAGGGTACTAAGGGATTGATGGGTGATGGTCTCGCGTTTTCTAACCATTTAACGCTTGAACGAATTCTTCGTTACAGTGTTGTATTTGTATGACGTTTTATTGATCCGCTGTTTCAAACGTTTTGGAGTCCATGTTCATTACTATAGACATAGAATAGATAGCTAAAGATCACGATAGTTGTCAATGTCGCTAAAGTTCACCACTCACGCTACAATTCCCTCGCTCTGCGCGTCGTGGATTGATTGGAATGATGGTCCAAGTTTCGAGCCCGGCACAGACGGTCACTCCATTCCGGGCGCACCATCGCTGCATTTTTCGGTCATTCTGCGTCTCGAGTACTGCCAACTGAGGGCGAAATGGATCATTGTATCGGGCAAACACGATGAGTTGGAATGTTCTGAAACGTTTGGATATCCAATATTCCTATGCACTCTACGTAATCCATCTGAGATTCCCCACACACGGGCGGTTTTTGGAATGCTTGCGTCAAATGTCGTGGAATGGAGTGCTCGTGTTTGGGAGCTTTACCTATCTAAAGTCGTGTACCAGGGCCCGAAGACGAAAGGAAGCGAAGCGTATATGTGCTACAACTGTCGATATCTCTTATCACCGTGTCCGCTTGCGCTACATTGCGGAGTGTACTTACAACATAACGTCATCAAAGCGTTATGGAGAGTTGAAAAGTCCAAATATAACTATGTAGAGCAGCGGTTCTCAATCTTTTTTGGCGACGGAACCCTTTTGGAAAGCAAAATACATGACGGAACCCTACAATAAAACAATAGTTTTTATTAAAAGGGTATTCTTTATTAATAAGCGTAATTAAAGTACCATGTTTTTTTTTCTAAATTCTTACGGAACCCCTACAGGAGTATCGCGGAACCCTAGGGTTCCGCGGAACACACATTGAGTATCACTGATGTAGAGCATTGGTCAGGCATAATAATTAATAGTTACTAGTTGTTTACTATATTATGTATCACTGTAATTTTTGAGGACATGTGACATCCACCAAGACTCAGGCCCGCGTGAGGTATATGACCCGTACTATCAGAATTTCCAAGTAGACTTGGTGTCAGTCAGTCAGGCAGGTAGGTAAAAAAATGCTAACATAAAAGTGTTTGTACAGACGAACTGCGCCAGACCTATGTAAAAGGGAAAAAGGCAGGCAATTTTAAGAAGTATTTGGAATTCTTCATTATCATACAATCATCAATCTTACACACACTACCGCCTGCTGGCTTCATCATCAGAACCGCGACACCAAGTGAAATCTATTGGACTCGTGAATCATATGAGCCTAACCTCGAAACCTTTCGAGGTTAGGCTCATATGATTCACGAGTGGTAGTGGAACGATAGTGGAACCCTTCAGTGGCTACTACCTAGTAGCCACTCTGGGGTGCAATTTTTGAATGTCACCGAGTGACTAAATAGCAGCGATATGACCGATAGTCACTGATTTACAAAGTCGTATTTTTGAATCTCAGCGGGTGACTAAAATTGTCATACCTATGATTACGTTTACGAGTGGGGGTACCCATTCGTAAACAATATCATAGATATGAGTAGGTATTTAGTGCCAATTTTGGCTTAAAACAATTTCCAACTTAAAAAATAAAATTAAATGGAACACAATCATAAGTTTGTCTATGATTAAAGCTGAGAAATAGTTGCATGTTGGTAAACAGGGTATGACTTTCAAAAATACGACTTTTGCAAATTAGTGATTTCAAAGTTATCGCTGAGAATTTTGTCACCGCTGATATCGAAATCCCTCGTGACAGTCAAAAATCGGTCCCCTGATCATTTTTTTGAGAATGGAAATTTATGGTAATTAGGCAGGAAGGATTGAGCGATATAAACCTTTTTCACCTGTCAATTTGGTAGAGAACATTCATAGAATAATTTTATTTGAGGGGCTGTCAAATTGTACCTGACTTCACCTCCGAAATGAAAAGGGAAAAAAATAGAAGGAATATAATTTTGCTTTAAAAAAGTTTTAATCGCTTTTTTAAAAGTTTTTTTATGTAATCGTATCTTCAAGGTCCCTGAATATCGAGAATAATTAAAAAAAAGTTATTTTCAACGTTTCAACCAACTATACTAAGATTAGTTCTCTTTCTTCACACCAGGCGGAGCTAGTGGCGGCGGTGCGGCGGCGCGGCAGAGGCGACGGCAGTGATGATGATGAGGACCTCGGTCTACCGAGGAGCCCGCCCGCGTCCCCGCCTACGGACAAGGCTGATAAGGTAAGAACAATTATTTTGATCCCAAAGTTCTACTACAGTCTAAAATTGATTTGTAAGCAGAGAAGCGTCGTATCAAAATCTGGAGCAGTCTCATACGTTTTTTGTTTGCAAAAAGTTACTTACTCACTGAAACTTTGCTAGGGACTTAAGTTTGGGTTAGTTGGTAGTACATTGAAAATATCACAATAAACATTATTTTATCCGACAATGACTAAAAAGGAAAATTTAATGATTATGATAGTAGCAAGTAGCGTTTTGATTTGATTTGATTTGAGTAGCGACATCTATCCAAAGGTCGCGAATAATATCTAGACCACTTGTTGTTGTGTCAAATTCAAAACAATGATGTATTAGTTTGTTATGCAGGTAATTTTAATAAATATGTCGCTATTTAAACTTTATAAAATTCAAATTATTTATTAAAACGATAATAAACACAAAATGCAAATTGAAACATATTTTATTAGAGCTAGACAGTAGCGACATCTGGTCAACTTCAGAAAACTACCACGAGTTTAGTATTGTACGAGTATAGCAAATGCTTACACGAAGCAATGTCAGATGGCGCTAAAATCAAATACACATTTTAAAATATAGTTATTTAAAATTATTAAAAGATTACATAAGATTTCGTATAAAAATAGAAATAAAATTAATTAAATTGAATAGAATTCGATAAAATTGAATCGATGTTGTTTGTATGAGATGGTTCAGAATAGTCAGAATACGATTAAGCAGACTCGCGTACTTTATCTTCAAGGTCTTTTAGATAGATAATAATGTAGGTACAGTACAAGACTAATATAATCTAATTATGACTATCTTACACAGTTGTGACAATATTTGCATACTTACCTATATTGTTACCTAAATACGTATCTGGTTTGGCTTATCTGTCCTCTCTTTGAAGCGTCTGTAACCAATAAGTACATGGACATGCATTGACAATAAAAATTGTAACTTAGATAAAAATAGTTTATCTAATTGTTCTGTGGAAAAATATTAGGAAACTGTTAATATGTCTAATATGACACATCGACCTCGACATGGTACACTTTCACCGTTGCATGAGGTGCACCGCTTAGTGCATTATGCCAACAGATCTGTGATTATGCCACTAGAAGTGCCTACTAGGTACTACGTAATTAAATCTATATTAATTAAATACATAGTCGTCATATTAGTTAAATAATATATGTAGTTTTAACAAAGTTCAAGTGAATCAGCTGATCTAGGGCTGCCCGGAAGTTCTGTAGTAGAATTTTGACGTAAACTTTAAACCTTTTCTTCAATGAAAAATTCCGAATTCCAAAAACTCGTAAAACAAAATATGAGGTTGACATCCAGGAGTAGATTGACCCCCTTTCAGGATAACATACGAATTTAAACTCAGGTTGTATTCTACTAGCTTCTGCCTGCGGTTTCACCCGTGTTCCCACAAGTTGTGAATTTTTCCGGGACAAAAAGTAGCCTATGATACTCTCCGGTCCATAAATTATATTTATGCCAAAAATCACGTCGATCCGTTGCTCCGTTGCTGCGTGACAGAAGGACAAACCAACAAATCAACAAACACACTTTCACATTTGTTAATATGATACTTATATTTAAACATTTATTAAACAAAAAGTAAAGTATATCTTTATTTATTTAAAATACGGTTTTTTTTTGTAAATACATACTTATGATATATATAAGAAACAACCAGACCAACACGAACACTTCATCATATAAATATTTGTGTCCTGTGTGATTCGGACCCATGACCTCGTGACCAGCAGTCCGATACTGGAACCACTACTCCACAGAATCCTTTTATAGTGAAATAAGGTTGAAAATGGCGATGCGTTTGCTGTTATTTGAACGTAATTTCGTAGTTTTTATTTAATTAATTAAATTAAAACGACACAAGTTTAAATATTTTTACATATTCAGGTGATTAAATTTCCTGTTTTTTGTGAGGTTTGCTGGTAATACTTATGGAAACAGATATTTGAGCAACGAATTTGTTGTGCATTTTGCTTCAGACAGCGCCTTAACACAATACATATAAATTAAAACGTAATCTGCGTATATAAACGTTACAAAGTATTTATTACAAATGAAACCTACTTAGACACAACTGTAAATAGGCGTGAATTATAAGTTGTTAGCGACAACAATGCCCCCATGCAGCGGGCCACATGCCGCATCTAGACGGCATATATCTGAGTACCGTTGCTCAGGAATAGTGCGAGCATAACTTATATGCGCTTCTAAATTTCATTGTATTTTTTTTTATGCACAACAAGCCTTGGACCACTATCTGACCTGCTGGTAAGCGACGATGCAGTCGACGCTGGAGCACGCTTACCTAGACGATCTATTCACTCGTAACTTGAAGAAACGTAGGTTATAGCGATCGAGAAACACAGACTCAAGCAGGGAATTCCACTCCTTACGTCTGTGATGAATGTAGAAGCGAAACGCTTCGTAGTTATTTACCAAACACTACTTATTTTGGATTTTTTTAATGTTATTTGGTAACGAGACGAGCTGGTCGTTTGCCTGATGGTAAGCATAACGCCGGCCCATAACAATTGCAGTGCCACCCAGAACTGTGAAACACAAAGGCCTGCGCGGCACTGCAGTGCGCTCGTTACCCTGAGACATTACGTATTAAGTCTCATAAGCCCACTAATTTCACTGAGTACTCTGCTCATCAAACCGGAACACAGTAATGCTTGCACACTATTGCTTGGCGGCCGACTTCACGAGCAAAGCGGTGGTAACAACCCAGACAGACACTCGCAGAAGAGTTAGTCCTACCACTAATGTCGGCTTCAGGCGGCTTCAAAACTGATACCAGGACTTGCCTTGCCTGTACGAGAAGAGTAAAGGAACGTGATCAAACACTCTCCTATCAACTCGTCTCATCTCTTACGTCTCATAAGGCCAAATTCCAATGACTACACCAAATGACTGAATCCCATTTCATGCAGAGAATGTGTATAAAGCCAGTACTGCCCACTTAAGCCCGCGTTAGGCCTCTCGCGGCCATAAGCCAGTAAATATTTAATACCCGCCCTCGGCACCGGTCAGGGTTTCATGACGTCACGGTGTTTAATGTAATAATAACAGAGTATTGATTCGATACATGGCAGTACACGTGGTTTATTTTCAATTGAAATGTTCCATGGTTACCTAAGCTAAGTTGGTAACCCTGTAAAGCGAAGGGTTCGATTCCCCGATGGGGCGTTTTTGTGCGGTGAGCATAAAGCATCGGGTCTTGGATGTTTGTGTTGTGTATCTTTGTGTCCATGCCATTTACGACAATGTATAGGCGTTTATGTTTTCTTAAAGGTTCTTAGGCTAGCTGTCAGTGCTGGTTGCACCCATGAAAATATGTTGTCAATCATCTACTTATTTGCTGTGTTCCGGCAGATGCTTTTGAGATCCAAGAGAAGCCCAGTGCGGGACTTCTTGAAGTTGGTGGCACTATAATTACAGTTGTCTGATCTGTCGTTCGTCTTGATCGTCCAAAAAGTGATAAAAAAATTCATATCACTTAAAGTACTTTTTTATACTTTTAAAATTGAATTACCTGTTCAGTTGAACAAATAAAAATACTTACCTAATAAGGTAAGTATTATTATTTTATTCTACAAATTATTTGTCATCTCGAAACCGCAATCAATGCAACTTGATCAACGATAGGTCGAGGTTTATCAGAATTAAAGTTTTGTGCGCGAATAGACCCGTTTTTGTCAATAAATGTACAATGTGTTTGTAATTTACAACGTTACTTTGCATTGCAGGATTAAAGTTTCGCAAATAACTGCGAACCCGCATTTTTGCCTCGCGCATTTAACCAACCGACTATACATAGTACATTATCATGTTTTTTTTATTTATTTAACCTGCTTATATAATCTGTCTAATTTACAAGCCTATCCACTTGTTCTCCATCTCTCTAACTACACTTTCAATAAGTCCTATAACAATCGAACAATGTCAAGATTATTTCTCATACGCGCAAGGCCTGTAAATGGCTAGACGTAGCAATAAGTTGTGATAAAAAAAACTGCGTCACACATTACCATGTAAGGCTTCCATACACTGTCTACCACCGCGCGGCAGTCTCGACGCGGCTTTAGTTTGAAACGCGCGCGTTGGATAAAAAAACAACTGTCAAATTGCGCGCCAAAATAGTCGCCAACTTATTTTTTGTGTGTGGATTATGTTATACCAGTGATGAAAACTCCTTAGTTATATGAAGCTCATTTTAGTAAACTTTTTAAAAATATTTGTAGTAATGGTGTTTAAAATTTAAGTTAATAATTGTGATGTGAATAAATAAGTGACACGTAAAAATATTAATGGTAAATCGTAAGGATACAATTAAGTTATTTTCAATTACATTATGGCTTTATAACATCATTTAAGTCCACATTCTAGATTTGAATTTAAAAAAGCTTGTAAAATGTAACGGATTAACGAGAGTTCGCATAACTCCATCCATTCACAAAAACGCAGTTAAATAAAAAATAGCACGTTTCGCGCATCGCGATATTGACACTTACAAGCGGCACAAGTGGCATAACGTGAAATCGTTTAAACGGTTTAAAAACACAATAGAAAGTATCAATCGCGTTATTATTTCCTCGTAGTATTTCGATCGTATTAATTTAACCAAAGATTTACAGATTTATTGTTACGTTCGGATTTATAGCCGTTGTCAATAACTGCGAATTCGTTATTAATTGATAGTTATAACGTAACGGTTTACTTAGTATTAGCGGGGTGACAATAAAGCGTTATAAATAGCAGGTGTCACGCGATGTTAATGCTATCAATATTTATATCTGAAATAAAAATGCGTGCGTATCAAAAATAACTGCCCATTAATCTTAGTTATGTTCATTTAATAATTTTGTTTCCAAATAGATTAATTAATTGCAATGACAATGAGATGTGTGAAAATCAAGTGCAGGATAAGTATTCCTCTACGAATTCCTCTACATTCCTCTAAATTCCTCTACGCCACTAAGGGTATTAGAAAAAGTAGAGATGTTATGTACGAATTATACTATAAAAAATCACTCACTAATAACAAAAAATTTCACGAATATGTCAGTCAATATTCAAAGATTTTTAAACGCGTATGTATGCAAGCTAAATCCAACTACATTAGGGATAAAGTAACAAAATCTAATAATAAAATCAAAACTGTTTGGAAAATTATTAACACAGAAACTGGTAAAAATAAAAACAGATTGTGAATTTAAACTAAAAATTAACGGTAAAGTAGTTACTGATCAACTCGATATAGCCAATGAGTTTAATAAGTTTTTTACAAACATACCATTGGAGGCTACTAAATCACTAGACTCTTCTCCAGCAAAAGCAGAAATGCTTTTGCAAAACAGCTTTTCTAAATTAATTCCGGATTTTAGTTTTCGTTACATAACAACCACTAGTATCAAAAAAGCGTTTAAATCTATCAATATGAAAAACACCGAAGACTTGTGGGGTATATCGGTAAAAGTAATAGGATCCTTAATTGATACAATTGCGCCCTATCTAGTTATTATTTTTAATCTTTCTATAGATCAGGGTGTCTTTCCTGATCTAATGAAACACAGTAAAGTCACCCCTATTTTTGGATCTGGTTGTAAGGACACCCCCTCTAACTATAGACCAGTTTCTGTACTTCCAGCTCTTAGCAAAATCTTTGAAAAAATTATATTAGAACAGTTACTTTCACATTTCAACGAGTATAGAATATTGCACGGTCACCAGTTTGGTTTCACGAAAGGCAGATCAACAGTCGATGCCGGAGCTAAACTGATGTCCCACATCTTTGAAGCTTGGGAGGGTTCACAGGATGCTATTGGAGTATTCTGTGACCTCTCCAAAGCATTTGATTGTGTGGACCACAGAACGCTTATTAAAAAAATGCATCATTACGGCGTGCGTGGGACAGCTCTTGATCTTGTAAATTCTTACTTGACAGGTAGACAGCAGAAGGTTGGCATCGATAGAGTAACATCTTGTGGTTCTTCAGTGAAGATAGGCGTACCGCAGGGATCAATACTGGGCCCCTTTCTCTTTCTAGTATATATAAATGACTTACCCTTTATGACAGACCATATAGCATTGGACATAGTTTTGTTTGCTGATGATACTTCACTCATTTTTAAAACTGATAGGAAAGACAGTGAACTAAAGGAATTAAATGATAACCTTGACAAAATCTCAGAATGGTTTGCTGCTAATAATCTACTACTTAACGCTAGTAAAACTAAATGTATTAAATTTTCACTTCCCAACGTACCACACGTGGAATCTAAAGTGGAATTGGAAGGCAGCAAACTTGACCTGGTGAATAACACTGTATTCTTAGGATTAACTATTGACTCCAAAATGCAGTGGGGTCCTCACATCAATGCCCTATCGGGTCGTTTGAGTTCCGCTGCATTTGCAGTACGTAAAATTAGGCAGCTGACTGATGTGGCGACGGCAAGGTTGGTATATTTTGCATATTTTCATAGTTTGATGTCTTATGGCGTCCTACTTTGGGGATCTGCTGCCGATATAGATACCATTTTCATATTACAAAAGAGAGCAGTACGCGCCATCTATGACATGGGTCCACGCGAATCTCTAAGAGACTTTTTTAAAGAAATAGGTATTCTAACCCTGCCTTCGCTATACATTTTGGAAAATATAATGTATGTACGGAAGAATATTACTAAATTTAACTTAAAAAGTGATGTACATGAGTTAAATACTAGAAGTAAACATAAAATTGTTGTACCCGGGTTCAGATTAAGTAAAACTAACAAATCGTTCCTGGCAAATGGTGTCAGATTCTACAACAAAATTCCTAAAGTATTAACTGAATTACCACAAGGAAAGTTTAAACGTATAGTTAAGAGTGTATTAACTAAAAAAGCGTATTATAAAATTAAGGATTATATAGATGACAAGGATGCATGGAGGCAAACAGCTCAGGAGCCTCCTGGCGACTACTAAACTTTAAATTGTTAGTTGTTAGCATTAGAATCATTGTAAAAAACTACTTTTTTTAAAAAGAATGCCGTGACGAGTTTCTTGCCCTTCTTCTTGCTCGGCCTATACCAATTTGGAACGGGCACGGTGGGTTTCTGGAAGGTTCGTTGACTTTGAGCACGGATTGGGTCTGTTGGTGTCTTTGTCATTTATTATGTTCTGATAAAGACAGCATTAGTTTTAGTCTGTGATTCGGGTAGATGAATGTTACAGAGGCCGGCTGTTAGAGTCATTTTAACTTTCATAAGTGCTCCTTTGGGGCCTATTTGAATAAAGACTTTTGAATTTGAATTTGAATAGATAAACCAGACTAGGTACGGTAACTTATAAATAAACGGGTCCAAACAGTTTATACACGCTCATAAAAACAAGTCCAAGATATTTATAAAAATATACCTCCGCTTAATTAACGTTCCAGATCTAGAATAACTTAAATCTTTCTTATTTTGTTACTATTTTGATCCAAAGTATTCTTATTATGTACCAGTGCTAATTAGGTCCTAGTTTTTATATTGGATACTTAAAATAGTAACAACAAGCCACAACAACCTCATCCCTTGTATTATTATGCTATGAGACAGAGTTTCCTAAACGTGTTGTGTGATACAACGATTCGATATGTTATTTTACGTTTATTTTCACGTATGTTATTTTAGTACCTATCCGTTTAAAAAGCTCTGTGCAAGTTATTATCTGTGCTTTATAAAATATGAAGTATAAATATCATTTATTTTCATCGTGTTTCTACTACGTATTCCCTTTTTAACATACTTTTACTAGCTTGACGTATATATGCAAGGCAAAACCCATATGCAAATTTTGCGAACTTGTAACGGGATTTTATTCAATTTACATCAAAATACATTTACAATTAATCGATGGCTATGATTTGAGTCTCCATTTATTGATCACAGAATCAATAGCACTTTGCTTAAATAAACTAAAAAACTTTGTTAATGTATATTGCCTAATTACATATTCTGATTACATTGTTCTTAGTTAATTTGCATAGACCAAAATTCTTTGTTACCTCATTAGGGTATTTGGGGTTCAGTAGACGCCGTGTTAAACCCTATTTTAATCAGTATGTACTTACGACGATTTGTTTATAACTTGCCGATGCTGTTATCTTAGATCAACAAATCTCCATCGCTTTAATTGCCTATTTTTAGCCAGAAAGTTAGTCGATTAATCCCCAAAGACCCGAATTAAAAATCTTTTGTAGTTCTAATCTAAGCCTCTGGAATTTTAAAACCAACAATAACCCCGCGCAATCAAATTCAAAATATTGATTTGCAGTAATAAAATGGTTGATTTACCTAAATGGAGAATGGTCTAATAGATTAGACATATTAAGGACTAGTTGCTGCCGCGGTTTCACTCGAGTAGAGTTTCCCACAGGAACCGATTTTTTTTCCGAGATTAAAAGTAGCCCATGCTACGATCGGGTCCATAAACTATATCTATGTTGACGACCCATTGCTCCTTTATTGTAAACCAACACACCAATACAACACTGTCGCATTTATAATAGTACGAAATATGTCAATTTACACCACCGACTCCAGTAATTCTCTTTCCATTCAAAGGTTGACTGGAAGAGATCGCTTATAGAGATACGTTATTGTCCTTTAATTTAAGACACGCTACTGTAGTTAATTTTTGAAGACTGGTGTACAATAAATTTTATTTGATGTTGTGCACGGATTTTAGCTATAAAACAGCAAACATTTAATTTTAATTATCTTAAATATCAAACACTTTAAACTTTGAGAAACGCCTAAAGCTATTCGCAACCAACGATTGCAAGTTCAAGTTACCTGCCATAAAAAACCCGTTAAACTTGACAGCGTCGTAACGGGTACAATCGACAGGCCCCCGACAAAAACGTGTGCGCCTGACAAGACGCCATGAGACCATGCCTATGCGACGCTAATGGAACTGGAGAATTTATTTGCGAGAAATCAGTAGATTCTTTTATATTGTTAACTGTAGTTTGAGCACTAAGTAATCGATTTTTACATTTTTGTAACTGCAAAATATTTGATGAACTTGAACAAGCGTCTACTGTATTGGAATGGTTCCAAAAACGAGTTTTTGAAAAAAGGTTTTACGAAACTTGTTAATTTTTTGGCTTTATTAAAATGAAAATTCGAAAATTTTAATAAAAATAAACGATATTGGCACCAAACTATATTAACACTCTAATAAGTCAAAATCTCAATTTTATGAAACAAGCTAATTCATTGGCCTAGGTACATCTAGATACAATTGAAATATGTATCTAAAATCTTAATAAAAAAATGTATATTGTCATCAAGCGTTATTAAAAATTTTGAAGCCTTTACAGTATTGTTTTCATCTTTCTTGGTTTTACAGTATTTATCGTAAGGTATTATTTGTGTATGTTTGTATCCATAGTGTTGTGATTTGGCTAGAATTATTAACTAACGATGACTGATAAATTAGCGTTTTAGTACACAAATCTTTCACAACAAAAGTTAGGACAACTCAAATATGAAGTTCTGTGAAGACAACGTTGAGTAATGTTTCGCAGTGGGTAGCAAGTGTGAAAAATTATCCAATTTGGCCCGACAGACCTTGGTTCGATTCAGAGAAACCCAATGTCATTGATTACAAAGATTTCTGTTTCTTTTTGTTCTGCGTCATTAGCCTCTTAATTAATTTACATGTTTCATTAGGAACTGTGGTAATCCTGTAGCAAGGTCTTTCTTTATTAAGTTAATTCTTCCTGCATGGTTTGTGAAGATTAAAATGTAGGTTATAAGTTATAAAAGAGGTTAAGTTATAGTTTTAAATTCAGATTGCTTATTTCATGACAACTGTCTTTACCTACACAGTTTGATATAATAAGCTACTATTATAGATGAATTCAATATTTTATTATAAGTTTAAATATCTCAAAAATTTTGGCTGCTGATGAGAATTGAACCTGCGTCTGCGCCGGTTTTCCGCACCTTCTGACGCGCCGCTTTCCCATTCCTGCTTTGGTATTATCTTTTTCACGTTGATATCTATTATACCTTTTATGTCTTTTATCGTCGTAGATAAGCGACGTGGAGTTATTTATAGATATTCAGTCTGTATAATTATAGTTAAATGAACAATGTTCAACATCATCATCTGCTGGGCCTCTCTTCTCACTTACGTCATTTGTTCTTATTGTTTTGAGTCAATCTTGGCCAGGATTTTCTTTGTATAGTTTCTTATGTCAAGCCAGATCTTGCCGGTCTTCTTACTTATAATATATGTTCCGTGGCGCCTAGCCTACCTATTCAAGGTATTCTAGGCTCATTACTTGCTCCTAACTCAAAGTTCACTAATAAAAACTAAAAAGGTCTATTTGTCTCCACCCCCATAAATGCCAATCAAAGATCAGCATATAAAAATATCAATTCCAACGTCGGACAAACAGCGAAGCGACAGCGATGTATATTATGGATATACCTCATTGAAGCACGAAGGGCTTTACATCGACATTTAAGGAGTGGAACTCCTTGCCTGAGCCTGTATCTCCCTATCCCTATAACCTAGGTTATCTCAGTCACTAGTATAGGTATCTTCTAAGTAGCCGTGCTTCATCGTTGTCCTATAAATACTGTACGTAGGTACTAATTATATATCCCAATACCAGTATAATATTGAAAAAGCGAAAGCGTGTTTGTTGGTTGGTCCTTGTTTCACGCAGTAATGGAGCAACGGATTGACGTGATTTTTGGCATAGATATAGTTTATGGACCGGAGAGTAACATAGGCTACTTTTTATCCCGGAAAAATGCACGGTTCCTGTGGGAACGCGGGTGAAAACCGCGGGCAGAAGCTAGTATATATATATATATATATATATATATATATATATATATATATATATATACTTATACAGTATACTTATACAATATACATATATATATATACTATATACTTGAGTTATTGATGAATTTTCCAACAACTCTTATGTATGGCTTACGACTGTCATAAATATAAGTCACAAAGTACGTCATTAATGGCGTACATTACCATTATCAATTATTATTCAGACAATTCAAAGAACGTACCGGTATTAATCTATTTCCAATCTACCAGATAAAGACAATATTACAAAGGGAAGCACTTGAAGTGACATTTTAATAAAGAATTTAGTTCAGTAGAGCGCTCACTTAATCGCCGTCGTGATTAACACTTCTAGGGCTTCTTGAACTGATTTTGTGTTATTATTGCGTGGTGGCAATCGGTAGGACATTGTCTAATACTAGCCTGGCTAGCTACCATCCTCAGGGCTTGCTTGGTCAGCTCAGAGCCCCACCTCACTCAGTGTCCCGACAGCTGGAGGGCTAGTTCTCTTTTATTTAGGTTAAGCGTATAATTTACATTCGATCTATCGCCACTTAGAATTAGATGAGACTAGCTTCTGCCCGTGGTTTTCACCTGCGTTCCCACAGGAATCGTGCATTTTTCCGGGATAAAAAGTAGCCTATGTTACTCTCCAGTCCATAAACTATGTTTATGCCAAAAATCACGGCGATCCGTTGCCTTGTTACTGTGTGATAGAAGGACGAACCAACAAACCAAAAAACACACTTTCGTGTTTATAATATTAGTAGGAAGGATAATACTCAACCTATAAAAAGTGTAAAATTGTGTCCTTTAATTAGTAGTATAGATAGGTAGGTAATGTTTATTAGAAACACAATTTATTGGAAGGGGCACATTAGACGCTAATACATGATTGATGGTTGTGACTTGTGCATCAATCACGGACCACGTTCAAACCATGGAAGAACCACGACAAAAGCGGCTTCTACGACCTCTACTAAAAAAAATTTGATTCACAACCACTGCGTGTTCAGTGCAGAAGCCGCGGTAAATACGCGGTGGTGTGCAAGTGATGTATGTAGCGGGACAATCGTCGCTTTGAGCTCAAGCAGGGCTTCGGGGGAGTGAAAGGGATTAGCTTTATTGCTGTTCTTGTCTGTTTCTTGGAATTACTTCAAACCTCGCGTGAGCGTGTAATACGTCGTAATCAGCACTTGTTGCAAAAACATGATTAGCGTCTAATATTAACTTCCGGATCATTGTAAAACCTATTGTTTACTTTCAACTGAGGAAAAATTATGGTACCCAGAAATTAAAAATATGAAATTAAAAACTTTATACTGCTCAAATAAAAATATTTTATTATATTAATTTCAAAACGACATGCCAGAAACTGTTTAGTTCAGAAGCAAAATTAGCATACGAAACGTTTCCTCACAGTTGTTACATTAGAACAAATCGAATATTTTGCAAGAGTTAGAATAATTGCTATTACTCCTATTGTTGCCAGCATGGAAAATATATTACTTCGTGTTGCGCAATTTAGACCTTGCGTTTTGACAATGCCATGCCAGTTTGAATTCACGCTAGTGCAGGGAAAGAAACGAGCAGAACAGTTATCTTTGTGTCTCTGTTATTATCTTTCAAATTAAAAATTCTTCATTCATTGGGCCCCAGAAGAGCGCCCATGAAAGTTAGGTAAGTGATTATAGGGGCCGTTCCAAGTACCTATATACGACTGATCGAGAATGAAAAGAACCTCATCGGTATTCTTTAAAAAAATGTTTTTCTCATGCTCATGATTATGAAAGTTAAGCCTTAGGTAGACAATTCAGTCCATGAATAGACATTACCAATAAATTATTATTTATGAATTTAATTACGTTCCATATCTTCTATATTACCCAAATTTTAATTCGGGCCCACGTTCTTACATAATTATATTGTTAAAACTATTTCCAGACCCGATAAAACACTAATATACAACCTCAGTTTAAATTGGTATGCTATCCCGGGTTTTTGAAATTCAGAATTTTTCATTGGACGTTTACGTCAAAATTCTACTACAGAACTTCCGGGCAGCCCTAGATCAGCTGATTCACTTGAACTATGTTGAACTTTGTCAAATTATAATGGTGAATAGAAGAGACTTAAAAAATCCAGAAATAACCGTGCACCGGTTTGAAGTTTTTTCTTTGTTTTGGAAATTTGAATGATGTTTTTCCAAGGGAGGTTCTCACAACTTGTCGACAACCATGGTCCTAATCACCTTCCGGGACATTATACCAAATCAAACTCGCACCCCGTTCCGGGATAAAATACTCACTTTGTTGTAATAAAATACTCCTGTCACTTTTATATTATCGAAAACACCGGAATACCCAATTAGCGTAATAATGTCAAACGTTACTCCCACGCTTCCTGTCGAAAAATTAAAAAATATAATTAGGTGTAACTACTTTCTCCGGTATTTGTTATGACTAATACTTGACTTTGATTAAATGAGAGTTAGATTTTCGCATTTGTCAGTCCGTCTGGGTTCCACTTCGCTCGTATATTTAGATGCCCGCAGCAGTGATGCGCCATTACCGGGCAATAGCAGTTGTCAATTACTAAACCTTGATAAATTGATAACCGATGCATGATAGAGAAGAAAGGTTCTCTAGTGGCTACCACGAATCGGAAGACGTAGAAGTTTAGGCCGGCCCCCCACTAGGTGGACTGATGACCTTGTTCAAACTACGTTGAACAACGGGGACGCAAGAGGCGAGTAGCCGATCAAGTAGCGTTCTGCGGGGAGGACTATGTTCAGCAGTGGAGATCTTCCGGCTGTTGATGATGCTTGATGAGAACTGATGCCTCTCGGTGGCAAGCAAGAGTATGATAAAGTATCTTGCAGGTCGTCGCGACGCGCAAAATTTTGGAACCATTTTTAATTCTGTTTAATTTTTATAATAGGCGTTCTATGGCGTTTATCTTTTAGCTTGTCTAAAATGTGTTTTCACTACTCGGCATTAACTAAGCAAATCACGTTCATTATTGTTATAAAACAATCAAATTAAAAAAAAAAACTTAGTGGCGCATCAATAAATCGGAAGTGCGTCCGGTCACGCCGCCAGTGAATTACGCAAGCGTATGGGTACCTTAAATCGTATTGTTTTCATTTTTGAATCGGAACGTAATATGAAAATGAATGAAAAACTTAATTAGGTATGAACTAAAGTAAAAAAATGTTATGTACCAAATGAACTTTGTAACTTGAAATTGATATTTGAGTTGTGAAATATCTGTGCTTAATCCAAGTTGCAGACTATTTTTTGATTATATGATTGGTCATTCATAAAATGTTAATTGCTGAGTAAACCGTCCCTAGCAAGCAAATTAAACAGTAGGTAAGTAGTACATATTTTTTATGTAAAGAATCCTGTGACAAAGTCAACGGTCTTATGTGGCAACCAAAGAGGTCGGTAAAATGCATAACGCGTGCGACACACACTCGCGCAAGATAAAAAAAAAACAAATTCAAAGAGATCGCAACTGGCAGGCTTGGCGGCAAAACTGCCAGAAATGGAACGATTTGAAATTGGAAACTCTAGAGTTGCCGGCCAGTACACAGTAAAATTAGAGGTTTTTATACATTGCGTATTGTCTAATGGTGCTTGCTGCTTGTGTTGCTTCAGAGCCGGCTATTGGTAATAGCGGCAGGCAAGGAACATCAGTGCCAAACATTTGAAAACATTTTTGTTCAAACCTTATTACCTATCGGACATCACCCGAAAGACGTCCACTGTTGTATATAGGCCTCGCTCATAGATTGCCACTTGGATCGGCTACTCGTCTCTTGAATCCATCGGTTCCCCGCGGTTTTGTGGTATCCTTGAACTAAAAAATATAAACACAAACTCTTATTTTAGATCGATTCAGTTAAAACCCAAATTAATGGACCTATCAACTAGCACAATCACTTCCCATTTGAGAACATATCGCAGCTCTAGATTGACTGGTCGTTAGTTTCAACTCTTGCGCACGCTTTCTATGCACTTTCCACGGTTCAATTGTTTAACAGCTAACTCTGATTATAGTGGCCTTTTAGCTAGGATTTTTTTAATGGTTTACACTTCTTTGGGGGGAAAGTGTAAACTCCTCGTTTCAGTAACTTTACCATCTGTAATCACTCCCAGTGCTCGGCCAAGTTTTGAAGCGATGTTGGCTCAGTTCGCTCTCTGATCCGTAGGTTCGAAGTGCGGTGGAATGCCCTACCGCCATTACGACCATTCACGATCGTTCGAAACCAAACCCATCGCTGCGCGCGTCGTGGACTGAGTGGAACGATGCCGATGGTCCAATTTTTTCCAGTTTTTTTTACACACATTCGATTTTCACGAGAAAACGAATTGATTGGCATCATAAAAAAATTGAGCCAACATCCCTATTGTTATGGGCTGGCGTTGTGCTTACCATCAGGCAAACGTCCTGTTCGCGTGATTGCCCATTAGTATATAAAAAAGAACAACTCCTAATTATATAAGTAGATCTACAGATTGGCGGACTGCAACATCAACACTTCAATAAAAAAAAGCTGTGACTAATTATATTATATGTATTGATAAAAGAATCCTGCAGGGTGATTTTAATTCCCTCAGAATGTTATCCGTGTCGGAATCGACAGTCTTGATCGTTTATATTTCGGAATCGCACCCCGTCAGATAAATTCCCCGTTTAGATTCGACAACTCAGCTGCATAAACACGGATATAATCCTGACAATATTTCTCTGTCAGGATGCGTTTACGAGATATAAACGATCAAGAAACTCGGTTCCGACACGGATATTATTCCGAGTGCATTAAAATCATTCTGGTGGTCTTACTAATAAACAGTGTATAACAGTGGTATAGTGACACTATCTTTTGTCTTTGTTGTTCTTTGACAATTTTAAATTAAATCGAAAAAGACAAGACATTGAGTAACTATATTCAACGGTTATACAGAGTTTATTAGTAAGGCTGTAATAATATACTGCACTTATATTACGCATTTACGATAACACAACAATGATAATTGCCGAGTGCATTAAATCGATAATCATTTAATACTCCAATTGTTATATTTAATCTTTATCGATAGTAATAATCGATAAAAGTGATGTTATGACGCAGATAATATTATATTATAGCGTAATATCTATACAACGTTAGTTATCTATTTTATAGTAGTTTTTTTCGATGCACTACCGTCGCTTATTGTCTAAATTATCTTGCCTGGAAAAGATCACTTTATCCAATAAAACCGCACTGGTCGCGATTTTGCACCCGTGGAAACTAGAAAAAAAGTAACCTATAAGTAGAATTCGAGGGATTATGTAGCTTTAAATTAGTGATTTTTTTAGAATATTTTCGTGTTACTACAAAAAGTCACTTTTAGACGCCCATTTAGCAGAAGAATGTCTAAAGATAAACGTCTAAAATGATTACAAATGTCACAGCAGAATGGAGTTACACGATGGTTAGACTAGTGTCTACTTAATTCAAGATTTGAACATTGAAATATGCGACTAAGGCATGTTTAGGAATTAAATACTATTTAACGCTTAAACATGCCTTAGTCGCGTAATTAAATATGAGCAACCACAAATCCTGATTTAAGTAGTGTCTAACCGTTTTATAACTCAACTCTGTTGTGACATTTCTAATCATTTTTGACGTTTATCTCTAGACGCTGTCTAGCTAAACAGGTGACCAAAAATGTTTTTTTTGTGGTAACACTATAAATATTTATCTTCATCTGATTAAGAATGCTAACCAATCGAAAATAAACATTCGTTTTTTATTTAATAGTAGATACTTTGTTTTATTGGTTACAGACAGAGAGTGTTGGAGAGTTTAAATATTAACTATCACAAACCATAATATAAGTTTTGTCTAACCGTTGTCTGACTCTATTCTCTGGTGAGATTTCTTAGACGTTTATCTTTAGTTTAGTTTTAAAGGGGTTTTTGTGGTAACATGGTTAATCTCGAGTTTTCTTGAGCCTTGGGTCTCATATCGATGCCCAGTTCATTCTATCATTTAGATAGCATCCGCAGTGCAGTAGCAGACCCCGGCAGTGGGACTGCACCCCTCTTCCGCATTCAATTGGTTCTCGAGACAATATCGCATGATATTGTAATTCATACTTCCATACTGTAATATTATAAAGACGAAAGTGTGTTTGTTGGTTTGTTGGTTTGTCCTTCTTTCACGCAGTAACGAAGCAACGGATCGACGTGATTTTTGGCATAGATATAGTTTATGGACCGGAGAGTAACAATAGGCTACTTTTTATCCTGGAAAAATTTATTTATTTATTTATTTAACATACCTTTGGGTGGGCATTACAGTATGCCCAATTCGCCCACCCACGGTCAAAATACTTAAACTACTTACTTACAAAATACAATTACCTACTAGTCACATTACAGTAAACCACGTTCCACCACCAGTAAATGTACGGTTCCTGTGGGAACGCGGGTGAAAACCGCGGGCAGAAGTTAGTGTGACATAAAATTGACTGCTGTCAATAAATTGACAGCTGTCAATAAAGTTTTATAATGTTGACAAGTTGATTTAATTTGACAGATTGGTTTGACGGTTCCTGTGGGAACGCGGGTGAAAACCGCGTGCAGAAGCTAGTGAGCTTATAAGAGGGCCCGGCAATATGAGCAAATATTATAAACAAAATATACCACATCCAATTATTGTGATTTTAAGTCACAAGCGGTACTTATACATTAGGTAAACTTAAAAAAACTTTATAACTAAAATACACATTTTTTATAACTTGTGAGCTTGCGTTTGACTGCCATAATATCTCACTAGAAAACACGGCGGTGTCGTTGCTACTTCCATAGTTGATCACACGTAGTGACGACTACTCGTATCGCAAACCATCCAAACAGCAGGCATAGATAATAAAGATATCTAGAAAAAACCCAGGCACGTGTTGAAGTCTAAATTCTAGATAAAAACTATGAACTGGGGAGTAATATTCTAAACTAATCTAGATTCTACATCCTACTTATACTATATTATATAATTATTATATTATAAATGCGAAAGTGTGTTTGTTGGTTTGTCCTTCTTTCACGCAGTAACGGAGCATCGGATCGACGTGATTTTTGGCATAGGTATAGTTTATGGACCGGAGAGTAACATAGGGTACTTTTTATCCCGGAAAAATGCACGGTTCCTGTGGGAACGTGGGTGAAAACCGCGGACAGAAGCTAGTAGAATATAAGCGTTCAGTTCATACTTTTGATTGATTTTTTGAAGCGGTAATGGGTCAGTATTCAGTAGACTCAGTAATCGTGTGGTCGATGATTGAAATTCTACAATGACATTCGATGAGATTCGTCGGAATGCTACCATAGCAAGGTGGTAGGGCATTTTCTTGTGAGCGCCTAGCTAGCTAGCTAGCTTCCGCTCTCAAGTTAAAAATGTGGCCAAGTTTTAAGTACCTATTGGTGAATACCGGCGGGCTGAAATTATAGAAAATAAACTCTATAACAATGATAGTAAAACCAATTACTTATGTAATAAGTTTACGCAGATTTTAATTAAAACGTGCAAATCCGATAATATTTGTTATCGGACCTTCTTTCATTTTAATTCTGCTTATCGGATATACTTACAATATTTTGTGGGACATCCTCAGTTGATATTAATTCTGACAATGTTTTAATCATTCTAGGTCAAAAAATAATGTCATTGTGAACAGCTGTCGTTGATAACTTGGTACAGTGGCTACTACGAGACAGGTTTTGCTTTAATTTATCTATACTCTAAACCAGAGGTTCCCAGAATTTTTTTTCTCATAGACCCTTTTCAAAATTTGGCTGGTTCCGGTGGACCCCCTACCATAGTTCCGAAACTCGACAAAAAATGTGAAGATTAGATCTACCTATAGAAATTTGCGTTGCGTCTGTCAAAAACGAATTGGTGGTATTCGAAAAAAAAATTGAGAATTGTTTGGTTAATTAATTAATTGATTGTGCTGTGAGTGCCAATAAAAAAGTGACTCCATCCAACTTTATAACGTCTACTCACTACGGTATAAGGAACCAATCAATTCTCACTTATTTCAATTAGAAAACTTCCCATTTGGACTGGTAAAAATAAAAAGAATTGTAAACCCCGATTTTTTGTCACGCCAATGTCGACCCCCTTCAAATCTCCCGTGGACCTCTGGGGGTCCACCTGGACCACTTTGGGAACTACTGCTCTAAACAAATAAATAAAATTGAAGTGTCGGTTTGTAAGGTCAAAATTACTTAATACTTATAATAAAAAAACAATTATTAAAATTGTTGTCTTTCTGTTTGTATCGGCTAATCTCCGAAACGGCTGGACCGATTTTGACAGGACTTTTACTAGCTGAAGCTGTATGGACTAACTTACGTGGACGAAGCCGGGGCACAGTTAGTTACGCAATAAAAGTCCTACCAGTGGTTAATTAATAAAATCTTCGTAATGTTAATCTTTCGCCAAGTTCATCCTAGAGATCCATCGAGATCCAGTTTCAGTAAAATAATCTAAAAATATACAAAAAGACCTCAACATAATCCGAATTCAATAAAAAATGTTTATCAGGAAGTAAGTATTATTGATTGATAAATGCGATTATAAAATAATTCTCTTTATCTATTTCAACATCTAAATATGGATTTAAGTCTACTTACATGCATTTAATCATGTAGCATTGGATATGTGGGAAGTAAGAAAGGAGTAATTTCAATTAAAAAAGAGATTAAATACAATAATTCGGTCATTTGGCAACATACCAAAACTACAAAAACAAATTAGATTAGTATGTACAAAAAAAAAACAAAAAATATTTTATAATCAAACAACAAACAAAAGCTTACACAGACACAAAACCTAGGATTCCTGTAAAAAACGACATGAACACACATAGATACATAACACAAACATCCAAGGCCCAAGAAGAAACAACATTTTTGCTCATTGCACAAAGCTCTGGCCCGGGCTATACGGGTCAAATCCGGGGTTTGTTTCATTACAGGCAGGGTAACCAGCAGCACCAACTTAGTGGCAAGGTTTTATAAAAATACTAGATTCTGCCCGTAGTTTCACCCGCGTTCCCACAAGAACCGTGCATTTTTCCGGGATAATAAGTAGCCTATATTTCTCTCCGGTCCATAAACTATATCTATGCCAATCACGTCGATCCGTTGCTCCGTTGCTGCGTGAAAGAAGGACAAACCAAACCAGCAAATATACACACTTTCGTATTTATTATAGTACGGATATAAAAATCAATTTCTTTTTACACGACTGCACAAAAAGTAGTTTCATGTTTTTAGGGTTCATGTATGTAGGTGAGTTTCTTTATTCCACCATAACTTTTAAATGCCTGAACAGATTTCTATGTATGAGGTATCGCTAGAATCCTTACATCATCCTGAGTGACACTGGCTAAGGTAGGCGTGTTTTTTAATGTAACTTTTGTTACATACTTCCGTTTAGAATTTTGATCACTATTTCGGAGCCTGTTATTGATCACGATCATGACAGTCAAAGATGGCGAACACGCTAGACCTGGATTAGAACTCTCAAGTGCAGCTGCCGAAACACACCGATAGGTGCTTAACGTGAGATTTTCAACTTAGTTATTAGGTCCTTGGACCTTAATTACATGCTGAGTCTGGACCCTTATCATGGCATCACGCAACATTGAGTTTTTTTTTAATTATCTACTTTTCTGTTCTTTATTTTTAACCGACTTCCAAAAAAGGAGGAGGTTATCAATTCGTCGGGTATTTTTTTTATGTTTGTTACCTCTGATCTCGGTCATTTATAAACCGATTTGGAAAATTCTTTTTTTTTATTTGAAAGGGTATACTTTCAGATTGGTCCCATAGAAATTTCATCAAAATCGATTCAGTAGTTTGTCCCTGAAGTCGGTTCGTCGCTTTTTTTAAAGCAATTTTTTTTTTCATTTTTTATTTTTTTATATGTGTGAAACTGTAATGTTGTGTGATGTCCTGAAATAAATGTATTTTCTTTCTCTTTTTTCCTTCTTTCTTAAGGGCGGTAGCTAGACAGGCGACCATTACAAATTCCGGACCATCATGCAAAATCTAAAGCTTACAAAATCTAAATACTAAAAATAAATAATTGCTTTAAAAAAGCGACGAACTGACTTCAGTGACAAACTACTGAAACGATTTTGATGAAATTTCTATGGGACCAATCTGAAAGTATACCCTTTCAAATAAAAAAAGAATTTTCTAAATCGGTTTATAAATGACCGAGATATCTGAGGTAACAAACATAAAAAAGAAAAATATCCGACAAATTGATAACCTCCTCCTTTTTTGGAAGTCGGTTAAAAATCTAAATTGTTTCTTGTAGTTACATAACATAGTGAAAGAAGTGATATTAAGATTATAAACATACATGTTTAGATATTATAACATCGCTTGTTGACGGATTGATAAGATATCTATGTAAATAACATGACACTATCAGACGTGGTATCGCTGTTTGTCTTAAATCGAACTTGGCTCTCGCAAGTGCATTCGAAAACAGATCGGTAGTGATAAATTTGAGCAGTTTTTTTTGGTAAATCCCTCTTGAAATTTAATAAAATGAATTAATATGTCAAACGCTTATCTACCGATATAAATAACATTTATTTTTTGTATAACTTAATATTATTTTTATTCTAGTCATTTAGTGATAATTTTTTCGTGGCTAATAATACGTAGGTATACATTGTTATGTGATACTGAAATAATTCAGTGGTTTATTTTAAAAAAAAACTTTTGTTTATGGAAAATTGTTAAAGAAATATTTAACAAAGACGCTATTTTGACTGAATATTAGTAATTTTAATTTAAACGTTTCACTTATTTACTAGCGTTACAATACATATTTAGTAATAATATAATAAATAATAAGAAAGAAATTATAAATAAAATAAAGTGATTAAATTAAAAGTGTAGCGATGAGAAAGTGTCGATAAGTTCGGGTGAACGTTATGTCGATTGATTGTGACAGTGGTCGAAGTGTCGATAGTGTATATCGATAAAATGATGCTGTACTTGACGAGCGTGACGGAAGAGGTGGCTGTAAAGCGACCGCCTCGGAGGAGACGCATCAGTGCTAACATTATGGTTTGTATGTCAGGCATTTTTTATATAAGTGTTCGAAACTTAAATACAATGTAATACATGCAGCCTGAGTTCAAAACATCGAGGAACTAACCCCTAGAGATGCAGTGACGTTTCGTTTGCACGAAATAAATTCCACCATTTTTGGCTAAGCTATTGCCTCGCGCCGATTCCCCGTGCTGATACGCTCACCGCTCAGCGCTGATATTAGTTATAGCAAAATCAATACATTGTTGTGAGATCGGATAGTACATTATTTCATCTCTCGGGGTTATTATCTCGATGGTTCAAAATATACAATTAGAACAGATCACATTTATACGTATGCGGCGTGAAAATTATCAGACTCTAGTTATACACGGATTATATAATAGTAAATTTCATATAATATTATTATGTCTTAAATGATATTTGCTAAAGTATAGTATATTTGGTTTGTTGACAATGTAGCATATCATAGTCAATATCTATCTCCAACTGACCAATGATAACGATTATCAAATCTTCTATACATAATAGGTGAGGCTGATATCTTAAGATCGTATATTCGTTGCCCATACGAAAAAGGCGTACTTGGTAATAACACACACACGTCGTAGCCGTCGTAGCCAAACCGTCAGTCAGACCTCAAGGGGACAAAGCTTTGGTACAGCTTATTGGTATTCAATTTCAGATTTTAGTTCGACTTACTCGTTCGTCAAGTTCGTTTCAGTAACCTGTGACATGAGCACGCTGCGGGGACAGATTGGTTTCGAGGCACAAGACATTGAACCTAATTTATACAAGGTCTCCCGGCTATTCTGCTGTCGCCTTACACGCGTATTTGACGGACTGTAATGATTTCCTTGTTTAAAAATAATAATGTAAGTAGCCTCGAAGGACGCAATGCCTACAAAACCGCAGCGTAAATAGAGCAAACTAAACATCACCTTGAGTGAATCACCGTTGATTGTAACGGCAACACGCCACCCTGTTCTTACTGCAATGTAAGTACAGGCTGTATAATGTACTTACTACCTGCTAGTTCAATACGGTTACTGGTTACCTTAATGGTACAATTGTCTTTGAGGACAAGAAACTTTTTCATACTGTTGTTGAACTAGTACTGCAGTGCGCTCGCTATCCTGAGACATTCAGTATTCAGTATTTTCATTGACTACGTTGCTCATCAAATCGGAAGACAGCAGCTTGCACATTACTGTTTCGCGGCAGATTACACGAGCAAAGCTGTGGTACGCACCCAAACTGACACTCGCAGAAGAGTTAGTTCTACCACTTGATACATAAATAAATAAATAAAATAAATAAACGCTTACACTCATATCCCCGCACTAGGATTCCCTGTGTCGCAGGTGGCATGGACACACACAGATACACATCACAAACATCCAAGACCCGAGAACAAATTTTATGTTTACACAAAATCTGCCCCGGCCGGGAATCGAACCCGGGACCCCTCGCTTTGCAGGCAGGGTTACTACCAACTTAGCTACGGAGCCGTCATGGGTCCATACGTCCTTATTTCATGTGTAGAAAACCCACGTCTTTTGAAACTTCATGGGTTAATGGTGTCTATTACATTAGTCATAGAAATTCAAGACGTTGAGAGGGCAGGCATTTTTTTTTGTGCAAGTACATCTAGTCGTGCATAATTATTTAAAATGGTCGCTTCGCATCTTCTCGTGTTACTATCGAAACGGATTACATCTTTCCCCTAACAAATGCAATTTGTTTTTAAATTATGATAATAAATCGTGTAACACCCATATACTAGAGGTAAGCGTGTTCCACATTCGATCACGGTGTTATATAGAGAGACTAGCTTATGCTAGCGTGGTTTTCACCCGCTTTCCCACAGGAACCGTACATGTTTTCGGGATAAAATGTGGCCTATGTTACTCTCCGGTCCATAAACTATATCTATGCCAAAAATCACGTCGAGCCGTTGCTCCGTTACTGCGTGAAAAAAGGATAAACCAACAAACACACTTTCGCATTTATAATATTAGTAGGATGCGTCTAAACGCAACCCATACCATGTAAAAATACTAAAAGAATCATTTAGATCCTTACACCAAAATCCCACCCGTAGTAAGCTTTACATAATTCAAAACAGTATATATACCAAAGTACGCAACACATGTACCCATTTACTGCGTTTCGGTAGAATAACCTCTATTACCCGAACCTCAATTAACTGGTAACGTAGGTATATCCGGCAGATAGCTATTTCCACGATTATTATCTTCTTTGTGTTTAAATAGGTTGTGTGGTAATATTGTGTCGCGTTTTTGTGTCTGACACAATCGGTGTTGCCATCGGACGTTGGTGATGTGGATTTTAATGTGCGGAAGTGGGGATAATCTAGGGGAAAGCGGCAATATTTATATTTATTGAAGCACAAATACTTAGTAGGCTGTATTACCGTTTTAATGTATGCAATTTTGTTCCAATTAAATCAGTAATAAATATGGATTGAGAAAAAACTAGCTCTTTTGGTTAACATTTTGGTACATAGATACTTAGAAATGAGTGAAGTCTTTGGGAAATGTTTACTACCTTTTTACCCGCAATGGAACGGAGATGATTTAGATGTGGTTTTCTGTACAGGATTTGTGATTCATCGGCGATGATTACTAGATAGATGTTAAGGGGTTAACCCGCTAGGGGGCTGTATTACCGTTTTAATGTATGCAATTTTGTTCCAATTAAATCAGTAATAAATATGGATTGAGAAAAAACTAGCTCTTTTGGTTAACATTTTGGTACATAGATACTTAGAAATGAGTGAAGTCTTTGGGAAATGTTCACTACCTTTTTACCCGCAATGGAACGGAGATGATTTAGATGTGGTTTTCTGTACAGGATTTGTGATTCATCGGCGATGATTACTAGATAGATGTTAAGGGGTTAACCCGCTAGGGGGTGCTGCAAAAAATACCTCTAAAAAGCTAAAACAAAAGCCAACAAAAATTTTGAAAATAACCACAATTGATGTAAACTTGATTGAAAAAGAGACTAATTTTTTTTTTCAAAACCCTTTTTACTCTTTATATCCGTCTGGTGCACTGCCTCGGAGCCTACGCGGAAGAGATACACGTACACAAAAGGCCTCACCATACCGATGCTCCCTGGTTTTCCTATAAATACTGTAACTAAAACTGTCATTTTCTTTTGGCTTCAGCGCCACCATGCCGGCATATCGCAGTCGTCATGCAGCGACGGCTCCATGCTCAGCGTGGGCTCCTCCGACATCGAAGAGGACAGCAGCAGCGGTCACAACAGGAGCGACCAGTACGACACATACAGTCAGTACCTACTGTTATCTTTTTTATACTATTGGATAGTGAGACTAACGGGTTCGTTTGCCTGATGGTAAATGTAAGCCCATAACGATTGCTGTGCCACACAGAACTTTGAAACACAAAGGCCTCCGCGGCACTGCAGTGCGGTCGGTATATATCTGTTTATCCTGATTGGGTATTAAGTCTCATATTAACCTCGGAAATAGCCGAGCCGTATATTTGAGCCGTTTGGTGTTGAAATAACCATAATATTCATTCAGACCATTTCCGGTAATCACTTTTGAACTCAGGTATATAATATTATCTTTGTAGTCCACGTTATTTAAAGATTCGACAATATTTGTAACAATAGATACCTAAGTATATCGATTCGTACTTATAAGATTTTTGATAATTCAGATGCCAGTGGCAAAAATAGATCACAAAAATCGCAGTGTCAAATTTATCGTTCAAGCTACGATGATTTAATCACAGAAATCAGAAAATCGTTCTAATGGCCCTCCCTTTCAAATTCCAGATTCGTCGGAACCTCCCACGGGAGTGGCGCCACTGTCGCACTCCGCCGCTAAACACAAGATGGCGGTGCGCCCACGGCGCACGCACGGCGCTCCCCGGCGGAAGAAAAATAACCCAGTAAGTGTAGTATTTGTTTGTAGAAGTTTCCTACTGAAGCACACTACGAGGTCACATTTTTATTACGTCTTTTATAGTAAATAATTACAAATGACTGCTATGCAGTTTACCCTTTTCGCCGTAAGAACTTTTATTTTTCTCGGGATGACTAGTATAGCTTCTTAATTCTAAGTAGGTATAACTTTGTTTTTACTATTAAAATTTTCGTGAGTATCACACATTATAAATTGTTAAAAACCGGCTATAACTCACGTCATTTGTCGATATTGTCGACCTAGGCTTCGAGCGTGTTCGCTCTTCCTCAGGGAGTGCACGCGGCGAGATCGCAACGACCAACGAACACTGAGGAAGAGCGTCGGACACGATCAAAACTTAGGTCGACAATATCGACAAATGACGTGAGTTATAGCCGGTTTTTAGAAATTTATAACTTTGTTTTTGTCTATGCTAATTTTTAAACCAATACATTCATAAGTTAAGGCGTGACTGAGTTAATATTCTCATTCACCAAACATCATGAAATCAGATGATATTGTATTATGACCCGTTTCAGTGTGATATGTGCCATTCTACACTACATTCTATTATGTGTCAGTAAAACAACCGTTCTAAGAATGAAATTGATTGGAATTGTTATTTGTTTTTAATTAAATTTTAAAATCGATCGAATCGGACAACAAATGTGTAAAAAAATGTAATAAATGTCCTTAGTATTTAATTTTTGATGTATACAATCTGCTATCGCAATTTTACAGATTGCCGCATCAGCCTTGCCGATAACGCCCGAATTGAACGAAGAAATGATACGAAGCGCTACTCCTGATGTCAGCCACAAAAAATCAGAAGTTGTTACTGGTAAGATCTCAAATTTTGAGAACTTTCTGTTTACCTTTCATACTTATTTGCACTGACTATACTGAAATAATATAATAAACACTGTTTAACCTACTTGAAATCTAAAGGCGAGCTGTCAGCTTGTTAGCCTTAACTCGTTTCAGTGAAAACAGTAGTTTAGAAGTACTAAAAATAACTAAAATTTGAACACTCATTAAGTGATATCCTTTTCTAATTTCCAGAATCATTCTCTTCATCGACCACTACGAAGCATCAATCAGTTACAATCAGAGAGCAACAAGTACATATGAATCGAGAGCTGCAAAGAGTTTTGGAGACTCCAATTGACACCAGACTGAAGACGGCATCTTTACCACCGGGGCTTGCGCTTAACCAGCTAGTGGGGCAATCGCCGGCAAAGCTTAGCATCGCCGAGTCGAATACTCCCAGGTCTTCTATCAAGAGAAGCCAGTCCAGCTCTCAAGGACAAGCCCTGAGAGATTCCCCAAAAATGCAATCCTCCTACCACTCAGAAGACAGGATGACCAAGTATCGCAATGAAAAGAAACACGCCGAAGAATCTTGCCTCGAAAAAAAAACTAAGTCAGAGAAGAAGACGGAAAATGAAGTGATACGTTCTTCGAAAAAGGAAGAATCATTTTTCAGTCGACTGTTGTTGAGAAAGAGCGGTAAAAAGTCTAAGAAGGACCAGACGGATAGCGATGGCCAGCAGGAAGTCAAGAAAAGTAAAACAGATAAGCCCCAAGCTCAATACAAACCTGTAGACGCCGATAATTTTTTTGAGGGACAAGGGTACAAACCTGTGCCCGCTGAAAGAACACAAAAATCTGCAGGACAGAAGGCTTTTGCCAACCAGATGCACAAAAGGGTAGACAACAAAGGAGGTTATGCTCAAGACAGACCTGAAAGCGCATACAAAGATATCTACAGTGCCGTCAAAGTACCCGGAGTCGAATATAACATAACTGATCTCAAAATAGCCGATGAAACAGACAAACTGTTGAACCAAGAAATGAGGATCCGATTTAGTCGGCGAGAAGAGTTTATTGAGAAAATGGAGAGAACTAAACGGTCTACTTCTAAAGAAACAGTTGATGATAAACGAGAGTCTCTCATGCCACATGGGGAAAAACCTAAAAGACCCACTTCTGTCCAAAGAGTGGCAGACCCATTCTCGTCCAAAGCATTAATTAATAATGAAATAGCAAACAGAGCCCAAGAGGAAATTCTCTCGCCTTCGTTAGTGATCTCAGATGACGAACCGCCAATCCGGGCCATGAGGATCAAACCTACACCTAATGACTACATGTTTAGTAGTGGAAGCGTGCCCAAGAGTATACCATATTTCAGCCCTAGTTTCTTGTCTTCTTCCCCTCCCAAGCTTAAACACCAGAGTTCAGATAACATCAAGCACCGATCTTCAGAACGCATTCCAGAATCCAGCGAAAAAGTGGTCGAATGCAAACGGGAGACAATCCGCCATGCAACTAAAACTGAGGAATCATACGTTACCTCGGCCATGAGGTCTCTTGGAGACGAATTTGTGGAAAGCAGAAGCAGCATCGGCAAGTCGCATAGCTTCCGCTACGCTTCAGAAACCACTTCCATAAGTTCACAGGAGAACCAGATGCCTAGTCTTCCCGCTATCGTGGGTATATCCGAACCTTTGCTTGAAAGCTGGGAAGTCAACTACCGACGAAACCTCACTGAAAAACATGACTTCTCAAAAAGGATCTCTGCTCGTAACTATAATATCCTCCAAGGTAATGCAGAAGCAAATTACGATAGCTTACCAAGTACAGATAGCAGTTATCTAGACAGTCTTAAAACTGACGTCAATGAAGACAGAAAGTTGTTCACAAACAGCATTCACGTCACTATGGATAACAAGAGAGATAGCGACATATCTCAGATAGAAGCTAAAATAGATGATATTATTAGCTCCCCTAAACCTATTATATCGCCAATACTCAAGTCTAGTTCTTTAGACAGCGTTAAGAGTAGTCCAGAGAAATATGCCGACGATAGAAGGAAGACAATTTCTGTTGAAAGCGCTTTGAGTGCTAGAAGCAAGGAAACAGAAAACTTTATTTCAGTGACACATATAAATAAAGAACCTGCGAAGCAAGCTGAAGCTTCAAAACTGAGTAAGAGTGATGAAAAAGTACAGAAATCTGACAGTAAGCCAGGAGTTCCCGAGTTCTTACACATTCAATTGAACAAAGTCGATGCTAAACCAGCAACAAACATAGTATTGACCGCCAACGTTACACCAAAGAAAGTGGAAAGTCCTCCAATTATTGAAAAAGAACCAGAATACGAGTGTGTAACCCAAAATCCGATAAAGGAAACGGTTAATAAACCTATCGAAAATATTATTGATACCACTCTAGTTGAATATAAAGATTCGCCTGTTGCTACTCGGAAAACAGCTGTCCCCATAACTCCACAAAGTTCACCCACTCCCCAGGCTTTCTTCAAACGTAAAGCGTCCAGCGTCGATTATCCTGATAAAACAGAAAAATCCAGGACAAACTCAATCAGCACTGATGGAAGTACTGAGAAGATTTTTGACAGTATATCAATTGATCAGAAATCCCATTCGAGCTTCGGTAGCAAAAGTTCTATTCAAAGCACCGACAGCAATGATATAAAATTGTCGGATCGTAACGAAGAAGCTGTCATCTTACGTAAAAAGCCAATAATGCTAAGCAGAGAGCTGCGAGGAGAAAAGAAAGACGACGAACCTGAACTAATGAAGGTTTTCGCTCGACGATCTCTCAAAATCAAGGACTGCGAAGCAGATTCCATTGCTCAAGAAATAGCTGCTGGTAAAGAAGAAGACACGTCTGCTGCTAAAAGCAAAATGATAAAAAACGAGTTTAACGCTTCCATCAAATCTCGAGACAGTGATAAAGAGAACGAGGAAATCAAAGACGAAGAAAGATTGGTAGACATCGCAGCTCGAGTCAGCCAATTCGGAGCTCACTATCAAAGAAGCGTGAGCATACACAGCGTGAACCCTAAAAGAGAAAGCGCCCCTATTTACAGAAGCGAAGTAAACAAATACAAGAAAGAAGTATCAGATTCGACGCCAGAGAAACGACTCAGAAACCGAACGTTCCCTGACCCTTCCAACGACAGAGAAGACATTAAGAGCATTGCTAAAAGCGACGCTTATAAAGCTGATACTCTTACCAAACGTCCTTGGATGCGAAACGAGAACCGATTGTCTATGGACAAGGAAAAGCGAGAGAGTGCTGTGATAGAAAAGGACGGCGATAATAATAATAAGGAGAATGATGAAGGTGCGAATGAGAAAGATGGTGCTGGAGGAGAAGCTGATGCGTCTCCTCAATTCAAGGGTATACTACAGATGAGAGCCGAGTGGGAGAGGCGAGCGAAACAGGGCATGACCAAATAATGGTGCTAGGTACAAGGTGCGTACATTTTAAAAATATTTTTTTTCAATTGTTGGCAAGCTTTTGATCACTAT
This sequence comes from Crocallis elinguaria, assembly GCA_907269065.1. Classification (NCBI taxonomy): domain Eukaryota; kingdom Metazoa; phylum Arthropoda; class Insecta; order Lepidoptera; family Geometridae; genus Crocallis; species Crocallis elinguaria. The sequence continues at coordinate 11,069,265 of OU026076.1, read as the reverse complement.
GTCACCAGCAGTATTTTAATTCACTCGGAATGATATCCGTGTCGGAAGTGACAGTCTTTATGCTTTATTTCGGAATCGTATCCCGTTAGTGGTAGGACTAACTCTTCTGCGAGTGTCCGTCTGGGTTGTTACCACCACTTTGCGAGTGAAGTCTACCGCCAAGCGGTAATGTGCGAGCATTACTGTGTTCCGGTTTGATGAGCAAAGCAGTCTGTGAAATTACTGGGCTTAAGAGGCTTAATACGTAATGCCTCAGGGTAACGAGCGTATTGTAGTGCCACGCAGGCCTTTGTGTTTCAAAAGCTCTGAGTGGCACTGCGATTGTTATGAGCCGGCGTTATGCTTACCATCAGGCAAACGACCAGCTCGTCTCCTTCTCAAATAGTATTAAAAACCACTATCTCGCCTAATCTTAAGTACCGACGTGGTTGAAGCTTCTAACAAGTAACACCAGAAATGAGAACTAGCTCAGAAATGCGACTACTGCATTACGCAAATAGGCTCAGCGACAGATTTTCAACTTGAGCTTGGTAGCTAGCCAGGCAAGAACTAGCAAATATCCTAACCATGCTCTCTTAGCGATGTAACTAACTCTTTTTTCATGTTTCAGATGTCGATGCAAGTACCAAGTTGTACACACCCTTTTATCTTAAGTTATTAATTAAATTAATATTATATTAGAGTTATATAAACCTTAGATTTAGTCGACATGATGTTAATGAAGTATAATACTACCAATGTTTATTTAACGTTACTAAAACATCGTATTTTTGAGTGTTATTGAATAGCGTATAGTTATATTTTATTATTAAATGCGAAGATATCATTATGTATTGAAGATTGTGAAATACAAATTTTATTCCTATAGTTTTTAAGTTGTTTTATTTTTACTTTTATCTTTAAAAACTTACACTAAATAGGCGGTTGATCACTAGATATTGAGATACCTAAGTTAACAGAATACGGCGCGCCGCTATCTCGCTCGCGCACCTCAACATTTTTGAAGATAAACAATCACTTAATATAATTATGAAAAATCGCATTCAGTGAAGTTGCTGACAATAACATTATAAAGGTACGGCAAAAGTATAATTTTGATCCGATCAAGTTTTCATACATAAAAATAGAAAAAACATAAAATCCCATTTTTAGGTAAACTTGAATGGAACTTTCAAAATGTAATTTTTGTTTAACTTTTGTAATGTTATTGCCAGCAACTTCACGAAATGCGATTATCCATAATTATATTGATTGTTTAACTTCAAAAATGTAGAGATGCGCGAGTGAGATAAAAGCGCGACGTATTCTGCGCAATGATGTAGTCGAGGATGGAGGCTACGCTAAAGCTAGATAAACGTTGGCTCTTAAATACACACACAAATACACAACACAAACATCCAAGACCCGAGAACAAACTTTGTGCTCACCACACAAAATCTACCGCAGCCGGGGATCGAACCCGAACGTGTAGAGGTAGCCTACAGTTCCAATATACATTTATGAATAACAGAGATCCCATATAAATTCAACCTTATTTTAGAGGTAACTTTTACATTTTTTTTGATTTAGTAAAATTGGTATAAACCTATTTAGGTCAAAATAAGATTATCGGTAATATATTTTTTTATGTTATTGGTAACGAGACGAGCTGGTCGTTTGCCTGATGGTAAGCATAACGCCATCCCATAACAATTGCAGTGCCACTCAGAACTTCGAAACACAAAGGCCTGCGCGGCACTGCAGTGCGCTCGTTACCCTGAGACATTAGGTAGTAAGTCTCATAAGCCCAGTAATTTCACATTTACAATTTATGATGAATAGTAATATATTTTTTTCTAGTGCCAGAAGCTCATCTGATTTTGCTAAAAAACCTTTCAAGTGAAGCTATTTAGCTGCTATATACGCCTTAATAAGAATATTTAAAAGTCAAAATCAAACATTTGACTCAGCCCTAATTCTGAACGCAACCGAGGGGCGGCTAGAAGAGGGTAGCTCACGCATGCGCGCTCACCTCACTCGATCTAACCCCAACTCTGCACAACGCAGCCACCATTTTATTTCCATTTCCACGATTTTCTATACAAAAGTATCGAATTACAAACATTTCGGAAAGAAGAGTGGTACCAGTACAGTTGTGTGGTGCAGTGAAGTGATATTTGACTGAAAATTACTGACTTTATAAAGACAGTTGATAAGAAACGTGTTCTTACGTAATTATCTTAGTCATTCTGAAGATTGTGTAAGTTTTCATCGCAAGTTATAAGGTAAGTGTAAATTTATCAAGGCATCATAGTCTTTAAACATTATTATACTCTATATAAAGCATTAGCGACAGCCACAGTGTTCCGTTTTTTCTATGTTAAACTCAATCAAAAAAGACAAAACACTATCTCTTAGAGAACGAAGTCAACGCTGATAACTCTATATTTGATGCCTTTCTCTACTTAGGTTTGGTAGCAACAATAGAGTCATTGATTTTTCATTACGTTTTGCCGCTATACAATGTAGACAAACACTATGAAATACCTTCCTAAATGTGTTAGGTAACTATATATAGGATAGAGAGATAGTAGAGTACGATTAAAGTTATTCTAGGGCATGCAAATTTACCTAAGGCTTTAAGCGATGATTACACTCCCGTCCTTTCTACTGTAATAAATGCGAAAGTATGTTTGTTGGGCAACGGAACGTGTTATTGGCATAGATATAGATTATGGACGGGAGAGTAACATAGGCTACTTTTTAATCCAGGAAAAATGAACGGTCCTTGTGAGGGCGCGGGTGAAACCGCGGGCAGAAGCTAATTATTATCAAAACTTGTAATTGTATTTTTTTAATTTTTTTTTATGTTATTTGGTAACGAGACGAGCTGGTCGTTTGCCTGATGGTAAGCATAATTCCGGTCCATAACAATTGCAGTGCCACCCAGAACTTTGAAACACAAAGGCCTGCGCGGCACTGCAGTGCGCTCGTTACCCTGAGACACTAGGTATTAAGTCTCATAAGCCCAGTAATTTCACTGGATACTCTGCTCATCAAACAGGAACACAGTAATGCGTGCACACTACTGCTTGGCGGCAGACTTCACGAGCAAAGCGGTGGTAGCAACCCAGACGGACACTCGCAGAAGAGTTAGTCCTCCCACTAACACGATGATGGCTCAGTGGTATTTAGGTTAGCCACCGATCTGAAGGTCGATGGTTCGAATCCTATCATAAAACTTGAGCTATCGATGAAGGAAACGACGTGATGCAATCACAGCTTGGCGGTAGGACATTTTATAGTGGTCGAATGGCTAGCTACTACGGCTACTACCCACAAGTTGAAAACATGTCGCAAGCGCCTATCGGTGTATTCCGGCAGATTTACTTCAGAGCCAGTTGTAGTCTACGCTTCTTTCTTGGACCACATCGTCGCTGATCTGGCGAGATAAGTGTTCGATGATAAACTATACTTAATGACTATAAAATTGAAACAGATCGCTCTAGCCTCTAGTTTGTACCTACCACATTTTAGGACGAGAGTGAATTGGTTTCTAGGCTTCGGACGCACCGTCGCTTAATATCAAGTGAGATCGCGGCCAACCGTAATATTTTACCCAAAAAACCACATGCCATCAGGTGAAATAGAGCTACCTCCGTAGTTCTATTAAATAAAAAAAAATATTAAACTGCGTATCGGAGAGCACGTGATGCCGCGCCGTAAGGGTAGGTTGTTATCACAAACAAAATCATTCTGACATGTGGGAAGCCTAAGCAAATTCGAGCCAATTCGACAAACCAATCAACGTAATGTCGTCATAGCGGTTGTGGTTGTACTCGTTGAAAATATTTCATCAACCGTTTATAAATATGCTCGGTGTTTAGAAAAATCGTTGTCTTATTGGTCACTTGCCCACTCAACGAAGTTTACCGAGGGTCGTCTTTTAGTCCCATCTAAAACTCGCATCATCATCAACGTTATTACGCCTCTACCTACAGCTTGGATACCGGCTTTCTTTCTGAGAGAGAGTATGGGACATAGTCCACCACGCGCGCCCAGTGCGGCTTGGTGGATGTAACATGTCCTCGAATTTTGTAGTTCTTGGACATGCAGGTTTCTTCACAATGGTTTCCTTCATCGTCTTACAACAAGTGTGATAGGTACATGTTTTATTAAAATTTCTTCTTCTATTTCTACCCAACAAAACATCGCATTACACGAAGCTGGTTCAATTACAAAAACAAATAAATCAATAGGGAACAAATTAAACCGCCGACCCGTAAGGGTGACATCACATCGATATTAAATATTACAGGAGGGCGACCTACTTCACATTGATTTCTCGTACCGATATGCTTTAGGAGTTGTTGTTACAGCTCAACAAATTCGTTCACGATTGTTCCTTGTGATTCCTGTAGGGAAGTTTTGTGTGCGCGGGGTAGGCAATACCGTAGAGAAACGTAATTGGTACCCTGCGGTTATCGCAATTTTGATTATAAACTTCTTGATGGATTTTTTGTACTTAAGATAATAGACTATCAGGTGATGGATGAGAGAAACATTCATATTGAAATTGTAAACACTTTTTGAAAGCAATATTGCTGCAATTGTAATAGTAAACTTTTTATATAAAAAAAGATATACCGACTTGAATTTCAGCATGCTGAATATTTCTTGGGGGCATTTGATGTTTTAAAGTGACACTACGGGGGTTATTGCTACACGGTGGTACAGCTTCGGTAGCAGGCGCTCGCCTGGCTAGCTCCACCTATAGCTATTCCTTCAAGCTTGCTAAAAAAAGATGGATCTTGCCTTCAAGATGGAATCTGTCGCAAAAAACCTATCGGTGTCACAGCGAAGGTATGTTTCGGAAGCTGCTCTTGAGCGGCTCTTGCGGAACAACTTATTCGCAGTTTTAGCGTATTCAGAACCTTTGATCACATCGTCGCTTGTAATCTTTTTAACCGACTTCCAAAAGAGGAGGAGGTTCTCAATTCGTCTGTAATTTTTTTTTTGGCTATTTTACTCTATTTTTCCGTCATTCTAAACCGATTTATATGATTCTTTTTTTAAAGAATAGAGTAGATCTCAAGAGTGGTCCTTTTATAAATTTTATTACAAAAGCTAGCTGTGCCCCTCTGCTGCACCCACGTAGTCTAAGTTACTCCTTTAAACACCAGCTATCTGCCAGTAAAAGTCCCGTCAAAATCAATCCAGCCGTTTCGGAGATTAGCCGGAACAAACAGACAAAAAAATTTAAAATTGTGTTTTTGTTATAGTTACCAATATACACTCATATCAATTTAGTAAAATTCTGTTATTTTTACTTTACAAACAGGTACTTCAATGCTATTTATTTGTATGGAGTATAGATTACTGACACTTCAATTTACTCGTATCTGTATCCAATAGTAATAAAAAAATCCTTCACCGAAACCTCAAGCCTGTTCTGGGATTCAAACCGTACGGATCAGCGGTTACCTTCACTACCGACAAGTTATCATCGCTTCAAGATCATCACTGATTGTTTGAAGCTTTAGAAAAAGATCTAAATGCTAATGCAGTCACTTCAGGAAAAAAACCTAAACCTAAAACTTCCCCAAAATCTTAATAAACCCTCCAGTGCACAGATACAAAATGACATCATAAATTAAAAACTCACCGAAGGTCTCATTTACATAACGGGCCCCATCAATAATCATTTTGTCTTTATTTAAATTTATATTGGACGACGACGGTTCTTATAAAAATTCAGGTGCGCCCCTGTCGCAATATTGATGAGGGATGGAAAAGTTCTCTGATGTTCGTACTTAGGTTGCGTGGGCCTTTACGAGAATTCAAATGAGGTGGAGTCAAAGGGAGAGTGCTTTTAGATTTTTTTATGAATTTTTCGTTGCGGTGCTAATTTACAATGAGCAAATGAGCAAAGGTGTTGCTGCTTCGGATAAAGAGGTAAAGATTGTTGGTTGTTTGCTGAAACCACTGGTTCAATTTTAAAGATTCTTTTATTGGGATAGGGAGCTAGTATAGTTACCCCTGCTACATTTTATCCTGATCGTGTCACTCATCGTATCACCAAGCGTGCGAATCCGCGGTGCAAAGACCAGTAGGTACCTACTTTATATTTCGATTTCTACTTTTACTAGTATATGTATATACCTTACTTTCATTACACTATTCTTCCACACAGTGATGTTTTAGGGACAGGTGGTCATGCATGATGGATGAATTCCATCAATTATGGACCACGCGCCAACCATGGAAAAACCACGATCACCGCTTGACGCAGTTCGTACCGTTAACTACCGTCTAATGTGCTTGATTGCTATTCGGCACATATTGCAAAACCGTGGTTATTTTGACAGGAAAACGGAAACATGCATGACCGTGGTAGACTTTGAAACCACACGGCCTGAAGCCTGTACGTGACACGCGACTCTTGTCATGTCATACTACAACTACCTATATGGAGTAACTAGATACTAGTTCCGCCTATCGTCGCAGCAAGTGTTGTGCCTGGTTTCAAATTCGCCGACGGTGTCGAGAAGTGAACCGGTAGGGTCTGCGGTTGTGTACGTCACGTTAATGTACGGTGCGGTACACGTAACAACGTAGTTTCTCGCGTTAATTTATGGAAGGCGCCTGATGAGTAGTTTTAGTGGGATAGGTTGCAGCTTGATCAATGCTGGAGCGTATTTATTTATGTTTAACTAGCTGCTGTCCGCGGTTTCACCCGCGCGGATTTATTGGCATTCATGTTTTTTATTATTTTGCGCGGAATCCAAATTCATTTTCTAAAATTAACGTAGCCTATGTTACTCCTTGTAACATCAGCGATCTGATCCGTTTCGGAGATTACCCGGAACAAACAGACAGACAGACAAAACTTAAAAAAATGGTTTTAAACAATGTTATAGGTACCGTATATTCTTTCATATGCATTTAGTAAAAAGCTGTTATTTTGATATTACAAACAGACACTTCAATTTTATTTATTTATATAGATTATTTTCACGATATTTCTGTCGCGTGTAGTTTTCTTAAATTGCTTGATCAATTTAACTTACCAAAGACCATCAATATTACCAACAAGTTACTATCTAGTACCTACGTGACTTCTACCCTATCTAGGGTCGACCTCAGCTGATCTAGATGGATTAGCGTTTAGGTTCTCGTAGGACCTAGATTAGGCCAATTATTTTAGGCAAATACCCAGCTTTTAAAGTTAATTTTGGCGTAGGTCAAGGGTTGGGTCGTAAGGTGACTTTGTTTTTTATGGTATTTAGAGAAGGTTCACACAATGAAGAGTATAACGCAATACTTTTTTAGGCTCATCATTTTTTCCCCCAATTGTAATAATCTCTTGTATATAAATAGGTATATTTATACATAAATTTAGCTGAAATCAGCTACCTCGGAAACGAATCTAATGACTTGGCTGAAATTTTGTATTAAGATAAGGTGTTGCTTTTTAAGTTTACCTATATAGTTGTATTTCTTATTTTACACAAAAATGTTTTTCGCTTGTTTGTTTGCGTCTGCACAAAGCGAAGCTAGGTCATCCACATAATTCATTTCGGGTATCAGTAAAAACTCAATTTTACACAAAAAAAAAAACCGAGCAAAACTCGGTCACCCCAGATATAGGTTTAAAAATAAAATGGTTTCGTCTCCAAATGATCACTTTGATGAAAAGCATACGAAAATTATCAATGGTTTATTGGTGACTGCCATTATCATAGGCAACAATAGAAAAACGACTGTGCTATAAAATACCGACAGTGCCTAAAGTTATCCTTTTACGAAACCATTGTCATTTTAAAACCATTTGTTTAGTAGAATTGGGTAATCTTAAGGCTATTACGTCAACTGATCCCGCTTGGACTTAACTCGTGGGGCCAGTTGACGTAATACATATATTTTGAATTGGTTGACTAGATCCCAACTTTTCCGAAAATCTGTAGTCATTAACAAAAGCATTTTGCTAAAACTAAATATTTGACGGTAAGTACTTATTTTTTATTCCCAATGAAAAGCAATGAAGATAACCTGTTCCGTCCCATCAACGGGTCTAATGCGATTACAATGACTATTCGAATACGTTTCGGACAGAAATATTGGTCAGACCTACTCCATGTTTACCCTCCCTCATCGGTGTGAAGTGGCCCCATGGGGAGTAAATTAGATTTATTAGATTTTCCTTCGTTTAGGAATGGAGTGGCTAGATTGACGTACTAAAGTGAGTAGGCAACCGATGTCTGCTAGATAGAGCCACGGCTTGAAAGCCGGAAGAAAGTCATTATATCTCAAGAATTTTGGGCCTAAATCGGTCGCTCCCATAGCTCTGTTGGTTAAATAGCATGGTTTATTTGAACCAGAAACCAACCAGAAGACGCGGGTTCGAATCTAACACGAACGATGTTGATGTATTTATCTCATATTAACTTTACTAATCTCACGACTTTCAATCACTAAAGTATCATCACCATTACTATTTTTTATATTTAACTATATCATACTAATTAATCTTAAGTTTGGCTCATTTTGATGGTTTTACCATAAAAAATGTGTCAGTTGTTGTTTATCTTGTCCTGAAACTCAATCCATAAGCTAGACAAAAACCAAACCACTCCAAAGCGATCTCGCTCCATCACTACCCATCATTACACATCAATATTTTAATGCATTTCTACAAATCGCTCGTAGATCCGTAACTCTCCAATCATCGGCAGCTCTCTCCCTCCCACTGAAACATGCCTGAACTAAATGATTAATGGAAGCCCTTGTATCGATTGATTCCATCACTTACCGTCGGAACTGCTCTGTTCGACGCCTGGTATTGTTTTATTAATTGGACATCCACTGTGGAATTATTAATTAATTTAAATGAATACTTGAAAGGGTTATAAATGGGTTGTTAAGATTATATGTGTGCCTGAAGAGGTACACTGTTACTTTAGCATTAGATTACCTTGGGTGACCGGAAAAAGATCGCAATTTCTTGCCCTTCTAAAGAGTTTCGTTAGTGGGAGGACTAACTCTTCTGCGAGTATCCGTCTGGGTTGTTACCACCGCTTTGCTCGTGAAGTCTGCCGCCAAGCAGTAATGTGCAAGCATTACTGTGTTCCGGTTTGATGAGCAGGGTATCCAGTGAAATTACTGGGCTTATGAGACTTAATACCTAATGTCTCAGGGTAACGAGCGCACTGTAGTGCCGCGCAGGCCTTTGTGTTTCAAAGTTCTGGGTGGCACTGCAGTTGTTATGGGCCGGCGTTATGCTTACCATCAGGCAAAAGACCAGCTCGTATCGTTACAAAAAAAAAAGTTTCTTGATCTTCTTCTTGAACGGTCTATACTCGTACTTACTTGGAACTTAGGTTAAGATTCAGAGACCTATGAAGCATCAGCTTCTATAATTATGGCAAAATTCTGTAGAGATCTGACATATGGAAGGAGACAAGTCTTAGCCTTCGAGTCATTTATTTTAACTTCCATACGTGCTCCCTGATGGTCTTTTGAATTGGTAGCAATTAGTATTATTTATTCATATATTAGTACTGAATAAGTAGCAGCCGATTGTACTAGTTTGTAAAAAAACTGTTGTAGTTTGTTTTAATACATGACTGCCCAAAAAGTAGTGTAATGTTTTTAGGATTCATGTATATTGTATGTATGTGAGTTTCTTTTACACAATAACTTTTAAATGCCTGAACAGATTTGTATGTATGTGGGGTTTCGTTAGAACCATTATCATCCCGAGTGACACTGGCTAGGGAAGTCGTGTTTTTTTTTTATTAAATTTTACTTTGTATTGTGTTTCCTAAAAGACGTTTCCTAAATTTTCTCTGTCTAGACTATAGTTAGAACTAGTTAAGGTCTCCCTCTATCCGCACCGTGCACCGAACGCACCTCAAGCAGACTTCACGAACTGCTCCACCTGTTCTACCTGTTCACAGATACTTCTATTCCTCACCAGTCCATTTCATCACTTCCTAAACCGAGAGCTCCAATAATCGACAATCCAAGTCTCAGATATCAATAAACAAAACCCTCGTCCCTCTATTATTCAGGGTTAGGGGTTGTTACATTCCTCTCGTCGGAGATTTAACATTCCCTTCGTGTTGCAACTGAATATTTTAATATGGGGAAGTGGTCCGCGTTTATTATCCTGCGTTTGTTTACATTGTCTTCTGTCTCGGAGGATTTGATGGTGTTGGATAGAGAGGGAAGGTTTAAGTAGTAGTGTTTTTTTATTGCTTGAGTGAGTATGAACTTTTTACGAAGACGCACGAAGTTAGATTGATCTCAAGCTGGAGGTTTCTTTTGTCTGTTTTTTCTTTTTTTGAATGAAAGCAGCATATTTATACAGCATGTGGTTTTTCTTGTGCTCGCTAACTATCAACCTCAAGTTTAAAAATCCGTCGTCATGCACATATCAGTATATTTCGGTAGCCGCAGATGAGATGAGATCCAGTCCCCATTCAACGCCTATCGTATCACACCCACCTTTAACTGCCTAGTGTTTTAGTATCAGGTGAGATATAGGCCTACTGTTTATCTAGCGAGTATAGGAATAGTTTTGTTAGAATATTATTTACCACATGCCTCAATTTGGTGATGCCACCATCTCATCGCCTCTGTTCACGGCTCACATGTCATTAGGCATGACATTGAAACACGAATTATAATATTACCTCACGTTACTAAATCGATATAAACTGCTTTTCCCTTCAAAATTACTTCAATCAAGCGCTATTCCCTGAAGAAATCACTTGAAGCACTTTAAAAAATGCGCCCTACGTAACATTTGTACTGCCCAACGTTCACGCCATGATTCATAAAAAGTATACTACTCGTATACTTCTTATTGTATATTATACAAGGTGTATTTTTTGGGGCAGTAAGGGTAGGTACCCTAATCGATGTAGCTACAGGATAACGGTTTTAGAACTTAGAAGTATTAGTACTGCCAATTTTTTTTTTAAATATTCAATTTAAGATTTCAAGATAATGTTTTCGTAACAGGATCTGCGCTTGACGCAAGGCGATGCCCCTGCGCACTAGATGCTCTGCGGGGCCATCCTGAGCGCCGCGCCGGTGTCCCTCCGCGGCCTGGCCCCAGGCTTGCCCACCGCGCGCCCCGCCCTGCTCGCCGCGCTCGTCATGCACGCACTGCACGACCACCGCCTCGACAGCGACTCCAGCTTTATAGGTAAGTGACTTCTGCGAGCCTGGTGCTAGGTTACCTGGATGACCTAGTATCTGGCTAATCCGGTGTGTCACTGCTCGATTCTTGACCTCTCGCCTTGAAAGTGGCTCAAGTGGTAAACTTACCACTGCCACAATTTGACGCGGCCTACCTACCAAACCAGGGTTATTTGCCTCTGTATTATAAAGATACTTTCTTCTTTTAACCGACTTCAAGAAAGGAGGAAGTTATATTCGACTGTAAATATATTTTATGTAAACGAGTCTAAGCGTGACTCATACTACGTCTACGCTTACTCTAGTCTCTGACTCCTTAGACTAACACAAAGTTCAGAAAGCTATTTTAGATACCTACAAGATCCTTGACTATAATTTAATCAATATGTAACATGAACAAACATCTAGTGAACCACAAATAACGGTAAATAGCGCTTGTATTATATGTACCGCTTTGCTCGTGAAGCCTGCCGCCAAGCAGTAGTGTGCAAGCATTACTGTGTTCCGGTTTGATGAGCAGAGTAGCCAGTGAAATTACTGGGCTTATGAGACTTAATACCTAATTTCTCAGGGTAACGAGCGCACTGCAGTGCCGCGCAGGCCTTTGTGTTTTAAAGTTCTGGGTGGCACTGCAATTGTTATGGGCCGGCGTTATGCTTACCATCAGGCAAACGACCAGCTCGTCTCGTTACCAAATAACATAAAAAAAATGTAAGATTTGTAAAGGAGAACTGCAAGTACTCGAGTTTCACACTGTTTTAAACTTCCACGGTTATATAGGTACTAAGTATATAGATTCGGTTATTTCGACGCTGTTGCAAGCATGATGTTCACGGGAATAATATCGGGTGTTCATCACTCACTAATAATCAAGATAAACATCCCGTTACAATGTATGAACTCGAGTTTCAGTTCGAGACTGTCGACAACAAGGCAAGTCTTACCTTGTATTGATCGCATTCGCTAGAGTTCCACCGCTCTCATGTCTGACGTCAAGAGACTTCAATCTTGTTGGTGTATAGATAATGTATACAAACTTTATACAATATCTCAAATGCACCTTTTGCCATAACGGTACATCTTTTCTCATAATATCGTTAGATATATAATTTCACTTAACGGTTATTTTCTTGATTATGCAACTTAAAATACCAAATTTATTAACCCAAATAGGGTTTAACACTACGATTGCTTTGACGTGGGTTAAAGATTAGTAATCTTGAATAAAATAACTTTTTGACAGACTTTAACTGTATAATCCTTTGCAGTGTTAACCACGACCACGGCAGAACCATAAGGGTTGAAAACTTGAAACGTCGCGTCGGAATTAGAAAAATGCAAAAATACAAGCGTTGAAAACCGCTCAACATTGTGCGATCATCGTGTAAACCTAAGAAAATAAATATCCAAAATCAGTTCAATAAAAGTTATAAAACTACATAAAAACAGAAAATGTTGGCCATTAAGGCCAAGTGTTTCGTCAATACGTTACCCTTTTACAAGCTTTTACGCAAATTCTAAACACGCGTTTTACCGTTTAACCTCTCAGGCTCTCAGGGTATAACAAAAAGTTGGCAATAACATAAAATTAAAATTGATAACCCTTTGCGAAGGGCTGGTACATGGATAACAGTCACGCGACGCTCGATTCGACCCGCGGTTACCGTTGATCTTGGTACTGGATTTGATCGCAAGGAAGCTATTCTGATAACGGAAAATGAGGTGATTTTTTTACCCTTGTACCTATAGATATTTCTTTATGGAAAAGCTTCTTTTCTTGAACATTTATATACAGTGTCGGTTGTCACTTGATTTTATATGATTCGACAACAAATCTAAGTGTTGATTACTTAATGGCAGGAACGTATGAAGATCATCCGACCAGGATCCGTTTTGAGACGTATTTTTGCTAAGGTTACGGTACGTCTAAGCCATAATAAAATCAATAAAGAAAAACTATAGGTATAACAAATAAATATGTGACGCAAATTTTGACCTAATTCACTTTAATATCGTTAAACCTAACAGTATTCGACGTGATAAACACAATTATTGTGACGTTACGATGATTGGTTAAAAAAAATTGATCCCCAGAAGAGTGTTTATAATTTTAACATTTGAAAACAAGGCATCTTTATCAACCATATAGCACGTATTAAGTTAGTTACTAAAACCCCAGTATTTTTTCAGCCCACGCCCATTAAACTAACAAATGGATACTATTTAACCTAAACACACAAACATCCAATCCAGAGCACATCAATACCGCTGGCTGGCAGCCCTACGACGCGGCCGGGTCACGCGACGCCTTATCGCAGACATCTTGGCGCCCGTATGACGCACAATACTATACTAATACGTTTATTGGTGCATTCCCTGATTAATTTTACTAATATTTTTAATTAAATAATTTAAATAACAGGTAATAACAATCAAAGGTACTGAGGTAATCCTGTTACATGAAGGAGTCACGCGAGGCAACCCTATCATAGACATCTCGGCGCCGGACACTGTGTAATTAGAGTCAGTGCCTTAACTGTACCTTTTTTTCGAAATTGTTGATATATTTAACACGCATACACATAATAAGTAAGGTTGTTTTTTATAGGTACTACAAGAAATTGCGAAGATCAAGTCGTTTAACTGATGGTGAGCGAAGCAACTGGTTATTACATTTACATTGCAAAGTCACCCAGAACTTTGAGACATATAAAGTACCATCAGCAGTGTGGCCCAGTAATTTTACTGACTACTTTTGCTATCAGACCGAAACAAAGTACATGCACACAACTGCTTGTGCTATACAGTCTACACCAACAAAGCGGTGTGAAACGTTACCTGCTTCAAACAATAATTGTTCAGCTATCCGAAAGCTATCCGAAAGCATGACATTGTCACAATAACGATGTCTCTGTCTGTTCTATAGTTCTGGAAGGAGTAGACTGGGTTTTTAGCATGACATACCCTCTCTTTAGTTTTTGTAATAAAACCTGGATTGAAAGAAAGAAAGAAAACACCACAAACTGATAAACAAATACACTTAGATAACCTACTGTAGCTAAAAAGCAGACATAAATTAAGCACCATTTAAAGTGAACACAGTGAAGAACTGCATTCTTACAAAACCTAAGGTTCTTTTTCTAGAACTATACTGTGACGCACGAGCTCTGGCGTACGTATATTCTGTGGCACGAATCCTGAATGTTGCATTATGTTTTATTCTAGAGTTCACTGAGTACTTCCCAGTTCGGGGAACTCATTCTAATTACGAAGTCATAAGGGTGTGGCTCCGGTTCAACGAATATTGTTTTCTGTTTATTGCTGCTCGCCTGGAGTATCCCATAGCAGGCCTATAGCCGCTATTCTCGGTGAATGTACTCCCGATTGCAATTCCCAATTACTAGGAATTGAAAATGCTTGGTAAAGAATTTTTTTATCTTTACAGTCCATACAGATAAATAAAATTGAAGTGTCTGTTTGTAATATCAAAATAACAGCTCTTACTAAATGCATATGAAAGTATATACGGTACCTATAACAAAACAACCATTTTTAAAATTTTTGTCTGTCTGTCTGTTTGTTCCGGGTAATCTCCGAAACGGCTGAACCGATTTTGACGGGACTTTAACTGGCAGATAGCTGATGTCACAAGGAGTACAATAGGTTACTTTCATTTTAGAAAAATAATTAGGGTTCCGCGCAAAAAAATAAAAACCATGTAATCCAAAATCTCCACGCGGGTGAAACCGCGGGGCAGCAGCTAGTATTATAATAAAATTTGAAATGAAGATGTTGGAAGCCGTTAAGGTCTTTTAATTAGTATGCACCTATAATGCTATAAGATAATTTTGTTCAATAATTTAAAATTGACCAATTTAAAAAATACCTATTAAAATGGGTTGTCGCTTATTTATATCCCCGTATTTTGAAGTCTGATGTCCCTTATAATAAGAAATCAGATCTTATCACCCTAGACTTTAATGTACATAATCTACACCATCGCTACATCCCTATATTGTTACTTATATACGAGGTAGTAGTCAAAAGTTAACCGATAGCAAGAAAAAAAAGCCTCAAATTTTAAAATAAGATAGGTTAAAAAAATGGGAACCGACTTCTACGTAAATTTCGCGGTATTTGAAATTTCAACCCCATTTTCCACCCTTAGGGGTAGTACACTTTAGTAAAATTTATAAAAGGACCACCCTTGATATATTACTCTACTCATTAAAAAAAGAATCATTTAAATCAGTTGAGAATGGACTGAGAAATCGAGTAAAAATCGGCACAAAAAAATGCAGATATCGATTAAAAAACAATCAATTTGATATACCTAACCACATTCACGATTTAGTTTTACGCCCTCATATGCATTGCAATCAATCAAGGCCTTCTATTATAAAAGATAAACCATCAATGCCATTGTATAAACATCAGATAAAAATATATAGAGCACATTGTAACTAAATTATATGAGAGGTCGTATTGCGTAAGAATCTTGGGACTTTCACGCACAGTCTGCGTTCTTCTGCGTCTATTGTGACGCGTGACCTGAAACGGTCTAAAGAATTGAACTTATATTGTGACCTGAAAAAGCCTACTAAATTGAACTATTGTGACCTGAAAAAATGTACAGCTATACGAAAGGGCTTATTGTGACCAAAAGAGCCTAAAAATTAAGGGTCATACGGTAAGACAAGAATGTAATATCGACTTCTGCTGGTTGGAATTTATTTGCTTGATAAAGTGCGCAGGTACTTAAGACCTTCTGTAGTTACTGTATAAAACGTAATTTTAATTTTATTCTTGACAAGTTCACGTTTGGTCACTGTCTAACCTGAGAGCGTATAAACACACGGTGTTCGCTTTTGAGCAATTATCACTACCGAGAGTACAAAAGCCTAAAAAATAATTCCTGCCTGTTTCTTGACCTTCTTCTCGATCGCTATATATGGAACGGGCACTAAGAGACATTTAACTTTCATGAGCACTCTCCTTGGGCCCATGTGAAAATCCCTGGAATAATGAACGGTTCCTAACCGGTGAAACTGGGAGACGCCGCAAGTTTTCAATAAAGCTTAAACCAAACGTTAACTAAAGCGAGTAATGTATTCTCATTATTACAATAAAATTGTTATGTGTGATATAGCCTTAATAGTGATCACAATTGCCCGTATTTTATTATGACGAACAGATATATACCTACATATCGATTGTCTGACTCATAGGCGACTGAACCAACTCTGACATTGATTAATATTTCAGAAGGTCAATCGTATTTTTAAAACGAACATGACTTCTAGTATATCAATAGTTATAATCTAGCATATCTAGTAAATACTACTACTAATAATTACAAGACTGCTATGTATCTGTGTACCTAAGCAACTGGAGCTGTCATGCTCACGAAAAAGCTTCTGCTCGCGGCGGCATCGTGTGGTGGGTCGCCCTCTTTCCTCATAGTAATGGTTGAGGAGAGCGATGGCTGGCACATGGGTCATACTCGTGAACGGGTTCCGCTTGTGGTGTCTGGTCAACTCCAATTGTAAACCTTCTGTCGTCTTGTAATTTAGTTCATACTTTTATTTTTATTTAGTTTTAAGACCATAGTTCACGTCTTGATGTTTTTTATCTTGGTTATATAGTTAATTTCTATTAATAAGATTAGGTCAATCTTATATAATAGTATGGACCGTGTCCTTAGAGTGTAAGGAACTAAATTAAAAAAAAATACATGACTTCTCAAAAAAGGAGTACTTATCTATAATGTTTTCAGGGTCCATGAATGCGAGTTTCTTTATTCCACCATAACTTTTAAAACCCTGAACAGCGGCGCAAGTACGGATCTTTTCGGTCGATAAAATTCGATCATACCTATTCGATAAAAAAATCGATAATATTCGATAAAAAAAAATCGATTAAATTCGATAAAATTGACAGTTCAAATCGATAAAACATCGATTTGAACTGTCAATTTTATCGAATACACCCGAATAGATCCGTACTTGCGCCGCAGATGTATCGTTAGAATTAAAACATCGCCCGAGTGACACTGGCTAGGGCAGTCATGTTTTTATTGTTTTAATTATACTTGTTTTAAATATGTGCAATTGTGTTTGTTGGTCCTTCTTCCACGCAGCAACGGCGAAGCCGATCCACGTGTTTTTTGTTAATTGGTATGTTATCCCGAAAGAGATCAATCTAATCCTGTAGATCAATAACTTTGGTTTTACGAGTTTTTAAAATTCGGAATTTTTACGGTTAAATTTTACGGGATGTCCTAGAGTTAGTGATATGACTAACTCTTCTGCGAGTGTCCGTGTGGCTTGTTACCACCGCTTTGCTCGTGAAGTCTGCCACCAAGCAGTAATGTGCAAGCATTACTGCGTTCCGGTTTGAGGAGCAGAGTTATAGCCAGTGAAATTACCGGACTTATGAGACTTAATACCTAATGTCTCAGCGTAATGAAGATAATATATAAATAAGCTTTAAAATAAATTTTGTGCGAGTTAACACTTTAAATTTTAAAATCTATTTACTTTACCTACGGTCATAATGACGTAACAAACATAAAAACGTCGACTCATCAACTTAATTTTTCATTCAACTACGTAATAACATACCCAAATCGTTATAAACATAACAATTCAGCAACTTGAATGAATAACTGGAATTTGTCGAGGCTTTATTAAATGTAATACATGCCAGTACTGGCGCCGTGAGACTCCGCCCTACGAACGTTCCAGTGACTCACTCGGACTTTCCCGCCGCCTGAAAAATAGCACGAAACCCACGCAACTTTCAACCGTATACCCTCAAATTTAAAGCTTAAAATGACGCAGCTCTATAGCTTTCGACTGAAAGTCGCAACGCGTTGTGTGTAAGGTCGATAGTTGCGTGCTCTTTGTGAGTACCAAGGCTGCATTTTGTATGTACTTTGGTAGAGCCATTCATGGGAATATTAGTCAGTATTCGTGGGAATTTTGACGTCACTCGATTTCTTGGGGTTTTTTCTGTTCAGTTGATACATTATTGTGACCTAGCGATGTGTAGATTCGTTTTTTTAATCAGTTTGTTCGGGTACGTCGTGAAGCCGCTGAGAAGTGAGTACGCATATTTAAAGCTTTTTCTAGCAGTTTTTGAAGGAGCTGCGGTCTGTCGTTGCCAACACATCTGTCTGCGGTCGAACTGAACACGGATTTTCCGAGCGTGCGAAAGAGAAAGCTAATGCGAGCGTGCTGATGTGTGATTGAGATGGAAGCCGCCTGTTAATACTTCACACTGGCCAAGATCCAGTGTGCGCATACTGCACAGATGACGATTGAGATTCAAAGATGGAAAAGAAGTGGAGGGTCTTTAGCCTCCACTTCTTCGACGACATTCTCAACGACTCCACGCTTGTGGGTGGGTGATCGCCAGTAAGCTTGATACTACGACTTGATTAGTCACCGCTGTGTTCTGATACTTTACCATAGATTTTTACTCCCAAGAGTCACCTGAACTTAGACTTACCACTTGA